>JAGTWJ010000008.1:0-1344101 GCA_020064725.1 Drechslerella dactyloides | reverse complement strand
ATAATTTATAGGATTTTTAAAGCTACTTTTTTTTTTAAATATATAATATAAGATTATATATTTTTTTTTTTTTTAATTTAATAAAAATAATAAAAATTAAGTAATATTCTAAAAAAAGACTTATTATTCTTATATATATAATTAAATTCTTTTTTTTTTTTTACTACAAAATTAATAGATTATTATTTATCTTAGACTTAAAACCAGTATAAATAGATTTAATATATATAATTTAAAAAAAGTAAAAATATTATACTATTATAATATTAATATTAATAATATTAACTCTTAATCTTTCTAAAATAACCTAGCTAATTTTTAAACTTTTTTTTAATAAAGAAATTATTGATTTTATAATTAAGAATAAAAGAAATTTTTTATTATTATTTTTTAGGTTTTTTTTTTTAAATATTTAAATATTAATTTAGTTGTTTTTACTATTCTCCAATTAATCTAACTCCTAATTTTAATAAATTATTTAAATAATTAAATAAATTTAATTTTAATATTATTTTATATATATTATAATATTTATTTTTAAAATTTTAATTTATTAAATTTTTTTAAAAATATTTATTATTTTATATATATTTTAGTCTTAGTATATAATTAACTTTTAAAAATAAATAATCTAGTTTAAAAACCAATTGAATTAGAAAAAAACCTATTTTTTAATTACCTATTTAAAACCATTTTCTAATTTACACTAGTTTTTAGATTAGACCAGTTCAGTTTCTTGGTACAACACAACCTACAGGTTCCAGGTTAACCTAGAACCATTTCGAGCTTTAATAATAAATAAAAAAAATAAAAACCATAAATAAATAAAAGAAATGAAATTATAAAGTTAATAAATTTATTTATTTTATTTTTTTCTATATAATAAAATCTTATAAAACAATTTTTAAAATTATATAACGTGTATGATAAGCGACCGGATCAGACAAGCGACCGGATCACCCCACTCAGTCAAACACCCCACCAAACACCTTTTATTTAATATTATAATAAATATCTATTATAAAATTATAAAAAAAAATACTTTAAAATAAATATATATTCAAAGAGATTAATTATCATTTTTTTAATTTTTTAATATTAATATTAAATTAATAATAATTATTTTAAATATTATAAAAAACAACACAAACTTTTAGGTGTTTGACTGTAAATATCTAAGTAATTTATAAATAAAAACTTCTAAAAATTGAAGATATAATAAATTATTATATAATCTAGGATTATAGAGAGTTTTAGTTTATTATATTAAAAATTAAGCTTAATAAAAGTGGTTAAAGTTGGTACAACACACCAACAACACACCAGCTATTTTTTTAAATAATTATATATAAAAATATTATAAAAAAAATTAAAAAAATTAATATTAGATTAAATAAGATTAAATTATAATTTTTCTAATTTTTTTTAATTTTTTTTGTCGAAAATTCAATTTTTTATAATTTTTTATAATAGAAATTAAAAATATTAATATTAAATTATATAATATATAAAAAAATTTCAAAAAAATAAAATAATAAATTTTTAATATATTAAAATTAAACTAAATTTTTTAAAAATTTTTTTATAATATTTTTATATATAATTTTTAAAAAATAGTTGGATGTATTGTACCAACTTTAGCCACCTTTATAAAGCCTAATTTTTAATATAATAAGCTAGAACTCTCTATAATCCTAGATTATATAATAATTTATTATATCTTCAATTTTTAGAAGTTTTTATTTATAAATTACTTAGATATTTACAGTCAAACACCTAAAAGTTTGTGTTGTTTTTTATAATATTTAAAATAATTATTATTAATTTAATATTAATATTAAAAAATTAAAAAAATGATAATTAATCTCTTTGAATATATATTTATTTTAAAGTATTTTTTTTTATAATTTTATAATAGATATTTATTATAATATTAAATAAATGGTTTTTAGTGGGGTGTTTGACTGCGAGGTGATCCGGTCGCTTGTCTGATCCGGTCGCTTATCATACACGTTATATAATATAGTATAAATTAATATTAACTATATTTAGTAATATATATATATTAAAAGAATATTATATTAAATATTAAAATTTATACTATTATTATTTAGAAAAATTTTAAAATCAAAAGATTCTAGATTTTAAATATTTTTTAAAAATATTTTAATTTTATATTTAAAAGTTTTTTATTTTTTAATAAACTTCTTTTTTTAATATATAATTTTATTTAATTTAATATTAAAAAAAGATACTTTTTTTTTAATATATAATTTTATTTAATTTAATATTAAAAAAAGATACTTTTTTTTTAATATAAAAAATCTAAAAAAATATTTTAGTAATTTTAGAAATAGCTTTTAATAATTTAACTTATTTAATTTTTAAAAATTTTAATTTCTTTTTTTTTTTTTTTAGATTTGTTAAAGAATTCAATCTATTATAATTATATTAATATTTATTAATAAGGGAATTTAAAAAAAAAAAATATTTATATTTAGAAATTATAATACAATTATTATTAAAATATATATAAAATATATATTTCTAATTTTAAACAAAAAAAACAAAATAATTAATATTTTTTTTATTATAAAACTTATATATAATAATAAAATATTAATTTTACTTTTTAATCTAACAAACCTATTTAATATAATATTTAAAAACAGATTTTTTATAACAATTAATAAATATAATAGAATTATATTATATAAAAAATATATTAAAAAAAAAAAAAACCTAAAGATTATTTAAAGAAAATAAATTAAATTATATTAATGTATTCCACAAGCGAGCGAACACCCCAAGCGAGCGAACACCCTCCCCACCCCACCCTAATAAAAATATCATCTTTACTACCATACTACTGCTAAGATGGTGTGGGAAATTTATACTATACTAGTCTTAATCCTCAAAATACCTTTTGATAAGTTTAGATATTATGGCTGGGCTTATTATAGTAGCTATAGTACAATATTTTCCTAAAAGTAGTTTTTAACTGGGGATTACTCTAGTAGTTTAGATATTCTATCTACTTATCCTATCTATCTATAATATTATTATCTAGGATTTTATTAGCCTAGTGTATGGTAAATGTGTTTTTTTGTTGTATATATTGTCTTTTTGTTTGCTAATGTTTAAATAATACCTAATTTATAGAGTATAGTGTTGTATTCTCTGTTTATATAAGTGTTAATTAATATATTATTATCTATATTCTTTTAGTGAACTGGTTTATAGTAGCTAGTAATGATATTAAAAAGCTATTTAGATGCTGGATAATCTGGTTTTTGATAAGCTCTAATTATAAGCCAGTTTCTGAAGGGTTTATTGGTGTTTTTGTTGTCTAGGTAGCTGTTATATGTGTAGTACTAAGGTGTGAATTTATTGGGGTAGGTGTTGGTAACTGGATATTTAGTTTTGAGAGGACCTTATTAAGATTAAAAAGTATAATTTTAGTTCTAGTAAAGCTGTTGTATATATTCTTAGATATTATTGTAGTAGTAAATGCTTTATGGAATTTAGAAAGGAATTTTAGCTTACTAATATGGTTGATATCTGTATGTACTAAGTCTTCTATCTGGCGACTATATGCCTATTTTAATGGTTTAAAGTATCTAATATCCAACAGCTGAAAAAGATGTGAAGAATGTGGTGGTATATAGACTATAATAATTTTGTGTTCTTGGTAGTAAAGTTCGAAGACAACTGAATAATAGCTTTTATGGCTATCTAAAACTAATAGCTGGTAGTCTGAAATATAGTGTTGTGCTGTAAATTAATTGAAATACTTTATCTACTCTATAGTAAGTTTATTTGTTGTCCAGTTATTATCAGAGAATGTAATAACCTAGTCTTTTGGTAAGTTGGTTTCTATATACTAACTAGCTAGGTGGTATTTGTTAGTTAGGATAATAAATAATGGTACTATTTAATTTTTTGTATATATTCTTTGAATAATTGTTACTTATTTGTGGTTCTTAGGCTATACCAGCTTTGTTTTATTATGGGTTTTGGTACCTGTAATAATTATAATAAAGGAGATTATGCCCATTGTGAAGTTTATTTTATTGAAATTGTATATATTATTATTTATAATACTATATTTGACTTTTACAGCTTGTACAAACTGTAATTAATTATTGATAAACTTATAATTTTTGTATTTAGTTTGTTGGTAATTGTACTTTTTGGATAAGTACATTTGGAGTTCTGGATGGTGTTTTACAAAATTTATTGTCTAGTTTTTGCTAATATGATGTGAGCTATTGCTAGTATATGTTGATAGCAGCTGGTTGGTTATATCTTCTATATTATTTAATTTAGGATGAAAAGATTGTGTATATAGTTTAAGTATATACTAGATAATAGTATCTTTTTCTAATTGTATAAGATTCTGTGATTTTAGTATATTATTGTTTTATAAAAGGTGTCTATTATATTGGTGGACAAAAATTATTCAAGGAATATTATATAATTTAGTTATTGCTGTAGTATTTAATTTTTTGTTTTTTTCTAAAATTCTAATAGCTAAGATTATTCAGAATTTAGTTGTAGAGGCTGTTATTATAGTAGTTGTGGATGTAGGTGATAGTAAAGGAGAAAAGGGGGTGAAGTCACTTGGTGGGGTGTTCGCTCGCTTGGGGTGTTCGCTCGCTTGTGGAATACGTTATATCTAATTATTTAATTCTATTATATATAAAAAACCTATATTATTTTATTTTATATTATTAATATTTATATCTAAATTAATATACTATTAATTCTAATAAAAAAAAGAATAATATTATAAAATAATAATATAATATCTAAATATTTTATATAAATTAGATTTTTATATTAATATCTAATCTACTTAATATATAAAATAATAATATATTTATATATTTTATAAATTAAATTTTTATATTAAATATATATTTATATAAATATATCTTATATAAAAACTAGAATTATATAAAATATACTATTATATAGAAAAATAATTTATATTATTTTTTTTTTTAGAATAAAAGTTATTATAATAAGTTAGAATATATAATAAAATTATAGATTATAGATTATAGATTAATTTTTAGTAGAGTATTAAGTTATAAACTATTTAGATAATATATTAATATATTTTTATTATTTTATATATTAGATATTATATATTTAATTAATCTATTTTATTAATTAATTAATAACTTTCTTTTAGATTTTATTAATTAATATCTAAATTATAATATCTTAATAAATAGTCTATTTTATTATTATTATTATATATTCTATTCTAATAGTTATTATTATATTTAGTATATATTTATCTTTTTCTATTAAGAAATTTATATAGTAGTGATTAAGAGTCAGGGATTTTATAGTAAAGTGCGTTTAACCCAGTCCTGGGCCAAAGTGTAACAATAATAGTCTTATTAATTTTAATTTCTTTAATTTATATATAATATAATTATTTTTATCCCTAATATAGCATATTTAATATCTAATATTTTTTTATTTTAGCCCATTTATTTATATTATACCTATATTAAAGAAAAAATGGGGATATAGTATTATTAAATTTTTATATAGGTATGTATATACAGATTGTTTAGTCAGTCCTTGTAGGTAGCATACCTCGGGCAGCTCCCCACTGCCCTCTAGACAATTCATCTCTATCCTACAACCTACTCATATCCTATAGATGATTTGTGGTAATTGGCGAAGTCCGGGTTGAATAGGGGAGAAGGGGTTTCTGGATTGGATAGAGGGGATGAGGTTGATATAGCTTGGGTTATTGGAATAGACTGGGATGATAATGCTTAAGATCCCTGTTGAATAGGTAAATCTGGGACACCCTAATTGAGATGGTTAACTCTGAAGGCTGTTGTGAATAGTCTAATAGTGTCCTTAGTACTGTGAGTAGGTTTCTTCTTCTGTTTCTGGATTAAGGTTTTATGGGAGTGGGAGGATATATTAATAGGATAAAAGAAAAAATAGGTTTCTACTAACTGCATTAATCTAGGGGGTACTGTATTGTAGCTTAAATTATTAAGGATTTATATATAAGCTATGATACTAGCTGTAAGTCTAATTCTATTATCTGTTTTAGGCAGAATTTCCATCTATATTATTCTAAGTTAGAGTATATTTACTTTGTCCAGAATTGCAGCTGTTGATATATATGTTGGCTTTGGGATTATCCAATTCAAACTCTGAGTAGACACCGTCTGTGGTAGAGTCTGATGTTGCAGTGTATACGCCTTGTTCTTTAGCAGTTTTGGCTATGTCCTTGTATATGTTGGCCAGTTTGTATGGCTTTACCCTTGCTCATCGTTTAAAAGCTTGTTTCTGTTTGTGTGTTAGCTGTTTAACCAACCTATTATTCTCGATGTTGGAGTCTGACTTGTTGTAGTCTGGCAATTACAACTTCAGATGTAGGATTACGGCTGTGTTGATAACTACTTTCTTTTTCTAGGTTTTGATTGTTGTGTCTTCAATCTCTGCTTTGTTGGTGTTGGTTGGCTGGGCGTATGTCCGGCTTTCCTTGAGAATACCCTTAGGTGCCTTGCTGGCCTTGGAGGGGGTACGCCCGAGGATCAGACCGGGGGTGAATGTAACCTTTTTGGGTTCAGCTGCCTGTTAGACAGGGGACTGGGCTGGAGATGGGATTGGAGTGAGATCTGGGGAGGAAATTATAACGTCGTTGTTGTTGTAGGTTATCGGTTGTAGAGTTGGGAATGAGATGTCAAGCTTGGGGTTCCAGTCCCAAATCGATAGTTGGTTGATGTTTTCCTCCTGTTGAACAGGGAGGTTGAGTGTGAGAGGCAAGTTTGGGAGTGGGATTAGGGCTGGGAAGACAATCTCTAGTGATGCTGGGAGTGGGGTTGTCCACGGGTCTAGGAGCTCTGGAAGTATGGATGGTGGGGAAGACGGTGGGCTCTCTGGGATTACCTTGCTAGTGGCTGTGATTGCTTGCAAAGCATCCCTGGCTTTAGTTGAGTAGCTGGGGCAGAGAAGCACCTTTACCTTTGCTCCAAAAACTTCATCAACTCCTTCTTAAAAGGAGAAGGTTGATAAGTGGAACTCTGGGATCTCTGGGGGTGTATTTTTGTTGATTTTAGCTTTAAAGATTTGTGGTTTCTTGTTTCTGTTGGCTTGTGATGTGTTAAGGATTGTTTGGAAGTTGGTTGGGTCTGGGAGGATAGGTGGTGGGCTTTTCTCTCGTGGGTGGACTCTCGAAGCCAATCCCGTTGGACGGGTGGTGCGGGCTGCTATTCCTCGTCGTGAAACCGGGGAGAGGATGGGCCTGGGCTCGATGGACGCTCTCGGCGGACGTGACAAGAATTCATTGGGTTGGTCTCCTTCGTTGCCCTGCCGGGTGAGGTCTAGGGCGAGCTGTTTGGGGAACTTGTGGATAAAGTAGTAGTCCTCTTCGTCCTCTGAGGAGGGAGAGGTGGGGCATGCCGAGGAGGTTTTATGGAGCTTCCTAGGGGATCTTTTGGGCTTGTATAATGATGGAGTACCAGACGCAGCAAGGCTATATGGTTTCTTTTTGGATATCCTTGTGAGGTTCTCCGCAGCTTCACTAATGTCAGTAAGGTCTGCAACTCCCAGCATAACGAAGCCTTCGTAACCTCTGCTCACGTACACTGGCGTATTCAAATGGGCAGAAGACGAGCTCTCGTTCCTTTATGAACGGAGTCAAAGTAGTCTACTGGCGTATCCATTCAAGCTGGAGATCCCGTGGGAGATCACTCTCTATACAAAGACCTAATCGAGTTTTTGTGGGGGGCAGCCTCTTGTTCAGAAGGAGGTCTCGTCAATATTATATTTTCTGTAGATAGGCTTTTCTTCCCAATCTAGCTCTGGATCGAGAGAATATCTGTTTTGCTTTCTGAATTGAGTTTCCAGATTGACTTGTCTTTCTAATTAAGCTTGCGTAATTATTGTGCTTATTGAGGGCGTATCACCTATATCATTAAGATTGTATGGCTCTAAAAGTGCTCTGATGTCCGCTCCTGCATTGATAAGGTGCTCCTTAACACCGGGTAGTTCATTCGATTTGAGGATCTTTCTCTGCCGTTGAGAAGGGTTGGTAAGAAGTGGTGGGAAGAAGCTTGACATTGGCTTCCGACGCGTGAGAGACTGTGAGTTCAAGCGGGCTGCCTGCTGAACAGGGCTGCCGTTACGCGTGGGCTTGTCTTGACGCGTGGGGGGGGTTCCGGCCTGCTGAACAGGGCTCGGAGGAGAGCGGGATTCGATGAAGCGAACCGACGGAGCGAGTCAGTTGAGCACTCGGCTCGGGATTAGGATGCGATCGTGACGATACGAGCTAGAGAGGATGTAGGAAGAGGATACGGGACTCGATGAGGAAGATAGAGGATAAGGATGAAGGATTAAGGTGATGGGAGATGCGTTGTGGTGGTGAGGTTTTCGGAAGAGGTTAGCGTGAGCTAGCTGCAGCTGTTAGCGCGGTCGGGGGAGTTCGATGGAAGCTCCTCGACAGCCCACCCGGACACGATGCCTCGTGGCCCGCGGTGCGTCTCAGATACTTCCTGGTGCTTGAAGCCCTTGAGTCAGTAGATACTGCACCCTCGGGGTTCTCGCTTTCGTTCGTTGGTGGCCTCACCGCACCATGTAGTTTATGGATAGAGTATGTATTGATGATGATGGAGAGAGGGAGTCTCTCCGGGAGCTATCCTAGTATAGGCTACATACATGGAGCATGCTGAGTAAGCATGCCGGGCGTGGGTGCGCAAGTAAATAAGTACAGGAAGCATGGGATGCCACTATACTGTGCAAATTCGCGAATCGCATCGTCGCACGATGTTCAGGTACCTAGGTGCGAGCACAAGATATTTTTGTCTTCAAATGAAATAATAAAGCGTGTCAGGCTGGCAAGATGGAGGTCGAATTGGGATCTGTGTATCCAAGGATTATATGTATTGATTCTTCGAGTTCCATGTGGAAACGAGTGCACGGGGGCGTTGTGCCGCTGTCAATGTTGTAATCCATCGGACTGGTTTATCACGGCCATGTTCTTGTTTATTTTATTTTTATAGGCGTAACTCTTAAGTATCTGTTAAAATTTTTTTATTTATACGTACGTAAAGTAAGGAGCTTGATAACTTTAAATTCAGCTGTGTTGTTTAACTATAGTTCAGTTGATCAACTTACCTCGTCCTCCCACCACTCCATCGGACCTCCTCTATCAGCATCACCACCTCTTCCGAGAACGTTATTCCCACACTCACCTCGCCACCGACCATCGCGCTAGGACTGGACCCCCGTTCGTCCCGCACCAGCGAGCTACTGTTCAACAGAGCCGCATCAATCAAAGTCCGCCGGGCTCCATTCGGCATACCAGACGTCTTGACGCCGGGCTTCGTTCGGCAACGCCCGCAGGGTCTGTGGATCCGCGGAGACCCATCGCCCGTTTGTCTCGTTTGCTTCAGGCCGTCAGGCTTACAGCATGAAGGAATCGCTTTTCCTGTCGATTCTAAGGGATCTACACCTTCTCACTTGGACCTTTGTTTGAGCATATTATCGATAATAGCTCGAACATGTGCTGATGTGGTTAGATACCTATTGGCCATCTTGTCTTCCGCCCTGAATGCTTTTTTATCATCCCGTCCTTCCTCCACACGCTGGGTGTTCAACATCCCGCCTTGCTTCCACACCACTGGCTAATCGACCACGATGGCTTCCGAACCATACCTTATAACAAGTTACACGCAATGCACTCTAGAAGACGATGAAGAGTTTCCAGCCCCTGGTACACTGATTAAAGCGCGCCTCCCCCCTCTCATCAATTTTCCGGGGTCTGGTCCGTCATCACACAATTCGTCATCTTATACACCCGGGACGACCGATCACTCTGGTCTCCACTTAGCAATAGTCAAGAACGCTGGTTCAACTGACAACGGCTTCTGCATCACCGTATATCCAATAATGTCCTTTTCCAGGCATCATCAGTTGCCTGCAGCTGAAAGAGTCAAACGGCATCCAAACATCTCTGCTGTTGACAAACTCCTCCTGCTGCCGCTACCCCACGTCAAAGACGGTCTTACAATGGAGACTGGCTGGCGTCAACCTGAAACTCCCCAAGAATTCGGTGTCCCTCTCGACTGCGGCCAATGGATAAACACCCGTCCCGCTTGGCTTTGGGCTAGTACACAAGTGTTCGAGCTTCGCTACGGACAACCAGTAAGTGCTTAATGGTATATTCTGCAATAAACTCCAGGATACACACCCACTAATACTCTTGGGCTAGTATTTTGTCCCTGTTCCTCCTGTTGCTATTTCTAGCTCCGAAATGGCACGTATCTACTCGCACATCCGAGCTAGAAAGAAGGCCTTCTCTATCAGCCAGATCGTTCAACGATCTGGTGGCAGTTCCTCCGGCCATCCTGGTGGTTCGGCAAAGTTTTCCAGTGGAAGTTCAAGAGGCCGCGATGGGTCTAGTTCGGGTTCGAGAGATCATCGACAGAAGTGCGAAAAACATCAGAAGTCCAGGGGCCAATACGAAGGTTCCAGCGATGTGGAGAACCGCATGTCTGGTAAGATAATCTAATCCTGGTGAACATTATGTCGATTTTTGCCATATGTTGTCATTAGTCTGGTTGGGAATCTATTCTCTGGATGCTAATATAGCTGGCTGAAATAATTAAGGAACAGAGCGAAAGGGATGTCTCAACGATGATGACGCATGGCCGACTTATGAAGAGGATATGGAACTGCTGGATTACCTCCGCTCCCCAAGCAGAAACGACTTTGCCGCGTTTTATCGCGACCCTTCCGTCGAGAACAAATATGTCCATGATAGTTCGAGAGTGACAGCCTGGCTCGAAGATATATGATGTCGTTGATGGTTTATGTGGTGTTGGGGTACCGTGATTTTGGGACCTTCACTGGCGTTCGGTGCTTGGAGGGATTGGGAACGCACGTTGTTTCCGTACTCTTGAATAGAATAGGCTAATTAAGTACTTGGTATTACTTGTTCCCTGCGTATAAATGGCAGTCAAATATCTTGAAATTTAATTAGTAATACATGGCTAAAACATGGTGGCGGCGGCACGTTAAGGCCCTACCCTCTGCCCTAGATTCCGCCAGAACTTCCCACCTCATGCCAAACAAAGGAGACACCTTAGTATTAGTAATCATTAATATTTATCAGAATCGCCGGCATAACATCGCTGGCACATCCTCATCCTCGTCGTATCGGATCCACCGTCCCATCTCCACTCACAATAGACGACCATGCGCTCCCCCTCTATACACGCCGCCGACCAACCATCTGCACTCCCCCAAGCACCCCAAGCACCCGCACTATTCTACTCCGGAAAGGATGAAGGATGGACGTAAAAAGCAACAAACAGAAAGAATGCTTAGCCAACGAGACTCCCGACACCATTGCAGCACTTGCACTCGTGTATCTCGTATCTCGTAACCGCGCACGCATCCACCCATAACCCCAAACGCATACTCAAAACAGTAACAGCAAAACTCCAACAAGCAAGCTAACCGGCAGAAAACAAAACGCAAAAAAGTCACAACTCTCGGAGAGAGAAAGGAACGAAAGGAGGGGAAGGAAGGGTTCACTTGAACGCGTGGATCACAAACACCGCAACCACCCACTCAACCATGAACCAACACACAAGATACCAATCCAGTCCCCCCAGCGCCCACCACGGCACATCCAGCCCGCCGTCCAGCGGGTCGGCCTCCCACTCCCACCGCTTCCGGCCATATCGCAGCTGCGTCATGATGATACACTCCTCGTCGTCCCGCTGACACACCGTCTTGCGCCCCAGGTTCTTCCACCGCGGCCCCAGCGGGCCGGAGGTGTAGTGCGCCTCGCCGAGTAACCCGTACTGCCGCGTGTCGTTGAACGGGTAAAACTTGTCCCCCCAGTGGCCGTCAAAGTAGAACCATGCGATGGGTGCCTCCGGGTTGTTCGCGGCGGGGAGCAGCAGCTTGTTCGAGGTGTTGTAGTGGTACATCCGGCTGTTGAGCGTCAGGTCCCAGAGCGGGCCTGTGTCGGTGTTGTCGGCGAGCAGGCCGAGCGGCACGATGTATTCCTGTTTCCCGGCCGTGGCATAGTTTGCGTGCGTGCCGATGGCGCTGTATATCACCGGCTGCAGATATCGAGTGCGTTAGCATATTGAATAGACGGATGGTGTGCTTGGGTGGGGGGGATTTACTCTTTTGCCGTTCTTCTCGAGCGCGTCCCACACGTAGGCGTCCCCGCCGGCGTGCTGGCTCAGAAACATATACTTGGGCTTCCCGTTCACGAATCGCACCATGCTGTGCTCCCAGTCGCCGACGTGGTTGCCGAACCGCACGTTGAACACGACGTTGCCTAGGTTGTAGCTGTAGAAGTAGAACCAGAAGGCATCGACGATGCCGTCGCCCTTATCGACCCATATCAGCGTGCCGGGGGCGTCGCACTTGTACGTCTTTGCGTCGGGGATGTTGAAGCGGGCGGACAGCCAGCCCGGGTGGCTTTCCGGATCGTCCTTGCTGGTCAGGTAGGCGTACGGCGCATACTGGTTGAAGAGGGAGAGGTTGTCGAGGGTTGCTTCCTCGCCGACGTCGGTGAAGTTGAGCTGGGGGACCGTGCGACGGAGGCTACACATTACATGTTAGCTGATATCTCTAGCGCATGCATGCTGGTTGATAGATGGTATACGCACTGCAAGTCAATGTCGCCGGGCCAGTACTCCTCCTTAGAGTAGAGATGGATCAACGGTGCGTATTCCAGCACGTACGAGGGCACGTCACCGCTGTGTCCGCCCGCCTCCTTGCGTAGTCGCTCCCGCTTCTCGAGCTTTCTCCTCTCCTCCGCCAGGTCGCCCCAGTCTCCCCATTTCTCGTCCTGCGCGGCGACGTCATCTCCCAGCTTCGTATTATCCGACCCCTGTCGTAGCAATCCCGGGCTCTGGCCTGCCAGGGCAGCTTCCCAGTTCTCTCGCAGCGCCTTCTGTCGGACGGGCACCATTCGCTCGCCGTCCGGACCGATCGTGCTATGCCATCTCCTCGACTGCGACCGCCGCTTGCTCGGCGACCGTGTGATCCATAGCAAGTCCTGCACGGTGGTGCCAAAGCTCGCGAATATGCCGCCAACAACGTACGAGAACAGGGCGGCGAAGACGGGTTGGTTGTTGTTTATGATGGTGCCGGCTACGGCGGCTGCGAGGGTGATATTCGATACGGTGGAGTTTGCGGCATCGTGCGAGGGTAGTATCACACCGGACTCGGAAGTAGATGGAGGCACTGCAGCGTTCGTCGAGCTCGAGTTAGTAGCGGGAGACGAGTGGCCTGGAGGCCGGAAAAAGCTGGGCGAGGCTTACTCTTCGGCGACGCTTAGCCGAACAAACGAACACCCAGCGCCAAGGGTCGCAGCAGCGGAAGGTGTCTTCGAGAGCGGGTAGGGAATGCGGAGCGGATGGATGAGCAGACGCTGCAGCAGGAGTGTATGAATATGGTGACGAGGTAGCGGCCGGTCTTATAGAGGCGACATTCGTGCAGGAAAAGATCGGTCGGCCGCTCGTTTCCGTCGGATGATGCGGCCTGTCAGCGTGAGGGCCGGAGTTGGCGGATCCGGACGAGCCGCAGAGACGATGCCCAAAGCAGCCAGCCGGGCAGGGAAGGCTAGGACAAAGAAGCAGCAGCGGCGCCGAGCAGGAAATTCGGCAGGATCGAGATGTCGGGCTCCGAGATTCCTGGCGACGGGGCTGTCGAGTGGTGTCGTTATCTGGTGCGTGTATGTACGACGGTCGTGCGAGGCTTTGCGACGGATTAACTGTCCAACGCTGGCTTCTGGAAGGACTCGGGCGCAGGCGAGGTGACGCCAGCCGTCTAAATATAAAGACCGGGATGGCTATAAGTCCCTGGCGCTGCAGGCGGACACCGTGCTCGCGCTCAGGCAACCCTGTCGACGGGTGTCGTATCGATGATGCACGGTCGGAGTCTGCGGTCGGGGCAGTGGTGGCAGAAGGGACTGTGGGGTCGGAGAGTGAGACCGTCGCTGAGGTCGAAGCTGTTCGTCTCTGTCGATATCTTGGTCGATGTCGATGGACCGGGGAGGCTTGGACGCAGGTTGGCGATAGTTTGGATGGATGGGGGTCAGATTAGGGCGGGTGCAGGCAGGCTTTTAAGCTGGGGCAGCTGGCAGCCGGGCTGGCTGTCACCCAATGCGGGCGGACAGGCACGGCGCTTGAAACGCCGTTGACAGATTGCGCGACCAGAAAAAGCACCGAGACTCCGGTGCATCCGAGCCGGATCGCAATGCTTCTTGCATCCAGCTTCGTCCCAAGCGTCTACCCGTATATCGGTGCTGTGTCTTGTGGAGGCAAAGAGGCAGGCATCCGTGGACGTTCGTGTTCGTGTTCACGTTCACGTTCCCGACGTCGAGATGCGGTGCACCGTCTACGAAGTGCAGCCTCCATCCTACATCCTACATCCTACACCTCCAAAGACGACACCTCCAAAGACGACACCTCCAAGGACGACATCTCCATCAGCCGGCAGACAACCTGCAAATTGCAAGAGCTCTCCACCGCTCTCGTCTCCAGAACCCACCCTCCGACCCACCGACGCTACTTGGACAAGCCTCGCACGGTGCCAGGCATGCTTCCAGCTCGCCAATCCAAACCTGCAGGCGGACACCGCTCGTGGCCCGATTGGCAGGCCGCCCTCGCAGTCACACGGCCTCGCTGCCGACGGGGTCCAATCCGGTGATGCACCACGACCCCGACGCTAGTTACCTAATCGCATCGGGTGGGGACTTACTTGGTTAATATCAGCCGTGCTAAGCTTGGATGCAGCACTCTGCCCAGTTCAGCCAGCTTTTCCAACGGTGTCTTCGTGGATGTTTGCAACGGTTTTGCACAGATATCGGTGCAAACATGCATCGGTAGAGGCTGTCGACACGTAACCTCTGGTCGAGATGCTACCGCACGACGATGTTCTCGCAGGCCGACCTGCAGCTCGTACTGGCTGGATAGCTCAGCAGGCGGACAAACATGCAGACAGCCTGACCTTCGATCTGATGCCAATAGTGCTTGGTATTCCAAATCCCGTCTCGCCATCGACAGTCGAAAGGAATCGACCTGGAACCATGGATGAGACCAAATTCTACAGCCTGGCAACCATACGGAACTCCGAACGACGATATACTCAAGATCGATACAGCCGCTTCCCCACGGCGGCACGACGTATCGAGAATGTCGACTCGAGCCCGCACGTAGCCGTTTTTGCCGCCCAGCTGCAGACCTCACTGCCCGCTAGCTCAGCCCACATACTGACTTCCTGCGAAGAGGGTACGGAATGTTGGCCAGGCCCGCAGGAAATGCGGCAGCGTGAGCATATCAGCAGCTGCATTTTTTTGAAATTTTTATATCACATCCCAGTGCTATAAAGTGCTTCCAATCAAGCATACTACAGTATTAAGGGAAGCTCAGAAACTGACCGTGAATATTCATATGTAAAATCTCTCAACGAACGTTAAACGTTTGTTCCGATGCTAATCCTAGCTTCCCGCAAGTCTGGGGAACATCTCGTCACCCGACCCCGTCATGTCGGAGCTTCCGTGCTTTCACGCCGCCATGCATGCATGTCACCATAGTTACACCCCCTCAACGTTAGCCCTGCATGGAATTCAAAGAACCCTCGGGAAAACGCAAGGCCGAGAATCTCCCGGCTTGCGTACGACATGGCATGACACGATGGTTTTGATGCCAGATCACACCTGTGCGAATGAACGGATCCAGTTCCATTCCTCGTATGCAACGTGCGTGCTTGCATAACAAAATACGATACACAACGTCTCGCTATATACACCGTGACCATCCATCCACGCGTCCACCCCCATCCATAGACCAACTGTACACATCGACGTCCCCTCCAATGATGCTATATTGCTTCTATGCAAGGATACAGTTCGGTTTAAAGATCCGACCGCGTCGTCTCGGGCCCCCACATCGGACTCGTCAGGCTCGTTAGTCCCTTGCTGTTCTCGCAGCTCGCCCGCCCGCTCAACGGCCCGGGCGTCGGCACGCCCTTCTGCGCGGCGGGGACACCGCCCGTGATCACGGTCGTGTTGATGGGCAGCTCCTCGCCGCTTTGCGCGTAGGCTTTCAGCGCGTCGAGAAGCTTTACCGTCGTTTCAGGCGTCAGGTCCTCGTAGTAGTCGTCATTGATCTGTACCATCGGGGCTGTATATCGCATCATTTCACCGCGTTAGCCTGCGCATCTACTATTACGTTTTCGTGTGGAGTGAAAGGGGATATAGGGTGGGGACGTACCGTTGACGCAGGCGCCGAGACATTCGACTTCGCTGAATGTGAAGATTCCATCTGCGGT
Source organism: Drechslerella dactyloides (assembly GCA_020064725.1). NCBI lineage: Eukaryota > Fungi > Ascomycota > Orbiliomycetes > Orbiliales > Orbiliaceae > Drechslerella > Drechslerella dactyloides. The sequence goes on along the minus strand of JAGTWJ010000008.1, from coordinate 1,327,754 downwards.
CGTGTGGCCGGGCTTGATACCCAGGTGGTCTTCGATCGCCTTCATCACCGCGTCCGAGTTGCACAGCTGGCAGGGCGTCGTCGTGCACACTTGCAGGTGGAACTTGCCCACCGGGCTGCGGTTGTACATTGTGTAAAAGCTCGCGACCTCTATTCCATTCTCTCCCATGTCAGCGATTCGGCCCTATTTACTCGTTCGATTTGAAGTGCAGATGCGCATCGAGCTGTAGAATATGTCGCTGATGCGGTACGGTAAAAGGGCTGAAGTGGAGGAGGGGAGACGCACCGTACACCCGCATGGGCGGCATCTCGAGGATTCGGGCCACCTCGTTCATAACGCTCAGACTCGCAAACCCGTGCTGCCGCTGTCCGAGGTCCAGCACGGGCATCACCGCCGCCTTCTTGTACTGCGGCGGATACCGCTTCAGCAGCTCGGCGATCAGCTTTTCGTTCTCCGGGCTGAACTTGAAGGGAATGTTGGCATGGTTGTCCGGCGTGTCGCGGTGCTGCAATACCACCGACGCTGTTAGCCTCCCCTTCCATCGTGATTTATCCTCCAGCCCGATATAGACTGCTTCATAATCTTCTTCTTCCGTGTCTCTGCTGGGTGGGAGGGGGGACGTACGACGGCCAATGCGTGGCTGCGGCGGGACTGCGACTCGGTGGGCGCTGCTGCGACGACGGCTCGACGGAGAGCGGGGCGGGCGTGAGGTCGGACGGCGGCGGCGCCTCGGCAGGCGGAGGCCAATCGAAGCGGTATCGAGCGGGCGGCCATTGTGTGTCCGTGGTGGGATGTCGTAGGATGGTGATGTCGGAGTCGAGTCGAGTCGAGAGGAGGTCCGGTGTCAACTTGGCGGGAATCGACTGCCGGGGTGGGCAGGACGACGTTACGACGTCAGGCGAGATTCGTCCAGCCGGCGAAACCAATGGAACCGACAACGGTCTACGAGGCCGTGAAGAGGCCGCCGGACGGTATCACAAGAGTTACTCTCGAGTCTGATATGGTTCCCACAAACGCAATTTGTCGAGGCTCGTCTTTCGAATTCAGCATTGACGTCTCGCCAGACACCGGCGAGAGAATAAGCGGCGCCTGATTGGCCAATTGCCCAACCTGCTGCAACAACCTCAGGCGGCGCTTCCACCACCACCAGCTCTATCATTTCGATACCTTCCTCCCGATTCCGCACCCTACCGATACGCGCACCTCTGACAACATGCAGGCTGTTCCAACTGCAGTTGTCAGTCCTCGACCGGACGGCTAGGCGGCTGTCAGGACGAGCGGGGTTAATCCACGCGTCGCAGCGTTCAAAACGCCGCTACCATGCGTCAACCGCTGAAAAGCGCCGAATCGCCGGGCCGAGATATCACATAAAGCAGTACGTGAGTGTTATATACTCTCCTCTAGCCCCAATATTCTCAAGACAAGTTCACCAATCAATCACCAGTCCTAGCTACGAGATAGAATACAGCCGTCGACCGAGCAAAACCAATGGCGTCCATAAACCCCACCGTCACGATAACGACACACAACCCCGACAGCACGGCCGCGATCCACCCCTCCTCCGGCCCCCTCGCCTTCACCCCGATAGCCCTCGCCGGCCAACCCTGCGAAATGCGCGCCGTCTACACAACGCACACCCTCCCACTCGTCCTCGACGACGACGACGATATCAAGCGGCACGAAGCGTGGATAGCCGCGGGGACCAGCCGGACACCGGAATCCGGCAGTCTGACGGTCTACTACCGCTTCCCGCCCGGCGCGGAGATCGTGATGCATCGGACGGAGAGTCTGGACTTTGGCGTCGTAATCGGCGGAGAGGTGGAGCTGTTGTTACCCGGTGGCGAGACGAGGCTGCAGCGGCGCGGGGACGTGGTTATCCAGCGAGGTGTGTATTGAACACGGACGGTGTCATGGCGGGTGAGTTCGGTGACTGACCTGTTGGGTAGAGACGATGCACGGGTGGCGGAATCCGAGTCTGGACAAGGAGGCGCTGATACTCTTTATCGCGATGAGCGCGAAGCCTGTTCGTGTCGGCGATCGGGTGCTCGGGGCGGAGGTATAGCAGCTGCCCTGCGCCGCATGAACGTACATGTATCTTGATAGATGGACAATCGGACGAGCGAGTTTTGGAAGAGGTGCCGGAGACATGCCTGCGGGCCTGGGTGTCGTCGTTGTTTGGAGACGCTGCAGCTGGGGCGGTCTACGAGGATGTAAAACTGCGTCGTGTGGACTCTGGAGGGATCGCAGTAGATATCGTCTTGTAAACCAGACTGCCAGTCCCAGGGCCGAGAAAGGCATCTGGCTTGCGAGATAAATGTAGATATGAATATGTGAACAGAGAGTGGATTTCGAGCTGTCGGGTCTCGGAATCGGTAGCCACATTCATGGTGTGAGCGTTAAGTCCGGTTTTAAAGATCCGAGATTGAAAGAAAACCGGCGACGGATGATTACGGCATATCTACATTTTCAGTGGATAAAAGTAAAAGGAGCTATAGTTGCGGCAATACTCAAAGACGTTCAAGTGAACTCCGGCTGCTTGGCGTCGAACTCTCGCGAACATCCAATGTGAAATTTCCAACAGCAACATCACACCTGCACACATCCACACCATCAAGAATATCATGCCGCGCAACCACACGTCCACGCCACCGATATCGATCCCAATCGACGTCACCAATGTCCACACCCTTACCCGGCCCGACGGCGGCTGAGTCAGCGCCCGTATTCGCCGACGACGAAGAGACCGAGGTATGCACACCCGCAGCCGATAGACAATGCCGTACAATGGCTAATAGTATCACACCAACAGTCATTCTACGTGATCCTCGACCTCTCCGGCGACGACTTTGCAACCTACGGCCGCTATCGCGACGGCCGAGCCTTCCGCTCCTCACACGGCTACGACGACTCGGCGTCAGATGACTCCGACGGCTCGCGACCACCGCCGTCCGACGACGACGAGCTCGACGAAGACACGGATGATGCAGCCGCCGCCGCGGACAAAGAAGGCGAAGCCGAAGATGACGAAGCCGCGGACGATTCCGACGATAACAGTACCAGCACGCGCTCGTCCTCGTCAGAAGACGACCCGGACACGCGGGAGACGACGCTGCAAATCCTCAATTTGGACTCCTACAATCCGCTGGTGAACTACCAGGGCAAGATATACCACTGCGCCTGGTCGACCACCACCGGCACCGAGCTCATCTTCGACGCACCGGACACCTCATCCACCACTACAGCCAATGTACCACCATCCGGCGCTGCAGCCTCCCACTCCGACCTTCTATCCGACGTCGAGGACGACGAAGGAGAAGAAGGAGAGAAAGGCCGCAGACTACGCCACCATCCCGAAGCTAGACTGCTGGCTGCAACTGTGCACCGGCTCGAGGGCACCCCCGGCAAACTCCGCCTGCGCGGCCGCGACAAGCAGGAAGTATCGACCAAGGCGCGCATGTTTGCCGAGCGCCTTGACGCCGTCCTCGAGCACCGGCTGGCCGAGATGGCGGTGCGCGGCGAGGACTTGTCGGACGTCACCATGCGCAAGTTTAGCGAGGGACAGCAGCAGCAGCAGCGGGAGACGTCCACTGCCGCCGGTACCTTTACGCTACCATTGTAATATGTAACATACCACCGATACCCGAACGAGCCGTATAACTCGGCATGGCTTTCGACCTGTATATGTACTTGTATATATATACTCAGGCATGAGAAGATGCCGGAATGCATGCATTCACCACAACTATTCTATGTACTGTATCTCACTATATGACCGACGGCTGTAAATGATACAATATACGAAAACCAACGCCGATGAAAAACCAAAAACGAGCCTCGAGGCCAACAAAAAAAAACCAAAGCCCTCACCCATGACTGATGATATAAAAGTCGTTCAAACGATGAAAATGCCAATCCGCGACCGCTGCCTTACAATTAATTCAGCCAGCGATCCGGTTATGCGCAATCACACATACCAACCACGACGTCTTGTTCCACACCATCCGTAGCAGCGACTGCCCGGGCCACCGCCGCATCAGCACGGCCACGCACGGAAAGCCATCCTACAGCTCGTCCTTGGCGCCGGGTATATTCTTCTTCGTCCGGTACTTTTCGAACACGGCCTCCAGGTCCCCGCGCATCCCGCCGGCCATCTGGTCCGGCAGGACGACCGTGTACTCGACGAGCAGATCGCCGTAGGAGTCTTCCCGCCATATCGGCATGCCCTCGCCCTTGATCACGTCCACGTGGCCCGGCTGCACCGTCACGCCCTTCTTGCGGCCCAACCGCACCTCGTGGCCGTCCAGATGCGTCAGGTTGCGGCTCCACCCGCCGAACAGCGCCTCGCGCAGACTCAGCACCTCGCTGTGGAGGAGGTCCTTGCCGCGGCGACGGAAGAACCAGCCGTCGAGGTTTTCCGTGTTCTTGACGGCGTCCGGCGGGGCCTCGTCGAGCTGGACGATCAGGTCGCCGGCGACCCAGTCAGGGGATTCGTCGGCTTCGTTCTCAAAGCTGACGCGCATGCCGTTCATCACGCCGCGGTCGACGTCGACGTGGTGGGTGACGGGTTTCTTGACGACGCGGTGGCCCTGGCAGACTTTACAGGGGTTCTTGACCTTGCTGCCCCTGCCGCCGCAGCGGTCGCAGACGGTCTGCATTTGCTGGAAGATGCCAGGGGCGAGCATCTGCTTGATGATGCGGACGCCGCGGCCGTCGCATGCGTCGCATTTCTCGACCTTGCCGTCCGCGGAGCCGGAGCCCTCGCACTCCTCGCAGATCTGCTGCTTGGTGACGGTGAATTGGATGCTGTTGCCGTTGTAGAAGTCGGAGAGGGGCACGTGGACCTTGGCTTCCATGTTGTGCCCGCGGCGCTGGCCGTGGCCGTGACCCGCGTGGCCGCCGCCGCCGAAGAAGCGGGAGAAGACGTCGAAGGGGTCGTGGTGCTGGGCCCCGCCGTGGCCGCCTTGCTGGTGCTGCTTGTAGCCGTCGTAGCCGTACTTGTCGTAGACGTCGCGGGACTCCTTGTTCGAGAGGGCTTCGTATGCCTCGGCTAGCTCGATGAATTTTTGATGCGCATCCTTGTTGTCGCTGTATGTTACGTGTTAGTGGGTTGAGGAGCTGAGAAGGATGGGGAATGCGCGGGACGTACGGGTTCTTGTCGGGGTGGTATTTCTTGGAGAGCTGCTTGTAGGCTCGCTTGAGCTCTCTGTCGGATGCATCGCGGTCGACACCTAGGATCTGTGAGAGGTCGACAAGTCAGCAGCTGTCGCGGCGCATAACTAGGAACATGCAAATTGGACGAACATTGTAGAAGTCTGGCGCGGCGGCAGCCAGGACCGGCAGGAAGAGGAGGAGGAGCCGTGCTACCCGCATGGCTGGAGGCGGTCGTGTGAGGGGAGGAGGTGAGGAATGAGGTAGCCCGGGCGGGCGCGAAGAGAAGCGGTCGAGGAGAGCTTGCGAGCTTGAGCAGCGGCAGCAGCACCAGAAGCGCGACGTCGGCCAATTGTGCAGAGGATGCTCGAGGGACGGCCGGCCTATCGCGAGACGGGAGTGGAGGTCGCAGAGGGGCGCTCTTGGACCTGCTTGAACGGAATGCAGAAGACGGACGGGCTCGAGGGGACCTGGCGCAGGCTGCGAGAACGTCGTGGCGGTCAGCGGCGACTTGTGAACACGTTGACCGGAACTCGTGCGTTGCGCGTGTGTTGCCGCCCCGCCGCACCTCCGCCGCTTAGCTAAGCGGGCCCTGCCAAACGACGTCCCGCCAGAACCTCATCGCGGTGGCTGGAAGGTGCCCATGTATCGCGGATGATGCCTAATAGGGTATCGAGATGGGCCAGTCATCGCGTCAGGGCATTCCTGCGATGACTCCACCCGGACACGACTGTCGATGCTGTCAGGTGAACTCGTGTGCTGCTGGCGCCGTCGAGTCATCGTTTGTCTCAATGCGGCGGCCCCTGTTCGCGTCCAGCCTCCGACTGGCCTTCACTGACTCAGAGCGAAAGTATGCGCAGGCAGAACCCCCCCGGATTGACATTGTCCTTCGTGTCGTGTCGCGATAGTCGTCATGGCCTGAGTGGATGGATGGAAAAGGAGCAGGTCCATCCATGCATCCCAGAATTCGGTCATGGTGGAACCGCTGGTGGAGCTGTGACTCTGCGCTTTTGGATGATGCGGTATGGCGCCGGATTTGTTTAAATCCCCAGCTTCGGCGCTCGAATATCAAGTCCGTTCTCCGTAGCCTGCTTCCGATACAAAAGCACCATCTTCTTGTATCATACTTCATACTACCGCCAATTGCCAGTCGCGATCGCTCCGTCTTTCACTGTCATCTTTGTATATCACGCATAGATACATCAGGCGCTCCTAGTCGTCGATTCGCTCCTCCGCCGCGATGGCTCCGCTGGACAATCTCGTCTTCGCCCTCAGCGGCACATTTGACAACATGACCAAAAGTGAGATCTCAATGCATTCAATCATGTCAATTGGCCGTTCTAACGTGCGAGTACGTCTGCAGAGGATGTCGAAGTCCTGATAAGCAACGCCGGCGGCACCGTCAAGTCCTCGGTCACCAAGGCCGTCACCCACCTCATCACCACGCCCGAGGACTTTCAGAAGAAGAACGCCAAAGGTGATTATATCACGCGATTACGTCATACCTAAAGCTTGGATCAATTGCTCATGCTTGTCCCGTCGTCTAGTAATTGCGGCTACTGCAAACGGCCTTCCAATCGTGTCAATTGACTGGTACGCACGTATTCCGTCATCGTAATGTGGCGTCATTGTCTGACATAAAATCAACAGGCTGCAAGACTCGGTATCGAAGAAGAAGAAACAGCCCGAGAGCAAATACGACCTCGCTGCGCCACCCGCCCCGGCAAAGGCGTCCAGATCGTCCTCCAAAGCATCCACATCGAAAGCCGCCGCGTCAGCTTCCCAGACCGCCACCATCACCGGCAAGAAGCGTGGTCGCAAGGCTGCTGACGACGAGGAAGAGGAAGAGGAAGAAGCCGCCGACGACAAGAAAGCTGCCAAGGGCAAGGGTAAGGCTAAGGCTGCTGCCGCTCCGAAAGCCAAAGCACCCGCTGCCAAGAAGCGGAAAGGCAAGAAGGTCGAGTCTGAAGATGAAGACGAGGAGATGGAAGACGACGACGAGGAAGAGGAAGAAGAAGTGCCGGAGCCTCCTACTTCCGAGGAGGTCCTTGAGCGCGAACGCCAGAAGACCTACAAGGCGCCGGTCGACGAGTTGTGTAGGTTTGCCCGTCGCATCTTCGTTGATCCATCATCCATATCTAACGCCGATTGCTACAGGCTGGCTGAAGCGTGTCGCGTACGAGGTCTACGAGGACGACGACCACGTCAAGTACGACGCCTCGCTGAACCAGACCAACATCCGCGACAATAACAACAAGTTCTACATCCTCCAGCTGCTCAAGAAGGGCGCCACCTTCGCCGTCTGGACACGCTGGGGCCGCGTCGGCGAGGGCGGCCAGACCAAATGCATGGACAACCTCGCCTTCGCCGTCGCGATGAAGGAATTCAACAAGAAGTTCAAGGACAAGACCGGCGTCATCTGGGAAGAGCGCCTCAATGCCAACAGGCCCGGCAAGTACACCTACCTCGAGAAGGACTACGCACCGCCCGATGAAGAAAAGAAGCCCAAGGATGAGCCCGACGAGACCATCGAATCCAAGCTCCCCGCCGAGACCCAAACCATCGTACACCTCATCTTCAACAAGCAATTCATGCAGGAGAGCATGGCCAACCTCAACTACGACTCGAAAAAGCTGCCGCTTGGCCGCCTCAACAAGAACACCATCCTCCAAGGCTACAACCAGCTCAAGGCCATTTCCGAGGCTCTCGACTCCAGGGCTTCAAGCGACGTCTTTGAAATGCTCACCAACAGATACTACTCCATCATCCCTCACAGCTTCGGCCGCGACCGTCCCCGCGTCATCAACAGCGACCGGCAGCTCAAAGCCGAGATGGACCTCGTCCAATCCCTCGGCGACATGGCGATCGCTGAAAAGATCATGAAGGACGTCGAATACGCCGAAGACGAGAACGGCAACCGCATCCACCCGCTCGACAAGCAATTCGCCTCCCTCGGCCTGCGCGAAACCACCCCGCTGGACCCGGAGGGCTCCGAATACACCACGCTGCGCGACTACTTCCACAAAACCCACGGCCACACCCACTACCACATGCGCGCGCGCGTCGTCCACATCTTCCGCATCGAACGGCAAGGCGAGAAGGAAACGTACGCGAAGGAAAAATACGACAGTTTCGACTCCGACAACCGCCGCCTGCTCTGGCACGGCTCCCGCGCGACGAACTTTGCCGGTATCCTCTCCCAGGGTCTCCGCATCGCGCCGCCCGAGGCCCCCGTCAACGGGTACATGTTTGGCAAGGGTGTCTATCTCGCCGACATTTCGACAAAGTCCGCCGGATACTGCGTGCCGTCCATTTCCGGCAACATGGGTCTCATGCTGCTGTGCGAGGCTCAGCTCGGTGATCCGATGTTGGAGCTGACGCAGGCGGATTACCATGCCGCGGAGAACGCGAAGAAGAATGCCTGCCTGTCGACGTTCGGGATGGGTAACACGGCGCCGGGGGCGTGGATGGATGCGGGCGAGGTCCATCCGAACTTGAAGGGGGTGAAGATGCCGAATCCCGAAGTGCCGATTGGCGATTCGGGTGTCGCGGGGGCGTATCTGCAGTACAATGAGGTGAGTTTCACACTGTTCTTTGTTCAGATGATAGAAAGGTGGCGGTCATGCTAACGAGTGTGTTTTTGGTGTAGTATATTTGTTACTCGACGGCGCAGATTAAGCTGCGGTATCTATTCTACGTCGACTTCCATTGAGGTGGCTGGCAGTCGGTTGGCTGGCTGGTCCTAGCAAGCTTTCGCCATGCCTCGGGTGTCACTGGCGTAGTAGACCTGGAGATGAAAATTGGTGTTTCACGATAACGGGTTGGATATACCTTTACGGATCGTTGGTGTCATGATATTTTTTGTTTGTTCGGCGTGTAGCTATACTAGGGTATTTTAACGTTCTATAAAATATATTAAGCATTACTATCAAAATCTACGAATCTACGTAACATACGTTATGACCGGTAAAGATATATTACACATTCCGGGGAAATGACAGGCGGCCAAGCGACACAAAATGCTACAAGATCAAAGTTGGGTTTTCCAGCAAGATTTCCTCCATATCACAAGCCGTTCAGCCAGGCTCGAATTCGCTCGTCTCTGTCAAACGCGCGCGCGTCGTCGGGATTGGCCAGGTTGTAGTGAGCAGCGCCCAGTCGTAGCTTTGTCTGGAGCACGGTAGCGAGGAGGAAATCGGCGTCGTCGTCCTTGTCCGTAGAATTGTCTTTATGCTTCTGGTTTTTGCTCTTCTTGCGTCGGTTCTTGCGTCGATCGCTGTTAGATGCGTAGAGCTTTTGTGCGTAAGCGCATATCCGGCCTAATTCGCCAAGCGGAACGGCAGCCGGTGGGTTGAGTGTGAAATACTATCGGGAACGCAAACGATATCAGCATGCGGACTTGAAAGAGAGTAATAGATATGGTGGTATCACCTGGTCATCCTCGCGAAGCTCGAAGATGAAAGGTTTGACCCAAAGCCAGGCCGGATTGTGGTGGAGCCACTCCCCACAGTCGAGCTCCCAGTCGAATACCTCCGGGGTGGCCGCGGCACGGTACCCCGAGTTCATGGAGACGACGCCGCCCATGTGGTCCCGTCGGACGTGCGGCAACGGCAACAGGAGGCGCTGCGACAGTTCCGATACCTGTTTAGCCCCCGCGGATGAGGGCCGCTTGCTGAGTGTCAGGACGAGGTACACCGAGAGTCTGACGCCCATGTCGATTCGTTTGCTGTGGGAGACGAGGGCGAGATGGGGCTTGGTGTTCTGGTTGAATGCGCCTATCATGGAACTGTTCACCGTCGACGGCGAGAGGGAGGAAGCTGCCTGGCCCGGTTGGGGGGCATAACTGTTGTCGGGGATGTTCAGCCAGACGAAGGACCCGGCGGCTGGGTAGCCATCTTCGGCGCACAGATACTCCGTGCTTCTATTGCTGGTGTACGGCGCCATGACGGCGGCCTATAGCTATCGATCGATGTCTCTATAGTACTGGCTGGTGATGAATGTCGTGAGAAGGAATGCGGATGGTGGTGCGTGGGGTCTCCCATGCTTAAATATTTGGCCTGGCTGGAGACAACTTGGTTCGAAGACAAAGTATCCCATCTGGCGTACAGTGTGTACAGTCGCGAACTCTCTCAGGCTGAGGTATCCCTCTCAGACTTTCTCAGAGTTCGGGCCAGGTCTCAAACTCGAAGTCGTCCCCAGGCTCACATACGTCGCGCAACGCACAAAATGCAACACTGCCGCTGGATTGCCGTAAATGGAAATGCCACGCGGGTAACGCATCTCAACGATCGAGCACGATACGCCGCCCATCAGTCGTGCCCTTAAGGCCTTGCGGACGAATATACAGCCCGGGTGCAATAAATAACTGTTATAGTCGCCTGCCATGCCGCCACCATCGAGACAAACCTTTCCTCCGTCTCAGTCCAATATCCTCCATCTCTATCTAAACAGACCTTACCTGCTACACTGCATCACAGCAGGCAAAAATATTAAATCTCCACGATGAAACGTCTTCTTGCCCTCTCGGGCGTCCTGTGCGCTGCCATTCTCATCGTTCACGCGCGGGAATGTGCGCTGACAGTAGGCTACGGATCTGGATGGATCGAGCGCAGCTGTCTCGATTGTATCGATGGTGGTGACATCACGGATATGCTGGCAAACCGAGACCAACAGGTCCTCAAGGAGATGGCATCTGCGGATGTATTCACCGACATCGACTACGAAGCGGGCGACGGCGATATGGTACCGAGGGCGATAACTACTCAAAGCTCACTGGCAGTGCATCTCGACGCGCCGTCGCAGACGCAGACGCCGGTAGAGATGGTGCCGCCACCGGCCCCTCCGCTCGTGGACATCGACCCGGACTCGTCAGGACTGCCTCTCGCACCGCCGTTGGAATCGGGACCGCAAACAAACCCGCCCACGACCGCACCGCCGGAAGCAACTAAAAAACGCACCTCTTCCTCCACGATCTCCACGACCGACAATCTGGGCCCTACGACGACCACCACAAGCGTCTTTCTCCGCAAGATTGTCAAAATCCACATGAACCCCACGGCCGCTACCTCCCGCTACCCCGTCAAACCTGGCGAGCCGACCTTCGCCGCCTTCCCGCAAGGACTGCTCTATATCGCTGGCACCCCGCACCGCATCATGGCGGCGGACCACGCCTTCTACACCGTCTCTGCAGAGTCCGACGGGTCCTGGGAGACGGTCGACGACGTCGACTGGGACGAGGTCAACGAGCAGGAGGAAGAACACCAGGCTGAAATTATCGCGAAGGGCGGTACCGCGCTGGACGGCGTGGCGGCGAAAAGTCAGGCGCCGTCGGCGCAGCAGCTCTTTGACGAGTGGGGGTGGGTGATGTTTTTGATAATGTTCACGGTGTGTGCTGTGTCGGTGATTTCGTATCTTCTTATACAGTGTTTGTCGTTGTGATGTATGGGCCTGCGTGCTGGGATGGGATGCGAACGAACTTCGAGGTGAGGTGGTGGCCTTACGTGGGTGCGGATGCATGTTGCGGTCGTGCGAACAGCCGGTTGATGGATGTGCTTTTGGGGTTTTGGCATTGCTGTATCATTATGGTTGCATTAAGTAGAGTGGGTTTTCGGGTTCAGGCAAATTCAGGTAGATTCGCCGCAGCAATAGGATTAATTAAAAGGCTAATGGCTAAATAAACATATCTGGTATATGGTATATATGAATGGTCGACTACCGTACGTGCATCCCCTCCGGCGGCAGGCTCCACGCCCTCGGAAACTCCATCCCCCACCGCCGCATCACGCCCCGCAGCTCCGCCTCCCGCCCCGGCACCACATTCACAAACACCCGCTGCTCACGCATCGACGGCTCACTGTGAACTGCGCCGACGTCCTTCCCAACTTTGAAAAATGCGCATTCTCCCGCTCCCGTCTGCGTTACGCTTGCGTCCTGCAGTGACGTTGCCAGTTGTCGTCGGACGGTATCAGCTGTCGCCGCGCAGCCGGGACAGGCGACGGTCGTACAAGGGTGCGGTGGCGTGGAATCGCGGACGTGAGACTTGACAGCGGCCTGTGTGGCGCGGCCGGTGGCGCTGTCAGCGAGAAAGAGGGTGCCGGGACCTAGAAGAGTAGTCGCCAGCTTCCACTGTGTGCGACCGGTATTCGTTACATCTGCGGGACTGGTATCGCTATCGCTATCGCTGTCTCTGGCGAAAAAATCGTCGTCGGTGTGCCAGCGTGGTAGATCATAGTCGGCTGTCGGCAGCGATGCGCGGATGGTAAGCCAGTAGTGCGTCAGGCCCGCTTCTGCGAGGAAGGCGTGCGCGAATCGTAGAAATGGGAGTAGTAACGGCGTGATGCTGCCGTGGAACGTTGCGTGCTCCCAGGCTTCGTAGGACGGCGGGAGCGAGAGGTTGTTGGTATTCGGATTGTCGCTCGCGTGGTCGGCGGGCGGTACGGGGAGAAGCGGGCCGCAGTACGTCCAGGAAGCAGGGCGCAGGATTTCGGTGTCGCTATCGGGTGAAGCTGTGGAGTAAGGGATGAGTTTGAAGTCCGGGAGGGAGGCGACGTTCGTGACGGTCATGTTGAATCCTCGTGCATATATCGTAGACTGTATTTTGTTCTTGTCCAGACGGATTCTTTATGCCATACTCTTCGAGTAGGGTGTATTTTGAGCGTATGAGCTTTAAGTAGTTCGCATGACTGGATGAAAGAACCATCAACAAATCATTGTTTGAGCGCGATATGAGGGCGAGATATCGTCAAATCAAACTGCTACAGGGATTACGACTGCATTGTCGCAACGGCGCGCCATCGGACCGCTGCACCCATGCCGTCATATTGGGCAGCTGGGGACTCATTTGTCCCGAATGGAGGTAGTAGCTAGGTTGTCGAGACTTTTTAGGAAGTCCATACGTAAGTCAGTGTATACTTACTAAGGACTGAGCTCAGCAAGGCAAGTTAAAGATGTTGTAGTTTGGTCGCGCAAGTCGCGGTGCAGAACCCTTTGCATACCCACTGGTCTTACGAGTCAAAACATATGAAACGCCCGATTAGCATCACATACACCCTGGCGGGTCCAGTAATTAATCTAGGGCTTGTCGTCCTCTCGTACGGAATCTGGAAAGCTATTGTACAGCTGACATGACACAAGCTTTACGGTTACCGAGTTATTAAGCTTGTTCTGATGAGATATGCCTGGCTCGAGGTTTATAATCCGTAGATTATTGTTACTTGAGGCAATCTTCTTATCATTGTTTTCGGTATCCAAGGATCCCAGGATACTACGCTGCATCCTATCTTATATAGCTTGATTCATGCCTATACGTTATGGGCATCCGAAAGTAGCTGTCATTGTTATATCAGTGTCCAAGCGATGCATTTCGCGCCGTCTAACCGCTGCGGCCAAGCCAGCAGACAGGCTGGCACATCGGGTGGCTAGGAGACCCGGTCACCAGGGCTTCTTACTCTAGTTGGAAGTTACACCCGGACGCCAGTCAAGCAGTTCTAGCCTGTGCTGAGTAGATTGATACCACAAACTCATGTGTTATGAGGCCAATTCTCACATAGTATAGTATCGATATATCTCGTTTTCCGAGCAGTGCCCACAGATAAGTACTGTACTTACTTAAGTAGTTTTCTTTCCTCGGTTAAATAAAACCTAACTGGCGAATAATTGATATCCGAATATATGCATTCTTTGATAGTAGCTTCATATCTACTAGTTTACGTACGTATAATTACTAGTAAACACATTTGTTCTTCATGATCAACACTCAGAATGGAACTTGTTGGACGTGGTCATGAGTCGTCGCTCTATCGGATCGTCAAGGGTTGACGACAAATTGCAAATCTAAATCATCCCCTCTTAGTTCGCCCTTATTCACCTCATTGGAGGTCTTGTCTCACAAGTCAGACGCCTTCCCTGGAGCTCAACAGCAAGCTAAAATCCTGGAATCTTAAACCCGCCCGGTACCAGCCTTCCGAAGACATTGTGCGGGTCGTAACGCAGCTTGTTACGCCGCAACATCGCTAAGCTCTCCGGCCCGTAGTGAGAAATAATATCCTGTTCGCGGTTCCCGTAGTTGAGATATCTGAAGTTAGCCAGTTTACCATGCCTTCTGGCAGCTTCCTCGCACCGTCTTATCACCCTAAGCGTGAATTCTCTCATCTTAATGTCGTCGCTAGCCGATTCCCATGACGAATCCAACCATTGTATCACAAGCGGAGAGGTGATACCCAGAGAATTCCCGCCCTTTGCCGCGCTCGCCGCAAGCCACTTCCGTCCCACGGGCATGAAAGCAAACATCGCACTGACCCCGGGGACAGCCTGGATGTCCTCCGTGCTTTCTTCGATCCAATGCTTTCTTCGATCCAAATTTTCCGAATATCCTTCATCAGCTGGATGTCGGCGTGGAAAGACAAAACCCCCATCGTAGACCGCTTTCCAGGACGCTGCACTTGACTAAACTTATATGCTGCATCCCTCGACGTTTTGTTTGCTATAGAACTACGAAAATCGGGGGTTGGGACAGTGCCATCAAAGAAAGGTTCAAGACCACCGGAGGGTTTCCCGACCAAAAGGGGCCGTTGTATGCCACGACAAGAGAAAAACCCTCTTGCTCACTCGATTCGTGGCTGAACCCACCGAGGAACATGATTTGACTTTTAGGATCTGCATCCGACCCACCGGTGCAATAGTTATAGGCAGCGGCTAGCATGGTGTCGTCCGATGCGGGCGGATAGTCAAGGCCCATCATGTTAAAGGGACCACTGGCGTTAATAGTCTCGAGTGTAAACTTTGTAACGATGCCAAAGTTGCTAGAACCACATTTAATACAGCGGAAAAGCTCAGAATTATGATGTCGGTTTGCCCTAACTATCTGGCTATTGGCTAGAACGATCTCAACGCTGTTGATATTGTCTGTTCCCCAGCCTATTTCGTTCGCCTGGTAACTGATACCCCCGCCGGTAAGAAATCCACCGAGTCCGACATCTGAGTTTCGACCACCAGCAGCGGTTACATTATACGGTGCAAGTGCGTCGTAAACCTGGCCTGAGCGGCAGCCAGCCCCGGCGGTCGCGAGTCCGGTGTGATGGTCGTAGGTGACTTCATTCAAATTACTGAGAGAGATCAATATCCCGTCGGTGATGCCCGCCCAGCCGGGGTTATAACTGTGGCCGCCACTGCGGATTGCGAACTGGCAATTTTCGCGGCTGAAAAGCCGTACTGCTCGAGAAACATCCAATGTATTGGCTGGGGTGAAGATGCAAGTAGGATTCAGCTGAGCTGTGGGTGCTATTTTACAGTGAAAGAATACGGTCAGTAACTGTGAGCAGTACGCAGAGAGGGTGTTTGATGGGCGTACACCAGTAGGTATTCAGCGGTTCATACTCAGGGGACTGTCGAGAAAGGACTTTGGACTGTCGGGTGAACAACGAATCCAGTAAGGAGCACTGGCATTTTCGTCGAGTTTTCCATCGAATTAGCAAATAGAATATTGTGCGACAGTCTTAGATCATCCTCATACAAAAATGTCATGAAGCGGGAGCGGGAAACTTACACAAGTCGTTGGATTGGTAAACGATAGGTGAGGTAGTCCTCCTAATGCTTGGGCTTGGAGGAGACCGGAGCCCAGCAGGATTGATGCGTAGGCAAGCATGCAACAAAGATTCTTTTGAAAGCACCCTCCTATCCGGAAATTTGGTTTGACCACTTGGACAGATATTTCTATACTCTTAAAGCGGAATCCGCCTTTATGAACTTTCGACTCTGTACATGGCAGACTCTGACTGGAGTGGGAACAGGTCATCAGGTAGTATACTCTCGAGCCAGCGCAACCCAGGCAGTCGAAGAATTGGCCAGTACCTGGGGGAATTTGAAGACACCTGCGGGAGCTAAAAATATCATGAAATCTTTTCAAGTGACTTTCCATTAATGTCATTTAGCCATATGACCCGATGTCCAATATAGGTATACGCCTCCAGGCCTCACGGAAACATTAACTCTACCTCCAGCCAATTGGAATATTACCCGGATACCACGAGACCGGCTTGTCTGGTAAATTAGAAGCTGGACACACATAGGATCGGACGTGCTGTAGAGAGGCATACGTAGTCGGCGGTAATTTTTGTGCCATGTAGAGGTTGTTCAAGAAAGCACTCGGGTTTTGGGCCGAGATGCTAAATTATATATTGACTATCGATCAATTGAATGTGAACAGTGTAGCTTGGTCTCGCGAGCCGCCCCGAGACCGAGACCACCCGAGACTGACCGTGTAGCCGTATTGGTATGGGAAGGTGCAGCCTGACTTCAATACCAGGTCAGGGCAGAGGCCCAGTTAGAGGGGATATGATCCGGGTTCTGTACTCGCCCAAGGCAGGAGGTTGTACTGGCTTGGCTTGGCTTCGTGAACCTGTTTTATTTTTGGTCGTAATGTGTTGCCAGTTGAGGCGGTAAAGCCCTCTGGTCTGTGTAACACTACTGGAGAGAAGGGTCGAGTTGAAGGTCCTAGCTATACAATGGGCGGCCCAATTGTCGTTCTTGAACTTGCTGGATACAGTATCGAAAGGATGAGGTATTCACGAAAAAAAAATAGTACTAATATAATTTATCCTCTTGAGAACTATCCTGCCCCAGCGGATTGTGTCTGTCACTTAGTTATGCGTCTGGCCTACACTGACCTTGGAGTCGGCAGCGCATAACAGTTATGACTTCAGATATGAAATCTAGAGAAAGGGCTACATATATTGACACCTAGCAAAGCATGGTGGCGAGATCTTTGTGGCAGTAGCAGAGCACGTATGTGGCATCGATCGACGCACGTTGCGCGGGAAAGTGGCGCTGAGCTCAACCGCTGGACATAGAAAGACAAGGATGCCGCAGTGCAGCGTTAGTCAAGGAGTTTCCTTGAAGGTAATTCAATTTTTTCACAAATTGCCTACATGCATACTTGAACCACGTCACTTTCATTTTCCAAAAATATATTCACTAATTTAGCCCGCAAACCTCAGTCACGGGTATGACTGAAAGGATTACTACACAATAGGAAGTTGATCCATCATGGCTCGGGAAAATGATTATCCGAATCCTAAAATAAATAACCCAACTTCTACTCGAACGTATATGCATACGGAAGAAATATCCTTTGCATGTATTCAGATTCACTTGCATCTCCAAGTCTTATACATCCAGCAAATTGCCACGTTAGAACACAGAAGTAGAAGCGGGCCGCCAACTGAATCGGCGTGTTATCAGCATCCATGAGTTTGGTTAGTACATAAGCCGCATATCCCACAGAGGGTAATTACGTAAATCCACAGTCACTGGCTGCTAGTATACAAGTGGCACTTAATAACTAAAATTTAGGCCCTGGTTAGAGGGTCCGACCCTCCAGCCTGCCGACACTACCGAAAGTTTGAATCAATGCCCCCTCGAGATACCAATAGCTCTATGATCTCGCGAGAACTTCCCATCTGATGAGCGAAGTCCAAAGGCGTACCTCTCATCCCATAAGCGTTTACATCAGCTCCAGCATCGAGAAGGTACTTCACAACCTCGTACCGGCCCTCTCCAACGGCAAAGTGTAAAGACGTCTCGTTTGTATCGCGCCGCGCTTCTAGATTCGCGCCTTGTTCGACCAACATCCTGACAGCTTGTAGATGCCCAAACCTTGATGCAAGGTGGAGGGGTGTCCGGTCCCAAGTGTTGACGGCTTCAACGTCGGCACCAGCGTCGAGTAGTATTTCCATAGCTTCAACTTGTCCTTCAATGGCTGCCCAGTGCAGCGCAGTTCCTTGGCTGCGGTCGGTGGAGTCGTCGATTCGTGGCCACGCGGTTTCGAGTCTCTGTCTGCGAGACGATCTGAGATATCGTCTCAAGAGGCTTATGTTGCCTAGTCTGGCGGCCCAATGGAGTGGCGTCGCACCGCCAAGGTCCGCAGGTAGGGGAGGCTCAGTCGCCACCGATAAAGCTGCAGCAGATTCAGATGTAGAGCTCTACAAGCGACAGAATATTAGTCAATGAGGGAATGTCAGGGAATCCTTCGGGACGAAATTATCAACTCCCGCAGAAGGCCCTAAAATTTCTGAAGTGTTTCTACTTCTATTGTTCATGTTGGGGAACGTACCCTGTCTACAGAAGGCGTATCCTCAGGCCCAACGTCCATTGCTTCCACACCGTGCGCAGATTCCACTCGCGTATCGCCGTCTCCAGTTTCCAACTCCCGCGCCATGAGTTTGTAGATGGCCTCTCTTTCCGGCACTTTCTTCGATCTTCCTTATCTCCGTTCGGTCTTTTACCTCCAATCCGCTTTTTGGAAGAAAGTGGTCGTGGGAATCGTATAATTGCGGCGGAGTTTCAAAGCTTGGAGATGTTCGTACCAGGAGGGCTTCTCCTCTATCTTGATCTATGCCGCGGGGTTTACCGGCAATATATTTTGTGTTTTGGGTGTTCAGCTGGGGGTTTAGAGATCAAAGTTACAGCTATGACCTCTATCCAAGGGGTAATACACATATATATACCTGTGTATGTGGATAGGACAGTGTTCGAACGTGCACTGCCGGAGAAGGTATAGTTCCGAGATTGGCAAGTAGACGCGAGGGTGAGTCTTAGCCTCGGGGACGCCTGTCAGGTGCATCTGCCTTCATCCGCATCAGGCCCCCCGTTTGAATTTGTCAGCAGCACAGGCGGCGACGCTGAGGACGTCCTCCCTCTTCCTTTGCCTTCCATGGCAATTTGAATTGACTCTGCAGGGATCAATTCATATTTGGGTTGTGTTACCGAACTTGTCAAGTGCAGCAGGCTGGATACTACTCCGAAATTCTGGATGATATAATGTTTGCTCTAGTAAGCTAGAACCTCCTTACCAAAATTGTAAGAAACGGACGACTAATGGGTGCAAACGCATATTATGAGTCTACGACGTGAAAATGAGTTCTATATATGGTGAGACAGCGCTTTTGCTATACGAAAATAGTAAATTTTGTTAGATTATATAGCAATCCAGGTCATGATTAGCAAGCAGTTCAATATACAGCAGTCTGCAGACTGCAGAGTGCCCTGCCACAGCTGGTGGCTGAGCACTCTGAGTGGCTATACAGTCATGTGATCTGCAGATTGCTGTCTAATGGCCTCCTGGCGCTCTGCCATGCAATCTACAGACATCATCGCAATATACACTGCTGTATGCATGAGATCTCGACCTACATATCATAACAAATATGAAGCATAGCGGTGTGTATGC
Source organism: Drechslerella dactyloides (assembly GCA_020064725.1). Classification (NCBI taxonomy): domain Eukaryota; kingdom Fungi; phylum Ascomycota; class Orbiliomycetes; order Orbiliales; family Orbiliaceae; genus Drechslerella; species Drechslerella dactyloides. The sequence goes on along the minus strand of JAGTWJ010000008.1, from coordinate 1,308,382 downwards.
TCTAGTATTTTAGCATGCGCAAATCAGTGGAAATTTTTAAGATCTTGATACCTTCATACTACAAAACGTGAAGCCCGAGAGTAGCAATTCTTTGTTTTCGATTATACTTACTTTCATACTATTCTCGAGAAAAGCTTACATCGATTCGATGCAATGTCACCAAACCTAGTCTTGGTGCCCACTAAGCTCCACCTTTGTCTCGCAGTTATAGACTATATATATATACATGTACAGAGGAACTGCAGTCATGAACCTATATCGATTATAGGATATAGGCCCAGGAGCACACTTCCGGGTTCACTTCGTGAAACCAGATCAGGAATCCGATCCAGATTCTGAGTCACTATTATAAATCGAAAAGTAATCATACGACATGAATGTTACATCCCAGCTCATATCATGTCATTTCCCCGGGACTGCAGTGCACTGCACTACTCCCTTATCTACCTCCCAATATATCACTCTGCGTTGGACCTGATGAGTCGTCGTGTCAGTTACCTATCCCCGTAGCAGGACTACCGCATTAGAAATATTCCACTCAAGTATATTAGCCTGCCGTGGAAGGACGGCGTTAGCATAACCTGCCCGCGCCTGTTGACATACGCAAACCCAGCGCGCATGCGCTACAACATAACGGTATCTAACAGTCACCTCAGCGACCGATTGGATCCTTCTCTCTATTTCCGCCGCAGCCCCTCGTGCTAGCCATGTGGCCACTGTACGCAGGTAGGTCCGGGCGGCGAGTGCCAGCTCGCAATCGGCCGATCCGGCCACAGTCCGGTGAAGGTATCGCGTCGGAAAAACGACACGAGATTCGAATCCTGCAGCGCGACAGCGACGTACTGTCCGCTCGGGTCGATTGAGAAGTGGCGTGGAGTCGAGCCGCCGGTGTGGAGTAGCCGCACGAATTTCAGCGAGCCGTTCTAGATCTGGTGGATTCTCCAGGCGGAGATGGAGTCTGATGGTGGTTTGCCTGGCAAGGAGGCGTCGCCGCGGTTGGAGACGTAGAGGAACTTCTTGTCGGGCTGGAGCAGTGTGCGAAAAGAACACATATCAACATTAGTCTCACTTTCATGCATATCAACACCCTCTCAATTACTTTGGGTTGTATTGTGGGATTTTGATAGTCAGCACTTACCGATACTTGGATCCCCGACGGGATAACACTCGGATGCTTCACTGGCACCGGCTGGTTGCCATACGTGCTCACTTTCTGTACCAGTAGCGGTTTCATACCGCCACCGCCGGCTGTATACTTGAATTTGAAGACGGCAACAGCATTCGCCAACTCGCCGACGAGATAGTAGTAGAGGCCGTGGCTCGTCTGCACGAATTCCCCGTGCCGGGGCCCAAACCCGCGGGTACCGATGCTGTTGCGTACTCGGCAACCTTGCCGGCGCCGACGGTGAAGATGCGGATGACGTCTGCGCCGAGGTCATTCACGAGCATGAAATTGCCTGTCGGGTCAAAGGTGATTTGGTGCGGATGAGGACTCTCTTGACGGTCAGGGACAGTGCTCGATGTGGACAGGGGTTTCTCGCGAAGCAGACCGCCATATTTTGGCTGGTGGACGGAGAGGGTATATTTTGAAGGTTTGGGAGGCGTGAGAGAGGCCTCCGGTGCTGTTGAAAGGGTATATGACGACGCCGTTCCCGTAGCTATGTTGATTTCCAAGTCGCACGTTATCAGCAACAGTACCAATATTGCCAGAGAAAGTATGCATATATTTTGCAGGAAGGTGGTAACTATGTCTTACTATGCGGCTGCGGCGATGAAGTCACGGTTGGGCGAGACTGCCGCGTGGAGCAAACCTGTCAGGCCCGCCTGCTTTGTAATCTTATGCAGCTTCCCATGGCTGCCGATCCTGTACGAAACGATCGAACCCTGGCCGTTCTGCGTGCCTTCGCTTGTGGAAACGAGGAACTTATTATCGTCCGTATTGACGATCGTCTGCCAGCTGGGGTTCGGTGCCGTATTTGAATCGGTTGACAGCTGCTTGATGCTCCGTCCGTCGAAATCCAGGGTCTCAACGGCGCCGGCTGTCGTCCCCACGAATAACTTTGCTCCAAGGTTTTGTGAGATGTATAATAAACATACTGTAGTAACCGTGGCCCACATCGTTCTGCTGGGATTAAGTGCATGGCGTTGGTAATGCTGTGGAATATCGAATATCGGGATATATTCCAGTCCGCAGCGTGGGATATGAGAGCATGGAGAAAGTCGCCCGCATAGATAAATTAAAAAATGCGATTCTATCTTCTATCCATATTTGCACGAAAATAAAAGTGCGGATTTACGAAAAGCCATGCATATATGAGAAAAAACTTCGATACGTACGCTAGCCGTAGGCTGTTTGCCCTGTGCAACCTGTCTTACAAGCTGGCCAACCAGTCCTCGCTCCTCTTGATATAGTCTCAGGGCTCTTGATATATCAGTGAACCGTCCCATGCTGTTTGTAGCAGGTAGTTAAGCACGGACTGAGCACATGTACCTAGTTCGGAACTCGTCCCATTTCGGATACGCCACAAGAAGGTTGAGTTGAGAGCTCGTCGAACGCTCTCGACGGCGCGACAAATTTTCCAGGCACGGATCCGCAGATCCGACGACGTGAAACGGCCAATCACGCGGCCTAGAAGCTATCGCACCCTTCGGTCATCGGAGGGTCGCCTAGATATAGAACGGGCTGTTCGAGGCTCCGTTCCGTCCGCCAGGGAGGGGCTCAGGATGTGCCAACACAGCTGAATGTTGCATTATGCGCGTTGTGCGAGTGGCCGTTCCCTTTGAACCATCTTTGCGACGTCGTGCGTGCATCGTCGGCCTTGGCTCTAAAAGCTTGTCTACTCGCACCTGCTGTACTCACGCCTTTGACGATCGCGACCGGCTATTGGTATCCGGTTGCCGAGAGCTGAAAACTTAATATCTTCCCCTGAATCGGGGTCGGAGGGCCCTTATCGTACGCCTTGGGGGCTGCGTTGCCCTTACGGATATTGTAACACTGCTTGCATCCAGCTCTTGAGACTCGTGCCCGAAACTGGCGCCATCTACGATGGGAAGTTGTTGGATTTTGTTGTGTTTATGTATATGAGGAATTACCCGATTGTAAGTCTTGAGCTCTTCGTTCTTTTATCTTTAACAACTACATACGTAGCATGTGTACGCAGATATACTTCAGCATTCAAGTATAAATACGCAAACTAGTGTGGGTTAGCTAAGCCCGCTTCCAGTCAGTGTTCGAGGCTAGGTCTTGTATGTGCAACAGATCTTAACGTATTATGAAATAGTCTCGGCGTCGCGTCGGCGAATTGGGCTGGTAGTTAAGTTGCACTGGTAGCCCCGAGACTGCTGTTGATGAACGCAGTGCTGATTGAACCCTTTTAGGATTATATTCAGGTATACGGTACCCTGAAGACTTGGCTGTCTACTAGCTTGGCCAATTTATAAATATGTATTGCACAATTGTGGTAATGGGAGAACTCCAAGTATGATTTGCTAAATTCGACCATGGTCACTAACTTATTGTAGCTTGACTCTGAAGCAAGCTATATGTCTGGTTGAGTAGCGGATTTAGGCTATCGAATAGTCTATATTGAATTATACTGACGGAGTATTGTCGGAGCCGGAAGTAAAGCAGAGTTTGGTTTACGGGACCAATCAAATTGACGGCGGAATTGCTAGTAACAAGGCTACTGGGTTCCTGGAAGTAGTTTCTCAAGAGCACTCGAGCCTCGGCTAGCTGATATGAATCGTGAATGCGAAATTCGAAACTGGAACTCGCAGATCGTGCATGCCGATTGAAACTCCGACGGGGCTGTAACCGTTAATGTATTACATAATGCTGATCAATTAGGCCGCTCCTGGCAATTTTGACATCTTGACAGTGGTCCCCGCGTGCAACTTAGCTAGCTTAAACGTGGCATGTGTTTGATAGCGTGTTTAATTTAGATTTAAGCACTGTACAAAACCTTCGACTTAGGCATGCACTCAAGCAAGTGTCCAACGTGAGGAATTGGCGCTACTGTCAACAGCTGTCCGCTAGATCTATAGATGCATACACCCGTTATAAGCGCATCAAGTTAGTACCTATATTCGCAAAAGATGGCGGCCAGTTGAATCGACGGTGGCGTCGGCAGATGAGCATTTCGAATCGAGACGGTTGGAATGAGACCGTAGTCCATTCTCGCCTGTCAGTTGCAACGGCAATGTCACCGGTGGAATCATGCTAAAAAAAACCGCCAGCACGTAACTATATGCACATTGTCATGCCAACTGACGTCAGAGCCCGGCGGCCTGGACGTGCATGTAACATTGATTTGACGTTGCCCGTCAGCTGGCGTCGGCTGACATGATTCTGTCGTGAAAAGCGGCGTGCATAAACGAGTGCCCGCAGCGCCCAACAACGTGAAGCAGCTCCAGCGACCTGGCCAGAACTCGACACCACCACCACACATGCACACATCGCCAACCCCACGACCATTCATGCACCTGCACGGAGACGTCAGCGGACGGAATTTCAGAAAGCCATTCCGGCGGGCGACCGAGCCATGAGCATTACCCTGGCCACTGCGGGCGGACAAGCATCGCGGCCCCACAGCTGCAGGGGTCTTGGCGCCGGGTCGGGCATGCCGAGCGTCGAGCGGCGCGCAGGACGAAGGAATTAAAGCTGGCCCGCCCGGTTTAAGATTAAGATTGTTCCCGGACGAGCAGCAAACGTACGCCTGTCGACCGACTTTAATAAGAACTAGCCCAGCCCGCCAAAAGGGGCCTTCGTGCGGCTTATATTGCAGGTATGCTCTCGATCTCTCTCGCCCTTGAAGCTTCTCGAACTCGATCCGATCCGATACTGACCAGCGGCTCCTTGGCTAAGCTACACTAGTTACTTGGTTACCTTCTTACACGACAGATCCAGCAAGACATACTACAGACAGAGTGCCCCGCGATGGCCACGATGACGGCAACCCCCAATCCAGCACTCAAGATGCTCGCCCAAACGGCCGACGTCTTCCCGCTGCCGGACTCGCTCAACTCGTTCGTCGACCTGTCCGGCACCGCCACGCCTGTCCGGCGCGGGTCCACGGCGAGCAAGACGGAGGACCTGCCGGTTTTCGACAATCCGTACAATGTCATGATCCACAACTGCAGCCACAATCCGGTACGTCACCGGTGCCCCTCTCTCAGGTGATAACGTGGTACGGCGAACGACCGCTGACACTTCACTCTCGATACACCCCAGGCCAAGATCCAGGAGGCGTACAACACCCACCGGACGACGCGAAACGCGCTGTCGCGGCACAAGCTGCTGACCGACCCGACGCCCATCAAGCTCGACTACATCCTGCTCAAGTCCCACGTCCTCAACGATGGCACCGTCGACCACCGCAACTGCCTCGTCTTCTGGGCCCGCCCGCCCCTGCGCGTCCGCAACTTTATCGCCACAGTCCAGCAGAAGCTGAAGGCCGTCGCTCCAAGTATGCGTGTTCCCACGGATATAGCTTCGTATCAGCCCTATCCCGCCGTAGAGAGACCACCCCGCTGACTTGCCGCGATGCATCCAGATCTATGGCTCATGCCCCCGCCAAACCTGCATACAACCGTCCTCGAGATCACCCACTCCCGCACACCCGACTACATTGACACCCTCGTCCAGACCATGCTCCCCGCCCTCCCCTCCATCGTCAACCACACCTTCTCCCACCGCGCCAAGCTCGTCAAGCCCATGCTGTCCTTCGACGGCTCCGCCTGCGCCATCTCCTTCATCCCCGCCGCGCCTCCCACGTCCAACGGCGAGTATAACTCGCACACGGACCTCCACAACTATAACTACACCTACCACCACCTGCGCCGCGACCTCTACGACCTGTCGAAGGCGTCTGGCGTCGAAATTGACAGCCGCTACACCGTCCCCTCTGCCCACATTACCATTGCACGGTTCGTCACAACGGAAGACCACGTGCCGGACTCCCTGGCTGTTGCGGAGCCACGCAGAGACGCGGAAGCGGTGGCATCGGCGACGTCAGTGCTCGCTGACTCCTCGCAGGCAGATCTGCTGGCAACGATCCCTGCGGCTAAGGTTCTGAAGGGGAAGATGGAGCAGTGGGTCGAGGCGCTGGATGAGATCAATGAGTGGCTGGCCAGTTACGATGGGCCGGGGAGCGAGTGGATTGTCGGTGAGGAGAAGGGGCTGGATTGCCGGATCGGGCGGCTGTGGTACGGTGGTGGGGAGACGGTGGTGCTCGGGAGAGGTATCTAACGTTGGTGATACGAGTCGGGTGTGCGTGCGTTTGCAATTGTCGTGTGTATGGGAAGACGGATTTGATGTGGAGCGATGAGAGTTGATTGTATGTATTTATTCATTTCGTATCTGCACGCTTGTATGCTTATCTTTGTTTCTTTCTCCCTCCCCTCTTCCCTCTTTCTGTTGTGGGTTGTATCTGTAGAATAGAGAGCGGCGGGAACGGTGCTATACGGGACGGTGGGGTGGCTGGCTGGCTAGGCTATAACTAGGGTAATTCTGTAGACAATGGAACTAGAATTCATACAACTACTCCCGCGAGCAGTGTATCGGCGCGTCTCTATGTATTGGAATGCTCGTTGGTGAAACGCTATATATAAGGCTTATTATATCGTATCTGCATTATAAGAGCCGGCACAACCGCTACAGCAGCCAGCCACACTTAAAGTCACAAGAGCACATGTGTATCTGACAGCAGCAGTCTATGCACGCGCGCAGGCGTGTATGCATAGCATGGTATATCATCACGTCGGTGACGGTGCGTGAGGACCGAGGAGAAGGAGGAGGAAGAAGTAGTATATAGACAGCCGGAAGTAAAGAAACCCCGAAGATAAAGATGCCCATGCAGAAACACAAAGCGAAGAAAACGAGGCAAGAAGGCGAAAAAGATGCGGGACGATGGATATTTAGAAGACGAGAGCGGCACCCTTTGTCTTCTTGTCGCCTCTGTAGGTTGCAAATACACATATTAGCGTTCGTCCGGTATGTGGATGGAGTATACTATACGAGGTTGGAGGATGAGGACATACCCTAGTTCGAAGTGCTTACACCGCTTCAACGCCAGCTGCAGCTTGGTCTTGCATTTCGTGCACTCCAGTCTCAGCACGATCTTCTTCGTCGTCTTGGCCTTCTTGTGGAAGACGGGCTTGGTCTGACCACCGTAACCGGACTGCTTTCGGTCGTAACGCCTCTTTCCCTGGGCGAACAGCGAGGCCTGTGGATTGTGTTCATCGTTAGTATCGATAGTTCGAAGCGTGAGGCAGTCTCGGGGTGTGAGGAGATCGCACCTTGCCGGCCTTGTACTGGGTGACCTTGTGCTGGGTGTGTTTCCGGCACTCCTTGCCCTTGCAGTAGGTATTGCGGGTTTTCGGAACGTTGACCTGTTGGGAGCCATTTTGTCAATATCGTGCTCAAAGGTATACAATTTGTGTCATGATAGTCGTCCGTCTAGATTCCAGATTCTCGAGCCTCCGAGCGTCTCCAAGTGTCGGATATTCATCGAGTAGTCCGTCGATTTAGACTATAGTGACTCCCCGCCGGCCTATCCTTTGTTTCCTCCTAGTTGCCCACTCTCTTCTCCTCCAACAGAGTATTTTGTATCGACGGCGGAAACGACATATCGGAGACGCTGGAGCTCGAGACTGGATTCGACGACGGCAGTAGGGACGGATATCGGGAGGTATAGCATACCATTTTGGCGGATGTGGTGGTAGCGCTAGCCGGACGGCAGGAAAGATACTTGAATGAGGTTGTCGATGTAGATGTCGGAACTGGAGGGTGTACACCAAATCTTTCTTTTCGCGGGTGGTGTTGTGTGAACGCCACACCGGCGGGCTTGTTTCTCGCGGTTGGTGCCACCAGCCACAATGAGGGCTTCAAGCCCTGTGTGAAGCTCACGTGAGGCGAGTGACTGCCCAGCCACACTATCAGCACGTGACCGAGATAACCGAATCGCGGCCGTCGATGACGCGATCCGTCGACGCAACATCGAATCGACGCTACAGCTCTCGTGTCCAATACCTACCCCCACTACTGAGTACCTACCTCGCGGCCGGATGCCCCTCGCAGTCGTGGGCCACGGGACTAGAGTCGCAGCTCTACACACGGCTGTCCCCTAGCTACTCCCTCTCCCTCTCTCTCTCCTCTATACGTCCCATCCGTCGACAACGCTCACGATGATAAATGCCGTGCTGGTATTCAATAACACCGGCCAGCCACGGCTGACCAAGTTCTACTCGCAAATCGTACGTTTGTCGCCGTCTCGCATGTCACTCGCCTGGTGTACTTCATGCTGATACGAAGAACCGGGTACAGGACGTCGCCCTGCAACAGCGCTTGATCTCCGAAATCTTCACCCTGGTCGCCAACCGCCCGCCCTCCGCCTGCAACTTCCTCCCGTTGCCACCGCTACTGCAGAAGACCTCCTCCGAAGCCCTCTCGGATACGGACCAGCCGACGCGGATCATCTATCGCCATTACGCGACGCTGTACTTTATCATCATCGCGGACGATCTCGAGAGCGAGCTGGGGCTGCTGGACCTGATCCAGGTCTTCGTGGAGTGTCTGGACCGCATCTTTGAGAACGTGTGCGAGCTCGATTTGATATTCAATTTCGAGACGCTGCATCAGGTGCTGGCGGAGATGATCCAGGGCGGGGGCGTGGTGGAGGTGGATCGGGCGACGATTGTCGACAGCGTGAGGAAGGTACGCACAGAGATACGCCATCCTATACATGCATTCTGCGTGCAAAATATATCTCCACTGGATGCGGCTAATACGTGTGATGTCGGTGTTCCAGGCAGCAAAGGTGACGAAAAGACCGCAGGCGACCCTCCCGGATTCCGCACGCTCGGGCTCGCCGTCACCCGGCCGTAACACGCCTGTGGGCGGCCATAGAGGTAGTGGCGTTATGGGTATAGGTTCCAACGACTTTGTCTGGAGCGGCCGTTGACGGGTGTATACCGCAAACAGGCTCTTTCACGGCATTCCTAGTTTCGCTCGATTGAGCGAGTATCTTGTGGTTGCATGGCGAGCGGTAGTGGCGAAAGCGGTGTGTCTCTGATGCGCAATTTGGTTTTTTCGGTTCCTCATAGAACGACATTTCAATGATACCCTTTATCCATGGTTTGTACATATATTCTACGATGGATGGCGTGACTAGTCTGTCTATTTGCGATATTTGGGAGCTCTTGATGGATAGGGTGGTGGGACCTTTTAAGAAGAGGTATTATGGAGCAAGAGGGACCGCGGAGGCGCAAGAGTGCATGCCTGGCAATGTCCACATGTCTTGCTCTGTAGCATCTGGATGAGATGAACCCGATACGAAACTGCAAGGAGCATCTGCAGTCTGTTGAGATTATCGTGGATCTGCAGGAATGGTTCATAGAAGGGCTCGTTGATGGACTCCAGGCCGGGCTACTTTGGCATGATTTCTGGATCTAGAGAATCAAAGTGCATTACTTCTATGGAGCCTGGGTATTTTGTGTTTGGAGCAGATCGTTCCTCTTGGACATGTACTGCGTCGTCCTTTATCATTGTTATGAACAATCGTCAAATCTAGGAAGTTTCAAAGGCGGCTTATTCTAAGCGTGTGCGACGACCTATCATCATATTTGCATCCAACCAACATCGAGACGAGGATATAATCGCTTGTCCGCTTCTTCCGCAGCCCGCTGGAATTGGGCTTTCAAGGCCTTGTTCTCGGCCTCCAATCTCTCTACCTTATTCATGAGGATTGCTACACCATCCCTCAGGCTGTCGTATGCTTGTTCTAGCCGGCGGCGCATGTCTACTTCTTCGTTGACGCTCTTTCGACACCGTTTTGTCCAGGCGTTGATTTCCTGTTCCAGCGATGCTATGTCGTCGCCGGAGATGGATCCACAGTCGTGGAATCTAGAGCGGAACTCCATATGGAAGTAGCGATTGCAGATAGGTGATTGAATACGATGGCAGCCTCTTGGTCTTAATGCGTAGATTTCGAATCGGTTTGCGGATACTTCGCCGTTAGTTCTTTGGTTCACCAGCGAGAACAGGGCTTGTGCTACCGAAACAACATTCCTACGCGACGACCTTATCACTCAAACATGACCCGCCGCGGCGATACGCAGAATCGCAAACAGGTCTCTAGCTGACCACATTCGTCATTTCTGCATACACTATCACCAATATCTGTAAGTATCCGCGATTCTGGTCTTTTGTTCTCGCCGGCTGACAGCTGACTGTACAGCCGTCCGCTTCATCTTCAATCGGCTCCACAGGCAAAATGACTGCATTCTCATCTCGGGCTGCCACCCCACCTTCCGATGACTGGGCTGTCCGTTTCCCGTCCGTTTCCCCGAGTCGTCCAAGCCGCATTTGGCGATCGTGCATGGACAGGGTTGGCACCCGCTGCAACTCCCCAGCCAATGACGCGGCTGACGGGCGACATGTCGCTGCTGCATGCCCCTCGATTGAATTGATCGCAGGACGCGACCTGGCACAGAACCCTCGAGGAATGCTGGATGAATGGGCCGGAACACACCCGGTGAATCGCTTCTTGCTGCTCGACTCACCGATGCCCCTCGGCACCCCTGGCCTCGGCTGCATCGATCCAGTGTTCTCCTGCGGAATCTCAAACAGCCCAATTTGCCTTTCGGTGCCGCTAGTCAAGGGTGGGAGGTGGGTGAAGGGCCCGAGCATTTGGGCCGGAATCCTGCCCCTCGAGGACCTGTCTCAAGAAGTTGCACGAAATTAATAATTTTTCTTGTGTTTCTTCATTCTTATCTTCGTTCATTTTTTACTTTCTTTCTTTGATCTCCATCGGCGGTTCCTTTCCGGCGTGTCTTGGGTTTCTTTTGCTTTCGAGATTCTTCGTTTCTCCGTCGCGGTTGCGCTTTTGTATTCGTTTTCCTTAATCCGGACTGCCTGCCCCGCGGGCCTTCGTTCCGTTGCAAAGGGGTGTTATTGCCATGCTTGCTGTGCAACCGCAGCTCTAAGCCAGGAGCATTCCTATCCCTCCGGCTTCAAGATTTCACGGCTCCGCAACGGCGGTGACGTTACCTAAGCTCCACGCGCGTACGAGAGACGCGTGGAGACTCTAATACGATAATTAATATGTCGTCCTTGCACGGCAATTGTAACTTTCGGAACCTCGAGTTCAACACGGTCTGCGGGTGCCAGGAATTCACGCCCGAGGAGGACGAGGATGTGAGCGTAGGCACGACCGGTCTGCTGTCGACGGGAGGGCGTGCACGTAAGGTTCGTAATATATTTATCTGTGCAGTCGGTGTGCATTCTTATTGTATAGATAGAGGGGCTAATCGGTGGACGCTTGTATCAGACCTGTCTCTGCGGCCACTTTATAAACTTCCATTCGAAATGCATCGACAGACCACGCGAGCATGCACCGAAACGGCATATCATCAGCGATAGCTTCCGGTCCGCGAGACTGAGATCTGGTGCCACCACTCCGACATCCATCGCCCTCACGAGCAACAAGCAGCCGACGCCTGCGACTGAACCCGGGCAGGACTACGGCGATACATACACGCTCTCGAAGACCTTCGAGGACCCGCCTGCTCGATACCAACAAAACCCCAACAACCGGATCCTCGCCGGCAGCTTCAGCGATGCCGCCGGCCTGGGCATCAGCTTGCGGACCACGAGAGACACAGACAGGTCGTACGCCGGTCGGTCAGGTGACTCCTCGGCCGTCACCGAGATTGCTCCGCATGTCGCCAACGTGCATGGCCGCACCGTACAGCAGCCACCGCTGCTCAGCGACACGCGACGTGGGCAACGTGGCGGGACGCTTCTCCGATCCGCGCGGTCCTCACCGCTGCTTGGACATCAACAGATGCAGCAGCTAAATCTGAACTCGACGTATAAGGTCACCGCGGCGGACGACACCACTCCTGTTGCGTCAACGGTGGCAGACGAGCAGGTTATTACTGGGCAGGAGCGATACCTGGAGTTTGATAGGAGAGTGAACGGTGCCCTGCATATCGTAAGGGGGCTGTCGCAAGCGTTCCTGCCACTGAGTTTGCAGGAGGGGATAAGGCTGCATACGCCTACTGCTCGCAGGGATAGCGCGCCGTTCATCGCGTTCGATGAGCGGGATGCAAATGACGAGCTGAGGCGCCAGACACTGGCGATCGAGGCACAGCTGCGGACGCTCGCGAGGACAGTCGCAGGTCGCCTGAATGACGGCGCGGCGGATGAAGAGCCCAGGAATAGGATTGAGGAATTGCCTCAGAGTGTGCCGAGTGAGGGTCCTGCCCGTCTGCAGGCGCTCAAGTCATCGCCGTTGAAGCCGCCAGTTGACGAAGTGAGGACCGCCGTGGAAGACGAGTCTTCATCATCGCCTCAGGCATCTCCGCCACCTCCAGCTGAGGATGGCGACGAAGTTGTATTGACAAGCAGCGCATTGATGCCACCGCCCGCCGGTGTCGTATCAGAGTCGTTCGTGAACAAGAAGATACACGATATCGTCGAAAAGGTAGATCTGCAGGAGGAAATATGCAACGACGTGATGAAGTTCAAGAACGACAAGGAAGAGGAGATCGAAGAGCTCGGTGCCAACGTGTTCGGCCTGGAAGAAAGACTGAGCAACATGGAGAACCAGTTCCACCGCTTCCTCGAAGACCGCGAGCAGAGTTTCCGAAAGCGTTCGCGCGAAGACGAGGACGATGACGGGGAACGAAAAAAGCGATCCAAGCGACATCGTCGGGAGGCCACCACTGCGGACCTTCGCACCCCGTCGTTACTGGATAAACCCGACAAGAGCCACAAGAAGACCGCTCGGGGATCCGAGCTGCTGGATGGTACCTTTAAACAGACGCTTACGACCATGACCTCGTTCACACGCACGCACTCGACGGCCACATCGTTCACGTCGGCGTCTTCGTCTTCCACATCTGTACCAGTCAATCAGGCTGCTCTGATCAAGTCTCTCACAAGCAAAATTGGATTTCTCCAGCAACGTCTCCAGCAGATCGAGGCCGTCGCGATACCATCTTGTGAGCGACCGTGGACTGTCCAGGTCGTCGCCCTACCTCAGTCTATCTGGGCCACCTGGCGGGGGACCAAAGACGGGGACCTACTCGAACAGCAGAAGGTCCCAAGGGCGCTGCAGAGCTCCAGTAGAGCGTGGAAGCGACTGCATTCGCGAGGACTCATCAAATGTCTTGAGGTCACCGGCGGCGAAGCCAGGGATGTCGAACGAGCGATTCGCAAGGCATTTGGCGGCGTGTTCAGTGCGCTGTATGACGCTGGGGATGCCTCCACGAAAGAAGATGGGCCGTATGAATGGTCGCCGCTGCGAAAGGCGCCGGAACAAATCACGCTGCGAGCCCTTTCCAATGACGAGATGAGCAGGCAGTTCTGGAAGGTTGATTTCCTGCGCGGAACTTGCGCGGAGGATTTGAGATCGTCGACTCCAAACCCCAGCCGCTCGTCGCCTCATCATTTGTACGATCCGTCAAAGGGAAGCCAGGTGGCCCGAGCCGGCGCTTCTCCAACGAAGAGCCAAAGCTCGGGACCCAAACCTACGCATCGACTCTACATCACCAACTGTCGCACCGACGCCATGTGCGGCTCGTGGGACCTCACGCGAGACAATACACAGCTGTCGTCCGCCCATTCGAAGCGGCACACCGGATCCGCGTTTAGCACACAGCCGTCCTCACTTGGTGCGCAAACTCTTCGACGGCGACTAGGAGTAGACGGCGGTAGTGGCAGCCCGAAGATGGGCGCCGACCAATCTTACCGTAGCGGATGGTCCGCTATCCGCAATCTCCGGCCTGAGACAGTGTATATATACGACAACAAGCATCAGATCGCAAGCATGAAGCCGCGGCCTGCCGAAGACGAGGCGTTCTGGTATTACGACCCTTCGCTCGATGGCCCTCGAGATGATGGCAGTAGCAGCAGCAGCAGCAGCAGTTCGGGCTATGGAAGCGCTAGCGTGACGGATGTGCAGGTGGCAGTTCCCACCGTTGCAGTCACCGCCAACGATGATGAACTGATGCGCAGCCGGCGGTCACCAAGCTACAGCCGACGGCATGAAGCTCAACAGTCGCAAAAGCTTGGGACGCAACAAAGCTGCACACTTCAAGAGACCGCTGCTGCATCTTCGATTCCGCAGCAACAGCCATTGTTGGTCTCCCAGGCGTCCTTTAGCGGCCGTCAAGAGCCCAGCCTGTTGAGGAACAGCGTCAAGAACACCGGCGACGGCGAGTTCGCATCCGCATCGCCGGGGCTCCTCAGTTACGACTCGGATAGCACGCCGAAGGCTAGTTTCCTCGCCACGCCGGGTTCGTTTGTGAATAGCGCTGCCGTCGCTGCCGCGAAGCCACTGCGTCGTTCTCGCCGTAATAGGGATGCGAAAGCCGCGAGTCAAATGACTGCGAACTCGCTGCTCGACCTTCATCGTGGCGGGACATCGCAGACGCTGTCGAGACAAGACAGCAAAGGTAGCGGTGCGGAGCGTTGGGAGGATGCTCCGTTAAGGCTGTCCAGGGCCTCGACGGCTGAACGGGAGGCTTAGGGTACGACTCCCAGGGGACGTTCGCGGGGTTCATGACGAGATATCTATTTGAACTTTCTTTATGCTGGAATACCCAGCTAAATTTTTATTATTACGGAGCTCACAGGGCTCATTCGCTCCTCACCAAACTTATTCTTTCATTTGTATGATTGTTCCGCAGCACCACCAAAAGCACTCGCCGACATTCCCTTTACTCTCTTATGTTTCTTATATCGTCTTGGCTGGGTAAAGCTCAAAGGTAAATTTGCATCATTCGGAGGACTTGGAGTTATACATATCCCTTTCTCGCAAGCGACTAGCATTACGGCTGTGATTTTTCTGATTATTTCTCGCATTACATTCCATACATCTATGCATGTATCTAGCAGCTTTGTCTCCCAATTGTGTAATGTAATATATATACAAGAAACCGACAGCTGGCCGCGTCGCGATCAGTTGATACACCATATCCCAAGGTTGTTCCAAGTGTCTGAACTGGCGCTAGTGCGCTCTAGACTATTATACTAGCGCCGGGCGTTCTGTCATACAGACGACAATGGAGTTACCCATGCGGATAACATACCCGAGTTACACCTCCGTCGCTGTCGGGAGGATATATATAGCAGCCGGCACCGCTGTCGTTTCAATTGCCGCGCCGGCTCGACGCTGAGGAAGTCTAAAGTTGCGTTGCTGTGAGGTTTGCGGTCAAGTGCCGAGCATGTGGGCACTCTTTAAAACAAGCCAAGTGGGGCGTGCCTGGCTGAATGACGACATCAGTTAACCTTACCACGAACAGCATCCGTCGACTATCCAGACCGACAGACAGCTAAGTGGATATCCGTTGAGCTTCGAAAGCACTATCTTGAAAGAAATTTTCACATCGCCGAACGATACCGAACGCTACGATGGCTCAGAGACCACCGCCCCTGCCGTCACGGACGAGCAGTACGCTCTCGCTGCGCGAAGTCGTGCCTGTCGACAAGGCTATTGAGAACTTAACCGCAGCTGCCGCGGAGCTCGGCGCTCAGGTTCGACTCCACCCCGACAACTTCCGATCGATATGGACTGTATTCATTGTGATGTATACGGTGGGACATATCTTTCTAATGCCGTGATCAATCAGGAACACGTTACTTTCAGCACCGTGCTCGACCTCCACACTTCTGCTGCCTACAACACCTACAGCTTTGCGGACCAAGACAAGCTCCTGCAGGCCTTGGAGGTTCTCTTTGGCAAGAACGTAGGTCTCCAGCTAGCTGCCCTCTCCGCCGCTTCTTCGAGGGATGGGGGGTTCGCGAAAATATCGGCTGATGTGGTTAGAGTGAATTAGCAGCCGATATAGCGTGGGACGCGATCCCTATTCTCCTCAAGTTTGCCGCGCGGCAGGTAGAACGAGAGAGCGAGGACGCCGAGGACCAGAAGGCCGTCGTCGTCCGCGCGAACTTGCTGCTGGATTACTGTGCAGCCCACGGGAATTCAAAAGAGGCGTTCTTGGTCGTCGCAGGCAAGATCAAGACGCTCGATTTCCGGAGAGCGGACGAGGATGACTCCGATGACGAGGACTCCGATGAAGACTCCGATGACGAAGATGATGATGCACCTCCCCGTAAGGTGTCGCCGGCGGCATTGTCAGCGGCAAAGATACTCCTGCGACTGCTGGTGACAGTCCAGGCGAGATTGAAGATGCGGACGCCGTCGCGGTTCCTCGCAACGAGCTTGATGAGTCTGCTGAGTATGATGACCAAGGCGTCAAAGTCACTCCCTGTCGGACCGCTTTGCGATATTATGGAGACGATCATCGCATTCGTGACGACACTTACGCCAAAGAAAGAGGGTCTAGAAGCCATGGATCCGGATGTCCCGATCCAGACGAAATTGATCCAGGCGTTTATCACACACGGGCTAGAGGCGTTCCTTACCTTGCCGGCCGATAATGCCACGGTTGTCGGGTGGTCGGCCTCCTGGGACAAGCAAGTCCGGCCTGAGAAGGTTGTCCCCAAAGGGATGATCACGTCTCAAACTGCTCACGACCATGGCCATGACCATGACCATGCTGGAGCACCGACTCAGCCCGATGATACACAGACTAAAGTGGCTGTTGGAGAGATATTGGTGGCGTTCTTGGTCAGTCTATACGCTGAGTGCTGAGAGTTGGCGAATGCTAATGCGTTCGCGATGTAGAGCTTGAGTGATACCGTTGACATGGATGTGGAAACATTGCTGCAGACATGCCTCAATGCTGAACTCGGTGGGTGGCTTTACGGGTGCTATAGTGAAGACTGAGCTAATGCATGAAATATAGAGGATGATATGGAAGAGTTTGAAGAGCCCGGTTCACCGACAGCTCCTACGTCCGCAGAGGAGATACCGCTGTCCTATGTCGGATCCCTTTTGCTGTTTACTGCAAAACTTAATCGGAAGGTTTTGCAGGGCGAGGACTTGAGTCCTTTGAATATTAAAATATTCCCTGAACATGCTGTTCTGACGGAAAAGTTCCTCCCTGACGGCGTTGAGGAAGCTGTCGTCGATTCTATGGTTTTCATCGGCAATTGGATTACCAGGCACAACAACAAGGATGGCGACATAGTGGAGCTCGGAAACATCCCCAGCAATGAGGATGACTTCTTCCTCTATCTCCAGGTGCGCTCAGCTCGCGGTAACTGTTTATGTGCATATGATAAGACTAATATTACTCGTGACTAGAAATACTCGGCCTTATCGGCTACGGTATCGGAACCGGACCTTCGGGCGCTATCTTTCCTTCATGCCACAACGATTCTCCATCTGAATCCGCGCGAGGAGCACAGGCTTGCGTTCATCAAAGACACGCTCGAGCATTGCCCTTTCGAAGCGCTCAAGGCTGCCATAATCAGCTATCTGAAGGACGAGATTCTGGATGCACTGAAGCAATTCAACAAGGGCGTGAATCAGGAGTCGATCATCCTCAGCCCGATTGTTTTCGACAGTCTTTTGCTCCACTTGTTCCCGGACTACGAGGACGAGTTTTTGAAGAAGCCTGTTCGCGAAGGGTGGATGCGGTTTATGGAGGCATTTTCGACGATTTCCGCGACAGCCAACCTCTACTATCTGCTTTGGGCGAATGACGACCTCCGGAATCACCTTGGAGTCATGAGGCCCGACTGGACCGCAGAGATCCAACGGCGGTGGGTAGATGTCCTCAAGAAGGTTGTCACAACTTTCAGGAACGCAGGCAAAGGAGAGGGGCCTGTACCGGCCGACGTGAAGGTGGGTCACTCATCAGCGCTATCAATACTAGAACGTGGCGGAGCTAACATGTTTTTTCTGTCCCACAGAAGGCTATCCAAGACGCCTCCACCGACTTGGACATGCTCGCGTACTTGTTGGGTAGACTTGATGAGATTAGGCAGCAGAAGTCTTGAGGAGGCGAAGCTGTGATGATGATTTATCACAACGGATGGATTTCACTGGATGTTAAGGTTTTACTTGAAGCGGGCGTCAACTTTATGTTACAAGAATAACTACGTATGGCTGCATGTGAATATTGATTTGGGTCCAAAAAAATTGCAATTAATGTTGGGACATGAAGTTATTGGTAACCCTGCGCGCTATGGGTGCTCCACACTCTTAACGTTGGGAGTATAGAGGGTAACCATGGAACCACATGATCGTCGTATCATACATTGATATAACGGGCACGTGCAAAGGAATTGTTCAGGTTGGAGGGATCGGCTCGCTATAAGGACATGAAGCTGTGTAGATTTCTGCGGTGCTGTGTTTCTGCTCCACACGGTATATGTGTTTCATGGAAATATTAAATGTTGGAAACAAGCCGACACGGCGGAAAATTTTCATGGAATTTTTCGGTGATTGATACCGCCAATCAATGAATCGGATATCTGCTGTCTGGGGTCCTGTCATGTCGTGCCGCACTGTTGCGTACTCGTATCCCACTACAACATTGTTCTTATGATTGTTCTCTATATAATATCGAATGTTTGGATTTTGGAGCCGATTGATGACTAAATTTACCCTATGAATCGGGTTTCGTTTCCGGAGCCGAACCTAATATGCGGCGCGGTAAATACACATGTGCTTAGCTTGCTAAGCTGGTTTTTGCCAACATACGGAGGGCCTAGGGTAGTTATCGATTGATGAGTGGTTACAATGTTGTAGCGTTGGATATTGAGGCTAGAGTGAGTTGCCTTTCCGTCTGTACGTTGACTATATTCGATTCATGAATCCAAATGCGTGGTGTACTCCACCTCGAAGGTCTGAATCGTAGTGGGTCATTGCTTAAGATTATTCTCATGACCAAGATCCTGTATAGAATGGCAATTGCGTATCGTATTTGGCTCCAGTTTGCCGTTGATTACGCGTATACGCATATACGTTCGAAATTTTCATTCATGAATCTCTTTACTCAGCCACGCCTCTTTGCATTGCTCTGTAGCCGTGCTGATTTGCTGGCTCTATCGGGCCGAGCTCCGGTTTCAAATCCTAATGGCCAAACCGTACGTATTGCTCTTATTTTCGATCATGAATGTGTGTATAGGGTCATGATGCTATTATAAAGTCGCTATTACAAATGATTTGACGTCTAGATTCATGGGTACTACCGGTATACCTCGGCGATCGACGACTTCGGATTCGTGATTAATTTTCGATTCACGCTGGTACATACCATGGCCTGATATGTATGTATACATACACCTATGTGAATACGTGTGTGTGTATAACGGCTTGGTCAGGCTGGCTATGCTAGCACCCCATGGTTGAACATCGAAGATGCCAGAAGACGTCGACGCTAGACACATATATGACTTACTAATCTGGGCAGACTTGTACACCGCCTGGCCTAGAACCAATTAATGGATAGGTTACTTGAATCAGTATGCTTTGCCTCATGGGGCCCAGTCCTACGTGCGTCCAGCTTCTGACCCGCGAAACGACCACAGTCTGTATTCCATGCATCCCCTCTCGACGAACTTACCCTTGATGCTGTAGCAGTGTGCAAGGCGCACATTTACCGTCAGCTCCAAAGGATTCCATCCTTTATCTCAACATCAAGATTTCCGGATATCCGCAGGTCCAAAGGATATTGACCCCACTGCCTCCCTTACTCGTATACTCCTGCAAGGATGTGTAGCATGTAGTTGGATTCGTCACAGCCCAAGTCAGACGCTCAGCTGCATGCAGGTACGTCCGATATCTCCGATCACGCGGGTAGCTCCTGCCCTTGAAGAATTTTTCGGCGCATCCTGTATTGAAACATTCTGCAATTTGGATTGACATGCATTCGTTTCAGCAGAGTCGACGATTCTTCTCGATCAATGTCTCCAGATACGACTCGATGTTGCCGGCTGGAAAGTTGGCGTCTAGGCGCTCTTTTCTCCGATCCTTCGAGCCATCATCACTGCATCCACGTATTGGACGGCTATGTTATAACCATATGGCGAACTGCTGTGACGGTGAGTGTTAACGCCGCCATGCATGCCCGTCAATGATGCTATTTTTGATTCTTCAATGTCATGAGCCCCATATGCGCATGCGCAGCTCCTGATCCACTTGATCATAGGATATATGTTCTATGATTCCACTCGGTATGATAAGTAAGCCTTACCCATACTCAGCTGGGACGTCAGCGAGACAACTTGACTGACGTGAATCATAATAGTAAAACCAGTGTGATATACGATACGTATCCTACGCGTATACGACTGCTATCAATATATCCGGTGGCCATGCATTTGCCTCACATCAATGTCTGTAGCTATTTATACTAATTGAGCTATCATAGGTTACTGCCCGGAGTTTCCATAGGTTCTTGTTAGAGAGCCTCTACGTGTTACCGGCTTTCCGGCCGATAATTATAGACGTCTACAACATACAGGATCCGATTACGTTTTCATTCTGGATAGTATACGGCGTCGTTCGTATCGCTCCACTCATCAGACTGGTACTATACCCCAGCTAACGATATATTTGCGTGGCGGTTTACCGGCAGTAGCCATCTCCGATTTCGAGTCCTCTATCCACGCGCAGGGATCCTCTATCCGTTGATCACTGCACTCGAATATATAAGTGCGGCTCACGCACCCACGGTACCATCCATAAGTCTCATTCTAAACATCTCATTCATAGCGTACGTACACTCTACCAGCCATCTATATCTATCTATATTCTTTACAGTGGCGCCTCAACTTATCTGGGCAACAGCGCCAGTAGGAGCGACGCCTCTCACCCCTTCAGTCTCCCCACCCATCGTTACAGCGCCACCTGCACCCGTAGACTCAATATCACTGGTACCTCTGTACACGACTGTTGTCCAGGAGCTTATCCCTCCACCGACGATGGCACCCACAACTACTGTCGAGGCTGTGCCTCCGCCCGTGCGTACGTAGCCGCATACCCCCTGTCGCTTGTCTATTTTATTGGTATTTTCGAATTTTCTGCCGTTCTTGAAACTTTTCCTGAATCGTTCATGGTCTCTGGCTTAGTGAGCTATGCTGATATGCGTTTATGATATTCCAGCCCGAGGCGACGACTATCTCTGTGTTATCTTGTGAAGGCCAGTAGATCTGGCGGGAATACATCGAATATAGATGTCTACAGAAGCCTAGTTCTCTATCGAGCCAGACGCCTTCCCTTGTTTCACGAGACAAGAAATTTGGGTGCATACACTTTTCTGCAGCTGCTGGCGGTGCATGATATACGATGAAGACGATCTCGTTCAATTGGTTTCGATCCTTGATGTTCGAAGATCTTTTATTATTTCCATGTTGCATTCCTGTCGCATTTAGTATCTTTTCTGTAACATTGCATCGCGTTGCATTGGGCACGATACCGGAGCGTACGTATTCAAATTTCTACTCAGACCATTCGACCTTGCTTGTTTGTAGTATACACATAACTATAACTTAAAAATATATTATAGCTGGCTCGAGGGAATTGCCGATCTCAATTTCGAACATCACTTTGTTGTTTGTGGTAATTCAAAGTTGTACTAGCTCGCGTCTATGGAGGATAGCATGGAATTGTTCTTTCAGAAATTCTATATTTACGTCCTAAGTTTGCCGCTAGT
This sequence comes from Drechslerella dactyloides, assembly GCA_020064725.1. Taxonomy (NCBI): domain Eukaryota; kingdom Fungi; phylum Ascomycota; class Orbiliomycetes; order Orbiliales; family Orbiliaceae; genus Drechslerella; species Drechslerella dactyloides. The sequence continues at coordinate 1,286,806 of JAGTWJ010000008.1, read as the reverse complement.
ATTGAGGCTATATTGCCTATAGTCCAAGACTGCTTTTACGACGTAGATATCTAGGTGAAAAGCATTACTATGGTTCAGATATGTCTTGCTATGGTAGCAGGGGATACTAGTTTATATATTGGTCTGGGTTTCGGTGATGATTTCTAGCCCCGTGGATTGCGAGGGCCCAACGCTAGCAGCCATGTGCTCTGTGTGATATCAAGGACAGTTTCCGGCCACATTTTGTGGTCATGGAAATGTCAGATGCTAAAAACAAAACTAAGGCAACCGGAAAGACTAACCACCACCCATGCAATTTTATGTAGAAGAAGCGGCCAGAAGCCGAAATGGGAGAAGTAGAAGGCTTAAGTAATGAACACGCTTGAAAGGAAGGGAGGTGGCGGGAGAGGTATATATCCATGAACCACTTTATTAGATAATCGTCGAGAGTGGTCGATCCCAGTAATCAGAGCCTAGTTCACTATCATCTTCATCGGCGACGGGCGCTATGGATCCGACAGTGCTTAGTGGCGGTATCTCCGACCCCTCTTTCTCCGGAGATTTTCCTTTCTGTGAGGACTCTCCTTGACTGCTAGCCTTGCTGTCCGTATCAAGGGGGATAGTGAGGCCGCTTTTGACGAGATGGTAGTCAGACATGCGTATGATTCGACACATGCCACTCTCGACGTGCTGCAGAATAGCAGACGAGGACGGAAATTTCTTCTTGCACCCAGGGCAACTGTACGTATGGTCAAATTGTAAGCATTATCAATAGGTCAGTGCACAGGGGATGGGAGTACATACAGAAAGCTCTTGGAGGCGTGCGTTGCAGAGTTGAGATGTTGCTCAAAGGAGTGCTGCAGCGGGAATTTCTTTCTATCCGCGATATAACCAAGGTCTTCGTTAGAAAGCTGCGTGGACGGATATTTGTATGCATTTTATATATGCGAATGGAATTAGGAATGAAGGTGGAATACGTACCCGCAACCTTTGATCGGACAGTTCCAGATGCGTGCTGATTTATCATACCACTCCACGTTGGCCTCAATACGGTTATCGTCGGACAGCTCACCACCGTCTCGCTTATCGTAGATTTTGAAGTGCGAGAATGAGTTGATCAGCTCGCTGCCTTGCTGCTCACGCGTAAAGCTCTCGCGGGTACCCCCTTCCAGCTCCTTCCGCAAGGCCTCATTGGTCAGAGTTTGGTGCGTGTTGATGGCAGAGTGGACGTCGCCGCGACGGAGACCGCCGGGACAGAGGTTTCCTTCGATGTGCTGGAGGAGACCGGATTGCGTGGAGAAGGATTCATGGCATTTTGGACACATAGCTCCTGAAGTTTGACGGTGAGCCTGTCGAATAAACGTATTCCCGCATTAGTATATAGGACATAGCTACTAGATCTAGCCATTGAATAGCTCAACCCTATCGTGATGGTGATTCAGACAGCATACCTGGTTCATGTGAACTTCAAGACCACTCTCGCTGCGGAACTCCTTGTTGCAGAGGTAGCAGGTGATGTGCTTGTTGCTGTTCAGAACGTGCAGCTCGATGGCATCTCTGTCCGGGAAGTCTTCGTCACATTTCCGGCAGTAATGGTGGCCTACGCGGACCTTGTGCTCGACTAGGGCGTTGTAAGAGTCGAACACCTGCGGCCGTTCGATGCAATGGGTGCACGCGTACTGCTGTTTGTGGTTGAGGGTGACGGGGACGGAGTTCGTCACAAGGACGACGTCCTCGTCGCCAGAGTCGTCGGAGTCCGAATCGTAATTGCGATAGGGTGCCATTGTCGTGATGAATTCGGGGGTTTGAGATGGAGTAGATAGGGAAGGGTTTATATATACTGGATGGAAGACGTGGAAGAATATGCCGGAAGGGAGCTGAGCGTCGTGGAGTGACTAACGGAGGGACGGCTGTCCGGGCGGCATCCACAGATTTATATATCACGCTTGCAGTGTTGTTGTATTTTGGGTGTTTGCTGGAAATCCGTTTGGCTGCAGTCTGCCGTAGACATGCACCTCTGGAACGGAAAATACCCTGTCAATTGAGTGGTGTTGTCACCGTTATCTTTATAAGTAGCCTGAAAACTCCCTGATCATTCTTGCTGCAGGGTTCCGGGGTATTGTGGAGATATCTAGGACTCCGAAAGAACATCAATCACGGTTTCGCACTTTTGGCTGCGGTACGATCAACAAATTCAATGCTAGTCTGAGAAAAAACCAAATCGCAAATTCAGCATGTACATGTACACGTATTTACATTTAATTCACTCTGAGCAGCCTCCGTAGAGTCACGATATTCAGCAGTGCGATTGGGAAATATAGGCCCCCTTTCTACCACACAAACGTTGCAAACTTCATGGGAGTTCTACGCCGTTGTTGACCATCTATTAAGACGTGCATTTGCATTCTTCCACATGAGCGACTAGTCAGCACGTTATACGTTAATTCCCATTGTAGTAAAAGAGATAGAAACAGAGGGATATCATCTAGCCGAAAGTGGACGACTCCGGGTCAAGATAACTTTGACCGTTGGATTTAACTGAATGCCACTTGCAGTTAATTTGAGTAACAGGCTGAAGTGTCAAAATTATGCAGCTTGTTGCCAGCTATACATGAAAACTGAATGGAAGTGAGCTCGTGAGTGACCTGTTAGGTCACCATGATATATACCCGCTCTGCTCCTTATTCTAGGCTTCGGTTCTGTGGGTGTTTATATTGTAATACTGCTGGTGTTCAAATTCAAACTGGGAATATAAAAAAAAAAACATTGAATAATTTTCCGGGCAAACTAGTAAAACAATAGTGTGAAATTTGTGTACATGTGTCGAAACAAAGAGCGTCGACGACGGCAGGGGCAATATCTGAACTATACAAAGGACTACCTAATACACCAACACCATACAGGAAGGCGGCTAAAACCAGGCCACCGGTTGACACCAATTATAATATACATATGTACATCTGTATGAAGTATACAGAGGCTTCTTCAAGCAGCCGGGTCGATGCTTTGCGGGTACCAGAAGACCTGGTTCTGATCCCACTTTTTCTTTACGACGCTCAGCTTCTGGTACTGTGAGCCATAAACCAATCTGTGGCTTTCCTCTCTTGTGTACTCGGAATCGTGCGCATTCACATATGCAGCATCACCGGGTCTCCTGAGGGTACGGTCGAAATCGTTCAGGAAGGAAATGGAGTCCTTGTTCGACTGCTCATTCAAGTTTCCAATGAAACTGAACAATCCCCAGGACCAGAAAGTGTTACGCTGAGCGAAGCTGCTCTCGCTCAAGAGAGCCTTGCTGTTGAGAGCGCTGTCACGACCTCCGGAGAAAATCAAGAGAACCTGCCAAGGAAGACCCTTCTCTGTCGCGGCGCGGCCCTGGGTAGTTGCGAAAGTGAATACGCGCTTGATCGCTTCCAAAGTCAAAGGCGAATCTTCTGATGTCAAGACACTTTTCGCGTAGAACGGGGCGTGCAGATTGCTACCGGTCTCCGGGACGACGATAGTCGTAACGTTGCCTTCAGCAGCATAGACGAGAGTGTCGATCCAACCCCTCACCTTGACCTCGGCGGAACTGCCGGGATTTGGCAGCTTCTGGAGGAGGGGGTTGAAGAGACAGTTGAATTGCTCCAGCGTCTTGTTATAATAGGCACCGTAGACCCTGAAACCTGAGCCGTTTTCCAAAAAGTCGACAAGCATTCCGACTTCCTTTGGCAAGGTCTCTGCGAACTTTTGGATCTCGAAGAATGCCGAGGATAATACGTCGACGGATCCCGTGAACTTGTATGAGTAGGTGACGATATTCTCGGGGGCCTCATAGGTTTTGAACCAAAAGTTCGTGATGACACCAAAGCTGGGCGCCGCGCCCCTCAAGGCCCAGAAGAGATCACTTTCGCAATCCTTGTTGACTCTCCTGATGGCGCCATCCGCCGTCACGACTTCGACCTCGACCATCTGATCCACAGTAAGACCCCATTGGCGGCTGGACCAGCCGAACCCGCCAGCAGAATGACCACCGACGCCAACATCAGGGCAAGTTCCATGCGGGATGCCGCGTTTACCTTGATCATATAGCTTTTGAGCCATGTTTCCGAGTCTGACGCCACCACCTACTCGAGCTAGCTGTGTTTTGGGATCGTAAACCACATCTTGGAAACGCTGCAGGTCAATGACCACAGCACCGTCGCCGAGGCCCTGGGCATTGTAAGCGTGGCCACCACTTTTAGGTGTGACTTTGAGCTTGAATTGGCTGGCGCATTTAACAGTTGACGAGACATGTTGAGCCGTTGTGGGGATAGTTATAACTGCAGGTTTGGTTTTCATCCGAGTGTTCATCGGCAGGGCTAGAGCCGCGAAGTTGGGCGTGGACTGCAGGACTGTAGGGACGTCTGCTGCTTTCAAACAATCCTCGAACACGGATTGTTCTGTCGAATACAAGGAATCTTGGTATGAAGGCACAGGGGAGGCGCCGGCCAATAGCGGCAAAACGCCGAAGAGCAACCCGCTGCGAACCATGTCGAAATGATAAAAGTGAATGTGGGTCTAGAAGTATTCAATATCCTAGGATTTTAATGTTTTTGATTCGAGTAATGACTGTTGTGTAGTTGTTGTCGTGTTTGAAATCCAACAGCAGGGCACGACCACCTTAACATTTATACTTCATGACAATTTCGATATCGTCTTAGCGGAGATACTCGAGGTGACGATAATCCCGTTGCTAAATTATGGCAAATTCTCCGCCGAACGGAGAATACGAAATCCGAACCATGCTTGTCGCGAAGTAAACCCTTACTAGTCCATGGAACAAAAGTGTCTCGCGCGTGGTTTTTGCCACTTCCGGAAGGTATTCGCATGAACAACGTAAGTGCAGTAGACGAAAATCCATTCCTCTTGTCGATAGAACCCGCAGATAAAACCAGCATTTTAGAAGGTTGTTAGTCAGAAATACGTGAATTGAGGCTTATTTCATCGGCTCAGTTGACGTTTTGGACTACGTCAGCCTCGTCGACATCGCGCCTGCCCTATGAAGCGAATGCATGGATGCGGTCCGCGTAACCTTATTTCGCTGAGAACTCACCCCTTTTTGGGAAGCTACGAATATATATACGGGCTAGCGGCCCTTCGATACAAGCCAAGCGCACAGCTACGTTGCTTAGTGTAGTCAGATCTAATACCTACAGTAAATGCTTCCAGCGGCTAGTTCTTAACTGCCACCTTCGAATTCAGAAGTTTTGCCATCCCATATTGTAGAATTTCGAGCCGCAGAAGGGGGATTTTGTTTCCGCTGGTAACTTCTTTACCTAATGGCGGATGGCGGCTGCCATAAGCAGCCTGCATAGTGAACACCTCCCAACACAAACCTCCAAATTTCGAGCGCAATGAAACTGGATGATGATTGGGGCTCCGCGCACGAGAGGCTGTGGAGCGCCCTCCAATATTGCAATGCCTGCGGAAATCCTGAGTGCGGATCATGTGGCTCAAAAAAATTGAAGACATCTGCGCCTCTATCCATGTAGCCGCGTGGGAGATCTTGCAGCTCATTCGCGCTTCGCTTGACCGCTAACCCGACTTTTTGAAACCGATATTGAGGCAACTAAGCTAAGCGAACTTGAAAGTTGCAGGGTGCAATGGCTCGACTATGTGCCAAACGGACATGACCGCCATGCATAGATCTATATCCTGTGCGGTTAGGTGTCTACGGATGGACATGATGCTCTCAGTCTTTTGGGCTTTTTTCCCGATCTTGCTCTTGGCACTCAGAATCACAAGAATGCAGAAAATAAAGGTTTGCGCTTGAATTTCGCTTTCCTATTATCGATCACCAACGTCTTCGAACTTCTCGTTGTCTTTAAGCAGCTCTAACCATCAAATTTCAAATTGGTGCTTGATTGGTCTGCCTTATATAGATGCCTCTACTAAGCCGCCTCTATTAGGGTGCTGGATACAAATAACGCCCCGAGTTTCCGAACGCGCTGAGAATAATCCGACTCTAGAGACCGCGACGGCATGGTTCTTTCAGAATCACATCCCGAGCTCGAGCGCTAAGAGATCTTTACGAATATTCGGAAGGTGGTCGGATCTGACGCCGTGATTAAATAGGTCATACACAGCGTGATTTAGCACTGAAACCAATTCATATCGAGGAGAACTGCCTCGTTCATAACGAGAAATGATAAACTTCAGATGGAATGGTATATCAAAATCTAGCAGCATGACTACGAAGACTTGCGGGTATATACATGCGTTGTTTTGATGTTGCATTATGCAATGTCAAAATATAAGACTGGTCTCGTAAACCAGATTCTCTGGTGTTCATAATTTCATTCTTTGGATACTCGGCACTCTGCAGACGCCTTGACAGTCTTATCCGACTCGGAAGTGACTACCAGCTTGACGACGGCCTCCGCATCAGCATCAGACGCAGCACCTACTGCCACACTAACTTTCGTCGAGGCGCCGAATTGGGCGGCCGCGAGGGCGTTAGGTAGCTCGACACGCCAGCCCTTGCCAGCAACCTCTGCGCTAAGTCGATAGACGTCCGACTGCAAGTACGGCTGCACGTTTTGCGGGTGGTTGCCACCAGCGACAAATTTGCCCGTATTTCCCAGATCGAAAACACAGTTTACCCCTCGATTAGTGGGAGTATTCTTGCGACTGGCCTTCACTGTTCCAGGCGTCAGTGTAACACCGCGTTTGCTTGGTCCACTCCCATCGAGTGAGCGTACCGCAAAGGTATACGAAAGTATGCCGTCGTGGTCACGGTTCCGCTCGATGATATAGAAATGCAGGCGGTTTGGCTCGTCCACGTATTCGAATTGGCTACCGGAGCGAGTTCCCGCGTGGAAGAGAGCGTCCGAGAGTTGACGATAGTCGCCCATTGTGACCATGGATATCGAGCCGTTGGGACGGTGGAAATCGACGAGGTTGATATCCTGTGGGTTCGCATCGATCACCCATTGGAACGGCTGGTACGCGCCGGGCTTTTTGACCTTGCTGATCAGAACCCCGGAGTCGGGAGCGAAAGAGTCAGAGCCCATGCGGTCAACGACCTCGATTTCGTAGCCGTCATACTTGCCGCCGTCGCATAGGACTTCGGTGTTGATATTGCAGGTGGGAGAGCGGTCTTTATCCATATTGATGTGGAGGCCCATTTTACCATTCTTGCCGGGCGGAGGATTCATGCAGCGTGCAGTTGCACGGAGAAGGACGAGGCCTGATTTCGGAAGCTCATTTCGCTCGAGGCGTACGATAGCAGTGTCAGCGACAAGCCCCAGCTGGCTTTTATCTCTCATTGTATGCAGCGAGCCCATAGAGCCGCCTTGAACCGAGGGGATCTGCCAGCGATTGTGAGGTCCGCCGGGCCCATTGAAAGATCCACGAGACATCATCGACCATGGTCCCGTATATGCACGTCGCAGAGGGATGCCATACGGGTTATTATAGTTGTCACCAATGTTGAGAAGATGGGAAAGCTCATGAGCATAGGTGCCCATTCCTGAGCTCTCTGCCTGGGTCGACGACCCGCTGCCGGCGTTTGGCCAGATGGCCGATGCTGCAGCCCATGAGGTCCAGTCAACGTAGCGGGTATGAGCGTAGTTGCTGTGGTTGCCAGTTACCGGTGGGCCGAAGGAGTCGGGCACATCTTCGCGCGTCTGGAAGCGCATTTCACCGAATTCTTGCCAAGTTGACGATTCGTCCTGACCGGCAGACAGGATGAAAACCAGTTCAAAGCTGCTTGCAGTTTTATCGCCTACATCGGCGCGCCACGCGGCCAACGAATCGCTACGGATATTGATGTTGCAGCGCTCACCCTTAGGGCATTCGCCCGGATTCATATCACTGGTGATACCGTATTGATACGAGCGCGATGGCATTTTATACGGTCCAAAGGCCGTCAAATCCACGCCATATTCACCGCCGGAGTCCTCCATCCAGTATTCGTGTAAAGTATGGCCGCGATTCAGATCACCGGGCTTGTTTAAAAGGTCTCGATAAAATGCTGGGACCTCATTGCGCGCCGGCTTAGCTGGAATAGGCTGCGGGTTGGTAAAAATTGTCGAGTGCGGAGCTTGTGTTATGACAAATTCCATGTCTGGATAATCGATAGTAACGAGGGCAATATTAAAGTTCCGTTTCGAGCCCTTGCGCCCAGGGTCCGCCCAGTTCGTGCCTGGCGGGCGGCGGTAGTCTGCCCACGTCATGTTGTCTGGATTGACCCAATTCTGTGCATCAATGACCGCGAAGGGATCGCTGGAGACATGGTTTGTCGGCGCCGCTCTCACAGCAGGGGAGAGCAGCCCGCTAGCTAGAGCGGCGGAAACTAGAGTAATCCGCATGCTTGCTATCATAAAAAATAGTAAGAAGGGGGGTAGAATCGATGGCGACTACAGCATAACAGCTCCCCTTCCATCAGGATAGAGCTACCTTAAATACAACTTCTCTTCTGCTACTCCTCCGCGGACCCATTTGTAATCATGCCGCTTGATAGGCAATCGTGATCACATCGCGCCATAGGAAAGTGGTTATCTCTATCGGTTGTCTTTATCGATATCATGTCCACCTACTGTATAGGGTAAAAATCTCTGGGGTCCCCCGATGTAAGTAGCATCTTGAGAACACGGCTCTCTCGCATCCTGGGATTGGGAGGGCGACAAAAGAAGAAGCCCGGTTGTTAATCAACCAGATGGTGACCGTGGTTTTCGGCAGCCTGGAGCTAGGAATTATCGAGATCATAATATAGGCAGCGTGCAGGGACAGAAAGCTTAGTATAGAGACTTGGATCAATTTTTTTTGAAGTTAAGCATCTTCTGTATGGGGGCTAGTTCCCGAATGATCCCTGCTCGGCAAGTTGACAACAAGGGCAATACTGACCATATGTTACATGCGCGCCAAAAACACAATCTCACCCAAATCAATATATGGATGGCGCAGTGAATTCCAATGGTTGTTAGCTTGCAAGGTGAGAGAGATCGAGCTCTGATCGAGGATCCTGCTCCCAACATTCGGCAAGAAATTTGGAAAGCTTGTTTTGTGGTGGTGCAGGGCCACTGCCCAACTGTTAGATCGTAGTCTGGTGGCGAGATGTACCGTTCGCTAGGCACGCGGATTAGTATCCACAAGGGTGAAGATTCCGCGGTCTACAGCAGTGCTAATGGCGGTAAAATTAATACCGACAGCGTGTGATACCGTAGGTTGCAATATGAATTGTTGTGAGAACGGTCATTAGATCTCCCCGTCTTCCCCTCCGGCGCACGCGTACATGGACGTGCTAGTGCAACAGATACGTCAAAACGAAGACAGCGAAGGCTATAAACAGATTCCCTGGCATACGGTACCAAAAAAGGTATATAAAAACCCCAGATCCCTATTCGCGGATTTCAGGCATTGTTCTTCAACGCACAAAATGCAACATTGCTGGTCTGTATCCGCAATTTGAAGACTATAGTCTCCCCGATCGAGTTTGAGCTTTGGAGCTTCCTTGGCTTAATTTGCAATTTCCGCCGCTTGAGCACCTTGCTTGAGACCTCAAAATTATTGGGGTGTCAAATGTTTCTGGCCCTGCGGATCCGTGCATGCCTAGAATACAGAACCTCCTGATTCGTCGCTGTCAGAACACTAAAGAAAGGTAAAATAATGATAGTATAAGTGTTTTGGTAATGAGTAGCAAAATTTCAGCTCTGAGTTCAGTCTTGATATCTACCTTAGCTACAATTTCTCGTCCTTCTTGTTCTTTTGGTTTTTGCAGTCGAGCGGATGTTGAGTCTGTTGTTGCACAGTCAACTAGCAACTCCACGCTCGCTGCTGAGCTGAGATTCATCCGTTTATAATTGTTTCCACCTGCAACTCCCCACGCGCCTTCTTCTTCCTACATTAATCACAAACGCCATTCCAGCCAGCACGAAAAGACGCCAACAAACTTCATCATCAACTCCACGTCTTTCTGCAAACCAACCCTAAGCCCTCCTGCGTCTCTACAGTTCTCTTACGAGATCTTGACATTCAACACCAATAAGGGAGGACGGCCAATTTCACAAAGTTCTACGCAAAAATGGCCGAAGACTTGTAAGCCGGTCATTCCAAAATTCCCTATCAACGTGTATGCGGCATGTTGACCTGGGTGTGCATCAGCGCTAGCAGTAATGCAGGAGAAGATATCGAGAGCTCCTCTCTCGCTCCATCGAGTAGCACTGACAGCAGGCCTCGCTTCTCCAACGGAGTGCCCACTCCCCCCTCCACCCCGCCGTGCATCAGATTCAACCCTCCCCTCTCAATCCAACGGCGAGTGAAGGTGCACGAGCTGCTGCGGCAGGTCTCCTGCGACTTTACCTCCCCAATCCAGTCTCTGCTAGAAGTAGGATGTAAGTCGAGCCTACCAATTGCGTCGGTAGACAACTACATCGCTCTAACGCCGTGGGAATTGCTAGGTGGCGGAAACACACCGTTGATGCAAAGCCTCCTGAGTTGCGAGGACGAGCTGCCGTTGTCCATACTCAGTGGCATTGACATTGACGAGGAGCTGTTCTCCGTTGGCGTCGAATCGGCCTTTACGACGTGCGAGTACGGTGGCGATGACCGTTGGAGAGACTTGACCGTCAGCTTGGTCCACGGTATGCTGATACTAATATTATCTCCCTGTTCACGGGAATATTACTGACTGGATACTGTAGGCTCCTTTGAAGAACTCACATTGCAGACTATTGGCCCATTCGACGCTATCACATCATGCGAGGGTATCTACCATCTCATTTTAGTGTTTACAGTGTACAAGATTCTAACAAGGAGGACAGTCATCGAGCATCTAGATCCCGAGCCTCTCGCCAACTTTGCTCCCGTCCTCCTCGGCCGCATGACTCCAAAAGTGCTGATAGGTGCGTCCGCATACCCTCACCACGAATCATAATATATTCTGCTAACTTATATGTCGACAGTTACAACCCCTAACCGCGACTTCAACTCGTTGTTCGAAATGCCATTCGAATCGCTCGACGATGCCAACGGCGAAAAGCCCTACATCTGGGACCCGCACGACGACCCCAACGTCGCTGGCCGCCGCTTCTACCGCGCACCGCACACATACGCCATGCGCCATCACGACCACCGCTTCGAATGGACACGAGCGGAGTTTCAGGCATGGGGTAACGCCGCCGCCGAGCAGTTCAATTACACTGTCAATTATCACGGCTGCGGCGCGCTCCGTGACGGCGCTGAAATTCTCGCAACCCGCTGGAGGGTCGACGAAGCGCTGCGCCGGCAGGTCCGCAGTTTGAACATTGAGGTTTCCGAACAAGAACCACGACTGGGTGCTGAGGTGCTCTTGCAGGCCTTCGGGCATTGCTCGCAGGTTGCAATCTTCGTACGCAACGACTTGGTCAAGAAGGCTGGCAGCGTCAGGTCATCGCTGGACGAGCTACTATTTACCACCACTATACCAGATATGTCACCAATCGTGAACAATCACATACGCCACCTACGGGTCTTACCACCACCACTACAACTTGTGAAACACCACACTTTCGAAGCGCGGCCTCAGAAAACATATCCACCGAAGCTGCGAGACCTGTTCGAAGCACAAGGCCTGACGATGAAGCTACTGCTACCAGTGGAGGTACAGCGCGTTTGGCAGTACAACAATCCGCGCGAGGAATACAAGGCTTACGACTACGACGCCGTCGTCATGCTTGTAAACATCAAGACGCTCTGGGATAGCAGCCACGACGTGCGCCGTGCGTGCCGCTTCCATATCCCGATGTTCGAGTACCTCATGGCCACCGCCGATGAGGAGGAATTTGACTCTTCAGAATCGGCAGCTAAAGACGGACGATTAATAATCCTGAATACGAGTGTCCCCTGTTCGAAGGAAGGAGCGGTTCAAAATCCAGGAAGGAAGGCAACCGTCAAAATGGAGCTCGATACGATAGAGGTGTATAATACTCCACTAAAGAGATATCAGTCAGAGTCAGAAGACGAGGAGGAGGAGGGAGAAGACGGAACAGAAGGGACCCGGCGACAGAAACCGCCAAAGCCCGCGGCCAAAACCACCACGCCAACGATCACGGTTACAGTCGAATGGAACGTGCTTGGAAAATACCCAGCGCCTGCAAAGCTGCGGTACGAGATGCCTACTCCGAAGCGCGACAACGCCCTCTATCTGCGCGAACCGGTAGAGACAATGTACAAGTACGACAAAGACGTGCACGGACTCGGCGCCCTTGAAGTTCCCAGCGAAGCCACCGACGAAGCGAAAGCTGAGGACCAAGAAAATGCATCTCTGTTTGTGTTACTGACGTTCGAACGGCCGGCGAGGGAGGAGGAGGAGCACCAGGAGTTCGACTATAAGAGGCAGAGTGAGCAGACTCTGAGCGCTGAGGAGACCACCTTACGGGAAAGTTGGAGTGAAAAGCTCTGGGGATCGGATGACGATGCAGCAGTGGGCACCGCTGGAGAGTGGGATAGCTGGTGAAGGGTGGGGTTTATGAGCATGTGACCGTATCGATGTTGCAACGACTGCGCGATGTTAGCTAGGCCCTATGCTTCTAGCAGATAGTAATAAATACGATAGCTTTTAATACACGGCGCCTTGTAGAATACGAACCGTAACTTGCTCCCAAGCGTTATTTTGAAAAGTCATGCATTCCATTGTGTCGAAAGGCAACCTAGGGCTAGTAAAGATAACTTGATATAGTACACACCCGATATTCCGAAAATTTCAAGAAGAAAAGAAATTTGATATATTAAAAAATCCCAACTCTATCAAGTCGCATCGCTCGCTCGCTACCGATGACCATATGACATATATATAATACATGTTTATCAGAAGGGGAAAAGAAAACTCGTACAGATGCATGTCTAGTACAACACCCTACATCGTGCCATTTTACAACAGCACCATGAATCCCGCGACAACAGCGCCCACGACAGCCAAAGCACGAGGCATCGCGACCGCCGCAGCAGCGTTCTTCTTCTGACTGGAGATATCCATCGTTGCAAATAACGGCGTCGGCTCATACGGCGTCGGCTGCGTCGAGTTCCGTGTGCCGTCCCAGCAGTACCTCTTGAAGCACTGGTTGCAGACATCCGGCACCTTGTCGTTGTTGCGGCTCCACACGCGAGACATGATAGCGCAGCCCACGCATGTCGGCCACTGTTCGTCCTGCGTGCTGTTACCGCGCGTGGCGACCAGATAGCCGTTGTCGATGATGGCGTTACGCTGGGAGATGTTGTAGCTGAACGTGAAGGTTGACACGTTCGAGAAGGCGATGTACGGTGCGTTGGGGACGTAGACTACCAGTGGGGGGATGTGTGCTGATGATGAGAAGTTCTTGACGTCGCAGCCGAAGAAGGTTGGGCGGGTGTTGAGGCCGAGGTTGATAAAGGTGTTCTCGTCAGGGACGGGCGGGAAGGTGGTGCCGTTGGCGATGCCGTCGAGGGAGCGCTCGTAGGTGGCTACCATGGCTGTGCCGTTCGGCCAGTTTGCGCCGGGGGCGGGCGTGTCGGCGGAGGAGTCGACGGCAAAGACGACGTCCACGGCACGGGCAGGGTGGATCAGTGGCTGCAGGGGGATATTCTGCAGGTCCTCACCACCGTCGACGAGAGTCAGTCGCCGCGACTGTGCGCCGGGGTTGCTGCCGTTGTTCCAGCCGAAGAAGGGGTTGGGCGTCCAGTCGGCGATATCATTGTCGTCCGAGCTGAGGTCGCCGAGGAAGCCTTGAATGACGCCGAGAATGCTCTCCGAGATGCCGGCTGGGAGGAAGCTGCTGACATTGATGCCGCCGGTACCGTTGCCGCCAAGGTTGAGGAGGAGCTGGTTGAAGAGCGAGGAGGAGGTGCCCATGACGAAAGCGGCGTTATCGAAGCCGCGGATGCATCGTTCGGATCTTGCAAGCGCGCCGTTCGAAAAATTGGAGCCGACGTACCGGAGAGGCTAGCAGAGTAAAGGTTAGCATCATTGCTTCGGTCCGTATATAACGCGGATGACATGGACGTACAGCAAAGCCGGAGACCGTCGGGTCCCAGGAACCCATTTCCCAGGGGTTGAACTCGAATACAGTGGTATTCACCGAGAGTACCTTCTCGCCGGGCGCGCGGCCGTCAGCGACGAGGATGGGCATGGGAACATTGGCGGCGGTAAAGTCCGGATCGTCCTGGAGCGAGGACCACGTTATGCCTACAAGTTTCCACGTCAGCATTCACTCGAGTATTTCTTTCTTCCGTTCATGATTGCGGTGGTACGCACTTGGGCCGCCTTCCGGGGCGACAATGAGCTGGAAGGAGAGAGAGCGGGACCACAGATCAGTGATGGAGGTGTTGAAGCCGGCGTCTTCCTTGCTGTTGACGGTGGAGACGAGGTTGCCGTAGTACTGGACGGTGCTCAGCGGCTGCATCGGACCCTTCGCAGGACCTATTCATTCGATCGATCGGTCAGTACAAGCTCGCGACAACTACGACTTATCAGCATATCAGAAAAGAGTGGACGGACGCACCCGAAAAAATGGAGTCTTGGAACTGCCACAGCGGCCCCGTCTTGTCCGGCGTCGACCGCACAATCGCCTGCACGCTGGTAAAGTTGTTGAGCGACAGCGAGCCGACGAGCCAGCCGCCGCCGCTGAGGCCGGAAAGATAGGTCGCGGACTGCAGCAAGCCGCCCAAGTGACCTTTGGCCGTGGAATTGTCGGTTCGCGAGTCGAAGGCGGCCAGCACGCCGGCGCCGTTCATGAGGGCTCGGTAGCCACCGCCCGACACGCCAATGGCAATGTTGGGAATCCGGGAGGAATTTTTGCTGTTGGCGTCAATGTACGCACCCGCGTCGAAACCGGAGATATCCGCGCGGGTTAGAAAGTCGCGCAGCGGCTTGATGATGTTCTTGCGACGGTCCTGCAGCCACGACTGCTCGGCGGGAGACAGCGCACTCGCGGAGCGAATCGCCGGGCGAGTCGACGGGCAGTCGACGGGAGCGGGAGCGTATCCATTCGGGGCATCGGCGGCGGCGCGCTTGAAGAAGAAGTTATCCGCAATGATCGCGGGAAGAGAAGCAGCCGAGGCAGAGCCGGCGGCGCCCAAGGCGAGGAGCAGCGACTCCGGGCGCATCTTCTATAGTATCTTGTATGGATATCCTACGATTGTATGCGTATACGGCGCTCCCTTTCCACCTGGCGACAATTGCTCTGAGATGCTGGACGGACTGGCAGACAGAGGGAAAGGTCAGCTAGCAGGGTATTTTAGGATTTATATTTATACAGAAAGTCCAAAAATGCGAGCACACTGCAACCGTCAGTCGAGGAACTCAATACGGCCATACCTTCACGCCGCATTAAATAGGCTCCATCCGGCCCATCCGCCAGCTCAGAACGCCGTGCGTACTCCGCGGATCCGACGTGCATGAGGTGGTGTTTCTTAGTAAGACCTACGCCTTGCATCCACACGAGCGGTTCCTGCTTGGGGTACGAGCTACGACTAGTAATCCCAGCATCACAGCCTGTGCAGCAAACCGGTTCGTTAGCGCTCACTGTCAGATCGTTAGATTTCCCCACTGAGGCCGGATTGCCGGCCGTGCATGTGCCTTGCTCTTACCGAGCCCAGCCATTGGAAATAATGAAACATGTTAAACAGCGGAATGCGCAGCGGCCGGGGGCGGGCACTGGGTCGGCACCGAGTCCGGCAAGTCGCGATCCGGATTACGTAGTGCATAGATTAGCTCTTCGTATGGCATTCGATTGGTCGGGGTCCAAGGTTGATCGTGGGCGAGAGGCCATAGTTAGTGGATGGATGGATGGACGGTCCACCTATATTTAGACCGAAGAGAGAGAGCAGAACATCGTGGGCAGCGGAGCAGGCGATGCCCGCTTCGACGGATAGCTTGGAAGCGTCCTCTGAGGTTGCGATGGGATGTATGTATGTCCATGTGAAGAATGTAGTCGTGGGTCAATGTCTCTGGCGGCGAGTCAGCGAAGGCCGCCTTGCTGGGCTGCCAAGTGCTGCCAATTTGCAGCCGCTGACACGCGGCAACCTCGCCTCTTGCAGAAGTCTCACTCAACCTCGACGACGACGATTGTATCACGCCGCATGCATACTCTCGGGCCTCTGTGTCTTGCTCGCCATCAGCCACAGCTCAGCCGGTCGAAACGTACGGCATCCTTCGAGAAGACCGTCTGACGTCCGTCCCAGAATGGGCCTGCTATCCGCCCTCGGGCTGTCTTCGGCCCCCGCTGCTCCATCCCCGCCGCCGGCCTTCCCCGACCGTTCCGCCCGCCAGAAGTGCTGGGCCGCGCGAGACGGGTTTTTCGCCTGTCTGGACCGGCATGCCGTTCTCGACAGCATCCGCGACGCGCCGGCCGCACAGGCCAGCTGTGGCACTGAATTGAAGGTCTTCGAAAGCGATTGTGCGAGCAGCTGGGTGGGTCTCCATACATCCTGTGCAGAAAACATCTGGTAATCATGGAGCTTATGCTGACGATAATATCATGCAGGTCGAGTACTTTAAGAAGCGCCGCGTGCAGGAAGCTAAGAAGGCGCAGCTGCTGGCACAGATGGAGGCCGAGGGCGGCCAGAAGCTCGGCGCCATCGCGAAGACCGACGGACCCAAGTGATGCATCCATCGCAACCGACTGTACATATTCTCTGCTCTGGACGGCGTTACACGGACTGGGATGCTATGTATTACCGTACCGTTCTACCGGTATATATGAATGCATCTTGTATCACGATACTGTACGATAGATGGACCGATATAATGGAATCGATAACGATGCTTTCCGATTGCGATGACACAGAATAATAATATACAAGTTTTGTCAAAACCTTCGTCCATTCCATAATGGTAATAAACACCACCCGACAATTAACCAGCAAATGGTTTATAACAACAATGATAACAATCATATGAGAGGGAAATTCAGCAAGAGACAGTAGTGTTAATAAAAAAGGAATGAATTCAATCAACCAGCCCGCAATAGCATTAATGTAGTGATAATGTAACGATAATGATAACACCATGCCATACCCCGCCCACCGTCCATTCATGAATCTATGCATGCCGGTGTATATTGCAACACCGGAGGGAACGAATAATACACGCGAGCGAATGCGAAGCGGCGCCGGCTACCGGAACATCCGCGACGGATTCGGCGTCGTCGTCGTCGGCGTCAGCCTGCCGATATCGCACCAATTCGACACAGGCTATAATTCAAACATTACATTAGCATCGCATTCACGAATCATATAAAAAACTGATCGGGGGGATATTTACTCACCAGGCAGGAAATGTACTTGCACCACGAGCACTTTACGTTGAACACGTAAAAGTTCCTCAGCAGCAAGATGAACCCCACAATCGCCAGCGTCAGCATCCCCGCGCGGATCAACCACCACACCCACCAGAACGGATTCCGGCCCCGGAAGAACCCAACCGGATCCCTCACCAGCCGCCGCAACCCCTGGCTCTGCGATGCCGTCATCGAATTGTAGTTCCGACCGCCCAGCCGACTCTGCAGCGCCGGCGGCGACCGCATCACCACCAATCCCAGCGCGAGCCCCATCACCGCGCCGCCTATATGCGCAAAGTTGTCGATACCAGGCAACAGTCCCAGCACGAACGAGATGGCAAAGTCGATCAGCAGGAATATCAGGTCTTTCCACGGCGACTCGCGCTGCTTCCACGTGTAGAACAGATCCAGGAGCACCAGCGCCAGAATCCCAAACAGCGCGCCGGACGCCCCCGTGCTGGCGAGTCCCTGTCCTGCGAAATTCGCACCCAAAATGAACCCAAAGATCCCGGACGCGAGATACACCACCGCGAATCGCACGATCCCAATTTCCCGCTCCATGTCCGCTCCAATCCGCAGCTGGATCAGCAAATTGAACCCGATATGGATGATCCCCGCGTGCATGAACATCGGCACGATCAACCGCCACCATTGGTTCGGCGTCGTGAACCCGCCGAACCCGCACAGCTCCTGCAGCGAACAGACGTTGCCGAGGTCGGTCGATATCGTCGACGTCGTCGCGTTCGGACACGGCCATATCGCGTCGACTCCCGATCCGATCGTGAGGTTATTCTTCATGCAGGGCACGAACCGCGCTCCCATGTTGATCATCGTGTAGGGCGACGGGCCGATCATCGGGTTGAACGTCGGCTTGATCTGGATCGGTGTCCCCGTCAGCTGCGCGTTCCGGATCAGCTCCGCGAGGAAGACGGCGAGCTGGATGACGGAGATGACCCAGCAAAAGTAGGGTATCTTCTTCGCCCGCCGACGGCCCCACCAGCTCAGCTTCTTCTCGCGCATCGGCGGCGTCGGGTGCGGCAGCGTGTTCATTCTCATCGCGGCGTTGTTGCTCGACAGTCCGGTGTTCGTGTGTGGCGGGTACGCTGGGCGGTGCGACGCGCCAGCCATGTGCTGCGGGTGCTCGGAGAGGGGGATGTTGTCGGCGTAGTTGCGCGCGTACGCGGACTGGTAGGAGAAGTTGTCTTCCGGCGTGTAGGGTTCCGTCGAGGGCTTGTATGTCGTGCGCACATCTTCCAGCGAAGGATTGTACGGGCTCGGTGCGTCGCTGCGATACGGCTTCTGGTGAGATGATATAGGAGTCGAGGAAGGGTGGTTGGAGGACGGCGGCGGCGGCGAGATGGAGCTGGGTGGAGATACGGATAGGGGGTGCGGGTGCTCCTGCGGCGGGCGGCCTGCAGGGTTGAAGTAGTCATAAGCGGCCATGTTGGATTGGGTCAGCTGAAATTAACAGGGAGTTTGCTGGTTGGATCTGGCGAGCTGTTTCTTTTCGACGGCCGCCTGCTGCTTCGTAAACCCCTTCCCCGCTCGCTGGAACAGCGGTCGGTGGAAGCGGTTGGAGATGTAGGAGTCGTGACCTGGGCGCGAGACGGTGGGAGGAATTTTTTTGGGTTGTTGGAAAGGTTGGGTCGGCAGACGTAACGGCGGCTGGACGTGACAGGTACAAGCGGGCGTGTGCACAGCCTGGATGATGTGATCAGGAGGAGGGCAGGAAGGGAAGCCGACGCAGAGAATAGAACAGGAAGGAAGGGTCTCGGAGGATAGTTGGCAGGAATGAGGGAGAAACTTGATATCGTGATCGATTTTTGTTTTGCGGGGGAAGATAAGTCCAGGAGAGTGTTTCGTTTCTGCTGCTGTCCACGGAGTATTTGCGGCGGCGCTCGACGATGATGAAGCAGGAACAAAGCTTCCGCCAGCGGTGTTTCAGGTCGTCCTGGGGGCTTGTGTGGATGTATAAGTAAGAGATGATAATGCTCCGAGCGAGCTCGGGACACGCTGAATCGGCAGAGCGGGTGGGTCGACAGTATTAAAATGATGTCCTGTTGAATGAGAGAAGGATGGCCCGGTGGCTGGGCGGTCTGCAAATTTTTATTTTATCGTCGAGCGGATTTCGAATGCGTGATGGTCTCCTCAGGCTGCCTCTGGACCCTGATGCCATCGTTGTATAGTGTATAGGTAGGGCTGTCTCGACCAAAGTTGCAAACCCGGCCGGGGCTCACGGTGACGTTGCACCGGTCTTAATATAGTAGGCCAGACTGCTGAAACTTATCGAATTATCCGCCCTCAGTAGCAGAGCTAGAGGAGGCGATACCGTCTCGATCGACCCGGGTAGAGTTATGCCTCCTCGTGTTATATGCCGGATCTCCGAGGCTGGGCCCGTTTCTATATTTGCGCACCTGGCCCTGCTCCCAAGTCATGTCGCGGCAGGATGGGCGGTCGTGGCCAACGTCATCGGAAAGGCAGAGGCCAATTTAATATTTCAGCTGGAGACGGCTCGGGTGCCAAGGGACTGGGCCCGGACGACGGGGCCGAGCCATGCAGAACGGCCGGGGTGGCTTCGACCTTTGTTCGACGTTCGCGTCGACTGGAGTTTGCATTTGCATTTGCATTCCCGTCGCTGGGGCATCTGGATATAATATTCCAATACCAGCATCTATAAAGTCCTTATTAGTACTTTATAATAATGAGCATCGCGATATGCTTAAATCGATCGGGATGCCAATAAAACGTGTGCCGTGTGCTTTGACTCCGGGGCATTTAGAATGAGCACACCTTACTCGATCGGACGGCTTTTGAAACTCCAGGCTGCCGCTGCCTGCAGACCTGCGAAACTGTCAGTCAATTAGCAAGAGCCACAGCGAGTGCGGTGATGGAGGTGAAGACGCTTGCAGTGTGGCTGTCCTAGCTCGAGGAGGCTGACAGGCCTGAATGAAGAATGCGTGCATGCTCGCTCTCCGCTCGATGCCGGCGAAAAGGAGTCGGCAGCCCTTGCATGCCCTCGACACTCGCTTTTCTCTCGACGATCGAGGCCGACGCTGAGGCCGCCGTTGGTGTCCAAGTTGGTCTGAAGTTGACTCGTAGTTGAACGTTGACGTTGGGTTTGAGCCCGCTGCTGCAATCGACGCAATTCAACGCCGTCGCGTCGTCCGCAGTTCCAGTTCCAGTTCCACCAACCTCATCCACGACATCTCCCTCGCTCGCTCGCTGCCCGGCAGCAGCCCCATCGCCATCGCCGTCGCCACTATCATTCACCATCGCACTCTCACCACCGGATGCCACGCCCATCGGCCTCCTAGCAGACAGCGTCGCTCGATATGCCGCAGTCGTACCAGCCGCTCGCGGGCTCGCGCCCCTCCTCGTCCTCCTCCAACGACTCCTCCCGCTCGCGGCCCTCCGGCGGCTCCTCCAAGCTGGGCGGCAGCAGTCGCCCGCGCGGCCCGCGCTGTCTCCGCCGCCTGGACGACCTCTGCTGCAGCGGGCTGACCTACTTCCCGCTGCTGATAGTCTACGGCGCGACGACGTGGGCGGTGTGGGTGGAGGCGTACAGCATATCGTGGAACTCGATAGGCGGGCTCAAGGGACACCTGCTCGCCGCTGTCGGCGTCTGGCTGTACGCCATGCTCAACTGGAGCTACACCGTCGCCACTTTCTCCAGCCCGGGGACACCCCTCGAGACGGTTCGTCCATACATCCCCACTATTCACATATGCCCCTTCGTCTGTTTTATATAAATGGGATGTCATCCACGTGCGGTGCTAATACGATTGCGGATGTGATTTGCAGAAGTCAAAGTACTCCCACCTGCCGACGACCGCGATGCCGTCCATCACCGTCAAGGCCTCCGGCGAAGAGCGCTTCTGCAAGAAATGCCAATGCCGCAAGCCCGACCGCACCCACCACTGCTCCACCTGCAACACCTGCGTCCTCAAAATGGACCACCACTGCCCCTGGCTCGCCAACTGCCTCGGCATCCGCAACTACAAGCCCTTCGTCCTCTTCACCGCCTACCTCGCCGTCTTCTGCCTCTTCGCCTGCGCCGTCTCCAGCTCCTGGCTGTGGAACTTTGTCTTCTACGATGGCAGCATCGTCGACACCTACCTGCCCGTCAACTGGGTCCTGCTCGCCGTCATCAGCGGCGTCATCGGCATCGTCGTCGCGGGGTTCTCGGGTTACCACTTCTACCTGGTCGTGAAGGGCGAGACGACGATTGAAAGCATGGAGAAGACGCGCTACCTCGCCCCCATCCGCCGTCGAGGACTGCCGTGGGGCGCCAACCTCTTCGGCGGCGGCGGGAGTGGCAACGGCGTGATGAGCCCCGCCGCGCTGGAGATGCGCGAGCGCGAGCGCTACAACGAGTACATGATCGAGGAAACGGCGCGCGAGATGCCCAACGCGTTCGATCTCGGGTGGAAGCGCAACTTTGTGCACGTCTTTGGTACCGTCCCGTTGCTGTGGTTCGTGCCCGTGCGCAACTCCGTCGGCGACGGCTGGACCTGGGAGACCAGCGACGTGTGGAAGCACGCCCAGCGGGAGATGCAGGAGCGGCGCCGGCGAGAGCAGGCCGCGGAACAAGAACGCATGCGGCGCGCAGGATGGGGCGGCGACGACGTCGGCGAGCCGGTGACCGCAAACGGACACGCGAACGTACCGCCGTCCGCGACATCCCCGGGCTACGCAACGTGGACACGACAGGCGATGACAGGCCTGCCGAGCCCCGGCGAGGTGAACGCCGCCACCGCTGCAGCGGCAGCAACAGCAGCAACAGCGGGACAGAGCAAGGCCGCGAGAATCCTCGGCGCGCGCGAAGAAGAGTTCAGCCACGGCCTCGGCGGCTCGCGGTATTCGCCAAAGGTGGCGATGGCGAACCGCGAGGTCACTCTGCGGATGAACGACCTGCGGAAGAAGAACAAGCGCGTCGTCATGAGCCGCGACGAGCTCAGCGACGAAGACGAGGACGACGAGCGAGAGACGGACGAGTACGATACCAGCTCGGACGAGGCCGAGGCCGGGTGGAGCGCTGGTAAGCGTGGCGAAGGGTCGTCGAGGGGCGCGCGGGCGACGCCGCGGTCGACGGCAGCCGCGCTGAATCGGAAGGAAGTGGACACCTGGAGCGAAGGGTGGTGATTGATCACCGGGAGATACACCCTCGAAAAATAACACAAGGCGCCGATACCAGGTGCGGGTAATCGTAATAGCGTTGGAATTTCGCTCATATCCAGCGAGGCGGGGTGCATATGGGAGATACCATGGATTAGCGTGCGTTCAGGTGTGGGGCTCGATGAGGGTGGCATCTTTCATCCAATCTATCTACCAGTTTTCTTCTTTCTGTATAATTATCGTATTTGTCTCTGTATGTGTAGAACAGCGAGGTGTGTGTATGTACGAGCGGGCGCACGTTGGGATCTCATAACTAGCTTTGATTTCTAGTTCTCTCTTTCGTTCCCTCTTTTGGATATCGCCGGTCATTACTTGGTTTCATTAGTTGCTACGTTTAATTGCAGTTGAAGTGCATGCATTCGAGAACATCATGGGGCCGGCCGGCTAGGCCGGCTGGGACAGCCACTCTATTAGGATGGAACATACCGTTTCGATGATTCGTATCGGATCACATATAATATAGAGAAATACTATAATCAATAATATGGAGATTGTTGAAAGCAGGTGGCCAAAATGATAAAATACATGACAAGGATACAGACAAAAACTCCGCCAACTCCCCGTGGACGGCCGCATCATATATATAATGCATGCAGCGTGAGAGATCTATAGAGCCGGTACCATGACCGGCCTCGTAACATGATCGTTCAGCATATTTCCAAATCTCCAGTCGCTCCCCGCTATGTATCCCATCCCATCACATCACACCCTATCCATGCTATCCTTACCATCCGCACCTGTTTTAGTCCATCGTACATACTACCAAATCTAATCTTGGATATCTTGCTTGGATATCTTGACTACCGCCGTCCGAGAAACCACAGAAATTTTTGAGAAATATAGGGGAGAAATATATTCTCCGAATGACGTCCACTGACGTTATATGACCCTCATAATGGCACGCTACACCTTCCGGAGCAGCAGCGCTATAAAGATGCTGAGCAACAGACCGATAGCGAGGTCGATATACCCGTTCGTCCGGTCCTCGTCGCTCGTACCCGCTGCTACTTGCGCCGCGGGCGCCTGCATGGCCGCACCGACCATCGGCGGGTGGATGCGATTGAGGTCGCCCCCGCCGACGGGGCGGTTGCCTTGCACGACGGGTTGGTTCTGCCCTGGCGCGCCGAGAGGAATGAACATTTGAGGCTGTCCAACGAATTCCGCGGGTGGTGCTTGCCCTTGTTGATCTTGCTGCTGCTGCTGCTGCTGCTGCTGTGGTTGTGGTTGTGGTTGTGCTGGCGGCAGCTGTGGGGCACTTGTCGTTTCCGACGGTACGGAGCTGCTAGCGTTCGGGTCGGAGGCGGAAGATTCCGCGTTTTCGTTGTCCCAGTTTTTGGACGACTTCATCTGATCCTTGTATCCGAAGCGGAGTTCGTCCGGGACAACGTCGCGCTTGGAGGCAGCGGATGCCTCCTCCTCGGACACCTTCATGGCGTCTTCCTCCCCGCCGCCACCGCAGTCCGGGCATTTGTAGGAGACGGACTTCGCGGCAAGGTCTTTGCGGATCTCCGGGGTGCAGTCGAGGCCGCCGACTTGGCCTTCCGGGTCCGTGTCCATGAACGCGCGTAGGGCGGCTGCAAACAGAAACACGTAAAGTCAGCATGATATTACTCTACAGCATAAATAGCGATAGTGGGTTGAGAATGATGTAAAGTGGTGGCAAACGGGGGGGTATTTTCTTGGTGGCGATCGTGGTTAGGGTGGACGTACTCAAGGCCAACCGGATACTCCAGCTCGGCTGCCAGGTCTCCTCGTGGAAGCCGCTGATGCTCAGGCAGATGTCGCGGTTGACTTCAAAGCGGCCGGAGTCGGTCAGGAAGCGGAACATCGGCGGCCGCATCGGATACTGCGGGGAGAGCATGATGCGGCCGTGGTAGAAGCCGCCAGCGTACGGCGAGGGCGCGGGCGGGCCGCGGATCGTGAAGTGCCATTCGTAGAGGTCGTGTTCGAGCGGGTAGGCGGCAAATTCGGGGGAGGGGCACGCTGCGATCTCCTGGGCTTCCTTGACTGTATTGCGGTTATCGCGATCAGATGTGTACTCCATATACGTATTCCATAGACGAGGGCGAGGAGGGGGACTAACGTATTCGCCGGACGCCGGGCGAGCTCTTGTTGTACTGGGGCGGTCGCTTGGTGGTCGACATGGTGATGAGAGCGGAAGGAGCAGTGGCAACTAGTGCCTGCGGACGAGATACTCGAGGAGAGATCGGAATTCAGGGAGTCTCGTCACGGCACGATGTCAGGGACCGAGGAGAGCGGAGCAAGTGGCTGGAGTCGAAGGATAGAGTCGGGGAGAGCGGAGAGCGAGTCGATGGTGATGGAGGAGGAGCGTCGACGGGGCCAATCAGCCGGGTGTTGGTTGCGGCCAAGAATGAAATGTATGGACGACGAACAGGCTAATGTGAGATAACCACGCATGAATTATTAATGCTGCTACTGCTCCAGACGCCTCCCTCTCGCCCGCATCTACAATCTCACGCTGATACTACGCCGTGGCCAGCACACAAGCGTTTGCCCGTGCATACTTTATACATGGGCGCCGGACTTGGCGGTTGGGCTGCTCAGGCCAGCCTGGCTGGACCCGCCCGTTCCGTCGTGGATGATATACGGACCCCTCGCCCGCCCGTCCGCCAACCGGCAACGTCAACGGCTGGCTGGCTGTTCAAGGGCGCTTCGGCATGTACGGATACCTCTCTTCGAATTCGAAGACTCCCATCATCTCGCCCTTCTCTTTGAAGAACTCCGTGACGCGTCTGTTGAGATCGGGGAGAGGCATCGGCCTGCTGCATTGGACCGAGTAGTGCTCCGTGTGCTCGTGCAGCACGACCAGCTCATCCGGCAAGGGAGTTCCTGCATGGCGAGTTAGCTGTCCATTCCTCACGGTCCACCAGCGTTCCCGAGACTAGGTCCACAGGCGTCAAACGTACGAACCTTGGGCGACGCGGTATATGACCGCATCCTCCTCGGCGAAATTCGCCACGATTTCCGAGAGATAAGGGCTGTTTGGACGCATGGAAGCCCCGTTCGGACCTGCATGTAGAGTCCCCGTATACGTGTAGACACGCTATCAGCTGTCCTGTCTTTGGGCTAGAAGGCCTGGAATTTGCAGACCTTCGAATGTGTCCCCGAGCATCGGATGAACCAGACCATCGTCCCGGACTATGAGGTCGAACGACCTCCTCCCGAACTTGAGCTGCGCGGCTCTATCGCGGAGCCTTACGTCGAGTCCATTGTTAACGCGGAACAGCTCGATTGGCAAGCTTCGGAATCTCCCTAGAAGGGGCCGATTCGCCCTTGTCGAGTAGCATGGCACCCCGGTCCTCAGGAGTCCAAGGCTACGGATGGCCGGCGACAGCATTCTTACAGTCATGACGGTGTCGTGGTGGTGAGGTTGAAGTCTTGCTGCATTCGACGATTTCCACTTCTGCACTTCCCACCAAGCCAAGTCCCAACGCATAGTATACCACATTCCCTATTTCACGACCTTCACAAAATCCGTTACGTTAAATTCTGCGAACAGATATACTCGCATGGGCCTGCATGGACAGATATATTACTCTCAGTATTACATGCACTCGTACCTGCGTAGCACCACCATATACACGAAATGCGTACACAAGTATATAAATCATACATGAATCGAAGAAAAGCCCTCAAGCCAATGCAATGCATCCAACAGCTAGCTACGATAACAATATACAAATCACCCTCGAAACCGTAATGCCCGCCTCGCCGAATAAGCATCCGGGTCGAATCCGGCGTCCTCGCCGCCGGCCATCTCCGGCACAGGACCATCGTCCTCCGGGTCCATCATGTCCTTCGAAAATCCCGGCCCGAACACCCACTTCATCCCCGTGCACCGCACCACAGGATTGACACCGCTGGCGTCGTCCGAGTTGAACGTCGACATGGACACATACCGCGCATCCACCTGCCGCAGGTTGATCTCCTCCGCCGTATCTTCGTACACACCCCCGGGCACCCGGTCGTACGTCCACACGCCCTTGTCGTCCTTCTTCGTATTGAAACCCAGACAGGCGCCCAGCTCCGACGCGGGGATGAAGGGTGCGAACGGGGCGTTGGGGCCGTTGTAGTAGATTACCCAGAGCTGTCTTTTGTCCTTGCTGGTCGGATCGCAGTCGATGGAGCGGAGGGCGTGGCCGACGGTTTCAATGTTGGCGTTCTTGTCGGCGTCCCAGTTGCGGATGAGGGAAACGCAGCGGCGGGTCTTCGTGTTGCGGAACTGTCCTATCGCGTAGTCGTGCAGGGCGACTCCCATCGCGTTATCATTGATCTTGGTGCCCTTGGTGCCGTTGTTGCCGACGAAGGACCACTGGGAGGCGGGTGGGTCGCCGGGGCAGTTTAAGTTCTGCCAGGCGTTGGTGCTCCAGACGTCTTGGTTCCGGATGCTGTCGGGTAGACCGCCGACAACGGACGCCACGCCGACGGTCTCGTTGAAGCCCTCTTTGCCTTCCAAGGAGCCGTCGAGGAGGCAGGAGGCGGCGGTGAGGTAGGCTTTCCGTTCGTTGGGGTCGGGCGTGTAGAAGACGCGGTTGAATTCGACGGCCATGATCTTGCCTCGCCAGTTGACGTCCCAGGCGCCTTGGACGGGGCGGGACAGGAAGGAGAGACCGTAGAGCAGCGTCAGCCCGAGACTGCCGAAGCGCAGGCCGCGCCGCATGCTGGCTGGTTTTCTATTGAATATCAAAACCGTCGTCGAAGATATACTTTGAAGATGATTGAATCGATTTGAAGGATATGTTGAAGCTTCTCCCGTCGACAATCTTGGTCGTTAGTTCTATAGGAGGTTTGGGAATGAATATACGAGTAGCACCGGAGAAAATTTCGAGTTACTGTATGTATACTGGATATCGTACTATAGGGCTATCTGCAGGTGAACGTAGAGGGGGGTTCGACATTCTTCGCAATCTGCTGCGGGGCTGAGAAATGTAAGATACCGAGATCTTCTGAGGCCCGTTAGAGGCACAATCACAGACAATGTACCATATATATCAGCATTCTGTTACGGTGGACTGCTGTGCCCGGGCTCCAGGACACATTTCTCCTGACAGAATCTCTAACGATAGATATCTGTCACGAACGTGCGTGTCAACGTTTGAGGCACGGTTGTGCATGGAGACCTTAACGTTGTAACGCGCAGCATGTTGGAATTTCTCAATCGAGATGACCTCCCAATTTTCCCGATTAACATGCAGGCTTCAGGTGAACACCGCACAGTCACAAGAACATATATATATTAGTCGGCCTATGCGGTGATCCACTTGAATGTTGATTCATGCCCTACTAGTAGCTAGACTGCCGCTATAGCTGGGAAATTCATTTGAGAATCATCAGTATCTATATTCACTGTTCGGGCATCGCCAGTCTTAACTAAACATAACCATCTATGAACACGCAAAAAACGACATGGAAACCACCAACGCCACCAACATGCACTCCTCCATCTATTATAAATCCCGACCAAACGCCGTTTCACCATGCGCCAACAAAGATGCAAAAAAGAGACAACGAAACACCATCCCCAAGGGCACCATAGCCCGCCATATAGACACAGAGCGCCGGACGTCTCACACGCCGCACGCCAGATACTCCCTCCCACCCCAATACCGCCCCTCGCTCTTCTCCTCCAACCCGCCCCGGTGCAACAGCCACCGGATGACGGCCACCGCATCCCGTGCGTTCAGAACACCATTCAGCGTCTTCACTATGATATCAACCGTAGCACCCGGCCTGCCGACCACGACCGCCAGCACGCTCCGGACAACGCGCTCCCACAGGTACCCGATCACTTCCTCGTGCATGTTCTGCCACATGAACGGCGGCAGCGCCATGTCCGTCATGGACCCGAGCGGCACGGCGTCGTGCAGACCTACGGGATCGAGCGCCGGCTGTGAAATGCTGCTTGCGCCGCTGGCTGAGATGAAGATGTCGAAGTGGAAGAGCACCGGGTTGATCGCGCGGGTGACTAGACTCTCTGCCAGCCCGCGGTTGGATTCTTTGAAGTTTTTCGTGTAGATATCGATCTGTGAGGAGCGGTTGAGTCAGTATCTCTACGAATTAAATAAAGTAAATGTAAGGGTAGTAGGTAAGATAAAGTACCTCCCCTCTGACCAGCTGGTCAATTATCCACGCCATGTACCCCGGCTTCAATCCCGTCGACACAACCTTAAACTCGCCGCCGCCCTCCAAAGACTTGACCAGAACGTCCTGGAAATCCCTCGCTTCGGGAAATATATCCGCCGGAAAAGCCGTCTTCCACGGCTGCAGAACCCTCGCCTGCGCAGACGCGGTCCCGAACCGCCCGCCCTTCCTACTCCGCACGATGAATTTATCAACCTTGTGCAGCTCCGTCAACGCCGCACTGCTCGCCTGATGCGAGTGAACCTTCATCAATTCTCGCGCCTTCTCCTCATCGTACCGCTCGTCCTCCGTAACAAAGATGGACCGCCAAGCATGCTTGGCCCTATCGATCGCGCGGCGCTTCCCGGGCACGAGCAGCTCGTCCGCTTCCTCAACCTTCACGATCGCGCTAGAATGGTTTCGTAGTTGATGTTCCTTCCACGACATTGTCGTCATGTAGTTGAAAAAGTCACGCCGCCAGTCCAGCGGCGTGACGACGATGTCGTACAAGGACTCCAGCTGCTGGCGGTCGTCCGGCAGGATCCGACGCTCCGTGACGGGTCTTATGTTCTTCACGAGCGGTCGCAGCCAGTTAAGGTGCCAACGAAGGTCGAAGTCGCATCCGCGGTTCTTGTCGAAGAGTGGGACTTTGCCCTGGTAGAAGGCCCGCAGGTACTGTTCTTCGAATTCGGCCTGGTATTGTGGGATTTCGTCCTTCATCTTGACCCGGACCCGCGGCCAGTGCGCCTGGATCGAGTAGCGGTCGTACTGTGGGAGGGCGCTGGCGACGAGATCCCATTTGATGCTGCGGACGTAGCCGCCGAACAGGGTTCGAATGATGATGATTGCGAGTGTGAGTGTTACGTCTTCTTCCAGCGTCGTCCGGAGGCGCGGCGCATCCTTCGGTCGAGGCGGTGCTCTCGCTGCAGTGACATGGTCAGTGGTGAGTTTATCATCGTTGTCATTGTGAGACTTACGCTTCGGCGGCTTCTTCTCCCTCGGCGGCTTCGACTGCGTGGGGACCTTCGGCTTGGGGACCTTCGGCTTGGGCGGTCTGCCCCGTCTCTTGGTAGGTTCGAGGCTTGGATCAACGTCTCCTTCGAGAACGGTTGTTGCCTTGCGGAGGCCGGCTCTGCCCCCGGCTTGCTGCCGTCGTCTCGGACGCAGAGACTCGTAGTTCTCTGGCCCTAAGATTCCGTAGCCGGCTTCAGCCTGGTTCCTGACAGCCGACACCGCAGCATAATCTTCATAATTGCCATAAGGCACGTAGCCAAGAGTTCCAGTCTCCGGCACAGTATACGGAGGGAAGTTGGTCGTGCCAACAGGGTATATATTTGGATCGACGGGCGTCAATTGCCACCTGTGAAGACTATCTTCCGGGATGTCGGGGTCAATCGATTCTTCGCTGAGCGATCGCTCTATCGACTCGCCATTCTCGTTCAACAGCTGCATAGCTGCCATCTTGGACCGAGTGCGGCTTGTAATCGGCTCAGCTCTCGCCTTTCCTTTGCCGGCCTTCCGCGCCGCTGTCCCTTCTTGTTTCTCGTTTTCGGTGATAGCCTGAAGCCGAGCGAGAGTTGACATTTTCTCAGCATCCATCCGCCGTCGGGCGCTGCTCTTCTCGCCGAGAGGAGGAATTTTACTGGCACGCGAATAGCGTTCGAAATCGATCCGTTCGATGGGGATATTGGCCGACTTTGCAGCGATCCCTCTCGACACGTTCAGCTTCCATGCGAATGGCTTGTCGAGCTCTTCCACGATGACACGCTTCGCAGTTTCGATCTGCTCAGTTTTGAAATTGAGGTCAGGCACCGAGAGTATAGTTCCAATCCGTCGGCTGCCTTTGAAAACGCCGATGACAAAGATCTTTCCGTCCACATTCGCGTCGTCGATGATGCCGTTGAAGGTTTTACGATCGATAGTGGAAGTCTGTTCCTTCCGATCTTTGATATATTGGACGAATTTGCGGTATCCGGCGTTTATGGAAACAGCGCCATCTGCCTCTGCTAGCATGCCGAGGAGTAACCGTCGCCGATTAGCCCTGAGAACGCCGCCGATGCCCCTGTTCTTGCGAACTTCCGCGTAGACAAGCTCGAGGCGAATACCCTTTGCGTCGGTGAAAGGTTCGAGTTTCGGAGGCGGAGGGAGCGCGGGCGTAACGATGACACCAGGTTTCCCGTTAGCAGTATCTGCGTTCTCACTCTCGGTATTTGTGGTTTTGGTTGTGAGGGTCTCCATCTGAACACCATTGGTAGGCT
Source organism: Drechslerella dactyloides (assembly GCA_020064725.1). Lineage (NCBI taxonomy): Eukaryota > Fungi > Ascomycota > Orbiliomycetes > Orbiliales > Orbiliaceae > Drechslerella > Drechslerella dactyloides. The sequence continues at coordinate 1,255,998 of JAGTWJ010000008.1, read as the reverse complement.
GGATTTCTCTGGCCCCTTTGTCTTCGGCAGGTTTGGGGGTGGTGACGATGACATCAATTGCTTCTGGCAATGGGTGAGAAGAAGATTTCGAGATTTTTTCAGACGCAGTCTCAGGTAAGGTAGCTTCCTCGGTATGTCGCTTGGTAGACTGCTCAGCGATGGAGCTCGTATCAAGCACGGCCTTGACATGAATAGCGCCCATAGCCGTCTCTGTAGATGTGAGAGGAGCTTTCTCTCCCTGAGCGGGATTACAGGGAGCGTCCACATCCATACGATCTGTGATTGTGACCTCCCCAACCACTTTCCTGGGTTCATTATGTGTTTCCTTGTTCTTCTTTAGAGGACGACCTTTTGGTGTCGCATCTTTCCCTCGAGACTTGCGTTTCGAAGAGCCTAGGATCTTAGAATCGCCACTCTCAGCCACAACGATGGCATCTTGCTTTTTGGTTCCTTCTGTTGCGCCTTTAGATTCCAAGTTTGCAGCAGGCTGTGCTTCGGCTGGGACAGGCCCATCGACTTCCATTGGCAGAGATTGTTCGACTACGGCCGCAGATTCTGGCGCTGTGGTCCCCTCTGCTGCCGACAGATGTTCGGTCTTCCTTCGCTTTGTTGGTCTTTTTGGAGCCTTTGCAGCCTTCTTGCTATTGGAGCTAGGTGGCGGAGCCGGCGTAATCTCGACGAGACCATCAGGACCAGGTTGAAATATCGGACCCAGAACAATCTGTTCCGGCTCTGGTGCTTGTTCGGTCTTTCTAGGACGTCCCTTCTTACCGTTGCCCGTTTGCCTGTATCGTGCAGTGGTAAGAGGCACCTGATATGGCTTATTCTCAACCAGGTCCATGAATGTTCTTTCCGCGATCATTTCGATTGTCCAAGAGGCCTCGTCGATGGTTGAAAGTGGCTGAAATCCCTCAGGGAGCGTCGCGCAATCAAGAGCTGTGCCATCAGAAGCGACCTCCTTGATAGAGCCAAGACGTACCGCCTTCTTGACTGCTTCCACACGCGGCTTTTCCTTCAGGTAAGGCTCTGTACCTGGAGGGTATTTTCGCTTGCGGCCAATGACGACGACTGTTTCTTCCATTGGGCTTTCAGCAACTGGCGCTTCGCCATCTTGCTGCTCTTCATTGATGACCAGTGGCTTCTTCCTCGGCCGTCCGAGCTTAACCGCAGGTCGCTCTCCTCCTGGCTCTACTTTCCGCTTCCGCCCCTTCAAAGGCGATACTCCTTTCGGTCTGAGACCACTGCCTTTCTTCGGAGCAGCGTTTTGGCAGTCTTGGAAGCTTCCACGGCCGTCCCCGCGCACAAAAGCCGCCGTGTTGACTGTCATGAATCCATTCTCATCCAGCACTGCGGGCTCGTCTTTATCAACCGTCTCGACGTTTTTTGACTTCTTTTTAGGGCGTTTCGAGATCTTGTAAGCGTCGGCGGCAGCTGCGGCGGCTTCGTAATCGATCTGTTTCTCGTCCAGCATGGCTTGGAAGCTCTCGGTTGTCCAGTATCGATAATTGGCAGTCCTCTTGTACAAGTCGGTTTCTCGCACAATCGACGTGGACTTGAGATGGTCAGGTTGATTCTGCAGTGACTTCGTTGTCCAACGTCCCATAATCTGATCAAACGGACGGTAGTAAAAAGGCCCGAAGACTGCACCGGATAGCATCTAAAAGAGTATGTTAGCATAAAAACATGGTCTACAAGGCTGCGCTATGGGATCGGCTTACCCCGCTACGTATTCCTTCAACACCTGCGGCAAATACCTGGTCGTAGATCGTATGCATGAGATGGGTCCTTCTCCACAGAGGGACGATGACCCGTCGTCCATCGATCACTCGAACTGTGGGCGCAGATCTAATGACTCTATAGCCGTCGTCTTGCTCGTCATCCGAATCAAATTCGTCGAGGGCATCCAACTCTCTGTCGTCGGCGGATGGCCGGGCTCCTTTCACTGCTTCGTGCCATTCTAGAGGCTTCAGGTCGCGGATGAACTTGACACATTTGGCGAAGCGGACGCCCTTCAAATCGGTGATTTTTTCTTCGTCGACGGGGCCCATTTCGAATTCTTGAGCATGTTCGTTCTCGGACCCCATGGCCCTGATTTTCTGGATGCAGCCCATTGATTCCAACCTGTCCATGATTCTACGGCAAGCCTTTCTCCGAGATCTGGTGGAAGTACAATTCTAGAGATGGAGTTAGCGGCGTCATAACGATGGTGGTGCCGAAATGTCTACTTACAAGCCTAAACTTGAGATCCTCAATGAGCAGCACCTTGTTCTTGGCAGACTTTAACAGCTTGAAGATTCCAGCGATCACCTCCTCGATGTCAAGAGGTTCCTCCAGGAATTCCTTTGGAAGTTTCTTGCCTGACTTTGCATGTTCTTTGATCGTAGCTAGGCGTTTCTTCTTCTGGGTTTTCTTTTTTTCCATGGCACCCTTGTAGAATCGCTTCAGGATGAGCTTCGAAGTCCCTACTTTCATGGCGATGACAGGTATCTTCATGATATAGCCCTTGCCAGCGAGGTCTTTTGTCCGTGGCCCCACTGAGCGGGCGTCCTGCCCGGATTGAGCCGTGAGATGGGGTTGCAGAATGCCATCCTCCCTGTTTACAGCTATGATCTTCAGCAGCTGCCAAAGGGTAGGAAACAGTCGAACAGTGTCGATATCGTGGCCGGCGATGCGTCTCCATTGGAGGCGTTCGGACGCATAGAGTCGCCACTCGGATGGTTTGCCATCCTCATTTGGCTGGTCCTCTGCGTGTAGGCCAGCCTCTGCATCATCGAAAGACAGGTCTTTGCCTTCATTTCCAAGACCGATGCTTATATCTGGATCCTTTTTGATTCGCTCCCAGATGTCGTCCCGTAGAGAAGAGTCGAGAGGAAGGTCGGGATAATATGCCGCTGATGGCGTCGGGACGGTAGGATCAAGGGTTTCTAGTGGAACAACAGCGGTCTTGTCGTTTGACAGGAAATCCGTGATAAGGTTCCATATCGATGCAACCGGCAGGCCTGAAACTGCGAGTTAGCCATGTTCGAATCAATTCAGAGACTGCGGTTTTATATTATAACGTACCTTGGTTGACCGTGAGAGCACACTCATCTTTTATGATGTCCAACAGCTCGTTGAGGTCTGCCATTGTCAAGAGTTTTCATATTTCAAGAAAGTGGTAATTTTTTATGCGGTGAAGCTGGAAGCAATAGCCGGCGTGATGTCGTGACAGTTTCGCGACAGGGTTGCTGTTTCGAGTTTCACTTCACGTTGCACCTTGTGTAATTGCGTCAGTAGCAGGGAAAAACTGAGATTTAAAAAAAGACGTCTAGCTTCGAGCAACTCGAGCTACTAGAAGGAGGTGAAGCGGATTGGTAGAAAGTATGAGCCGCGAAAACGAAGAAATTCGGCGCTCGAGGACGGAGGCGCACCAATCGCGAGACGAGCCGAAGTTGCAGGGGTCTAGCTGAAGATGGCGACGTCGATGGGCGGGCAGGATGTCGTCGACGGAGGATGGAGGAGAGAGGGTTCGAACTGGCGAGCGGCCGGATGACTCGCGCACAGAAATTTGCAATGTGGGCTGCCGATAAGATAAGCGTGTCCATATTCGGTAGATAGCATTGTCAAACACAAATTTCCACATTTGGCAGATATAAATGTCAAACACAACGCGGCAGTGTCAAACGCAACGCGGCAACACAGCACATAGACAAACGGCAATTGGAACACGTGACCAAAGGTCGTGTGTGTGTTGCCGCCGCTGTTGTTTGGACTCGAGCGGTCAACACCACGTAAAAAGAGTCTCCCAAACATCTTCACAGGAGAGACCGAGCGGCAAACATCAACAGACGATGAGCGCGACGACGTCGACCCAGACCCCCACCTCCACCGCCACCACCACCAGCCTCACGATCATCGGAAGAATGGCTACCGCCGGCGAGGATTCCGCGACGCCCGAGCCCTCCGGCGAGTCCAGCCAGCGCCGCTCGACCCGCGTCCGAAGACCGCCCACCACCTACTCCCCGCCTCCCACCACCCAGCGAAAGCGAAAACGAGATAGTCGCGTAGGCGCCGCCGATAACGCGTCCGAAGACGAAGAAGCCGCCGCCAGCGACGACGATGCCGAGCTTCAATCCGATGCGACGGCTGCCAGTGACGAGGAACCGGACGAGGCATCGGACGACGAATCCACTCCTGTCTCCAAGAAACGGCCCAACAGCAAGAGCAAAGCAACCGCACCGAGCAGGTCCAAAGCGGCAAAGACTCCTGCCAAGAAGCCCGTCCCCAAGAAATCACGTACCGACGCCGGACCTCAAGCCAGAGCTAAAGCTACCCCGCGAAAAAGGAACAAGGCCGTCAACGGGGTCGTCGAGCTGGATGGCGATGATCTCTTCAGTCAGTCGCACACCGCTATCGCCTTCTGTAGGACCGAGTCGAGCTAATCGAGCTTCTTCGTAGACCGGGTTCTCGCTGGCGAGGACGCCTCCAAGATCGTCCAGGACTGGATTGACACCTATGACTCGAATAACACCGACGCGATGGTTGCCATGATCAACTTCATCCTTCGAGTAAGTGAATAGCCTCACGGTTCGTCCAATGTTCTTTGCTAATGTTGTCCGTCCAGAGCTGTGGCTGCAACCAGTCCGTGACGAGCGATGACATCGAAGACGCCGACTCAGCGGCGAGCAAGCTTGAAGACATTCAAGAAATCTTTCAAAAGGTAGTGCAGCCACCCTTTCCCACAGCGGATCGCATTCTCACAACTGCACCATAGGAATCCTCCGTCGAGTATCCGATAGCATCGAGATCTCAGAAATTCCGTCGCTATAGAACCTGCCTCACTGCTTTCTTTGCCGAACTCATCAACCACATCTCCGCCTCCGACGTTCTGACCAGTGACCCGGCCCTCATCGAGAACATGCAGATATGGATAACCGCCATGTCGAGCTCGCCTCTCCGACCTTTCCGCCACACAAGTACCGCCATCAATCTTTCGATTATGACTGCCCTCTGCAGCACGATGTCTGATATCGAAAAGACCGTCAACAATACAACCAAACAGTTGGAATCAGAAAAGTCAAAATCCAGGAAGAACGCCGGCAGGATTAAATCATTAGAAGCTGCCATCGACGAAGCGCAAGCAAGCCAAGAATTCATTAACGACCAAATCACCGACATCTATGAGTCAATATTTGTCCATCGTTACAGAGATGTGGACGCAAAGATCCGCGCTGAGTGCATCCATGAGCTTGGGATTTGGATCGTCAGGCTACCGAGCACATTTTTCGAAGCTTCGTATCTCCGCTACCTTGGCTGGGTTCTGTCTGATACTGCGGTCAACGTACGTTCAGAAGTTATCAGAGCTTTGATTCGGTTATTCAAGGACCGAGCGAACGTTGGAGGACTCCGGAATTTTACCGAACGTTTCAGATCACGCCTAGTTGAAATGGCGCTCCAAGATGCGGATTCCGGCGTCCGAGCAGAGGCGATTACCCTGCTCAACGAAATTCGCCAAGTTGGATTTCTGGAAGCCGATGACATCGAGTCCATCGGCAGACTTCTATACGACGCTGATGCCAAAGTACGGAATGCTGTAGCAGACTTCTTCGCAAGCAGCGTCCAAGAAGGCTACGATGGACAAATCGAAGACTGTGGTGGAGAAGATGTGGTCACGGAAGCTTTGGCAACCGCAGGCGACCTCGATGATGATGAATTTGAGGGCCACCAGATCAGCTGGATCAAGTTCAAGTGTCTAGTCAACTCATTATCGGAGTACGACCTGGATGATTCTACGGACACACAATCTCAGGAAAGCAATGCCAAAGGGATTGCAGCACTAGGTCTCCAGTCAAGATTCCAGCTTGCCGGATTGGCCCTGTACAAAGCAATCCCTGAACTACACGTAAGACCCGCAGCATGACGTCTTTTCAAAAAGTCACATCGCGCTAACTTTGCTTGTTACACAGAATTGGGAAGATCTCGCTAAATACCTTTTGTACGACCATACCGGGAATCTGATGAACAATTCGGATGATGAGACGCTGTCCTACATCAAGAGATTCTGTGCTCTCAAGGCCAAGGAAGAAAACATACTGCTCCACGTTCTCCACGCCTCTATCACCTGCGCAATTGCCGCTGCCGCCGACGCTACTGCCGTCCCTGCAAAGTCGAAGAGAAAGCATTCGGAGGCACCCGACGAGGAGGATATCTCACGGAGCCTTGCACATTACGTTCCACTTCTTCTCAACAAGTTTGGCCCGCCGCCAGAGACCGCCGCCACCGTCCTAAGAATTGCCCAGCTCATGAAGCTGGATGTTTACCAAGAACTCCGACAGATGAACACCTACACATCACTATTGGACGGTGCCATTCGACAGTTCATGACACATCTCGACGAGTCGGTTCTGAAAGAAGCGAGCGGGTTCCTACTACACGCCAAGTCATTCGATGAGCTGGACGAGGTTACATCGCAGAAGATCACGACTGTTCAAGAAGAAGTTAGCAACTATCTCGTCTCTTTGGTTTCCGGGAAAGATCTCGAGAAAGACGAGCTCGGCGACCAGGCGCTTTCCGATCTCGAGACAGCCGTCAAGCGACTGCAGTACCTAGCCAGCGTCACAGACTGTAAGGAAGCCTATGAATTGAATGCCACGGCGTCTCATGCCGCAAAGGGCAAAGGCAAGAATAGCAAGGAGCCTGGAGCTTCTCCATCGAGCGACTCGCCAGTTGACATACTCACTACGATCATTGGGCGAGGGAAAACTTCCGACGAAGCCGAGAATGATCTCTGGCTTTCGGCGCTGAAGACTCTATTATATTACTTCATGTGGAATGTGGAGTCCGTCACAAAAGGCAATACATCTGCGGACAGCGATCAACTGGCCCAATTGGAGACGCTTAAAGAAAGGGAAGAGACCATTACCGCCCACCTTGAAAACCTCATCAACATTCGTGAACTTGACGAGGTCCGAATTGCTGCCGCGGGCGCCATCCTCGACTTCCACACCTTCAATGCTCTCCTCGCCACATCCACCAAACCTTCCATGTTCCCTCGCAGAATCCCCAAGGAAGTTCAGGAGGACATCTTGAGAGTGTACATCTCTGCGGAAAAGCGATTCGCGAAACTCACAAACAAGACTGTCGCTCACGACGGCGACGATGAGGGTGACGAGTACGAAGAAAATACGGATCTCGAGGCCGCGCTGCTGTTCGAACAGCGTTTGTGCGAGTTCGTCGGCAAGATCACCCTCGCTGTTCTGGGCGACGTTGCCGACCCGAGCATCTTCAAAGCCCGTCTTTTGAAAAATAAATCACAACTGGGACCCAACCTACGCGAGATCCTGAACCATTTGGATCCGCCAAAGCCGAGACCTTCCCGCGCGAAGCCAAAGGCCAAGCCCGCCGTCAACGCCATCGCCGGAAAGCCGATGAAGAGTGCAGAAGTGATCGAAGACAGTGATGAGGAAGAACACCAAAACGAGGAAGAGGCGCACGAGGAAGAAATAGTAAGGCACGAGGAGATGGTGAGAGAGGAAGAAGAGGAGCACGAGAAGAGACAGGCGAGTGTCGCTGAAGATGAAGATGAGGAGATGGTGGATGCCGACTAATTGAGGTTTGCTTTTGACGATATGGGTGTAAGGATATTGATTGACTTTATTGTACATTTACTTCCCGGATCCTCCCTTTTAATTCTTGACACTTTTGACTGGTTTTTTTTTTACTCTGGCGGCGGGTTATGGTTCTCTTTTCGATTACTACTACTATACATTTTTTCTTTTTGCTGTATTTTCTTATGACTCTACTATGTTCCACTCGACTCGTCCTCCCCTCACTCACCCCCATACCCTCTCGATAGCCGGCTTGCTTGCATGATGCGGGTGTTAGTTACCCTCTTCGTGGCGGGCCGGCCTACATCTCTCTCACGTTGCTTCCGAATTCCTATCTCACACCTCTCCCGCTCGATTAACCTCGATCCAGCGCTGCGCGATCGAGCTTACCTTCTCCATAAACATTTCCATCTCCTCGTCTCCTTCTCTACGAAAAGACCACTCATGGCGGGCTGTGTCTGCCGCCCCGACGCCACCCGAATGTACTTTTATCACGTATGCACGCTGCTTCTTATAATTATACGTACGGTTTTTCTCTGCATTATTGAACCCTTTTGAGCTTCTTGACTTACAAAACTTGACACGGCATGCATGATACCATTGTTGCATTTGATTCATGAAGACGCAATTGCAATCGATGGGATGGATGGCTTGCGAGTCTTCGACTATTTCTTTTTGAAAAAATTTCTTTCTTCTTCTTCTTCTTTTTACTTATACAATGCTTGCGATTCGATTCGATTCGATTCTTGTTGGATACTCTTTTGTCGTTACGATAGTGCATTGCTTTGTTGCTTGGTTTTTTCTATTCTTTGTTTTCCCGGTTTGGCGGAATTAATACTATAGATCGAATGGTAATATCACTTCTTTGCACTGCCTATATTTATCATTAATATTGGCCTTGTTCCGTCCACAGTAGATTCACGATGGCTAGAAGCGTTTGCATCCATAGTTGTGACTGATAGCAGATATCATCTAAATATTATACAAAGAGGGCGAACTCGTCTCGATCTATACCGAATACATGCCCGCCATGCATGCCCGCCATCTTATGACGATTATATCCCAGCGAGCCATCAGCTGATATCATAGCCCACCGCTCCTGGCGGCCATCATCGCCCGGTAGCGCTCCACGACTCCCTGCCGCTCGACCTCTAGCGCCTCCCGTCTCGCGAGACTGCCGCTGCTCTTCGGCACCTCGAGACCCGCTGCCAGCGGGCGCGGTTTCGTCTTATCCCGCAGCTTCTCCTTCGGTACGATGAGGCTGGGCGGCGCCTGTACGACGTCGTTGATGGATTGTTGGACGGCGCCGCGCTGCTGTCGCAGGATTGCGAATGGACTGGGACTGCGGTCTTTGCGGGTCCGGGATTTGGCGTGCGCGTGCGTATGAGTGTGCGTATGCGTATGCGGTTTCAGATGGTTGGGCAGCGGGTCGCCGTTGTCGTCAAAGTCGTAGGAATCTTCTGTGATTTCGTCGGCGGCAGCAGTAGCATCAGCGTCGGCTTTTGGATCCTCCTTTTTCTTCTTCTTGTTTTTGGGGTTGTCTTCGCCGCGCTGGAGGCCCTTGAAGGAGATGGGGATCGCAGCGTCGACGCGGCGGGAGAAGTCTGACAGCTTTTCGCCGGGGAGGAGGGTGAGGTTGTGCGAGGGTGCGGATGTGTGAACGTCGGCATCTACGGTTGCGTCTTTCGGGTGGTCGGTAGTGGTAGAGGAGGCGGGCTGCGAGGATTCGGGCGCGGTAGCGTCATCGGAGGGTGCGGAGCGCTTGCGCTTTTTGCTGGCGGCCCCGGGTTTTGGATCGTCGAGGCCGTTGGGGCGCTTGCCCGTGGCGGCATAGGCCATGAGGCGGGTGAAAGCTTTCGGGGTATCGTCATTCGGGTCGTTGGAGCGTTTCGGCTTCTTTCGTTTTCGTTTAGACGAATCCGGCGGCTGTCTTTCGTGGTTGGACGGTGGGGCGGCCTTTGGTTTAGCCATTTTGTGTCGGTGATGCGCTGGAGGTTGTGGTTGGTGATAAAGATGGAGGATACTTGAGGTCGAAGTTTTTGGGGAAGGAAGCAGAAGGCCAAGCCAATTGACTGCGACAACACAGAATATGTAACAGGCCATACGTATTGCGAGCACTTTTCGGACACGATGCTAACAGCTAGTTTACAAGAGTGAATGGTAATAGTGTGGCTAAGGTAAAATGTGATTATTGCGAGGAAGGGTATCTGAGAACATCTGAAAATTCGTGATCTATGTAGTGCTAGGCAAATTCGCACGGGAAACGTTAAACTCAGAGCGTACTCGACAATGACTGATCAAGATCCATTCTATCACTCGCTTCTTGGACACCCCCTTCTTGCTGTCTACGCTTCCGCTGCTTCAACAGCTTTACCTTCTCGGCGCGATTCTTGCTGTTGATCATCGTGTGCTCGAGGATGAACTTGCGTTCAAACCCACGCTTACCATCGTCTTCTTCGTATGGCTCGCCGTACTCTTTAATCATAGCGAAAAAAAACTTGTTACTGATCTTGTTGTCGTTGAAGACCGGCAGTTTGTTGATAGCGTCTCGCTCTGCTTCGTACTCTTTGAACTTTGCCTTCTGGAGAGGTTTGTCGTACGGGTTCTTGATATATTGATCTAGAACCATCTCCATGTGGTTTTGACAGACCTGAAACCGCTCTTGACGGTCACGGATGACCTCGTCGAGGTTTCCCCATAGAATTGAGAGCTCATGGCGGAGCTGTTCTAGTTTCTCGTGATTTGCGGGATCTTGGAGACTAAGTTGTGATTATTAGCTCGAGGCTCAGACTTATACCAAGGTCAGATATGGGACTTACTCGCAAGGATCCATGGTCAATAGATGGCGGCCGGCTGCGTCGTCAACCTGGATTGTGATGAATGACTCCTCATCTTTTCCGACGACATCCAACTCGAAACACCAGAACCATTTTGGCCGCGGATCCACGTCCAATGGGAGGGAACATGCCTCCGGATCGTCTTTGATCGGTTGACAAAAGTACTTGATGTCGGGAGGGCGAAATTCCTTGACTCTGCATTCTGTGCGGTAATGCCGGTTGAAGAAGTCCAGCACCGTGCCTTCTAGCGACACATTGATGGATTTGATAGTAGTGGTCTCCATTGACTCATAACCGCACAAAACTAGAATGAGTCCATCTGATTAGAGGCAGGTACCGACATGCCGAGATGTGGGCGTGATACTCACTCAGCGGGTTGTTCTCGCGTCGCCTGTTCATTTCCTCCTCGAGCTTCTTCTGCTTCTCTTCTTCCGCACGGCGCTTCCTCGCTTCTATAATCGCTTCCTTTTTTTCTTTCATCGTTCTCTCAAGCTCGTTGCGTCGCGTGTTCAGACCTTTGACTCTCGCATCGCTCGGCCCGATCTTGACGAACCCGTCGCTCATGGGTTTACTAGTATCACGGGGCAATCTGAGATTCCCTTCCAGATTGTTCTTCAGGGTGTCTCGCTTGATATTAACGTTGTTCAGGAGGATGTGATCCCCCGCTTTGAGCTCCTGGTCTGCTTTCGCAGCCAAGCTGTCCCAAAATGTGACTTGAAGCGTATAAAACCCCAGACGTTCGTAGTACCATTTGCTGACGAAGCCGCTCTTGGTTGCCTTCTTGGTTGCGCCACCGAAATCATAGGCGTAGCTGTATGTCTCGTCACGAGCTGCTTCGTCCTGGACGGTCTCCTCGGACAGTCCGAGAAAGTCGTTGTTATGATGATACAGGTTCATGTTCTGGGTAAAGTCGGTAACGTAGACGGTGGTCTGGTTATGGGAGTTGACCCATTTATCCTGGACGAAGCAGATTATGTCGTGAAAGTTGTTTTCTTGGATATCTTTGATTTGAGCTAGCTTTTTCTTCCGGTTTTCCTTGAGATCAAGCTCCGTGTTATAAGTCTCCTTGGTCACGCCATGACAGCCGGCGAGGCGACCACGGGCATGCCAGGCCTCCACGAGATCCTGGCAAGCTTTGTATTCATTCTCCGACAGGAGCTTGCTTCTTTCTATTTGGTCTTCAATCTGCTTGGGCCCGCAGCTGAGGATCTGCATTCTAGGCCTTGGAGGTGGCAGGTGCCCCTTTGCTTTTCGAGTTTGGATCTCGCCTTTGAGGATGATCCACTCAGTTTTGTAGTTGGACATGCCAACTGGTTCATCCCTGAAGACACCCATCTTGATGTAAAGGATATCAGCTTGAGAGGTATAATTGAAGAAGGATGTAAATCAACGCCTACCTTGATCGTCTTCAAGACCACCACGATGATGGCGTCATCACTGATTGCTATGTCCTGCGGTAGCTCCTCTGGGTTTTCTTTGAACAGTCTAAGCATCAAATTGTTGTTGAAAATCGCGGCCGACTGGTCGCAGATGTTCAGGGTGCACATGAAGTCTACGCGGATGCAAACAGTCAATCAAGTATCCACTCTATGTCGACGAACGGTCTTTTGGAGGCCTACCTTTGCCACGAGACTGCTTGGGGTGCTGGAAATCGACGGGAACACCGATCAGGGATACGAGATCGCCTTTCCCAACCTCCTTTGCTTCCGCGATCGAGAAGTAACCTTTGGGCAACGCCATCTTGAAGGAGTGTCGATGATGGCTCGAATGGAGGAGTACCTGGCGTTGGTCTGTTGTGTTTTCGAAGGCTGGCCGGGTCCAATCGCGCTAAGGCGGTCCTGCAGGTGCGCCGCGAAATCACGACCCGTGACAGGAGACGTGCGCGAATGAACGGCCGCCTTGCTGGTAGGAGAATCGATCAATGGCCAACGGGGGAGAAGCTTAGCTGGAGTAGGCGAAGGAGAGGAGAATGCGTCCGCTGGTAAAGGAGGTAGAGATATAGATGGAGAGAAGGCGTGTGTGTGAACTAGGCGTGTGATAGCAGTAGCAACCCAGAGCGCAGTCAACAATCTACGCGCGTCGAGCGGAAGCTGTCCCAGCAGCGAGGCTTCTCACAGCAGATCGTGTGATATCGCTACAGCTACGATGTCTACTTGAGAACAGAGCATGAATCGAGATCATGATGCTCCTCGTCCTTTCCGTCGATACGGGCAGCAGCTGGCGTCCGGTGGAGAGAGCGCGTCCATGAATCCAGCCAATGTGGCGAGGAGGGTGGGCAAACGGGAGCTATCAGCTTGGAGCTACCTGCTCGGCCCTCCTCCGTTTCCCCTTCCATCTGCCGCTTCTCCTTCTCCCTCCTCCTCCTCTTCTTCTCCTTCTCCTTCTGCCAGCTGCTTGCTACTGTCCATTCCTCCTCAACATCACCATCACCACCATCACCACCCTCCTGCAACCTGTCCACCGCCTCCAAGAACTCTCGCCACCCCTCCAACAGCGTCCCCTCCACTGCTGCTTCGTCTGGCATTGTAGCTATCAGGATTCTACCGAGGTACAGTCAAGCGCCCGTTGCCCTTCAACTGCTGCTGCCGACGGTGCTGATCAGGGACCTTGCACAGATCACAGCTCACAGCCCGCAGGTAGCTGATAGCCCATAGTTCTTCCAGCCGCCGCGGCTTCCGACTTGCGCGCCGAACAATAGGTAAGGTGGAAGCTCCCGCTGGCTTTTCTAGGTCCTCCTGTACGTGCATGCATGCACCTTGCCTCTTCCTGCAGATTCGCTGTGATCCCTTCCGTTCCCCCTCCCCTCACTCTCGCACGCCCCCCGCTGGTATGGACACCCTCTTTATACACATGCCATATCACCGGTCTAGGCTCGCAAATCTCGCCCCTGTTTGATGGCCAGCTCCGGCCAAAGCTAGTTTCTAACCGCTAACTGCTGTTTTTCTGCCCGCCGAAAGCTTGTTTGTGCAGGATCACACAACAAAGAGCACCGAGCGGAAATCGCTTGGTCACGCAAATTTTACTCCAGTCCGCCTAATCCTCTCTTCTCCCTCTTCTCATCACAACCCTCCAGCCAAACAATACCCCTCTCGGAGAAGCCACCAGTACCACCACCCGCGAAATCTTCAACATGGCCGACCGCTTCATCCCGGAGCACCGACGCACAAACTTCAAGGCCAAGGGCACCTTCAAGCCCGAGGAACTCCGCCGTCGTCGTGAAGAGCAGCAGGTGGAGATTCGGAAGCAGAAACGCGAGGAGAACCTCGCCAAGAGGCGAAACCTCCAAGCCACCGGCCCCACTGCGCATTCCGGACTCACTGGCGTCGATAGCGATGATGAGAGCGCTAATACCGAGTCGCAAGTAAGTATTCTTTCCCCGCTCGAAGCTCGCGAAAAGCACATGATGGCCCTTTGTTGTTGGTCCCCGCTTCCTCGTCTCTTTTCCAAGTGTTGGTGGTGGTGGGGGCCTTTATCAAGGTTTTCTTATCAGGCTTCCTTCCACCCCCGGCCTATCCCAAGGTGGATACCTACGAAGAACCACCGGATCCTAAACCTTTTCCTTCCTGCAAACCGTTCCCGTCGTTTGATATACGCGAGTTTATTGCCACGCGATGGATCATAGCTCACGCTAACGGTTGATTCTTCTTTCCAGCTTACCGAGGATCTGCCGTCCATGATCCAAGGTGTCTTCTCGGACTCCATCGACCAACAGATTTCAGCTACCACCAAGTTTCGAAAGCTACTTTCTAAGGAAAGGAATCCACCTATTGAAAAGGTCATCGAATGTGGTGTCGTCAGCCGATTTGTGGAGTTTCTCCGTTCGCCCCATACCTTGGTTCAGTTCGAGGCCGCCTGGGCTCTCACCAACATCGCCTCCGGATCCGCCGCTCAGACTCAAGTCGTTATTAACGCAGGCGCCGTTCCAATATTTGTGGAGCTTCTGAGCAGCCATGAACCCGATGTCCGAGAACAGGCCGTCTGGGCTCTTGGTAACATTGCAGGAGACAGCCCTCAATGCCGAGACTACGTCTTGAGCGCAGGTGCTCTTCGCCCTCTGTTGCAACTGCTCGGTGACAGCCGTAAACTCAGCATGCTTCGCAATGCCACTTGGACCCTCAGCAATTTCTGCCGTGGTAAGACTCCGCAGCCAGATTGGACAACTGTAAGTTCTTTTTCCCCCTCTCAACTTTCGCGTAGTCTTCCACGTTCTAACACGGTTCTCTAGATTCTACCAGCGCTCCCGGTTCTTGCCAAATTAGTATACAGCCTGGATGACGAGGTGCTGATTGATGCGTGTTGGGCCATCTCTTATCTCTCTGATGGCTCCAACGACAAGATTCAAGCTGTCATTGAGGCTGGAATCCCCCGCAGACTCGTCGAGCTGCTTATGCACAACTCGACTAGCGTTCAGACACCTGCTCTACGGTCTGTTGGTAATATTGTTACCGGTGATGACGTCCAAACCCAAGTTATAATCAACTGCGGGGCTCTTCCGGCGCTTCTATCCCTCCTCAGCAGCACTAAGGACGGCATTCGTAAAGAGGCTTGCTGGACTATCTCCAACATCACCGCCGGCAACTCTTCGCAGATCCAGGCAGTTATCGACGCGAATCTTATCCCCCCTCTGATCAACCTGCTCAGCAACGGCGACTTTAAGACGCGCAAGGAGGCATGCTGGGCCATTTCCAACGCTACTTCCGGTGGTCTTCAGAAGCCTGACCAGATCCGTTATCTGGTTAACCAAGGTGCCATCCGGCCGCTCTGCGACTTGCTCTCCTGCATGGACAACAAGATAATTCAGGTTGCCCTTGACGGTCTTGAGAACATTTTGAAGGTTGGCGAGATGGACAAGGAGTCGAGCGGTGAGGGAATCAACAAGTACGCCTTGTTCATCGAAGAAGCTGGTGGAATGGAGAAGATCCACAACGCTCAGAACAACGCCAACGAGGAAATCTACATGAAAGCGTACAACATCATCGAGAAGTACTTTGGAGACGAAGAAGAGGAAGGAGATGCCATCCCAGGCGTCGCTCCTCAACATGCCGGCGAGACTTTCAGCTTCGGGACACAACCCGCTCAAGGAAACTTCAGCTTTGCCAACCAGGGTGATACTATGGATATGTAAGCCAGCTCGGTTACGTTGTCTCTACTCAATGTACGGCTTGCACCATAATCCCCTGAGAAAGCACCCGATCGGTTTCAGGTCCCACATGCTCGAGTCTCCGCTCGTCAAAGCTACAACTCTCGCTACATTTTTCTTACACCATTATGGGATTTAATGTCTCCCTTGGCGCTTCCTGCGAATAGTCTGTTCCTTTGCCCACCTGTTGCCCCCCCCGTTTTCGACATGTAACACCCTCGAATCATGTCGTCCTTTTGATCGAGACACCCCCTCCCATCTCGCCCTTTTCACCTTGTTCGCTTGACAGTACCCTGTACGGCTTTGCTTCCTCTGTAATATTTAAAGATGCCCTTTCTAGCCACAGATACCACGTCCTGTACACCATTATCTCCTTCCTGTATGTCCCTTTGCCCCTGAAGAATATTGCCCAGCTGTCGCCCCAATAAATCTTCCCGTTTTAAAATAAACTTTCCTGCTTGTGCGTGCGTCTTGTCGTTCCGCTGTTATTCCTTTTTCTCCAGCATGATTATCGGATAGGTCACTGTTATCGGCGTTCTTTTGTACATCCTGGTCCCACGAATGAAAAGTTGGGCACACAGGAAACCCTTCATGTATTTCCCATCTAAATTTTCGTTGTTCGCCCCCATCCTTATCGAATCCAATATCAAATCCTACTTCCCTCCCCCCACCATATCCTTCGAAGACTTCCCGAAGAAGCGCTGGCCCGGAGTGGCTCTTGATTACCGAATCCCTCGCACCATACGATGTATGCGCCCTATGCCGCCCTTATGGGCACTGTCACGCGAAAACCTAGAGACGCTTGTATCACCTCTTTGTAAACTGTGATGTTTTGTCTGGAGAAGCTGGAGAAGCCTCGGATCTTAGAGTGATCGATAACGAGGCTGGTTCGGTCGAGGTGGAGAATCCGATTCATATTCTTCCATTTCCCGACTACTTGTAGTACACGCAATTTAGATCAGATTGCCCCATGCATGTTATAGCTGCATACGATCAATATACTACAGTCAGATACATTTGTCTAGTAAACAGCGATCTATACGCTGACCGTGGAGAGATGATAATTCTCGGACCTGAGCTGGAGGAATGTAACTGGACAGCTGGACGTGCATCGCTCAACTTGCTGTCGCGTAGCTAGCTACGTAGCTTGACTTATATTGACGACCCACGTATATCATATAATATATATACGAGCTTCCTCTCTTCGATCGAGCCACCATCAGATTAACTTTAAGCTTCCGACATTCTCCTCCATCTTAAGCAAGCATCGATTATCGAAATCCCACCCCGCCTGACTAAGCGACTGAGCCAAGCTCTCGAGACGCGGGCCGCAAGCAAGCACAACGTTCCACACATCCCACCCACCAAACCCCCACGAACTTTCATGCCGCCAAAAAAGCCTGCAAAGGCTTCCGACAAGACCAAGGAGCCTGCCGCCGCTGGTGGCGCCGGCTCGGGAGGCAAAGGGAAAGCGAAGGCGACCCCTGCAGCTCCCGCGGCGGGACCCTCAAGCGGCAGTAGTTCCAAGGGCAAAGGTGCGCAAAAGGGCGGCGAACCACCCGCGGAACAGGAAGCCCCGCGATTGACGACCAACGAGATCATTGGCGGGAAAGGATGGACTGGGAAGCTGCCCGTTACGATTTTCTACGAGCTCACCGTTCGAAACCACTGGGAGAAGCCGGAATACTTTAACGTGCGTCGTGACACTTCCCTCTGCTGCTAGCGTTAGATTATTATGAAAGCTGGTGAACGGCGTCTCTGAACGATTTTGTATGCAGAGACACAGCAAAGATGGCAACCGCGCGTCCGTTACGATCCGCTACAAGAACACCAAGACCCGCGAGACGGAGGAGATCCGATTCGACCCGCCGACGGGCTTGAAGACCGTGCCTGAATTCTTCACCACCGCGCTCGAAGCTCGCCACTTCACGGCGACGTACGCCCTGCACAGAGTCTACTCGGGCAGAAACCTGCAGTATGCGCTGCCACCCACGCACAGGCCCTACTGGCAGGCCTTCGAGGCTGTCAAGAAGGAAGATGTCAAGCAGGGCCGGGAATCAAAGTACAGCGAGGACCCGTTCCAGGTCCAGCGGGACAAGATCGCTGCTGAAGCGGAGCGAGCTTCCGCTAGAGAGAAGGCTGCCGCAGCTGGTACTGTCGCCGCTGCGGGCGCCTCTGGGCTATCTTCCTCGCAGATGCCGAAGGGGTGGGCGGGCTCGCCGCTGGTGAATATGGGCAAAGTCACGAGAAGCGTCGTGGAAAAGTTCATCCGGCTGAATAAAGACTGGAAGCACGATGCCGCGGGGATGGATAAGGCGACCAAGGCAGCGGTGGTGAAGGAGCTGGTGGGCGCTGGATTCCGAGTCAGTCATGTGGAGGAGGCGTGCGAGTGGGCGACAAACGTGGAGGATGCACTAGGTTCGAAGTCATTTTCGCAATCCGGAGAGTTCACGTTGCTAATATGCTGGATTGTCTTTTAGAATGGCTGCTAATCCACGTTCCCGAGGACGACATGCCGGCCAAGTACTTGCCCGACAATTACACAGTTGGAGCGGTCGCCTTTGTCACAGACTCGCTGGCGCGAGAGTACGCTTCGAAAAGTACGAGCCTGCTAAGTCACATCTAGAACACACATGTATGCTGACCGCTTGTGATGATATAGGACTATCGGCAGCAGGCTACCCTCCAGAGGCGGCGCGCGAGGCGCTCGCAGCATGTGGAGATAACGAAACCCGTGCGGCCGAGATACTCATGCAGACGCTCGTCTACGGACAGCCCAAGCGGCGGGCGGTGAACGACGAAGAAGACCTGATCACCTTTGACGACGAGCCCATGGTCTCCTCGCAGGAGTGGAAGGAAGAACAGGACTCGCTCGAGGCCATCTACGCGGATAAATACACCCGTGTATCCAGCGATACCTGCCATATCAGGCTGGACGTCACCAGCTCCAAGCTCCCGCAGAAGATGTTCCTGGAGGTTCGAAAGCCGTGTTCCGGGTCGTATCCGGAGGAGATGCCAGTGTGGGCGGTGATCAGTGAGCCGCCGCTGCCGTCGCATGTGCGTCTCAGCTTGATACGGCGGATCGCAGAGTACGCGGAGCCGCTGATTGGCGGTGTTATGATCTTTGCGGTGGTGGATTGGCTTGAGAACTCGATCGAGGAAATGGCGGATCGGCCGGGCAAGTTGCGCGAGCTGTCGAGCGTTGTTGCAGGCGCCGCTACGATTAGAACTGCGCGGAAGACTGTGGCACCGAGGAAGAGGGGTGCGAGACATAGGACGAATCCGATAGACTGGACGCCTGGGATGCCGGAAGCTTTGGAAATGCTAAAGATCGCCGATGGACGTCAGGATACGATGGAAGGCAGGAAGATGATGAACATCCGGCGCTCATTACCCGCTTGGGCTCTCAGAGCGCACATTGCAGATACCGTCAACAGTAGCCCGGTTACCGTCATCTCTGGTGAGACCGGTTCCGGAAAATGTAAGTCCCCGCGAACCTCAATTTCCAATAGCTGGTGCTTATGCTGACGACATGGTACAGCGACGCAATGTGTCCAGTTCATTCTGGACGACTTTATAGAGCGGGAAATTGGCACTGCAGCCAGGATAATCTGCACGCAGCCTCGCCGTATCTCGGCTATAGGTTTAGCTGAGCGTGTCAGCGCTGAGAGATGCGGCACCGTCGGCGGGGAGGTCGGCTACGCGATCCGTGGAGAGTCGAAAATTAGTGCAAACACGAGGATCACGTTCATGACGACTGGTGTTCTTCTACGCCGTCTTCACGATGGAGACGGGCTGTCGGATGTGTCCCACGTTTTTATCGACGAAGTCCACGAACGGTCGTTGGATAGCGACTTTTTGCTGGTTTTGATGAAGAGGCTCCTGGCGAAGCGGAAGGATCTCAAGCTGGTGTTGATGAGGTAAGAGGAGCCTGCTAGCAGATGCGGAGAAGGTCAATATAGAAGGCTAACGCATGGCTGCTAGTGCGACGCTGAATGCGAGAGTGTTCGCAAACTACTTTGGCAATGTGGAAATCATCAATATCGAAGGACGGACCTTCCCCGTCAACGACTTGTGAGTTTCGCGGAGGTTCATATTGATATATCTGGTTTATGCGCTAACTCTTGCATATAGCTATCTGGACGACGTGATGGAGATGACAGCGTTCGAAGCATACGGGAGTGGCGGCGGTAAAGGTAAAATCACAGAGATCGAAACAGCCGACATGGACCCCGCTATCGGGGCGCAGATACGAGCGCTAGGCCAGAGCGTCAACTACGACCTTATCGCCGCGACCGTCCAGGCGATCGACGACGACCTCGGCGACGCGGAAGGCTCGATTCTAATCTTCCTATCCGGGACGCTGGAGATCCAACGGGCGTTGAACACGATCAACAATCTTCCAGACAGTTATCACTACCTCGCGCTCCCGCTGCATGCGTCACTTATCCCGGCTGACCAGCGGCGGGTGTTCCCGCGCCCGCCGAAGGGGCAGAGGAAAGTGATCTGTGCGACGAACGTTGCGGAGACATCCATCACGATCGAAGATATTGTCGCCGTGATCGATACCGGCCGCGTCAAGGAGACCATGTTTGATCCTGAGACCCGCATGATAAGACTCGCGGAAACCTGGGCTTCAAGAGCCTCGGGCAAGCAGCGAAGGGGCAGAGCAGGTCGTGTGAGAGAGGGAAACTGTTATAAGCTGTACACTCGGTACGCTGAGGAGAACCGCATGCTGGCGGAGACGACGCCGGAGATCAAGAGGGTGCCGCTGGAGAATATCTGTGCGTTCTTTATTCCCCTTTACAGTTATGCACCTGGTGATAGCTTTAGATCTGTGCTAACATTTTGATGTTATCTGCAGGCCTAACGATCAAAGCAATGGGCGTGAAAGACGTCGGAACGTTCCTACAGTCCGCGCTGACTCCACCGGACACACGCACCGTCGACGCGGCGATAGTAACGCTGACGCGAATGGGCGCGCTCAAGGACGACGATCTGACTGGTCTAGGGAAGCATCTGAGCACGATCCCGGCCGACGTGCGCAGTGCCAAGCTGATGATTTACGGCTCGATATTCGGGTGCGTGGAGGCTGCGCTGACGATATCGGCGATTCTGGCCGTCAAGTCGCCGTTCGTCGTGCCGAAGGAAAAGCGGGAGGAATCGCGGTTGTATGTACCACCTATCCTTTCCTAATCTTTACCCATGCTTGAAATTTCAAGATCAACAGCAGGCTAACGGCGATGGGTAGGGCTCGCGCATCGTTCGGCGGCGGACACGGCGACTTGATAGCTGATTATCGCGCCTACGACGAATGGTCGAACATGCGGCAGCGCCTGAAAGGCGGGGAGCTCCGCCGGTGGTGCGAGGACAACATGCTCTCGCAAAACACGCTGAACGACATCCGCTCGAACAAATCGCAATACATCTCCTCGCTGCAGGAAATCGGCTTCCTCCCCTTCGACTACGGTAACACCGGCGCGGGGGGGAACGCAAGCGACGCCTCACCGCCATCGCTCAACGCGCACAACGGCAACGACAGCCTCGTCCGCGCGATCGTAGCCAGCGCGTTCAGCCCACAAATCGCACGAATCCAGCTGCCGGAGAAGAAATACGCGTCGACAATGTCCGGTGCGAAGGAACTAGATCCCGAAGCCAAGACGATAAAATACTACACCGAGGCCGAGCGCGCGTTCCTGCACCCGTCGTCCACGCTGTTCGATGCGCAGAGTTTTCCTGCGGGCGCGACGTTCATGGCGTATGCGAATAAGGTCGCGACGGGGAAGATTTACCTGCGCGATGTGACGCCTGTGAGTTCGTATGGAATGCTGCTGTTCGGCGGCGCGCTGGAGCTGGATGTCAGCGGGCGAGGGTGCAAGGTTGACGGGTGGGTGCGGGTCAAGTGCTGGCTAAGGATTGGGGTGCTGGTGCGGTGTTTGAGGGTACTGCTGGACGAGGAGCTGTTGAGGAAGGTGGAGGATCCGTCGGTGGATGTTGCTGGAGGGGAGGCGGCGAGGCTGGTGAGACGGTTGATCGAGTTTGACGGGATGGATCCCGCGTAGCTTGGACGCTTTATGGCGATGTGGTATTTGACGAGACGATGTGTTGGGAGACGACATGTCGTTCCCGATGCAACGATGGGTCCTGGATACGAGACTGGATACTCCGAATAGCGGCTTTACGACATTATGAATGATATGCCCGGAATTTTATTGGATTCGTCACGTATATTGATCGATAAAGCTTTCAAGATGCCGGTTGCCTCCTGATTTATAATACTATAAGGAAATAGTAGCAGGCCTTTGATCTTCTCGATAGTAATCCTTGGATACATGCGTACATGGAAATCGGCAGAATTGAGTCTTGCATGACGCTTTAAATGTCGAGGGACCAAGACCTAGAACACAGGGCCTTAGGGCAAAAGTCAACTACAAGGCATAGACCCATATCCTAATGTCTATGGTTAACTGCCTAATGACAGGTCTATATAAGACCTCTATATAGTCACTTAAGCAGCCGCCGAGATCGAATTGCAACGACTTGAAAATAGTACAAAGCTAACGAGCGCAGCCAATCATTATTATAATTGCGTTCCGATACCACAAAGAAACACCTCTACGCCACAAGCCCCATCTATCTATAGCAAAAGTCCCTCTATCACAACGCCATACGAAATCCGGATCGCGACGGCTCTAAAACAACAGCGGGAAAGCGGCACCGGCCGTCAGCCGCGGCGCAAACATAAGCGTCAGCCCACAGACTATAACCGTATACTGCACAACTGCAAGCGCGCTCAGATCCGCCGCCGCCGCAGCACCGCTCTTCCCCGCCGGATTATACACCGTCTGGTTCACCGTCGCGTTCCTCGCGACATCGTTACTGAAGAAATACGGCAGCGCATCCGCCGACACCCCATCGTACCGCGGCGGGCCAACGGGACTCGGAATCTCGCACACCCTGTCCTGTTCGCCGACGTTTCCACCCGCGGCCTTCGCAGCACCGCAACGACGGTCATAGTCCGCTTGCCGCGTCGGGTCGGACGAGTTGAAATACGCCTTGACGTACGTTAGCAGCAGCGCGCTGTTCCCTTCCGGCGGCCCACCCGACCACAGGGGATTACCGTTCGACCAGTGCGTTACGACGATATGTCCCGGCATCCGCGGAAACAACGTCGTATTCGTGATCGTCCACAGGAGCGTGCCGTCGTGGTACCAGCTGATCGCAGCAGGCGTCCAGTCGAACCGCAGCTCGTGGATGTCGTCGCTGGTGTCGTAGGGGAGCGAGGCTACCGTATACGTGCCCGGCAGGGCTTCCTGGTTGGTTCCGCCGACAGGCGTGTGCAGGACTAGATTTACGAGGGTGGTGGAGTCGTTGGACTGTCGGCTCAGCAGCTCGATGTCGATTTCCTGCTTGTCGTCGTGGTACCAGTAGAAGCCGAAGCAGGTGCCCGGATATTTCGTCGTGCGGTAGCCGATGCGGAAGGTGCCGTGGAACATGTCGCTGCGGGCGGTGTCGAGTTCGGCGCCGATTAGGTATTTGAGGTTCTTGATGAGGATTGGGTCGTGCGGGACGAGAAGGTTGAGGCCCGCGTGGCCGCCGTAGATGCCGGAGGAGTTGGCGGTGAGGTTTACGGCTGGGTTTGGGATGACGGCTTGCAGGCGGACCGCGCGGCCGAAGGGGCCAAGCGCTGCCTCCGGGTTCTATATACACCCACCGGTAGATTCAGCATCTACGCTACGTTATCTGAACGAAGGTGTAAGTGGTAGGAGGGTATATGTGCACGTACGAGCTCCCAGACTTGCGGACGCCAGTCGGTGTCGGCGCTGAGGTCCGTGATTCTGGTAAAGTCCGACTCGAGCAAGTCCGTGAAGACAGCATGCTCCGGCTCCGACGTTGCGTTCACAGAATACCCGCACTCGCAGGACGCTATATGCACCCCGAACCCGTCAATATCCATCCATGGTAGCAGTTATACGCCCATACGGGAGGGAGAGAGGCCGGCTGACGGTAGACTCGCGACACAAGCGAGAAGAGCGAGGCGAGCAGGACGCCGTATCCGCGCAGCCACGCCATTCCGTTCCGTCTGCTCGGCTATGTTATACGTTCGTACGCTGATGAAATCGACGGTCTGCCTAGATGCCGAGGCAGACACAGCGTGCTCGATATCTAGAACACAGTTTAGATTGGTAAGCCAGATATCCATCCATCCACCCATCCATATATACTATCCTCAACGCAGCTGGCCTCGGAATACCACATATCCGGGGGAAAGGCATGTTCAAGTCCAGGGTTTCCAAGAAGCAGAGTGGGAATGTGCCCTCGAATAGGTTGTCGATCGAAGGGTGTGAAATGTATATAGGGAAGCCGATGCAGCAGGTAGCTAGGGAGAGGAGAAAGGAAGATCACAAAGGACGTACCTGAGCTCGCCAATAAGACAAAAGCGAGCCAATAGAAGCAAGATAACGCTGATAGAAGCTGCGGGAACCTTAACGCGAACCGGGTAACAACGATGCAGTGGCGATGAAAGTGATAGGAATGAGGCAGCCGCCGGCCAGACGTTGAGTGGTCGTCTAGCTGTAACAAGGCCTCTCCGCGTTGACAGCACGCTCCATATCATATTATATGCGGCGGGCAAATCTACCACACCACAATATCCAACCAGCCATCGTGATGTGTATATCTGGAAAGGTGCCACAAAGGATGTTTGCCTTTATCTTATACAGCATCTTAGCTTCATCTTTACCTCCCTCGATATCCTCTTGTCTTGTGCAAGGTTCAATCTGATACTGGTACCGATCCATAGATAAGACACACACCCAGACGGATAACTACACAGCTAGCTGTGTACACGCCTTACTAGTATACCAAGGACACTTTTGGATAATAAATTATATACCATGACCAGGCACCATCTTGCGCCTGCACCACTTACTAAAGGCATGCATACAAGAAAGTTCGATCGAGCAACAGCTGCATGTTAACAGCAGATATAAAGAAGCAGCCGGACGAGAATATAATATATTACACAACGACAGCTAAGAACAATCACAATAAGCATCAACGCCCCATACCCCATCCGAAACGCCACACTAAAGCTAAAAAGAAAAAAACAATAAAAGAAAGGAAGAGCGAGCACCCCTCGCTAAGCACGTACGTACGTTAAATCGTAACAGCGAAAAAGACAAGAACCGAAAGACGAAAGAAGAGACACTATTAAGTCTCAAAGAAAGTGCGGCACATGCTTCCGACGGAGATTGGAGCAGAATATTGTCTCCGTTGCTCTCCGTCCATGGCCAGTAGGTAAGGCAAGGTAGGATAAGGTAGAAATGAACAAATCAAGCAAGCAAGCAAACGCAGAGCAGAACAGAGCAGGAACGAATGGACTGATCCGCGACGGACGGTGGACGATATGGATACGGTACGTATTCATACGCCGCGTTGAGAACACTTCTAAAGGCTATTCCATATTCCGCAGTGAACATTCGAAAGACGCTCGAAAAACCCGGAGAAGGAGAAAAATAAGGCGCAAGTCGTCGTAGTCGAAGCGGAGCGGTAAGAGGAGAGAGGTAAGTAAGAGTATGAGGGAGGAGTGGTAAGAGGGAGGAAGGTAATGAGAGAAATAAAAAGAAGTAATAAAAAAGAGTACCACGGCATGTGTAAGAAAAAAAAGATACAAGCCGTGTAGAAAGATAAGAAAGAAGCGCGTGCCTCGACCGTTGTTCATCCAACACAGAGGAACATCACCGTCATCACTACTAATAGAGGGCCATTTGGTCGGGCAGATCTCCGTTTCCTTGTTGGTAGGCCAAATCTTCTTGCATCCCGCCGGTAACATCCAAATCAGCTGCAACAACGATCAGTCAGCGGATTGTCCCAGTCTAATACGCATCAACAACCCCATCAAAGTACTTACGAAGACCAGAAGCCAATGCTTCGTCGTAGGTCTGCTGCCTAGGTAACCGTTCCTGGTCCCTTTCCTTCTTAGCACCCTTCTTGCTGCCCTTCTTCTTCGTCTTGGTTTGGTTGATATCCTCGCCCTGTGAGGCGGGGCGGTTGGTGTGCGGGAACTGGACGCCCATCCAGCGCTCGACGAAGGTCGCGACACGCTTGAATCTCTTATCGGCATATTTGTTGTACACGGCCGGATGGTGGGACTTGGGGTCTCCCATCGTCTCGACGAGTATCTGGACGGACGGTCCGAGTTGCGCCGCGGTGTAACCACTGTAGTGAATGTGCTTCGTCTCCTGTAAAAAAAAGTCAGCCGCTAGTCTCCTCCAATAATAATGAAGCACATTATGACACGCACCCAGTCACCCTCATTAAGCATGATCCGGGCGAGATAGTAACACGCTGCAACAACGTAGTTCATCGGGGTGCCGACAAAGCGCTGGTCCATGAGCGTGGCCTCGATAAAATACTTGGCCAACGCTCGAATGTCCCACTGCAAATCATCGGCGATGGAAATATGGCGGAGAAAGTTCATCGGACCGGGGGCATTAATCTCCCAGTTCAAGACTCTGAGCATGTATGCCTCGCACGACTTCATCTCCTCGCGATTGTAGGCGTTATCTACCATGTAGACGAGGCTGTCGAGGGCGGGCTGCTCAATCTCCTCATACTTGGCCGCGATGAAGAGGGCTACTATGCCCACGAGCTGCAGCTTGTCGACCGGCACGGTCTTGCGGGAGAGGAATCGGTCGATGATGTTGACGGCGTTGTAGAGGGTCTCCGCAACGAACTGGAAACGCGAATGAACCTCAATGATCCAATCGATCAATGTTTCTCGCATCTCCCAGTTCAAGTTGGGCTGGCCTTCCATGTAATGAGCATCGGGGAGGTAGTGGATCTGGTGAAGGGGGATGGTTGTCAGCAACTAGCAAGTAGGTAACAGAGGTAGATTATCGGCACTAACGTCGAGGCTGCCAACGTAGTCAATGATCTCATCGGAATATTCAGAAACGTAGTTCGGGTCGTCAAAGATGTATGGGTCGCGACGTTCACTGTCCTCGAACTGCCAATGGGCCCGTTCGACCTCCTTCCTGGACTCATCATTCCACTCAGGGAAGATCCGGACCTGCGAGGGCGCCGCTTGAGTGATGTCGAGTGTGTCCTCACTGAAAGCGGCTTCGACTCTTTGGCGTGCATGGCTTTTCTCTTCTCCAGCTTGGGTTGCGACGTGAACTGCGGCTTGGTTAGTGGCCTGGCTTGCGACCTGGCTTGCAGCCATTTTTCTGTCCCTCATTTCTCTCTCATATTGTTCTCGCTCCATTTGAACTAGACGTTCACACCGTGCCTGATACTCCTCCTCTGCCGTAGGGCCAGCCCCGGGAGGGAGGTAGCTGAGCGGTGGAACGGGGAAATGAGCTGCCGCCGACACAACCCTCTTGCCTTCCCTTATCTCTCTTTCGACACGTTCTCGCTCCATCTGAACCAGCCGTGCGCGAAACTCCTCCTCCGTTTCAGTGGGCTGGACGGAAGGGTGATTTGCTGCCGGCGCAGAAATTCGAGCGCTGGCGCCGCGATTGCTAAAAGCGGGTTCATCGTCGAGTCTGGGATCGAAGCTCTCCGGACTGGGGAGCTGGCTGATATGCGGTGTTTCATTGTCATCGTCAATGGCGGTCGTGGTGGTTGAAAGAGGAGAGGCGTGTCCGGAGAGGACGTCTGGGATCACTTCCAAGGCGGCGACAGACTTCACTTGAGGTTCGACAACGGAGCCACAGTCTTGTCTGACGACAGCCTGCTGGACCTGTTCCGAGACGGGGTCGTCCCGGTAAACGAAGGGCCTCTTACGCGGACCTTGCAGGCGAGAAGCGTTCCCGAGTCCGGACTGCGAGACACCGTTGCTAGCGAACACCTGAACCTCGTTCGCACCATCGTCGCGGAAGACAAGCGGCTTCGAGGCGGGAGCGGGAGCGTCCGATCGGTGGCCGAGCGGCTGATGAGGAGCCTTGGCACCGGTGGCGAGAGAGGCAGCGCTGGTCTTAGCAGCGAGCGGCTTGCCACGAACGGGAGGCTTGCTGAGACCGCCCTTTGCAGCCTGGTCGGGAACCTTATTCGCGATGGCAGCGTCGTATCGAGTCGAATCGGCGAGGGCAACGCGCTTAGCTGGTTGCTCGAGACGCTGACTCGGACCGGCGGCGGCCTTGGGGCCAGCGGTTGAGGCCATCACCTTACGACGGCCGACGGCGGCGGCACGGAGCTGGGACGGGTCGTTCTCGTCGCGGATGCGGGAGGTTTTTCGTTGGGGCTAAGTAAGTGGATGCAGCGTCGGTCGGTTAGCATGCATACATATGCAGGCAGGTAGGTAAGGCAAGGCAAGGCAAGGCAAGTTGACAGATGTCAAGATTGGTGATATGCGGGGCAAAAAAAGCGAAAATGAAACGTCGCGGGAAGCGAATGCAGGAAGAACAGGATGATGATGATGATGAAGGAAAGATAGGATGGGATGGGTGGATTGCGCGCCGGCTTACCTTTGCGTCCATTGTTGAAGGAGGGAAATTGGGACAGGGAGGGAATGGGTATGTAACGCGTTTGGAGATGACCGAGGGAGCGAGCGAGCCGTGCCGTGCAAGGGGTCGGGATAAGGAGAGATTTTCGTCAATGGGGAAGCAGCCGTGAATGCGAAGGAAGCGGTCGGTGGAGCGGCAATGTCGGTTTGCAAGATTGAGGTGGTGCTCGTCGAGGGTGGGAATATGCGATCGAGGGCCGCGATGGGGAGGAGGATTTTGACTTTCGAGGGCAATGCCTTGGAGGGAAAAGCCAAAGCACTGGAGATGCGACCCGCAAGAAGGGAAGAAAAGAAGGGGAGAAGAAGAAGGGGAAGAAGAGGCCAGCCGAGGCGATGTCGACGGGGGCTGGATGTCGAAGGGGAGATGTCGCCGGGCGATGATGTTGAAGCAAGTTGGGAATGGGTGGAGGTAAGAAGATATGTGTGGAGAGTGTGGAGGAGAGGAAGTATAAGAAGCGTCGACGTGGAGATAGCGCTGTGGCAGATGTTGTGTTGCCGCCCCCAAACAAAATGCCGGATCCGGCAGCCCGAACGGCGTGTTTACGCCAAGCCTGTGGCGCCCGCCCGCTTTCGACATCACCACCGCACCACCACACATCTCCACGCCAGATGAGATGGCGACAGCTACATGCTTCTATCAACGAACGCCGCCATCGACGGACAACGCCAATCTACGCCCCTCGCTCTCTTCCGGCGACCTTCCTCCCCGCCTGCGCCGGCCCCAAAGCGTCGTCGCGGCCAATCTGCCGCCAGCCGAGCCGTCGCAGCGCGCGCGGGGTGCCGGCCGGCTGTGGCTGGTGGGCCGCATGTTGGCATAGAAACTGCCACGCATGCGAACAGCGGCCAATCTGCGCTCGCCGCTGCGGCCGCGGTGGCACGGCCGGGTCGCCTGGCAGAAACGAGCATCCCGATCCGTCGTTCGCAGTATGAAGCACGACGGGTATAGTGTCGTCTGTTCTCCAAGGAGTTGAATCAAACAATCTCAACAGACCGACGCCGGCAAGGTCGATGGAGACATCGTAGGAATATAACCCGCGTACGTGGCCTCGCGGGAGAGGTGGCCGGCGTGCGTCGACGCACGATAACGTCTACTGCTACAGACATGCGCTTGCTCCATACATGCGCATACACGCATCCGACAGACAGACAGACATCGTCCCCTGTGCGACAGTGCAGTCCGGATGTGGATATCTTAAATCTTGAAGAGAGGCTGCAGACGAGGGCGCTCACGTGAGCCGGCACGTGCTCGGAAACAGCCCGGCCCCTGCAGCCGTGACGTCATTCCGATGCCCTCTTGGCGCCCGTCGCGTCTTCCCCGCCGCAAAATTCGACCGTTCTCGCCGCAACGCGCTTTACACGGTCTCGCCCGGTCACGTGGCCGTCGGCAGCCGCTGGCGGTCGGCGGGCAGCATCCCCGAACAGCTCCCCACAGCACGGCTGACCCCATTCCACAGGCACGGACGTCATGAGAACGCATACGGACATCCCCTATGCGAGCATCAGGAGTATCGATGAAGCATCGATGAGGAGAAGGCAAGGGGCCGCGGATCCAGTCAGAGCGTCGGCTGGCCCAGGCCAGGCCTCAGCTGTGCCCTGCAAACCTGCGACCCTGCGACCAATAAACCCGACGACTCCTGACGATTCTCTTTATTCCCACCGACATTGCTCTCGCGAGCTTGCCCGTATGCAGCACGCTTTCACACTCGTCTGTCTCATCCTCTCCTGTCTTCGCCGCCCCCCAATATGGCCAATCCCCGGCCCAGCGCCCTCAGGTGCCTCTCGCTCCTTCAACCACAGATTCTGAAACGTACGGCTCCAGCTAGCCGCGCCGACAAACACGGCTGCCTCGATTGCCCTCTCCACCATCGATCGGTCAAGGCCGTGTGTGTGCATCCATCCATCGTCCAAAAATACCAATACCGTCTAATACAATGGTCATCCGTACCAGCCAACCAGCCACCTTCTTTTCAGCTATCCGTCCAGGGAGTGTGTATTCCTTCTCTATCGCTGTCGACCATGTTGGTGAATTGTGGATCGAAACCGCAGCGACGAGCCGTGGTTGGTCAGCCCGCCCATGCACACCCGGCAGGGCGAAACACCGTCACGACGAAAAAGATAGTCTTGCGGCGGACGCGGAGGGAGTTCTCAGCTCGCTAGCCGAGCCACTTCATGCATCTGGATAAAAACTAAAAACTTAAGCTTACCTCCACTTCCGGTATACCGTGTACATCCACGCCCTCTCATCCCAGGTACCCCATCCGCCAGCGCAGCGTCTACGGATACCCCCTCGCGAGCCATGTGGAGGTCCATTTCGTTTCGTTTTCGTCCTGTGTAGACAGACAGACATTCTGTCTGCATATCCTCATGCTCATGCACATGCACATACCTCTGGCTTTCCTGCGCGACAGGGGTGCTGCAGTGGAGTCCTGTGCGAGCGAGCGAGCGAAAAAACCGAGACGAGGTGAAGGAGCATGCGAATGGATGGATGGAAAGATGGATGGATGATATAACCCTAAGCAGCTAGAACAGACCAAAGTTCCAAAGGGCACAAAAACAGGAAAAAATGAGAAAAGGAAGTAAAAAAAAGAAAAAGCTGTACGTTTCAGAATTTCATACTAAGCAGTCGGGGCCCCGTATTCGTGCTATCGACGACAGTCCATGCGCAAATCCGCTGAGCTGGCCAAATGGGTACGGATGAAAAAGCAACTGCACACGACCGACAGACCGCAGATAGACCGCAGACAGACAGACAGACATGACCGACTGACAGGGAACATCGCATCGAAAGGAATGGAAGAAAAATATTCATGTGGGGAAGCTTGCCCGAATCCTCCCTCCCCAAAAAAAAACAAACCTGCGAAAATCCAACAAAGCTAGCACGCTGCCCGAATTCTATCGATCAAACCATCAGCAGGCAGGCAATCGCAAGGTGAGGCGAGCGAGATCGCCAACAGGGTTGGCTTTATTTCCCCGGGCTCGTTACTCCCTGCTGTAATGTAATGAACGTGCGCGGTAAGGAGGAAGAGAGGGAGGGAGGGAAGCGACTGCACTCGCGGAGTTTATGACCACACTGGCTACATATACGGAATACGGCCGCCGCTGAAACGTAAACGTTGCAAAACCGCCGTATACGTCAGTCAAACTCACCACACCCGACGGCCTCGCGATTCCGGGCGGCGTCGCAAATCACAAAGTATATTATTCAACCGGTGAATCGGTGGACTCGATATCCTCCGCCTCTATTGTACGTTCTACGAATCTACGGTAGGTGTCTATAACGTACGTATTGTACCAGAAAACCCTCGACGCGACGCTAGGCTCAAGTAGTAAAGTGCGCTCCAATACCCCTCATTTGCGAACCCAAAGTTTAACACATTAGAATAGTATATTATATATATAGTACCAAATACAATACTATTACTAGCATTTTAGGATATCGTTAGGGCGACTAATTGGTCGGTTTCTCCGCACCCGCTTCCACGGCCGGCCCAGGATTGTTTACTCTCGCCTAGGCCTATAGGATGTATGTATACCACGTAGCAGGTTTTCTCCGAGAAATCAAAATCTAGGGGATGGATGGATGGACGAACGAAAGGATCGGTAGATATCGTTGGGAATTTTTCCTCGGATGCTCCTCCCTCTTTCGAGCGCATGGTGCATGCATATGTCGTGTGTACATACATATGTCCATTTCGTGCGTATGTGCGCCGCGATACGTAGTACATTACATATGTGTGTCGACGTCGGCCGGACCTGCTTTTCCGCTAGCTGCCTCATACATAGCACTTATTATAGCTGCTGGAGCGCAAGAAATACCAACTCCGTGGGCGGCGTACATGTTTACATACGCACGCCGTAATATGAGGTAATGGGATACCTTTCTAGAAGGGAAATTTGGAATATCGAGTGTATATATTATTCACGGTTTCGTAAATTGCACGTCGTCGATGGTGTTTATTCGGGGTATTTACGCCCGTTGCCTCCGACTTGTCGCGGGAGCCGTCGCTCGCGGCGCCCCCCTAAGTCTGCTGTCTTTGTCACTCACCAGATAAGACCCCCGCCGCCGGTGCCGGGTGTGCCGTCGCTTTGTTTTTTTTTTTCAGTCAGACACGGCGAGACCAGACGAGACAGGTCGCACGGGAGTTATAAAACAGCGGCCGGTTCGTCGACTTGACTCGTATACAGTAGTATACATACGTGCGCGCCGGGAACCTACCTACCTACCTACCTTCCGACTAACCTGTGTATGAGACCGCGGAGATGCAGCGGATACAGTGTCTGTTTGTCTGGCTGGCTGGCTGGCTGGGTACGGTTACGGATGGCTATGGTATGGTGTATATCTTCGACTCGGGTGCAGGCCACTATTCCAGTCCCGTCGGCGGACGCTTGGCGTGTTTACGGTAGCGACGGTGCAGCTGCTTGGGGGGGCTTGGGAGGGCATGTATGCCGGTCCGTCCGTCCATCTGGGTATACGGGTTCTCAACGTTATCGCTGGCTGGCTGGCTGGCTGGCTGGTAGTGTCCGCATGGCCAATTTTTCCTTTTGCCGTGGTCATGAGGGTCGTTAGCTTGGAGGCTAGAGGTTAGATGGCCTGGTATGGAATGGTGAAGGAATTCATGTATCGATCTGTCGTGCATGAGATTGGCCGGTTGGCCGGTTGGCCTCGAAATTTGGAAATTCCCAGCTGGTCTGGCCTGGCGGGCGTTCTGTTTTTGTTTTGTTATGGTATTCGATGGTTACTTTGTAGGTTGCTGCTATATTTTCCATCCTGTGGTTACAGACGGATGTATGTCTGTATGTATGGATGTGCAGACGGGCTCAAGCTAGTAAAAGCTAGCAGGCAGGCAGGCAGGTATCCTGCGCCGGTGCACGCATACGTCGCCATTGCGCCGGATCGATCGCCGTGGTGTGCGTGGATGAGGTATTCACGCGCTCGTCGTCGCAGCGTGCTGCGCAGGTTTCGGCATGCGTGCTCCTCGATCTCTCGGAGCATGGCCCATAGAATTCGAATCGTGCGCTAGGAAATTTGTCTGCTCGAAAATAACGGGTGGGTGGGTGGCCGGCGGTGGCGTCGTAGCTAATATATTATCGCCAACCTAAGCTATACCTGTAAGCCAGAACGCCCGTCCATCCATCCATACATCCTACATACATACATACGGACGTCCTGCGAGCTACATGAAGCTAGCTCGCAGGACGTCCGTATGTATGTAGGATGTATGGAATTAAGCTTGTTCGCGATGTTATGTGAATGTTGCCAGCGCAGCAGTAACGAGAGGTGGTGGTGTTCATGCAACAGCTGTGCGGAATATGCGATGCGAGCACCGTGCACTGATCGATTGTGCGGTGCTAGCACCGATACAGTGGCCTGTGGTTTATGCGAGCGCTGGCGACGAAGCTTTTCTGACTGGTGCGCTCGCCCCGACTCGCCGCCATATGCGCAGGATGGGAACCGCTAGCCAGTAGCGTGGCAGGGTGGGAAGGGGGCTCCAGTTGCGCAGGAGGTGTCGGTTCGAGCGAACGAGCCAGTGAGCGGTCGACCCGGCCGGCGCTGGAGACAATCGCAAAACCAGCTAGTTAGCCCAGGCTAGCGACGGACGGCTGAAGGAAGAGGAAGGGGGAGGGCAGAAGGAACCGGCGATTTGGCTGATGACCATCATGTCATTTCATGCCAGCCGCGACGCGAAGGGTGGAAAGCTACTACCAGTCAGTACGTAGAGTGGGCATGCGCAGGACGGGAAACGAAGCGATGGTGGAGGGAGGTATTTCGATCGGATGCTGCTGCTCTTCCTGGGCGTCTTTGCGGGTGGCCGCCGTTTCCAGACAGACAGGACTAGACTTGCAGGCGGACCCGATGCGGGCGATGAATGGGATGTTGAATTCGAGTCGCCGCCGCTGTTCCCGTTCACCTTCGCCGGTCTTGCTTTTTTGCGACGGCGGAAAACAAAGAAGAGCTGGAGAGGAGGCAAAATTTAAAAATACCAATCCATCGGACAGCGACGGTCCACAGCGACAGCAATCCTGTGATGCCTGGAGAAGGCAAAGCAAAGGTACGGCATGCAGGCAGGGCGGAGTTAACTTTTGCAATTCGGGTTAGTGAAGTGGCCTTAGTGATTGTGTAATGGCAGTCAAACAGGCAATTGGAAGTGTCTGTTAGCTGCTTCTCGCCGGGATCATCGAGTTTATTTCCAGCATTCGAACTCGCTCGGTCGTTCGCACGGAAGCGGACCGACAAGGGGGGATGGCTGATATGATACGATATGATGAGGTATGGTATGTCTGGATGGATGAATGCACGAATGTACAGTGTGTACATACAGCTCTCGCATCGATCGATAGAGCTCCTGCGAGAAATCTTCCGTGACGATAATAGATGTATGTCTGTATGGACGCATGTATGGACGCCGCCCGCTGGCTGGGCTGGCTGGCCGAGTCTGGTCGTTCGCCGACGGTATCTGCTCGGCTCTCCGTCGATGAACCCTTGGCGAGAAGGCCACCGCACGACGCATGCGCAGCTGTGCGCAGAAAAAAGGAAGTCTATCTTCTTGGTTGGGTTTTTTTTTCTTTTCTGTTTTAATTCTGCAATTACTAACCGTACTTACGGAAGACCGACTGGACGTCAGCATGTACGTATGTAGTCGAGTGGACATGTGCGGAGGGATGCTGCAGAGTGCAGTCACGGTTTTGGTCGATTGTGGATGTTTTGGGAGCGTTTTCGAGGAATGCCCACATGCAGGCGACGGGGCCTGCGCTCGAACTGGAATGCTGGGCAGCTCGCTGGTGGTTGTATTATTTCGCGCACTCGTCGTCCGTGTATACCGCCGACGATAGTCGCTGTCGGCGCAAAAAGGAAAGCTAAGGAGAAAGAGAATTGGCGTGGTATGAGGGTGGGATTTTTAATATAATCCCGAAATTAAAAATTTCGCGGATTTCGCAGAAAAGCTTCTTTCGACCGCTGCGGGCAAGCTCGCGAGGCCCGTCCGGCTGGTCGATTGATATATTAATTAAACATCCAGAATCGAGCTTTGCCTCACGCCCGTGTGTCGGCTGCTGCTGTCGCTCGCGCTGGCTCTCCGACAGCTTCCTCTCGGCGCAGCGGCTGGAGAGGTGCACGCCGTCTCGTCCGGGGCGGACAAAGAGACCAGACGCACGGGAACGTTTCTTTTTCCGCTTTCTTTTTTCTTCTAGGCTGCCTGATGGGTGTGTATGTGTGTCGAAAAACGAGCGCTTGATGACGCCTGTCAGCACCAAGCCATGCGACACCACCTGTTCACTTCGGCCATGAAAAACGGGACGCTGAATGCGAACCGCAGGAGACGGGGAGAACGAAGGCTGGCGAATTGATCACCCCTATCGTTCCGCGAGAATGTGGCGAGACGTTCTTTCGAAGAAAATTAATTTCTGCGATGCTGTGAGCTGGTTTTCCCGCCGTTATCGAGGATGCCAGTACGGACTGCCATGGCCGGTTGCGAACGTTTCTTTTTCTGCGGAGCGCTCGTTCGTCTTTTCTTTCCTTTTTCGAAAGTTTGCGCGCATCGGTTGGGCTTCTGCGCCGGGCCTGGCCCGGCCAGACGTTGGTATCAAAGTCGAAAGCGACAGGATATACACGGTATTGTCTGCATGGCCGGAGGGCGGAGGGCAAGGGTTTCATGGAGCGAGCGCAGACTGTCGCCTGTCGTCGTCGTGAGGAGAAGGTACTTTGCACGTCCATTCAACTGTGGGGCCCACATTTTCCGCTTCGTTTTTGGAGCTTGCAACGGGTGCACTAGGATTCCCCAACGGCGTTCACGTTCGATACATTATCGGGAGAGCGTTTTTTCCCATCATCGGCCGTTGCGCGTGAAGCAGCAGCTGAAGCTCAGCGGTTGATAGAAGTTTTTAAGTTTTTTTTTTCTCTCTCGTCTTGTTTTTCTTTTCTGTCGGATTCAACTGCAAGCCGATGCACGATGCAATGGCAAGTTACTTTTGCGAAACGACGAGCTTCGAATTGAGGCCTGCGGTTGATTAAGATTGCTCCCATGAATAGCAGTTTTCCGCATTGCTTTTTTCTTCGCTGTCGGGTTCTTTCCTTGGATCCGACGATCGAGGCTTCTGCTGCAGTTGCGCGCGCGCGCAGGTGAGTTTTGCAATGGGGGGATCCGGATGCAAGGCTTGCGGTCTGTTACATGGATGGTGATATGATGCGTATGAGCTGTCGACCTCTTCGATTTTAAACTCAGCAGCAGTCGTCGCACGAACGTGAATCGAGGTGAATCAAAGGGACGGTATGCAGCGCATGCATGTATCAAGTATCCTATCCATACGTCCACCCTATCGGCCTATCTCGCTATCAGCAGGTCTGTCTGTCCGTCCGTCTGTCAATTCGCTGGCGGACAGGCTTTGTATGGCCTGCTAGGCCCGTTTTCGTCTAGCTCAGCTCAGCTGTTGCAACTAGCTCTGCTTGGGGGCTTTTTCGTTCGAAGTCTCACGCCCTGCACTTTCTTACATACGCATGTATGTGCGTATCGTATGTACGGTGGGTGGATGTGGAAGTATGTGTATGTGTATGTGTATGCGTATGTGTATGTATGTCAGGTCAGGACGTCGCTCTCGTGCGTGCATGGGCTGCGACGATGCCTGCGAGGCGGAGGGGGGCCAATCAGACGGCCGGAGGGGCCAAGCCAAACCCCGGGCCCGGTGATTGATGTCGAACGCAGGAGGGCAGCAGCAGCAGCGGACGGACAGACGGACAAGACTGACAAGACCGACGGGCCAGGGCAAGGGAGCGAGGGCAAGGCAGGCAAGCAGGCCAGACGGGCAGGGCAAGGCTCGCCGGCGACCAATGGCCCGTCGAAGGGTGGAAGGAATAGCGTCGTGGGCCGAGTAAGCGCAGCAGGCGAGGGAGCAGTGCGCAGGTGTGTTTACGATTGACGGCCGTTTTGAGTATCGAGGAGGAGGAGGAGCGTCTACTGGAAAGGGTGGATTAGCCCAGCTGGTCGGCCGTCAGCGCATCGAGCAGGTGGAAACCCGGCCGGCAGATGCGGAACGAATCGACGAGACTCGTCGACGGTGGACTGCGGACTGACCAGCTGATGGATAGAGGCCGTATCCCGCTCGATCAGTAGTCGCTGCCAGCAGCAGTGATATAGCGTAGTCCTGGATTGAGATATAATGGTGGGGAGAGTGACGATATAGTAGGATATTGGGTGCGCACGTCGCGAGGGATCACGACGCCGCCC
This sequence comes from Drechslerella dactyloides, assembly GCA_020064725.1. NCBI lineage: Eukaryota > Fungi > Ascomycota > Orbiliomycetes > Orbiliales > Orbiliaceae > Drechslerella > Drechslerella dactyloides. The sequence continues at coordinate 1,218,709 of JAGTWJ010000008.1, read as the reverse complement.
GCCGCCAGCGTCCGGCCTGTCGCCAGCAGCGGGATCGCGACGGACGGCCGTTCCAGCCTGCCCGGCGGCTTCAGCGAGCGTCGGCGATTGACTGGCGGGCGGTGCGCCGGGGCGACGGCAGCTGGGGCAGCTGGTTTGAAGCATCGCAGAGGAGCACGATGGCGGTCTGCCCGACTCCGACCCGACCTGCGCCGTGTGTTCTTGTAGCCCACAAGCCAAGCAAGTAGTAATTAGCAGCAGGAAGCGGTAAGTAGCACCAGGCCAGCTATCCGTCTATCGCCATCCTCCACTTCCACCTCCTCCAACTCCACCCTCACCACCATCACCAACCATCGCCATCGCCAGCTTCACCACCACCGCCACCACAGTCGCCCCGCGACCGCCCATCGCGATCAGGTTCGTCGTCTCCCTCGCCCGCAGTCGCCGGCGCCCGCTGCTGCCTCCGCGTGCTGCAATTGCCGCTGCCTCGCCCGCGGGCCCTGCCTGCCGCACAAAAGCGTCGCTTTTCGCTCCCGGCGTGCAGCCTGCAGCCAGCAGAAGCAGCAGCCGGGTCCCCTCTCTCCGCTGTTTCTCTCTCGCTCCACTCGCACTTGCACTATTTCCACTCCATCCTCTCCTTCCGATCCTCCATCCTCTGCTTCATCTCGCCGGTGTCCCTTGGCGCGCTGTCCCGCTGTCGTCCTCCCTGTCCGTCCTCCCTGCTCGCCCCGGAGCCTCTGCGGCCTCGTGCCTGTTGGTCCCGCTGTTATTGTTGTCGTGAGCCCTTTTACTCCTCCTCCTCCTCTTCTTCCACTTCCTCCCGCCGACAAACCCGCTCCCTCTCCCTCATTACCATCTCGAACCCCATCATCAACCTTCTCACCTTCCTCTTCCTTCCTCCTCCTCTTCTCGCCTGTCCTTCCCGGTGCTGCTGTCCTGCGCCCCTCGATTGTCGGGCTTCTTCGATACATCCCGCTCTGCTCGACGGCCTTCGCTTCGAATCCTTCCCTTTCAAAAACCCGCTCCCGCACAAACCGGCTTTGCCATAAACCTCGCCCTCCCTCTCTCGCATTCCCAGGCCACGCACGACACACCGTCCCGTCTACTCCATCTTGCTCCTGCCATCTCTCTCTCCGCCGCTGACCTCCTCTCTCCCGCCGCCCTCCTCGCAGAAACGACTCCCGCTGTCGCACTCCGTCGGCTTCCTTCCGTCTCAGCACCCAGCCAGTCCGCCAGTCCACCTCCTCTTGCTGCATCCTCGCCTGACCGGGGTTGTTCTAATCACCGCCCCTTCCGCTTCGTCGCCGTTGGCCTCCACGCCGCGCACAGTGCATTCGCACGCCTCGCCCGGCTCCATTCTCTCTTCCCTTCTCTACTCCTCCTTATCGCGCGTCTCGTAACATCCAGCCTTTGTATCCGCTCGCGCTGGCACCGAGCACATCCAATACCTCCCTTCGCCGCAACCAAGTTTGGCTTTGCTGCCTCCCACCATCGGCTTTTTTTTTGCGCACCCTGTCCTGAGCGGACGTCGAACAACCACTACTACCACCACCACCCGCTACGACTCCTCCTCGCACTTCTCCTCCTCCTCCTCCTACTACCGCGACCTCTACCACGACAACATCCACCACTCACAAGCTTCCATCCTTCATTCCTCAAACACCCGGTCCTGGCTGGTATGTCCTATTAGATCATCCAACACTGCCTCGAAAGATTGAAGTCATCCGTCTCCACCCACCACGCCTTCTTTTATCACCCCTTCCGTTTTCTCGCTCCCTCGATCCTCGCGAATTCTGGTTGTCTCCGGGTTTGTCACTTGCTCATCGCGAATGCAGTTCATCGTGACAGCCTTTCTCGACCCCTAAAGGTCACAATCGGAGCGAGTGATCATTCAGCCTGCCGAAGCTCTTCATCCTGCCTCTTTCCCGTCCACGTCTCCCGGAGATACACAGGTAGCTGTTCTGCCGCGCCATTCCACATTCCGATTTACTGACATCGTGCCTTCTTTCAGAGTCGCATCCCACCGATCGCATCGCCTTCCGATTCATCTTCCTCGGGCATCATGAATCTCCAAGACATATTGACCGAATCCGCCCCTAATCAGCAGCAGCAACAGCAACAGCAGCCGCAGCCGCAGCCGCATTCACCCACAGGGGTCGTCCCGACTCCGCAGCAGTCGCCCCAGGCACCGAAACACGTTGCCTTCGCGCTGCTGACCGACCCCGAGCAGACTGATTTTCAGGGAGCCAACCTTCCCAACGTGAAGTTTTACATCAACGCTCACGATACAACCGAGTCCATTGCCTCCACCGTCAAGAGCTTCTTCGGGCTGTTTTCGGATGACCCTGCCACATCGGCATGCTATCGCGTGTCCTTCGAAGACAACAAGGGTACTCGTATGATCCTCTCGTACGATAACATCGCAGACCAGCAGACAATCTATGTCAGAGCGATAGCGGAGCCAATCCTCTCGCTACGGGGAACAAGTCCGGGCAAAGGCTGCCGGATCGGCGGCGCAGCCATGTCGCGGTCGAGAAGCAACAAGAGACATGCCTCCAGCACGCCGACTCCTGATATAGACTCGAGGAAACTGGTGGAGCCTGTCGCTAGTGCCGACATATCCGTCGAGAATATCCTCGAGGGATCGCGGAGGAAGCGACCCAAGTTTGAAAGCTCGGTAGGGCCACCTGTCTTTTCTAATCGCGGACTTGTCATCGCATCCTAACAAGATGGACCCACAGGAGCTTCCACTTTTCCCTGAAATGACGAACCGCTTCGGGCCTCCCTCTTCCTCTTCTGCGAGTCCGTCGCGCCCGACTCCACAACTCACGCCTTACTCCCAACCCGGCCACCATAGCGCTTACCCTCACCCGCAGTCCGCCTACCTCTATTCTCTCGCGACCGAGCCCACTCCCCCGCCGAGCGCCACCACGACCGGTAGGGTTGGCCTCCCCACTCCCGCCCCCACGATCGCATCATGCATATCGGATGAGGATGCCGCTATCCAGTTGATGCGCCTGGGAGAGAAGCCGACCAACAATGGCAATCCACTCCCCAACCACATCCGTCATCAATATTCTCCCGATCTCGACTACCACGGACAGCCGACAAACGGCGCTTTGCTCCCTAGCCCGGTTTCTCACGGCTACAGCCAACAGACCAGTCCCGTGAGGACCGGGTACGTCAGGGTTCGCGAATATGACGAGGTCGAAGAAGATCGCGATGCGAACTACATGGCTTCTGACGACTACCCGGAAGAGGACGAAGATGTTCCGTTGTTCACCAAGCGGTCGCATTTCGCACCTTCCCGCCAGGCGCCGCCACCCCCGGTTGGGAAGAAGAAGTCCCCGACCAAGCTGAAGAAGTCCAAGAAACTTGCCAACGGCTTGATCCCTGCTCCGCAACTCAACGCGTTCCCTGGATACCCGGCCGATACCAGCTTCAACGGCCTGGAGGCTGCGACCTCCCTCGCTAATCTTGCCAATCCTGATGTTACATACATGCAGCCAGGGATCATGATGCCCCCTGAGCCTCAGGAGAACCAAAAGCCTAGGTGCCAACGGTGCCGCAAGTCGAAGAAGGGCTGCGACCGCCAGCGACCATGCCAACGGTGCAAAGATGCCGGCATCCCGGCCGATCAATGCATCAGCGAAGACGAGGCTGGGACTCGCCGCGGTCGCATGAACGCCGCCAAGGCCGCCGCTGCGAATGGCATCGTCAAGCCGAAGGCTCCGAAAATCAAGAAGCGCAAGATTATCGAGGAAATCTGAAAGCACGTTCTCACCCCTTTAAACAACCTTGTGCCTCTATCGTACGCTATTCTTTCACACAAAAGCACTTGGAATCAGCTCTGCTATTCTTTGTATAATTTTTGTACACCCAACCAGCTTTCTACGTCTATCAATAAATCTCCCAGTGGATGCGCCGCTCATTCGTCGACTCACACATCCTACCACGACCGACCTACACTCTCATTCTCGCAACTCTTTCACGGCCTTCCCGAAATATAGACCAATCACATGACCGATTGATGAAATCCCTTAGCAACTTCCTCAACTTTCCCGCCGTTTACTAACCTGTAACAAAAACTATCCGCCTGTATATCGCAGTCGTTTCCTGTTCGTATTTCCTTCGGTGCATTAAGGTTATTGGGAGATTCTCACGATTGCAAATTTGTATTCCTTTCTTTCTTTCCTGTGGTTTTGTTCTTTCTCCTTGCAATCGAGATGTATTCTTGTATCAATCCTGTGCTGTATCAAATGGGTGTCAGTCGATTTCGTGCAATGGTTTTCTTTTTGGGGATTCTCTACGCTTGGTTTTATCTGTTGCAACTCGTGGCTGTCTTTTTTATTATTCTTTCTTCTTTCTTCTGCTTCTTTTTGTAACCTCTATACGTTTTGGATTGTTGAACATCTTGGTTTCTTTTTGTGTATTTTGTTTCATAGTCTCCTCTTGATCGCGCTTTGTCTTTTGTTTTTCGTCTTGCAAAAACAAAAATATGGCTTCGGAGTTGTCTGTTTTTCCTGTTTCTTTTTCGCCTCAACTGCATTTCCTGCTTTTTTATTATTCTTTTTTTCTCTTTAGTGCGTCGGTTTTTTTCTTTGAGATTATTATCGCCGCACCAACCATCCGATTCCGGTCTGTTGGGATCCAGGCCGCGCCAACAATTATCTAGCTCGCAACAATCAAAGGCCTCTCTCTCCACACGCTGTACTATGCCATTCCGATATATATCCATCCATCCATCCATCATCCATACATACATATTCTTACATATTTTCCATCCATCGTATATATATATATCTATATATATATTTATATATACGCGTGCGTACGTACGGAACGTTTATCCTTACTATATATATTCCTTCGATGTGACTTTCATATATTTTCCTATGTAACATCTTGGTGTTATACTGTGTATATTTTCGCGCGTGCGTGCATGCATGCATGGCGGTATATATGCCTATATCGGTGGCTGGAAGACGGTTTTACGCGCCTGGATGACGCGAGGTACGTGTAGTCTATACTGAGTGTGGTATATAGTGCTAGTGGTTGAATGGAAGGGTGCATAGTACGTATCGCGGGTATTTATTACGTGATTGGTTGTTTAAGTGTGTTTCGCGCACCTGATTTGCTATGCATGCATGCGTGCTGCATGTGTGTGTGTGCATGCACGCGTGGCGATACGAGCGCCCGCTGCGGCGATACGAAGGACAGGCGCACGGGACACTCGTCGCGGTCCTTACTAGTACTACGGGTGTATGTGTGTATCAATATGCTGAATCGAGGTATAGGTTGGCGATCGATTAAGTAAGTAAGTAATTGGTCGTGATTACCGTTATGTTCTAAGATGGCTGCGGGTGTTATGTTTGAACGTTTGTTGGACTGTCGGTTGTGTGGCGGGGGTGTTTAATTTGACCGAAGGGAGGAAAGTTGGCTGGAATGCGCGACTGCTGGTGTATTACACCTGTCTGGCTGGACGCATGCTTGTCTCATCATCTGATATTATATTGCGGTGCGACGAGGGTGGATGTGTATGTTTGCACTACACTCATCTTCCGCCGCGATGCGGTGCGCGCGGGCGCGCGGATATATATTGGTTAAAGTATGTTATGTTACTATCCGCGATAAATTTTTTTCGTTGACACGCGACTGAGGATTTCGATTGGCTGGACACATGCTATCGCGCGGAATGTAATGGGTATGTTAAGAGTACGGGGAAGGAATTCAGGAGTGAGCACTTAAGATACCATCTCATCTCGGGAGAGGATAAGTTATGCATGCATGCATGTTCCTGCATGCGAGCGCTGCAGGGCGCCACCGTTAGTGCACGCCTCGCAATATATTAACAGCTAATAACAGCCTCGAATGGCGAGCGAGGATAGCATCCGCCGCCGGCCGGAGACAAGGAGACACTGTTGTCACAACCGCCAGACGTACACTGACTCGCCGACAATTTTTTCTCTTCGAATGAATGAAAGAAAAACGAAAGCGTGAAAGAGAGAGGAGAGTGGGAGGACGTTGAGTTTGCGTTGCGTGACGTCTAAATATAGCAGCTCGCTTGGCGGCGGAAGCGAGCGACGCTAACGAAAGCTTGGTACTCTTGGCGCAAGTTTGCTTTTTGCGGATATAAAAATTTCGCGTGTTGCTGCCGCTCGTTTTTGCCGTTTGACTGGCCCGCCGGCCGATTGGCTAGTCACTGACGACGACTCATCACGACACACACACGGACACGGACACCCCACGATACATTGCGTCCATACCGACATACGGACGGACGGACGGACTACCGACACAGCTACGGGTAGACGATATGCCGCCGAAGGGACGAGGCCGGCCGGCGCGGGCGACGCGTGCGGCTGCTGCTGCCACTGCGGATGCAGATGTTCCTACCACCTCTGCGGCAGCCGAAGAACCCGCGGAATCGACGCCGCTTGCGATCCCCCCGCCGTCCGGGAGGTTGGAAGGGCTGACTAATCCGTCGTCGTCAGCGGGACGGGGCGTCGCTGGTGGGAGTGCTGGTTCGCCGCCGTTGGCGCCGGGGGAGCGGCCGAGGCCAAAGCTGAAGTTTGCGCCGAAGAACACGGCTCGCAAGACGAAGGAGTACGTCATGCCTGCACTTTTACGTTAACGACGAACTTGATGGAGGGGGTGGTTTTATGGGGTGGACTGCTGATGACTGGGGTGGGTGGTTACAGGGAGCGAGAACAGTTGAATCGGCTGTACGAGCCTACGGTGCCGGACGACTCGCTTAGCGCGTTCGGTGTCACGAGGGGCGGGCCGTCGGGGAGGGGTGCGAGGGGCCGTGGCAGGGGGAGAGGTGGTGCTGGGCGGGGCGATGGGCGGCGGGAGGAGGTTGCTGTTGCGTCTGGGCCTTTCGCGCTGGGGAGCGTGATGACGGGTGTGTATTACCACTCTAAATTTTTACACTCTACCAAGGTTATAGCTCGCGCTATAATCTTCGCATGGTGCGGTGATTGGTGCTGTGGGTGGTTTTGGGGTTAACATGGGTATCGATGCAGCCGGCGGGAAGCAAAAGGTCTCGATCGAGCGGATGTCGCGGTTCAACCGCACGGCAGGCCGCAGCGGCTCCTCGCGTGTGAAACGCGAAGGCGACGACGGCACCCTCGTCAAGGGGGAATACTCCTCGTCCGACGACTCCGAGGGCGGGCCAAAGGTTGATGTGGAAATGATCGATCTGATCAGCAGTTCGGATAGCGAAGGCGCCGGCGGCGCTGACGGCGACGAGGCCGACACCAAAGAGCGGAAGCCGTCCGGCAGGGGTTTTGCACCCGTGCGCATCGAACGGCACGAACACATAGACCGGATGGCGCAGACGGGTGATGCGAAGAAGAAGGGCGATGCGGCTGCCGCGGCGGGGAAGAAGGATAAGGGCAAAGGCAAGGAGCGGGAGGTGGAGATCACGGAGGAGCGGAAGGTGCGGGGGAGACGGGACTCCGGTACCGGGCCGAGAGGTGTGTCTACGACTTCATCATGGCTACCAGTCATCACGAAAGACTAACGTCAGGTAAAATACAGTCAAAATCGAGCCGGAGTCGCCCAAGGCCACCCGCCGGAGCACACGGTCGCCGGAGCAGGTGCGGAAAAAGCAGCAGTCCAGCTCGCCCGAGGACCGTCGCCGGAAACCGAAGGCGCGGTCGCAGTCGCGCAACCGCAAGACGGGGATCGTGCCGCAGTCGCAGGAGGACTTTGAGGAGAACGACCGGTACGATGTGGATAGATTTTCGATGCTGCGGGAGCTGGGGCCCGCTCTGCCGGAACGCGGGCCCGTCGACGCGGATGGCGACCACGCGATGGTGTGTATATATCCCCCCCATCTATCTATATTCTAGGGTTGGCCGGGAGAGGTTGAGCGCTGACGTGCTGAGTGATTGGGACGGTTATAGGGCGAGGATGCACTTGCTCCTCAGGCTCCGCACGACGAGAAGGAAAATAAGCTTTACCTATTCCAGTTCCCGCCTGTGCTGCCGGTGCTCGAGCCCGTGGCGGCGGTGGAAGATGCAGCGGACGTTACCATCAAAGAGGAGAATTCTGCCGCGGCACCAGCAGCTCCGACCGCCGGCCCGTCCGCTGCGACACAAAGAGCAGGGGAAAGCTCGACAGCGCACACGGGTACCTCTCGCGCAGCGGATGTGAAGACGACCAAGGACCGCTTCGCAACGCTGGAAGAGGTGCAGCGGGCCAAGCTGCCGGCGGGCACGGCGGGGAAGCTGCAGGTGCACCGGTCCGGGCGGGTGACGATCGTGTTTGGCGGGGTCGAGTTTGAGGTGCACCGGGGCGTCGACTGCGACTTCCTGCAGGACGTGGTGGTGCTGCAGAAGGAGAGCGGGGCGGTGGACGAGCGCGGGCGGCCGAAGGGGCGGGCGTGGGGGATGGGGCAGCTGAAGGGCAAGTTTGTCGCGACGCCGGACATCACCAAGATGGTGTAGCCCTATCTTCGGACCTTTTGTGTCAGCTGTTCTGGCGAGATTCGGGATGGGAGGGCGAGTGTATGATATTGTGCGAGGATGCAGGCGGCGGCGTTTGACTTCGCCAGACGGCGGCTGTCTTGGCGTCGACCGACACCTGCCTCTTCGACGTCCACATCTACACAGCAGCATGTGCCGGTGCGCGAGTAATGGGATGCATGCGGCGCATGTCCGATAGCTGGCGGGGCCGTCATCACGGCGCTGGGAAGGGAGCGCATGAAACGACGGCGGACGCAGCACGATACACGATGGCGCATGCAGCTGTTCCGGCGCGAGACATCCGGCGACGTGCGACGGTAGCCTATCGACCATTGTCAGGTCATTGATGATGATATCGTATATAGATCTGTCGACGTCAGCCCCTGCAATCTAACTGCGGAGACACGAACATCATGCTTGTATGTCGTCTCGAACTTGTGTGTATTATATTCTCGGGCTGTCGGTATAAAAGGGCGGTGGGCGCCGCATGCGCGACGGACGGCGGAGAGCGATATTCGAATCTTCCTCCCGGCTGTAATTTCGATTCTTGCTTCACGCCTCCGGCAGGCCTTTTCATCTTAACTTTGATTGTACTGTTTGTAATTGTCAGGGCGGGTCCCTTTTCCCATTCGATTCGAAGATGCATCCGAAGGGTCTGCTTTTCTCGCTGCTGCTGCTGTGCCTGGCGGCCTTTTCCGCCGTCCTCGCCAGCCCCATCGCCGTCAACCGTCGCGACATCGCCGTCGCCAATGCAAATGACGGCTCGAACATCGACATCGCGACAAGCGGCCTCGTGGAGCTGGCATCCATCGCCGACGAAACCCCCACCGGCAGCCGGTTCGACATCGAAGCCACCGCCCAGCGGCCCGGCCTGATCAAACGACTCGCCGCCCGCGTCCTCGGCCGCCTCGGCGTGCCGGACAGCATGATGCAGCTCATCGCCGCCGTCCCGGACGACCTGCTCAAAAAGATGATCCGCCAGCCGCTCGGCCAGCTCAAAGGAACCCTCGACACCCTCAAGGCCGGCAAGATCCCGCAGGTACCTGGCGTGTCGCCCAAGGAGCTCATCCTGCAGGTCCTCCCGAACCTCAACGTGCCCCCCGCGATGGTCGACCTGATCAAGGCTGCACCCGACGCGCTCGTGCAGAAGATGGTGGATCTACCGGGTACCCAGCTGCAGGGCTTGATCACGCAGCTGCAGCAGGGCAAGATCCCCACGATACCGGGCATCTCGCAGAAGGAGCTGGTGCTGCAGTTCCTGCCGAACCTGGGCGTGCCGCCTGCGATTGTGAATCTGATCCAGGTGGCGCCGGACTCGCTCGTGCAGCAGATCACGTCGCTGCCGGCGGACCAGCTGCAGAATGTGATTAATGATTTGAAGCAGGGGAAGCTGCCCAATTTGCCGGGTGGTCTGCTACCCGGCTTGATTGGCGGGCTGCCGGGGACGAATACGACGGTTCCGGCGCCGCGGGTCAGGTTATAATTACTTACGGAACTACATGTATGGATCACGTTTGTACGAGATATAGCAACAAATTTAATGGATAATCTATATAAGAGCGAAGTTCATTCCATATAAATAATACAGTGTGATGCCGCATTTATGTTGGATGCCGCATAGTTGACCTTAAAGATATCGCGGCAAGGTTGATGTTCCACCAATTGCCAAACCTTCGCCATGCAACCTCTCCGACGGACGGCCTCACGATTCCTCCTCCACCGCCGACAACTACACATCCAGCACGTCCCCAGTCGCAATTCGAACCACCCGCTGCGGGGGATGGCACCGGATCTCCTTATCACCGTCGATGCCTTCGGGACGCTCTACGAGCCGCGGGAGCCTGTCCCGCATCAGTATGTCGAAGTCGCAGCGCAGCATGGGCTAGACGGCCTGGACGCCGCAGCTATTGAGAGCAGCTTTCGGCAGGGTGCGTATAACTTCGTCGACGGCGCATTCGGCACGGGCTTATGAGTATGGTTAGCGTTCAAGGAGCAGCTCCGTGCGCATCCGATATACGGTCGAGAGACCGGGATGACGCCGCAGACCTGGTGGGCGCAGGTGGGTCCTCACCCCGCCACCTTCTATTCGATATGATACTGACGGGTTTAAATAACACGATGGATTGATATAGATTACGGAAAAGACGTTCACACCGCTGCTGAAACCGCAGCAGACCATCCCGCCGGCTCTCCACGCCGCCCTCTGGACGCACTTCTCCTCCAGCGCGGGCTACCACCTCTTTCCGGACACCCTCGACTTCTTCGCCGCCCTCACCGAATTCCGGCAGTCCGTCGCCGCGAACCCCTGGCAATTCCGCACCGTAACTCTGGGCGTGCTCTCCAACAGCGACGACCGCGTCATCGACATCCTCACCTCCCTCGGCATCGCCGTCCGCCACCGCTCGCGTGTCACGACGGATGCAGATGATAAAGTAATACTGGACCGCATGCCAGCTGACGCTAACACACCATTCTACACGACGCCCAACGCCGTCGATTTCGTCACGACATCCCACGCCGTCGGCAGCGAGAAGCCGGACAGCGGCATCTTCCTCGCTGCGATGGCGTCGGCGCGAGAGCTACTCGTGCGCCGAAACATTGACGGTGAGCCGCGGGAGTGGGCGTGGGTGCATGTTGGCGATAACCCCGTTGAGGACGTAGCGGGCGCGGAGGCCGTCGGCGCGGTGGGCGTGCTGCTGAATAGAGAGCGGGGGCTGCTGGAGGTGCGGCGGCGGGTGATGGTCGGGGAGACGATGCAGTATGTGCTTGTTACGAATAGTTTGAGGAACGTGCTGAACCGGCGGCTGCGCGGCGAGGTTGCCCAGCGTGCTCGTACGTGGTAGCGGTTATATTATCCGCACCTCTTGTAGATATCTCGATATAATCACAATTCATGGCGTTTGATGTGACTGACAGTTTTATTGAGATTTTGGGGGTATAGTATACTAAACAGTGAGCAGTGTAGAGTACTCGTGATGCAGAAACTTTTCTATTCGCTTCGTTCTTTTGGATGGTAAGAAATGAGAGAAGGAAAGGAGAAGTAATTGTACACTTGTAAAGAAAGGTGGGACGAAACCATCCATGCATACAGCACTCTGCGTGCACCGATGCATCCATCCACATGACATCGCTAGCTAACGACCGTTATCGCTCAATCCACCGTCCAAACCAGTCCATCACACACGAGAGAGATTGTAATATGATATCGAGTGGTGCAGCTACTCCTTCTTGCCGCCCTTCGGCTTGGGCGTGCTGCCGCTGCTGCGCACCTTCTGCGCAACGGGCCGTTTGAGGTGGTGCTCGGGAATCCAGCTCTCGTCGAAGCTGCCCTTGGGCACCTCAGCGGAAGTCGTCTTGGCCTCGACGGGAGCGACGGGGGTCGGGCGGACGCGCTTGGGCTTGGGCAGCATGGGGACGACCCAGGTCTGGTAGGCGAGGTATCCGCCGCCGGAGACGACGCCGAGGATGAACAGATACAAGAACAGACTGCCCCGCACCATCAGCATTCATTCATCCGATCCATAAAACATAACAATTCACGGGCACCCGGATGGATATTGTAAATATTGGAGAAAACTCACATCTGGGGGTCCAGCAGGCTGGTCGGCGGCTCGGCAACAGAGATCGTGCCGTTGTACGCCGTGTACTGCGCAGCCCTCCCATCCTTCAAGCCGAACACGAGGCCGAGCTCGAACACGACGTCCTGCGCGTGCATATTCGGCACGAACGAAAACGGCACGTTCACCGTCCCCGACGGCTGAATCTCCATCGCGACCTTGGACGCGGTCAGGTTTCGCAGGATGGTCGAGCGGTCGTGCTTGCGCAGCTGGCCGCCGACAGCCTGGACTGTGATCACGTCCGGCTCGAGGTTCGCCACCTCGATGTTCACGCGGGCGACGCGGCCGTTCACGATCGTGACGCCGAGCGGGGAGTCGTTATCGGGGAAGGTGACTCGGACTTTGGCGTGGAGGTCACCGACTTCGGGTTCGTCGGCTGCGGCAGCTGGCTGCGGCGGCGGGAGGTCGGAGTCCGCGAGGTCGGCGGCGACGCGGCCGAGGAGGCCGAGGGCGAGCAGCGGGAGTGCAGCGAGCATACGCATGGCGGGCAATCAATTGAGTGGTGAACCAACGATGGTGAAGGAGGGAATGATGCGGAGGAGAGAGGTTTATTATCTTTTGAGGTGGTTGAGAGCGTTCGTGTGGGACGATTTTGTGGGCAGGTCGACGGCAACGCGAACGTGGCCAGAAAGCAGGGCTGCATGACATAATTCGTGCCAAAGCCATCCGGCGGCAGGGGATCCATGTTCACGGGCTTTGGACTCCACTCCCTTCGTATTTATCGTACACGGCCCATTCGTGCTTATATATACAGGACGGTATAGTATGGTACATCGTGGTGTTTTGTATCCGGGTAAAGTGTGCTGGGGCGTTATAATTACCACTCCGAGGACAGCGCCTTGACCACCGGCTCCTCCCACGCCGTGCTCCCGTTCTCAAACTTGTCCCACTCGATCACGTTGTCGCCCAGCCGGTAGTCCCCTTGTCGCGACCGCTTCAGCGCGACCAGCGTCGCCGCGGAACCCAACGCCGCTCCGATGCTGTTAGATGGATTCAGTTAGCCTCAGTCGTCTGTTGGTCTGTTGTAAGAAACCCGGTGCTCGCATACTCATTGACGATTGACCGCACGTATGTGCCACTCGACACCGTCATCTTGAGGTGCACGACTGGCGGCTTACCGCCCTCGTGGTAGACCGGCTGCGGCGGCGGCGGGGCAGCTTCCTCCACCTCCTTCTCCGCTGATTCCCCTTCCCGCTCGTGTTCCGCCGCCTCTGCTTTCGCGTCTTCCTCCGCCTTCTGCTGCTGGTCGTCTGCGAACCTGCGAACGGCACCCCCTTCTTTCAGCAGACTGTCTGAGCCGTATTTTCTCCTGATTTTCTTCTTGTGGTGGCGCTCTTTGGTCTCGGCTTCCCTCTTCAGCGCCGCCGCAATCTCCTCCTCTGTCACGGTGGATTTGTCCAGCGATATGCTGGAGCTGCCGCCGTCGAAGCCCAGTGTCTCGAACGCCTCGGCCGTCGCCCGCTCCACTTCTGACGCCTCAGCCACGGGGTACTCCCAGCTGTGTCCGCTGTCGCCGGCCTCAAAGTTTGTAATAACGAGCTCGCTGATGTTGCAATCCCGCTTCTTGATCTCGACGGGTATCGGGATGCCTTCACGGGCGTACTCGTACAGTCGCTTGCCGTTCAGATTCAGCGCTGAGAACCTCCAAACAATGTCAGCCGCCGCATGGAAACGACCATCTCCACCACTGCTAGCAACTAGGGAATGGACACTGCAGGGTTCTGTCGTTGTAAACATACATTGGCGGCCGCTGCTTGATGTCACCCCGAAACTGGTCCAGCACGCCCTCCACCGCCTCCCGCGTGATATGTCCGTACGGCTTCCGCATTGTAATCTTGCCTTCCCGGTCGTACGTGTTCGTGCTCGCGCCGAATATCGCGACGGCCTCGTATTCCTTGGTGCAGCCGAGGAACTGCGACAGGCTCTTCGTACCGCGTCCGACGCCGACAATCAGCACGCCGGCTGCACCGCACCACATTCAAGTCAACCATCGAGCTAGCGAGTGTGCATCGGCGGGAAAATAACGTACTGGCCATGGGATCCAGCGTTCCGCCGTGCCCGAGCTTGACATCCGCGTCCTTCTTGCCCCGTTTGCGGTGCCTTCGGGTGTCGGACTGCGTTCTGTCCAGGCGGTCCGTGTGCATTTTCTGTATGCTGAGGTGTTCCTCGAAGACGGGCGACGCGCGGAACACTCGCTGCAGGTGCTGGATGACCTGCGCGGACGTCCGGCCTTGCGGCTTGTTGACGGCTGCGTGGAGGTTAGCGGGTGAGCTGACGGTGATGGGTTTGGGTAAAGGAGGAAAGAGGGGGAGCTACCTAGGATGCCGTCCATTGTCATGCGTATGAATGACATGGATGAGCTCCAATGTTCGTCGTTGGTGAAGCTGGAAGGGATGGTGGGGCGCCGTCGCGAGAAGCTCGTCGCGGAAAATAGCGACAGGTCATGTGATGTGCGGCAACGCAGCGGCACGTTGCATTCTGTACGTACGCAGCCTCGCGGCGGGACAGCGTGAGCTACTAACTCTTGGTTTATTAAGCGATCTCTAGGATCCATATCAATCTTATCGTGGAGGTTGTGTATCGATATATCACGTATTAAAGCGGCAAGTTTTCACTTCGGTCGATAGATGTGCATAGTACTAATATATAATTGGGAATACACAGAAGAAACTTGTCTCGTAGATGCAAACCAGATTGTTGGACTGGAGCTCGCAAAGGTAAGTAATTACGTAAAGCTAACTGCAGTTACTGTACATAGTGCGTATTTTGATATCACCAGGCTGAAAGGGTTGACCGGTCATCAATCGTATTCGCCCATCTCCGCTACCGCAAGCTCAAAATCCCGCCATTTAGTCCCCTTCTGATGCTACAAAAAGCGTACGTCACACGTCAGCAAATTGGATTCGAACTGTATTGAGGTTCACTCGGGAAACTACCACATACCCAAGGCTTATGCCTCGACGGATCTAGAGAAAATCTAGGATCGTCCCCAACGCCAAACCCGCCGTCACCTGCATTTCCACTTTCGTCCTCCGGCCCCGCATGTTGGTCGCCAACATGGTCCTCCCACGGTGTCGAATCGTCCTTCCCGAGCTTCCGGCACTTCGCCAACCCGTGTCCGTGCGCTTCCCGCCGCTCATTATCCATTGTGACCCACGGAATCCACAGACACTCATCGATCGCGTCGGGCTCCTCGCAGTAGATTGCGAACTGGCGGTCTCTATCAGCGGTGAACAGAAATTCCCAAAGCTCGAGCGGGCCGAGACGGCTGATTAGCGCCTGGATCGCCTGGCAGTCTTTGGTCACTATACCCATTACATTCAGCATATAATCCCGTCAGCCTTATGCCTTAGGCTATGTAGATGGGGATTAACGCTGAGGTTTAGAGGTGTGAATATGTACGTACCTAGCATGGACGCCCCCACGCGATACCAAGCCCGATGCAGCCGCACCGGATTCTTCGCGTCCGCCACGAATTCCAAATATCGCGGCCTCACCAGATCCCGCACGAACCGACCCGTGCCGGCGCCGTGCAATACCACCGAAAAGTCCGCCGCGGGTATACTCTCCACGAGCGCCAGCATGGTACTCTCGTCCGGTCGCGCGCACATCGGCCGGCCGAGGTTGTCGACGCCATCGCAGTGGTAGAACTTTCCGCGGCAGATGATGCAGTAGAGCCAGTATCCGTAGAACGCGCGAGCGACGGCAGCGATCTGTGCCATTGCCACCGCGCAGGCGGCCGTCGTGTAGGCGGGTTCCCTATCGGCGTGTCCGTTGCCCTTTCCGTTGCATATCAACGTTACTCCATCTTCTGGTTTTGCAGGATGGATATTCTGCCAGCGGCTATGGCAGAATATGCGCGCCCAGGAGAAGATGCACTCGTGTACTTTGGTCTGCATCTCCTGCATCCCCGCTGGCATCTGGCGCCGCCACGGTACAACGTTATATGCATCCGCGCAGAAGGCTCCGTCAATGGGGTTCGCAAAGCTCAGATACGCGCTGACAAACCGCCGTAGCTCCTCCAATGGGACTATCGTCCGGTCGTGGAATACGAGCAGTGCATACGCGAGGAACATGCAGTGCGGCGAGTCTACGGCTGTCGCATTCAGCAGTACCGCGGCGCGAATCGATGCGGCGGACTCGCGGTAGGCATCGTGCAGGGCGCGGCAGGAGAGGAGGGCGGCGAAGAGGGCAGGCGGGTCGGCGAGGTGCTCGAGGATGCGGATTCGCAGCTCGACGGGAAGGGTGGTGATACCAGTGTTTGGCGAGCACATCGTGTTGAGATGTTGCATCCTGTCGTATACTACGGTTATATCGAGCGGACTCGACGGAAGAGTCGACTGGGAAAACAGCAAAGACCTCGAGAGATAGGTGTAGGTTATGTATATACACATATCGGTATAGGGCATCGGGGGTGAGGCGCCAGTCAGCTGGCGCCACGGCAGTAATAAGCACGGCATGATGCTGTGCGCCCACCACTGACCAGCCGGCACTTGGCATCCATCGACGTCCACCGTTCAGCGGGCTGTGCGATCGGACCCGACGGCCGACGACGTCAACCAGCAGTCGGGCCAGGTTATAACGTTATGGTCTAGATCCACGGCCCAATGAAGCTCAGCCCGCCGTCATCATCAACCGCCCGAGCTAGCTGATTCAGGCCCTCAGCAGTATTACTATTGGGCTGTCCAGGAGCATTTGCCCATTCGCGGAGAACAAACGCTTGCTCGAAATTGAATAAATCAGGACCAGCGTAAGACTTGCAAGCAGAAGCCAAGGTATCCATCCGGATCATCCACCAAAAGCATCAATGAATGACGGATTGCATGCATACGGTGGCCAATTTGCGTTCCTGGTACACTGCCAAGAAGTACAAACGGGGCGCGACTTACCGCTACGTACCAGTCGACGGAGGGCATGTATAAATGCAGACATAGTATACCCACAAGGCTGTACATTACCCAAGGAAATACTTCCGCCGACTCCATACGCAGGGCGTGCATGTACGGTACATAAACGGACAAAAAGCTGACAGACGTCAGACTTCCGCGGCCAATAAGACGCCGCGCAACGTGCAAGGGTATCGATCGGCAAATGCTCGTCAAGTCAGCAATTTATGACGGCCGAAACAAGCGGACACCAGGGTCCACAGTTACACACATGGCATGTAAGATATTAACGTTACCGCCCGAAACCAAAAGTAGAAAAACCGCTTGACAATCTATCGGAAGAAATCGGCAAAATAGCAAGAGATATCATGATATATGTATTAAAAAAGCCCCCCTACAGGTATCAAATCAGAAAACAACTCCACGTCGCTGCTCCCCATAATATTCATTCAAACGCCGTCACGATGCCGACCCTCGAACGCTGGTCGCGACGTCTTGTAGAACGAGTATGCGAGAAACAGCGCAAGACAAACTACGACACCCTTCACAAGCGGCTCGAACGACCTACCTAGCCACCGGCGTGAGGCCCAAACGAGCGACATTCTCGAGGCTTGCGGAGGCGGCAACGTCGCATTCAACGCCCTGGACTCCGTGTATTGTGTCGTCGCCGCTAGCACCGTCGGATTCGTCCCACAGAGGACGTCCAGCTCGTCCACCAACCGTCTGGTGAGCTTGAACACCTCGCAGGACTCCGCGAGCACCTCGCCGCGCTCACGCGGCGTCAGAAGCTCTTCCGCTCGCCGGAGACCGTCGCGCAGTTGGTGCCGTAGCTCCAACTCCTCCTTTGTTGACCGACCGTCAAAGGAGAAGAGTCCGATGCCCGGTGTTGCAGCTATCTCTTTCTCGGGAACAGTCTGGTGAGGTGCCAGGGCGAGCTTTCGGGTTGCGGAACGCGCAATTGCAGCTTTGATGTGCTGGCCGCCGGCGAAGAGCGCCATGTACAGACAGTGGCAATAGGCGAGGAGCACGTGTGGCCGTTCGGTGGTTGCGCGACGGACGTGCTCGAGGACGTACGCCCGGGCGGGTGTTCCGTTACGCAGACCTTCCGGCCTTTCGCGCGGTTCTTCGGCCTGATTGGCCTTCTCTTCCTCAGGAACATCTTGGCTCTCTTGTGAGGCGGATTCATACTGGGTCAGGTCACGCTCGAAGGCGCTGGCGCGGTGCAAAGCTGGGATGTAGATGTGCTCGAGGATCGCACGGGTGCGGGATGGGGTTGACGCTAGACGAATATGCGAGTCTAGCGCCGCCTCGAAGCTCGAATAAAGGACAGAGAAAGACGCCAGGCCTGTATTCGCACCGCCGTTCAGCTACAGGGACAAACGCCCGAGTGTTTCAGCTCTGAGGGGGGTTGCATACCCTCCTGGAATGCCTTGGGATTCTTCAGGCCCAGCGGCAGCCGGCTCATAATGATCATGTTAAGTTCATGATGCAGCGAACTGGACAGATTCCACAGTTAGCGGCTTGCTTGGACTCGCTGGTACGCCGACAGAACCTCGGTCTCGTAAGAGATCGTGCGGCGTGTTCCGATGTAACCTTCGATCCGGGCGGGGAGTGGTGCAACGTACGCCGTGATGTAGTTGATCTCGTCGCCGAGCGACTGCTGCTTTGTGCTACCCACCGAATACATGGCTCAGCCGTGCGACCGGACTCAAATCGAACGTCGGAGAGTCGACAACTTGCGACTGCGATTCCAAAACACCAAAAGCTCTATCGGCAATCGCGAGATATGATAGACCAAGGACGAGAGGTTGAAGCCAGGTCTCGACCTGCGCTACTTTACGGGGACTCGAGCCATTTAAGGTTTCTCGCCCGCCCGCCCGAGCGATCGAGGTAACGTCCCCCCTCCAGGAGAACCAATTCAAACAAAGAGAACCGAGAAAAGAGGCGGCGCAAGCATCTCTCCGGTGACTCGACATGCGACTTGCTGCTATTGTGACTGTAGGCACAGAACCAAGCCGCCAGTTGGGGGCATGTGGGCCGGCCACCGTCCGCTAGCCAGTTAAAGCTGGCCCACGAGGAACAGGCACCGCCAGCTCTCGAGATATCATGCGGCGGAGGATCCGACACGAGTCGAAACCGCACTGTTGGTTGGCGAGTTCCACCGCTCCTCTCGTCCCCCGATCCGGCCAGCTGAGAGTTGTGTCTTCTCCTGCAGGATCGAATATCGATGGATCGTTCTCGAAGCCACGAAAAGTTGAACGCAGATGCACGGGCGAAGCCGCGAGGTGACTACCAAGGTTCGGCGGTGACAGCACCGGGCAATAACAGCCGGCGAGCCTTGGCGGCAGGCGACCTTGAAAGCATTGCTAATGACTTGCAGGGGTGCCTTTATCATGCGTTATCAGATCCGCTTGTTTGACAAGGGGAGGCCCATTGCGACGGGCATATGGCATGCGCGTCGGCCTGCATCACCATCTGCATCGGATCGGAATCCTGGCCTGGATGCGGAGCTCGTTGAGCAGAAAATTTTACGGCTTCAATCGGCCCCGTCCGATATCGGGGCATGCCTCAGGTAAATACGAGTGGGGCGGAATAGAGTGAGTTTTTCGAGGTCTGTGAGTGCTGTCCAGCTTGAATGGCCATTAATCGATGCTCCACGAGAGGATCTGGATTTTGTCATTCTCCTTCGCAGCCAAAGGAAGGCGTCTGGCTTGCAAGACAACCCGCAGGCTGTAAATGAAATGCGAGGATTCGGCTCAATCTGGCATGCATACATCTCTGGCTCGCTCTGCCGAGATCCCACAGCCTGTTGACGCATCAAGGCAGAGAAAAGTGCGCTCCGAAGATGAATCCCGGGACAAAACTGCACTCCCACAACGCACCTCTTGCTAGCGTGACCGGATATAGGTCTAGGGCTAGTCTTCTACTTGGTATGCCCTAGAGCCAGTTCTCGAGGGCCGTTTCGTAGAAATGAATGGCGTAAACTCTACGTGTAAGACACTTAGGTCATTGCATGTCAGGAATATCCGAATCAAGCCGTTTTGGAAGCACAGAATTTATTCTGGGATTATATCATAACGGATGCCACAAAATGCAACATCTTAGTATAGTTCTACTGGATAACCTGCCTACGCCTCTAATCTATGCGCATGTTCGAACTTTTAGCGGCAACAGCAGGGGTCCTCATGACGCCAGGATAGATGACTTCTTGCCTTTGACTTTAGGCAGAGGAAGAACAATACAACGCAAACATGATGGGCATTCAAGGTCACGCAAAATAGCTAGCCAGTAGTTGTGTAGTCCGTCGACACGGGCCATGGCTACAAAATTCACAGGCCCAGTCGTCGACGTCTTCAGTGACACTCGGCGTTGGCGGTAACCCATACATCCATGACACAGTGCCCAGAATAGTGCATCGAAGCCTCATAAGGTCCAGCGGTAACTTTGTCTCCGGGTCGAAGTCGTCTGGCACTCCTCTCGCACCGTACAACTCTCCAACTGTTATGAAAGGGTCCGGTTGGCTCGCCGGTGCCTCCCGAGGGACAGGCATCAGTGTCTGTAGTGTATCAATATCCCATTAGCATTTTATCCGAAACTTGGTGAAATCGAGCGAATCAATACGAATGAAGCGTCTATATAGATGCACATACGATTCGCTGGCTAGTTCTATCTTTCCGCCATATCTCGAGGACAGCTTGAACGCCACTAATTATTCTTGTCACTTCGATCAATATCACTACTCTTGTGTCACCGAAAGTGCCGTTCAGCCAAAGATCTTTGTCGCGGACAAGGTGCGTATGCATGTCTGACGTTCCTTCTTGGATGACAATCGACGGGAATCGATAACGGCCGTTCGAGAGTGTCGGAAAGACACAGTAATCTGGCTCTTGCATACAGTTCTTGTAGGGTCCGTCAAAATCGATCAACCCTAATGCGAACAGTTGGTCGTTTCAGTAACGAATGGTTAAAGTATAGCGAGAAAGGCAGCTCCCAAACTTACGAGGGTTTCCCGAATGTATGAAGTGCTCGCCGGCGTCTTCTGGTAATAATGATGCCCAAGGCTGTTCCCACAATTCTTTCATGTATTTCTTCGCGCATCCGAACTCATTGTGCAATCGAAGACGAATCTGGTTGAATCTGGCATCGTATCCGAATCTGGTAGTTGGACTCGCCATACGGATTAGTAACCAATCCTGCCCTCATAACGATGATATAGGGTGGCTGGATTGTTTTTGAATCGAAGTTGGATGTATACAGCCATCCAGACACGAGATAGAGCGAGTTTCAAGCAAGTTCGACGTACCCAATTTTTCTGCATTCCCATTTGGGTCCCGATAGCACTTTGCTCACCTCATAAGCAAGCTTGGGGTCGACGCCGTTGAAGACCATCATCCCATAGGGGTGGTTTACGAGCCGGTAAGCCAGCTCGTCGACTATGGGCTCGACGGCCGCGTAAGATGAGTCTGATGGCAGAGTCATGGCTGATGTTGGTATGTTGGTATTTTATGCTGAAGTTGTCATGATGTTAGGCTGGTGGTCGAGTTCATAAAGTTGCACCGGCAATGTAATGCATGCACAGGTTGTATATATAATCATAGGGGTCAAAGTTATAGGGGCGCTGGACGTTGAATGATACCGGCAGCTCGGTATCAATGGCGAAGGCGGACGACAACATGTGCAGGGTTCCGGGAAGGTCACGCTACACTGCTCGGGACGGTGACATTCGTCTGGCGAGGTTATTTATAGCGGCCATCCGATATATTGACCAGCATACTTAGTTTACACATTCTTGCGCAAACAGGAAGGTTTGATCACAACGCGCTCTGCAGAACACACACAATGATCGTGTGTAACCAACACTAGTACTTTTTCGATTCCCATGAAATTATCTTGGATTTATTCATTTTCCGAATAAATGAATGAATGAACGACGAGAATGAATCCAACAACAGGTTTCGCCAATTTTACAAACTCATTTCGAACGGTGTCCATCAACTACACGACCAATTCATCAGCAAGCTGTTTGCCATTTCTATCACTGTGATCATGAAAGAAATTGCTTGAACTTACTACAAATTTTCGCTTTTCAATTTGCCCCAAGTCCATTTACTTTTTCGAAGCCTTCTTTGCGTCTTTCCCTTTAAAATTAGAGTGCAACGGTCTGCAAGGCCGCCCTTCGTCAGAAATGTACTCGTTCCATTCATACAGCTCCGACTGTATGCACTTACTCAATGTTTGCCCCTGCGATTGTCTCGTTGGTGCCCGTTGACCCGCCAGCGTGCGACTTGGCCGCTGGCTGCTGGAAATTTTCTGAGTGATAGTAACGAATTTCAGTATCTACTCGATAGACCCAATTGACCAAGCTTGCAAGCCAAACTTAATTGTCCAAAAGGGGGTTTCACAGAAACTTCTGTATCGAAGAGGGGACGTAATGGCTGCGTACTGGTTGTCTTCAGCGGCCCGATCCGGCTGCTGTCCACTATCTCGTCCTCTCCCACTGAGCCGCCCATATGCTCTGTCGGGGCGTGGACCTTTGTCGGCGACTGGAGAGGCTCGATCTTTGTGCCCGCGAGCATTTCTTCATTATAACCCGACATTGTGGCCTGATTCTTCGTAAAGTTGGATATTTAAGATGTTTCTGATAAGATGATTAAGACTGAGTGTTAACTCAAATATTGTATACCGAGTACTATGTTAAAATTAATCTTCCGGTAAGTTTCAAAAAATTTCAAAATGGATGAATAGATCGTAATGGGCGACGGAGCCCTTATATATTCATAAGCGCGGATGAGGTCGAAACAAGACTCGATACCCTCGACGGTACGCCAGACAAACATATGATGCCATCCAGTCGTCATCCTGTATACTTTAAGATACAATTGCATTCCATGGTATAATATACATCGAAGCCGGAAGCTTCCGCTGGCATTTCAGCGTCGAAAACCAATTGGCCTGTGAATTTTTGCCATCCGCTCGCCTCGCCCTCGCCTAACAAAACTACCGAATCCTGCAACGAAGATGCGGCATCGATTGGCGGCCCCGCACGCTAGCTTCACAGCATGACGTTGCACCAACGGCAAACGGCTCGCAAACGCGCATGAGATGTGCACGTCTACCCCGGATCTTCGTCAGTTTAACGATATTGAGCAAACGTTAGTTCGGGGTGATATTGGATGCAAGCGTCGTGAATTGGTTATATTTCTGAGATTGATATCGATTTTGTAAACCAAAGCCCTTCCTTGTACGGATTAACATCCTGAATTCTGCATGAAAGCGATAGGACTTTCGGCCTACATTAGACCAAGGTGAATACAACCCAATTCCTCCCGTCAAGTGCATGCAAGCAACTGCTACAAGTACCATACATATATAAACCAATGGGAGCGAAATCTTGCATAAACCAAATACACTCAAGAATGGTAAAACTCAAAACATGCGACGACACCATCTAGTCACCAGCTTTTGTTCCGCAATGATAATACAAAATAAAAAAAGAATACCCGTCGAGCACCAGCCAGCGCACAAACCATTTTGAAAAATATACTAAAAACCAGGTAATGAACCGCCTCCCCGAAGACCCGAAAAAAGTGTCGCAAAGGTAAGAGTGCACTCCGCTAAATCCACCGACAAGACAAGCTAGATACCCGCTGAAAATTTATAAAGCGCCAAACAATGCACAAAGAAGAGGATGACGGCAGATCTAGAGTGACTAGCCACCCCCGAGAAGCTTCTTCCCGAGCAGCAGCCTGCTCTTTTTGCGGATGCTAGATTCCAGTCCGTTAGCAATTGCCCACAGAACATACGCTAGACGTTGTGACTCACCTTTCTTCGGATTCACCCGCAATCCCATCACGGGCTCTTCTGTCGCTCGTCAAAATGGAAAGATGGCGACCCAAAGTATTATGGAATATCCCGTGCTACAACCCAACCGTTAGTCTCCTCGAATATTGATCGGAAAGCGGAAAAACACTCACCCGATCCTCTCCATTGCTCGATTCGGGCCGGAAAGTGCTGCTCCCGCTACTATGCTCGGAGGAGTTCCGGTTCGCGCTGGAGCTATACGACCGAATCGAGCGGACGCTGCTCGCCCGAGTGTTTATCTGCTGTAACAGCGGCGATGTGGACGAGTTGCTTCGAGTCCTCGCGGTCCCCGGCCGGGTGGAATCATCGTGCGAGCCACCGGGTAAGTACGACGAGATGGAGTCCTTCTCGCTGGCTACCAACGACGTTGTCGCAACCGACGCGGCACTGGCGATTAGGTTGCGTATATTCGTCGCCTTTGTCAGTTGCGGCCGGCGGTGGAACATCTTGTGCTCGATAATGGCGCCGGTGTGCGAGATTAAAGCGCGGATAACATCTGAAACGACGTGTGTCAGCCTGCTACTATAGCAGTTATACAGGGGATTTTACGTTGCCTACCTTTCTTCAGCCGTACGAGAAGATCGAGGTTACTCCACGTCTTATTCCGGTACTCCAACGTCGGCATCCGGAACACGAACTGGTCGATGTCCTCGATGTTCCTGTCGCCCTTGCCCTTGTAGCTTAGACACAGCACCACGCTGGGAATCTTGATGTACGCCAGCGTCATGTAATTCGACGCCCGACTGATCATCTGCGAGATCTCATCCGTCTTTTCTTTATCCTTATCCTTGTCTTTATCCTTCGACTTCGTGTGGCCCTTGCCGTCCGTGTGCGCTGTCATGCTGTTGCTCCGTACCCAGACGCTGGGTGAGCGCTTGCCCGAATGCTCGCCGTCTCTCGGTCCGGATGAGGTACTATTCACCCGGAGGAAGACGGGCGACATCGGTCTCACGTTGCTGTCCGAAGAGGTTCGCGCGGGCGAGGCGTCGTCGGATGCCTTCTTCGCTAGGCCCGGCAGGGACTCGAATGACCGTTGGCGCTTGATCGAGAATCGCGGCTTCAGCGTCCGCCTGTCTCCGTCCGTCGTGGCCGCGGCGGTTAGAGGGCGCGGCTTGCTGCCGCCCGCCGTTCGCGGTCGCTTCTCGGACGTTATCGTCGGCAGCAGGCGGTCTCCTAGCATGGAGGTGTCGGGCGTCACACGAGGCGACTCTGGAGATAGCTTACGCTCCAGCTGGTTGCGGATCGCGTCGTCCGAGTCCGAGTCCGAATCGCTGTCGTCCGGCAGGTTTGCAAGCGACGGTTTCATCATAAACGGCGAGAATCCCTCAGATGAATCGGATGTCACGCCCGGGAAGATGAACTCGAACAACTTCTGGCCAGCGTCGTAGTCCAGCTGGACGAGCAGAGGGAACAAGTTGACCTCGAAATGGTCCATGACGGGGATTCCAGCAATGGCCTCAAGCATGTACCAATACACGCGGAGGATCTTGTTTTGATGCACTTTATTCGAATCCAGCGAGCCGTCGAGGTAAGGCGATATCATCGCCGGGTACGTCGCATCCGTGAGCCGGTTCAGCCCTTGCAACATCTCGACCTCGACGGTGTTGAAGTTAGATCCGTCGCTGTTGTCAGTTCGCTCGTAGCAGGCGTTCGTCAACTTGAGGTCCAGGAACGGCTGGTCTTTATTCAAGAGGAGATTCGCAATGATCTCGCCAGCGCTCAAGTACCATCTGATCAACCCGGTGGTCTGCTGGCGTTCGTCGTACTTGCGCTGCACGGACATGATGGATTTCATGGTGAAAAACAGCTCATCCTCACATGTCGCCAGGTCCTTCTCCAGGCACATCCGATCTAACCATCCCTGCTTATCAAGATGTCGTGCGTTTATCTGGAAATGTGTCTTGATTTCCTCCAGCTGCTGGATCCGGCCCTGAAGTGCGGTGATGGTATCCGGAGCCCCCTTCAGATCGCTGAAGTCTGATGCGAGTATAATCTTCTCCAGTCGTTCGTTCCTGCTCTTCTCCAATGGCTCTGAATAAAGCAGCAAGTCGAGCACTATGATATATAGCGTATAGTACTCTGCGGAGTTCGTCGAAACCTCCATCCTGTCGAAAGTAGCCCAGACATGATCGACTCGCGGCTCATTATCGGCAAGGTTCGCGTTCTTCTCCGATCCGCCAGAATCCAAACCCTCATCGATAAGCTTCAGCCGCAGAGAATTGTGCTTGTCGGCGCGCAACGTCGTCGACGTCTTCTTGACCACTCGAGAGAAACCGTGCGGGTTGGTATCGAACAGGAACATGTTTTCCAGCGGCACCCATGGCGGCCAGGATGTGTTCTTCACGCAGCCGTACTGGTTGTTCGAGTGGAGATTATGCAGAGGGGATGTGAAGTCCTTGTGCTTCGCCACGAACGCCTGCGCGTTCTCTAACTCTAGCGCAAAACGGCGTTGAACAAGACCGGACACGGGATCGCCCATCCGCTCTTTGTCCATGATTGAAATGACGGTAAGCTGCATACTCTGCGACGTAACGAGAAGTGCAGCACTCTTATTCTTCTCGCTCTGCATCTGGATCTGTGGTGATATCAGGCGGACATGGTACGAGTTGAGCGGGATGTATTCTTCAGAGACACCCTTCTTGAGATCCGTAGGGTCAGCCGGTGGCCCGCCAATCGACATTCTCCGACTGCGCGGCCTGGAGTCGTCGTCCGCCGCTACCACCTTGGCTTTGTCGTTCAGCAGAGCCTCGATACGAGACTGCACAACCCCGGATTCTTCCGTGTCGTGGGCGCCATTTTCCCAAACACCCCGCACGCTCGCTCTGTCGGGGTCGAGCTCATCCGACATCTTCTTCTCCTTATCCTGCTGCTGTTCGTCGACCAAGTCCAAGATGAACTTGACCGCTCTCCGAGACATATAGTACACGAAACCCCTCCGCTGGTTGACCTGATGGATGTACCTCAAGATGACGTTTCTGAGATCATTGCTCCACTTCGCCTGCATATTGTGGACGATGAAGCGGTTGTTGAAATCATCATCCCACTGGCCCAATGGCTCCGCATCGTTCAGACGTATGTCCACCTCCGATTTTGAGTCTACACTAGAAGCCCCATCATCGACGGCGGACTCGTCCAGATACTTTGACATGTTCCTCAGCTTGTTTTGCAGAAACTTGATTTTATCCATCAGCACGGAGCTTTGCTGGATGAGACGCTCCGACTCCTTCGTCAGCTTTGGGTTGTCTTTATCCTGCTTTATGCTCTCGGCGAGAGTATCCAGCAGCTCCTTGTTCTTGCGCAGGTGGGAATGAACTTTCTCCATCCGCGACTGGATCAGGCCGCACTGGATTTCGCGGGGGTCGTTGTTTTGGTTCATCGCGCAGTCGTGCGTCGCTTCGTGGCCGAAGGGACTCTTCCGGTTTCCGCCACATAGATGGTCGGTTTGTCGGAAGTAGGTGAATCTCGGCGTCGAAGCTAACGGCATGATCTTTGTCGAGGGACTGTATCTCGTTGGGAGGACCCAGTCTAATTCAACAAAGTCATCGACATCAATCCAGTCCGTGTCACCATCGGAGATCGAGAAATTGGACGTCTCTCCAATCGGCGTTGCATTATCGTTTATCGGCACGTCAAACCCCGCCCATTCCTTCAGATCATCCGATGTCGAACTTGCGATAGTAGCAGTAACGG
Source organism: Drechslerella dactyloides (assembly GCA_020064725.1). Taxonomy (NCBI): domain Eukaryota; kingdom Fungi; phylum Ascomycota; class Orbiliomycetes; order Orbiliales; family Orbiliaceae; genus Drechslerella; species Drechslerella dactyloides. The sequence goes on along the minus strand of JAGTWJ010000008.1, from coordinate 1,191,205 downwards.
CTCTAATGTCAGCGGTGTTGAAATCCAGCTCAGCCTGGTAAATGCTCATATTCGTGCTCCTGCGATCGATATTGAGCCCCTTCAGCTTTATGACGCTTTCCTCCTTCCGCTGGTGAGCGTCGAGTGTGAACCGGTGCAGCTTTACCTTTAGACCGGTGGCCGTAATGTTATCCGAGGTGGTGGTGCCGTCCGGCCCGACTTTGTACTCCTCGGCATCCTTGTGCTTGTAGATGTGGCTGAGGTACAGCGGGGATAGAAGCAGTTTATACTTGATCGTAGCCAGATGCCTGCCGAACTTCTTCGACGACTTTTCGATCCCCGGGAAGAGCGGGCCCTGTCTGATGGGCAGAGACATGACGCCGGAGAACAGTCCCCACCAGTCGTAGAAATGCGTGAATACCCTAGGCGTCAAGTGGATCGTATTGTAGGCGGACGCCATCTTATTGCTCGTCCAGTCATGATCCACTGGCGCTACCACGGATATCGACAAATGGATATGGTGGCTTCTGAACCCTCTGAATGCGTCATAGACCTAACGTAGCCTCTGATTAGTATACGTACTCGATATATTTCAATTTCAATGCACACATACCTCGTCTGACTGCTGCTGCAGGGCCTTGGCAGATTCGGGAGTGCGCAAGGTGATCTTATAATGCGGCGTGAACTCCAAGGACCGCTGCCGATCGATCCAATTCGGCTCCGACGTGGTCTCTTGTTCGAACACCAGACCGAGCTGCCATCTGACACCTCCGGTAGCCTTCATGATGACCTTCTTGAAGATAGCGATGGTCTTATTATAGCTATCGTTACTCATTAAACTCTGGTCGTCCTCCGCGGTATTCGAAGTCTCTTCGAACATCTGAAGGGCCTGCTGGCTAAAATCGGGTATGGCGAGGAAATACTCCTTGCTCTCGACGATCAAGAAGTTGAGCGGATTGTCATCATTGGCTAGGAAGCAACGAACATCTCCACGCCAGCACTTGACAAAGCCGGCGCCGGTTCCGATAATGACATAGGGATCTCTGGAGCCCTTCAGGGTGACCTGAACATCGCCATCACCCTTCCAAGCCCACCGTATCCGCGAGTGAATCGAAAGCCTAAGCTTGTCCCAGAAACCAATCTTCTCAGAAGGATCAACGTGAGGCTTTGTAAACGTTTCAAACACCATCATCATGTCTTGAATGGCGGGCTGGTACGACGTCCCCCACGTGACCCGAGTCGTATACGGCGTATTGATGGATATATCAATATCCGAGTACATCTTGACCGGCGAGACGGTTCGATGAACATCGACGGCAAACCCCTTTTGTTTTTTCCCTTCTTTATCCTCCGGTGGCACGATATCGACCCGGACGTGTAGCAAGGAGTCTCTTCCGCGGAGCTCTTCGGCTATGACGAAGTCTGTCTCCAAAGACCAGGCGGGCACTCGTGGCGATATGCCGGTCTTCATTTGCGGGATGTGGAGCAACGGCAGCGGGTAGTCTCTCAGATTTATCCGCGCTTCTCCCATATTTAGTTTTATGTGCATGGGGACAAGTAGAGAAAACTGGGTATCTTCCGGGAGGCCCTTGCCCACTCTGTGCAGGAACTTGGGGAGCTGTTCCAGCGGGAACGACGGCTTGTCCAACACTAGATCAAAGTCAACGATAGAGGCGATCGCAAGAGCCGGTCGAGCTGGCACTTCCAATATTCTCTCCGTTTCTTCGACATCCGGTGGTAGATCGTCCTCACCCATAAACTTGCGCCTCATAGCTTGCATTCTGGCACGGGTTTTAGGCATCACCATCTTTATCTTCCTGATCCAGACTTGGGAATTATGTTCCTGGAGTTTCCGCCATGCGACATCAATCGACACCTTTGCCTCGGGCGTCGGCCCTTGCGCGTTGTCAAGATTATAGCGCATTTTCCGGCGTCCCCGATGGTCGGTGGTAGGAGACGCTTCTCCATCATCATCTCCGTTCTTCTCCGTGGACACGCTGTTAGAGTCCGAGTTTTGCGTGCCGCCGTTCTGGGTTGACATTGTTCTGGCGGACTGGCGCCTATTTTTGGATTCGATGACTTTAGTAACTTTGGCGTCGAACGCCTCTTCTCGAGCCATACGGTTCTTTTGTTCGCCCAAGCCTACTCTATATATCATTGCCAGTTTGCTTTCGAATAGGTCGTCTTCCAGCTCGAATTGCAGTGCCTTTGCTTTGATCGATATCCTCGGCAGCACTCTTGCGCCTTCGGCTTTCTTCTCGAGAATGTACTCGTTTGTCCCGGACTGGAACCGGTGAAAGAGCTGCTTCGAGGCTTTGGCAGTGTTTATCAGATTGTCGGTAACCCTGTATAACACCAACTGACGTGGGATCGCAATGCGTATCGCTTCCATCGTCAGATCGATCGACGACCGCTTTGAAAAGACTTTGTGAGACTCGTATCTGCCTTCACGCAGGTCTCCCCGGAAGTGCTTGGCGCTAATGACCCGCGCCCAGCAGTCGTTCAACTTGGGGCTGGTGACGTAGAATCTGATGTTCCTCGCCTTGAGATACGGGAATCCCCACCGCTGTCTCCCGGCGTCAAGATGGTATATATCCAGCATCATTTTCGGGTTGCGCGGAAAGTCTCCCTTGATCTTTACGTGTCGGACTTTAATATCGACGCTGATGAATTCCTCCGGTCTGATTGGACTTTCCACGAGCTCGAACTGGCCATACTGTGGAGCTTGGAGACGCGGTTCCGCCTCAAAGTGGTTCTGAGTCTTCACAGAGTGGAAGTCTCCAAATGCGTCCTTCAGTACCATTGCAGCAAGCAGGATTGAGTAGTGACGGAGAAGAGAATAGTGGAAGAAAATGGTCTTGGTGTGTGAGGTTAGCAGGAGAGATGGGCCATCCTGATCCGTCACGGAAGACACTGATAGTTCAAAATGCGGCAAAGCACACATGACATCGGGGTCCCAAGTATCCGCTGAGTCTACAGCAAACCCTTCCAGACCATGGATATGGAACGAAAGCTTCCGGCCATCGGTCGGGTTCTTCGACGGCCGTGGCCCTTGCAGGAGTATCTTTTCATCCATCCCAATCACTCTCGATGTCCTCCGCTTAGGATGGCTCTTTTCTCGGGTTTTGCTGATAACTTGGGATTTGTATTCCAGAGACCACGAATCGATCTGGATAGCCGCGCCCCTCATTTCCTCTGATATTTCTTCATCTTTGCCTGTCACTTCAAAGCTGAAATCCTTGCCGTCCACTTTGAACTGGACGAGCCATTCCGGAATGCGTCGTATGAACGACGGCTTGTCGCTAGCTCGATGCGGAAGCATCGTATCTGGCACGATGTCTTTCTGGAACTGCGTGACCATCTGCTTGATACCCTGGACTATTTCCCTGCGAACCATCCGGGTCGTACACGACTGAATATCGCACGTACCGGCCAACCGGACATCCGGCGACGCGTCCAACTGGGCTTTTATTTCAATCGTGTCGAGCTGAAATAGGTCATGTCTTTCCCCTCCGGCACCGCGATAAAACAGGCGCTGACTAGCAGCACGCAACGAGGTTGTCAAGACGTAATGGTTCTGGCCTGCCGTAACGTGGGAAGCATCGACCTCTGTAGACGCCGAGGAGATGCTGAAGATCAACATGTCTGTGAGGGCTCGTTTGCAGTTCGACTTGTCAAAGGCGGGGAGTATCACCCTGACCACGGGTTCGTGGACCGAAAATCTGAGGGCCATCTTGGGGAGTAGACGGGATATCAGTTGCTGGGGGCCTTTGATGTGGTGGCCAGTTCGAGGCTTGTCTTTTTGAGGTTTGAAGAGATTGACCACGACCGGCAGGTGCTTGGGCTCGAGGTCCACTGATGGTGAGGTCACGACTATATTTGCGTTCAGCACGTTGGAATTCCGATCGGTCTCGGGGTGCTCCGCAAGCTCGAGTATCTTGGAAGGTAGAGTCATCTTTGATGTCATTGTAACCATTGGCACATAAACCAGCTGGTCCACTTTGCCCTTTTGGTCGTCAATCTTGAAGGCCATGGAGATGGCGGCAAGCAAGGCTTGATGCGCAATGTCGTCCGGAGAGAAGTCCCTACCGTTGAGTTAGCAACAATCGGCGCGATGTAGGAGTGAATAAGGTACATACATTCGGTGGGACGGGCTGTCTTGTTCCAGACGATGCAGATCTAGGCCTAACTCTTTCAACGAAACCGTAGCGATAAGCGGTTTGCCAGAAGGACGGATATCGCTAGCAACCTTCGATATCTCCAAGACTGCGACGGCGACTTGAACCTCAATTAGACCATTGATAATCGGAGCCAAGATGTCTTTGGTCTCCGTAACAATTTCGACCATGCGCTCTGTCCGACTTCCAGGCATGGACATTTCGCCCATGATTGAACCGAGGGATATGTTCCGTTTGTGTGGGCCGGGGCGCTTTGGTCGGGATTTGATATTGTTTGTGAAGCTTAGGATCTCGTCCAATGGCAGCCGTAGCTTTCCGATCTTCATGTCGATGGAGACATCCTTCAAGGCTTGATCCGTTTCTGCCAACACCCCGCCGAGGTTCAAGTTGATATTATCGGCGATAAGGACGGGTCCACTACCAGCCGGCGTGAGAAGGATGCTCCGGCATGCGACAATACACTCGAAAGGGTTTCGTTCATCGGCACCGGGACCGGCGTCGGCACAAGTATCGAAGCTGCTATGGGCCCTGGGGTCCTTTCGGGTGACAATTGAGGCCGAGACCGAGCCGATCTGAATCTTGCCGGCATCGCGAACCTCGAACGTCGTGTTGCTGAAGATGACGTCCACCGTCCTAATCCACCCGATATATCGGCGCAGCAGAAGTAAGATCTTTCGGCACTGTTCAACAACCTTTCTCGTCTCTTCCACCTGGATCTTTGTTCTCTCCTTGATCATGTCACCGCCTCCATCTTTGAGAAAGTCCATCAAATCCTTGGCGCTGCGGACGGATCTGGATCCCAGGCCAGGTCCTGGGGACTCGTCCTCCTCATGTATCGTGCCGTTGGCATTGCCGTTTAGCGACGGCTCGGGTTTAACGGTTCTATCTGAAGATTCGGTGAGATTGAATGAGACCGTCGAATCGCGGATGACCAGACTGATCCACGTCGGCTGGGCAAAGGTGGGTCGATGCAAGAGAAGGCCGGCTCGAGCGATGTTGAATTCGATACCGTTCTTGGCGAATCGAATTCCGCGAATGGACAAGTAGCCGAACCGTTGTATCGACACTCCGGTGATGATTCTGAGCACGGCGAAAAAGAGGAATGAGCAAAAGTAGAAGACGACTATCAACCCGAAAAGGGAAGACAGCGTCAGTGACGAAGTCGGCAGCATTGCGGTTTAGTAGCGTGTAGGTAGCGACGGCAGGTATATAAAATGGATGTCTCCGGCGCGAGCGAGGTCCGCAAGCGGACGTCTCGTAGGGAGACGGACGGCCAGGGGGGCCGCCAGCGCGCTGTAGGGGATCAAGAGTCGGATGCGCGAGACAAGGAGGGGCTCTGCGGGACGGGGCGAGGGTTGGCGTGTGTGAAGAGCCGCAAAAGGGAGCCGGCCGGCGAAATCGTTCGCGTTGTTCCACCAAGGCTGCGATAGCGATTGGGATCGGTCATCGAATCGAGTCGAGTCGAGAGCGGTCGGAGATTTGGGGCGTAGGGTCCACGATCTGACGGGCGAATGTGGCGTGCGCAAGATGGAGATGATTGACCCGGCAATGAGATGAGAGACGCTGCAACAGGAGATGAATAGATACTTCTTGGACACACGTTTCCTGTCAGCCTCACAGCAGCGATAAGTAATAAGTTCGGTATGGACAGAATAAGACGGGGCAGGATCAAGGTTCAGGAGCTTGCACCTAGACTGGGACCTTGGCGTGTCAAAAAGTTCGGGCAGGCGAGCAGGCGGGAGGTTAGTTGAGTTAGGTCGAAGCAGGAAAGAAGATGCTCCACGCTGTTGGGAGGCCGGCGGGTTCCCCTAGGTAATTAAGCTACGGGCCAGAGGACGCCGGTCTTGGCAAAGGGAAGCCACCGACTGCAAGCCCGACGCTGCGAGAGGGCGGTCGACCCGACTTAGCGCAGCCGATTGGAACGGGCGAGTCGAGAGATGAGGATGGTGAGTCGTGCTCCACCGTCTCGACGGGATGCCGGTCAGAGGCGTCTCATTGGCGGGTGGGAGGAGGAGGTTTCGCTATGAGATACGCTGTCCGGCGGTCAGATGTCGTGGGGACATCATGCATATTCGCTTCAGCACCGCATCCAGACCGCACTTACGTTTACACATGCACAAGCAGCACCGTCGCAATTAATTGCATCGACTGATTGCGATCCTAGGATTCATCAGGAGAGACGGGACTCCGCAAGTGCTCTCGCCCGCGTGTGGGACGATTTCTAAGCATCCGGCCCGTCGCTGGCTCCGGAGAATTCAAGGTTAATCTGCCCTAGTCCGCGGCCCACGTTGCGAATAGACGCTCATTCTCTCTCTCTCTCGGATATGATATAATGAGCCCTACCCCTGACTGCCCCGGGGGCCCACTCCGGGCTTATCTCATCCCGCTGCCTGAGCTGCCCGGGCCTGATTCTGGCCCCCGAAACCGTCCCCGGAACGAACTATTGAGCAATATCAACCGCTATAGCCATAGTTATAGCACCGCTGTACCGTCCCCGGATGCCGTGATCGGTCTTCTGGAGGGCGTTTCTGCACGCCGGACCGTGCTCGGACAAGTGGAATGGCGTCCGTATACTTGTCCGCAGTAAATCCGCGCAGCTGTTATCCCCGGTTGTCTCCGCCCCGGTGGGCTAACCCCGGGCCCCGGGGTGGAAGGGCCCCACCAAACAGCGCAGCCTGAATTTCTCGCTCAAAAATTCGCTTGGGGAGCAAAACAGAGCAGAAAAATTTGCCTGCGCCAGCGGGACCTGCCCACATCAACCTTCATCATCCGCATCAATTAATCGCTAGGTTCACCACCAACTTCCATCCTCCTCCCGTCACGACTTCACCACCATCGCCAAGACGGTCCTTGGATTCCACCCTCTCTTGTAGCATCGTAATCACCGGATTACCTCGTCGGAAGCCTTCGCCAGCTCCGACACAACCTCACCCAATCAGCTGTATTCGCTCGTTCCTGCGATAGGAATAGCATCAGCCTTCACCTACCGCTAACCGCATACCGCTTTGCTGCCCTTCATCGCAGCATCACCATCCGACCGATCCCTTCTCTCACGCAGTTCCCGAGCCAACGGCCTTAGTCTCGACAGTCCGCAATCATGGGTACGACCGTCCTCTCGATCCGCTCCCCGAGTCACCCAGCCATTCGGGCACCGTCGATGGATCGTAACCAGCATCTCCCACGGTCCATCGACGTCCCGACATGGCCCGCCCGAGCCCCAAACTCTCCCGTCCGACGTCCGATGACGAACGACAGGTCTCTTTCTTCCCGTCGAAGGAGTTTGTTTACTGACCGGTCTCGCGTCCTCTAGCGCCGAAGAAGGATTCAAAGAAGATGAGCTTGGGGGATTTCTTAGCCGACGACAGTAAGCGCTTGACAATCTAACATCTCTCTCTTTCAACGTTTCGAGGCTCATCCGGTTGCGTTGTTAGAGTATGGCTCGACTTCCTGGGCTGATGAAATGGAGGACATGCCCACCGCTCGTACGTAAACACCCTTCCCTTCCACATCAATATCCCTCACTTCCGAATCGTGCTAACAGCCCTACAGCATCCACTGGTAAGTTATCAACCCCGGCGTTCGCGCCACCGTAGGCTCCATATCTCGAAGGACATAAACCTGATATTCTCCACAGGAGAGAGGACCGGGTATGGCAATCGATCCCGTTCCGACTATGGTTCCTCCAATCGCATGGGAGGCGGTTTCGGAGGATTTGGAGGTATGTGTTTCTATTGATCCTTGAGCTCTCCATCCGGTCGTCTCGTTTGAATATCAACTGATTCTCCATCTCGTCCAGACCGTGAGGAACGGTACCCCCGTCGAGTTGACCTCCCGCTGCCGACCAAACCCCCATTCACTGCACATGTTGGAAACCTCTCATTCGATGCAACCGAGGAAGACATTTCCATGTACTTCCAAGAATGTAACATCTCGAGCGTCCGATTGGTCCGCGACCGTAACATCGACCGCCCAAAGGGGTTTGGATATGTTGAGTTCCACACCCTAGAGGGCCTCAAGAAAGCTCTTGACCTCAACAACGGTCAACTTGCTGGCCGAAACGTCAGAATCAGCGTGGCAGATCCTCGTAAGTTTAGCCTCAGATCAAACCAAATCCGTTTTTATGACAGCTAACGACGTACTCTTCACGAATATACAGCAAAGGATCGCGTAGATGACCGCACAAACGTCGACACCTGGCGCCGCGCCGGCCCTCTTCCACCATCCGAAGCCCCTCCCATGAGACGCACAAATAGCAGATTCAACGACAACTCTAGTGACGCTGGCGGTGATAATTTCTCGCGCCGTGGCAGCGGCTTCGGACGCAGCGAGCGTAACGAAGAAGGCGACGGAAAATTCAGAGACTTCAACAACTGGGAGAGAAAGGGCCCACTCCCTCCACCAACCCCGACGGACGCGCAATCCGAGTCAGGGCGCCCACCTCGGCACGAGCGTGGAGACAGGAGACGCTCTCCTGCCGTCAACCCTTTTGACAGGGAACGGCAACCCTCTTTGCAAGGTGAAGAACGTTCGGAAAGAGGAGATCGACCGAGACGCGACTACCAAAGGCCCGCAGCTCCAGAACGTGCCCCGACCGCTGCCGAGAAGGATAACGAATGGCGCCGGGGAGCCCGCCCCGATGTCCCACCGGATCAACTCAAGGAGCAGTACAAGGCTCAACAATCAGCAACCCAACCAGCCGGAAGCCCACCTTCTGGTCCCCAACAATCGGGATCCGCACCAAAGGCCCCACCTTCCGGCCCCAAGGAGCGATATGTTCCTCCTCCCAGCCCAGGCGCTCCGCAGACTCGTCCTAAACTCGAATTGAAGAAGCGAAGCGAGAATCTTCCCGCCGATGCCAACCAGCCAGCGGCTGCTACCGACTCCAAACCCAATCCCTTCGGAGGCGCTCGTCCTATTGATACGACTGCCAGGGAGAGGGAGGTTGAGGAGAAGAGGGCCCGCCAAAACGCTGAGAGGAAGGCCAAGGAAGAGAAGGTCAAGGAAGAGAAGAAAGCCGTAGCTCAAGCAGCTCGTGCTGAGAAGGGCGACAAAGGAGAGAAGAAAGGACAGAAGGCGGATGGTGAGCCGGATACTCCCACCACCGGAAAAAACTTTGAGATACTAAAGCGCACACCCGCAGCTGCCGCTACGGACGACGTCAACGCTGCCGACTCGGCCCCAGAAGAAAGCACCGAGACCAAGGAAGAGTTGAAACAGGCAAAGACCGTCCCAAAGGTCCAGCTCCCACCCGAGACGACGACTAAGCAGGTGGACGACGAAGGCTGGTCAACCGTCAAGAGAGGCCGCGGCACCAACGGAAAGGCCTAACCGGCTGGCTACGGTTCTGTCTTTACCTGATGATCTCCACATATCATTCCATTTCGTTTCGTCTTTCTTCTCTGGTGCCTTGAACCGCTCGCCGACAGCCTGCTTTCATATTACCGCCCCTCCCGCCGTCTCAATCACTTCCCGCCACAACCTCCCGAACAACATCACCACGCATTTTATGTATTGCAGCGACATACATTGTTATGTTTGACTCCACTCCGGCTTTTTCTTTCCACCACCTGTTGTATTCTCTTTTTTTCTTACTCTTTCTTTTTTTTTTTTTTTCTTCATCTCTTTGTTTAGTCATATCTACACAAAAAGGCGAATACGGGGTGTCCTTTGTTATGAACATTACTCTGAGCTTCTTCTTGATGTTTTTGGTCTGAATTGATTTTTTTCGCGCTGGATAAAGAAAAGAAATTCGGTCCTGTCTTTGTATGGCCTGGTGACCACTTTTCTTTTGCCTGCCTCCTGTTGCTATTAAAATGCATATTCTTACTACTTACTTAACTCTTTCCTTTTTTTCCCTTTTCCTTTTTCACTGTGTGATATTATTATATTCCGTATTAGAAAAGCATCGTATTTTTCCTTCGCGAGTGTTCTTCGGTTTCTTATAGGTCTGTCGATGTCCCCAGGGCTGTTCAGTGCAGATGACATTCTCACTGTACTAGTATACCCTGGTTCTTCTGCCTTCGTAACGCATTTTGCATGTTGCCCGTCTAATGTATGGTTCTTTATATGATGACCTTTTCTCGAATTCCCTTAGTCCTTGCCGCACGTTGTCTCATCGCGAAAAGTTTGAAAGTACTATATGATACCTTGGTAGTCATTTGAATTCTCTCCGCCATAGCCTTCCTGCTGCAGATATACATGTACTTAATTAATCGAGTCGCTCCGTAATATCATAATCGATGCCACATATCCAACGAGAAATAACCCACTCAAATGACCTGCTGTCAAGCTGTCGTGTACTCGAAGCCAGTTTACGGTCAGTCTGTTCGCGTCGACCGACAAGGATACTTTGCCTTGGATATCGGGCGCATACAAGGTACCGCGTTGCGAGCGGTTTGTGTTTGCGGTTGGCGGAACTGCCGCTTTCGGACGCAGGGCTCCAAACCCTCATCCGCCGCCAAGACTTCCAATTTTTCGAAGTGTGTGCTGCGTTTCCCGGCGGACCACCACAACGAAAATCAGCTAGTCGACAGCCCGGCCAGCAGCTTCGACCGACGACGTATCCTGATCAATCATCGACATCAAAAACACCTCTTCACCTCCACCGCGACAGAAATAAATCAAGGTACCTATATACCGCCATCCACCCACCTACGGGCGCCTCATCGACTTTCCGACTAAACGAACGCTAACATCGCCCGCTCGTCAAGATGACTGCCGTCAAGCACATCCCCATCGTCAAGAAGCGTACGTAGCCAGCCAACGCCCCACCTACCCATTCACCTGGACATCAACGATAAGAGGAGGGAGGGCAGCTGTCAATGGATGATGCTTTTGTTCATCAGCCAGCGAGGGATGGAAGTGGAGGCGGAGTTTCGTGGTGGAAGAGATAAATAGTACAGGAGTGCTGATGGATTTTTTTACGGGATACAGACAAGAAGCGGTTCAACCGACACCAGTCGGACCGCTTCATGTGCGTCGACCCCTCATGGAGAAAGCCGAAGGGTATCGATAACCGTGTCCGGAGACGGTTCAAGGGACAGGCTGCCATGCCAAAGGTACATTCAACCACACACACTACACTCCCAGCAAGCGCACCTGGGTCGCAATCTCAGAGTCGAGCATCACCGAGGCGACTGCGATATGGATTCCGGATGATATGATCAAGTATGGAGGTTAATACGGATGTTCTCTCGGATTAGATTGGTTACGGCTCCAACAAGAAGACGAGGCACATGATGCCCTCCGGCCACAAGGCCTTCCTCGTCCACAACGCCAACGACGTCGACCTGCTCCTCATGCACAACCACACCTTCGCCGCTGAGTACGTATCCGTATAGTAACAACTTGAAACTCGGAGGAAAGTATGTTAACAGTGCGGTGTGTAGGATCTCCCATGCCGTCAGCTCGAGAAAGAGGATCGAAATCATCGCGAAGGCGAAGAAGCTGGGCGTCAAGGTCACAAACCCCAAGGGCAAGGTTACGACGGACGTATAAACTGCACCGCTACCTCGTCGTTACTCATTCACTCTTTCAGGAATACCTCACTCTCTCCCTCCATCCATCCACGAATACCTTCCTCGTGTATATTTTTTTAACGGTGTATGTCACGGCTTTCTCTCGTCCATGTGTCTGCTGCTGCCGGTTTTTACGCATCTTATATAATTGGGAATCGTTCGGGGAAGACGCCTCTCCGAAGTTTCGCACAGGGGTTATCTTTTTTTCACCCTTTTTTATTTTTTATTTTTTTTCGGACGGAAGGGGAAGTCTCTTGCATGCATGCATACATCTGTATCCGCCTCATGTCCCCGACATACCTTCATAGACCGCGCGCATTCCCTCCACGGCTAATAGAAGACTTATTCCAACGTTCGAGTCGATATCCTAAAACCCATACTGGTATTCGTGAACGCCCGCCCTAATAATAACATGCCATGATATATATTATAATACGTGCCCGTTGACTACAGCTTCGCTGCCTTCTCGTCGTCATCCCGCTCTACGACCAGCTGCTCCAATCCCGTGCGTATCTCCCCTTCGATCCCTACGGGCCGCCGTCCGGCGCTCTCGACGAATACATGCACGAAGCTTCCGACGGCGCACACTTCTTCCTTCCCCGTTTCGAACACGCCGACTTCGTACGTGACGCTCGATCTGCCGAGCTTTGTGACCGCGAGGGCGAGGTCGAGGGTGTTGGGGAACTCGACGGGGCGGAAGTAGTCGCTGGAGGAGTGGACGCAGAGGCCGATGTTCGGGGAGCGGGTGGGGACGAGGGAGCAGCGGGTTGTGAGGTAGTGGTTTATGATTGTGTCGTAATAGTGGTAGTAGATTGCGTTATTGACGTGACTAATTTATGATATCATATCGTTAGAATGGTTATTCGTTCGTGTGCGTAGTGAGGGTGCTGGGGATTGTATGTGTGCTCACCCGTATTGGTCGTTGTCGGACCAGCGCGTTTGGAAGTTGTTGAGGAAGTATTTGTAGTGCGTCCGGAGGCGCGACTTGAGCGCCATCGCGAAGCTAGCTCGGGTCGCCAAAGCTAGCTGTATGTTTGAGACGCCGGTGATTCGTGGGGTGATGCCAATGAGAATGTGTTACATGGTGGTGACGGTAGGTGCTTCCTCTTATATGCTCTCAGGAATGAAGCAATGGTGGGTTGTACCTCGGCTGTTGGTGAGACGCCAGGGTTGGGCATGCTGTCGTGCGTAGCTGGTTTTGGCTCTCTGTCGACACTACGCAACGCAGCATTTGTTTTAATTCAGATTCATTCAAACTTCATTTATGTAGCTTTCAGCAGGTAGCTCCGTCCTGCAATTACTATATGGCTCTTGGATTGTATTTGCTGATTTCGTTTTCTCCTTATGTCAGATAGCGAGGTCTGGATCAATTCTAAATTTTTGCTTTTATCGTACCGCACAATATTGGGTAGCACAGAGCTAGACGGAGAATGGTGACACAGATTTATGAGCTATAACGTTATATCAGTGCCAGACAAGGCTTCAAGTTTCCCCTGACCAAGGTGAAGGTAGTTACAGGTACCTTCACAATTTATCACGAAGAGATATCACAACGGGGTATCGGGCAGAGTGGAGCTGAATGTCCGGAAATGTGGGAGATGTTGAGCGTCCCTTTGTTCAGCAGACGTCTCGGCGCCATTTGCAGGCTTCCCACACATATGACTGGACGACTCCATCACCACATCCACAACTATACCGAACCTTCCGGATATTGATGTTACCAGCAAGCGGGGAGTGCGCGCAATTTACCAATACGTCGAATCCCCCTAGGAGTGAGCTAATTACCTTCGAGAGTTAGATCGCGAGATTTATCGGTCGCTGACACTACGGCTCAGCCGGCCGTAAATATAGATCCTGTTTTGTCAAAAGCGCACCGGCATGTCCGCATCGGTGAGCACAAAGCATGGCCGAGCTTGACGTGCCCGTAGGCCATCACCGTGGCGTACCGATGGAGATTATACCGGGCACAGAACCACCCGCGACTGTCCACCCGGCCCTCTCTATCAGCGACACCTTCCGCCGCCTGACCGCCATAGCAGCTGGCATCGACGTCAATCACGCGGACCCCGATTCCCCCGACGGCTGGCTGCAAGCCCCTGCGATCTTCAGAGTACGCGACGGGTTTCCTCGCGCCGGTGCTGAAACTACAGATGCATACTTCGAGTATAGCGACCGCCAAGTGTCGGTGCTGCATCTCGTGTACGCGCTGCTAACGTACGGGATGCAGCCCAACGCTATGGCGCTGGATCTGCTGAAGAAGCTGCTGGTGCACGACAATGTACGGGATCCGATGGGTATCTTCTTCCGGATGAAGGGACGGCCGGTGAACGATGAGGATTTGATACTGCAGTTGAAGCAGGGCTACAACTGGGAGCAGGTCGTGGATACCTTGTTCGGCGAGCCGGAGTTCGTGATGGAGCTGAGGGACTGGGGGAAGCAATACTTTACCGGGCTGCTGATTCCGAGTATGCATCCCTTACCTTTGCGTCTATAATAGCTTTGGTACATCTCGCTTGGAGGTTTTATGCTGATGTTGCATTTTGCAGTGGTTGCGGCGAGGGGGCCGCCGTCGAGCCATGGGTCGGAGACGGCGAACAAGGCCCAGGCAGTGCTTAGAGAACAGGTACTTAGGCATAGTCTATTCGAGAGTTTCTTTGAAGCGCGTTCGATGGTGCTAACTTGACAATCCGCAGTGCCTGAAGCGAGACGGCCATATGACGGTCGTCGGCCGGGTCTGGAACCGCTTCTGGCCAAAGGACGTCGTCCCGCCCCCCCGAACAGAGCTCTGGGACTACGGCCGGATAAAGGCCTGTCAGATAATCCCAAACAACTCTCCATATATCCCCGACCTACGCGACCTCCTCGTCCAATTCTCCGGCGACCCTCTCATCGCCGACGCCATCGATAACGCGACGAACGCGTTCATGCTAACACCGCAGTTCCACAGCTCCTTCCGGCGCTTCGAATGGTCGATCGAGGCGTGTCCGAGCGGCTGGGACGACGACTATAATTATATATTCAGAAAATTCAGCCCGTACCTCCCCACCGCGCTGAATTATCATGCGGATGGCGAGAAGGTGTTCTTTGGCAGGAAGGATCGGAGTATACCCAGTCCGAACCCGCAGCTGTTCAACGTGTACACGGCGCTGGCAAAGGTGGCGAATGCATCCGGGGCGGCGGAGGTGATCGATATGATACTGAGGGATGAGGAGGAGATTATAGAGCGGGGACGCACGGGGCGGACGTGGGGACGGGTCGGGCAGAACTATCTTGTGCGGCAGCTGGAGCGGCTGTCGATGCGCGACCGACATGTGGAAGGGTGATACGGCGGCGATGTATACTTTTAGCTTACTTGGACCTTTACATTGAGGTCTCTTTGACCTGATGTTCACCAAATGCTTGTATTATGAATGATGATATGAAGATATTGATAGTCTTGTAATTGTACCGCACACGATTGTAAACAGCGGCGAGCTTAATTTCTGCGGCAGCACAGCCTCCGCGCCCCTGCTGCCATCGACATCAGCTGCGTTATCACCTCCTCCAATCGTCCCCCGGAAAAGGTATCCGCCGACGCGACGAAACGGCGGGCTTGATCACCGACGACGAAGAAGTTCAGACGACTGCCGTTCCGGGCCGGAGAAGTGTCGCGCAGGGCAGGCAGAACCCCAGCGGTGGGTCGCGGCGGACTGGGCTGACAGCAGCCTCGAAACAGCCCAGCTGAGTTCCCCTGACCCCGGCGGACTTTACTTTTCGACCTCATCTCATCTTCTGTATATATCGATTCGTCATCCCGGGCCTCTTCTCTCTCGCTCTCTCTCTCGAAGCATGCATGCGACGTCCCTCCGCGCTATATCCGGTCCTCGCCTCCCGACGCTTACCGCGCGGACGCCCGCGTAGCCAGCCAGCCCTACGATCTCGACCGCACTCAGCTAGCTGCATCTAGCAAGCACGCAGCATCTCCGTCTCCTTATGACCAGCACACCCCACGCCGCTCCCGCCGGCACTCGCGAGCCCATCACTCCGCATAAACGGTCAGCAGCCAGCTCCACGACCTCCACCGACAAGCCTGATGCCGCGCTGCGGGCGGCGACGCTGAGCTTCTCCCCGCCGCTCAGCCGACAGAGCTCCGACGACCGGTCCGTTTCGCCGTCGAAAACGAACGGCACCGCTTTGATCGCGGCGCGCGCGATCGGGACTGGTGGTTCTGGGTCGCCAAGGCCCACAAGACTCAACTCGCCGGATCGTGGAGCAGGAGGCTCCGGAAGCCTGTCCAGGAACCCGAGCTCTGACGTGCTAGTGCCGTCTTCCGTACACGCTGGATCCCTCAAGGCTGCGCGGGTGAGCGTCAGCAGAACATCATCTACCAGCTCCGTGTCGCGTGTAAAGCTTCACAACGAGCTTGGCGTCGTCGTCAAGACCAACGGATCCCAGTCCGAGAATGTCCAGGCAGGAGCGCCGGTCAAGGCTCTGCTGACTGCCGCGAAGAAAGATAAGGGACGGAATCCATCGACCGCGTCGCCACCCAGTCTGCTAGCTGCCGAACTGGCCGTTTCGAGACTGACGGCATCCGTCACAATGGCTTCGACGGTGCAACCCGAACGCGACCAGGAGCCCGACATTCTCCCTCCCGCGGGCTCCCTCAATGAAGCGAAGAAGAGGTTCTTACAGCAAGCGGGTGCTAGCGATAATAACGGTTCCGATTTCCCTCCGCGCGGACGGCCGAGCCTGGAAGGTCCCACGCGGTCAAAAAATACGGGAACGTTCCTGGATAGCCCGCCGACGAGCACGGTCAACATCTCACCCTTGTCCGCTGCGAAGCTGGCGGTCCAGCATTCGGGCCGGAGTGCAGGGGCCAGCTCTGCTCCCCCCATTTCACCCAAACCCAACCTAAAACCTCGCCAGCCGTCGCCGATAAAGCGAGAGATCAAGCGCGATGACGACGTGCCCTCGCCGGCTCCGGCTCCTGGAGTTACACCGCCGCCAAAGCCGGCGGCGCTGAAGAAGAAGCCTGCTGTCAAAGACATTACCAGTCCGATTACGAAAGCGCCAGTACCCCTCCCCTCGCCGGTTATACCTTCGAAACCCGCAGCGAAACCCGCAGCGAAACCCACAGCGAAACCTACAACGAAGCCGGCCATACTCAAAGTTGCCCCACAGACCACGGGCACACCCCCTTCGCAGCCTATCAAACCGTTACCTCGGCGAGCGAGACCGCCAGCGCGCAATCCTCGATCGCCAGTGAAGGAGACCTCTCCTCCAATTGCGTTAGATGGCCCTAAGGAGAACAAACCGGTGGAAAAGGTGGTACCTCCTTTACCACCCAAGCCGGATGATACTGCTACAAAGATAGCACCACCTCTACCCCAGCCTCGTGGCGCAAGGGTGATCGAGGCACCGAGAGCCGAGGTCCTCAAGCCGGAGTCTCCCAAGCCAGTAGAACTTCCCAGACCTGTGGAGCCCCCGAGGCCGATACCTCCCAAGCCAGTGCAGTCCTCCAAGCCAGTGGAACTTCCTAGGCCAGTGGAGTCTCCTAAGCCGGTGGAACCTCTTAAACCAGCGGGGCCAGTACGACGCGATCCCAGACTTCTAGGCTTCACATCTGCTGTGAAACTGCCGCCGCCTGCCGTCAGTCAGCCAACGATCGAGCCTGTGAAACAAGACGCATTCATTGGGAGACCCAAGGTGATAGAGTCTGTCAAGCCACCTCTTCCACCACCTAAACCCGTCGAGCCTGCAAGCTCAGTGACAGCGTCAGTCACACGGCCAAAGCCTCCTGAGCCTACAAAGTCGGACCCGCCGCTGCCCACTCCAACTCTATATCCCAGGCCTGTCAAACCGAACACTGACGTTGGCTTGATCGTTGCGCGAAAGCCACCCTCCTTCTACACACTTGATAAAGGATCCTCCTCATCCACACTTCCCGGCCTCCTCCCACCGCCTCCAGCGCCATCGCGGAGGGCAACCTCGCCAGTGAAACCCATCCGCGCATTACGGCCGAATCACACGGGGCCAGAGTCGTCACGGCCACCGCCCCGACCTACGGCCACCTGGCGCGATGACCTACCCTATGATTTTGCCCCTACGGACGGGGCCGGGTATCTGCGGCCGTCACACACGGGCGACTCCCTCCACCATGCGAGGCTGGCTTCCTCGCTTGCATCCTCCCGCGCGGGCTCACCCGTCAAGTCGAACCCCCTACCGCTCCCACCGCGCCCGAGCACCGGCATGCGAACTACGATGCGCAGCCCGGACAAATCGCAAGAGCGGGATGCATCGCCGCAGAAGAAAAGCCATCTGCTGGGCAAGAAGCACCCGAACAAGCACCACGAGGGCTCGCGGAAGCGGTGGCGCGAGTTCGTGACGGAGAAAGAACGCAAACGGTACGAAGGGCTGTGGGCGGCGAACCGCGGGCTGCACCTCACGGACAAGATGTTCGACGGACGTCCCGACGCGGTGGGGAAGAAGCTGCACCAGGAGGCGGTTTGCGCGCTTGTTGTGAAGGATCTGTGGAGTCGCAGCCGGCTGCCGCTGGACATTCTCGAGCAGATATGGGAGCTTGTGGACCGTGGGCCGCGGCCGAAGTGGTGGCTGACGAGAGATGAGTTTATCATGGGTCTATGGCTCATCGATCAGAGTTTGAAGGGGCGGAAGTTACCTGGGAAGGTGCAGGATGGCACGTGGGAGAGCGTTCGGCGGATGGGGATCGTGCTGAAGGGGTACGAGGAGTTGGGATTGAAGGATAGTAAGAATAAGAAGAAGTGGTAACGATGCATGAGTACATTTTCGTGTGTGGTTCTTCGTCTTTGTACCAGTATTATTTTGTGAAGGGTATGACGGAACTTGATAGAATAGCCTGTTTGGATATTTTGAACAGTGTGGTAGACCAGCGGCCGGTACAAGCGTAATTATAATAGCATGTTAATGCGTCGAAATCATGAAATTTCACGAATTACCTGGTCGTTAGCTTAAATTGTGTCGCGTGGACGCCGCATGGCCGCAGTGAGGCACTTTAGTCAATGTAGCCGAATCTGCCGCACTCTTAACCCAAAATTGTAATTTTGCGACAGCAGCAAACTATTTCTCCAGATTCACACTCGTTATCGACAATGACGACGGACTTCTCAACTCTCGGTGTCAAGCCATGGCTCGTCACCTCTCTCGCCGCTATGGCCATCAAACGGCCGACGCCCATCCAAGCCGCCTGCATCCCCGAAATCCTGAAAGGTTCGCTCTCTTTTGCGGTCCGCGCTGGTCGTCTGGAGCTGCGATGCTGATTCAATGTGCGTCTGCTAGGTAAAAATTGCATCGGCGGCTCGCGCACGGGATCTGGCAAGACTGTTGCCTTTGCTGTTCCGATACTGCAGATGTGGGCGCAGGACCCGTTCGGGGTATTCGCGCTGGTGCTCACGCCGACTCGGTACGTCTCATCGATACACACTTTCTCCCACCCGTTCTTCGCAATGTCACAGCGTACAGGATACCTGTGCATGTGTATCATATTATACGGTATGGAATATGCTAATGAAGCATGGTGATATACAGAGAACTCGCCCTCCAGCTCGCCGAACAATTCACCGCCCTCGGCGCCCCGCAAAACCTCAAGCTCTGCCTCGTCATCGGCGGCATCGACATGCGCAAGCAAGCTCTCGCGCTCGCGCAGCGGCCACACGTCGTCATCGCCACGCCCGGCCGCCTGGCGGACCATATCCGCTCGTCGGGAGAGGACACCATCGCGGGTCTACGGCGCGTTCGCGTTGTAGTGCTGGACGAAGCGGATCGATTGCTGGAGGAAAGTTTCGCGGAGGAGCTAGTGCAGTGTTTGTCCGTCGTGCCGGACCAGTATGGTGATGTGAAGGGTGGGCGGCCGGCGAGGCAGACGCTGCTGTTTACGGCGACGGTGATGGAGAGCGTTTTGGCTTTGAAGGAGGGTGAAGGGCGGGCGAAGGAGAAAGGGGGTAGAGAGGTATTCGTGAGCGAGATCGATACCGACAGGTCAGCGACATATCCCATTCGTATCAATACGTTCGCTCGTTCAATGCTGACATCCGTGTGTGTATGTTATAGCATCGCGGTCCCGCCGACGCTCCATCAGACGTACATCTTCATGCCAGGCTACGTCCACCTCGCCTTCCTGTACACCCTCGTCTCCACGCCCCTCAACTCGAACAAGTCGACAATAGTCTTCACCAACCGCAAAGCGACAGCGCACCTCATAACCTACACGCTGAAAACCCTCGGGCAGCGCGTGACGGCGCTGCACTCCTCGCTAAGCCAGGGCGAGCGGATCAACAGCCTCGGCCGCTTCCGCGCGGGCGCCGCACGGATCCTCATCGCGACGGACGTCGCTTCTCGCGGCCTCGACATTCCCGAAGTTGAGATGGTGATTAACTACGATGTGCCGAAGGACCCGGACGACTACATCCACCGGATCGGGCGGACGGCCCGCGCGGGGAAGAAGGGCGAGAGCGTGACGTTTGTGGACGAGCATTCGATATTGTTGGTCCAGGCGATCGAGGAGCGCACGGGGAGTAAGATGGAAGAGTACACTGAGGAAGGCGTGAGTTTGGAGGGACGGGTGGTGAGGGAGAACTTGAAGAAGGTGGGTGATGCGCAGGTGATGGCGCAAATCAATATTGAGGACGGGAGAGACGAGTGGGGCCGGAGGAAGTTTGGGAAGCGACGATTGGAGGCCGCGGATAGTGAGGAGAGGAAGCGGGCGCGGTGAGAATATTGATGGGCGTTTTGGAGACGCCTTTATTTTGGCCCGCAGGCTATATTTCGACGTCAGCATACCCTTAGGAGTCCCACGATTTGATATTTAGCGTGTATATTATAAAAGTTAGAGGTGTACCACCTTGGGAGTGCGTGTATAGAGGTATTATCGCACTACCTAATTTTATGACTACAGCCATCTTCGAAACTTCATCCGTAGATCTGTCTATTGTGGTGATATAGCTAGGTGCTGACGCTGCTGGTAGACTGACCCAAGCTAATCTGCGGACCCGGTGGTACACCCCCCAGACGCCAATTCATGCAAAACTTTCTGTCCAAAATGAGAGAAGTCTATTGCGCAACTGCAGCAGTCTCTTCCTCGTCCCCACCGATACGCAAGTACTCCAACTCCTGCTCCGTTATCTCCTTCGGCGGCGCCACCTCTTTCTCCTCAGGTTTACTCTCGTCCTCGCCTACATTTCCATCCAAACTAGTCTTCAGATCCTCACTTTCCTTGTCCTTCTTGACGAGCGGCAGATCTAGCGTTTCCAGCAGCGGAACCTCGCTGACGATATCGCCGTCTTTGGGTAGCGCCCAGTCTGGCAATGGGGTCTCGTAGGACCATTTCCCTTCGACGCAGTTGTATTTCTTCGCGTGGAGGTAGATGCCTAGCTCGTGTGCGCCGGGGTCTGTGTATAGTGGCGTGTCGCAGATGGCGCAGGTCTCGCCGGACATGCGCTCTGCTTTGCGTTTTTCATAGTCCGCGCTATATACGTAGCAGCCGCGAGAACGAGGTTAGGAGATGAGCACACGTGTATGGCGAAATGGATGAGATGGGGTGAACGTACACTAGTTCGTCGTGGTAGGCTATCGCTTCGGCGACCTCCTCTTTGCCCATGCGAGATAGCCGCGTGATGATGTCTTCGTCGTCGCCCTCGCCGCCGATGCCGAGGTTCGGGCCGAAGACTTTTCTGTTACAGTATATCTATATAATCGTTAGGTGGTTCATACATAGCTTTAGGCAGACGTACACATGCATACCGGGTCGTTGGCGATTGGATGACCGAGGAACTGGAGGTGCACTCGGATTTGGTGCGTCCGACCCGTGAACGGCAGACACTGAACGACGCTGTAGTCTTTCGCAGGGTTGTACGACATCCGCCGGAAGAGTGTTTTAGCGTGCTTTCCGTTCGCTCTGACGCGGTTCAGGCCCAGTTTTGGTGATATTGCCAAGATGGGCTGCTCGACAACCACGTCGCCCCTAGTGATACACCGCATAGTTAGAAATCGAGGACAGGGTACAGCGCGCAAAGCGACGGTGAGATAGCATGCACATACTCAGGAAATTCGCCCTTCACCATGGCGACATACTCCTTCTTGATCGTCCGCGTCTGCAGTTGCAGCATCATGCTCTTTGATGATTCTTTTGTCTTTGCGATAAACATGAGGCCCGAGGTCAACCTGTCCAACCGGTTACACGCTGTGCATGTACACCATCCATGAACGACCTTAGCATCCTTCTGTTGTGCTGCCGTCTCGAGGCCAATAGAGCAACGGAAGGTATAACAGGCACCATACGCATGGGATTCCACCCGCCGCGCTCGAAGCGCATGATCTCAACGACGCTATTATAGTGATACCTGCCGGCCGGGTGGACGGGCATACCCGCAGGTTTATTGATAACGATCATATCGTCAGTTTCGCAGACGATCGTGACGGGTTTATCCGTCACGGGAGGTTCGTGGCGGTGTAACGTGTGTGTCACTATATCCCCATTCCGGATGACCTGGTCGAGGGAGTCCGTGGGCTTGCCATTAACCGAAATCATGCCCGTCAAGACGGCGTTCCTCTATATATGCGCAAGTTACGGAAGTATCAGACACCGCACTTTTTTATCCGAATCGTCTAAAGAGCAAGTGGGCAAGATGGAGGAAGGCCTTGCTCACGAACGTAGTACTCTTGTGGCCGGTCACGGAACTCATTGGCGTATATGTCATAGATGGTCTTGTTGCGCCAGCGCTCCTTGCAGTATGTATTGTATGTGTAATGGTACGGCTTTACGCGCCGGAAACCGCCCTCGAAGTACCATGGCGGGATGGACGGCGAAGCCGGGGGGATCGCGACCTCCGGCGGGCTGGCAAAGCTACCGGGTTCTCCGTTGGCGCCGTCGGCTGTCATTTTGAAAAGCTGCAGGGAGAGGAGCGGGGCGGCGGGGTGTCGGACGAGCAGCGACAGCGAGGGGAGGGGGCGCAGGGCGAGCAATGCGGTAAGAGCCAAAGAACGGGTATGCGATGGTAGCTTCGTACACCTGCTCGTATGTCTGGCCGACGCTGAATAGTCGAGAGCCGCGGCGCGGCGGGGAGGAGATATCTCGAGATGAATCAGGTTGAGGTTTGTTGTTGCTTGTACTAAAATGCAACAGCAATTTTTCTTCGCACTGCACCGCGATGAAGCAAGCCACAGCCGAGGCCCACCGCCACCAACGCCACTGTCTTCGAAACCAGGAATCCCGAGGCCACTCCAAGACCCGTCCTTTACTCAAGCTTGACTGTTCAGATTTCCAAATGGCCATTCAATTAAGTAATCATCAAGATACCTTTAGATGCTTGTGCGACGTGAATCATGCCAACTGACAAATGGCCCTGCCGGGGAGTTCCGAATGCACCATTGAGTCAAATTAACCCCGCCGATGCGCGATGCAGCGTGCTGCGGCCAACGTCCGATGTCAATTGCAATCCAGGGTATCCGAAGCATCGAGATTGTGCACAGCACACGTGGGACTCCGGATGTTGGACATCTACATCGTTTGAATCCGCCTTGGGATCTGTATCCAGACCCTGCATCGGTTCGACGGAGACCGGCTTCATCTCATCTCAAGAAAAACGGCGCATCGATCGTGTTGGCGGGGCCCTGGCAGCTCCTCCCTCGATCGATATTTTACAATCTTGGCTCCATCGGAACCTCGCATCGCAGCTTCCTTTTCCATCCACCGCCATCTGCTCATCGCCCGTCAGCTCTCCGAACCCGGAATCGGGCCCCGACAGGGATCCAGATAAGCAGGCCAACTTGCACCGCTACGACGAGAAAATACTACTCCGTACGGACGATAACTCCAACTAGAGCCGTCATCTGACCAGGTCGCGAGCTCTTACGCAATCTTGACACACATTATCTTCCCGTTATAATACCTCCCGGCCGTCGTTTCCCCTAAGTTCAGGTGCACGCGATTCTTACTTCATATATACCTCGACCACTTCCGCTAAGTACAGTTTCTACCGAAATCTAAAACCTCCTGCACCTCTAAGAGCTGCTCCCGACAGGCATCAGAAAACTATTCACTCGGCATTCCAGCATGCGCATGACGGCGAACAGACCCTTCTCCAGCCGCAGGGCTTTACTAGCACAATGCCTGGAGTACATGAATGAGCGAGCTCTCGAACGACGGAAGACGAGACGGATAGCTCGAGAGAGCTAGAGGTTGGCCAATCCTACCGTCCGCTACCCGCCTGGTGCAAAGGATTCGACGGGTGAGACTGCCCTGGAATGGGTATATAAAGACGATGCCGTCCCTTAACGTTGGCGGAAGACCTCTCTCCAACTTTTCCTCTCCGATCTTCATTATCAAGTCTCTTTCAGCGTGAAAGTAACCGCAAGAGGACGGGAACATCAGCTACAAGCTCAACGCCAGGAGTACCAGAAGGACGCCATCCGTATACACACCTCACCTCAGGCAAGGCCCCACGACGAACACGAGCGGATCATAAATCCGAAATCTATTCATCGGCGGATATCTACGGCAATAATCGTAAGCATCTGATTCCTGCTCGCGTTCTGCATATTTTTGTGAGATCAATTTTGCATTTGCGAATCTGGCAGAAATATCTGCATGCATTACAGAGCGCTGCATGCTGGCCCCCACGGCGCATCTGCTGGAGCCAGCTGCCGCGATCGATGGCCAGCCAAGGCGCAGCTGCATGTGGCCAGCTTGCGACCTGCAGATAGCTATCGTACCAACATGCATGAGTTCCGGCCAGGGCGCTATCTTCGGGTCGCCTAGCCTTGTTTAGCAGCTGGGAACGCTGCTGAGCGATAGCTCAACCGCCCGATGAGCCGAAGGTTGGCGATGGCGACAACAGCTACTCGAAAGGGCCCTGCTGCAGATATATCCGGCCCTACTGTGGATTTTACTGCATATGATAATAATCTGCGTCGTTTTTGACAAAAGCGCAGAGTTTTGTGGATTTGCTATTTATTCACCATTTTTGTTCGTGAATCTTACTTAAACTCTGTTTTGCGCACATAGATACAGCATCGCGGACATAAAAGTACGGTTATAGGACCCGACATTCCTCGCCTCTTTCACTCGAAGATACTCAGGCCACAGCAGCAGTCATCATGTCCGATACGCTAGTCGCTTCACGTTTCCTCCCCTCCAAC
Source organism: Drechslerella dactyloides (assembly GCA_020064725.1). NCBI lineage: Eukaryota > Fungi > Ascomycota > Orbiliomycetes > Orbiliales > Orbiliaceae > Drechslerella > Drechslerella dactyloides. The sequence goes on along the minus strand of JAGTWJ010000008.1, from coordinate 1,166,379 downwards.
GACCATATCGGCGTCACCGCCGTCGCCTTTAGCGGGGGACAAGGCAAGGCCGGCGTCGACGCTGGACCAGACTCTCTCATCAAAGCCGGCCTGCTCAAGCAGCTCAAAGACGACCTCGCCTATAGAATTGACTATGATGGCATAGTCAACACCTACGCCGATGTCATCCCGGAATCAGACCCGACGGTCGATAATATGAAGCGTCCGCGCGCCTGTAGCGCTGTCAACCAGCGTCTGCACGAACAAACCTACGCGCACGCCAAGGACGGCAGGCTCGCCCTCACACTCGGCGGCGACCACAGCATTGCCATCGGCAGCATCTCCGGCGTTGCCCGCGCGATCCGGGAGCGGCTCAACAAGCCGCTGGCGGTCATCTGGGTGGACGCCCACGCGGACATCAACACGTTCGAGACCTCCGATTCCGGCAACGTGCACGGCATGCCCGTTGCCTTCCTGACGGGTCTGTGCAAGCATGACATCTTCAGCTGGCTGAAGGAGGAGCACATGATTCCCTCGTCGAAACTCGTGTACATCGGCCTGCGCGACGTGGACAGCGGGGAGAAGAAGATCCTGCGGGAGAACAAGATCAAGGCGTTTTCCATGCACGATATCGACCGCCATGGGATCGGACGGGTGGTTGATATGGCGCTCGAGTATATTGGCGACGACATACCTATTCACTTGAGCTTTGATGTCGACGCGCTCGACCCCGCACAGTATGTCCAATCCACCTCGTCACGCGTTACATCATGCCCATTGTTGCGGGACGGGAGTTGAGTTAACATGTGTGTTTCTGTTTTCTAGCGCTCCATCCACGGGAACACCCGTTAGAGGCGGGCTGACCCTCCGCGAAGGCGACTTTATCTGCGAAGCCGTCCACGAAACCGGCCGACTGGTCAGCATGGATCTCGTCGAAGTCAATCCGAAGCTCCTGGCGAAGGAAGGCAACGCGGATACCTGGGAGGTGGCCGAGACCGTCCGGGCAGGGTGCAGCTTGGTCCGCTGCGCGCTCGGCGAGAGCCTGCTGTAGAGTTGATCTATCATGGCTGCTGACTGCGCTGCCATGCCGGTCTTTCCATTTTCACTTTCATTTTTTTTGTTTTTCCAATCACTACTAATGTTCGAACTCGAGTTGCTGTCGCGCGGCTACTTGCCTGCTGCTAATGACTGAGTCTTGTACGCTGGTTATATACCCCGGATAGCTTGTATTCGGTTCGGTTCGGTTCGGTTCGGGTCTGTTCGTTTGGCTCGACGGTTTTACCACGCCGGTGCGGCTTGGAAAACTGGTAACCATTACATTTCGGTGATATGGCGACATATCCCATTCCATCATTACACTATGTATTAGATTGATCTCGCGATATTTCAGTAGACAAACTCCTGCAAAAGAATACGAATACTACTCTTTAATCTTAAGAATGAATTTCGCCCCTTCATAGTAGTGGAATATGGTGTAGAGATCTATTTACGAGATCTATTTACAGCTAATATACAGTGGTAACATGATCCGGCATTTATACAATGATCGTGAATGAAGATTAATACTCTAATCCAAAGTGGAGTCTGTGCAACGCCGTCTATCTAGTCTCGATCGAAGACGTGTATCTTCTAGGTATATGTTACCAGTCCTACAACTTATCTTTTGAACTTCACTCCAATTGGACGTCGTTAGTTAATCCTTATCCGGAGTTTCAGTCTCCTGCTGCGCTGGCGACGGCGCCTGCTCCTGTTGGTGCTTCTGTTCTTCTCGCCTCTCGAATTGCTGACGTCTCTCATACCTCCTGCGCCAATTGGTCTCCCTTTTCCACTGCTTCGCTTGCCTCTTCTGCAGCTCTTCTTCTTCGGCCCTGAGCCTTTCCATGACGACATCCAATAGCGCCAATGCAGCGTCTACATCGTTCATTCTCGCTGCTGGGTCCCTCGACGGCGGTGGCTGCGGCGATCGAGGTGGTTGCGGTGGAGGAGATGCTGAATGGTATTCTCGGTACGGTTGGTGTTGATGGCTGTGTGGCTGAACTTGCGGGTGAGCGTGCTGGTGGTGTCGATGATAGTCATGGGGCGCCTGCTGATAGGGAATATGCTGCTGGTGATGCTGCTGCGGTGGTAGTTGTGATGGATATGGGTACGAAAGAGGAAGGGATGTATATGGTGCTTCGGACCCCGCTGCTGGCGACGGTCGGTTCTCCCGTTCGATCTCGTCCCAGCGCTGCTCCGCCTTACTATCTTTCCACAGGTGCAAAATCTCGAACAGGACTTCGATCGTGATGAGGATGATGATCCTGGATAGCCATGTCAGCGTTCGTCATAACTCGGAATAACCCGTCGGCTAATGATAACGGAGAGAAGGAACGATATACACACATCCACTCCAATACCAGCCCGTGCCGCTCGCTCAGCTGCTCTCTCAAAACCGCCGCCGTTTCACTCGCGTAATCTAGTTTGGCATTCAACTGTCTGATACGCGCGCCGACATCCAACTCGCGCCCCACGCTCTCATAGCAGCCTTCCAACCCGAGCTCCTTCTGAGAGTCCCAGAAGATATCCGGCAGGTTGTCCGTCAGCTCCGAGTATAGGTTCAACCTGGCGCGGAAGCTCAACAGCTCGCCTGTCTTGCGTAGGATAAAGTTGCGAGTGAACGGCAGACGGGAGCCCCGACTGAGCAGGGCGGGAATAGAGGACGTCGACTCGATGTAGCTCTGGAGTAGCTCCTCCAGGACAGCCAGCTTGGTCGATCTAGCGAGGCCGGAGGAGAATGCAATTTTGGCTAGCACCGTGGGAGTAGCTTGCCGGCGGGAGCTCTCTTCCTCCTCTGCTGCTTGCCGTTGCATTTCGGCAGACTTCCACTCCGGTGACGACAGGGTCGATAGCGGTTCCGAGGTGGTGACACCCGTACCGTGAAGCAGGTGATGGAGGTGATGGTCCTCTTCTAGCTTCCTATTCGTCCCCGTGCCAATTATCATGACGTCGCCCCTCAGAAAGCTCGTCGACCGGCTGGGATCCTCGACGAATTCCAGCGTCTCCGTCTCCGTTGTCGAATGCGGGCTCTCAGCCGCCGGCCGTATCAGCGCGGCCACAGACGTGATGATCGCCTCCGGCAGGCCCCACGACACTATATTCCCGGACGGGAAGACAAAGATGTCGCCATAGCTATCAGCGCCGGCGTTCGGGAAGTGGCGAGCCGCTTGTGGGGGCAGCGGTAGCCGCAGGTGTATCACCGCGTTACCGAGACCCGTGGACAGCGGATCGGGAACGTATCCGCCGGACTTTAGCAGGGAGTCGCATTGTGTGAGGTTGTACTTTTCGGCGGTGCAGTACGCCGTGCAGACTTGCGTGGGGAGCTTGCTTTCGCTGTCGCCACCGGACTGGGATGTCTTGTTTCTATCATTGGCGGCGGCGGCACGGCGGAGGGAGGATTTGGAGGTTGTCGTAGACCGGGCCGTTGTCTTCTTGTCAAATTGCGGAGCGACGGGAGACTGCGAGTCTTTGGGATCTTCGGGTTCATCTCGCTTTGCGGCCTTCTGGAATGATCTCGTCGTGGTGTAGGTGCGGATCGTGATGGTAGCAGGTCGCTGGAGGGGCACGCGCGGGGCAGCGGGGCAGTAGCGGATGGCGCGAGATAATGGCACGGTCAGAAGACATCGAGTGGCTCTGAGGACGGACATGCCTGGGCCATGTTAGAGCTCCGGCGGACGGACAGAGGTAGCTGGTGATATCGTGATGTCTCGATGGTGGTACGACTTGGTGTCGCACTGGAGAGATTTCGCAGAGTGTCGCTAGAAACCGAAGACGGCCGCATTGGGCAAAAACGGAGCCGCAACACATGCCCTCACAACATGCAACAAAGCTGCCCATCTGCAATGCGAGGCTCATCGAATTCATATCTCCTCCTCGCGGGCCAATTGCAGACCTTCAAGCCCCTCTCGGCATCACTTCGCTCGCTATAGACGCTCTTGGCGCGCGACGACGAGCTTCGGGCCATCAGGTGCTGTCGCTGCGCCTCGTGGGTTGCATACAGGAAGCCGGTTTCAGAACCATCGTGCAGCTCGGCATCAGCTTGGCCGGGCCGAACAGCTCATCGCGCTCCATCTACGTAGTAAACGTGAACGGCCGACAGTATATATTTGGAATGCTCAGGAACTTGCCAACGCCGTCGCACTTCGCAGGTCACGCAGCTGGCGCTTGCCCAGAAAGCTGAGGTTGCAACAACGTACGTAACGGCCCTCTGTCGCAACAATCGACAGTCGACCAATCGAGACTCAAAGTGTGTATAAAAATATCTTTTGAAGGCCTAATTGGCGGTCGAGGACGCGAGGCTTACGAATTTCTGATCATCAACTTACCGAGTCATGAACGTGATATAGTCGACGAAGCTACTGTAATTGGAGAGAATGCGGGTAATATCCAGGAAACCCATGCTCTCCACATCATGCAACAATTAATTAGCTAACGTTATGCTTGCGGAATCTAGCAAATATACACGGCTTCTCGTGCTTGTGTAACTGGTAACCGCGGCCGAGTACAGACAAACTCGATAGAGGAGGCCCGCTCTTATTGCCCCGCCGAACCCACCTATCATGACCTTTGCGGTATAATCAAGAAGGGCCCGAGAAACAAGCTGCCTAAATTTTGGGGCTGTGATAAGTGCCGATACTGGTCATCGATACACGCATACGTACCCTGCGCATATATGTTTGCGCGTCTCCAACGGATGCGCCTGCATCGTCCGAATCTGGTCTCACGAGATTTTTCCGTGCAGCTGCGTAACTTCCATAGCTATAGCTATAATGCCAAACCTTGCCAATGCATATCCAAATGTAACGTATGAACTTGGCGACGTCGGGAAACTGGACTCGCTCACCAGACTTTGGCGTATGAAGACAATTTTAGAATCTAGAAAAAAGTCAGGGCAGCCGAGCTGCAGACCAGGCGCAGGAATTTGCGTAACCTGGGTTCGTTCATCCCAAATGCGCCACGAGGTTCAACCCTTCCATTGATCACGTATATACGTATATCGGTCGAGGCTGCGAGGTCGAGATCGAGGTATATAAAGACCCCCTTACAGCCTTCTAGGATTCGAGTCATAACAGACACTCCTCATCCAAACTCCAAATTGCAAACAGCATCTATTCTAAATATATTCAGACTTTGATATCCTACGTACAGTTCCGTTTCGGCTCTCGCTGAAATTTGCAAACAACTTCAAGTTCGATCGGATCTATCAATTCTTCTGAGACGTACCAAATTGCACCGTACAAAATGTTATCCAAAACAGCAGTCGTCGGGGCACTCCTCTGGTCAGTCATATCGATTAGCGCCACGGCAGTTATCATACCCCGCGACGAACCCCTCATCGATGTTGCCATCCCGCATGTAGCTGCGGTTGTTTTCTCTGCGCCCAGAGGCCCATTCGCCAAACGACAATCGCTCGTCGATTGTCCCGCCGGTTCAAACTACTGCGGCACAGTCAATGGAGAATTCTTCTGTGCGCCAGTGTGCTGCTATCAGAATGGCGTGTTCAGTATGTAGCAAGTCCTCACAGCCCAATCCCGCGTTTTCATTTCAACAATATATCCACTGCATGGCTGGAAGCTTACGAGCCGTAAACTAACCGTATATTGAATAAATCTAGGTGGCTTCGGATGTGAGCGCGGATCTTACTGCGTGATCAATGGAGCAAATTCTGGGTGCTGCCCGAATGGCAGGATCTGCGAGGGTCCTCCTCCACCTTGCGCGGACTTCAACGCCGCAGGGACCGTTGAAGCACCAACCTCAGCCTGGTAAGCAGAGTGCCGCACATGCCATGATTGACACAAACGACAAAAGACCCCAAGCTCAATCTATGCGTGAAAACCGCTAACAAGTCGTAAACCACACGCTAGTCCACGAGATTACCCATTCTGCACAGCAGACTCCAACGGCGCACCGGCCTGCGTGACATCGACTGACGTCGGCTTCGGTGGAGGTATCACAGCGACCACGACGAGGCCGACAAGGCTCATAAATTTAGATGCCCCAACGGCCACGCGAGCGCGAAGAGATGACGATGATGATGATAATGATGATGACGACGACGACGATGATCGTCGATTCAGAACTCCAACGTCGTTCATCAGTTCGGCCACACCAGTAGCAGCGTTGCCAACCACCGATTTTACAACCAGCGAAGCACAACGTAGCGTGTCGATTACCACGCGAACGCAGAGGGGCGACGACGACGATGACGATTACGACGACGACGACGACGATGATGATGATCGTCGATTCAGAACTCCAACGTCGTTCATCAGCTCGGTCACAACGGTAGCGGTGGTGCCAACCGCGATTTCTACAAGCAGCGAAGCACTACCTAGCACGTTGGTTACCACGCGAACGCGGAGGGGCGATGATGATTATGATGATGATGATGACGATGACGACGATGATGATGATGATCGCCGATTCAGAACTCGAACGTCGTCCAGCTTGACCACACCGGTGGCGGTGCTACCAACCGCCGTTTCTACAAGCCGCGAAGCATTACCTAGCACGCCGACGACCACGCGGACGCGGAGGGGCGATGATGGTGATGATGATGATGACGACGACGACGACGATGATGATGATGATGACCGCCGGTTTAGAACCCGAACTCCGTCCAGCTCGGTCACAACAGTAACGGCGACTGGCGTAATAGGACAGGGCAGCGCGACGACGGCGAGCGGCACTAGTATTCCACCTGGTGCCAGTACTATCAGCTCGCCGTTGCCAGGGTTCACGGGTGGATCGAGCAAGGGGTTCGATCTCAAGCCTGCGTTTGGGCTGCTTGGTGTCGCTTTGACATTTTTCTTCTTTTAGTGGAATTTGGCTCCTTTGAGTTTTATTCTTCCATAGGTGCTTGAACAGTCGCGGCGATCTTTATTAGGGAACTTGCAAGTTGTATGTCTTGTATTTCATTGGTGATAGGCTGTCAGAGTGTGATAACTTGGGTTGCATTGAATCTGTGGACTTTAAGGCCTCTGTCGCCTTGACAGAGCTATAAACTGAATCATAAGCGTCTATAGGTTTATCCGGTGTAAATGGCGAACTGTAGTTATAATTAATTCCCCGGCCCACCTTTCGCAGTATACGAGAATGAAATTTTAAAGTCAGACTTTACAACCTTAAATGCAAAATCCGTTGACTAGCATGCAAACTTTATTGCACTTGTGTAGAACATTTGCGACGAAAGCTTCCCCACAATGAACCTAAAAGCCCGAGACATTGTCGCTATACCGCCCAATTGTGGCTGTTCCGCCGTTGCGATCAGGCAGTACGCCAGAGAACCATCGTAGCAATCGCCTATCCTGATAGTAAAAGAACGGCAGAAGCACAGAAGAAATTTTTTTGTTCTCATATTATTATAGGGCTCGTGACTCCGGATACAGTATCGTGAAGTATGGGGTATAAAGATGTGCACGGGAGGATTAGCCCTCGCAGCCGTCGTTTCTATCATCTTATTATAGTATAGATGTCATTTACCGTTCTCCGGGTAAGGTCGAAAACATCCATAATGAAGGCCAATGTTCTCGCGCTCGTATTCGGGCTCAGCATCAGCGCCGCCCAGGCCGCTGAAACGATCCTCGGCGTCTACATCCTTTCCCGCCACGGTGACCGAACCGACAAGTCGCACCCGCCCACCAAGCTCACAAATCTTGGTTACAGCCAGATCCTCACCTCAGGCGAATACTACCGCAACCGCTACGTCTCCGCCACAGCGCCTAACAGAATCTTTAACCTCTCATCGGACGAGGCTGTGAACTCGCAAATATCCGTGAGCACAACCGACGACACCGTCCTACTCAACTCGGCGCAGGCGTTCCTGCAGGGTCTGTACCCTCCTGTCGGCGTACGGTCCAGCGAGACGCTTAGAGATGGGACGGTAGTCGCAGCAGTTAACGGCGGGTATCAGTTGATTCCTGTGCATGTTATGGGGAATGGTGGTGCGAACAAGGAGGATGCGACGTGGTTGCAGGGAACGTCTGGGTGTGCTGCTACAATTAAGAGTTCAAAGGCATATGCGGACAGCCAGGAATTCAAGAATCTGAAGAACGAGACGGAAGATTTCTATCACTCTCTGGAGGGCGTTTGGGCTGAAACTTTTAGCTCCGAGCAGTCGGATTTTACTAATGCGTATGCAAGTAAGTTTACAGCCATGGCTATGACATCTGCTGCACGAGGATTACACGAAAAGCTTTATCTAATGCCTGCGCGTATATGCGTATAGTCTACGATGTCGTCAACTACGCCGGAATTCACAACGCTACCATCCCCTCCGCGAACCTCCTTACCTATGACGCCTTCTTCCAGCTCCGTACGCTTGCTGACAAACAACAATGGAATCTCGCTTTCAACGCCTCTGACTCCGTTCGCGCCATTGCGGGTGCCACATTTGCTGCGGACGTCGTCAGTCACCTCGAGGCTATCATTTCCTCCGGCGGAAGCAAGCCAAAGCTCGGCGTGCAGTTCAACGCCTACGGAACCTTCCTCTCGTTCTTCGCTCTTGCGAATCTCCCTGCTGCCAGTGAGGATTTCTACGGACTGCCAGACTACGGCTCCAGCATGGCATTTGAGCTATTCACGAACGAGCTTGTCACCACTGAGTTTCCGAAGGCCGAGGATATCAGCGTCCGCTTTCTGTTTCACAACGGGTCAACGGTCGCTGGTGGCGAGTTGCGACCATACCCGCTGTTCGGGCAGGAAGAGACCGAGATGAGCTGGACGGACTTTGCGCAGCATATGAACGAATTTGCAGTATCTACTACGGAGCAATGGTGCACGATCTGCGGTAACGAAGGCGGCATGTGTGCTGGCGACGCTGAAGTTTCTACTGGTAGCACAGCTCGAAAAGGCGAGCCGCGCCGCGGGCTCAGCAGTGCTGCATCCGGCGCGCTAGGGGCGCTCTGCACGTTAGTCGTGATATTAGTGATTGGGGGCCTTGCTGTCTCGATCGGCGGGCTCGCAGTTGTGAGAAAGAAAGACCTTAGGGATGGCAGCAGCGGAAAGCAGAGCCAGCACTCCTACATTCGACATTAGAGATCCCCAAGTGGATCCCGGGCCCTACATAATTACCCTGGCCGCACATCAAAATTGCCGATTGGCACCCTAAAAGTTACTGTACATATAGATTGATATAAGCATTATTATATAGAAATTAACCCACCTGAGGACCATGGATGCATACCGCGCGGGCCACTGCAACCTCGCGTGGCCGGAATGGCGCCAGGCGTCCCATCTCCGACCAATTTGCAGCCTGGCTAGCTCCGGGAACGTCCCAGATTGCGAGCCTTGTCGACCCTGTTGCAATTTTCTCGGGTTGCGTTGGTGTAACCGTTGTATCCGCCCTGCCGAACAAACGGTCTGCCCAGCCAAATCGAAGTGGTACCAGGGCAGTGGCAACAGTAGTATCCAAGGCAGTATCGTGCAGATACCTGCTTGCTGCAGACGAGACAGACCAAATGGACAGACGAACAGCCAGTGAAACAGTATCAAACGCGCACGTTGCCATATAGCCAGTATGCACATTATGTATCCAACCCGCCAGCTAGTGAGCATCTGTGGATCCCACGGCGAGCTTGCCAGTCATAACGCAAATTTTCAAGGCAAAATGAGGTAACTGGAAGCCTACGGCGGCATAGTATCGGTACATTTGTACCGTAAATGCGTGCCGGTCGGCGCTGGGTGTATGCGTCGCAGGTTACCGTACTAGCTTGATAGGCGGTAGATTGAGTTTCCATCGGAAACCTTGGTCGAATCGAGAGCTCGGGCGAGCCGGCCGGAATTTGTAGAGTCTTAGACAATCGCACATCCTTCGACAAGTTACTTCTTCCACACCCATGTACAATGGCGAACAATGTAAAAGTACATGCGTCAGTAGGCTAGGCCGCCGCTTAGATCGGCAGCCGGCGGGGGAAACATTTCTTGTACTGCGATAGCATGCCGAGCGGCCGAGGTATAATATATAAGATTGCAATCCCTCGGATGGGCCGAGCTTCTGGAATTTATTTCATTCTGTTTCTTTATTTTTCCCCTCTTGTTTGTTCCTGTCGTTGAACGACAGGCGAACAACCGCAGGCCGACGAGGGCTTCACTTCTTGTTCTGCGCATTCTTTTCTTTCTTCGTTCGTACGTTTAGATTTGGCCGTTCGGCTGCCCACAATCGGATATCGATAGACTATCGCAGCTCTTGGCACGTTGCATTTTCGACAGTCAACGCAAGTGACGCTGTCGATATTCCTCACAAATATACCAACAATGGACCAACATACACCGCCCAGGACACCGCCTTTGGAAGGCATAAAGGCGAAGCAGTTGGATACAGAACAGTTAGAATTAGACACAAAGAGCCATGTCTCTCAACCGACATCAGCGGCTTCGACATTGACATTGACATCGATGTCGTTGCCGCCTGCGACGACAAGCCCGAAGCATGCCGACATCCCCACAAAGGCATTAGTCATCCCGTCGCAAGTACTCTCTTCGAGAGATTTGTTGCATAATAAGACTCTGGACAGGATATTCAGACTACTCCAGAGCGCCAGTACGTAGCCCCAGCATAATCAAACTACAACAGCGAAGCATCGCCATCCCGAGTTTTTATCGATCGAGGCTAAAACAACGGTACTAATCAACAGATGGCCTCGACAAGATTATCCGCACAATTCAATATACCACCCGTCTTCTCTCCCATATCATGCTACTCAAAAACCTCCATACGCCCCTTACCTCAACTGCAGCAACGAGCATCCGCCGACAATTCGGCCTAACTCGCCGCCTCCTCCGCACATTCAACAATGTCGCCCAACTCGACGCTACGCTCAAGCTACTTGTCGATAGCCGTCGCCGAATAGCAGCCGACACATTCGGGTATACATGCGATCTGGTAGAAGGATTGGGATACCTGGTGTTTGGAATCGCCGATTCGCTAGGGTATTTGCCCGAGGCTGGGATCTCGAGCATCCCATATCGGAGTACGGTGGATAAACTGGCGTTTCACTTCTGGCTATACGCCCTGGCGGCGTCGATTGTTGGCGGTGCGTTGAAGGCCTATCGGTTACGACAGCGGATAGTGAAGTACCGGGCGATATTTCCTCCCTCCGCTACCGCTACGAATGCCGTTCCAATCCCGGCTATCGACTCGAACACAGGAGCCGAGACACATCTAGCAGGTTCGACTGCCACGAAGAGAGTTCAAATAGTCACAGCAACGCAGGATATGCCGCCCACACCACCGGATTCGCCGATCCCGACTTCGCAGATCTCAGTCGCCGACGCTGCGAATGGAGTTGTGAAGACGATGAAGAAGCAGGAACTCGATATGGAGCTTAAGATAGTTGCCTCGCTCGCGGATATTGTGTTCCCGTTGGCGGCGTTGAAGGTTCCGGGATTTAGCACGCTGAGTGATGGAGTTTTGGGCTTTGCGGGGTGCGTCAGCAGTGCGGTGGGTTTGAAGAAGGCGTGGAAGGCGGCTGCATAGGTTTCGATATATTTGAGTATATTTTCGCTCCAGCCTTGAGAATGATTTTTTGCTTCTACATTGATCCTGTTTGGATTTGTACTATCCTTCTTTGCAACAGACCACGAGCGCACGAGCGAGCATCAAGTACTGCTTACAATTTCCCGACTTCATAGTTCTTGTAGATATTAAGAACACAACTCTAATTTCTCATCATCGAACCTTCTCATTCCAAATCCAAGCTCGAAGGCATACCAAATGTAAACTTGCAAATACGGGTCGAGCCCAAGATGACTGGACGAGCCACGTGCGTATAACAAATTAAAGTGACAAAACAATCAATGAACTCAGTAGATATATTCCTAACGATACCCCAGGCAAGGGAATATCATACCTTCTCTCACTAACTCAGCCCCCCAATCTAGCGACTTACTTGAGACTCAAAGATTTCAACAAATTCGCGACAGTACCCTTGTTCAACGGCTCCCCCGAAATCTGCTGGTAGCGCCAGGCTATCGCTGCATTCTTTTCGCTTCCGTTGATGTCTTTCACAGCCTGCTTGAACTGCGTAATCTGGAAAAGGAATCGAGTACAGGGCTGTCAGTACGCGTACATATGTGCCTCTCGCAATATAACCGGAAACTTTCGGAATAGGTGCTACGTCATGGTTACACAAAAAGATATAATATATATGTAGCCGAATGTAGCAATCGATCGATATTCGGCTAGGATACTCTGAGGCGCGGCGGGATCAGAAGTGGAAGTCAAAGCTTACCTGCTGTTCTGTCAACTCTACAGCGCTGTGTTTCACAAATTGGAACCAGCGCATTTGCACCGCTTTTAGAGACTTCTTTGACTCGGGGTATGCCTCAGTGAAGTCTGCATAGACATCCTTCCAGGGAACTGAGACAAGTTCGTTATTGGTACGTCGTTTGATGATGTCCAAGAGACCTTTATCGAGGACGTTTGTCCAAGCCTCTGTAGGCTCGCTTCCTTTGGCTCTGCCTTTGCCACGAGGTTTTGGGTTGCTATCATCTTGTGGCTCTTTTTTGGTCTCTACGTTGGTGCCTTCGTTGGTGTCTTCGTTAGGGCCTTCGTTAGGGCCTTCGTTTTCTTTATTCTCGTCTCCGTTATCGTTCTCATGAATGACCTTTCGCTTCTTGGCCGGTGGCTGCTTGGCTGTGCCACCACTCTTCCTGCCACCACTCTTCCTGCCACCTCGACTGCGACCTCCTCTTCCTCGTTGGCCCTTTTGGCCCTTCTTTGTCCCTTGGGCGGGGTCAGAAGTTGTAGCACCATCGACGTCATCGTTTCCGGTCTTCACCTCTCCGTCAACGTTCATAGAGTTAGCACTAGTGCTGCCGTCCTCTTCTGTTGGGTCTTGATCTTCAACAGCGATTCCTGAGTTTGACTGGTTCTCTTTATGAGAAGCTGCAGGCAGCTCTGCTTGTTCAGTTTCAGGCTCTCCATGGGCGTCTTCGTCGTAGTGGGTAGGATACGTATTCTCCATGTCTTAGCTATGTAATTTTGCCAGACTATCTGAAATTAGCAGAGCGGTTAGTGCTGCAGTGACAGAATACTTAATCACCAAGAAGGAGGTTGTATGTTGAGGATAAGATTGATTATTGTGAAGTCTGCGTGGACATATAGGTACTGGAAAAGATATCAGATCTGGTCACTAGCAGCTTCCTTTACCCCATACATGGCCCAGTCTCGAAATTGGGGGATGAATCTTCAAGTATCAGGAATAGCCATGACATTAGTGAACGATTGAGTATTGTGATGTAGTTCTTTTAGAAGACAGAAGAAATTGGTGGTGCATTGGTATATGATGCTAGTAATTACTCGAAAAGAACTTAAAAACACCATCCAAAGTAACTAAATACTGGTAAATGTGAACCCATAGCATCTGCCTGTTATGCCGTGTATAGAAAGAAGCATGAATAGAGATTGGCAAATGTTCAGTTCGCAGACGAAAGCAAACGACGCTGGATCAAAGAATGAAAACAACAATGTACAAAGAACACCAAACTCTGGCCTTGAAAAGACTTGCTAACGACGTACGGAATCCTCAAATGCTCGTCCTGGTACATATACCTTCCCTTAAACCCCAAGGGCTACCCTCTCCGTGCTTTTATATTTCATATCTTCCTGCTCGATCTTGAGCCTCTCGTAATCATCAAACAGGTGACGATACTCAGTCTCGTACATGTCAAGCTTCTCCTTCAGAGACCTGACCTCCGTCTGTGACTCCTCCAGATTGCGCTGCTGCTCCGCCTGTGCCGGCGAGCTACGGCCAGCACGTGCAGAGTTGAGCGCCCGCTGGAGCGCGTCTTCTAGCTGTCGGACCGTTGCGTCACGTCTCGCCACAGTCTGCTGTGAATCTTGCAATTCTTTGGAAAGCGTCTGGATTCTCGCCTCCAGATCAGACATCTGTCGCGTATGGCGGTACATCGACTCCATTTGGGTCCTGAGCGTGGCGTATTCGTCCTGTGCGGTCTTGAGTTGTTTATTTATAGACTTGACTTCGGACTTCTGGTCCTTTGATTCCTTCTCATATTGCTTGAGATCGACTTTCAGCGCCCTGATCTCCAGCTTGAAGCCTTCGGTCATGTTGTTAGCTTCGTTAAGTGCCCGTTCGAGTCGCTGCACTTCGTCGCCCTTCCAGTTCGACGCTGCCATCCATTGGACTATCAAGCTTTGTTGTTCCGCTGCCTTCGCTTCAGCAGCCTTCGCCTCGTCTGTCGACCGGACTCGCATCTTGTTGATCGTATCTTCGAGCTTCGCGATGGTGCTCAGGTAGCCGTCGATGAGTTTGTTGTGCTTGTCGATTAGGCTACGCTTTTCGTCCAGCCAGATTGCCTCGGGGGATTTCTCATCCCTTATGGCGGCAAGCGCACTCTCGGTCTCCCGGAGAGTCTCCCTTAGCGACTCCATTTCTACTCCATCGATTTGAAGCTTGGTTTCCGCTGTCCTGATTTGGAAGTGTAGCGACTCGATTTCGTTCTGCTTCAGCGCGTGGAACTCGTTGGACTTCCGTTCGCGGGTCTGCATCTGGGCGCGAAGCTCAGAAACGGTTTGGATTGTGACGCGCTTTTCACTCTCGACCTCGTCTTTCATCGTTTCGATACTCTTGTTGAGCGTCTTGATCTGTTCTTCCGCCTTCCGGAGAGCTTCAGCTTGTTCGGCGAGGGCATCATTCGCTCCGTCGAATCTGGATTTAGCTGCGGCCAAGTCTGCTTCGACGGCATCCTTGTCTGCCTCGGCCTTCGCAATTCTATCGAGAAGCTGTTGCTTGCTTTCTTCCTCGTCTTTCATCTGCTGCTGAAGCTCGGATACTACCTGGGCATCTCTGTCTTTGGTTTGTGCAACCTCCGCTCGTAGCTTCTGAACCTCTTCCCCGAGCTCCCTTCGGACCTTCTCAAGCTCGGCCTGGGTCTCCTCTAGCTTGACAGCCTCGGTCTGTTTCTCCGAATTGTGCCGCAGTATGTACTGATGCTCAGCCTCTTGGAGCTGGGTTCGAAGTCGCAATTCAAGAGCGCTCTTTTGGACTACCAGTTGAGATCTAATTTCGTCCAAAGCCATTTGCAACGCTTGCTTTTCTTGTTGGCAATTTCTCAAAGAAGCCTCGAATTGCTCCTGTGCGACTTTGATCCTGTCTTCATGAACGAACGTAGTTTGTTCCTGATAATTCTGATGTTGGGTCTTTGCATCTGCAAATAGTTGCTGCGATCGTTTCCGCTCAGCCTCAAATACGGCTCGATCCTCGTCCCTGAGGCGCTTGCTGGCATCGATAGCTGCTTCATATTCCGCGATAAGCGACTCCTTCTCTTTCTCAAACGAGGCCCGAAGTTGCTGCAGCTCAAGGTCATGATCCTGCTTCGAAGCAAACATTTCGACGTCTTGATCTTGCATTGTTGACCGTTCGGCCTTAGACTCTTCTACGGCAGTCAAGGACGCCCTCAATCGCTCGGATGTCTTGCGCTCTGCTGCCAGTGCCCGAACCTTGCTCGCGAGAGAAGCCTCCAACTCTGAAACCTTCCGGTAAACCCTCTGGTCCTCTTCTAGTTGTTCCACCGTGGTGCCGCGGGCTCCTTCGAGGACTCGGATAGAGGCCTTGAGCGTCGCGACCTGGGTCTCGTGGTCGTGTTTGAGTTGTTCGATAACATCGGTATCGGTCTTAGAGCCGCAGTTGCATTCCGCCGTTGGCCGCTCCTCTAGCAGCTGACGACGCATTTCCTCGGTTTGTATTTCATAAGTTTCTTCCTTGACGGCAAATTCCCTGCGGGCAGCCGCTAACTCTTCCGCCGCTTTCACCTTGACCTCCTCAAGCAGGGCGTTTTGATTGTCCTGTTTTGTTTTGTCGAGGTTCCTGAGCTGCTCCACTTGAGCCTGGAGCGCTGTGATCTGTTCTAAATAGCGTTGCTGGTTCTCAGCGGCAGCCGCCGACTGGGCCATCTCTCGCTTCACAGCCTCGACTCGCTTTGTATTACGTTGGGTAGCCCCGTGCAGCTCTCGTCTATGTTGTTCGACAAGCTGCTTGATCTGTTGTTGGAAATTGTGTTTCTGCTGTTCAATACTTATGGCATGGCGAGCCCCGATCTGTTCAAGCTCGGCAAGGCGGTCCGCAAGCAAGGATTCCTTTGCCTCGATCTTTTTCTGCAGATGTTCGTTTGCAACTTTCATCACTTGTACGACTCGGTGTGCCTAATTTGTAGTTATTAGAACCTGTTTTGCATGATCAAAGCTAAATGATTGCATGTTTCAATTTACCTCAGAAGAGCCCACAGGGACATTTGTGATCTCAGGAATTGGCATGGGATCTGAGGAGCCGACCGAGGTTGATGATGCATTGGCGGATTTATGCCCCAACTGGTCGCACAACTAGTTTAGAGAGAGAGAGATGTTAGCACAAGGTCACAGACATAGCATGGCTTTTAGGTTCGCTGAGCTGTACCTTCTTCAATCGAGCTACCTCAGCCTCGAGCAAAGATTCCCTAGTTTGGTTTTCGATCCTTGGCTGAGCAGCCAATACTGTACTGATATCAATCACCGCTTTGTCTTTCAGATCTCTTTCTTCGATCTCCGAAGCATTCAAACCGTTGACTTGCTCATAGCTCTCCGGCAACTCATAGTAAAAGACCTCTTCGCTGGTCGGGGATTGCCGCGAGCTGGAAGGCATGACTACCTTCTGCAATCGCGGCAAAGACCCATGGACTGTAGCAGAGACATTGGAAGGAGCAGGCGAGAGCGCCCGCCCGTTAACAAATGGTGGAGATAGTTGTCCATGGGTGCTGGTCAATTGAGATCCTGTTGAAATAGAGCGCTGCTTTCCGTGGCCGTGCTTGCTCAGATCGGGAGAATGGAGGGACGAGGAAATAGATGATATAGAATCAACAGAGGCATGATGTCGGGAGGAAGGTTCAGGGGATTTGGTGGCCTTTCGGTCGGAGTCTTTGTTTGAGTTCTTGTGACCAGGACTCGGCTTTGACGTGCCGCTGGAACTAGATGCGGCATGATTACTATTATGTTTAGTGGTACGAAGTTGGGTATGGATATGAGCCGGTTCCTCTGGGATCACGGCTGATGCAGCCGTCCGAAACCCAGTGGCTGGAACGGGAACATAGCTGGCGCCGGACGAGGTGCTTCGGATATGTAGTTTCCTTGGCTGAGGGTCCGTGCTGAAGCCGAGAGAAGATGCCGAACGGGTATTGTTGGCGGATGTCTCGAAGCTTGGCTTGCGATTGATGGGTGCCGCTGCCGACGGCCGCTGTGCCGCAGGCTTTGAAGATGTTGTTGATGATGCTGTTGTCGGAGTCGCCGCTGTCGCCGTCACGCGAGACGTCGCCGTCGATGCGAGCGGGCGGTTCGACTGGGCGGTTTTTGTCGGCGGGGAAGACACTCCATGATTGCTTCCGCCGCCGTTGGCTTTTGTTGTCGCCGACCCGGATGAAGATGCGTCAGAAGTAGAAGTCAAGAACTCAAAGGGCGACTTTGGCCGACTGGTCCACGGCCATGGCATTGTGTATGCGCCAGGTACCAGGAGAACCCGGCTATGTCTCTGGCGGCAGTGGTTTCTTTGTTATCGGCGATGTCGTCCGCGTCAAATGAGGGATAACGAGGCGAAAGCTCTCCCAAGGACGAGATAACATTAGTAAGAATAACAGCCGTGGGAGGATGTTCGCCGTTTGGTCCAGCTCATCAGGAGCGGTTGAAGATATAATCCGATACTTGTGATCCGGGTTGTCCAAGGAGTAATAATGGCGATACGTAAATGTACGCCCTCACAAAACGCAGAACGATGCCCCCAATCAACCAAATGCCAGATACGAAACCAAGCGTCCGTCTGAGCGAAGAAGTATAAAAGCTAACGTGCGTGCAGATGCGATATGAGGATCAACAGGTCCAAGGTCATAAGAGGAATAACTTTAAAAGGGACTCCGTAAGGACTTGGGGATCCTTGGAAGGCAGTCCCTTTTTCTTCTGCCCCAAATTCCACCACTCTCTTCGCTCTCGCTCTTTCCTGCCTCTAGTTCAAAATCCAATACCGCCAGCCGGCCTGCTTTCTTCGCCTCTTCGCCTCCGCGTTCAGGGCAAATCGGGTAAACGAAGGCTCAGAGCCGTGCGTCTCCCAGTGTCGCACTCTGCAAGTTGTGTGGGTCGCACCACGGCAGCCGGTTTAATGCAGCCTGAGGATCGCAAAAGAGTCGAGCTGGCAAACTGGGGGCGTTCCCAATCGTTGGCGATTGGTCGGCTGGGCAAATATGCCAAAAGAGATTCGACAATACGGCCGAGGGGCTTACGGCAGCCAGCTGAAGAAGGGGTCCAGAACTGTGGAAGCCTCGTGATGTATGTGACACTGCGTCAATTGAGGAGAAGGACTCAAGACCTGATGGATATTGCAATGTGTGAGTTTAAAAAAAAAAAAAACGGGACTCCGAAGCTGCTCGTCTGAAGTCCAAAATTTCGTGAAATCTAACGGCTGAGTTGATCAATTGCGACGAAGAGGCCATGCGATCAGTTAGTGTCGCGGAGTTCTGAATTAAAATACAATCACGGCTCCACTTGGTCTTGGGGGGTGTTTCCACGAACCTGCCAGAAAAGCTCATTCTTCGAGTGTGGAGTCAGTCGGTCTCGGGGCCTTGGGACTTCAAGGCTAACCAACGAACGATTCGGTCTCGATAACGCTGTTGAAAGCATGTGCATGCACCAGCCCAAATTCATTCCTGTTTCCCATGCGAATACGAAAGAGTAGCTGTTTAACCTAAGGGCTTGAGCAATTAATTTATAATTTACTATTCCTGGCTAACTTTTAGGAGAGACAGGAATGCAGAGCTGGGGTCGCGGTCGCTGGCCGTCTGTCCGCCTATTTACAACCTCCACCCAACGTTGCAGTTGTCGTGGCCGGTCCGCAGCAGAGAAAAGCTGGCTATCCCTTCAGCTTCGCCGCTTATCGACAATGGCGCGCCCCGGTGCCTGAAAGCGACCCAGCAGGGTCTAGCTAGCCAGCGACTGGCGGTTCACCTCGGCATATGTTGGGTTAGAGCGCCGAGGGACGCCCTTGGCCTTGGGTTTGGGGAACGAGGCCAAGCTTGTTTTGGCACGACAGCCATCGGTCGACCAAGTTTGAGCCATTCCCAGGACTCCCCATGAATTAGCGAAAGACTTTGAAGCTGTGAAGCCCAGTGGGTCATTCTCCCGATCCCCGTTTCGCCGACTGGACCCCCGTGCTGGGACACAGCGACCGCTATGCAAATCCCTGCCGCCGCGGGCAACATCGCAGAGACACTATTTCCACATTCGACGTCGTTTCCACGAAGAGCCTGCGCCCGCTGCCTCGCTACAGACAGTCGTACGTTAACGATCCTGATCAGAGACACCGCCAACAGACACGCCTCGCCTGCGTTCCTTTTCTTTTTCCATCGTGCTATTACACACGTCGGGCCTTTTAAATTTCCGCTTTGGTGGCTGACGGGTTGGTTTCCTTTCGTCTGTGTAATCTTCCCATGTCGAATCACGGTTGCCTGGCGGAGAATTCTTCGCATGCAAGCTCGTACGTAATCAGGCACGCAGGCACGCAGGCAGGTCGGGATTTGCGTCTCGCGGTGCTCGAAGATCCCGCTGCGAGGTAGGCACACGCATGCAGCGCTTCCCTTCTCAGATCCTTATTGCTTCGACCCGTCTGGTGATGTTTGCACTGGGCGCAGGACGCTGCTATGTGACGAATAACTTCTCCTGACAGTCCCTCCCATGTGGCGGGCCTCCCATATGGCGGGCCTGACAATAACCAGATCCTTACCGTCGAGTGACTCCGTGCAGTGCAGTTTGCTCGGGAACGCGGCTGAACCAGCCTGACATCTGCTCTGTTCAAATTCGTGGTTTTGGGCGTACGTTCGTGTCAGCGGCTGATTCACCCTTTTGCAAGACAGCACGCTATCGCGGCCCGGCGGGATCTGATACGAATTAAAACAGAAACGCAAACTGACCCTTGCGGTTATAATAATGCAATAGAATAATGCAGTCTATTGAGTCTTGAAGCAAAGATAGTAATGTCTCTTCGACCTGCTCGGATCTCGCAGTCGCTCTAGCTTCGTGGGGAAGGTATGCCTCCCAGCCAGTTGCATTGCATGCTCAGCTGACAAAAACCATCCAATTGCACGAGCGGCCCAATTTTTGATCGAAAGCTGTAGGGTAAATGGACCGACGGCGTATGCTGAAATGACAGCCGAGTTTCGCATTTGTTGTTTCTGATGTCCTACCCTACGCCTCAGGCGCCAGTCGCTAACGAAGCTTACACTTGTGTAACCTGCTAACAAGCAACTTTGACAATCTGGAAATTGCAACACTGCAACGTCAACATTAACGTTGATTCGAACGCAAATTTCCGTATTCGCGCAGCCGTGAGGATCCACGCCCATGAAATCCTCAACGAACGAATGCCTAATGTTCGCCACTCGAGCCTGCGCTTTCGCCATCCTATCTCCCGTTGGCACTTTCCAAAACAATTCGTCTGGCCTTGGGCCCCACCTCGCATGAGGCAAGGTTAGTATATGACGGATTATATTATTCTGCGGTACACCAAGTCCGTTTGCGGAATCCTAAGTCAGCCCACCCTGTTCACCCTCGTTTGCTCCGCAAGTCAATAGCTTGGCATTTGCGCATACGTATACAAGCTTTTTGCCCACGAGCAAGCCTAGCCGGCTGTCAAAGATCCTCTTGCTCTTTGACGCATTTGAAAGCGCGCACGCGGAATCATCTTCTTTGTCGCGTTATCTTTTTTATTATTATTATTAGTACACTTTTTTTTTCTTTTTGAGAGAGTTCACATTCTGCATGATATCTGTCATACCATCCCAGCCTGTTGTAGTGTCTACGCAACGTAACGTCACAAAGTTGGTGGGACGCAACTCTCGTACAGAATGCATTCCACCAGGACGACAGATAGATAGATAGACTCAGTTGGAATGGCGAGCCGCTTACGTAGACGTCGCCGCCCAGCATAGGCAGGGATTCGATGACCCATTAACGAGGCTTCCCCTGCGCCTGCGTCGGCTACATATAACGTTAACATGCAAGACAAAGCAACGAGCTTCGTCACCTCCGCAGCGCTGCTGTACGTACATACGCGTGGAAGCTTTGGGCGACAGCATGCCACGGTGCAAAATGTCCGTCTGTATTTTACCAGTCAGCACCTTTACGAGTATTCTTAGTAATCTCCTCCCTGGAATGGTGTCACTACGTATACATGCGTGTGAGTTGAGTGCCTAGCGAAAGTCCACACGCACGACAGAGCAAGGCTCAATAAAACAGACTCTGACTACTCAACAGACATTACTCAAGGCCATACTTTTTTCTTTTGTTTTTCGAGTCCGGCGTTTTGTCCACGCGCCAAGGTATAACTATCCTACGAGTCTAATTTCACGTAGGTAGAGGCCGAAGTTCCGTCCCATCATAGCATCCCCACCTGCCAGAGTCGGTATAAACCACAGTATCCATGTCACGGAGCATCAAAGCAGTCCAGTCTCAGACCGACTAGTATACCTAGCTTATAAACGTTAGACGCATGAATGTACTAGAAGTAATACCGCGTCATAGCTCCTCATCCGCCTCGCGGTAATTAATCATCGACTAACCCCGTCCATAGCTCCTACTTATCTTGCATCAATCGAACCTCCCCAGCCCTTGCCCTTGCACGTCCGTACGGGAGACATGCATAACGTTAGCATGTCATGTTCCTGACGCTATAGCACCGCATTGTCACAGGTACCCTAGACCGGTCGCCGGACAAACTGTCCCTGCTGTTGCATCTAGTAGATTTGTCATCAGACCTGATTGCAAGGCTTCCTTGCTGCAGAATATCGTCCAGCAAACGCTGTAAAGGGCATGTATATATAACGGGCAAGAGAGAGAAATCTAACTATCCGGGGGCCGATTCCTTGCAATGATGAATGTACATCTGCGGGATATGATAAGATAAGGTACGGACCAATCTTTCGCGAACCGAATGTGCATAATCGTATGCATATGTCAAGCATAGGCTAGCTAGATCGAGTTTCAAATGGCGAGACGCATTACATTAACCTCCTGTCGGCAGCAAGGCCGTTCAGCTGCTTAGATTCATTGACGAATTAGTCCGTCGAACTAGCAACCCGATACGGCCTCGCGATAGCAGGTGCGTGATGGATTGCATGCATTGGTCAATTCAAAATTGAGTAAATGCAACTAATCCATAACCAGAAATTCGTTGTCAATATTGACACCCACAAATATCGAATCCCGCCGGCGCGGCGCGCACGTAGCGTCTACGACGTCGACCTGGACCGGCAAGCCAAAATACAACAAGACAGCATGTGACAAACGAGGACTCGAGCATATCACGATATACGATAGCCACCGAACCTACATTTTCAACTAATTGTCCACACGCTGAGATCTGCAGGATAACAAGTCTAAGTGAACAACAATGTATATTGTAGATTAAATACCCCAATATATGATATATCAATTAACATCTCCATCGATCCCGGCTGCAGACCTACCCAAGAGATAAACCTATACAGTACTAGTATATATATGCAGTATAATGAAGAAAAAAGATATTAGTAAATGGGAAAACGAAGAAAAAGGGAGAGATCAAGCAGAGGAAGAATTGATCAATCGTATCAATCGTCACGCCGTCAACTGCATGCGGTGCACCTGTACACTAGCACATACCATGCTCCAGACATGAATATCGACGAAGGAAAGGGTAATCAGACAAAGAAGAAAGAAAATTCATCCAAAGGCAAGTGCGCTCAACCACCATCCACAAAGATTTAACATCCAACCCAACAAAAGCAACGGCTCGCCAAAAGGAATCTTCAACAGAGAAAGCCAACAAGAAAAGAAGGCCCCATGTACACCGACAGATAACTGAGAAAACCCAAACAGTCGGCCAACAAATCACTCAGGTCTGGTAAGGTTAGCTCTCATCTGTCTTCGTCTTGGACCCGAAGAACCCTAGAAACTTCCTCGGCGATAGTGCGTTCTCCTTCTTCGCCGGCGACTTGCCCCTCTCCATCCGTGCATTCAACTCGTCGATCGACGAAATTATTGTCACCATCTTGTTCGCCGACGCAGCACTCTCCGCCGCTCGCCGCGTCGACGACCGGTTTGTGCTCGCTCTGTCGGATCCGCCCCGCTCCTTCAGCCGCTCCCGCGCATCGGCGCTACTTCCGCCGCCGCCACCAACTCGTTCCCGATTGCGGCTCCGATCGCGCTGGGACGGCGGCGGATCGTCCGACCCGTCCCTGTTGCTCCTTCTTTCGCGGCTTTTATGGCGGTCACGGCTCTTAGCTCGGTCTGCTCTTCGCTCTCGCTCAACGCGCACGATCAACGAACGTACATCTTCGTCATCCGGGGGCGCTAGCATCGCACCGTTCTCGTCTCCTCCGCTTGTATCCCGTGCTGACTTGCTGCTTGATTTCGGCTTTGGGATCATGGACATGCGGCGCCCTGCTTTCTCGTCTATCTCTTCGTCGCGGCGATCGAGTCGTGAAATTGTGCGTTCCCGCTCTAGCTCCTTCTTCAGCTGCTCGCGTTCGCTGCGCGCTTCTTCTAGCCGCTGCTTCGCTCCGGTACGGTCCAGTAGCCGCGCCTCTCGCTCTGCCTTCAGCCGCTTCTCCAGCTCTCGCAACCGCAGGATCCACCGTCGCTCGTTCTCGTCGGTAACGTCGTCAAGGGAGGCGATCGTGTTGTTGATGTTGGTGTCCGCGGGCACCTCCGGCGATGCCCGTGCAATCGAGGTATCTACGGGGACCAAGCTATCCCGGGAACCGGTGCTGCTGCCGCCAGCTCGGATAGGCAGCTTGGATGGCTGTAAACGGACAACGTTCAGCTCAGCCTAGTATTACATAAATGAGTCCCAAGTTAGCGTCGTGCATCTGCATTTGTGCATGTCAACAAATCAATCTCGCTGCAGCGACCCGTTATTGCTCGCTAAAAATAACCCCGACAGTCATATCTAGCAGGGGTCGCTATCGGGATCTACCCGGTTAGGCAAGTAGTTTAAATCGACGCCCTTCTTACGTACCTTTAGCAGTCGATTTTCTGTCTTCAGCTTTGTGATATCGTTCCGCATGGAGGACTGCTCGCCGACTCCGTCTCGAACCATGGCCTCGAGTCGCTCGAGTCTACGGGTTCTGGTTTCCAGGGTGTTCTCCACGACGCTATTTTCGTTGTTTCAAAAGTTAGCTAGGGCCCTTGCTCAGATCGATGACAAAGAATCGATGCAATTTCCAAAACGGAACAGGAAACAGGAAACAAGAGATAAAATGCCGGGAAATATGGCGCCACTTTGGCTGATATATGATGTGGCAGGCATATACAAATAGAGATGAGATGGTTCGGTTCGTAAAGCACGTATGCGGCTGGGCTGAGAAGCTGTGAAGAACACGTACGCATATTCCTTCCACAGATCCCGTTCTATGTTCCTTATTCGGGTCTTGAAACCCGTTAGGACGGACTCCAGGTTCTTTGCGGCTGCGAGTAGAGATTTCGAAAATCCCGGAAGATGGTTGTTGACACTTGCATCGGCGGAGAGCACCGCGCCACCCTTGCCAATTAGCTTGTTCTTGTCCGCCCATTCGGCTCCGCACAAGGCGCTGAGCCTAATCCAAAGCTGGACGAGCAGCGAATTGCGTTCGGCGAGCTGCTCCTTATATTGCGCCTCCAGCTGTGCCAGGGCTTTGGAATCCTTGCTGCGAGCCTTCTCGAGATCTGCAAGTTGTGATTGGTGTTGAGCGATCAGCCTCCGCGACTTCTCATGCGTGTTTTGGAGGTCGTCGGCGAGCGACTTGTCGGCCTTGCGCGCTTGTCGCTCCTTCTCCAAAAGGTCTTGTAGCCTCTTGACTTCCATTGCCTGTACCCGAACAGAGACATTTGGATTGTCAATTCCCATTCTAATTTCCAAACTAATAATATCGCCGTTCGTAGATGAGAGGGGCATACCGTCTTTTCCATGAGGGACTCGCGGTCCTTAAGCGTCCGGTCTTTGTCGGCCAGGTCAGACTTGACGCGGCTGAGCTCGTCCATTCGCTTCTCAAGCTCCTGTCGCGAACGGTTAGTACCGAATAGTTTTGATAAATACGAGAACATCTTGTCCAGTCTGTCGGGATTCGGAAACAATGAGGTTGGCTTACTTTGAGGATGTCACTCTTGGTCCCGCTAAGATCGCCAAGAGTCTCGCGCATAGATCCTTCGAGCTCGGCGAGCTTCTCTTTCCACTCCTTGATCTCGGCATCGCGGCGAGCAAGGCCCTTCTTGAGTTGTCGCGCGGCCTCCTTCATGTTGAGAATTTCCTATAGCGGTTGTCAGCAAGTCGTGTCATTCCAAATTACTGGTCGGCAAGGTCGCGACGGCACCTGATTCTTATCGTTAACAAGCTTCTCCATCTCCTGCTTGTTGAGATTCCGTGTCTCGTCCATGAGTTTACGCTCTTCGAGCAGCCTGTCGCTAAGACTTCTCGATCTCTCCTTCTCGTCCTTGAGCGTCTCGTCGAGCGACTTCATTGCACTCTCCAGCTGGCCAATCTTGATCTTGTCGCTGTCTTGCTCTTCCCGCAGGAAGGCTATTTCTCCCTGCGCGCTCTCTTGTTGCACCCCCAGTCGCTCCGACTTATTCGTGAGATCGTGGATCTGCTTCTCAAGACTTGTCATCTCGTTCTCATTGTCGTTGATCAACTTCTGTGATTTCTCAAGATCTGCCTCCAGGCCCTGGATCTTGGTCAGTCTTTCCTGCGCAGAGTCTTCTAGTCGGACCACAACTGTGCTCAACGTCCGCATCTCTTCTTGCAGAGCACCAAAGTTCTCATCCTTATTACGTAACTCCTCCTCTATCTTCTCCATCTCTTGCACGCGAATGTCGATTTCTTCCTCCAATCGCTGGATCTCTTCTTCGGCTTCTTCTTTGAGATTATCAAAGTCTTGTTCCAGCTCTTCCCGAAGGCGAACCTGTTCGTTACGCTCAGCGATGACAACTTGTAAATCCGCGTTGAGAACTTCCAGCTCATCCTCGTATTCTGCAGCGAGGTCGCCGAACTCTTGCCGCTGTATCACAACCTTATCCATTTCGCGGAGCTTGGTCTCAAGCTCGATTTCAAGATCTTGAATCTTGAGCTTGTGTTCGGAAATCTTATCGCGCAGGGCTCCGTTCGCGTTTTCGTAGTCCTCCCGTTCAGCGTCTGTCATTTGGTTCTGTGGATTGCTGCTGACGCGACTCATAGCGCGATCATAGTCGCCAACCTGGACAAGTTGGTTATTCTCTCGAGGCAGGCCAAGCTTGAGCTCCTCGATTTCCTGGTACAAGCGCTCTTTCTCGCGGTTGCGAGAAGTAAGCATAGATAGCTGCGCGCTGACCTCGCGACGTAATTCCTCATTTTCGAGCCGTAGCTGAGAAACAAGAGTGTCGCCCGAGCCAACGGAGATAGAGCTTCGCGTCCGGAGGCCACTGTCGTTAGGGCCCTGGCCCTGAGCGGCTGCTTTGAGGTCCCAAAGATCACGTCGTAGATTCGCATTGTCATCCTCCGCTTGCTTGCGGCGGTTGGTCTCGCTCTCAAGGAAGTCGCGAAGGGTTTCCTACACGCAAAGTTGGCGGTCAGTTTTAAATACGGAATGCTACTTAGAGTCACCCAACATACGACTTCGTCTCCACCACCGGCCATGCCGCGAACGATCTCACTTAGACGTTCGCATTGGCTCTCCTTCTCTTTGAACTTGCTCCGCAGCGTTTCAACCTCAACTTCGACCTTTTCGGTCTGCTCCTTCCAGTAGACGACCTCCGTCTCGAGTGTGTTAATATCATCCTTTTCCGCATCGTCACTACCGTTGCGGGTGCTGCTGGTATCACCGGACTTCTCGAGCTGCTTGATCCTCTTTTTCAGGGTTTTGATGTGGCTTTTCAGCTGCGTATTTTCGACGGCAAGAATGCCATTCTCATTCTGCAGAGTTTTGACGCTCTCCTCGGATGTCTTGTCCAGGCGATTGTTGAGATGAAAGACTTTTATTCTGAGATCCCAGTTCTCCTTCTGTAGTTTGTCGATAGTGCCGCTCTGCTCCTTCAGAGTCATACCACGCCCAGGCTTCTTCGAGGGCGAGAATGCGCCGTTGGAGGCCTCACGTTTCCGAAAATCGCGGGCGATGGTTTCGGGGACTTTGATGTTCCGTATCTGCGCGTTCAGTTGTGTCTCGGGAGGTATGGGTTCGCCGTGACCGGTCATCCGGGCCCGCGGGGTCTCAGGGGCATCATCGTCGGAATCAGATCTGCCCTCCTCGTCCAGGTCCTCCAGTACCTTCTCCACCGCCGCGTTTACATTGACGCTGCTTGCGATGCTCGCACCGGAGGCATGTCGTCGGACAGACCTGTCGCTCATGAGCCTCCGGTCCGATCTGCTGCTCCCCTCCTCAAACCCGAAGTCGAAGTCGTTCGATCCTCGTTTCGGGTATGATATGTCAGGCCCGTTGTCCTCGATATCCGAGACCTTCTCACTTCCTATGGAGCTTATACTACTACGGCTCCGCTGGGTCTTCAGTCTGGATTTTCGAATGGTTGTTTCGGTGGAGGTGATTTCGTTGCTCAGACCGGATTTCCGCTGCGGCTTGGGGGTCATGTATTGGTTACTGATCGTTCGCGAGATGTTCCGTGCACGCGCCATCGTCGAGGGACTCGATAGAGACTCCAGATTGTCCGAGGCGGGGGCGGATCTGCTCGAGAAGCTGTCGTCAGCTGTGGGCAACTCCGGCATCGGTGACGAACGGTCCGACGATGCCTGAGATGCAAGAGAGGTCCGGCTGAGCTTGGACTTCGACTGCGGTTTTGTATCGTCCGGCCTCCGAGGGGTGTTCTTGTCCTTCGCATAGGCGGAGGCAGGCTTCGAGGGCGGACCCATGTCGGAAACCTTTCGCTGGCCGGGGTGTCCGCGGTCGACGGCGAGTTTGTGCTTTGGTCTGGAGTCGCTCGGCCGTATCCCACCTACTATCGATAGATCGGCGTCTTCTCCGGCACCGCCGACGGGGCCAAAGGGGTCTGGGGAGCTGTGTCGGAAGGAGCTCTCCACCTGAGCGAGTTCTTTCTGCTGGTCGGCGGGCAGCGAGAGATTTGAGCGGTCCGCGATCTCGTGGTCGTCCGAGTCATCGGCGTCGCCATTGGCCGGGTCATCGTCGGGATCGATGGCGCTCAATTGCTCGTCGTCGTCGAGATCGCCGTCGGCCGGGCTGACCATCTTGTCGTCGATTGTGCGGGAGGACGCCGGGCGGACCTTGATGATGGGAGGGGAGGACGGGTAGACGGGCGATATGGGCGAAGGGACGTCCCTCTCGTCGTCGGAGGTATTTGCGGGCATGGCGGCAAGATGCGACTCAATGCATAAAGCGCGGGGGCGCGGAGGGCGGGCGGGAGACGCAGGTGGATTCGATCGTAATTTATTTTATATCGAGATGGTGTCGACGGGGAGGGCGGCCAGCTGTTTTTGCGGCGGACGTCAGTTTGGGCTTTCTTGGGTTGGCGGAGAGCTGTGACAGCAGCACCGCACGTTTGCTTTTTTGCCAGGCGCTCTGGTTGGCCCAGCAAAGCAGCAGCACGGACGCCGTCAGCAGAATCGCAATTTGGCCAGGAGGGGATTCAAATCGATCGTACGGAGAGGACAGGAAGCACCGTCGGCTTCCTCGGACGGGCTCAGGGACGGCGGACCGTCGGCGATGGCAGTGGAGATGCGGTGCTGATGCTGCACTGCTTGCTGGTGATGTTGGATCCAGGGCTGTGGGCTCGGCTTGAGGGAGGCTTCCGTTATTTTAATTATACACGGCGGTGACATGATGCTAACCATCTCAATCCAGCCAGGGGCACATTGACTCTGAAACCCCTTCCTATCTCTGCTGCTCCGCGTGGAGATGCGGTGGCCGCAGGGAACTCGGACTTCACGTCGTTTCTTACTCTTCTGGGCATTAACGCCAGGGTAATATAGCGGCATGCACTGGCATTGCTCCTGGCCTGGGCCAAAGGGGACCCGCGTGCGCAGGCTAACCGGTCCCGACAAACTCGAAGGAGCAACTTTTATCAATACGCCTGTTGGAACCGGTTCGTCCAAGAACCGATCCTGGTTTCGACGTATCGATATCGATATCGCTAAACCGCGAGGTGCGTCGGGCTTGCAAGCTTGCCACTCGCATCGTGTTATTTCGTGTTTGATTGATCATATTGACTCCGCTGTTGCATCGCCTGCACATGGTATAGATTGAACTTAATTATATTAGCTGCATCTAATTGATTAATTCTCTAGCCACTGCCCGATCCCGTCGCAGGCTGCCCTTCGGCGTCGGCTCGATGCATATGCGGCTCTGCTGTCCGACGCCAGCCCATTGGGTATCCCAACGCTGCCGGTCTCCAGTCTCCCAGCTTGGCGATTACTCGCAGTATTGACACACCGTCTACGCCGACGTCGGTCTCAATCTCGGCATTGTTGTTGGGAGTCACATCGATCGATGCATCCCTCTCTTCCAGGATAGTAGTATCCACTCGACATACCGCGAAGCTGTGCCCTCGAAGGAGCTCGGCCGTGGCCATGGCAATAGTAACGAGAAAACCAATAATAGGGTTTCGGGCGGTCGGTCTGTCGACTGTCAGTGATGCCCCCGGCCGTGCTCCAGAAAGGTATCGATATGGCATTATCTTCTGGGGCCGCATGGGTCATGCGTGGAGAGCCCGAGAGAAGTTGGGGAAGCGATTATACAAGTATTTCTGATATCCTCGTCCAGGAACACTGTTCGGGTTAGGTAAGCGAAGTCCAGCATACCGATGCTTGACACGACGCCTGTAGCGTATATACCCATGGTTTAGCTGTACCGATTTGAAGCAATGCGTGATATACTATCGATGGAATGCCATATTCAGCTCGGGGGGATAGGAGTCTCGATCCATGGCATTTTTCGTCCGTCTGCATGTTCCAAAATATAACATTACCATACTCCATTCAACCAACGTTGCCTGTCTCGGCAGCATACATAGCTGTCTTTTACCTGACTGCATATTACGATAAGTAACCGCGGTGGCAATTGATGGAAAACGGCCGTCTGTTTGACGAGCACGCGCGTACGTAACCGTGTATCTGACAACATGCCAGAATGGCAATTCGCTGTCGGCCGTCGAGCAAAAGCACACGTACAACCTGCCCTGCCTGGCGCCCGGACGGCATGGACGGAGGCTGACGACGGCGGGATTCGTCATTTGCGCATTATGTAAGTCCGGCGTATAGGAGTATAAGTATCGATCGGGCCTGCAGCCTGGCCCAGGCACTCGAGATCGGTCTCCCTGAACTGAATTCGGATCTCTCTGGGTCGAATTTGATTCCTGCGATATCCGAAACCGTGCACCAGTTTCATTCCATTCGTTTCTCTTGTCATCGTTCTGATCCCCCGCTTCGTGCACAAAGGTTATAATCCGTTCGCCTGAGGATCCTTCCAGTTGGATCCCCGGGCCCACCCCTCAGCAGGTAACCAGCTTGATTAGCCCCGACCTCTGCTGCAGCTGTCTGTCAGAGCCAAAAACGTCCGAAGTGGCAGCGTTATCGAGCAAGGCTGCCAGCGGTTCCCTTCGCTTCTTGCGTGAACACTTCAGCGCATTTGCATTTTGGCCAGCCAGCAGGCTCTCGCAGTAGAGAAGTTTGCCCCGCGTCGCCAGTTCTGCTTTAAAAAGCGTTAGCCCGCCCGCATTGCCCACCGCAGCTTGACCACTTACTCGCATTCCTTTTCCATCTTGCTACCTTTCGTTCGTTCGGTCGTCGTCGTGCTTTCGATTCGATCTTCGCGTGGCGGGACGGATCCTTCCTAAAAGGCAGCCGGCGAAGTCGTTCTGGTGGCAACAACGCGGACGACGTCTCCTGTTGCGCTTCTGACGGCCGTCTTCACTCTTCCTTCTTTCCTTCCTTCCTTCCCTCCTTCATCAACCTTCGCCGCTTGCTTCAAGAGCTCAGACATCCACCGTCCAGCCTGACAGCTCTGCTATTTCATCACCCACGTCGTTTGATTCTAACTCTCGTTACTTTCCGCCTGGTGTCAACGTCCAGGGAGTCTAGTCGGCCAGTCTCCAGCATACGCTGCTGACGACGACTTTAAGAACATTCAAGATGCCGTCTCGACCATCGTCTCCCCTACAACGGCCACGGTCGCCACCCCGCCCGAGAAGCCCAACTACAAGCACGTTCCAGATCCGTGGCCTTCCACCATCTGCGCCTCATCATGAGGCTGGCTTTGTCACCATCTCCGGCAGCGAATACGACCGGCTGATCAACCAACACCCCGACGCCGTACTATGCTACATCGATGAGGACGATGAGGAAGTCATCAGGGTACTTATCCACCTCCCGAAAATATAGTTCAGCCTTCTGTAGCAATTGCTAACATTTAATACCCTCTAGGTCGGCTCCGGTGTCGAATTGCATGCGCGATGGCTGGAAGTCATGGGGTTTCCGCCACCGCCCCCTCCGATTATCTTCAATGTCGAAGGCGGTTCCACTGGTCTACAGCATTGGCGGGATATTTTCCAGAAATCTCAACCAGAGCCCACTAGGACGGAAGAACCCGAGAGGCCAATCCCACCGCCCCGCCCTACCGCAACCCTTCTTGAGGAAAGCGAGGAAGAAGAGAGCCTCTATACCGCTCCTCCGAAGGTAGCTGTCTTGGACGCGCCTCCCAAGGAAATAGTTGCAGACACCTCGACTAGTGTCCCGGTGTCGCGTCTTCCCGTTGAATTCGCGCAGGAGCCCATCGTCGCGTCATTCGAGGCTGAAATAAATCGGATATACGATGAGGTTGTCAGCCAGGCTGGAGGCTCGCCTCGTTGCCTGAGTCCCCGTCCAGGGAGCCCGCAATTGCCGAACCTTCCGCCTCTCGATGTGTCAGCAGTACAATCGAGCCAGCCGGAGGCCAACGCGGACCAGCCCCCTCGGAGCCCGGTAGATATGATCTCTGACGTCGTCACCAACATGATCCAGTCTATTCAACGCGTTGCGCAAGAGGCCACGACGCAAGCGGCTAGAGCATTCCCGCAACCGTCCGCCAATGAGACCGAAGAGCGGGGCAGATCGCCCGCCGAAACACTCGACGCCTTCAACTCTGCAGTCCAGCAGTTGCTGAAGAGCTTTACTGATCAAATCCATGTTCTGGCTTCTGAGGCGGTAGACTCCGTAAGCAACCCACGGGCCCACCCACAGCACCCAGCAGCCGTGATCCGAACCTTTGCAGAAGCCGTCGGTCACGCTGCTGTTCAGAATGCTGGACGTCTCAGGGAGGAGCTACGGGGTGTCAGCTCTGATGCGTCTGTTGAAGCCCAAAGAGCTGCCGAGGAGCTTAAGAAAGCTGCTGAAGAGGTCAAAAAGGCTGCTCAGATGGTTGGCCGAGAGGTTGGAAGACGAGGATCTGCAGTTGGAAAAGTTGCTGGCGGCGCTACGAGGGAGGTTGGGAGAGTGTTCAGTGATGGTGCTGGCATTGTCACCGGCTTTGCTGGTGGGCTTGTCCGCAACCTGAGCAGTCAATCCCAGCAGACACGTCCAGAGGACGCGCCGGAAGTCGTGCCCGAAGCCGTGCCGGAGGTCGTTCCGGAGGTCGTCGAGGAACCTCAGGTCACTGCCTCCGAGGAAGTGAAAAAGACGCCTGTGCCAGAGAACCCTGTGCCCGGGTCGTTCCCTGACTCTCCTCAATTAGACAACGTCAACCTACCACCGGCTCATATAATTGGCAGCGGTCCGATGCCGCTTGCTGGGCATATGGCACAATTCCCCCCTCCACCCCCGCCTCATCATGGTCAGTCGCTGCCGCCTCCGCCGCCGCCAATGCCACCAGTACCTGGATGTCAGCTACCACCTCCTGGACCTCCGGCTCCATTCCCGCCGCCACCACCACATCAGGGTAAGCACATGCCACCTCACCATGGCCTCCCTCCTATGACATTCCATCCTCACATGGGATTCTTCCCACATGGTCCTCCACCTCCACCCCTTCCAGCTCACCGTCATCAGTGCCATCCTCCACCACCTCCCCCTCCTCCCCTCCCATTCCCCTATCACCCTGTTGATATGCCCTTCAACCACCCTCCCATGCCACCCTCGAGCAATATTCCTAGTTGGCAGCAACCTATGAACAGTCGGTCTGGCGGTGCTTGGTCTGGATTCGGAAGGAGCAATGGGCGTATGCCCCAACCTCAAGTGGCGCCGCAAGAGCCTCAAAACAACAGGGTCCTCAATGATGGGTTCGGGATGTACCACGCCGTCGTGGAAGAGGTCGAGAGCTCAGTGTCTTCTTCCTCTTCTGACTCCGATCAGGACTATAAACCCCCATTCAAGCCATTCCGCCAGCGGGGTTCGTTGAGAAGTCACAGGTCGAGACGTCGTCGGCGATCACAGGAGAGCGAGCACCGCAGCGACAGCTCATCTTCTGGTATCAGGTCATGGAAAGGCGGGTGCAGGAGGAGCCCTCCGAAAGTCGAGGACTCCCCGTTTGAGAACCCATGGAGCACTGGATGCCTGGGCAGTGCCTTTGCTCCTCCGAGGGACTTCAAACCCGCACCACCTCCCAAGCCTTTCCATGGCTTCCCGTACCAGTTTCCGCCGCCACCTCCTCAATTCTTTCCACCACTACCATCCTTCCCTGATGAGCCACCATCACCGGTGCTACCGGAGAGGGACAACTCGCTCCCACCTATCTCGAGCGTTGTCCCTGGTCTTGCTGAGAGAGCGGACCGTGGCTCGAATCGAAGGCATAGTAGTTACATACCTCGCCACCCCATCATGGTTATCAGCGACAGCGAGAGCGAGGATGAATGGAAAGATACAAAGGAGAAGATGGATCATACGGCGGAAGTCCCAGAACACGAGAGAGTGAATCTGGTCGACCTGGAATCTAGTGTTTCCTCGTTGGCTTCTCAGACAACGATCCAAGAGGCCATGAAGGAGTCCGTCCCACAGTTCCACTATCCAGGCCTCCGCAGGTCTCGAACGACGACTGAGGCGTTTAGCAAAAGTCAGCCATGGTTGGCTCCATGGCAACGCCGCGCAGCCGAAGATTTGGTCGATGCCGAAAGGTCCGAGGCGATGAAGAGGTTCCCCTCCATCTCGGAACTACAAAACGATTGGACCACATCCACACCTATTCCGCCGTCGCAGAATCCCGGGCCCCAGCTTCCCCCGATTACCACCAGCAGCCCGTTCGACGATCTATCCTCCTTGGCCGCCGCACTGCCTCCAATCTCGACGGTCAAGCCCATTCATGCCGGACCTTCCAATCCATTCAGCGTCTTGCCCCAGCCAGCTCCATCGGCCCCTGTCCCGGGCGCTTGGCCATTCCCTTCAACCCCAGCTGCACCACTCGTTGACACCTCCGATGTCACGTCCACTGCTGCCACCGTCCCAAATACCACCACCACCGAGCACCCGCGCCACAACTCCCGCAACCCGTTCCTAGCCCAGCCGATTGACACGAGCTTCACACCGCCCGCGGCGTACAACTTCCCACCGCTGCCGGGCAACCTGCACCGCGCGACTTCCATGAGCAATGCCAGCGGCGCCCGCAGCCGACAGTCTTCAACATCGACTGTTCGGTTCGCCGAGCCGCTCGCGCCGCGACGCGCGCAAACCGTCCTCGATTCCAGCACGCGGAACAGGACCCCTGGTCCATTCATGCCAGGGGGCTTCCCTGACGAGGCGGGGCCGTCCTTGCCACGCAAGCAACCGCAGCCACAAACCAGCCAGTCTGCAATCGAAGACGCTATGGCACGCGAGCGCGAGCGCATGCGGCTGATCGAGGAAGTGGAGGAAAGCGTGCGGCGCAGCAGCGAGGAGTTCGAGCAGCAGCAGCGCATCAACAACGCCGCCGCAGCAGCAGCAGCTAATAGTCGAGCAGTAACAGGGCCCAGCCATGACGACACCGTCACGTTCGAGGATCCGATTGACAAGTGCGTCAACTACCTGATCGAGCTTGGGTACACGGAGATGGGGACGGATAGACTTAGGGTGTTTGCAGAGTTGAGCGAGGGGCAGATCGAGGAGGCGGTTGAGATGGTCGAGGAGGAGAAGAGGATCTGGCAGTCATTCACGTCTTAATGTATACGTGACCAGTTGACTGGGCCTACTTGTGGCATCACCTTCATTAATCGCCTGGCGTGTGTGTATTTTTTTCCTTCTTTGTTAGTCTTGTTTGTTTTTATGCTGTGGTAGTATGTGGTGTATCGTGCGTGCTATGGAGGTGTTCAGCGGCGGATCGGTCCCTATATTCTGTTGATTACAGTAGGCTGGTTACGTTGATTGGGAGGGGGCGCGGTTTCCTTGCGGTTTTAGTTATGAGTTTGGTATACTACTCTGCTCTGTCCTCATCTACGTTCCTACAAGGAGAAAAGTATTCTTGTGTCACTTCAGTCAAAGATAAGTGGAAGTCGTCATGAAGATGGAGTATTCATCCCCACTCGTATACCCCACGTAGCCACGTCTAGTTACAGGACTCAATGTATGTTACATACAAGAACCCCACGCTCAGTCGATGATTAAACCTTCTTGTTTCCTTGTGCTGGTGAGGGGGGCCTCCAAAGTTCCACAATACGTTCATCAGGCCGTTGACGAAAAACAAATACCTTGATGCTGTTTCCATCCTCCGAAAGACTTCCCGCGCACCAAAGCTCACGACCTCCATCATGAGATGGAAGCATGTTGAAGAGAAGTGGATCCGTCCCTTGCACCAATGACATTCGACTGTCATCATTATGTAGGCCATCTATGCTATAGTCTTCCATGGATCCAAAATCGTAAGCGATTGAGTCTTAAATGGATCCAAAATTGTAGGCGATTGAGTCTTAAATGGATCCGAAATCGTACGCGATTGATTCTTAAATGGATCCAAAATCGTACGCGATTGAGTCCACGGGTGCCTACGATCCACGTTGCTCTGAGTCGAAGCCCAGGGACCGCGGAGATGATCCCACACAGACTCCACTATACGCTGTTGACCGTTCCCGGAATTCGTTTCTGAAGCTGCCTTCGAATTCTCTTTCTTCAGTGTCTCGAGCTCCTTTCTCAGGGCTTCGATTTCAGCATCCTTGGCCTTGAGATCCGACGCGAGCTTTTCCACTAGCTTTTCGATCGTATTGTCCGTTTCGCTGGATGCGATCGAACATGTCCGTTGGCCCACGAGCATGGCTCCCATTTCGCCGTCGATATCGGTGAAATTGTGTTTCTCAACGTAGTCATCGAACTTTCCGACAAGATTTTGGATGCGGGTGCTGGCGCTGGCTAGTTGATCGATGTATTTGCGGAGTTCATCACAGGGCTGCCCTGTAGCTTTCCCGTCCATATTTACCGATGCTTGTTGGAAAAGTCTGTTTGAGGGTGTCTTATTAGCGATGGCGAACTATGACTTTTGATTCGTTTCTGTTTGTGAAGGAAGATCTTACGTGGTTGTAGATGATTTCTCTGGCTGTAGATGTTGTCTTGATGTATCGCCCGCCAACTTCGTGGAAGTAAGAAGAAAGAAGCCGATATAAGTGTGGGTAATTTTTTCTGGAATCTGAAAGGCATTGCTGCAATGGGCAGGATAATTAATTAGCACAGTACCTGACCATATGAGTCAAATAAAATCATTTTGAGTGTGCAATGTACCTACCTCTTTCTATTGCTTCTCAAGGCTCTTGGAGCATACAGGAGATAGATCTAGATGCTTCGCCCAATCATCCTAAGCAAGGTTAAAATAACTTGGACTGAAGGTCTCCATGAACGCATACAATCTTCATGAGCGAAAGTACTACCACGTGCATACAAAATGGACTTGAGGTGTGAATTCCCGAGCGCGTTTGAATAACATTTACGATGCAATATTGCAATATCCACACCGAAACTATTCCCCTCAGAGAACAAGATATCTACAAAACTGTACAGACTCCCGCTATATGTTCATACATTGAAGCTAAATCCCACCTCCCTTCCATCACTATGCCCAAGACAGATACGCAATGGCAAGTCAACTCAGAAGCGCGCACAGATACACAATAAATGGGAGGTATGGTGTTACTTCTCGACCATGAGCACGTACTCCCGCGTACTGTGCCCAAACGTAATCATGTCCTTTTCCATAAGCTCGTAATACCGCTCCTTGGGGATCTCCTCGCCGTTGACTTTCGTCCCATTCGCGCTGCCTAGGTCAATGATATACGGCTTCACCTTCCCTTCCTTCTCGCCCCACTCGTTCACGCGCGTGATGAAGCGGAACTGGATGACGGCGTGCTGCTTCGAGGCGGAGGGGTGGTCGACGGGGAGGTCGGCGACGAGGCGATCGCGGCCGACAAGCCACGCTGTGCGGGTGGAGAGGTTTGTGGTGTCGACTACGGCGTCGGATTTGAAGGTGTAGAGGGTGTATTTTGTAGATGCGGGTGGCAGGCGGGCTTCCGCCGGCTCGACGTATTTGAGGACCACGCCATTCTGGGTGTTCGTTTCGGCGACGAGGTGGGTTGTGCGCTCGAAGTTGGGCTTTTCTTTATCCTTGGGGGCGTCGTTGGGGTTGGAGGAGGGAGAGGCGGAGCGGCGGCGGAGGGGTTTGGATTTGTCGTGGGAGCGGGAGCGGGAGCGCCGTTCGCGGTTTCGAGGGCGTTCTTTACGAGATCGGTCGTCTCGATCCCGGTCGCGGTCGCGGTCTCGATCGCGATCTCTATCTCGCCGCGAGTCTCGGTCGTCGCGACTATCGTCGTCTTCGCGTCGCCGTCTGTCTCTGTGTCGATGTCGGTCTCGATCGTCGTGTCGCCGTCGCTCTCGATCCCCGCACTCATTGTCGCCTCTTCGCGGCACTACCTCTTTGCTAGACGTGTCCTTTCGATCATTGTCGTCGTCCTCCTCCCAGCGACTGCGCTTTTTATGTCCATCGTGTCTGTCGTTCTTCCTGTCGCGGGGAGACCGTGACCGTGACCGCGCACGCGAAGGAGACGGCGAGTCCCAGCGGCCCATTTTCGAGCCGTAAGGCAACCAAGTCGTCGGGGGTGGATGTTGGTATATTTGCGACTTGCAGGGACGCGATTGTATTGGTATTCGCGTGATTCTGCGGCGTCGCGATGTCGATGTCGTCGATGGATGTTGCGCGCTCTGCGACACAAGTCGTCATGGATGTTGAAAGTCTTGGCGCACGCAGTGTTGCAGAATGGCAGACAACACATTTTGACATGCTAAAGCGTGCTGCCGACGAACGTGCGGCCTCGGGCAGTGTCACAAGGATCGCGGCGGGGCCACAAGCCTGTACTGGACAGTCCACGGTCACCCACGAGCACCGAGGGCGAAGGCAAAGGGGAACAAGTCACGATATTGTACTGCGCCCCGGTTTTCGCCGTCGGCGTTAGGAATGTCGATTGTCCATGGGGGTGCAATCAACATTCTTCGCCCACCGCCGGATCGAATCTAGAGCTCCCACCGACGGATGTAGCTAACGGCGAGGCGATGTACACTGACTGCAGGAAAATTAAAATTAAATATGATCTATCATATCACATCGCGCGATACCATCGCTCAACTTTGCCACTTCAGCTTCCACTTTCTTTTTCGAGCGATCACCGCCGTGCTGTGCTCGACACTCACAGCCGAGCTCTGTTGCACAGACACCGGATTGCGATTGCCGGCGTCGGTCCCGCTTTCAGGCATCGATTCTAGAAAGAAAGCCGGACGGGCGTCCTGCATGGCGCAAACAAGTGTACAAATGCAAGTGGACAGGCCCGTACTAGATACTAATATTGTATACTAAATCCTTATCGAAGTAGCTAATACATCCGGGCGGACGCTTAGATGTATCCTACGCTATTCAAGCAGTACTATCCCTGAAGACTTCTGTCTCGATGCGAAGCTTAGCGAGCGAACGAAGCGTACGAGTGAAACATTCGCATCTGCCGGATTCGTCGAAGCCGTTAGCTGGCTAGCATAGTCCAAGGGCGGTTAACTCGAGGCTATGTATGGATTTCAAGACCCCCCGGCCGGCTCGTGGCATTCCGGATTTTGAACTCCGAGGCTGGAACGTCAACATCACGCAAGGGCGAGACTGTGGGGTTACATGCATGGGTGTCTGGGCTTGACTGTCGTCGGATGGTGGCCTGAAGTGGGACAAGTGCTGCCTGACCTTCGTGGGATAGCAGGTACGAGCACGCTGAGTAGACAGGCGGACCTTGGCACCAGCTAGCTACAGCTGTCGCTCTCTTCCACTTTCTGTTCTTGTCGACTGGGGTATATCGCTCCCGATATAGCTCAGTCGTGGCAATTAATTTCTATCTTTAAGCCTATAGGATTTAGGCGTGCTTGGAAATTCCAGAATTCCAAAACGACTCGAGTAATAAGATCCTAATGCCACAAATTTAGTCAATGTGGGCGAGCTAGTTTTGTCTCGCGAAGCCAGCTGGCCGTACTTTAGCCTGCGTATTAGCTACCTCTGAGTGTTATAGTAGCTGAATCTCGTATAGCTAGTGGATCAGATATGATATACGGGGCATTACTACTTACTTAGTTACTCTTCCACTCCACCAAACAACCCACCGGTCTCGGGACTCGGATCCATAATATACTATACCAAAGACCCACTAACGTAGCTAACACCGACTAGTGAAGTCGCAATAAGTTAAACCCACGGACCCACAAGTTTACTTGTACAAGTACTAGCTTAATAGTTTAAGTACAGGCTTAACACTAAATTTGACATTAATATTAAGATTGCAACAGAATCGCAACATCCATTACGACATCATTATCCACTCATAGCATAATTTGATGTATCCGCTATCCCATCAGCTGACAGAATCCACGCCGGCGGCTGCTATATTAGCCTCGCCACACGGCGTGCACCGAGCGCGATGGATTGAATAGCATAATATGATATGATTCACTAACGTCGGCGCTCGGAGTCTCACTAATACCACTGCGTGCGGTGATTCGCAATACGAGCATGCGCGCGTGCGGCGAAGCTTTAGCTATCGTGGTTTCCGGAATTTAATTCCTTCGTACGGCACAGCATCCGTCAACTGACCATTGTGTCGGAGTCGTAGTATGAGAAATTTTTCTTGTTCAGCTGCTGAACAGAGATAGCATTGTATCATTAATTTCCTCTAACCCGGTTACAACGTCGCATGGGGTCTGTGGCCCTTGCTTTGAATCCTTAACGCTCGACGGAGTACTTAATTAAGGGAGGGTCTAGAGCTCGTGACGAATGTCCGTCTACGTATACAGTATACGTTGTGGCCAACCTACCAAGAGAGTTTTTTTTCCTTTCGGTCAGTTGCAGCGATTTGGAATGGTGGGGTTAACATTCCGGTCGAGAACTAGCTAGCGCTATAGCTCTGGCGGTCAGCCAACATGGAAGGTCGCAGCGGACGTTAATTGGCTTCGGGATTGCCCTCGTTCGCGGGGCTGATGTAGCAGACAGAGACAGACAGCTAACGTTCCAACAAACCTGGAGGCCATGTTGGTTGGGTTGGCTGGTACATGTGAACTTGCAGACGTACTCGTAAGTACGTCTACTAGGTTGGTGCGTATGGTACGCATGGAGCATGGAATGTAGCTTGTAGCTACGTCTTAACAAACAAGTTGATAATCAGAAATAAAAGGCTTATGCACACATGGCCATGCTGCTCGGGTAAATTTTCTGTTGGTGTGCATTTTCGGGGAGACTATCACTTGTAGTGCGCTACGATTTAAAATTTACTTCTCGCTTGCTGGTTAGTCAGTTGTTGACAACGAGGCCGAAGCTAGGCAGGGCATGGATAAGGGCATGGATCGAGGGAAGGAAACGAAGGGAAAAATATCATGGTATGCATGGTATCTGGGAGGAATATCCAGCAAGCAGACCGGCACCCTTGCCTCCAGCTTCCAAATTCGTGGGCTCGTTAATCAACTTAACCTAGTCCGCACACTTTTTTTAGCCAGACGAGAAGAAAGACTACAAAAAATTATTGAATTTAAAAGCCACGAGCCGGCCAGTCGCGAGCGAACGAGTTTACCCTATCGATTGTGGAATCGAGGGTTGCAGCCTGCTGTTATCGCCTTAGTCAGAGTTGAGTAGGCAGGTAGCGAGCTAGGGTGGGCTGTTTTAGCGTTAACGTTCCAGGCCTCGACGAAGCTAGAATCGGAGCCTGTCTGCTATCAGAACGGGCTTTGGTTCTTTGATCGCATTGATTGCCTCTCGATCGACACGAACGGCCGCATCGGTCTAGAGTGTATTGTATCGCATTCCTGTGCAATACCCTATCTGTCGACGTGCAGGCATGCGCGCGTCCGTCGACAGCTAACGTATGTACGTTAATGCAATGAGT
This sequence comes from Drechslerella dactyloides, assembly GCA_020064725.1. NCBI lineage: Eukaryota > Fungi > Ascomycota > Orbiliomycetes > Orbiliales > Orbiliaceae > Drechslerella > Drechslerella dactyloides. Next base: position 1,125,074 of record JAGTWJ010000008.1, on the reverse strand, counting down.
CGAGGGAGTTAATTTCCTAAGCATTAACTAACCCAAAGACCGCAAACATGTCTGCACTCGAAACGTTAATGTTGGATCGTGCGTATATCCCATCCATATCCATTCGCTGGACGCACGTACGTGCCACAATTCTACAGCTTCCCGATTCAAGTCCCGAGCATCTGGCAGCTGCCATTTGGGAACGCCGGTCAATGCACAGGAAATAAATCTCCATGCATGAGCGGAGGGAGGGAGGCCCCGGGGCACGTTAGCTACCTATAGCATAACCAAGGAACGGGTAACGATGTTCTATTCTCGGCTTCCATGTGCAATCGGGCTCGAACGCTCGAGCTTCAAAAGCTTCAGGCCCGCCATCTCTTCAGAGCCGAATTGAAGGAACAGACGAGCGCTGCTGCGATCGAATCGGCTATTCTTCAGAGAGGCTGACGAGGCTTGACGAGCTTTGACTACAATCTTACCGATTGGGGCAGCTGCAGGCTGATCGATGGGAATTATCACGGCAAGATGTGTGGAGCACGGCCGACGGGCCAGTGAGGGAGCGCGGTCAATCTGGAGCGACGGCTCGAGCATCCGATCCGTGTGCGCAGCATCAGCAACAAACAGAAATATATAGGATCTAGCATGCATGATAATTGTTATATAGTTACAACATTCGGCCTGCCGTCTGTCTTCCTGTCTACTAAGTATCCGTCTAGGCTCCGGCATCTTCAGCCACAGGAATGGATTATACATATTATGGAATTGGAATTTGCAACTGTGGATCTCGAGTTACCGCCCAACAGTGATAGAGCCGTGCCGCTCGCCCACAGCCTAACGCCGACAGCCAATCGCTGTTGTGCGGTTGGAATGGAAGGGCGAGCACGATGTCATACGAGGCTAGAGAGGGACGAACTGCCCATATCAGCAGCTATCGATTAGATGTGGGTGATTGTGTCAGAGTGGACGAGAGTTGGTTCGGCACAGTAAGAGCAGCATGATGCTTGCAAATGCAAGCCACGTTTAGATTAAATTGTTTCCTTTCTGGCGATAATGATATCTGATATACAAGTATTGTCGAGGGCAATATCTGCGACAGGCCTGGCCCGGACCGGATAATCTCAGGTTTGGCTTATTGTTGCAACTTGGTGATATGTATGAAGCGCGTTTTGGGTGACTGCGAGCCCTGGTTAACAGGCTGCAGCTGCTGTTTTCATTCAGGTTGCAGAACCGGCATGGCATGTTCCCTCACCAGTGTCGCGGGTGGGCCAGAGCGAGGAAGCCTGGCGGAACGGGTGCTCGTTCGTTCGCCAAAGACGGCAGGCTGAATAAGTAAAAAGTTGCCTGTTCGTCCATTATCACAATCAAATCACAATATTTCCGTCCTGTGCTCCCGACCCACCGGCCGGCCAGTTCCTCCACTAGTCATCTATTTTTTCATATACGAGAAGGAAAAAAACCTTTTCCTTCGGTCATCGTTAAGCTGTTGCTTTTTTCGCCGCGCGCAGTGTTTGCTTGGAGCGTGGGCCGGAAATTGGACGGACTGCTGCGATCCCTGCTCCGGCCAATGGAAGCTCCATGTTCGTGTTTCGCTGCATCCTGGTCTTGCATATGCAGCCGGCCACCGACGAATCACAGCCGGGTCAGCCGACGACCTTCAGAATCTTCACTTCAACGGTGTGGCCCCACTTGCACCACACGGGCTGCTCGATCAGCCCACATCCCATGACACTCGACGAGGGAACCATCTGCTCCGGGTGCAAGCATCCAATTGTCCCATGACGAGAGCGGCGGAGCTGCGAAAGGAAAATCACTTAGGTACCTCTTTTCGGGCATCCAATGTACCGTAAGTAGAGAACTAAAGGCGCCATGCAGTCGTCGATATCGGTACATCCATTGCGTGCTGACGTTGGCCCATTTGCTAGCTACCCGACGGACGAAGAAGCTAAGGCGGCCGCGCGTAGGTGCATGATGGATGGACGGGCGAAGATTACGATAATGTCGTACTTGTATGCGAGGAACAGACAGGCCATATCCACTTCCGTGGTCATCAAAATCGAATGGATCGTGCATGCATGCGTCTGTCCTGCACGCATGGCCAAACCGCCATGGGTGTGTTATTGGAAAGGTAAACATCGCGAGAAAAATGGATATACTAGAGCGTGGAGATCGATGGAAGCAGGTGATGTTCATGTTTACATTCCACACGGACCCGTCGGCGATATTGATATACACGGTAGTGTGTGATCGCATCACGACGGCGTACAGCTGCAATTTCCACAGCGGCGGGCGCGGTTTAATTGACGTGAATCGCAGGTGCAGCTGCATCCACCGCGGCGCCGCCCATCGTGCCCGCCGTTTGATCTCTCGCCCTCCGGTATGGGATCTTGGCGGAGCACGCTTCGTTCTCGATCGCCTGCTCGATTACTGCGACGGTATTAATCTGCTTACTCTTTTTGTCGCAGGAATGGGACATGGCAAAAGCCACATTTTACGCGAACAGTCGGCAACCCCAGTCCGCCGGCTCTCGATTGGAGGGGGAGGGGCACTTGCACCTTTTCGAGAATGCGACTCACGTTGACCTGAATTTCATTCTCGACCGCAACGCGGCTCGGATCTGGCCCTTTGCGCACTGCAGGCCGGCGTTCACGTTTTTCATTTTGCCTTCTGCCGTGTGCGCACATCGATTGTCCAGGGGGTGATGGTGGGATTCGAGGCCGCGGCTGTGCTCGGGCGTTTTGGGGGGCGATGGGATAAAGGCCGATGCAATGGAGCGGGATGCAGGAGGTTCTGGGAAAGCACCCTTCAAACCGGCAGCTTTGTGATTGGACCAGGGTTGAGATACCCTTTGCGTCGCATATCAAATATCCAGCGCCAGTGCGCTGCTCTGGATCGCAATATTCACATGTGCGCGCTGGAGAGCTCCATCCGGGCATGAGGACACTCGTCGAAGCTCCGCCGGGTTTGAACATCGTTACATTCGACCCTTTGACTCTGACTCCTACGCGAAAGAGGACAGTTGCAATTTTTTTTCTTCGAATGGTCATCGTTGATTTTGCACACCTATTTCTTCTCTTCCGACTGCTGCTTTTAAAAAATTCGAAAAGAATATTGTGGACGAGCGTTATTGGCGAGCGAGCCGAGTCGAGTCGAGGGCCTGTGAGCATCGAGACGTGCGCTGAGCGTCCCGCGCGGTGGAAGCAAGGCACCTACCCGAAGAAGGCACGGAAGAGAAACCTCGTCTCTATTTTCAGAATTTAATATCGGATGAAGAGGTGTGGGCGGGACGAAGGAAAGCAAAAAAGATACCTGCCAGAGAAAAAGAAATTTAGTACTACTAGTTAGGCCGTGAAGTATTTCTGCATGGAGGTGGTCCATGGTCCACGGTCGTGATTGTGGTGGGCTGACCGTGCTGCTTGACTCGAAGATCTTAAATCTTTGCGATCCCTCTACCATGTCCGCCCCTCCTGCGCCCAAGCCCCACGGTTCGCACACCCACCCGCCCAGTTGACCTCTAGCATTCCTCCCTCTGCTCGCGACAGGAAAAAGCGACAGTGTCTGTCGATAGACGTGATTATTTTTTCTGAGAATATTGCCTGAAAGAAAAGAAAAACAAAAGTTGCCGATTCGCAGACAATACCGTACCGTACCCCTTAGCTGCTTCTTGGGGAAGCACAAGGTTATTAATTTTTGTGTAATCCCGTCGAGGACTTCTTTTTTTCTTATTCTTCGTCCTTCCTCTCGGCCTGTTTTGATCTCTGGTTATATATCTTCCTTGTATCTCCAGAGACCGCGGGCGGGCAAGACTTCTCTGCAAGCGCTACTACGTATAGGCTTTCGTCCAGATTTATTTTCCGTGCCTGTGCAACATTAAGTCTTAAATATCACCGTCGACGTCAAGGTATCACAGGCGGTTGTACCGGAGAGTAACAAAACGAGCAAGCAAACACCGATTCAGATTTCAGGCGGGAAGCAGGAAATACCGAAATAAGTCCAGAGCCCGTAACAGACCGATGCTCGATATAACTCCGACGTCAACATCAACATCAACATATACAGCGCGAAGCGAAGCAGCTGTCGACAACTGCTAGTCTTTTCTTCACGGCGCCGAAGTCAACTTTTCTGACCAGACCCCGGCGTACCTTTGTCAATAGCTTTGTTCTACGGCCATCCCACCTGACGACAATCAGATGCTCCAGCGCACCCCGTGGATCCGCAGCCTTTCCCCCGTCGACACCGTCGAAATTACCACACTCTGCACGCACAACCACACGCAAACGCACCGCGCATAGGAACCAAAACCATATAAATTAAATAACCATCGACGACACTAACCAAACCATAGCATCAACATCACCACAAGCCAACCAGCCAGCCATGCCGATGACGCTGGCGGAACGTATTCGGCCGCCGTACCCGACGGCGGAAACCGTCATCGACTCCGAAGACGAAGTCGAGAACGCCGACGAGCGAGTGACGGTGGGCAACCACAAGCCGAACAAGGGCGGCTTCGATACATGGGTCCACAAGCCCGCGCATAAGAAGGGCTCGAAGAGCGAAGACGCCCGCAAGAAGGCCGGCCGCGCGGGAACCGTCAAGGAGAAGAGCAAGAGATGGAGTTTTGGAATGCCGCCATTGACGGTGAACACTGCTGCTGCCGCTGCTGGGAAGCGATCGCAGTGGCTGCTGCAGGGCAAGGCCAGAACCATGTCCATGTCGGATGCTGGCAATCACAGGCAAGGTAAGCACGCACATAACTTTTTTTTTTTACACCATTGTTTTTGATAGAGCGATAGCTAGCACGGTCTGCTAGCTAGCTGTCTCTGATTCGCTGGCGAGGTTGAATTATTTACATTTCTTGTTATCTTTTTTTTCTTTGCCTTTGCCTGCATTCGATTGCTGTTTCCGTCGGCGCCGTCGCCTGGTTGCTTTTCCCCATATGCATCGGCACGTCGTGCTCTGGTGATAGTACAGTTTATTTCTGTCTGTCTGCCTGTCCGTGCCTTGTTTGTTTTTATGCATTCGGCTAGTGGTCGGCGCAAGAGGGCCTAATTTCCAGCGGCGGCGGCGAGGATATCGCGAGCAGCCAATGGAACGGCGAGGCATAAGTTATTTGCCTACGTTTACAGCTGGTTTAGCTGTGCAATTTGGCTACGCACTTGCTTAAGCTGCTGTTTTTGGCCTGCTGCTTGTTTCGTGCTCGCGATTTTCGAATTCTGTCATCATCCACGCTGCTTTTCATGCGGACGGGCGAAAGGGGCAAGGCGCGGAGGCCGCGTGCATTTCTCTCAGTCAATTCCCGCGACTTTCGAGACGTCGAGCTTTGCCCGACTGCAGGCAGCGCATGCAGCTAGCAGCTTCGTACATGCAGGCTGCAGCTGGGTCCTGCTGCTGTAAGCTCGAAGGTGAGCAGTTTGTCCTGGTCGCGAATCAGATTTTTCTCAGCGGTGCTCCGCAGCTCGCAATGCCATTGGGCGTCTAACCCGGTCTCGAAGCCGGGCTGCTGATTGGATCCCGCCCGCCTTCTTCTTTTTCGTTCTTGCTTTCCTGTGGGCCAGCCTGCTTGGGCCTTCCCTTTCGCTCGTCTCACGTCAAAGTCTTCCGCTGCAGAAGTTTTCTTTTCTTTTCGTGCTCGTCGTGACTCTGCGCATGCGCTTCGTCCAGTCGCCCACAGGCATTCGCACAAGTGGTCGGTTTGGTCTTAGCAGAGAGAGCAGAGCTGCGCCTGTGCAGCGCGATCGCAGAGGCCAGCACCAGCCTCAAGTGAAGCACGAGTATGCAGTCGGCTTGAGGATATTTATATTTATCAACTGTCGCCGCGCGCTGAGAGCTAGAGGGGAGCTGCAGCAGCAGCAGCGGCGGTATTTGGGATGAATCCGGCCCGCATGAGGCCGTGGTATCATCCTATTTTGCCCTGCTGCAGCACCGCAATATATATACGCGGAGGGCACCCTGACCGTCTTCGAAACGTCCCGTCGTACACGCCATATCATATATTATCATCATCGTGCCCCGATACAATCACACACCCTCACCTTCACCTTCACCTTCATCGTTGACTCCTGCAACCATCCCCACTCTGCTGCATATTCGTGCTCCCGTCTTGCGAGCACATGTGCCAGATTGAGTCTGTCGTCCTTCCTTGCCCCAGCCCGGCCCCCGTCCGAGCCCCAGCCGCTAGCAGGGTCTTTCACTTTTCACCTTTCTCCTTCACGCCCTTTTAGTTTTTTCCATCCGTCCCGCGTGCTGATAAAAAGCTGTCCCGCCGGGGCCAATTCCTGACGTTTAGCGAGCGAGAAGCCAGCTCACACGCCGGCCAAAGAGAAAGAGGCTTCGTCGTCCTCGTCGTCCGCAACCTCCAATCGCAACCGCCATTCGCTGCCCACGCCTGTCACCAGCCCGTCGACAGACTCGCCGCCCCCGGTCGACGCCTGTCCCTCCACCTCCTCCACCTCCTCAAAGGCTACTAACGGCATCTCGACGTCAGCAGCTGCAAAATTTTCACCTGCAGGTGCCACTTCTGCGTCTGCGTCTGTTGGTGCTGCATTGTCCTCCAAGCAGGACATCTCTGCTGCCGCCTCGGCCTCGGCCTCCAACTTGATATCGGGCCATCCTGCTGCGACGCCTGCAGCGTCGGGACCCAGCCCTAATCGCCCGCGGTCCTTCTCTGCTTACCCTTCTCGCTCTTCTTATCATCCTGACATTATCTATTCCTCCCCCGTCGATATCGATCTTGATATTGCCGCCGCTGCGTCCGGCATCCAAAAGCCGCCGACACCTGTCTCGCCCACCGAGGACGAGCCACCACACACATCCGCCATGCCTGCCTTAAAAAAGCCGCAGAGGGCGCCCCAGCCGGCCCCGCTGGCTCCTTCGTCCGTAGTCTCAGCTTCATCCGACTCCTCGTCCCCCTCCGTCTCCTCTGGCTCGACCGGCTCGTCGCTCGACGGCGGCCCTGCCATAGACTCTAGACTAGCAAACTATAGAAAGCTCTCCAACCTGCAGACCCAGAACAATGGCTACTTCGCGTCCGTGAACGACGAAGCCCAGTCTCCGATGCCCGAAGCCCCGGCCCCGCCGTCCAGAGGCTCCGTCACGACTTCTGAGTCCGGCTCCGAAGACATGAAGCACCTCGAGCAGCAGCAGAAGCTGGGCTTCCAGTCGAGCTCGAGCTCCCTGCAGACACCCAAGACCGCGGTGCCCCCGACAAAGATGAACGGCGCTCGGCCACAAGCTCACGGTCGCAGCTACTCAAACAGCACCGTCACCGGCCACGCGCCAGACTACGAGCAGGACGGATACAACTACCCATATCAAATGCATCGCCAGAGGAGCTCCTTCTCCAGCAACGGCAGTCGGGCGACGGCCACTTCTCCAGGCGCCAACCAAAGCGCCCCTGCCGGTCTAGGCCTGGACGCCAGCGTCTTTGAATATCTTGACGAAGGCGAAGAGGATGCTGCTGTCGCCGCTGCAGCTCACCAAGAGGAAGAGGAAGAAGAAGAAGAGGAGGAGGAGGAAGAAGAAGAGGAAGAGGAAGAGGACGATGAGGAAGAAGAGGAAGAGGAACACCATGACGATGTTCCAGACTCTTCTCCAACACCCACGCATGAGGTACCTCCGCCTGCAGAAGCTCGTCCCAAGAGCCCTGTCAAGCCTGCCAGCCCCAAGAAAACTCCTCAATCCATGCCATCGCCTCCCCGGTCCACCCCCTCTCATCCTCAGGACCCCTACTTCGCCTCTCAGTCGTACGGCGCGTACGGTGCCTACCCGATGCACTACGATCCCTATATGAACATGCCGCCTGAGGCTCCGTCCGCCGAATCGGCCCCGCCACCAACCATGCCAACCTCCAACGACCCGTACAAGAACCTTCCCGCCGACACCAACGATAGCGCCATGGTGCACACGCCGCAAAAGGCCAATTTTAAGGAATCGCTGCATGCTCGACGCGCGGCTGCGGCTGCGGCTGCAGCGGACGCCGCCCAGGTGACCGTTGACCCTACCGAGATTGAAGAATACCATGAAGACGACTACTACTCCACGTACGTCCCGCCGCAGGGCCCTCCGCCCTACCGCGGTCGCCCGCCTATGGCTAGCAACCAACGTGCCGCCCCTCCCCCTCCCGCGCACCATTCCCCAGCACACCACTCTCCGGCACATGATATGTACGGTGCATACCCCCCGCACCCGCCACCACCCCAAAGGGGCTACACGGATCCGTACCCGGCTTACAGAGCCTCCATGCAACAACCCCCACCACCACCGCCGCCGCAACAACCCCAATCGGCTAGAAATTCCATGTACGGACCGGGCCCGCAGCATTATATGCGAGGGCCTCCTCCGGCACCTGGTTCCACGCTCAGCAGCGTGTACAAGGGCTTTGGCAGCAGCCAGGTTAGCACAACGTACTCCCCGCACTTCGGCGGGATGCTCAATTCGAACGTCTCCGAGATGGCCTCTACCGTCCTCGGCGGACGGTGGAATCACATGGGCAGACAGCAGCAACAGCAGCAGCATCAGCAGCACGTGCCTCCAAGCAACCTTAGCAACCTGTCCTATGGTAGCCAGGGGTACCATGACGACTATTACGGCGGTGGATACGATGGGTACTACGACCCCAATGCCTACCATGGGGAGCACGAGTATGAAGACCCGCACAGCATCCCTTCTGCCAGCCCGCAGTACACCAAGCGCCGCCCGGTGTCCGGTGAGTTTGGCGGCCCCGCCAAGAGGAACAGCATGCACGGGCAATGGACCGCCGAGTGGGCGGATACGGATAGCGTGAAGGGTGGTTCGCGCCCGCCTAACGATCGCATCCCCGAAGGCCCACCTCGCGAGGAGCTGGAGCTGGGGAAGGACGGCAACGACGACCAGAGCTGGGCCAAGCCGGCCAAGACGCGACGCCGCAACACCATCACGACCAACAAGCAACCGCCGTTCAGCTCGAACTTTTCGGACACCTCATCGGCCAAGCTGACGAGCGCGGCGAGCAGCAGGATGCAGCCCCTGTCGGAGGCGGACATCAAGTCCGATGTAAGCGCTGATGTCTCCAGCCATCCCCGGCACCCACCGTCCATCAACACGAGCATCCCAAAGCAGAAGCACGGCCTGCCGACGCCGGAGGACAGCCCGCCAGCCATCAAGCAGTGCCGTGCCCAGTCGCGCCCGCCCACGCAGCAGTCAGGGTCCTACGCCGGCTCGTTCCTGATGAAGAACGCAGTCCTGACCACCATCCCCACCGCGCTTGGATACCCTCATCTCTCGAACCACCTGGCCGCATCGCCGAGCACCGCCATGTATCGCCGCTTCGATAACCTCAACCACCGCATCCTGCTGCATCTGCAGGATGAGATTTGTGAGCTCGAGTCGATCCTCGAGGGCCTCGACGCTGCGGAACAGAGCAGCGGCAACGGTGGCGCCGGGCTCCGGACCCGTCGTGGTCTCAACTCGACCGGCCAGCGGGCTCCGGGACCCCTCGACGAGCGGTCCGCCCGCCGGCTAGAGCTCATGGGCGCCATCTTTGTCAAGTTGCAGCAGTACAATGCTGCGTTGGCGGCGTACTCCAAGATCCTGAACGAGCTGCCGAACGCCAGCACGGACGACGTGGCGCAGTACCGCGCGTGGATGACGATCCACCAGCCGGTTGTCCCTGAGGAGATGGACTTTGTCTTCAAGGCGAATGACTTCTCCACCCTCATCTCCGATTCTCCTTCTCCCGCGCCCATGAGGGTGCACCTTCCATCGCCGAGGTCCTCGCGGTCTCCGTCGTTTACTTCGGCCGCCGGAGCCGCCGGAGCCGTTGCACCGCAGAGCCCGATTGCGATTGAGGGTATCTTGGCGGGTATCATCAGCTGGATCAAGAGCCAGGATACACCGATCCAGCTTGGTGTCCTCGCCGGCGTGTTCTTCATGCTTCCGTTGATCTTGTTTCTCTCTGTTTCGACCTACCTTGGGATCATGATGATGATTACAGTTTGCACTGCCGGCTTTGCGTATTGCGCGAAGATGGTGTTGGCGAACGTCAAGCCTGCGGGTTCCGCTGCGGCGGCCGCGGTTGATGTCGCTGTTGGGAAGGGCGATGCTTCACCGCCGCATACCCCTTCTGCAAAAGCATAATGACTTGTTTGTCTAGACGGCCTTCGATATGACATTTTACGACGACTTACTGAAAAGCGAGCGCCTAACCGGATTTTCTGTCACTATTCCTCCTTTATCGTCTCCTTTGATCCTTCTTTTTTTATCTTTTGACATATTATTCTCTTCTATCGGAGCCGTGGGTGCGGTTACTTTAATATATTCGATGACGATGCCTTCATATTTGTAAGGAGGATCCCGCTTTTACATCTTTGGTCATGTACAAAAATCTCATCGTCCGGGTTTCATTTTTCGTTGTTTCGATATAACGAACACCAAAATGGGGGAAAGACAAAATGGTTTCTTTTTTACGGAAAAAGGGAAAAGAAAAAGTCTGTCTATCCTACGATGGTTCTACAGTGCGCTGTTTCTGTCTCTTCCTCATCCGCGATCTTTGTCGAAGTTTGGCGCCATATCAGCTATTTCCTTGCTTGCTCGCTCCTGATACCACTCGATTGCGTTATCTCTGTTTTATCTGCTTCTGTACCTGCTGGCGGTCATCTTGGTAGACATTTTGCTTTTCATTTTATCATTTCTTTTTTGTCAGCGGGACTGTTTGGGATCTCTTTCTGGGTATATGATATCGATATCTTGCTGTATTTGGGAGGGATCTAGGAGTTCGTGCTCTTTTCAATTTTTTTGACAAGTACTACTGCTATTGTTTGTTGAACCAAGATACCAGCTTGCTGTGCTTTGAATATTGCTCGTTTGCATTTTTATTTTACTTTCGCGGATGATGATATCCTGTACGATAGCGATTTTGGCGCCCTGCTTTCTATCTATCCTTTGTTCGACGATCGATTCCTGAATTTCATGCACTACGTTCGCATTACATACTTATTCTTCCGATAATATACCGGCTATATTGAATTGACGCATCCCTTCGCGTGTATCAAGTGAATAAGTAAAATGTGATCATGAGAGTCAACCGTGATATGAAATGCTGGACTAGAGCTGGGAGGGGATATGCATCCTATAGGGCTGGCATTCCATCTGGGCACGGGGGCTGTCATTGTATTCTTATATTTGTAAATTTGGAAATCGACAAAAAAGAATGGAGGCATGTACCTCGCCGCCACAGGAGGGCGAGCGATACCTCTTCCGACGACGTGCAGGACTCAAAACCTGGTCCCCCTCGTCGCCATCGCCGTAGACTCCTTACTTGGCTAGCTAGTGTTTCTTCTTTGAATCAATCCGATATATAAAAAATTTGCGAACCCCCTGCAGCGGATGTGATGTATCGTATGTAGTGTAGATACGATATTCTGTCGTCACCGCTGTCTCAGCGCACGCAAACAATATCCAAGAAGGAAACGATAAAAGTACAGCCTCCCGAATTTAATTTAATTTTTCTTTGGTGAAAGGTGGCAGCGTGGCTGAGCGGGGATCGCCCAAGGGTGCGTAGGCGAGCAGGCCACACGCAAGCAAGCCTTCCCGCCGGTTTCAAGCTGCCACTCGAGCTCGCTTGACTGCAGTATGTGCAGTGCTTCCTACGGTACTTGAGAGTGGTAATGTAATGTAATGTGGGTGTGTGAGTGGTCCCCCGCAGGCGTCCTGGCAAGCAGGGAGCGGCGAGAAACCGGTACGTGGGAGTGTGCTAGCCCGCTGGGAGTAAGTGGTTACTGCAGGAACGAAGGACTAAAGGTATACGTAAGTACTCTACCGACGAGTCGACGAATAGACGAGCAGGCTGCTCGTTGGCCGACGAATGGGCGGTGGACGTTGTATCGTGGATGATATCGTAGTTTACTATCGTGTATTGTCCCAACCACGCATTTATCATGCACCGACAGCGAAGCTGGACTCGTCAGTCGTAATTATAGCGACGCACATACAGTACATACATTGCTACATGCATGCGGGTGTATGTACGTACAGTCCATTCATACGTTCATACATACATACAGACATACACACAGAGTGCATACATGATGTTTGTTGGCTGGATGGCCGTCGAGAGATAGTGCTTGCAGTTTAATATTCGACTGCATGCCGTGCCTGATCGATTGCTCATATCTGTCCAGCTGAGCATAGTCGACGGACAGACTTTGTGAATCCATCCCCAGTTTCGACCCGTCTCGCCTTCTGACCTGACCATATGCATCCCGGTCGACCGGTCAGTCGAGCTCGCCCGGACGGCACAGCACAGCCAGCCAGCCAGCGGCCGTTTCGATTCGATTCGCAAAACAGGTCAGTTGGCCAGAGAGCGAGAGCGAAAGAGCGGCCGGAATCGAGCAAGCTCAGCGGACCCTTGTCGCCGTAGCTCCTGCAGAACACAAGCACCGACAGCTGCCTGCAGGCGGGAAATTGCTCCACCGGGTACGAGGAGGCTGTTGGCGAGCGGACTGAAGTACTGCTGGCTGCGTTCGCAAGCTTCGCCGCCGGCATTTGTTTCTCTTTTAACCCTGCGTCGTCGCATTCCGCTTTCTCCCGCCGCAGCTTTCTTTCCTTCGTTCTTCCCGTCCTTCGATATATATAAACCTCTAGCCATCTTCACCTCGAGGCGCGTTACGAAGTAGTAGTTATAACGTTAACTGCTGTTCGCTCGCTGGTCCCACCCGACGTTACGTTACGCAGCCTCGCGCACCTACCAGCCGACGCCGACACCCTTCGGGATCCAACATACATTACATACACTCCATTCCTCCATACCCACCCATCTACGATCAGGTCCATTCGATAGCTATAGACCGCCGTCTCGATCTGCTCGTCTCGCAGGCAGCTAGTTCGCATCGTCTCGACCGACTGAACCTGCGTACGGCAAGTCGCATAACTCACCTGCACAGCGCCCGACCGAATCGGATCTCGTCGTCTACCGAGACAACGCGGTCAGCCGACACCCACCGCACACCATCTTCGAAGCACCGTCGACGAGCTAGCGACACGCTAGACAGGGCTCAATATCTTATTTCTCTCAGCATATTATAACAGAAGATATAATGGCGGACGAGGTCGAGGTTGAATATCGGGCCTGGCGGTGGCCACGCGCCATCTTCACGTACTGGCTCGTCTTCCTGGGCATCTTTTCGGTCATCGTGCTGTCGGTGTATGCGCAGTTCATCGCGGTGCAGAATGCGCTAGACCGGCCGCAACCATGGTATGTTCTGCCTCAGCCCAGCCCAGCTTTCCTGCCCTTGCCTTGCCGTTATGAAATGCAATTTCCATCCGAGCTCCCAAGGACGGACAGCCCAGTCAGCCGGATTTAAATTTTTAGATCTCAACGCGTGCATGCACGCACGCTAGTTGAGATCGAAAAGAACAAAAAAAACGGCTGGCGGTTGAACTTGAAAAAAAGGAATGTCAGCTAACCATGCCGAAAACCGCAGGTACTTCCAAATGTCGCTCGCCGTCGCCGTCATCACGATTGTGTGCATCGGCGCGATCCTCATGCTCTTCCAAATCCGCATGGTCACCCCGTTCTTCATGCTCGCGTTCGGCCTCATCGGCTTCGTCCTGTGGCTCGTCGCGCTAATCGGCACCTCGCTCGCCCTGTTCAGCAACCAGAACAACGAGGCGAACGACTATTGCCATGACGCGGGGATTCTGTGGACGGCGCCGACGACCATTGCGACGACGGGGCCGGTGGGGCCGCCACCCGTGGTGACGACGGCGCAGGTGCTCGTGTTCGCGCCGCAAGCGCAGCTGTCGACGTTTTTGTGGCATCAGCTGTGCGGGGCATGGAAGGCGGCGTTCGTGTTCCAGATGTTTACAATGTGAGCATTCCCTATCCGATTGCGCTTATATTTCGAGAATTCGCTGCTAACGGGTTCGATTAGACTGCTGTTTGTGTACATCATATACCTGTCGTTCGAGGTTCTGCAGGCAGACAGGAAGGAAATGGAGGAGGAAATTGTCGACGTCGAAGGTTAGAAGCCGGGCGTCGACAATTATCCGACATGCCACACCTCGTCTCCCATCCTTTCGAAACCAATATCGCAGACGACTATATTCAATTCTAGACTCTCGTCTGGTCGCGATACCCGATATATTATTTCATCAATTTATCCGCCATCTATCTACCTATATTTTCACTTCTCGGAACGTCTCCGTTTCGCGAGTTTAACGGTACCTATTGCAACGAAGGTTTATGTCTCATGTACGCATGCGTGGCTTGGAGCCCGCTAGCTTGGATTCTACGTTAATGTATATACGATATCATGCCGCTTAATTTGTGCTTTATTTCCTTTCAAGGTTCTTGTTCATTTTCGGTTGTGTCATGGTGTCGGATCAAAATCTTCCTAGATAGTGCTATATATGGTTCATGTATGTATGATATTATTTACTATGTATGATGGATGCTACTGGTATACCTTTGCATGATGGACAATTGCGATTACCTCGCGTTGGACTTGGATACGATGTCCATCCTCCTAGGTAGTGTCCGTATCTGGTGTCGACGAGTTGATGTCTCGATTCGGCAGGAGCGTCGACCTGGTTGCACAGCAACGTTATCTGTGTTCGGCGCATGTGCCCGAACTTAAATTCAGGGGATCCGGGGATCGATTGGGTCGTCATCGATTCATTCCATCGCATCCGACAAGCCTAGAGATCGATCGATCGATAATCTCGCGAACGAACGAAATTCGAAACGTCAGCGGGCGTTGCATTCCGTACACACATTTGTCCCCGTCGCTGCACCGGTGTGACATTTTCATTGGTGTCAACGCATCCGTTTCTATACCGCTAGATTACACCTCGGCGGATCCACTCGATACAATATATTTACCGCTACGTCGGCTTTGCTTCTTCTCTATCCGCAAGAGTAACATAGATACCGCAAGCTAGCTACAAGTGTGGTTTGAATAGAAAATATATCCTCCATCCACAACCACGTGCACATCAAGTGACAAGGTAACCAATATCCAAAATGGGTACGTATAAATTGTGTCAACATGCACAGATCGCTCCAGGAATACCGCGCGTACAACTGCTAACAGATACAATGACATATAGTCCTCCCGCTCCTCCAAGCGCTGCACAGACAGGCCGTCACGCCCTTCTCCCTCCTGCAGTGCATCCTCCTCTCCTGGCTCGCGACCCGCCTGTTCGAATTCCTGCTCTGGCAGCGCTTCGACTGCGGCGTCTACTCGCCGCTGCCGTGGGATGAGAGCGAGTGTGCTGGCTCCGCGCAGGCGGTGGACGAGTGGCGGGCTATGCGCGGGTACACGACGTTCGTGGGGCTGGCGGTGTTTGTGGTCAGTGGGCTCGTGCGGCGGTGAGGTGTATACGTATACTATGTTATTTGGTTATCACTGCGGCTGGAGGTTGGGGTGTAGGGTTATCGGTGTCGTATTGGGGGTGTAATATCGATCGATCGAGTTTACGAGACAAATCGATCAATTCGTATCGTATCGCGTTGTGTATATTTTGGAGTAGATGTGTGCGAATGGGGTATGGCTGACTGGCTGGGGTCGGTGTAGGTATAG
The DNA here is from genome assembly GCA_020064725.1 of Drechslerella dactyloides. Taxonomy (NCBI): domain Eukaryota; kingdom Fungi; phylum Ascomycota; class Orbiliomycetes; order Orbiliales; family Orbiliaceae; genus Drechslerella; species Drechslerella dactyloides. The sequence continues at coordinate 1,109,538 of JAGTWJ010000008.1, read as the reverse complement.
GCATCCTAGGCTAATACATGGATTGATAAGAGATGCGAGTCTGTCGACGTGTTTGGTGCTGAGTAATTGCTGAGGTATCGCCGAGTGCTGGAAACTAGTTCCCATGGGTCCAGGCTATAGATTCTATATTATATGCATGTTTGATTAGATATCCTGGTATACACGATGCTGCAGATCAGGCCTGCAGTGCCGATACATCTTTCGTAGTTGCATCTTTCGTGGTTGCATCTTTCGTGGTTGCATCTTTCGTGGTTTATGGCCAATCATCGAGCCTTTTATAATATATAGTAGAGCTAGGATTGTATGCACGCGTGCAGGCTACTCTTGCGAGCTCAGATTTGTAAAAACTTATATATCACATCACTCGTTAACAATACAGACATTGCATCGTCGTTATCGTACAGGCATCAACTGCTGTATCGATAAACAGCTTGTGGAGTTCCATTTGCAAAAAAAAAAAAAAAGGAAAAAAGCAGACCAAAAGTGGGAATCGAAATAGGTGCATGCATGCGAATTCGAAAATGCCCAAGATTGACAATAATATATTGCGTGCGTAATTGCCGGCCGGGAATATTAGGGAGATTCGAAATTTGTGACAATGCGAAGAAAGTAAGGTACATAGAATTCAAAAGCGTGCCATCAAGCGTAAGTGCGTAAGTGCTCGTAGAGAGATGCGGGATATATATAATTTGAAGAATGATCAAAACAGACCTGTTGTGCGACAAATGATACCAGCGGAGTCGTTAAATTCGGGGGAATCGGAGAGATCGTTATGAGAGACCGTAAATGATATTGTGGTGTGAAGCATGGCGTAGAAATGATCACATCGTTCTGTAGGTATATGTTGCGTCTGGAATATGATTGCTACCGTGTGTGTGAGATCTGGCAGCGGATAAACAGACCCGTACACAGAGTCCGTTTCGTTTTGTCATGTTGTTATATATATATAATTCTTGTATGTCGACCGATCAATCGATTCGCATGCGTGGGTGCCGACTGATGTATATATACGGGAGAACGGTGTATATACGCCTAGTACCGCGAGGAGCCTCGGTGTGAGTCTCGATCTCGCTTCTCGGTATAGTAACTGTCCCGGTTGGTGCCCGCCGAGTAGGAATGACGGCGTGACCTGTCCCCCCTGTGCGACGACGAGTGGCGGTGGCTGCTGCTGCCATGTCGCTTCTTCTCGACGACGACGGGGCCGCGGACGGGGACGGAGGCCGTGGTTGTCTGTCGGATGTTGCGGACGGCGGGGTCGATTGGATAGCCTTCCTCGATGACGGTGCGGCGAGCGACGGGGCCGCTGCGGGTGTTATGTTAGTGATATATTCACAGAATGCATGGAAAGATGGAGCTAATGTACCCGAGCCGTTTGTATTCGTCTGCGACGATTGATGCGATCTGGTAGCCGCCGACGCAACAGAGGAAGAAGAGCAGGATATTCGCAAGTGCTGCAGTCGTAATATCAGTACCGTTAGCAGAGTTATAAATTGTTGGGTTGGATGCGCGAGCCGCAGTGGAATCCCCGCTTGGATAATGCGATATATATAATGCATAGGAGAAGTATACTTACACAATCCCCAGCCAGCCCTCAACAGCCCACACACAGCGTTGACGCTGCGCGTTCGCAAAATGTCGTTTTGCACACCGGCCTTGGCCGCGGCACAGTCGTCAATCGCCGGCTTGGTCAGGATGGCGACGCCGGCAATGCACAGCACGACGCCGACGAAATCGAAGAACGCAATGGTGAAGGAAACATTGTTGAACCGCAGGAAAGTGATCAGTATCAGCAACGACCACACCGTGCCGATTATTCCCACGGCGAACATGTAGACGACCCCCGACGGCGTGCTAACGCCGTTCTTCGAGTAGGTGTTCATGACCTGCGCGAGACAGGCGAACGCTGCGATGAGCGTGGCGATGTTGCAGATGCGGAAGAAGATATAACCGGGGCCTGGGGAGGCGGGTTCCGAGTAGATTTCCTTGGAGCCGGGTGCTACTTCCATTGTGGCGAGCGACCGATTGGGCGGGTTGTGAGGTTGTATTTTATCCTTCAGAGGGTATGTATACTGCACTGCACGGGTTGATTTCTGGGTTCATCACTGCGTATCAATATCATTCTACACGAAGGCATTCTCTGGATCGTGGGAAACTCAATTAGAAACACCTGGAGAGAATTTACCTGGTTGTGAGTGCAAGAGTCGTGTAGCGCTAATGGTGAGCCTTGTAGGTATTAGCAGGGTGCTAGTGGGCTTGTGCAGGTAGCGTTTCGCAATATAATTAACGATAGTTAAACTTTGTGCGGTAACGCCTGAAGAACCGATCTATATACCACGGCGAGGCTGCAAGATATTACTATTGATCTGAATCGTTGAGGAAATCGTAAAAAACTCGTAGGATAGAAAGAAAGACAGGAAGACGCGGAAGAAGCGGAGGGGAGGACGACTAAAAGTCTGAGATCTGCGAGGTACGGGAGCTAGCTGGCTAAGTCATTACTCAGAGCAGAGTAGGTAGACGGCAGATAGGTGGTGTGCCTCTATCGAGCGAGAATGATATACATCCACCAAATTTAATGCTCTGCGTGCATACAGCCCTCCAACAATACAGGGAATATCTCGGGGCAGTCCTGGTACGGGCACATACACATATGTGACGTATGTGTGTGCGAACGCACTTACACCCGGCGCCGGAGCTATGTGTTATTCATCGACCTGGACAATGCCATACTAGGACGGGATCGATGAATGTGCAGGCCGTCCATGCTCCGGTGGACTAGCAGCTTTTCACTATTTCAGGCTCGTTTGATAACGGCCAGCCACACGAATAACACCACTTCTGCCTGCCGGGTCGAAATAAATGTCGCTTGCAAGTGGTGTGAGAATTCGAGCAAGCAAGCAAGCTCGCTCATCACCCGTGTCAGCCGGATCGTGCAGCAACCTGGGCGGTAAACTTGGAGCTAAGGCTCGGCGTACGCAGATGATGCCGGGTGGAGACCTGCATTATTCATACGTCATGCGACCGACGGGTCTTGGCCTGCAGGGTTTGCGCGGACCCGCAGGAGCACACAAAGCGTTGGTGGGCCATTATTGGCTGTGTCCGTGCTGCGAGAGGGCGACGGCCTGCAGACTCGCTCCCCGACGATATCGCTCGCAGGGAGGGGTGCTCGAAGTTCGAGTGGAGGCTTCGAAGATGTCCAATTTGAAGGATCGCTTGCACAAGCTGCTGCAGCGGGTGGCTCTTTTGAAGTCTGTGTAACGCAGGCGAATGAGAGCTCTGCGGCGTCGACGAGGCCGCGACGAGTTACTGAATGCGCATCGATCCTGCCGGGCTAATAGTTTTATATTAGCCATTACCCTCCGTAGGACAATAGATTAGAGGCTAATACGCTGGTACTTGTTGAATTTTGACTGGTGTTCAGGATATTGGATGAAGGCTGTCACTCCCAATGCGGAAAACTAGCTGCATAAATAGAATATACATGTCCCAACAAAGAAATGCACCAATACAACGCCTTTGGGACAGCCCCGGGGACGGACACCTCGACTCGAACATACCGGACCCGGTACGTATACGGATACCCGTCCATGTATCCCCGATTGATGGCGGATCGATACCTCCGGGAAATCGTGTCGACGGAACAAAGACGAAGCTACAAAGCTAATCTGGCGCCTTTGTGCCTCCCGCTCCGATGCGTTACTACTGCTAAAAATCCGAGATTGCAATGGTTGGGATCAGGGAGGTCCAACCGGAGACAATCAATGAAAGATCCACTGCATCTCGAGATGAGAAATATGTTTCACGTCCGGTATAAAGAACATTGCGATTAGGCCTGGCTAGACAATACCCATCGGCCTATCTGCACAATTCCAATGCAATTCGATCGATCTAGCGCACGCCGGACCCTTCAGCCAAACCCTGCTGCTGTCCCTCACCAACCAGTACAGTACCGTGACTAGCACTGTGATCCCTCATCCACTGTACTGCCATGCCGGCATGGAAAGAAAAATGTATCAAGCTCAAACTGCAACGTGACCTGCCTAGCTCCACGCACACGCACAAGCACAATCACAATCACAATCCTGAGCAGAAGCGCAGGAGGGCCCGCATTTTCAAACTCTGCATCCCCTCCTCCAAGACCGTCTCCTCAACCCTGCATACGCTTACTGCGCCGGCGCGAAACCCATACTTCTATCTCTGGCTCTTCCTATCCTGGGTATCCACAGACCTCGAAGACGGCATTCAGCTCGCGCCACCGCTCGCGGATTTCTACGACTTCCTCAAGGGTGGGACCGAGCCTGCAGCGTTCATTCGTGGAATCGACGTGCTCCGCAACTTCACCTGGCTGCTCGGAAACCCCATCGTCAGCTGGCTGGTGTTCCTCGGCTGGCGGCCTGAGAATTTGAACGCGGCGTTCGAATCGCTAGCGTACTACGACGACTGGTTTGCGGCGTACAGGCTTGCCCGGCTGGTCGTGCCTGATCTGTGGGGGCTGGCGAAACGGTTCGTCTTGTGGCTTCTAGGCACTACCGAAAGACTCTCGCAGGGAGCATTCATCGCATTCGTCGTAGTTCCGTTTGCAACGTTCAATTTCTTCGTGGTGCGGAAAGTTAGTCCTGCGCTGGCCGTGCGGTTGCATCGACAGTTTGAAGGCAACGCTAAGGTCTGGGAGACACATTTGATCCAGCCGCTGGTCTGCTGGTTCCTGGTAAGTCTTTCATCTTTAATCCCACGTATGAGACATAGATAGATGCAGCTTAGCTGCCGCAATGTATCATATTTGCGTGCTAACAGGGTATTTGACGCTCGTCGACAGGTTTACCTCGCATACGGCCTGACATTCTTCTAGGGGAATTCAAAGAGCAACCGCAATGGGCAACCAACGTTACGTCTACGACGATGGCTTCTTCACCTACGCCGAACGCCAGCGAAATCAAGGAGTTCCATGGACATTCATCCTCTGGTGTCTGCTCGCCGTCTTCTCTACCTTCATGTTCATGCTCACCATCTTGTTCGCCTGGGACCTCTCGCTGTTCGCACTGCCCTGGATCCTGTTCAGTCTGTCATGGTGTTTCCGCGAGCCGCGTGAGTATCGAACGGAGCCATTCATCCCTACACCGCACGATTACGTTGCCATGCACGATACGGCTGGCTGGTCCGCTGGAGGGATTGCGGGGCAGCCGTATGGATACAGTGGATATATGAACGGCAACGGCTACAGCAACAACCACATCAATAGTCACGGGTATAACAACAATACAGGCGGCTATACGCACGAAGTCTCTCGGCAAGAAAAGAGCCCGCTGCCGAACTTTGGGGGATTTAGAAAGGAAATGCCTGTCGACTTTATGAAAGACGCCAAGGCGGCGCAAGATAGACGGCTGTGGGAGAAGGATCGAGTGGGAGAGGTTGACAAGACTAAAACGCGCATCTAGACATAAACGAAAATATAGACGTATAGATCTCATAGGCGTTTACATCAGGGTTGAGGATCGGAAGGTAATTATACAGAGTTAGGTAACAGGAAAGTGTTCCAAATGGGGTTCATCGACGCACCATTATATAGATCACACAGCATGTAATGGAGTTTATTAGGATAGTACGGCGTTGACAAATTTGACAGAACGAGCATTTACTCTGAAAATATCTTCTCGATGACTTGTCTGCAGATTTGGACGTCGACCTTGCCACCGGTCGCCTTCATCAAATTTCCGATGAAAAGGTTTTTCAAATTTGGCCTTTTGCCAGACCGAATCTGCGCTGCCTTGTCAGGGTACTGCCCGACGATCTCGTTCGCAAGACTGATTAACTCAGCATCCTCTTCCGATGTCGCTTGTGTCGCGAGGTCGTGTTTCGCAATCACGTCCTGTACAACAGCCTTAGGGTTCTCGGATTCGATTAAAACGTCTAAAACTTGCTTTGCATTCGCCGCCGTTATCAGTCCGCCTTGCAAGTGGAAGAGTAAATCTGCCAGTTGTACTGTTGTGATGGGGTTGTCCGCCCATGCGATAAAATTCGAAGCAAGTCTACCACCAAGCTCGTGGAGGGTCCTAGGCCGCGTTAGAATGGATTTGCAAAAAGCAGAAACCAAGGCATGTCTCACCAATTGCCGATTAACTTGCCCAGATGCTTGGGGCTAGGTTGGGCACCCAGCCGAGTGGAGATATCATTGTAAACAGCTTTGTAGTAACCGACTCTCGCACCATCGTCGAGATCCACCATTGTACGTGCGTCTTTGAGGGTAAGTGCAAATGGCTCGCTCATTAACTCTGATATGATATCGTCAGGAAGAGGCGGTAACGTGGATTTGATATGAGCAACTAGTGACTATGTGTCTAGTTAGCCTTGTGCCGTGGGAAGAAATGCTCATGGTTCCGCCTACCTCGTCGATGATGAGTGGAGGTAGCTCGGCGTCTGGCATATACCGATAATCGACTTCTCCCTCCTTGCGACGTAGCTTCTTAGATTCTCCTTTCAAGGCATCCCATCCTCTTGTCTCGCCCTCGATTTCGCCTCCGCTTTCTCGCACGGCTACCTGTCGTCTGATCTCCGCTTCAATGCTTTCTTGTACGGCCTTGATGCTGTTAAGATTCTTGATCTCGACCCTTCTCCCGAGACCAGGCACCCCGATCTTTTGTATGGAGACATTTACATCGCACCGCACGCCTCCTTTCTCCATCCCATCCACTGCCGCGCCTGAGGCTTTGAGAATACCTTGTATCTTCCGCAGACACGCCGCCGCATGCTTAGACGACTTTAAACTCGGCGTTGTGATGATCTCCACCAGCGCTGAGCCCGCTCTATTCAGATCCACGAGTGTCCTGGCAGGTACGTCGGGCGAAGTTGACGGTTGGAACACAGATTTTGCTGTATCCTGCTCCATCTGCACCTGCTTTATCCCAACCTGAACGGTCTCCGAGACCGCCAAGCCGTCCAGTTCGTTCAATACCAGCCTGCCATCGGATGCGAAAGGGTGGTAGAACTGCGTGATCTGGTAGCCGTTTGGCTGATCCTTGTAAAAATAGTGTTTGCGGTCAAAGGCGCTACGGCGGTTTATACGGCATTCGAGGGCGACAGCGGCTCTGATCGCAGGGACGATTGTAGGGATGTTTAGTTTCTAAGTGGTCGCGATCAACCTCCTAGTAAGCCTAGTGCTTTGGGGTGGGTGTGCGAGAAGTGGCTATGAAACGGACAGGCTGTATACCGGGTGTCCCAGCGTCGAAGGGTGCTACTCGACTATTCGGCGGGGCATTGAACGATGTAGCGGCATCTAGATCTAGGTTAATGCCGACGGTCGGGTAAGTGATATATTGCTCTGAGGGGTCTATTACATGAGAAGAGTTTCTGAGGGGCATTGAGCTGAGCATGGATCTCCAAGCCGACAGTGACCTCCCATTTCTGATTGACACTCCCAGATGAGCTGTCGTGGCCTTTCTTGAGCTCTTCAAGTCGTAGCGTTGGCGGGGTGTCAGAAGGCGAGAGGGGTGTTTCGGCAGCTGTCGTGTACAGCTTTTGGGCCCGGATGAGGCAGGATTGGCAAATCCATGGGCGCGTACGAGTCAGTAGCATTGGGCGACGGGACCGGAGGATGCGCGACGAGGTTGACATCGCAAGATTGGTCGCAGGTTGGGAAAAGGAGTTGAGAGTGTAACTAGGTCGGCGACACAGCAAAACTTAATTGAAGCATGCTTTTGTGCAACCTTGCTCGATCGGTGGGACAACACTTAACAACACATTTTAGTGCCTTAGGTTAGATCTGGTCTTCGATATTCTCTTGCGTCGACGAGGAAGGTTGGGGCAGTTTGATTTGGACCAAATCTACCTCAACGAGCCCTAATTCCGACCGATAAGGATTCCGATTGCTTGCTCACTGTTTCGAAACGTGAGTGTACACTATGCTACTTTGACTAACTAAGTAAGTACACATTACTGCTGAAGAAAATTTAGTTTGCGTCATGGCATCCGGCCATCCGCTCCACAATCCGCAGGCTGTCCATTGTCCTCAGAGAACAGGACATCAAGATTCGATTGCCAGCTCGATCTAGATCCACATCTAACCGCAATTGACAGTTGTTCTGAAGCTTGTTATCATTCTCGGCTGAACCCGAACTTCTCCGGCTGCTGTGCTGCAGTCTTTCTCTCGCATTTCGACCCGGACTCCCGATATGGGCCTCAAATCCAGAAGCGATTCACGAAAGAAGTCCACGTTTGTATCTCTACCGACTGATTTGGAGGCCTGTCGCCCGATTGAGCCGACCGCTGGCTGCATATCTTCCATTCCGGCCAAGTCAAACGATGCTCTTTACCCACTCTGGCTGAGAGTTCGACAGGGGGGTACCGAAAAACGGTTTAGCCTTGGCGCATAGGCGTCCAGAAGCGGCATGGGCGTGTCTCACCTGTTGTTCCCGAGACCTCAATCAATTCTCTCGGTCGTTTTCTTGCATCATTGAATGTGGAGCTGTCGAAGATGAACGAAAAAAAGAGTCCAATAGAAACCAGGATGCTTTGGATCCGATCCCAGCTGACGCCCCTCCGAACGGCGAAGGCGCAATGACATTATGTGGCCAGCTGGGAGAGGGGATGCGTGTGTGGAAATTTTGCGTCTCGCTTGCATATTTTCAACAAAATGGACATTATACATATGATGCGTAAGTACGGGCTGAAATAAAACCAGGGTGCATGGCCTTGGTATGTATCTATGCCTTAAGCTAGGAGCTCATCGAAGTCAGCTGGTCGACATTCTTCCTAGGATATTTTCGAATCGTCTCTATATAACCCGGCCTGCGACACCCGTTGTCGTCGGTCCGTTTCGTTTGAGGCTCCAGGAGACCGTTTCAGCGCCACGCAGCGGGATCCACGCAATCTGCTCGACTTCGAAACCATCCGAAAACTAGAATACTAGAAGCCTAGAACAAAATCATTCTCGAGAAACGCTCGAGAACCGAAAATTAAAGATAGAGTCCAAGTAGAAATGTACTTTCCCTTCGAATCCTTCCCAGACCCTCGTTCGCTCTTCTGGATGACGCTTAATTGGACTCTCGAATTAGTCGGCTTTGCGGTCAATTTAACGCTACGGCTCACATTTTATCGCGTTGTTACAAGGTCGACCGCCAGACCAGACGACATGGCCATTAATTCAACATCGAAGCGCCAATCGCGCCCAGCCTTCACCAAGCCTCTACCACAAAGTTCCTCGAATGGACTTCCTCCCTCACCATCCCAGTTACCCTCACAGCCCGAGTGGGATTTAGCGTTGAAGCTGCCCATCCAAGATGCAGACGGAAAAACACATACCTTTGAGTCTTTAGTGCAACCGGACAACGAGATCGACACCGTCCTTGTTATATTTAGTGAGTCCTTCGCCAACCAATTGCATTCTTTGCATCCACGACTTTCATGCTGATACTACCATCCACGACCTACTGCAGTCCGTCACTTTCTCTGCGGCCTGTGTCAAAACTATGTCGAATCCCTGTCACCGTTACTTACCCCCGAACACCTCAAAGCCCACAAGACCCGTCTGATAATAATTGGCTGTGGAGGCCATCGGATGATAAAGCAATATGCAGCCGACCTAAATACACCATTCACCATATATACCGATCACTCACGTGCGATATACAAAACTCTCGGCATGGGTCGGACATGGCGGGGCCCAGCTAAGAAGCCGGCGTACGTTCGCACCGGCGTCATCGAGATGGGACTAAAGGCTTTTAAGTACGTGGCTCGGAGCACAATGCACGGCGGCGCTTTCTGGGAAGCTGGAGATATGAGCCAAGTTGGTGGTGAGTGGGTTGTGCGGAACGGCAGGGTAGAATGGGGACACCGGATGCCAGATACAGCGGGTCACATGAGTGCTGAAGAGATATGGGATGTGGTGAAGTTCAGGCGGGACGAAGAAGGGGATACATTGGTGGGGAAGGGAATAATAAGAGCCGGTACAATGGATAGGCATGGTGCCCTTGAGCCACCGTTGGCGGAAGGTGCATCATGTGGATGCAAATAACGTTTGGGGAGTTTGTCCAGATGTGGCAGATTTCTTCCAGTTTCTAATATCAATACTGTATATATTACCTTTAATTCGAGATCTCGGGATATCATACCATGAAGGGATATCTGAGTTGTAAAATCACAAATGGAGGAGTTGCACCAGGTAGGGCTGTGTGCATGCGCGTATGCATGTTAAATCCTTGGTAATTCTTGGTAAGGAGCCCTACGGAAGCGAAAACGCTTGACAACCTAGTCGGCTGCCAAAATACAACTTCTCTCAACCTAAAGAAAACGCGGAAACGGAACTCGGGAACCAGTCGTTTGTCTCTTGACCGGCATCACCAGGACGAATTGTTCCGCAACAAATAGCAAGGTGAGCGGCGGTTACCGTTGATTCGGTGTCTCCCGGCATCCGATCAGGAAGCCGTGTTCAAAAGTTGGCATGACACGACGCTGAAGTGGAAGGAGCTTCCTCGGCGGCAACCTGTTCAGGCTCGACACTCAGGTCGAACCCCTATTCTCGAAATGCTGAGCTGATTGGTATCGGAATGACAGATGGAGCGGGGTCTGAGAAAGGAATCCGCACGGGCCGTTGTACCTGCCTCCCCGTCCCGACCCGATGGTTTTGCGACCCTTCTAGGCTTGTCTCGCGGGCCAGTTCTAGACACTAGCAATATACCTCCTGCCTACAATGGATTTCAGTAAGGATTAAAAGGAATTTCAACATATCAAGTCACTTGAAAGCTTAGACTTAACCGCGGGTTCGCGAACTCTCGTCGCAAACCTGAGAGCCTTCTTGAGGTTGCCTATTCCACCCTTGTGATATTAGGCTTGCACGCGGACGCACCTACATATCGGCATATGCGCATGCCCACCCATGCATGCATGGCGGAGCATGATCCATTCGATTTATAAAATGAGGATGAAAAGACCGAGCAGAGGGCAGAACTGGTATCAATATCATCTCTAATCACCAGCTTGTGGGGTAAAGCTGACTCCCAGCTAAAATCCGACAAAAATGTCAGGACCACCCCTCGAGATTGCGAATCTCCGCCTTGCACAGACCTCAAATCTGCTAGGCGTCGATATCCCCACGCCTGCGATTTCATGGGCCTATTCGATTCCATCCACCCGGCAGCAACAGTCTTGGTGCCAGCAAACCTACATCCTAAGACTTCGGAATTGGCCCCTTTCCGGAGGCGTGAACGCGAGTTCGTCAGCGGATTCATATACGGTCGTTGGTCCGAAAACTCATCGTACGGAAAATATTCCATGGCCAAAAGCTTTCCCACCAATCCGATCCAGCTATAAGTATGAGCTTTCGGTGGAGGCCTTGCTGGCAGAATGTGGTTCCCCCAGCGACCATTGGGATTTTGGAACTCCAGAAGGGGACAGTCTGGTGGCTTCGGAAGCATCTAGCGAATCACTCAAAGAGAAGATTATCGGCGGCGGATATAGCTCCGACGCAATTACTGCTCCGTCGAAGTTAAATTTTGAGGCTGGAATAGTTGGTGGTATCGACGCCTGGCGAAAAAAGGTGCCTGTAGTGAAGATGATCACGACGCCGTGGGACCTGGAAAACTGGGAAATATCAAAACCAGTCACTCTTCTCAAAAACACGTATAATTTCAAGTCGAAGCCTTGGGCTGCCCGGATCCATGCCACTGCCTTCGGAATATACAAGATAGTTATCAACGGGAAGCAAGTTGGTGACTCGATCATGGAACCTCAATGGACAGAGTACAAGGAACGTGTCTTATACCAGACGTACGACGTAACCGATCTTCTTCAACGTGGCGAAAACGATGTAGTTGTCCATGTCGCAGACGGATGGTATCGAGGTCGCATGGGACCCACCGTAAAAGACTTGGTTGCTGTCCGAGGTTTTTTCGGAAACGAAACTGGCTTTATGGCGATATTTGATACCTATGGATCGGAGGGCGGCAAGACTCGAAAAACGTTCTGGACAGGCCCAACCAATGAGACTGGATGGAAGTGTACCCGGTCCACTCCCATTGTAGACTCCGGTATATACGACGGCGAGCACTACGATGCTCGTGTCGATTTCAACACCGTCGACGAAAAAGACCAAAGCGACAATGGCTGGCAGTCTGTCAAGGTGATACCGTATGCTTTCGCTGCCGGCTCGTCCCAGAAACTCCAAGCACCCATCGCGCCTCCTATTCAGTGCACTCAAAAGCTACCGGTTAAAACATACCTCAAATCACCAGACGGCAAGACAATTGTGGATTTCGGTCAGAATATCGCCGGCAGACTGCGACTGAGAGGCACAGCTCCTGCCGGGACAAAGATCACTCTTGTCCATGTCGAAGTTCTGAAACCAGATGGAACTCCAAATACAAGCATCTTGCGAGATGCAAAGTGCACTGACAGCTATACCTTTCGCGGATCGGGAGCCAATGGATCTAACATCGAAGAATGGGAACCGGACTTTACTTTCCATGGGTTCCGCTACGTACAGGTCCACCCCTGGATCGAGGGCCTAGAGCTGGAAGCCAAAGTATATGGAAGCAATCTTCCAAGAGTGTTGTCTGGGTTTCAGAGCACTAACAAGGAATTGAATCGACTGGCGGAAAATATCGAGTGGAGTGCGAGGGCAAACTTTTTTGCAGTGCCCACGGATTGCCCGCAGCGTGACGAGAGATTAGGCTGGTAAGTGTCGAGGCTGTCCATATGAACATTTACCGATGCGCATAAGCATACACCAACAGTCATGCTAATATATGAAATAGGACGGGCGATATCAACGTAAGAAAGTCCATGAAGGACTGGTTCCTTTACACTTGCAATATAAACATGCCGACTAACTTCGGAACAGGTCTTTTCACCGACTGCGGTCTATATCTTTGATTGCCAGACATTCTTGGATTCATATCTCTCTGGTGTAAAGGACAGTATGAAAATTGGCGGTCGCCACAGCGCTCCTATCATGTAAGTTTCTCAACCCACTCAAGTTACAGTCTACGTGCCCCGCAAGTACACTTTCTTCAGTATCAGAGCCCTTTCTTGCTCGCATTTGCTCTGCACAACGGCTTTCAAATAACTAACAAGAGCTGTACAGTTCCCCCAATGTCTTCAAAAATATCACGAGATCTCATTCTGCGAGGGCGGTGTGGTCAGATGTCCTCGTTACCTTGCCTTGGACGTTGTATCAAGCATACGGCGACACCAATCTTCTGAGAGATCTCTATCCTTCGATGGTAGACTACCACACCAACGGCATCCCAAAAATCCCCGGCGGCGAGTTCGCCGGCCTGTGGCAAGATGTTGCTCAGTATGGCGACTGGCTCAATCCCTCATCTCCTCCCGATCAGCCAGCTCAGCTTGGCACGGACACAACTTTCGTGGCTGACAGCTGGCTCTGCCGCATCACGGATGTTTTGGCTGGAGTCGCAACTGCACTACAGCTGCCCGAAGATGCCAAAGAGTGGTCGTCAAAGGCAGCCAAGGTAAAAGCTGCATGGCGATCCAAATGGTTTATGCCTCCTGGAAATAGTACCAGCGGTGAACCCCCAAAGATAATAAACCAAGATACACAAACGGCCTACTCAATGGCTCTGGAGTATAATATACTACCAGAGGAGTATATAAAACCGGCGATCGCCCGCCTGCACTACCTTGTACGGGCCCAGAATTATCATCCTACTACGGGATTGGTCGGGGGAGCCTCGATACTACATGCAGTCTCGCACCCTAGAACACTCCCATCGTCAAAGGCAACTCTAGAAGATAAGCTAGGATCCGTGGCTCTGGCTTATAAGCTACTACTGGGGCGACGGGACTTCCCTTCGTGGTTGTATCCGATCACCATGGGTGCAACTAGCATCTGGGAACGTTGGGATTCGATCAGGCCGGATGGGACGTCTAACGCCGATTGGATGACGAGCTTAAACCACTATGCACTCGGAGCTGTAGGTCGCTGGATCTATGAGAACGTCGGTGGTATCACGATCGATATGGGCCGTGATTCTAAGGGTGGGTTTACGGGGGCCTGGAAGTTCATCTTCGATCCTATCCCGAGCGTGGAGCACGGGATCACGAGTTCCAATATGGAGTTCAAGAGCCCGAAGGGTGTGGTGGGATGCAAGTGGAGCTATGATCAGGTAACGAAGACCATGTCGATTGAGGTGGCAGTACCAGGAAACTCTGAAGGGGAGATAAGAGTCGTGGGGAGGACGGTGAAGAAGGTTGGTGCTGGAAAATGGAGTGTGCAGACAAAGCTTAAGGAGAAGGAGTGGAAGCTTTTGGAAGCAGGTGAAGGGGAGCAAGGTCACAGCAAGCCCAGCCAAAGGCAGTGACCATTGAAGCTGAAACTGGTTACAGCCTGTGTAACACTATCCGGAACGTGGACGGACAATGCATAATCTCGAGAAGCACGAGACTTTGAAGTCCATAGATCCAACTGAGACACTCCTTCAAAAACCAATTCGGTATAGAATTCGAATGTATATATCAGCCGCACTTGGGATCCTCTAGAATCTAATATATATTATGTAATGTTTATGATTTGAACGATTCTACAGCACAATTTTTAGCTACACTTGGTCTTGGTACAACAATTATCTAGCAACTGCTAGAGCTACGGGTCATGACTACGCGACTTCACGTTATGTAATGAGTCTTGGCACGCTGCTCTTGTATGTACCTACAAGTAGCATTGAAATCAGGAAATAGTTTCGAGGCCGCGTTAGAGAAAATCGATTGTACGTCCCAACATGTCAACACATCTACGTCAATCCACAGTCCACGGATATTTCTTCTCCTGAAATTAAAGGGACTGTAGTCAACAACTTCAAAGCAATAATGATTTCTACTCTATTTAGCAAAGAACATACTATCGTAGCACCTTCTATCTTCGGGACTTACTAGCTTATTACGATATACATAACTGTTTAAATACGGTTACCAGCGTCCGCATGTCTACGTTCTCATCGAGATGTACCAGCCGTCCAGTTCATTTATTTACTTGTCCATTCTTGCAATGCGCGCGTAGACACGTTTTGCACCGTAATGTACCTAGGAATTAAGCAATAATTTAGGCATCAAATTTTGCAAATTTGGTTCTATACCCATAGGTAGAAACGCAGCGCCTGGTGACATTTTGATCCTTAATCATGTTGACATTGGTGCCTATTATTACAAAAGTCCTCTACTTTGATTCAATATCAGTCACAGAAAATTGGTTCTATTGGTGTCCAAATCGACAAGCCATAACCGATATGCACACTAGATACCGGCATCCTCTCTAGCTCTGGCGTTTGTTCCATGGATCCAACGTCTCTGGCGCCAGCGTAGTGGCAAGTCAAGCTGTGGTGCTACCTAAGATAACCCCCAAACTCCCCCAGACCACATGTGCACAATGAGAGGCCATTCTTCTTCCCCCTTCTTTGTCACTAAGCGAGTGCGAATACAAAACAGACGCGGTGCATAGAAACAGCGAACGTGCGTGATACTTCTGAACGGAATGTTCCGCCTGATGCAGCCAAGCCCTTTTCCTTCGGTCTTGGTATTTGATCCCACCAACAGCGCAGCGGGTAGATCGCTTGAAACGCCGCACATTCATGGATTCAGCCGCATCTGTATGAGAAGGATACGGTATCTTCCAACAATTAGCGATATATTAATTTCATTAACGACGCGGTCGCGCAGAAACCTCTTTCTTTCCTTGACTTGGAACCTGATCGATATGATTATCAGCGTTCGTCTTCGTTACCCTTTTTACTTTCTCGCCGAATGAATATATAGCTGGATGGCCTGGAGCACCGACTCTTAGGTCGTTGCATTTACAGATATGTATCTCATGCTACCTCTACTCCTCGCTTTAAGGGCGACAACCGTCACCGCCCAGTTTATCGGCGGTTATGCTCTTTTTGTCAATCGTACCTGTCCAACCGGGACGCTGGATTGCGGCCCGACTGTTGAATACAGCGGTAGCCCTCACGCCTGTTGCCCTACTGGGCAGGTCTGTCATAAATGGGAGTTCACTAGCTACGGCTTCGTCACAGCATGCTGTGCCACTGGTTAGTCTCCTCATTCTAGAGCCACGGGCCGCCTCTATTTGTATACATTGCTCACACACATCATTAACGCGCAGAAAAGGAATGCCGCGAAGAGCTTGAAGCCGCCAATGTCTGCGCCACCGATACCTGGAATCTCTACATTCAAGGCGAAAACCACCAGTTTTGCTGCACTCCCGATCTTGTCGGTTACGCAACCGACCTCTATAAGGGATACGGCAAATGCGTTCCCCGCGGCACAGAGCTAGAGGTTGGGGATTCCGCATTGAATGTAAAGGAGCAGGGGCTTAGGGGAGACTCGACGTCAACTCCAAGACCGTCTGGCTTGACCAGTAGGATAGGTATCTCAAGCGCGAGCATTGAGACAGAAACTCAGGAGAGCCCAACGCTGATTTTGAGGTTCTAGGAACATCTACACAGACCAGCCGAGGAGATGCTACGACGACCTCAGATCCATCGGCTGCTTCAGGATTGGATAGAATCAGCACAGGAACAGCTCCTACGGTAACAGTGACTGGGGTAGGTACGTTATTCTAGATCCTCGATACATGCCTTATCCGTCGTCTCAACTATGAAAGGCTAACCCTTCCTTCTTGAAAAGGGGGCGCAAAATCGAACGGGTTATCCACTGGTGCAATTGTCGGTATTGTTGTTGGCGTGGTTGGCGTTATTTTACTCGTTGTTCTAGGGGTTGTTGTTTGGCAGCTGGTGGTCCGAAGGAGTGCTGCTCGAGGAAAGCATGCGGAACCTCCTATGGGTGGCATTCAGAGCTGAAAATTGAGCCGATGCTTCGGAATATCGAGTTTTTGCAAAACGTCATAGTTGCCTGTGAAGCACACTGGACACGTGCGTCAAGATCTATCAACTTTCAAATTGTTAGCTAGCTCGGCAAGCATGCAGCCGGTTTGATATTGGCATCTACGTATGACGAGTTAGTATACATATATACACTGACATAAAGCCCCGCTATATATTATATCAGTTAGAGTGCCCGGGCCGCTCGCTAAGCCGACTTCTGCCGGGCCGGCTGCTTGCTGAGCCGCCTTCCGCTGCTTGAGCTGATAGCGGCTGGGTGCCGGTATCCTTGAAATTATGAATCAGATGGGTACACTCCACTTTGGCATATCGTTGTATATATCAAGTATTAGCAGATGAATTTCACCCGCAACGTAGTCTTGGCTACAGGGGTGTGACGAGATCGATACTGATATTTGATATTTCGATACATCTAGGTATTTGAACCAAGTTAAGAGGTCTTCTGTCCACCTTTTCACGCCTATGTAAGTCTTCGTGCAGCTGTCAGCTGTGACCGATGTAGAATCAACTCCTGTGATTACGAATACTTATTTTGGTAGCTGTCGGGCTCGAGGCGTCAGTTGCGCCGGCTATATACTTAACGGTATGAATTGAGGGTCCGGCTCCGGCTCGGCCGCGACACTCATAGACCCGGTTAATGATTGGATATTTACGTAACCCCTCAGTGCCCCTTCAGCTAAGTGGGTCCCATATACCTCAACCCTGAAGTGCCGCAAAAAATTGCAAGAGCATATAAGACGAGAGATAAAAATCCGAATATGAGGGCTTCTGACTCACGCGTATGAGGGAAGCCTTAAATTCGGGACGGTCCCAAGATTTGATGTGATCTATGGGAGCTATATGAGCGCTGTCCAATTTACTCGAATCGACAAGTTTCGATACTCATTAGATCTCCTAGCTCAAGGCTGCCGCGGCCCGACCAAGGCACCAACAACATTTCAATTCCTGTCGCAACGGCACAAAGCTCGCAAAGCACGTTTTTGCCAAGAGCCCTCTTATTGGTGCCTGTCTGCGGCTCGCTCGAGGAGTTCCTAAGCATATTATATACTTGGTACGTATTTTCAGAGGTTTTCGGGTTGGTGACGCTTTGACAGCGTGCGCTTAACGTTATGAGGCAATGACGATAATTTACATGCAGGTATTGGCAATCGCTGCGAACGCGATCTCGATCCAACTCGGGCTTGACTTAAAAGCTTGTCTTTCGTCCAAGATATTTTCCTGTCTTCTAATTATCCGGGGTCGGGGCGTCCCACATATAAATATAAAGTTGCGCCATGCGTAACGTACCTCTGGCTCTCTACCAAAGCAGGAACGACTTCTTGTTCCAATTTTTATTGTTTTAACCTCGCATCATCTAAGCTAGCTAAAACGCTCGATTTTGTCAACCCAACTTACCGCCTTGGTATACGACTTCGCCTCGAGATTACCATGGTAGCACTTGAACCACTGGAGCGTACTAGTAGCACGCGGTAGCCATCTCACTCACCACTACAGGCTAGGATACATGATAATGCCAGTAGGTACTCCCCCTTCTATCACGCCAAACTCACGCTGATATGAAGCTTGGAATTTCATAGACGTGCTGGACGCCAAGCATATATCAAGAGGCACTAGTACCGTTTAGGTCCTCTATAGATCCTTCACGCATATTCTCGGAGACACAACACTCCGTCTTGGCTGCATTTTGCCTCAACATCTTACGATGTTGATGTTATAATTATGGTCAATGTCGCTGGTTATAATCGGTGTCTGATGGAGTCGACTCTCGTCCGGTTTGTGTTACGTACAATAGGCATCGACGCTCTCGCCAAAGTCTAATCAGTTACATCTCGATCGACAGTCTTCAAGGGACACCCAAGTTATTCATCAGAAGCGTCAATTCTCGCTAGGTACATGATGGTTCCTTTCAGGAAGATGCTCCAGGCCAGGGCAACGCGCGTCATCCTGGTAACACCAAATTTGAGACGAGACACATGTGATATCAACGAAGAAGAGGGTGATTACGGGTAGGTCGAACCCCACGTGAGAAGAATAGCGAAACGCCTGATGGTGATTCATACATTATAATTCATGAAGCTAAGCTAAGTAACATAGAAATATCGAGGAGGGTATCAAAAACATCTCTCCTCTTGAAAATAGTGCGACAAAAAGGCCGACCCTAAAGCCAAGGAACCGGTAAAACAAGAGAAAACATACAATGCTCTAGGCAATCCAGTACCATATCTTCTGCCAGACGTTCTTCGGTATCTGCTCGGGCCAGTACTCGGCATCAATAGCAGCCTTCCCGGTCTGCAGATCGACTTCGGTGGCGGTCCGCCACTTGGTACGCTTCACCAGCTTCCAGAAGAAGTATAGAGTGAAGAAGATCGGGATACCGATATAGGCGGTGACAAAGTCTTGGACCTTCCAGTTGCCGGTTGTGAAGACAGCGAAGCCATTGAAGATGATGATAATGGAAAAGAAGACGAGACCAGCCCAGGCGGTGTAGGGCTGACCCCATGTCCTGAACGGGAGGGTGTCTCTGCTGATACCCTGCACCTGGAGGGCCTTGGTGAATCTAATCGACGCAACGCAAATAACGCACCAGGTGAACAAATTCGCGATGGTCACGATGTTCGAGAACCAATTGAAGACGTTGCCGCTACCGGTCGAGACAGTCATGAAGGTGAGGAGGGAGACGGAGGCAGTGATGATGACGCAGTAAATTGGGACACCGCGCTTGGTGCACTTGAGGAGGAAGCGAGGAGCCTGTCCGATCTGGGCCATAGCGAACAAGTATCGGGATCCGGTATACAAGAAGGCATTACCAGAGGACGAGGCAGATGTCAAGATGACAGCGTTGATGATATGCGGCAGACCTTTGATTCCGGCACGGTCGATGGCAATAACCCACGGAGACTGAGCAGCACCGGGGGCATTGCTTTCCTGAGCATCGAGAAGGTTTTGGTCATTGTATGGGACAAGGACACCGATGGCCAATGTTCCGAGGACATAGAAGAAGAGGATACGCCAGAAGACACGCTGAACGGCCTTTGGAATGTTCTTGCGAGGGTTTTCGGCCTCACCAGCAGCGACAGCGACCATCTCGACACCACCATACGAGAAGGCAGCGTTGATGAGGGTGCTGAACAAGCCGAGGAAGCGACCAGTACCGCCAACGCCGATGTATTCCTTCATGGCACCTGGATTTCTCCAGTATTGGAAGCCATATCGGTGATGGTCGGGGCCACCGCCAACATCGAGGATGAACGCAAGTATGATCAAGCCGACAATGGTGATGATCTTTATACTTGCGAACCAAAACTCTGCTTCACCGTACACGGAGACAGCATAGATATTTAGGAGGAAGATGAGAACAATGATGACGGCGACATATATACCGGTGTGGTTGTCATTGTGATCCCAATAGCCTATGACGACCGCCGCAGCTGATATTTCGACACAAAGGGTGATAGCGGAGTTGTACCATTGATTCCATCCGACGGCGAAACCGAGAGCTTCATCGACATAACGTTCAGCGAGTTGTGGGATAGCACCGGGAAGAGGCAGCCAGGTAACCATTTCACCGAGACATTGCATCATGGCGAAGATAGCGATACCAGTGAAAGAGTAGCCCAAGAGGATAGAAAGCGGTCCCGCTGTCTTAAGAGCCTTGCCGACTCCCAAGAAGAGACCTGTACCGATAGTGCCACCAAGGGCGATGAACTGGATGTGACGGGATTTCAGACTGCGAGAAGGTAAGATGTCAGCGATCAGTGTTCAAAGTATCTGTTGCTAATTGTACTTGCGACTTTGATGCCGCTAGGATTGCACTCACCCACGAGAGACGTAACCGTATTTCTCGAAGTG
The DNA here is from genome assembly GCA_020064725.1 of Drechslerella dactyloides. Taxonomy (NCBI): domain Eukaryota; kingdom Fungi; phylum Ascomycota; class Orbiliomycetes; order Orbiliales; family Orbiliaceae; genus Drechslerella; species Drechslerella dactyloides. The sequence goes on along the minus strand of JAGTWJ010000008.1, from coordinate 1,088,848 downwards.
TTCCGCATCTTGGTAGATGTTTGCAGCCTCGTTCTTCGCGACCTCGCTTCGATCAGGCTTGACGCCTGTCTCGCTTGCGCGATACGCAACGTCGTTCTTCTCAACGTCGTCCGACATCGTTTCCGAAGTCGCAGAGAGGTTCTATTCGAGAATTGAGGGGTGTCTGGACTCAACCAGCTCGTTCCTAGTGGATAACGACGGATTTGGATCCCTCGCGTGCCTGACGGGGATCGAGAGTCGCTTTTGCAGGGGAAAGCGAAGAATAAGAGTGCTCACAACGGAGAATCGTTGGTGATGAAGAGAGAAAATTCAAGGAAGGGAAGGGTGAAGGCACCCTACTTATAAGTAAGGGAAGGCACGGCGAAGGGTCGAGGAGGGACAGCGGTGATGTGGCGATCCGGCGCGGTAGATACTTGAAGCAGCGGGTGGTACAGTGCAACCACAATCATCGCAAGGATGTTGCGAGACTGCCGCCTGCGCCTGCTCCTGTTCATGCTATCACTATTGAGGCACCTCCCCTCCGTCCGGTAGACCCCATTGCTTCTTCCTTGGGTGATATCGTGCAGCAAAGGTGAAAAAGCAACATATGACGACGGTCGTATAACAGCCTTGTTGCTGCATGTCGCAAGGCAATATAGACAAAAAAAAAAAGTAAGTTAGGGCCCTAGCCGTGCTTCAGCGTGGGAGCTGGTCGAGCTAACCCGCCCCCCGGGACCACCCCGGAGGACTTGTCCAGAAAAGAAGAGTCACTGCCGGAATACGCCCTCCAAATCGACGTCGGAGCATTGGAAATATCGGATTGGCTGGCTGCTGTTATCGCCAGGCGAAGCTTAACGTCAATCGGCCACCCCATCCAAGACACCAATTCGATAAAACAGGTGCCTTGGGGGATCACGCACTAAGGCCTGAGATAGTCTGTCTTTGCTTTCTCGGTCGTTCCGACAAATAAAGGCCGATATCTCAGTCAGAACCCAGAAGCATATAGGTGTTGGCGAACATACGAGCTCGTTGTGGTTTCGAGTCTAAATCGCCTGGAACCGAAGACACCGGTTTAGGCTGGAAACCAGAGGCCGCTCATTTCAGCTATCGAGCACCCGACAGTTGGATGTTTCGACTCTCGGGCTAATTCGCAGGATTGGGCCGCGCGAGCGTTGGCTACCTCCGTCAGAACAAGCCGAAGGCTTGGGTTTGACGTGAGAGTTCAACGTTGCCTCTCACACGAGGATCCCAGATAGGCAGCAGCGTCAAGGGAAAAAGGAAAGAGACATGCAGCTGCCCATGCTCGCTCCACCTCGTCACCTTTTTCTGCTCACAGGGATTCGACGTGGATATTTGACACAAGCAAAAGCTTGCAAAGCTAAGGAAAAGTGCCGCGAGCACTCGTTCACACTCGGCAGCTCTGTTGCATGCGGGTTGGCAAAGGAATAGATTCTTAACGTAGCCGCTCGACGCAGTCAAGCCTCTCGTATCCGGGCCACGAGATATTGGCGGGACTAACACCGTCGTCTATCCCGGCCTAGTATACGTATACCTGCTACGATGTGTATGAAGCCGTTGTTTTATTTGAACCATCTTCGACAGGACGACAGGATACGAACAACCAACACGCGTTGTGCTCGCCTCTAAAGGCAAACGAACTCCAACCGACTTGACACATCTCACTACTATTTCCAGCCCGGTTGAGCCGTGAGGTTGACATCGATGAGCCGCGGCCGCCACAACGGCGTTCATTAATAGGTCGACATTTGAAACAAATCGCGGTTCCATTAAGGGCATCTAGAAAAATCTTTAGCTTCCACGTTTCCGGCACATCACTGTTACTGGGAATGGACCCAGCGGGCGCCGGCTATTTGCGGGCGCAAAGCACACGACGCCACCGAAAGCTCGTTGCCTAGATTTCCATCGATGTGGTCGCTTGGCGGGTGTTGATGGGGATTGCATTCGTATAGCACGCCCCAGGGCAAGATTTTCGCTCCAGCTCTCTAGCATTTACTTATGTCACATCAAATATTCTGCTCACGGCCCGCCCGGCAGGCTATCAGCCTATATATCTGTGGAAGCCACCGAGCCTCACGATTGCCTCTTCGTTGACATACTAGCCACATTCTCGGGCGCCGAGTGGTGGAACCTCGCGCTGGGGCTTTCCCTTATCTCTGAAGCTTTTATCTATCAATGACGTTTCGAGGTGGGGGGATCACTGGAATTCGCAATCTCAAGTTTTCTATCCAGTTACCTCACTTTCTGGTTATCATGATAGCAAAACTGAGCTGCTTGGGTTGACGTTCCAGTGCCAAGTAGCCTGTCGTCGCTCCTGGGACCCACCAATATCTTGGGATTCCTACTAAAGGCTTGGAATCGATGGCTGCCTTGATGCATCCAAGAATTGCGAAGACTTTGGCATGTTCTTGAATACGGCTCTGTAGACAAAGCTTGTTTCTCGGATTCAACGTGACCAACAAGCAGACCAGCACCCGGCCCAGTAGCGAGTTTGTCACAATCCATCGGCCAACCTCGAAATTCGTCTATATCAACAATGATAGGGCGCCATTTACATCATATATGGTTCACGACTCAGATTCAGCTCGCGAGCTCGATAGCGACATGAAACAGTTTCTTCTTGCCGGCGTACCATACATCAAACCGGTGCAAAAACCGGGGACTTTTCAGCGGATCTCAGCGACAGCTTAGGACTTAATCTTATTGCTCAAACGGTACCGCCCTGCTACGGACATGTCGAGAGACCAGGCCTGGTTATGAACTCGGCTCTATTTGGCAAGTGAAAACAGTCTTGGGAATAGGCTACGGAGCGCACTGCCATTGGAGCTTTGATTGCCACCTGGTTGAACCCAGCGGTTTACAAATCGCAACCATGTCTTCCTCGGATCCTCGTATCTACGACGCGCGTGAGTTTGGGGGATGACTACGTTTTCCAGCATCACGCTCGGCCGATTCGTTCTGGCATCGAGGCTCTGAGGCCCGGGAGTCGAGGTATCGGGCCCACATGCAAAATCCGTGCCCCCGGGAAGGCCCGTTGCCCTGGTCCCAAACTCTCAAGGCGTGGGGGGCCAATCTGGAAGATGAGACCTCCAGAAATTAAGAGACTGACCAGGCTCAGGCCATCAACGTTGCTTGGTGCATCCTCACGCATGATTCCCAACCCCTCATCGCCATCATTTGAAAATTCCACAGCCTCGGATCTAAATTTTCACGTTCTAAGCGGTAAGTAGACGCGGTGTCATGCACGGGGAAACATTTCCCATTAGGTGCTCGATCGGTCTATGATCGGATTGCGGAATATCTCCAGCTTGCGACTGGCCAAACACACGGCTAGGTTACATTTAGGCAGCCGAAGGCTTCTTCCCCAGATTATTCAACCTCGTGGAAACTCATGTGCGAATAAACGGCGACTGAAATGGCTCGGCTAGGCGCAGAATGTCTATCCTCTCATTGGCCTGAGGCATCGCGCGATTTGCCTGTCTCGGTCGAGACTACCCAGTTGGGCTCTGAGCTCGTGGTTGTGGTCGGACCTAATGCTCAAAAGATAAGCGAAGGCCCACTCCTGCACGCAAAGGCTGCACAAGATCATACCTGGACGTCCGACTATCCGCTGTCGGAGCCAATAAACGTCGCGATTGTCGGCTCTGCGGAAACATATAGCTTCTCAGCTGGGATACTGCTTGCTACATCATACGTCTATATTGACATATTCTGTAGGGTTATAGAGCTATATGTGCATATATAGAATTAACTTACGTGCACCCAAGGCAGCTGGCAGACTAACATCACAGAATCCCCAAATTTCCTCTAGTAGCCCAGATCTTTCCCTCGTTCATGTCACTTGGGCTTACTGATAAGCACCGATGGCGCCCAGCTGTCGACTTTGAACCGGAACGTTTGCGTCGGTCCTCCCGACACGCCTAGTCGATCTGCGTGAACACGAACTATCGCGGCAGCACTTCATTCTCATCGACGTCTTGGCCATCGGGCATCTCCTTGCGACATGTTTTTGCTACCACTCTCAGGCCATGGCGCTATCGTCAGCCAAGTCGTCAGCCACCCCTGCCCAGCTGCCTAGCTGCAGCTGCAAGCTCGATGCATCTGGGTGGGTACAACGCAAAATCCTCTGTTATACTTTGTTTTGCATGTTGCCCACGGTTGGCTCTATTTAGCACCCGAAGGGTCGGTACCGATTCGCCCAGTTCTTGCGTAACATGGTTACGATGTTTTGACAAATCGGCCGTGGTCACTGTTCGCGAAACTCAAAGAATTGCCACTTTTCTGCCCGAAAATTTTGTTCTAGCGCGCTTCCATCTGGATTCAAAGGTCGGTTCGCCACGGCCCAGGATTTCGCCAATGCGGAAAATCCGGAGCTGTTTTCCATCTTGGGAATTTAAAAACACTTCGAGGCCCGAGGCGTTCAATTTGACGATCCCGGGCGTTGAAAACCGACACTACCCTTTATACTGACCACATCATCACGAAAGCAATATTTTCTGACACGGGATGGATGAATTATCAGATTCGATGGTCCAGAGCTCGTCTGGAGGTGAAGAAACCAACGGCGCCACCGCGTTGTTGCCTGAAGCAACTCTCTCCTTCCACCCCTCGACCCAAACCACGGGCACTAACGCCGAAGATACATATCAAATGTCTCAAATACTGACCGTACAATACCAAATACTTACTTTGCGAGCTCAGACATCCTTGATGGCAAGCAACAGTATTCCTAGCCTGCGGGCGAACCACTTGTTCCCCCGACGCCGACCGCCAGGTTCTGGACCCTTGCTTGTGATCGACTGGCACACGGGAGTCGGAACCATTTCTCCACAATATGCGCGTGGCCTGAAGCCTTGTACCCTGCATACTTGTGGCAAGCTCATCGCAATTCAGTTCCCGCAAACCGAAATATCGGTGTTTTGGCTGTATTTGAGAATTACCTGCTGTTACAGAAAGGAGGTCTTGTTGGCCGTCTCTCGGTATATAGTTCTTCTTCTTCTTGGTGTCTTACCGTAATAGCCTCTCTTCTCTTGCAGCTACAAACCCACTGATAGATACACCGCTCAGTCCATCTTCACTTTAATATCTACTCGATACGACGGGGTTCTAGGCAGAACCAAGGCTGCGGTCGCGATTTGTCAAGAAGACCCGATTGTACGCCGATTATTATGCCGGCGAGATCAATCGTGGGCTGCAGTGCGGGCTGTTGTGTTACCATGGCGTCTACCAAGTCCAAGGCAATACTGTTTATATCACGCTCGCTACACAGTCGAGCCTTCGATCCTTTCGGGACCTTGGGTCTTGTAGCACCATTCAGGCCGGAGCATTGCGTGAATTGCCGATCCCAGATGCAAAGTTCATGTTTGAACTATGATATATCAGCCGCCTCCCCTCCGTTGGGGAACTTATGCTACATCGACAGTCGAATTTAGGCCCCCGATATCTTGCAAGGCTGTTGTTACACAAAGCCATGGGTTATATAACTTTTTCCAGTTGTTAATTCGTTGCTACTGATATTACCTACATCGTCAACATTTTGTGATATCAAAGCTCGAGCTCTCCGGATCAGGCTCCCCATTACTATTTCAACATGACATTCTACGTGTGTCCAGCTTCTGGTTCACGAGACAAATGACATTAGCTCGCGGAGTGAATTACAATTGTGAGCATTCACACTAGTAGCGAATTTAATAACGTGGCCGAGGTCCAACCTTCGATTCATATTATTTTTGACTATGGTATCATAATGCTCAGATCTGATCGAGACATTTGCGGTAACTATGTAATGCAATTTGTGTGATACAAAGTCTAGGCGATGCTGCATATAGCCCTCGTCCTCTGCCTAAATCCTTTTCGCGTATCAGATCGACACGATTACAACGACTTGTCTCATAAGATAGGCCGAACACCGGTGTTCGTGAAGTCCCCCAACGAAATGTGCTTAAGGCTGCAGGGACCAGGGATTAGCATTGTGCACCTGATGCCGTAAGGTTTCACAAAATATTTGTATAGGATTCTGAGAATATTATTTGACGCTGTCGCGGGGAGCCCAGCCCGGGGCTCAGGATGATATCCCGGGGTTCCGTGGAGCGCATATGCAGAGCACACCGCAGCAACACGTTTACGGAAGGAGAGAGTTTCAATGACGATAACAGGGTATGTGGTTCAGATCATCTTTAGAGTCAGAAATCACGGGACGAATATTTCAACCCCAGAGTTCACAATGGGGTTAGCTTGAGATTGGTTCTCCAGAAGCGCACCGGTTCCAAGCCAGAAGCCTGCGTCAGTATACGAGACGGCACGAATTTGTGCAGCGACACGTCACGTTTTACATGATCACAAGATATCGGCACTGCTTACGAGACCAGCACTGTTAACGTTATGCCGAATTGCAAAAATGCAAAAAGTGAATATCACAGTCACTAATGATAGTACGTGGAGCTCCGGAGGAACACCTCAGAGTGTCTCATCGGAGATCTGTCACACGGATATGGCGCCATTCGGATCCAGCGGCTTAGCATATCGGGTAATGCCTATGCACAATCTGCATCGACCGATCTAGACAACTCGATTCAATTCGTAGTTCGTCTACATGTGCGAGCTTATTTTTTCGTGCATACAAGACCCTGCAACTACCAAGAAGTTGATCCGAACCAACCCGGGGAAATGCAGGCCAGAATGTAACGTCCGTCACGTCAAGCTAGCGATCATCATATATATTGTCAATATGATGATAGTGTACGAGCATGCCGTCAACGATCAATTATGTGAATGCTACCTCGAGCACAAGTAAGTCGATATTAAGCGGACATTTGCGATTGATTCTCTCCATAAAAGCGTTGATTTATGGCACTATATCTAACTGAGTTCTGTTTGATGCCGGCATTTGAGGATAATAGCCGCAGCAATTGTAATAAGCGCTAGCCTAAAATCTGGATGTGATATATGAAAACCTACATTTTGGGAGCGTAATCGTGATTGAGACGATGGTCCTTGCTAACATAGAAGCTACATGAAGATCCACATGAAATAATCGAGTTACCTAAAGCACTATAGTACTTGTGGTTCATGAAGCTATTCCAGCTCTGGTCATCTGAGAATTATCGAGCCGACGCACCAACCAGACGGAGCCACACATCCGACAAGCATTTACATCATACTTGAGCATCACCGACTGGGTCACCATGGCGGCGTCAACCAGATTTGCACTGGATCAGCAACCGGACTACAACGTACATGCGTGGAATACTACCCTTTGTTGCCTGAAGGGGAATCTGGAAGCCATCCCGAGAGAAATCCTTCACGGAACAGCTGTCTTCCGGCACGTTTAGATTTATCGATCCATTGACATAAGGTGATATAGCCAGAATTATATTGACGCCTAACTAATGCTTTGTCTAATCCGAATGGTTGTTTTGACTAATCTTCCATGTAATGCTATGCAAAATATGCTGTGCTTCCGACCAATTTGACCATTTGGAAGTCCCAACAATTGTAAACTAAAATTTAAACATAAACCCAAATCGTTAAGGAGCGTGTCGTCATCGTCGTATCCGTAAACTTGTATAACAAATCAAATGCCAAATTTCTGTTTCCAACTTTTATAGCATCTGAATTTCCTTCGTCTAATCTCTCCAGGTTGTGATGAACCTCAGTCTCTGAGGCGTAAGATAACTGACTGACTGAGAAGCTTGTCGCATCGAAGCACTCTCAAGTCAGCCATTGATATATAGCCCCTTCCACTGAGCCCACCGGTAGCTCCATAACATTTCCATGTTTACTTGAAGCAGTCGGAAGGGCCGGCAGGGTAGACGACGACCTCGAGTCTTCCAGGGGCGGTATTGCCGGTCGGTGAAATATTGTTGAAGCCGGTTGGGGGAACATTTGCGCCAAGTGGAGCTGTGTCGACAGCTACCAAGAAGATCTGCTTGTCACCACCAACCCTGGACTTGTACTTCAATCTGAAGCACTTGCCGCAGCTGGGGTTATTCCAGCCAGTGATTTCGGATACTCCAGCCGGATAGACATTCGGCTTCAGTTTGCCCTTGAGATCACCGAGTGTCTTGACATCCGGGAATTTAGTCAAAAGACCATTCGCACCGTCAGAGCATGCAACGGTTGCGAGGGATTGGCCAGCGTTATCATAGACGGGGTCCCAGGATACGGAGGTTGCAGAAACCGCAGCGGCGAGCAGAGAAACGTAGTTGAGAATGCGGACCATTTTGATAGCTGGAGAAGTTTTGATGTTTAAAAGCGAAGGTATGAAGTAGTTTGTGATAATTTATTGTAGATGTGAGAATAAGAGCGAATGTATAAGTGAAGCTGGTTCTTATGTTTGAGGATGCTGTGGAGGATAGAATGAGGATGCACTTCATTGCGGATTCGACGGCTTTATATATTCATCAGCTACGCACAGAACATCCGAGATATCCATATTTTGCTACGGGCATAGCACTCTACAAGATCACGATATATCGATAGTCACCGGATTAGGGAATATTCATCCGCGAGGTTACTTCGAAGCTAGGTTTCCCGGGCTTGGCCGATAATACCGGCAAACGATAAAAATAGCAGAGTTCTAGTTGTTGTCACTCTTTCTTGTTGCGTCACAAGCGAACCAGAACCCTTACTTTCCGCGTCCTCGCCGCAGTCCACACCTTTTACAATGCTAGCGCCGGCCATTTTGGATATTTCCAACCCTAATCCTGCAGACAAATGTAACCCGACATTATACATGACATCAGGTCAGTATGGCAAAAGACACTCGTTTAGTGAGGTAGTATTGACTCTACCTCCCGGATACACACAGGACTGCATCTGGTTCGATTTTTCCGGCAATTGCTGTGCTCGAGTGGCCCCACACTAACGTGCGTTCGATATACTACTGGCCAGCCGTACTCGCTGAATCCAGAGCTCTCGGCACCGCCAGGCTTCTGCCGGGCAAAAATAAACCGCCTTATATAATCAACCTGCATCCACAGGGCTGAGATCCGAATTGATCAAAGCCCATCACCTGTGAGGTTTCTATAACCGGGAAACTTTACCACAACACCAGCACCAGCCTCAACGAGACACCAAACCCAACTCATTTTCAGCCGTATGTCGAAGATATTCTAAGCCAGCCAATATATTACGTTGGAATGGTAAAGTGCTTAGTCTATAGGTAGCTTGCGGAGGCTGTGTCCACGACAGACTCAAAGAGAGCTCAGAAACATGCATCTCGATTGCCGATTGCAACGTTAAAGAACAGGAACCTCTATGCGATCCAGCCTATACCCTGCAGCCTATGCTAATTCACTAAGCTTAAATCGACCCGAATGAACTGCAAATTACTGTGGAACCTGCATTTTGAATGCATTCTACTTGCTGAGCAGTTCAGAACTCAGTTTGAAGACCTTAATGATATATGCCCGACTGCGACAGCTAGCGATTGGACGTTCCGAAGGCAATATGTGGATAGATATAACCTCACAAGAGTATACCGATTCAAACTACTGGTTTTTGACTCTATAGTTTCTCGCAAGTATGCCCGGCATTTATCCGGCGGTGATCTCGATCCGCATGACTTTGGAATTTTCTGCAGTGTAACCTGCCGCGGCTGCTGCAAGAAAGTCGTTTGGCACCTGCAGTCATACATGTATCGAGGCGGGAATCTCAATAAGGCGAGTGCGTTTCGTCGGCTCCGCAAGTTAACTTTCGAATCGGGTAACCCCCCCGCAGACAGCATCCGATTGCCCCGCTTCAGATGGTCTCGCGAACTACACTGAATGATAGGCTCATTGAATCAATAAGCTTCGTCGGTCGGACAAAATCATTTCCGGAAGCGTAAGAGCGGTATTTTTCACCAATCGTAAGGTGTCGCGATCGGCGATATCGACACTGCTTTTTTGCCAAGCTATATGCGAGATTCTTCAATCCTCGTTCCAAACATAAAAACTCGTGCACAGTTATAATTCGAGGTAGGTTTACCTCGAGGCTTCCAGGAGAAGCCACAAGATATTTCATAGCAATGCTCTATTTTGGCAGAGCTCGATATTTGAATAATTGCTGGTACTGAATCGTCGGCATCAATTGCCATACCTGTGGTGGACTGCGCACTTTATGCCCAAGATCACGCACCAGGCGAATCGTCTTGGCGAATTTCAGTTCTGCAAGAGGAGTGTTTATTTTACGCGCGACGTACGGTGGAGCCGTAACTATACTTTAGATTAGATCTGCATTCGCGCTCCACAGGTGGGCCGTAGGAATCTAGGTTGTAAATGCTTCCGCTGGACGTGCAAGAATATATAACTATATGTGCTCTGCACACGGAGACCGCCACGGCTTATGCCACTAAACAAATACGATAGTTATAGTCCAAGCATGGGAATGTGGAGGCTGCTAGGGTACCCGTAGCAACACTTGGCGATAACCGATAGGACAGCACGCAGTGCAATGGGCATCTCTATGGCGCGTGCCATCGAGGCTAGGGATTCTCCACAGATATCTCATGCATATGCACGGCACAGTGCGGCAGCGGTATGCAATGGAGAGAGAAGCCGTTCACGTTCAGTAGGGGCATAGTTGAATTCTAGGCGGAAATGTCAGGTGATCCCATAACGAATTAGGTCGTCATAACAAGATGCATTGATAGTGTGAGCAGTCGCGTGATGCATCATGCGGATTTGCATGCACTTGTCGGTTAACTCTCGTAGCAACTCCCTCAACTAGAGAGCGTGAAATAGGATTCAGTAGATCGGATTTCGCAAGTGCAAGCCCTGAGATTCCTCGATTTCCTGACAAGTAATCGTGTTAGAGGGCACCGCCATTTTGCGCTTGTATACTAGAAGGGCTGGTCTCGCAAGCCAAACCCCCACAGTAAAAGGGAGGGTCCGGTTTACGAGACCAAGAAGGGCTATATATAACGTTTGTAGTGCGGAAAACTCGCAATAGAGCACACGCCAGATTATACTGCGGTATGGTGGCTATGATTCGTATGTCTATAGAGCCGATCCATCATTCACAAACTTAGAGCGTACTTAGGTATAAGCACTAATGTCATTATGGGAACGATGTAAAGGAAACAAAATATGATAGTTATAAAACATTCAGCAGCTGCAGCGGCTGAAATTTTGTGAGTTGGTCTTAGATGACTGCGGAGCAGCACTGGTCACACTTATCCTGCAGCTGTCGACAAAGCAAGTACGAAGTATGTCTGTAAGATAAACCAGGCTTTGGGAATGTCACTCGCCTGACATTTTCTGCTACGGAAAGTTGGCAGTATCGCCGCATACTTGATCTTCCCCTAGTCTCGAGGCCTTCCCCAGGTTTGGGATAAGGATAAAGCGAATTCCGTATAAGCGCGACCAGTTGTTTCCAGGCAGTCCGCACATGGCAAAAGCCATGTTGATGCTTTGGGTATTTCTCGAATTTTCCGTCGTACTCCGCATCAAATGCTTGCATGAATAAACAACTGTGTGCTTGGAGAGGTTTGCGACAAGCTAAGCCCCAGACCAGAGGTTACGTCCACGAGACTGGCCCAGACAACTGGTTCTTCACCCTGATTCGCTATAAATTAGGCTGCACCCGCCACTCGCCACATCGCCCGAAGCCGACTTGGGAATCGACTCTCGGCATGCCGACTGCACAGCCCAATCGGCAGACCTGGCGGCGGCATGTGGAATGCTTCGTCTCTCAAGGACGAATCCGGAATATCCCGGCTCTTGCACGGGTTGCTACCAGGCTCGTCGCCACACAACAGCCAAACTGGTTCTCAAGACAGCAGGAGAGATGCACTCGAGTACCCACTCACACATTTGAACAATACATTGCATCCACATACCAGCACGCGTACCAACACGCTATCGATCGAATCGCATTGTCTCCCTTCCCGCTAGGCGTGAGTTGTACAGCATCGATTTATGCTGCGGAACGGACAGATGGGGGATCATGATTGGATCTTTCCATTCCGGAGATGAGTGGCAGAAAGGAGGTGCATTGCATTGCTTTCGCACAAAATATCCCGAACCACTTGAGCCTGCAAAAATATCTCATTCCGAATGCCCCGGTTGACCGTTCCCCTAATAAATTTCGGCCCGGCAAAATCTCATTTCGCACGAACCCCGATCGGCCCAATTTCCGCACACGAGTGCCAGAAGTATCTGACAGACGCCCCAAAGTATCGACGGAGCGATGTTAAACTGTTGGCGCTCTAGTAGCGGCACTTTGGAGGGGTATGAGGGCGAACATCAGATGAAATAAGTGGTTTTCCAAGAAAAAAAGACCGCGATGAAGAGGGGCACTCTCATGCTGGACCGAGCTCCGGAGTCGAGTCGCTGCATCGAAAGGTGTTCTTGCATAACCATGCATAAGACAAAATGGGGTTCCTCGTGTACGGAGTAGTGGGAGTTCGCCAGAGACCTCGTGAATCAATCAGCAGCGGGCTTGGTCGCAGAACGAGCAGGGGCAGAAACAGCGCTATCCTCTGTGCGGAAGAATTTTTTTTCGATAACATCCGTTGGGCCATTAGAAAATCGTCTACGAGCTGCGACTGCGCATTTTCTAGACGGGAAGCAAGCTCAAGCCCATGGCTATCGGGCTGGCGAGACACGCAGACGCACCTCCCAGCCAACAGAACGTACATTCAGACTTACTTACATTACAGGCCCAAGCACGGTGCCACAACAGGTACGTAAGTATACATACGTCAGGCGACCCATTATCGAGTTAACCTAGGGCACAAGCGAAGAGGAAGGGCATCGAATTTGGAGAGGCGAAAATTTTTTTTCTTTTCCACCGGTATCGACACGAGGCTTTTCGCAGAGAGATTGTTCGGATCGCAATTATCTCATCGATCTCCTTCGTCCAGGAATCCGAAATCTCAAACCCTGCCTTTCAAGAACCCTTCCCCAACAAGCAGTTTCCTAAAGCCACTCAGAGACAGTTACAGCCAAGCTCGGGCGCTAGAAGGTTGATACTTGCCCGCCTGCAATTCCTGACGGGGTTTAATTTTATAATTCGGTCTCCAAACCTCTTTGGATCAAGTGTTGCGGTGCAGTGCGCTGAAGACACGCATCGCTTCATCTCGCATCAGCCCTTTTACGTTTACGGCCGCATCCGCCAGGAAAGGTAGCAACAATAAACAATACTCCTGCCCCGATCATTAATCCGCGAATCTGGCAAGCGGTTAATTGTGTCCCAACTGACGCCGTCATTCGTTCACCCTCCCGTCTAGTTATTCTTCGTTGTCGTCATTGTCGCCATCGTCAGGTTACGTAGTTGCTGGCTCTCGTTGTTTGTCGGGTGCCAGCGCCGTGCGTACGTTCGTTCGTTCGTTTTACGTTTACTCCGACGTTTTCGCACCTTGCCGCCCTGGAAACCGCGGTCTACAGGTATCACCAAACGGCTGTCGGCGGGGCTTCTCGGAATACCGCTCCCCTGAGAACCTCGATTTCACGGCCCAACCTTATCATTTTTTAACGACGAGACGTTTTTTCTTTCCCTACCAACTTCGCATCTGCATATTTTCGCCAAAAGTTTTCCCGCCTCCCGAAATTTTATCGCTCACGAGTACCCGAAGACCGTCTATTCTATGCTGGCAGCTCCGAGGATAGCGGCTTCCCACAATCTGGTCTAGTATTGTTAGGGGGCTGTCCCAGTCCCCGACTTCACCGTCGTCAAAATAACGAAACTCGGGAGCCGCGGGGGCGTGTCTATTGACCGTCAACGCGTTAAGACGAGCGACGTCCGGGTGGAAGCGATGCCGGTTGTCCAGACCCGGCGCGCTCGAAGGTTGTCGACGTCCTCGAATACAGATGAATTGGAAGCAGAGATCGAGACGCTGCAAGCGCAGCTAGATACTACGCAATCGAACCTCGCCACCCTCCGAGGCACAAATAACCGCCTAAACGATCGCGTCCAGAAACTTGAGGCACAGCTAGACGACAACGCCGTACACGTACAAACTCAGGAGAAGGACATCAACTCCTTGCGACGACAGATACGAATAAGCGGAGCTGAGATCACGAGATTACGAACCGAAAGAGAAGTCTTGGAGCGGGAGTATGAATCCGTTAATAAGGATGTGCTGCACGAGAGGGACGAGAGGCGGAAGCTTATGGAGAAGATCTCCGAACTGGAGGAGCAGGTCGCCTCGGCTCTACACCTACACGTAGTATCGAGCAGCGGGGTTCCCACAGTCGGGCCGGATGCAGCGGACGATGGAGCACAGAAGCCGGCGACGTCGTGGCTGGACCTCAAGGCGAAACTGCGCGAGACCGAAAACGAGCTGGATGCTGTGCAGCAGGAGCGAGACTGGCTGGAAGGCCAGCTGGAAAAGTTCATACATGCAAAGGACGCTCTGGATAGCAACTTTAGCATCAAGAACTTGCGAACTCGGACCAGCATGAGCTCTCTGGCGGGGGAGAGCATTCGAAGCTTTGGAGCGTCTAGCCGGACTAGCCTCCGAAGCAGCACCTCTTCGCATGCCCCGATAAATAAGCAATCTCTGGGTCAGGAATTAGGTCTGGAATGGAACGGAGAGTACGACTCGGATGCTGTCGAATCCGATGATTCTGGCGAGTCCGATTCGACTGAGCGTGCGGATAACGAATCGGAAGCCGACCTTGAACCTGAAATGTCACCATCCGTGCCGAAAATTGTCGCCAACGACATCGATACGGCCTCGGTTGCCTCGTCATCGAAACGAAAACTTAAAGACTTCGCCTTAAGGCTCGATACATCTGGTCGCTCGCATAGAGGCCGGTCGTCTCGTGCGCCATCCTTTGCCTCATCACATCGCGCCCCATCGATCGCGGCATCTTTGAGATCTCGAATGTCGACCCACAGCCTACGACCGGGGAGCAGGCTTCATGATTTCGACGATGTGCCGCCCCCTCCTGTTACTGCAACTGCTGTTTTCCACGAAATCGAACGTCAGCATGATGCTAAAGTCGCTCGGCTTCAAAACGATATCGTTACGCTTAGTACGGATTTGCAAGGGGAGATTGAGATTCTGCAACAGGAGGTCAACTCAGCTCGTGAAGAGAGAGATGTCTGTGTACTGGAGATCCAACGTCTAAATACGGAACTTAGCGTCGCTGGTGCACGGCACGAGGATTCGATGGCTGCACTCGACGCGGCTCTTGCTGCAGCTGCAGCTGCAAAGGACCAAGCCCTGAAACAGCAGGTCCTGCCCGAACCACCCACCCCAACAATTCAAGAAGCTGTCGAGACGAAGAAAGCCGCAGAACTCAACGAAATAGGAATTCAGACGGACGAATATGAGCCTGTCGTTCGCGAAATTGTTCGCGAAGTTCGGGTACCGGTTATCGAGGTCATCGAAGCCCCTGATGTTCCTGAACCCGGGGAGCTTCCTATCCGCGAGTTGACCCCTCCACCGAGTGCCGTCGTCCCTCCAATACAGACTCCGGTTGTGGAACAAACTGTCGAGCCGCCTGTTTCCCATTTCACCGCAGCCTTGGAAGCTGAGATTGAAACACTCCGAGAGCAAGAACAGGCTAGATTGGCGGACAATCTGAAATTGAAGTCCGAAATCGATGTTCTAACCAGGGACTTGCGTGAGAAGGACACATTACTTCGCGCCGAGGTTGTTCGATTGGAGGCGAATCTGGACGAGCTCATTAGAGACAACAGGAACATGAAGGATGACGCGGAAATCAACCATTACAAAGTCGAAAATCTCGCCGACGAACTCGACCGAACCCGCGAGTTGCTACAGATTCAAGCGAGCGAACGACGTGAGTTTATGGAAGAGATTGAGCAGTTGCAAGCTCGCAACAGAGAGCTTGAGCTCCAACTACGGATCAGAAGAGCGACTCCGTCTCCCGCCCCTACATCAAGTTTCCAGGAGACTCTCGATCCACGACCAACCGCCCGATTTAGCGATATGGCACCGTTCATATTTCCTCTCAAGGATTCTTCAAGTGCTAAATCAGATTTCGACGACGAGTTAGATCAATCGGAGGACGATTTTGCTTTGATGTCAGACTCGGAATCAGATGCGCCTCCACCCTCGCCCTTACCTACTAAACACAAACGACGCAAGTCCAGCTCCGGAAAGCACAAACGTCATCATTCCCATTCCAAGAAGGAGAAAAAGAAAGAGAAGGAAAGGGACAAGGAGAAGGAGAAAGAAAGAGAAAAGGAGAAGGAGAAGGAGAAGGAGAAGGAGAAAGATAGGGAGAGGGAAAGGGAGAAGGAGAAGGAGAGAGAGAAAGAAAAAGAAAGGGAATGGGAACTGGAAAGAGAACCTGAAGACTCACCTATTGAGCCTCCAGCGCCGCGGAAACTGTCTCATTCGAGGCTTCCATCCGTCTCTAAGATTCCCAAGATCCCAACAGCATCCAAAATCCCGTCCGCTATGAAGTCAAACAGGAAAAGTATGACTTTGCCGAGATCTGTGTCACAGCTTCCTTCGGCGTTGAAGTCTCCGAAGTCGCCGCCTCCAACACCGCCTCCAGAGCTACGGTACGAACGCGAACCCCCTAGTCCACCAGGGGCCCTAAGAACCCGGTCTTCGACATTACCAATGAAGATCCCTCGGCCAAGCATGAATTTCCGCGGCGTTCAAGCTCCTACAGAACCCGCACCGGACAAAACCTACTGGAAAGACCTGATGATTGGAGGTTATGGTCTTCAGCCACATGAATACAACAAACAACGCCGCGATATACGGAACATGCATAAAAACATGCAGATAAAGGTCACAGCGAAAGGCGTTGAAACCAAGGGCCGAGTGGGTACCGGGGCCGGCTTTGGTGTAGGCAACTACGCAGACCAAACGGATATGAAAGCGGTTTCAAAGAAGAAATTCCCGAAGCGGCGAACATCATTCTCTGACGATGAAGCCTACACCCACAAAGAACGGGGTAGTTGGCTGTCTGGGGTATTCCGCAAATAAAAAGGTTCCTAGTATCAGTTTTTTCTATTATCTCTTTGCTTGCTCTTTAGCGCCTGATTTTTCTTTAATGTTTTTGCAGATAAAGGATGCATTCATGGTGTTTGATTGGTTGTGTTATTCTCCACACTTGTTATCTTCTCAAGATTGTTTCCTTGCCCATATGCCATATCATCCAGGCAATCCGGAATACCCGCATCAGGTAACGGAACGTCCAAATCAGGCCTTCGAGCCCACCACAAAAAATTGACGGCTATTTCTTTATGTATAAGCTATCAGTTTGATCATTCCACCATCATATATTTTTTGGTTGTTTTCCCCTGCTGAGATAAGGAGGAGCCGATTGTTTTATGTTTTGCTTGGGCCTTGAGAAAAGGTTGATAATTTTCATTGGGACTTGGTACACATTTCAGGATGGGAGATCGGGATAGCGTTGTGCTTTTTTCAGGGAGTTGAGAATTTCTGTCTTCGAAGTCTTTATATCCGGTCTTTGTGGAGGCGCAACGGTCCATTCCCGTCCTTTTTCCATCTTTCTTGTATATACTTGTAGATAAATACCCCTATATCGATTGTACTCTCCTATCTGCTTTCCTTCTGCACTTTGGCCTGTCCTCGCGTCCTTTGGCAAATTGGGTCTACCAGTTTTGTTTGATCACTATTATGGTTTAATACTCCTGTCTAATATGTGCTGCTCTAGCTACCTTGCCGGCTCCTTGTGTACTCGCGCATTGCAAATCTTTCACTTCGTTTCATTTCCTAACTTTTCTTTCCAAGTTCAATCGCTGGGATCGAATCTAACCTTGTAGTCCTCTTAATACTGTCGAGATGTCAAAAAGCTAACACGCCAAGCTTGGAACTGACGTTAATCATAAAATATAATTCCGCAAAAGTCGAGAAACTCTCCGTTCTTATTGACCTTGGGTGGGGTTTCCTTGTTTAGTGCGGAGAACACGGCACCATGGTACCAGAAGCAGAGAAGCTGCATACGTCAGCTAGCATTTTATTGGCTGCCGTCAGTACTTGGTCACAAGATCTACAGACCGACCCGAGGTTCAAGTACATGTACTTGCAAGCTACCACGGGTTTCTTCGCATGTGTACATAATTCCCGCTGAGAGATTAGGTTTCTTTAATAATACACTTCGATTTATACACAGTCTAGAGCAGATACATCTACAGCCACTTGAATTTTTAAAACCCGGTTCAACTAAGATGTGGTTGGGTGCCGACGGCAATCGCTCCCAGCTCATGCATATGCACATTAAGTCAATCCCAAATGAATCTTGACGATGTGTACAATTAATTTAGTTTCATAGGAAGGCGCACTCAAGATACTTGTACAATTTATACGTTGTAAAGGCCTACTTTGCGTGTGATAGCTACGGCGAAGGGAGATTGGAGCACTTGGTCTCGCGAGCCTGGTGTATTCATATATATTGCATATTGACAGGCGTTTCGATCCCAGCCTTAGGTTACCTTTATAAGTTACAAATGTATCAAGACATCCAATCTATGTGCCAATGTTAAATTTCGACCTGATATCTAGCTGGTTAGGCAGCACGATCTCAGCTTTTGGATTATAAATCTTACAGAAGGATTTCGATCTCGGCTAAATAGAAAGTCTCTATATTCGAGTGTTATCAATCTATAAGGCGAGCCACAAATGGACATCCGGGCTAGTGGCGGCTATGGGGCGCTCCCGAAATCACAACGATATGGTGATTTAAAGACTGGAGTTGGGACGTTTGCTTTGTCCATATGGCCATTGCTCTGCAATTGCGCAACCTGGGTTTTCTCCGTACCACATTGAAAACACAACAACCGACGGACAAGTGCCTAAAGTCATAATCGCATTGTGCACTGGTGAGGCGTCAACGAATCATGCAGGCACGCAGCTTCCGAATCGCCTGCCCTTTTCATCCTTATATGAATGCTTTCAGCCGGCACGCGTAGTCTCGGCTGGATCACAATTCTTCCGGTCCTCATTTTAGCCCCGAATATCAGCATCCCCACGTCTTGGCTTCGAGAACGACTAAGTGGCGAGAGGCGCCGATTGGCTAAAGATTGGCTAAAGCATCCGCGAAATCGATCCGCAACGACGTGATGTCGGTTTCCTGGATAAATTGCGCGCTGACCGTGGACGCGATAGCCCTTGAGATTCTGACAATGCCCGTCCTAAAGGGGCAACGCTCTTCATCAATTGATGGCCGTTATGATGGAATGGGATCCATGATTTTCATATAATCTGGGGTATATACGTTCTTGGCATATATATTCATCCGGAACCTCCCTTGCCCCAGCTCAATATCTCGAAGTCTCTCCGCGACACTCATGATATTCACGGCTGTCAACCCGGAATAATGTATACGTACAGGCCTATACCCAGTTAACAGCAGTTGAAATTTGACCGCAGTTCCCAGTCAATATATGGGGACCATGGACGCGGATGGGGTTGCTGGGACTCCTGTCTGGAATCCCCATCCTCCAGCAGTAGTATAAAAGACGGGGTCGATCGCTGGGTCGTCGTAACAAGGGTGGATTGTTCTTCTCATCAGCGACCCCGCGAGTGAGATTGTGGTTCTCTGGATCGCCAATTGGGTCATATACACCATGCGGCGCTTCTTCAATATAGTACGGGCAGCGGCGGTTGCTCTGGCTGGCAGTGGCCTTGTCGATGCACTCGGGCAGAGTCCAATAGTTGGGTTCACTTCGTCTAGAGGAAGTATCCAGCTTGCCGGCCCCAATGCAAACTCTATCATTGTGATGGACGGCCGAGGTTCGTATCACGCATTCCAGATCAGTGTTCAGAGATAGAGGACCATCCGGTAACTGATATAAATGTTTCATGCAGATTGGCCTGGCGTCATCAGAGCAGGAGAAGATCTCGCTGCGGACTTTGGAAGAGTAACTGGGACGGACCTCAAGTATTATGTCCAGAATACAACAAAAGGTCTTCCGAAGACCGAGTACGCCATTATCATCGGAACCGTTGGAAAATCCGCTTTCATCGACGGCCTCATAGCTAAAGGAGATCTAGATGTCTCGAAGATCAATGGTACATGGGAATCATATACGACAACGCTTCTTCTTCGCCCCGCAACCGCTCCTGGTATACATAAAGCACTCATCATCGCCGGTTCCGATAAGCGTGGCACCATTTTCGGCACTTACGACCTCTCGGAGCAAATCGGTGTCTCCCCATGGTATTGGTGGGCCGACGTCCCAGCTATAAAACACGAAAATATCTATGCATTAGATGTCGATCGTGTGCAGTCGTCGCCATCCGTGAAGTATCGCGGACTATTCCTAAATGACGAGCAGCCCGCTTTGACTGGATGGGTAAATGCCAAGTTCCCAAAGGGAAAATACGGGCCTGGGTTCGATCATAACTTCCATGCAAAGATATTTGAGCTCCTATTGAGGCTCAGGGCGAACTACTTCTGGCCAACGACTTGGAACTCTATGTTTGCCGTCGATGACCCGCTTAATCAATACACAGCCGATTATTATGGCATCGTCATGGGAGCTTCACATACGGAGCCAATGGGCAGTTCTACCAAGGTTAGAAACTGCAAGATATTATTATCGGCTGTAAGTTGACTAACACATGCCGTGTGGCATTGTAGGAATGGAACACCTTTGGAAATGGCACCTGGGACTTTGCCGTGAACGAAAACAACATCGTCGACTTCTGGCACAAGACCATCCGCAGGGCCAAGCCTTGGGAGAACCTTATCACCATGGCTATGCGTGGCAATGGCGACACCGCTCTCGAAAACCCAGACCATATCGCCCTGCTAGAACGAGTCATCGCCAAGCAACGGCAAATCCTGGACGACATATACGATACTCCAGTTGATAAGATTCCACAAATGTGGTGTCTGTACAAAGAAGTGCAAGGTTATCCCGAACAAGGATTGACGGTTCCTGAGGACATTACTTTCCTCTGGGCAGATGACAATTGGGGCAATGTTCGTCGGCTTCCTATCGGTGACGAACCCAGTCGCGAGGGCGGCGCTGGTGTCTACTACCATTTCGACTACGTTGGCGACCCCCGCGACTACAAATGGATCGACACTGTCTCGCTAGCACAAACATACCAGCAGATGAAGCTATCTTATGACCGAGGTGCAGACAGAATCTGGATTGTCAACGTTGGTGACCTGAAGCCCCTTGTAAGTACCAAAGCCAGCGCATCAATACATCTAAAATTTTGTCGGTTCACTGAACGTCGCGTTTCTTCTTCATTTTAGGAAGTGCCGATCGATTTCTGGTTTGCAATGGCATACAATGTCACCTCTGTAACTTCTCTCGGTGTCGATGGATACTTAGAAAACTTCGTCGCAAAGACATTTGGATCGCAGTACGCTAAGGATACAGCTGCGGTCCTCGCGAAATACGCACTGTTGTCATCCAGGAAGAAGTACGAATTACTGGACTCAGCAACGTATAGCGTTATAAACTACCGAGAAGCAGAATCCGTGCTTGCTGATTGGAAGGATCTCTCTGATAAGGCCGAAGCCCTCTACAACCAGATTCCATCTGACTATAAGCCGGCTTTCTTCCAGCTTGTTTCGCACAAATGCAAGGCCGGGTATATCATTTATGATATCTATCTGAACATCGCCTGGAATCAGAGATATGCCGCCGAGAGAAGAAACTCTGCAAACTATCTCTCTTCGTATGTTCAAAAGAGGTTCCAGGATGATTGGGAGTTGCAGAAGCAGTGGGACGAGATGCTTGATGGGAAATGGGTTCACTTCATGGACCAGACGCACTTTGGATATAACTACTGGTAAGTGTGGTGAATATAGCTCGTAGTTCGGCGCTTTCAACCTAACGTCATCCATTCTAGGCAACAACCGATGCGAAACACTATCGGAGGGCTCTACTTTGTCCAGTTCCCACAAAACTCTCTCGCCGGTGCATTGGGTGTTGCTGGAGAAGGTAGCAACGGCTCAATTCCAGGTGACGATAACAGCAACGCCGGCACCTTCAATAACAATACTATCGTACTGCCGGTTCTGGAGCCCTATGACTCCGCTGGATCACGATGGATCGAGGTATTCAGCAAGGGAAATGAGCCGTTCGATTTTACTGTAGTTCCGCACAACTCCTGGGTCAAGGTGAACCCGTCCTCTGGTTCCATTGACCCGACGGTGACCGGCAACTCAGACGTCAGGGTTGAGATCTCGATTGACTGGGCCAGCGCTCCTGCCGGATATAACATTGCTTTCATCGACATCAAATCCTCTGCCGCGTACGGTGACTTCGGCATGCCATCCATTCACTTGCCCGTCCGCAAGACCTCCGTGCCGTCGGGTTTCAAGGGCTTTGTAGAGTCCACAGGCTACGTCTCAATCGAAGCAGCGGATACCACTCGCAAAAACTCTGCTTATGAAGTGATACCGAACTTTGGAAGAACAAAGTCCGGCGTTCAGCTGAAAGACAACACGGCAGACACGCAGAGTGCGCCTGGCGGTCCGGCTTTGGAGTATGACATCTACACTTTCAGCTCGCCCGCCAAGTCCAACATCACCTGCTACTTGGGTACGGGGCTGAACAATTTCCCCGGGCGACCACTCCGGTACGCCATTGCTATTGACGACGAGACGCCCCAGGTAGCCAAGTACGTTCCCGACGAGTCGTCGCCAGGAAATCTTCCGCCGCAGTGGCTCATCGCTGTTGCCAACTCCATTTGGACATTCAAGACCTCGCACACGATCGCACCGGGTAAGCACACGTTGAAATTCTGGGCGCTCGAACCTGGTGTCGTGCTTCAAAAGATCGTTATCGACCAAGGTGGTGTCGTCCCTAGCTACCTTGGGCCGCCAGAGAGCAAGATTTTGTGAATGCGTAGCGTGCCCTGTATGTGTATATTAGCTAGCGGCATGTATACTAGTATTTAATGCAAGTGATATTAGCTTGTTTTCCCCCGGACCACGGTTCACACAAGCCGGTGCGACACGCAACGTAAGCCTTTACCGGCGTCGAGGCTGAATGTTACATTCCCCAAGATTTATATGCTGGCAATGTCCAACATTCCAGTGATGTGTTGCAGTACAAAATGCAACATGCGTCACGACGGGCGAGGGGCGACACAAGGCCACCGCGTCCTTGTCTCTAATACTAGTATTTATTGGGCCGCGATTCGCATGGGAACGATTCAGCCACTCTAGCTTCAACTTCCCAGCATTCAGACTGGCGATATCACGATGCGAACAAGGGCCGACAACCTGCCACCGTTCTCGGACCTCCCAACGGCCGGACAAACAGGAGCACATGTCCTCCGGTCGCTCCGACGTCCCATCTTCTGGGTTGTCCTGATCGGGATGGTGATTGCTTGGTGGGGCGTGACGGGTGTAACAACGGCGTTGAGGAAAATGCACGAGGCACAAAACGCAAGCCAGAAGCACGTCAAGCTTTATCACCCAGACGGCGTCTATTTGAAGGTATCCGGCCCTCGTTATAGTTTTGCTCCAGATGGCTTTTTGACGAGCATTGCCTCTCTGACCGCGCCTATTTGCTGTAATATTTCTAGGTTGTCACGGAACTCTGCGGGCCAGAGGTACAGGCGTGGGAAAAGTGCTTCCCCAGATACACGCACAAGAAACGGGTTCACAAATGCAAGAGGAAGATCCGGGCGCTGGAAGATTGCGCACACGAAGCGTACGTTACGTCCCTTCTGTAGACTTTAACGACATCAATGACACGAGTGAAGCGTCCTAATTGCGGTCTCTTATATATACAGCCAGGAAGCAGAGAAAGCGTGCGGGCTCTCGGATCCCACGCTCACGGAGAGCGGGAAGCTTGCCTGTGCTCGGGGCCTCATGCACAAGAATCATTAGTCTATCGTGCATTGTCGAGAGAATGGTCTTGCCTGTGTACATCTATTTCGCCCGAAGATAGCCCATACCTCAGCCTACAATTCAATGCATATCTCATTCTTTATACTGCTCCTTCCGGGTGCCATTGTGAACCCATAGACACCCGCCCCTACTTCATAGGCAAATGGGTTGGTAGCTGGAGATGATAATGAGACGCTCAGCGTGCGGTACTAGAAATGGACTATCTCATCCGCTGAGAACGTCTTTGCTGAAGGTCCCCATTTGTGAATTTCCCTCGCTCTTGGGTTGCTTATAAACTACGGCTTGCGATATCGCATGCTCCCTCTTCACTACACCTTCTTTGCCAGCATCGCCATCTTTTTCTGTTTCCCCTGCCTCACATATCCATCACACTCTTCCTGATACTCCAATCTTGAGCCAGACCCTTTGTCGTATCCTGGTCGCGATCACTGACAAGCCGCCATAATGTCCTTCAATCGCGGCGACAGGAACACTTCCGCACCAACCGCTTCATCTTCGCCGGGTGGTGGACTAGGTGCGTCCCGGTTCGCCAGCGCAACGCAGAGGAATCCCTTCTACAGAGGCCCAATGGATCCTCGCCATCGAGACCCAACGTAAGTGCCAAGGCCTTTGATCCTCCTCACGCGTGATAGCGAGGTTGCGAGAAGCTCGATGTTCTAAACCTATGCGATCTCTCGCTAGCGCGGTTGTTCTCGAAACCTCGACCGGCAGTCTTGCAGCAGACCCAGTCGCTAGGACGTTTAAGTCCTGGCACCATATCGAGGATGCTGGTTCCAAAATCATCTTCCATCTGGACGAGATCAACTGCCTTGTCAACGGTGTCGTCAGACCCAAGGATGGATCCATCCAGAGCAGCGAAGCCACCGTCGTTCAAGCTACTGCTCATCTTTCCATCAGTCTCGACAAGGTCATGCTGTTTGATCAAGGTCTCGAACTCGACAATACTGATAAGGGCACGGTCCTCCAGGAGGGGTCGGCCATGAGGCTCACCATGGAAGGTAATGGCCAGAAAGGTCGTGCCCCCGCTCTCGGAATCGACATCCTCAAAGCGGAGAACGTCACTCCAGAAAATATCAAACCCGAGAACGTCAAGCCAATCGGACCCGTGACACCCATTCGCCAGCCCCCTACGACCTCTGTCCCCGAAAAGAAGCGAGTCGAAGAGCCTCTTCGGCAGACTTTGTTCAAGAATTCACAGCCTACATCAGGACTGCCGATGCTTGGGCAACGAAGCAGCCAGGCCCAGATCATTTCCCCTGCAACTGTTGCTGCCGTCCAAGAACTCAGTAAGTATCTCGTGATGTTGAGTGTTGTGTAGATGCTGATTGGTGCAGAGGAAATCAAGCTACCGACTCGCTGTGTCCTGATCACGGGGCTCCCGCATGGCTTCAAAGTCTCTAAGATCCTGGAGTTGATCAAGCCAACGAGGAACACACTGGTTATCGAGATCCAATTGACCAAGTCAAATTCCACCCTGTTTCATTTCTTCACTCCAGAGGGAGCTAAAGACTTCATCACCCAGTTCCCCAATGGGAACATTGAATTCGAATATGTCGATCCCGAGCTCGGACCAATGGATTATAGCCCCAAGGCTCAGCTTTGGGGCGATTTTGTAGCCATCAAGGGCACCGAGATGATCAACCAGGTCCGCGACCATGGCGTAAGTTCTTCAGCCTCCTCTCCATATCTTATGCGTGTAGAAGCAGCGATACTGACGGGTCAACATCGATTAGGCCACGCGTTATCTTAAAATCTGTGGACGCAATCCAACAACTATCAAGGAAGCCACGAGCGGCGGCGTATGGTCGCTGGACAAATATCGTGAGTATCTCGGCGCGACACTCTATGATGGCATAGTTCGTCGTGACAATAATGGCGTAAGTATATTTGGTACCCTAGTGATCGCAATGGCGGAGTAGACGACTAACCTCATACCTGATATATAGCAAGAAATCGCCGAGCTCGAATTCTTATCAATTCATGCTTGTCTCTTCGCTCATGCCAAGTTACGCGCGATGGATGGCTTCGGAGGGGCTAAGTTCGAGTGTCTTCCAGACCCGTAAGTTCGAAATGACCCACGACGAAATTTCCGTTGCTGCTTTGGGATGAGGTCGCGTTACTGACCATAGATGCGCGACGGCGTAGATTCGTTAAACCCAAGTAAACCGCCAGTAGATTTCCGGTGGTTCCGATATTGGTGGCTCCGTTGCCCTTTTCTGTCTCCAGGAACTTCCTCAAGATGAACTTGCTAAAGACTTAATATGACTATTCTGCTCCGTAGTCCCTTGCTTCTTTCTTTCCCTTATGAATTCATTGCCTTGCTTCCAGATTACTACAACCCTTAATCTGGATCCTTCTGTTGTTTTTGCTGGAATATTCGCTGGCAGAAAGATAGTATCTTCCCTACTCGTCTTTCTGTAGCACCTGCTCAATTAGTGTCTAGACGCTAGACGAACCTCCCTGAATTGAGCCCCATCTCTAAATTACGAGATACCACCGCTGCCTCCCGTATCCGTGTATATTTACCTCCATGCGCTAGCTTCGGGAGCTACTGCCAATTTTCAGATCTAAGGCTTTCAGTCGGCGTCCAACCAGGGTCTGCAGATTTGCGAGCTTCTGCTTGCGTGCAATGCAATACGAAGTCCAAGCCAAGCCTTTGACAACACGCATCACCTTGTGTCATTATGAACCCAACCCACAAGTTGAGAGCACAGGACGGCTAGCCAGCTTCTCGCAGTCGGAAGTACGCGCTGGTCTGTCGCGTCGACCGAATCGAAGGCTGTGTCGATTTCAATGCTCATAGCGCTGGTTTCAATTGACCGGTCCACGAGGCATGCTGCTACTATTATATACTTCGTACGAGGTATTATAGTATCTATTATTCTGTCCATGAGTCGTCGGGAAATTGGAGGTCGATTTGGAATCTAGGTTCCACGATTCAGTGACCTTTCCTAAAAAGTACAACGTATCCACGCATAACCGTACTAGGAAGCCGCCGCCGCCAATGCCAGCCAATCTTAGCTTGGTCGTTAATTTCATGCTTGCCCCCAGAGTCTTTTCCTACCGCCCAAACGATCGAATGACCGACCAAGCCTTCGGATAGAGCGATGAGGACATGTAGGTTTTTTCTTTCTTTTACGCTATCGTTATAAAGTGGCAAGGCGATGAAACGCCGCTGCTAAGCATGCGGACTACTGTTAGCTAAGAGTTTTTAAAATATCGACTTGGTGGGGGCTGCAACAGGCGCAGGTTCCGTATTTTCGGGCTCCTGCTGTTCAAGTGGAACAAAAAGGGTCTGGTTGCCCTTCGCGCCTCGAGCCATTGTTCACATGTTCCCTTCACCCTTTTTATTCCATCCAAGCTTGTAGCTAGGTCCCCAAGCTCTTAAGCTTCTGTATTCGCGGGTTTCGTCCGATTTACATTTCGTCATTCGTTAAGGGGTTCGGATTTTGCGGCGATTCGATTCTTAACGTCGATAGTATTGATAGTTACTATCCCTATATGTAAGTTCCTTCGCCCGTGGTACGGGTTCCGTTCGGCGTGGTCGGGAGTACGGAATTGATTAAGCGCTTGTGCGACCCCGGACCCCCCTGTGCGAACATATGCTTCTAGGTAGCATTTTCACTAACACCTACCAGATACATTATAGATAAATTTTTTCCTTTCGGACTTAGTGTTAATAGTATTTATATTCACGATCGCAAGTGGTATCCGTCATGGAGGTCGACCACGCAGCAATGAACCAGGCCGCGAATGTGAGTTCGATTTCGTCCATGACACCTGCCTCCACACCAATTACAAAAACCACACAGCTGCTAATCGGAAGCTCACAATAGGCCGCTCAGAGGCCCTCGAATGCTGGTACACAAAATACGAGCACCATGGAGCACGATCCCGCGACCGCGCCGCAACTCGCCGATCCGGCCGCGCCGCCACCCATGAGTTATCAATCCGGCGCCGTGCCGGACCATTACGAATCGTACCCCGAGGTCATGCCAGCACCGGCGCCGAGTTACCAGACGGCATACCCGCCGCCGTCTCAGCCGATATCGCCAGCTCCGACTAGTACGACGTATACCGGCGGCTACCAGCCCTCGCCTGCGTCTGCGGTTCCTCAAGGCCAGCCGTTCGTTCAGCCGCAAGGGGTGTATCATGACGGTCCAATGCCTGTGGATGCGGAAAAGACATACTATCAGCCCGTATATGGTGTCTCGCAGCCCCCGCCACCAGGTGCTCCTTATGCTGCACCTCCTGGGGCTCCTCCGCCCGGCAAGGTCGACAATCTCCCCGCACCGGCAGCATATAACCCACCGCCAGTAGCCGAGAAGAAGATCCTAGGACTTAAAAAGAAGACATTCTGGATCATCCTGGTCATTGTAATCATTGCGATCATCGCTGGAGTCGTTGGCGGCGTCGTGGCAGCTATCGTCAGCAAGAATAAGAGCAGCGGCAGCAACAGCGGACAAGTTTCGCCGAACACCGTCGCAGGCACAGGAGATGGCAGTAACAACAGCACGGGCACCGCCACCGCCGGTTACACGCCCTTCCCACTGACAACAGGCGTGCGCACGCTCAACCTGAAATACGCGCAAAAGCAAGGCTCCTGCAACGATCCTCAGCACGTGGACGGTGGTGCAGCCGTAAATTGCCATGCAACATCAAAGTACCAGGTCTCCGTCAGCGGCGACGTCAAGAACGGATACAGACTCTCGAGCGTCAACGTCGACGGCAGCGCGTTCAATGACATCCTCGGGACAGCACCGACAACAAGCGACCCGAACCAGACCGGTAGCGCATGGGTGTTTATAGTCAGGTTTTCGCAAAGCGGCGACTGTAGCACCGATAGGACGACGCGATATGCGTTCGGCCAGGCCGATAACAACTATGCAGTTGGAGAGTAAGTTATAATTTCACGAACGCTTATCCATTCTCCTTTGATAGCCGGTTATAAGACAAGTGAGGAGTCCACGGAGCTAATCTGTTTCTTTTTGTTCGTCAATAGGGTTTGGACTCTCCAGCAATCGTGTGCGTACACGAATGGAACTTCGTTTGCTGCGGGCACGTCGTGTACCTGCGTCGGCCTCTCGACAACGGCGACCTCAAGCTGATACAGTTTCGTTTCCTTGGTGTGATTAAACATGTATGATTGAGTCTAGGGATATCCGGGGTTGGGTTGCATATTGCTGGCGTTTTCTTTCGATTTAGCTAATCAGTCTTGCATGTACGGTTAATGTATACCTTCGCGCATAAATCGACGACGCAATGAACTATAAACGTTTCCCAGTTGATAACCTACACGGGTGTGTGTATGTGCTAGCACGGAGCCATGCACTAGCGACGATATTATAGCACCATTCAATATCTTTAGCGAGACTTATTTAGTAGTGAAGGACTTTGTGGATGAAAGAAGTTAACGGCGGTATTATTATCACTTACCCAAGTTGTTTATACCCTAGGATTCCGTGATGTCACGGGTTCCGAGACAACTTGATGCTATCCCGCTGCAGTTTCCTCGCCATGAAACTTGCAAAGCCAACCTGCGGCTATATATCCCGCAGGAACGAGATAGCGAGAGCCAGTTCCGTCATAGCAGAATCTGGGAGGAAAACGTCCAGAAAGAGCACGATCGATCGATCGCGAGACCCGGCATTCGCATTTGCGAGCTGAAGTTAACGGCCATCTTTTCCCTCATTAGTGTCGCAGATGCCCTCCATTATTATATCTCCTCTATCGGATCGCGTTTGTTCGACGTCAGAAACGTGAACCTGCAAACCGAGCGTTTTCGAGTACGAGGTCTGATAATCTGGCACCTGATCGGGTCCTTAACAAGACATGCACAAGGCTGTATCTCCAAAAACACCGCCCACAGGGAAACGATCGTTCAAATTTGCCGAAACCCGAGTGGCGGTTCTATAGATATTGATTGAAGGTCTTGGCTAATTTTATATCGTAAAACCTCTCATTGCAAGATCGTGTCGTGCGAGGGCGGATTTGGGCGTGGCGGGGCAGCCGTGTTGCGGAGTGCCAAGGGCGGACGTGAAACGGAGCGAAACGCAGGACGCTCCACTGCGAGCACTCCCAAACGTGAGGTCCCTTTCCCTTGCAGATGTCTCCAGCGAAGCGCAAATCACCCGCAGCCTGTCTGGTTGAGAGCCTCAATAAATCCCAGACGCGAAATGCCAGGAACGAGAAACGAAAACGGATCCGCAACAATCAGTGTCTCCAGCTTTTTTGGCGCCCAGCGCTGTACCTGAGTCGAATCGACATTGGCCGGCCGGTCACCCGGCTGGGCTTGCATGCAGCTCCCTCTGTGCAGATACACATGCAGTTTGCTCGGACCAGCTGTGCCATGCGGCCCATCGCCAACCAGACGTCAATTTGATCGATCTTGATGAAAGGATCACCCTTGGTTAATTTGACAGCATGTGGAGCAATTCCCACGCGAGCAAAGAAAAGTATCTAAAATGAGGGCTATATTCGGCGCGCTCTCGAATATATCTCGGTACCCACTGCCCTGACTACTGCGTTTGCAGCAAAGCTTGCTGGGCAAAAGCTTCCCTTGCATGATGTCTTGAACGGAAGCATCTCGAAACGAGGGAAACATCACCTGGGGAGCTTGCGGTGCCTGGATCTAATTCGCTCTTAAACCGGCTAATCCTTCGTGCCTGCCCAAAGTGTCTAGCAGTCGGTGCCCAAGGGGGTCTCTGATTCTGCTACTGGGCCATGTAGTTGTAGGAGTGTGCCCCGCTGTACTGCTCCGCACACCCGGCGATTCAATCTCCTCGCGAACCGCTTAGTTTCAAGGTCTTGGAGGGTAGATGGGTCCCAGCTGGCCAAGGGAAAGTGATACCGGGTTAGGCCGGCTGCGGTATAGCTGCAAGACGAAGGAGGTGGAAAACACAGATGGAGGCAAGGTGCAGATTCCCATTAGGGATGGATGTATATAACGTCGAGACCTCCCGCGAGTCTTGGGGCTTGGTCTTTCTTCTCACCAGTGCCCATTGTTCTCTACCGGACAGTCGACGTTCTTCGTGTCACTCATTTTTCACTCCTTCTTTTTCCTTCTCTTCTGACAAGGTGCATTGATTGCCCTTGGGTATCGCTGGTCGTTTCGTTGGTCGTTCATTCCCAAAGATTTGATATCTTTAATCTTTCCTTCAGATTCACCTTTGCGAGCTTTGTCCGTGTATTCTCTGTGAGAGTACGGGAGTCTATCTGGTCGTTTTAATATCAATATTCGAATCATTCAAAATGAAGACTCTTGCTTGGCTTTTGGCTTCTGCGCTCGCCCTGCGTGGTGCTGACGCTATGGTATGTTGTATTTGTTGTATAAAACACCAAAAGTAGAAACGACATTGGCTAACATTCTTGTTTGTATTGTAGGCTCTGTGGGCGGACAGAGACGCACTTGCGCTTGCTAGTGCGGAACCGATAGATGATACCATCATTCGAGGTCCGAGAGGTCTACGAAAGA
The DNA here is from genome assembly GCA_020064725.1 of Drechslerella dactyloides. Lineage (NCBI taxonomy): Eukaryota > Fungi > Ascomycota > Orbiliomycetes > Orbiliales > Orbiliaceae > Drechslerella > Drechslerella dactyloides. The sequence continues at coordinate 1,057,612 of JAGTWJ010000008.1, read as the reverse complement.
GGCAAAATAGAAATGGCGGCAATGCACAGGTTCTGCTTACGCAGAATGTTCAGGCTGCAAGCGGGAAGACTGGACAGGCTGGTAACGGTACTCCGGGTCAGGTAGCCTCCAGAACGTAAGTCCCTTACCTTGTACAGTTGGTTTTATATCATCAATATGCAAATTACTGACGATGCCACAGTGATACGGCCAACTTTATCAACTTCTGCTCTGGAAAGACCAAGACCAACGGCCTCCAGGTCAAGGGTGGATCGTGCAACGGCATCGTGATGGGAGACATCCCTGCGACCAACAAGATGGTCTCTACACTCATTCTTTTCCCAAACCCCGACTCCAATCTGGTAGAGAACCAGAACTTCAACATCCAGCTGCGGACCGACAACCTGAAAGCCGGGTTCTTCACCAGTCAGTGCCCTTCATTTCCTCACCTTTTATAAACCAACAAAACTAAATGTTATAAATAACTAACGTTCGTGCGTATGGACCACAGACGCCGCGGAGACCTACTACTCCGCCCCTCAACAAGTAGATCCTCAGACGGGTACAATCATCGGTCACACCCACGTAACCGTGCAGTTGATCGATGACGCTTCCGGCCGGCCACCGCCAGCAGGAACCTTTGCTTTCTTCAAGGGAATCAACACCCCCGCTAATGGCCAAGGCATTCTTTCCGCCGTTGTCACTGGTGGCCTCCCGGCGGGCAAGTACCGCTGTTGCACAATGAGCTCTGCCGCGAACCACCAGCCGGTGCTCATGCCCGTCGCGCAGCGAGGCGCTCAGGACGACTGCCAAAGATTCACAGTCGTCAGGAGGGGACAAGGCAACGGTAACAACGGTAACAACGGCAATGGCCGAAATGGCAATGGGAACAATCAGACTCCTCCAGCGAACGGCGGTCGAAACGGCAATGGGAATGGCCAAGCTCCACCAGCAGCGCCTCCTGCCAACGGTAACAACGGCAATGGTCGCACGCCGCCGGCGAATAACGGTAACCGACCTGGTGGAGGAAGAACCGGAGGCGGCCGAACGGGTGGTGGTCGACAAGGAAACGGCGGTGGCAGGGCGGGTGTTCGAGAGCAGAATACGGACACACCAGCCACGGCTACTGATGCCGCCGACCAGGCCGATCCCACGCTGCCGCCTGCCATTGATATCCCTAGCAACAGTACCACCAACTCGACCGTCGTAAGAAGATACAAGGTCCCAGTTCCCGAGCCGCTGTATAACTAGTGGGTTACTAGTCAGTGGGGAGCGCGGTGCGAGTAGTTTGATACCAATAGTCGACTGGTCGTGCGTGTGACGGGTGCCAGTCGTTTCATTCCGTTCATTTCTATTTTATTAGCGTTTGAGTATATTTTTTTTACCACAATACCATTTCGTTTCCATTTGTACGATATTTGCATTTCGTGGATAGTGTATGGATATTGAATTACAGGTGCACCGGTGGCGCACTTCAGCTCACAGCAGTATAAATATATTGTGTGCTCCAGTTTGTTTGTAGGACGTCTGGCATCGAGGCTAGCAGGACGTTGTATAAATATGTACAGCAGATCATTTAGTCTGATATCGGGAAGTTCCCCGCACTTTTAATACCCGGTTGATATAGGTATATCTTAGATCTCAATAATCGCCAAAGCCGCCCTTTCGAGAAGCCTTCTTGTTACTCGCTTTGCGCTTCTCCTTCAAACGCTTCTCGTTGTAGCTTTGGCTGCTGAATTCAAGGCAAGAACAGACGAGCTAGCCGTTAGCCGAAGTTGTCAGCATCCATCATGCATTCGTTCAAACTTACAGTTTCTTGACACGTTCCTTCTGAGCATCACTGGTCTCGCCTGGGATCGTGGTGGAGCTGACGATTGCGTCATAGAGCTTTTGATAGCAGTCGTCAACATTCGTCGCCTGGCTGCGCGTCGAGTCCGAGGATATGACGACCTCGGTGTCGTTATTGGCCAGGTATCTCGGCTACGGCAGAAAATCTACTTGTCAATATCTACAATAGTATGATATAATATGGAAGGTACTATGCCGATCTGAAGCCGCGGTCACGGATATACGTATAGTAATAGCACATTACGGTGCATTATATATCATCGGGTGATGTTTAATACGGGACCGGGTCTTAGGCATCGCTTACGTTCCGTTTCAGCCCCTTGATGAACAGCGGAGGGACGAAGGCCTCGAGCTTGCGGACGGGTATTCGAAGGGTGGCCTTTGAGTTCACCTTGTTGACGTTCTGGCCGCCGGGGCCGGAGGAGCGGGAGAAGACGAACTCGCCGATGTTGCGGGGGATCTTGTGTTGGGTGAAGGTTTTCAGCCAGCTGCGAGCCTGCACCAGCTCCTTCTCGTCCGGAGTCGATGAAGCCGGTGTCGACGTCGACGCCGATGTAGACGCCAGCCGGAGATGGTTTATTAGGGAGTACCGACCAGCGGCATGAGGCTTGATGGCCGCGAGCAAGGGCCAGCTCAATGCCAACCGCATGTCGGACGGCGGTAGAGGAGTGTTGGATTTTGATTTCACATGAAGGTTGGGATAGTTATATTCGAACGGACCGGGTGTCAATGCAACGGAGCAGGGTCACATAGTAGGTCACATAGTACTAGATGCACCGCTCCGCCAACAGACGGCCGTCTCAGCAGCAAGACGCCACAGCATGAAAGATACATGATACGAGCATTTCCAGGCACAGCTTCAGATACATGCCCGCATGTTTATCTCCCCTTGTGCGATTATAATTCGCGGTGCAACGGCTGTCGACTGTCTGTCAGTGTCAAGTGTCAGCTGTCTGTCAAAACGGCGTGGAGCGCTGTGTTGCGCGTGGCCGCGGCTTGGCAGGCAGCCGGAGCCGATGGATGGATGCAGCAGAACGGACAAACGGCCGGCTGCCCATCCATCTTTTCTCGCGGCCCGCCGACATCATCACCAATCATCACATCACATCACATCGCAGCCCGCCTCCACTCCGCTCCCCTTCATCCCGCTCCACCGCCGCCCTCGCACTCACATTCACACTCTCCGTCCCCCAGTCCGCCTGCTCCGGACGGCAAGCAATCGTTAGCCGCCATCCGGGCCAATTGCGAGAGCGATCATTAGAAGACCGGAAGAGGACAACATTGCATGGTGCATGGTGTCCTGCATCGAGAGAATATTAACTTGCTCAGTCACAGCGACATTCGCTCCAGTTACGCATCGCGCTCACGACCGACAGTCACAAAACAAGTCACGTCGCCTCTCTCTGGAACCTTCTTGTTCGCCCGCACGACAAGTCCGCCGCGCCGCTACGCACAATCTTTGATGACGTTTTGAATTCTTTCCTAGCACGCAACCATCTATTTCTCTTAACGTCACTTCCTCTCAACGACCATCACGACAGCCGACAGCCGCCCCAATATCTATCATCCATCTCTCTCTACTCTGTAGCTAAGATCATCAATATTGAAACCAAAAGCCAAGCCCAGCCCTTGATAAGAACGCAGCCTCATCGCGTCTCATCCAAGCGAGAAACAAGAAATCGCCATCGTTAAGGCAACCGCTGCTTCGCCATCGACAGACTCATCTATAACCACCCCATCGTGTGAAGGTAAAAGCATACAGACCTGTCTCTATCCACGATCGGTACACCCAATCCATTAACAGCTACCGCCACCACCACCACCATCATTATCATCCTAAGCATCACCTCTCCAATCCAATCCACTCTGCCAGCGTTGCTTCACCTGCTGGCATTGCTGGCTCTCACGTCTTGACCCTATGTCCACGACTCCACCCAGACCTGGGTCGACTGAGCCCGTATCGTCGATTTCGTCTCTCACTCCCGAGCCCGAAAGCGACTCCGAAAAGCAATCTGAGCCCGAGGTCATTGAACCCACTGAATCCACGTCCTCGTCCGGCCTCGAGTCGACCGACAATGTCGACGAGCCTTTGTATACAGCAACCGTCGACATCAACCTCGTCGCAGACACCGATGCCCAGGCTGAAGATGAGCAGCCAGTAACGACATCTCTGCCAAAAGAACTGTCACCCGTCTCGCCAGTTCCCCTCCACGTTCCAGAACCCTCCAAAATACCCCTCCTGCTTGACCCTGCCCTGAGCCGGACGATTCCAAACGAAGAGCAGATACCTTCTGATATCGGCTCTGCCCTTAGCGACCCGTCGCTGGCTGGGGATAGGATCATCGCGCAGGAGGCCGGGCTTGCAGGGGACCAGGTAACGAGCGATGAAATAACGAACGCGCCGGTTCCTGATATCCATGCAGTAGAAACCACGGATCAGGTCATGCATCAGACCGGATCTTCAGAGTCGGAGAACCCATTCACCATCATGCAGGATGCACCACCGCCCGGCACCGATGCGAATCTAGCCTCTGTTGACGCTACCATGACGGACATGCCCCCCATCACCGCAGAGTTCACCGTAGAGCCTCAACCTGCAAGCGCATCAATCTTGAAAGACGACAATGCCCTTTCAGAACCAGCACCCGCTTCCCACTCAGTCAACCTTCAGGCGCTGCTTGCCACTATGGTTAATCAAAACCAGCCCATGCCTGATATCAATGGGCCAGGTGGCATCTCTCATACCGGTCTCTCTGTTGTAACCCAACCCAACCATCTAGATGGCGCGGCTGTATCGCAGCCCTTAGCTTCACCTTCTGCATTGCCACAAGCACAATCATACCCTCCCTTAAAACCCGGCCCAAATACGCTGCCAGCCTTACCCGTCCAAGCATCCCCTGTTTCTATCAGCCATCCTACTAACCTTAGGCACCCGTTACCTGAAAACCCTACGACGCTTTCCTATGCCGAAGGCGACGAGGGCGAGACCTCGTTCACAGCTGATGAAGAAAAGGCATACGACAACTTCCTCAACATAGAGAGAGACTATGTTGCGAAAGGCGAGTGGAGCAGGTTTCCGAACGGTTCCAGGCTCTTCATCGGTAAGCCTCTTCGAGTTCCATCGTCGTAGTGGCCCATCTTCGCCGGCAAAGTATCTAATCCGTGTTCACAGGCAACTTGTCCTCGGAGAGGGTGAGTAAACGAGACATCTACCGTGTCTTTGCGAAGCATGGCAAGCTGGCGCAGATATCGATCAAGCAGGCCTTCGGATTTGTCCAATTTTTCGATGCCAGCGCTTGCACGAAGGCTCTGCGTGAAGAGCAAGGTACACCTGTTAGAGGCAGGAAGATGCGTAAGTTCTTTTTTCTTTTTCTACCCCGGATAGTGGTTGGTGCTGACAATGTTGTAGATCTGGAGATCTCAAAGCCTCAGCGGAATTCGCGAAATAGCGAATCCCAAGCCAGCAGCCGAGCGGGCCCCGCGCGAAGGTCGAGAACGCCTGAGGAACCGATCTCACCAAGAAACCGTGGCTCCAGCTACCGCGGCGCGGCATTCGGGGACAGGGATCGTGAGGCACGCAATTCTCGAGAGAACGGACTGCGTGGCCGAGACGAGTATCGCCCCGGTGATCGTAGGATGTCTTCGCCCCGATCTCAGTACGGTCGTGAGCGTGATGATTATTATCCTAGTCGAGACTTCAGAGATCGGGACCGATCAAGGTCGCCGCAGAGACGCTACCGGAGTCCTACACCGCCACCTCATCGAGCGTCGTTCGACCGCCCCCGTTCGCCGGTTCAAGCAATCGACGCCCTCTTCGTTGTATTTGACGAGCTCGACCCCGGGTACATCAAATATGTCGATAACATCTTCCGGGATCGACGGTTGCGAACCGATGTGCTGCATATGACGCCCCGGATCCATCTCGAGACATACATCAAACGCCAGGTTGTTGAGGGATGCCAGGCCGTTGTTTTCCTGACTAGGGCTACCCAGCAGGCGAACAAGGTCTCCATCCAGATCTTTAAGGGTGGTAGCAATTCTGGGCAGTATGATGGTAAGTAATGAACCTCCTGGGTATTTTCCGGATAAATTAGCGGCTAACATGAACTGCTCTGCCAGAGTACGATATGGTTAATCCGGACGCCGCAGCCGAACTGGTCCGACGCGCATGCGCGGCGCCATCACCCCAATACAACGTTCCGAACGGCTACCCCAATGCCCAGTACCAAGGACAGCAGTCCCACTCCGGTTACATGCCGTCGACGCAGGCGCCCATGTACCCTGTCAATCTTCCACCGCAGCCGGCGCCGGCCTTACCCGCGCCGCTCAGCCAGGCCAATTTGACTGGTATCCTGCAAAATCTAGATCCAGCGACGTTACAGACGCTTCTAGCGCAGTTGCAGAGTCAACAACAGCAACCTGGCGCGACGGCGGCGGTCCAAAATTCGTACATGCAACCAGCGGCCCAGCAGATACAAAAGCCGGCTGATCTCGCCGCATTGCTCGGGGCCGCCCAGGCGCAACAGGCGTACGGCAGTGTGCCTTCCGGGATCGTCCCCGATTATCAGAATCCAGCTTTGGTCGGCCTACTCAATGGGCTTAACCAGCGAAATGCACAGCAACCGCAGACCAACCAACAAGTTCAGAACATAATGAGTCAGCTGACTGGTCAATGGTCTGGTGGACGTTGAGCTACCTGACAGGAGGGCCCTTGATGAGCAGGATTTTTATGCGACGTTCTTTTTGATAAACAGTAATATCTTTTGTTGAAGGCCTGATATACTTTTCCCCCACTACGATGCTTGTTTTAACACCTGGAAACCTCTATCTCCCGCTCGCAGCAACTTAAAAGTTGGCCTTCTTTCCCTCTTCGCAATTTCTTTTCTTTTTATCGGATGGCATTATAGATGGAGCACTGATGGATCTGCTGATTGTAATTCTTGATGCTTATTGTTTCCCATTCTTTTTTGCTGTCATTCTGGAAGAGATTGCGGGGTTCGCAGTTCAATCGATACGACCGCCATGCACTGCACGAATGTGGATCGCTCTATTTCTCGTTATCCTTCAGCTTCCCCTCTTGTCCTACCACGAAATCCCCCCCCACACCACCATTAAAGCTTTATGTCAGTCTGTTATGATAAGTCGTCGGGTTATAGGTAGAACGAACGAAAATCACTGTCAATCACCAATATCGTCGCAAACTATCAAACACAACCCTGTGCAGACAGACATGATGCACGTGCATGGATCGGCATCGAGGGTGAGGGCGGCGCTCCCGAGCGAATATTCTGCTGACTACAAATCGGAATGACAATCACAAAGTGGGATAACTGCAGATGGCGCGATGCAGGAAAGATCACACGCACGCCACATGATCGGAGCGGTGCGTGCAGCTGCTTTCTTCGCTTGGGCCTGCTGGTTCTTGGGGGCAAGGGAAAAGAACCAGGTTTGATAAGACAGGGAGGGCGGCGGAGTGGATGGCTAGCTATCTATCGGGGCTACGTTTATCGAGCCTATCACATTTTTCGTAGACGATAGGGTTGCGGAGTGTATCATATCGTGTCATATCGTATCGGATGCAGACGGCGGCATGGTGTGTCTGTAACCTGACCGACAGACAAGCGGATAGAGAGACTCTTGTCTCATTCGGCGGGGAGCCGTGAGGATTCATTCATTCGTTTGTTCAGTCATTCAGCTGCAGCTCAGGCCATCTCTTGGGAGACAAACATGCAAGTTTCTGCATGGGCTCAGAAGCTGGAGGATCGGTGTGGCTGGGACCGGGTGGGGTCCGTGGAGCTAGCTGGCCGTCCAAACAGGTTCCCACATGATAATCCTTCTGGCGAAACAGGGCTAACCTTAGCTCTTCCCTCGATTTCGTCTTGCCTCCACTTTTTTGGTACAGGTGTGAAGAGGTAAGCTCCCCAGCTCCAGCTTGAGCTGCAGATGCACTGCGCTGCAGCTACACATGCAGGTGCAGGGATGTTTGACAAAAAAAGAGGCGAGAGCTCACGCTTGGATGAAAATCTACAGGGGTGATGGTTGTTTGCGCATGCAGGCGCACCGGCGGTGCTGAGGAGTTTGGAGATCCCGCGGGCAGGCTGTGGGATGCTGGATAGCACACGAAGGCGGGGTCGAGTCCATGTATCGGTACATGATGAACGGCAAGGTATCGATCCTTATCCTCTGATTTAACGGGTTTTGAGACAGTACTACTATCATCGACTGCGATTTCCTTGTGTTTCGTGCAGCTTCTTGTCGCCGCTCGGTGCACAAGCGCAGATGCAGAGCCCGCCTTTCGATTTAACTCATCCTGATCAAGCCGTTTCTGCGGATCGATGTCCAGATGACGACTGGCATTTCATAGAACGGCTTGGGTTATAGTATATGTTTGGTATGACTTTTATATTAGGCTGCGATTGGTTGAACTATAGCTGGACCCTTGAATCGCCTGTGTAAATGTGTCGATGGATCCGGAATGTACAAAAGCCATACTATGATCAGATGGACTCAACACCATACCCAGAATACACCTGACGTCATGACCGGGATGTCGTTTAGACCTATATGTCTACATACACCATGCGCTCGCTAGTCTTAGCTGATTTCGAGAGAAATTGAACTGGCAGGGGCTCTCGGAGATATCGCACTATCGCTTCGAATTCGCGAAAAGATAGGAGCGAAGAAGAGCAGCGTCGATAGATGCCTTCGAGTCTCACTTAAAGCGATTACGTAGTCTTCGTCAAAATCGTATTTTGGCAGACAGCATCATGCAGTTATGTAATCAATATGATATTGTGGGGCTACCAGAAAAGAGTGGCTGTTGTGGCTTGCGGCTGTCGATGGGGATAAGGTATAGTATGCCTTGACGACAACAACCAGGGAGCTCGAGTGCTAGTGATTTCATTCACCTCGGGTTATTCAAAGCGGTACCGTATGCGCACGTTAACACCTATCCATTGCAAGGTCTGCAATCTCGCCGCTAATATCGCGATAGCACCGAGGGAGGCTGGCAGATTGCTCTGAATGTCCGATTCAAGTTATGTAAAGCCGGATATTTCGAGCTTCCGTCCGCGTTTGTGCACGAGTTATACCTGCATCCGGGGATCGGAATGCTGTAAACTCTATAGCATATAGAACAAAAAGACAGAGAAAAAAAGAACTTTTGTCACCAGGTGCAAAAAGATATTTTTATCTACAACAGTCAGAATTCGTGTCCCGTCACCGATGACACTACTACTTGACCGATACGAGGCTTGTGTAAGGCAGAGCGGACGGGATACCCAATTTTCCTCGTTCTGTGGTCGTAGATATCAACCTTCCCAATTGAGTGGATTATGGTTGGGAAAAATTTGTACTCGATTAGCGAATATGCCTGCGGAAGCTTAAGCTTGAGCTGTCATGACTATCAGCACGAGTGACAGCGACGCATCCCGAGGCTATACGTATGCGTGTCAAGTTTCGAAGTTTCCATGGATACTGTACTTGACTCTATGGCAGATCCCGACATTCCTAACTGGTATGTACCTGAGATGCCTGATACCGTGCCCCCCTGGCCATATTCTGTGGAGGTTGGTTTTGTATGACGTTTGCAATTTTATCGAAGGTTGATTGAACTTTCTTTACAATGGATTTTATATAGTTGAGAATAAGAAAACAGTGTTGGCGTTCCTGTATCATGTAGACGAGAAGCCAGGAATTTGAGTTGGAACCGAACACAGCCATATTAACCATTTCCAGATAAAAGAGGCATATGGCGATCGGATATTGCACTTGGAAACTTTCATGAAAATTATTATCTATGAGGGTGAATTCGTATGCGAGCGGATCAGAATTTGCCTGTGCGCCTGTACCAGATATAACGAGTTTCGCGTTGGTTGAATATCGAAATACAACAAACGCTCATGTCTACACCGCTTTGGTCCATCGCTGGCGCCGTAGACATGCACCAGGCCGCAGAGGAGTGCGTCCACGAGACTGCATGTACCAGTACAGCACGCTAGGCTCAGATATCAAGGCCCCTGTCGTCTCAGACATCGGACACATTCACATGTGCAAACTGGAATGGAAACAATGCAATGCAGCGGGTTCCGCTATCCAGGCCTGGCCAGGTTTCTCGTCTCGCAGTCGAGTGCCCCGAGGGAGGTGTCACAAGACGGTTTGCGGGCTACCCATTGGTGTGGGTTTCTGTGGCTCACACGGACAGCTCTAGCGGAGACAGGCACACGACAGCTCGAGCGGACGGCAAGTCCTCGTGTGAACGGGAGAGTCTGCCTACGCGGGAGATTTCCACACATCACAAGCACAAGCATGTTGGTTACAGATGTTGAGTACAGATGCTGGAAAAGGTTCACAGGAAGTTTGATTGGAGGGATGGTCCAGCGGTCAACTTGGGGCCGTTGGAGTTGGGCATGTGGGATTGCAAATTGCGATAGTCGAGCATCCCTCACTATACTGCGGCTGTTATAGTCTAAGAGAAGCTTAGTCAACGACCGACGGTTGCAGAACTGGCGACATGGGGCGGGATCTCGCTATTTGTTCGTTTGATCCTTTTGGTGCCGGGACACCCCTTTAATCTTTTCTTCTGGCTCTTCCTTGACGGCAATTTGTAAAGGGATAAGCTTATATGCTCAGGATGCTGCGAAAGGCGCCGTGATCCCAGTTTCTTTGGTGGTTTGTGGTTTTTCAACTAACGTTTACCGTTCTCGATTTGATGAAGATGGTCGTGACGACGGGGCGTCGTCGCATCCGATTGGGCTCTTTGGGGTTGGCGGCGGACATGGGGGAGGCGGTCGACTCCACCTTACGCATGCTGCTGTTGCTTGCAGGGAAGGGACACGCCGGCGAGGAAGAGTTGAAGGGAAGAGGTATCGCGAGGCCTGTCCGTGTGATTTGATTGTCCAAGGCTCATAGCCAAACCGAGCGAGGCGAGCAAGGTCCCAGAAAATTTTTACTTTGCGCTCCCTGATTTTTTTCAATAAAGTCAAAAGCAAAATCTGAAAATTAATAAGTATCAAGGATTACACCACGGTTGACGGACAGGTGGTCAGGCCACGCCAAACCATGCTGGTTCGAAAACCAGTCGTGACGGCGCGACTTTAATTTTTTTTTTTTCGGTTGGCCCGGACAGTGAAAGTGGCTCGAGCAGCGAGGAACACGGAGCTCGGAGCAACAAAGTGTTGAAATCGAGCGGCCACATCGGATGCTTCGGAGCCGTTTGCATCCGAATCTTATCACCGCTTGCGCTCTGAGGGGAACCCGCCGAAGTGAGAAGGAGCAGCAAAGCACAAGTCTTAGCCCGTCGCTTGACTTATGAGATAAGCCCAACTAATAGGAAAGCACAGAAGACGGATTCTCCTTTTTTTTTTCTGTTGAAAATTTCTTGCTTGTGATTTGACTTTGTAATTTTCGTCCGATGTTTCGGTCTCAGGAATTTTCCAAAGATGGAGCTCATGATGAATGCGAAGAATCAGCCAAGGCACAACGGACCCTTTTTCCACCATCGATCACCTTCTGAAGACAACCGTGATACCAGCTAATTGCAAGGAGACCGCCCGCTCACCAGCCCTAGTCTGAAAGCAGGTGCATGGTGGAGCATGAACGTGCCACAGAAGCGGGCGAGACTTCGAGTCCGGTACGTGGAATAGCTTGCAACTTTTTTTGGCGAGCTCAAATCGTACAGTTACAACTACATGTCGACGGCGCGGAGCGGCCATTTTGTACATTTTCGGCACTTGAGCGCAGGTAGATGTACAAAACCAGCTGGTCAAAAAACTGATTCAGGGAGATTATTTTCCATTTCCTACATGTACCTGTACGTAGATTGATACTGCATATGTCGATAAGCAGACGCATGATAATGTACCGCCTTGTGCAGCTTGCTTACGCAGTCCATCGCGCGTGTCCTTGGGGGATACCTGTCGTTCTTTCTCAAGGGTTCATACTCAGGATCCAAAGACGTGTAAGCACGTGTCGAAGCAGCGCTGCACGAGAATGGGGGGAAAGAGCCAGTTGGTTGGACAGATGAACAAATGAGCCCAATTCGCTCGCATGGGTCCTTCGAGACTAGCCTGACGCCGGGCTCGGCTGGCATGCATGCATCAATGACGATATTTCTGGATCAGTCATTCACCGCGGCTGGCCGAAAAGGTGGTGCGGATGGATTACATGGACCAGTTTTGGGGAAGATGTCCACGGAGCGAGGCTGCGGGATTAAGCTTGTCAGCATCTCCGGGATGCAAGTTGCAAGTTGCGCGGCCTCTCAGGGTTAGGACGGTTCTTGTCTGAAGTCATCGAAGGGAATTGTCATCCTGCACCCGCAATACGGGGTTTGGTCCCCTTTTTTCATTTCCATCTTGGGGATTGGATTCCGAACGGAAGTGATGAGATTGGACAGTTGATTGATTGATAATGCAGATTGCTGCATAGAGGCATTCTTTCTTGCAGGACCAAGGCGTGAAGCTATCGCGGCCGGGAGCGAAAAAAGGGTTGCCTGGGCGGGCAATTATCTGGATGACCTAAGAGTCTCAGGATTGCTTTCTGCTTTGCTTGCTTGCCTGGTCGCAGGGGCGCGCACGAGAAGGAGCCGTGATTTGATCATGGGAGATGAGACAGGCCACTCGGAGCTATGAACATCCGACTGCTGCGATCTTTGCGCCGGAGAGCCGAACTGCCTGCCTTGGGGCTCACTGAGCTAAGCGGGAGCCCAGCGCCAAGGGAGCGAGGGAACGTTGCTGAGGGAACAGAGTGAAATGTCATGTCTCGCTTGGCCTGGGCCACGAATCTGGAATTCAGGCTGGACGTCAAGAATGGGGCTTGGACCGGCCATCATCGTGACTGATTACGTTGAAGTTCTGGCGATGCAATGGAGATGCATGTCCAAGTTGGTGACCTGGCTGTCCACAGCTGTGCATGCTTAGAAGTCGCTAACGTTAACTTCAAAGACCGTCGAATCTGGGATAAAGTCCAAAGTGCAGATGCGGAGAAGGACGGGACAGCCAATCAATTTCCAAAAATACCCTCCGTACCAGCTGCAACTCGACCAAAGAGAAGTTGGAGTTGTGGCGGCTTCAAGAAACATGCCGTCCAGTTCCGGGCCATGCTTGCACTCCGCCATTTCGGGAGCCATCTTGCCTTTCAGCTCGATCCCGCGGCTGTGATTCGCTGCCTTGCGGCGCATGCCATTCATCAGTCCATTTCCAGAGTAAAGGTACTGCGCATTTTGGGGACTTCCGTCGGCAGTCCCAGAGCACCGGTGAAGGCTGATTGGTGCTGGCGTCTGAGCAAAATAGCAAGATTGAGACGTCTGCATGCGACCCGCAGTACTGTATTCATGCGGACGAGCTACCTCGAGGTTAACGTTATGAGGCTTGAGGCATAGCGCAAGCGCTACGTACTGTACATCTGCTCGTTATGCCTGCCCATGTGTGGAGGCTTGACCGTGGGCCGGCAGTATGCCGTACCTGTCGGTGTCAAATTGCAATCAGCTTGTCTGATGCTTGATAATGTAATGTTGCTGTACGCACCGTGTATGCGCTTGTCTGTCTGACCTCGTACCTCGTATGTCCTGCCCGCCCGGCTCGAACATGCATTAGATCGGCCGACCACGCCCGGTCTGTGCATGCATTGGAAGTCTCGGGACATGCTGCGAAGTTGCATTCGCTAGCTGACGGCGGCGAGATCGAGTGCTGGGCATCACGTCGGTGGATGCCCGTTGATTATTTGGGCGTGCTGTAGCTGGCGTAGCGTGTGGTTTTACTGGCCATGTTGGTAGCAATTGCGTGGAGCGCATCCACGACTCCATCGCGACGGAGATGCATGCTCAATCATGATCTGGTAACGTAATCTCAACGACGTCGCAACATATGATGACAATTGCAACCCAGAACAGAAACTGCAGCGCTGTCTTCTCACTCGTCCGAAGCAGCTAATTACTCTCACCGTGCCGCCGTGTCCCGCTGAGCTGTCTTGGTAGCATCCCCGTACGAAACTTATTTTGGCTACTGCCGTGCTTACACCATTACAGTTCCAGTTGACACGCCTGGACTGGGCAGGCCTCTCTGAAATCGAGGCAGCTTTGCAGCTGGCAAGCTCTTGGCATCATCGATCATTGCCGCGACGCTCCGGTAAGCAGCACTCCCTCCGCAAAACAGTCCGTCTGGCCCCGTTCCCATCGACGCTCGACCGAACTTGGGATGCGAGCCTGACACGGCCTGACAATTTTTTTGTGTCCCAATATATCTCCGGACAGGCTTCATTTCGGCAGTGTTCTCGAGGCAGCTCTACAGGAACACACACTCTCCCGATCCGACCTCAGACGCTGGTTCGGCAGAACCGTTGCAAGGGCTGAGTGCATGAGCTGTGACGGAGCGGACACTGATTGCGAAGGGCACTTCCCTCTGATTGAACGATTGATGTGATCGAAAGAAGCAACTTTTCCTGCGTCCAGACAGCCAGCGTTTGGTCGGGAGCAAGCAACCCCGGGCAGGCGAGCATTACGACGACCTGGGCATCCGTACCGCAGCGCCAAAGCCAAAACTGAAAGAAAGCAGCTTGGCGATCAAAGCCAAAGCCTCAGCGGAGACGGAGAGCAGGAAGAGCACGGCTCCGGAATAGAGTCAGCGTGAGGGACTGGCGCTTCAAGCTTCCTTCTTCTGAGTCTCGATCCAGAGATATCCCTTCGGACTCCTCGAGCCGTCGGTTGGAAACCCCGTCCTCGGTCTTCGTGCCCCGTGTTTTCCTTGACGCCTGTTTGAAGTCACATCTGCCAGTGCATGGTCAAGACGATTGATTGCATTTGGCTCTCTTGACGTCGTCAACGTTTCCGCCCCACGGGACACACGTATCAGACCTGCATGATTCTTTCTCGCAAGAGGTCTACCGATCTACCGAGCGACGACGAAAGACGACGACGACTACGACTACGATTACCCCTCCAGCTGCTTTGATTGTCCAACTCCGCCCCTCTCAGAGACAGACGGTGTTTGAAACGGATCAGTCGGCTAGCTGGAAGCAACTGGCAGCACTTGAGAGAAAGAGTTTGGGGGTGTCCAGTCATCGTCGTCGGTCGTTCGTACAAGTATTGTCGTCGGTACCAGCTGCGCCAGCCCTCTAGCGCGGCCTGGGGCTAAGATCCTGCTACCCATCGCGGGCGAGCAACCTCGAGCAAACCGTGAGCTGCCCGGGTGCCAGCTATTTTTGATCATCCAAACCTCAACCTTGATACTCGCGGGATCTTGCTCTTGCGCAGATTCCATATATACCGATCTGTGGCCTGAGGGGCTGCGACAGTTTCCCGCAGCCACATATTCTGCTCACGGGAAGCTATATAATCGGGGCACCGCCCGCGAGTCATCGACGGCGGACTCAGCAATCTTCGATCACATTTCCATTTTGCAGTCGGCTTGGTCGCATTCCTCGCTAACAGAACCCTCACCAAAGCCCATCTCGTTTTCGGTCGGCATTTGAGCCGGACAGCAGTCGGATCCGGGGCCCTCTCACTCTTTTTTCTTTTCTTCCTTCGACCCCAGCACTTCTGTCGTCCCTCTTACGTAGCGCGCTCCGTAATCAATCACCTGGGCCAGGTGCACCGCAAGGAAGCAGCGCCAGTGACAGTGGAGAGCGCCGGTCAGTGCCAGCGCCCAGAACCAGTGCGGCTAGCGTAGCCAGTTGAGAGGGTTTGCCTGCCTGTGCTCGCCTGGGTGGCCTCTCTCAGCCGGGCGCCCGAAGGAAAGAAGTTCGCTCGAGGTAAGCGGTCGTGGGTGCCCGTCGGGGTCGCTTCGCGTGGGTTTGCTGGCTGGTGCTGGCTGCTCAGCTGCGAGCGATAATAAATTCCGGCTTGCCCCTTCCCTTTTAAATTGTCTTTTATTCCTCTCTCCCTCCCGCCCAGTCCACCCGCCCGCTTCCACTCCACGCCGGCCTCACCTCACCTCTTCCCCATCTCGCTCTCGTGCCCTTCCGCCTCCCTCCGCCTCTCCCTCCTTCACAACCGCCTGCTCTCTTCTCCTGCTTCGCCGTACATCTAGACTGACGCCCCGACGGGAGGACCCAGCGGAGGACCGGCTTCACGAATCGTATCCCTCAGTTTCCGTTCGCCGCCTCGATTCTTGCTCGTTCCATCGCACGACCCGTTTGAGGTTTTCTGAGGATCCGAACAAAGCAGCAGCAGCACGACGCCTCAAGGCTACGACTTCTTTTTTCTTGTTGTTATTATACTACGACGACAGCTTCAAAAAGAAGGGACCCACCCTTCCATCCTTCCACCATGTCGACCAAATATTTTGCATCCTTCAGAGATGCAGCTTCTTCGCCGACACTCTTCTCTCCCAAAATCGCCATCCACTGGCCGTCGGTCCCCATGGGCGCCGTCATCCCCCACCGAATCCGGAGGAAGATTCGATCGACCCTGAGAAGTGGCTCCTCGCCGGCCTCGTCGTTATCACGACTCCAGACCTCGTGGGACCCTCATGACACCCTCAAAGCTCTCAAAGCCCACCAATGGTCCGTTTACGACGCTCAGTACCTGCTCATGTCCGTCGTCGGGCTCTTCTGCTTCTCCGTCATATCGGAACCGGGACCTCTGATCAAGACGCTCATCGCCACGCTCCTTCTGTCGTCTCTCACGATCCCGGTCACAAGGCAATTTTTCTTGCCGTTGCTTCCGATCTTGACCTATCTTGTCTTGTTCTACTCTTGCAGGTGAGTTTCATATAGTCTCGGCTTGCTTTTTAAGGAGATATTCGGATGCACGATAATGGCCGCGGCTCTCATGTTCGCTTGCGGCGCCTGAAACTGCCCATTGTCTTAGTTTTCAGGGCCGTGCTTCGGTCGGCGGCGATGACGGTGCTGTCCGAGTATAAAAATAAAAATCCAAAGTTTTCGAAGTTTATTCGGTAGCCATTACGTCGATGCTCCGGATTTGCTGTTGGCGCGTCGCTCGGAGTTAATTGTGTTGCTGACAACCCGTTTTTTGCGCAGGTTCATCCCGGCCGAATGGCGACCTCACATTTGGGTCCGCGTCCTGCCCGCGCTTGAGAACATTGTCTACGGGGCAAACCTCAGCAATATCCTCTCCAAGCACCAGAACGCATTCTTGGATGTCCTCGCCTGGATCCCATACGGCATCCTTCACTTTGTCACCCCGTTCGTCACGGCAGCTGCCATGTTCGTATTCGGAGGACCCGGAACCTTGCCGGTGTACTCGCGGACTTTTGGATACATGAACGCCTTGGGTGTTGCAACCCAGCTTTTGTTCCCTAATGCTCCACCTTGTACGTCACCCTGGTGCCTCGCTTGAGAATTTGAGTTGCATATGCTGACCGGCTGCTTTTTAGGGTACGAGAACAAGTACGGCCTCGCTCCTGCCAATTATAGCATCAAAGGGTCGCCGGCTGGATTGGAGAGAATCGACAAGTTGTTCGGCTTCGACCTCTATACGTCGACTTTCACGGCTTCTCCGATGGTCTTTGGCGCCTTCCCGTCTCTGCATGCTGCAGTTGCGACGATGAACGCCATGTTCCTCGGCCACCTCTTCCCCCGTGGCAAGCCTTTCTTCATCACCTGGATCGTTTGGATCTGGTGGGCGACTCTGTACCTGTCCCACCACTACGCTGTCGACCTCATCGCCGGAAGCGTTCTCTCGGCTGTATTCTTCTATATCGCGAGAGCCAAGTTCCTACCCCGTGTCCAGTCCGACAAGAGATGGCGTTGGGATTACGACTACGTTGAGATTGGCGAGAGCGAGTCTCACTACTCATACCTCCTCAGCGACATCGACACGAGCGTTCACAAGTACAATTCCGATAGCGACGAATGGACTGTTGGCAGCGGTGGCATGTCCGCTTCCGGAAGCCTGTCGCCTGCTAGCGAAAGCCAGTCTCTCTGGGAGGGGGAAACGCTTGCTGACCGCGAATCCGACTTCGAAGTCCGGTAGTAGCGGTAGCTATCCATGTCATGCATGGTGCGACCATTGTGCGTATGCAGGAACGCCTTGATCGGTGCCAGGGCAGCCCTATGACAACTCTCGACGCCAAGCCCCACCCGCCCACCGCCAATTAGACTCTTCTGAGCCTTCTGCTTCGACCGTTTCTTTTTTTCTCTTTTCCCTTTGCGAATGGTTTTTTCTATGATACCCAAATTCATCACTCTCGTTTGTACAAAAGAAAACCAGCATTTGCTTATTTGAAGCATCGACATCCAATGACTCGCAGCTAATGAGCCTGGATACCCCTTTTAATGACGACTACCACCTCCTTTTTTCTCGTCTCCGAGTAACTTCTTTGGCTACCCGCCGGAAGATTACCGCTTCTTCGCCAACACCATATTACGACCTCCTTCCTGTACCATACACAGCAACCTGTTTCTTTGTTCTGGTGTCTCCGCTTGTCAGGGTCACGAACGGACAACTGAACAACTTTCGGTCTTAACGTCTGCCTGTATACGAATTTCCTTTTCCCTTTCCCTTTTCTTATTCTCTACTTTACCTCATCATAACCTTGGAGTTTCTTGTGTTGCCTCCTTTTCGCAGCGAGTCGAGACTTTTTTGTTTTCTTCCAGAAACAAGACCCCATCGAAGCCTTATAATGCCTTAATCCCGTTTCCCAGGATCTTTTTCTTCCCTTTCAGCCCTTCTATTCATGCATGGGAAACGGTGTCTTTTTTACTTCTACCCTTACGATTGTGCGATGGATTAGATGAAGAGTTCTTTCGAGAGCCCTGAACCTTTTTTAATGGCTTGTTGTGTTATATCCCTTTGTTCCCCTTTGCTTTCCAATGTACCCTTTTTTTTTCTCCTTCTCTCGACTTGGAGGCTTTTGGGTGGCCGGTTAAATAACTAGATGGAGATGGGAAACGGTTTATCGAGGGGCCTTTTCCAGAGGTGGCAGAGAAAGAGAGAGATTAATAATACACACAGGTGGCGAGGGGACAGACGGGGAGGAGGTGTGTTCAGTGCCGTATGAGGGAAGAGGAGTGTTTTTGGCGGCACGTTCAGCGTCTTTTTTGTTTGTCTCTCTCTATCTCTCTGTCTCTCTCTTTCGACGACCTTGCGCCCCGTCCTTCAGCTGCGGTGATGCAGCGATAATTAATAGTAATAAGAGGAACGAAATGGAAGAAGGGTCTCCAATCACTATGTATGGTTGTGAGCACCTGCAGTCACTACATTTTCACTGTGCCCGTTAAATCTTGTGTGTATCTTGTATAAAGTGATACACCAATCGTGCGTGCAGCGGATCAATGTTTTACGGGATAATCTCATCGATTCGACGCATGCATCTGGATGTGTATAAATGTTAGTCGGAAACCCTGGTAGCAGCGAGTATTGATCTGTATATGGGCGTCCGATCGTACGCCCGGGTATGTGCAATTGAGTATATGTCTATGTATCTATATATAAGTATGTACAGTGGGGTGATGGTAATGGCTACGGCTACGCTGTTGGACGGGTCATGTTGAACCGTGAGATTGGCGTGGTGATAGAGATCACGGCCTTGGTAGAGCGAGCCAACGTTCCCACATTGTTATGCCTTTCTTCCGGTCTGATAGCCAGCGCTGCAGGTCTGACCGCAGCTGGGCCTCTGGCTTATCGATAACTTTTCTGCAGGGCGCGGAAACGTCAGCAATGGTGGTCTTGATCAAATATTTCGACATATACCAGGAAGCAGAGAGGACGAGACAGAGCGACATGTATTCGTCGATTCATACAGGTATCTCTTATAAGAAAAGGTAGAAGGCGAGCTTACATTCCGCGATCCATGCATGCGATCTCCAATTCGGCAGGACTGAGCAGCATCACGCCGCCGCCCTTGGCTATCAGCATGTCGTCTGTCTCCAGGTATATCTCGTACCGCTGCAACCGCCGGGTCAACAGCCACTCGAACGGCAGCGGCAGGATCCTCGACGGCCAGAGGTTTGAGTGCCGGCCGACCATTGTTGAGCAGTGGACCTTTTCGCGGAAGGTCATCTGCTCGAGACGCTCAACGGAGCGATTGATGCTGGAGGACGGGAGGTAGTTTTCAAAGGAGGCGGTTTGACGCTCGTCGCGCTTGCGACGGTCGTGGGCGACTTGGGTGGGGATGCGACAGGTGATGGGGACGATGTTGGAGAAGGCGGCGACGACGAGCGGGGTGAATTCACCGCAGACGGTGAAGAGGAGGGCGAAGAGGGGGATGCGGCGGATGTCATGCTGGTGGCGTCTATATGCGAGATGTAGAGTTAGTCCGTGGGTTATTTTTATCTCCATGGTATGCATGGCTGCATGTGTGAGGTATGTGGGAATGTTGGATTTTTTACGACTATTTAGGTAGTCACGTACTTTAGTAGCTGGAGGTCACTCCGCGTGAGCCAGGTGTTCTGCCTGATGCCCGCGTACCCTTTGCTCTCTCGCCACTTGGTCATCACGGGTCGTACCAGGCGTGGGTTCACCCATGCTGCGTTTTTCAGGCCGTTCTTGTAGAAGACGAGATAGCCTTTGCCCAGTTGGAAGTAGTAGCTGAAGACGCTCTGCTCCGGACGACGGGGCGGAGGGATGTCCAGCGGTGCGGGGAGAGTGGACAGAGGCCCGTTGATGGGCGAATCGTAGCGGGAGATGCATCTGATGAAGGTGGTCGGGGAGATGATGTATTGTTTACGACTGCAGCAGCGGACGGCGGCCCTTCCGCCGGCCGCGAGAGAAACGTTCATCTACGCTGCGTGACCGATCGAATGTCTACAAGACAGGCCAGGTGGCAATTGTCCGGTCTGCCCGCGCGAGCGATTAACCAGATAGTCCGGTAGCAAAGGAAGCTATCCACGGGACAGAACCGGAGCAGGGATTGGGATGTCTCCGAGGAAATGGACGAACAGGAGGGCGTCCCTGTTTCCTTCCGGCTGGCTGGGCAGCTGCGGTGCGAGGTGACACGGATTGCCTGGAGGAGCGAACGCGAGCGGTGCCCAGACCGCTGGGTTTCCCGCCGGATCCCTGCGAGGTCTCAGCTGGCGAGAGGGAGGAGATTGGGATGGGACGATTGTTAGGAATGCGAGTGTCGACGCCGGGGAGGTGGGTGTATATATCCAGTTAGCGGGCGTCTTGGCCGAGGAGGGAGAGAGATGCGCCGAGCCCCAGGAGCGCCAATGAGCGGCAGGCAGAACGTTCAGCTCAAGCTTGGGAGGAAACCGGACCGGAAAGTGGATGACGGATGGGCAGGAAGCCGAGACGGGCCAGCGGAGCAGCAAGCAAGGGAGCGGGCGTCGATGCCGTTTGTCTGATTGCAGAAATGGAACGTTTACTGCGCGCTGGCAAGCCGTCCGGCGCGAGGGAAGCAGTTATCAAGAGGGCCTCTCTCGCTCTCTCTCATCGTCTCCCTTCCCTCTCTCTACACTCCTCTCTCCATCAGCTGCTGGTGCTTCCCTGGTTTTCTCTTGATATCCCTCAATCGATTGATTTTCTTCTCGAGACGCTTCGTAAGTTCGCGTTCACGATGACGACTGACAGCAGTGCAGACGCGGTAATCGGCCGGGTCGCGGACGCGTACCCTGGTGCGGTGGTGGTCGGAGGCGAGGCTCGCGGGCCGGAAACGTCTGTCGATGGCCAGAAGGTGAGCACGCGAAACCCCAATTGTCGGAGAAAACTTGCAACCTACCCGCGGTGAGATGATATCGTCAAAGTTGGAAGTTGAAGTTTGAAGTTGCGACTTGCAAAATAAAATTCCAGCCGGTTGGGGCTGCTAAGCGAGCTGCTTAAGCGAGACAAGCCTCTTCGGACTTCACCTCTTCATTCATTGTGTGTGTGTGTGTGGTGTGACTGTGTGGCTGACTCCGGCTTCGACCTCACACCACCAGCAGAACAACGACAGCAAAGGCGCTGGCCGCACCCGGGCTCTGATCTCCTTCTTCAACCGATTGAAGAAGCCATCTTCATCTTCGTCCGGTGGCATCATCGACATCAGCTCAGGCGAACCCCTCAGATCGAGAACCCTTCGTCGACGCTCTCCACCTCCACCGCCTAGCGACCAGATCCCTCCCTGCACAAGGACACCCAATCCGATCATCCTTGGCCGAGAGATTCTTTCCAACGACCACGATTTCCTGCGGCTCTCGGAGACCCTATCGGACTCCGACTCCGAACCAGAATCAGAATCCGAACGACCAACCACAGCCTCATCCGACGCCGAATTGTTGACCGCGTCACCGTCTCCAGCTCCCACCAAATCACAATCACAACCAGGTTCCTCCAAACAGGACCCCACCAATACCCCGCGTGAGACACCACCCCAGTTTCCGTACACGCCAGCCTTACCGCGCTTCGACGCCTCCAAAAGCACTCGACCGCTTTCTCCCGTTCCCGTTGACTTCATTCCACCTGCCTCTCAGCGTGCTGCAGCTGCACCGCCGCTACCATCCATCCTCAAAACCAGGGAATATCCTCGAAAGAGAGATCGATTCGTCCCGCGTCCCATCCTGAGCTTCTTCCGGCGCAACATCAAGCGACCTGCTCAGATCATACTCAGGACGCGATCCACGGTCAAGTTTGACACCGCGAATCCCTTCTACAAGTACAGCCAGTCCGAACCAATCGTCAAGACGACTGCACCTCCAACTCCGTCTCCACCCGCTTCTCCACACGAGGAAATACACCAGAACGACCCGTTCATCGCTGCCCCGATTCCACGACGTTATCGCTCGACAAACTTAGTCGCACTCGGCGAAACGTCACCTGCAGGAGGCAATCAAACACACGCGCGAAAGCACTCAACCCGGTTTGACGACTCCGGTCCGATCGTCAAATATCAGGATCAACTCAAGGTACTTGAACAACAACAACCAGCTAAGGCATACAAATCTGTTTTCGACGAATCTGCCCTCGATTCGGAGCGGCCAGAGTCTGTAAAGGAATCTGAGAAGCCTTCACACAAAGACGCATTCCTCGCGGACAGCTCACAACTAGCTGTTCGATCTTCAGAGGATATTGTCAAGCAGCCATCGCCGCCTCAGAATACACTCCAAAAATACTCTTCATTGTTGACTGACCCGAAATCTGTTACCACAGGCCCTCTTCCAGACGGGCCCAAGAAAGCTTCGCGAAAATTTCAGTCGTCTCTTTCCGACATCCCGGAAGACCCACCTACCGAGCAAAGCGAGGACGGGGGCGAATCGTCGAGCGAAGCTTCACTTGCAGAGAAAATTGAAGCTTTACGCAACATCAGCCACGAAGAGCCACAGCACAACTCTGTTGCTCTAGCGGCTCCTACCAAGACAGACATATCTGGTGAGGCCGGTTCTGCAGCTCCCGCTCTCACCGAAAAGAAAGTTCATCAGTTAGAGGCTCCTGGATCTGTTGCTGCATTACCTCAGGATCCAAAAGGTAGACTCGTCATAAGGAGCGGCCAAGATGTACGTAGAGCTCCCTCCGTCCGCTAGGCCATCTCCATCCCATACGCTGAGACTTGCGATAGGGCGGAAACGAAAACCAACCCAAGGGGTATACCTGAAGCACCCTTTATCGAGAATGTTGAAGACTTTGTCACAAGCAAGCAGGAAATTGAACCTGCCATTCGAAAGTTTAGTGAGATGATTGCGTACGTATTCTCGCTCGCCCATCCTTCTCGGCCGTCTACGCAACTGACCACGGTGACAGGAAATATACATACATGATGGAATCGAATGCCCGTAGAGCGGCAGGATTGAAGGAGAAGATTCCAGATATTAAGAAGACGCTGCAGATGGTTCAATTTTTAGATAACAGGAACAAGAAGGGGGACGAGGAGCCTGTTTCTACTATGTTCGAATTGTCCGATACTCTCTACGCCAAGGCGTCAGTTGTTGCCCCCTCCGAAGTCTACCTCTGGCTCGGTGTATGTAGAACCCTGCAATTATATCGGCGATTAATCCAGTGCTGACGCGATAGCTTTGATAGGCGAATGTTATGCTTGCATACCCTAATGAAGAGGCGATCACGATGCTGAAGCAGAAGCTGTCGGCTGCTCAAGAGTCTCTTCGCAACTGCGAGGAGGATATTGACTTTCTGAGACAGCAGATCACAGTAAGTCACGAGCCTCTGATCTCTACCTACACTTCTCGATAGGCTTTAACATGTAATTGCATGCTGACTTGTGGATTCGCAGACACTGGAAGTCAACACGAGCCGCATGTACAACTGGAACATCAGTTTGCAGCGGAAGGAGAAGGAGAAGGCTACA
This sequence comes from Drechslerella dactyloides, assembly GCA_020064725.1. NCBI lineage: Eukaryota > Fungi > Ascomycota > Orbiliomycetes > Orbiliales > Orbiliaceae > Drechslerella > Drechslerella dactyloides. The sequence goes on along the minus strand of JAGTWJ010000008.1, from coordinate 1,033,616 downwards.
GTGAAGTGATCTGTTGTCTTGCGATTCTCGTTTTTTGTTTCTTTTTCTTTTTCTTTTCTTCTTTCTTTTCGTTTCCTTTTTTCCTTTTCTTTTTAGATACTATAGGGGGGCAAACTAATAGCATAATCATGATTTCCTTTACTCCTATACTTCGTAGACCTCCCCGCTTGGAGGATATTCGTAGGCTTTCGTCCTCTCGGGTATAGTGTACATCGCCTGCTCTGTATAATATAGGTAAGGAGCACCTGAGGACCTCACCCTTATATTTTTTCGTCAGGCTAGATCGGGGACGATGCCACTCCTTCCAACAATATTGGCAACATTATCAAAATGACCCAAAGTTTTGCAACGTAAAAGCTTTCGAAGGTATGCTTTGTTGTTGCTTATTGCGCTGCCAGAGTCTTTTTGCAAGTTGCCTGAGTCTTCTTTGCGAGTTCTCCGCATCTTCCTGAGACTACGTCTTCTTCGCATCTTCTTCACATTTTCTTTGCATCTTCTCCGCGGAGAACCTGCAGCGAGGATGAGCGAACGCTATTGGACAATAGTAGTGTCGTGGTATTTGCAGTACTATTGTGTTGTGTAGTTCTCTATCTCGGTTCCAGACATCCCAGCCAAGCCGACGCTAAAGGCATATAAAATTTCGGAAAGTTAACGACAAACCTACACGCCGACGACGTATCGCGACATCAACCCATTGGATCCCCGCCGACGAGCATGGTGGAGGGCTCGGACCGGTGACGCCGACACAGTTTACTACAGCACCTATGCTAAGGCAGCACCATGCCATCCTCCGGAAACGACTCGTCGTCGGAGGGCCGGTTTCATGGTGGCCGCGACCTGGCGCGATAAGATACCTTCCGAACCGACGCAACTTCTCTTCCTCTGTCGAGTCTTCGCCACCTGAAGGAACGGGAGATGCTACAGGTCCGGAATCCGCGTCGACAGTAGAGGCTTCTGCGCAGGATGGGGTGGAAATTGAGCAGGGCCCGTCCGCGGCGCCGCAGGAGGAACCGCAGGCTCCGTTTAGAATAAAAATGGACTTTGTCGGACCTTCGTACGATATGACCGGACACAGATACCAGGAGCGAAGGAACAAGCTTGACGACTGGAAGACCAGGAAGATAGCGCTCGAAGACGCTGCGGAAGAAGAAGGGACCGCAATCGCGACGACACCGGGCGAATCGAACGAAGAGCCATCGCCAGCGACGGACGCCGCAAAGCCGAAAAAATCGAAGCGGGCGAAAACTGCATTTCGCCTATTCCGCCCTCCGAATGCTGCTGCTGCAAAGGCGCCCATTACCTACAGGCCGATGTTGGCACAGAGGGGGCCCGTAGAATCCAACGTCACCGGCGACGAGGATGTAGGGCCGGGCCACCACCAATACGGCTACAACCCGAGCGTGGGAAAGTTCATCCGCAGGCAAGGAGTCGGCGAGGCCAATGAAATCAAGGAGCTGGTGGGAACATACTGGGGCAGCAGAACACCGGTGCATAAATGGCAGCCGGACGAGATTGACCGTCGGGGTAATGCGGGAACGGAGCTGCTAGAGCGCGCGGATAGAGCAGTACCGCCGATAGACCAGGCTCTGCGGCAGAAGCTGCTGTCCAGATTCCAGGTATGATTCTTCGCAGCGGGTTGCAGAGGTTTGCAGAGAGGATATAGGATGCTGATATGTCTTGTAGGACGTACCTCGACAAGAACCGACGGAGGAAATCGACGTGCAGCAGATTGCGACTGCGTTCACCGAACTCCGGATCCCGAGCCAGCTCACATACGTGACGGTGGATACCAGGATGTTCAGCCATAAATTCCCCGACGGGATCAATGCGAAGCTTCGACGTGCGGAAAAGTACGGGTTGAGTGCAAAGCTGGACCTTCCCGACACTTTGATCACCTCGTTGACACCCGACGAGTGGGTGGTACTGCTTCGGAGAATGCAAACGAACAGCGTCGTTGCGAACGGCGAGAAGATCATCGAGGCTCTTGAAAGCAGGCGTCTGCAGATAACCAGAGAGCTCGGTGAGGCTCTGGTAATTCCGATGGCCTTTGCGGGTAACATTGCGCAGGTACGGCGGGTTATGAAAATATGCCAGCAAGGTTAGTATAGCTCGATTCCGGCCGAGATCAATTTGCTATCGATGGGAGCTATGGTTGCTAACGTGCTGTGTTATAATCAAGCGGGCGTAAATCTGAATCCCTCGCATCTCCTTAGAGCGTATCGCTCGGCGTGCCGCAGAGACCAAAGTCTAGTACAGGAACTCGACTCTGTGATCAGCGAAGTGGCTAAAATAGGCTTCGATGAGCTGGCGTACGGGCATCTGATGCAGATCTACGCGGACACTGGACGGATAGATCTCGTCGTCGCCCTCTTCAACAATTACGAGAACTTTGTCATCAACAAGCCGCTCAAATCGCCCTCCGTGCACAACTCGCTGCTGTACGCGTTCAAGAACTCCGCCATGGCAGAGGAGGCCGAATACGTCTACCTGGCCATGAAACACGGCACGGACGGTGCGCCAAAGCCGAATCACGAAACGTACGGGTTCCTCGCCCAGATCTACGAGCGGCGGCCGGATTACTATGGCAAACTGCTGCTCTTGGTGCGGGAGTACCTTGAAACCGGCATGGAATTCTCCGACGAGCTGTTCGGAGCCCTGATGAAGGCGTGCGCGTCGGCAGGGAGGATAGATGCTACCCTCGCGGTGTTCGACAAGATGCTGTCGAAGCCGGAGCTGCGGCCCACCAGGGACTTGATCAGAGACTACTTTACGGCCATGTTGCAAGCTCGAGTCGACCCGTCGGACGAGAACGCCGTTTCGATCGGGCTGCCAGTGTACGACAAGCTGCCCATCGACATTATGGAAACGCTAGCGTTGGATAGCGGTCTGTCTTCTATCCGCGACGGCGAAGGACCGGACTCCGCACCGACGGAGATCAAGTCCGAAGAAGACACGACCGCCGTTCCGGAAGCCGCACAACTCGACCCGAAGCACGAAAAGTACCAGATACCAATGCCGCCCGTCCCACCAACGACAGCCGGCGAGCTCCTCGCCGTCGTAGATCTGCAGTACCAGCACCTGCGCAAGTACCAACCGCAGCTCATCACCCTGCACACGCAGCGCCTGTTCCTCCGCCTGCTCGTCGTCCACGGCTTCCACGAAACCTTCAAGAAGGCCTACCGCTACCTCGCCCTCGCAACGGGCTTCCGCGGCAGAAAGTCCCTCTTCCCAGAATACCAGCAGAAGACGAAAATGACCTTCGCCGAATTCGCGCAGGGCGCCCAACTCGACACGGCCGTCGACCCGGACGAGCGGTTCGAGTTCGACTACCTCCAGCACCCGCTCAGCCCTCTCGAGATCTTCCCGGCGCTGCGGGCCGCGTTCGAGACGAAGGACCTCGAGTTCGCGCGCATCGCCATCGGCGACTACGACCGTCTCGCGCGCGACTTCCCCGAGGCGCTGGCCGTGCGGCCCAAGGTGCGGCAGGTGTGGAGTCTCATGGCCGAGGCGATGGCGATCAACACGCTCGCGCACTGCGACGACATTGCAGGTGCGTACCAGCGGTTCGAGAAGACGATGGAGACGACGACGTGGGACATCGACTCGCCGCGGCTGTTCGCGAAGCGGGTGGGTGTGTTTACGGGTGTTCTGGTGCGGTACGGCCTTGACGAGATGGCGGCGCGGGTGTTCCGGATGCTGCAGGTGACGGAGTGGGAGGTCGAGGAGACGTTCAACAAGAATGCGAAGGCGCGGTATCGGAATCTGGAGCGGCAGAGGATGGGGATGACCTGATTGGTCGAGTGAACAGTCGACCGCGGTCTTCTTGTGTATATTTACTGTTACATTAGGTCTTTGTACATACATCTATCTGGACAATGTAGTCATATCATGGTATACGCGGACGTCGTCTACGTAGTCCCTTAGGTTATTATCAACGTTATGCATGCTGCACTTCCATGCCTGGTGGTACGGCTATGGGACGGATATACTGTGTGTATATCCGAGACTGCATGATGAGTGACAGGACGCTTGATTCCGGTGCCGGCAAGCGGATATCGATACCGTTCGTGAGCTCGCGAGCTCGTCGTGGTATTTTTACACAAAGCACGCGTTGTATCACCCGCTGGGGAAATTACCTTAAGATGGCGGTATGCATAGCGACTATTCTGGGCAGAGCCCATCTCAAGTTACCGTTAACATCAATATCAAATGAAAAAAGAATTCATGCACGTCAATGCCGTCCCCATGGCCAAGACACATGCACACAGCCAACCATTGCATGCGTGCATGCGTGCATACGTCCATCCCACCGGCACTCGATCCTTCAGACGAGAAACCCGATCCGACGCACGCTAGCAACCAAGCAAGTAGCTTGATGTCATTAATGTCAATGTGAAATGTCAATGTTCCCTTGACAAAGTCGACCGTTAGGATAGCGTTACATAAACTATTATATATATATATACCCTCCGGTGCGAAAACAAACAGACACATTAAGCAAAGTGCGTCGCACAGCATGTATACTACTGTGAATGCGTGTGCATCTGCGAATGAATAACCTACATACATACATAAATACGTACACGGAAGGGAAAAAGAGGGCTTGAAACGAGCTAAGAGAGCAGTGTAAGTAAGTAAAATATGTATAATAGCTTTCCTTCCAAGAATACCCCCCTTTAAGGCTCCCCTCCCCGATGGCTTTGGGGCCTTCACAAGCAATGCTGCCAAGCTTATGCGTGCATCGCCAACCGCAGGCCGATACCACCGCCCTTTGTGCCGCACCGTCTTACAATGTCCTTGTTATGGTTATCGATAGGATGGATATCAACGGAAATACCTGCAGGAACGCCCAGATTAGCCAATGAGTCAGAACAGCCGAGCCGTAGGAGGAAATCCTAGGCACGACAGCATGCACGTATGGGTGGATGAAGAGGAAGATGGACGACGTGCAGAGAGATAAAGAAAAATTCGCTCACCTCGGCTTATCGAACACATGGTACCTGTGCCCCCGCACCCCGTCGCCTCGGAACTGCGGAGGGAACCTTAGTCCCTCGCGCATCTCGTCCTCGTCGACCTGCTCCTCCGTCGACTGTTGCCCGCTGCCCACGACAAACTTGCCCACCTGCAGCTCCGTGTCCGTGATGGACGACCGGCTGACCCGGGCGTAGCCAACGCGGTGTAGGTCCCTGTACAGGATGTATTCGCACCAACGGTCCCAGTCCGTGGCGTCAATGTCGTTCATCCTGCTTTCGGTGCTCACGTACGTGTTGTAGTTGCCCTTCTTCGGCTTCGTGACCAGATAGCTGAGCAGGATCAGCGGGCGGGGCGAGTCGCCCATCAGCTTGCTGATGCCCAGGCTTTGCAGCCGGCGGTCCTCCGCGTCCTCCTCTTGCCCGCTGTGGAAGACGAGCACGTCCACCATGGTGCCGTACATGTCCAGGGTGGCGAGGATGGCGGGGGCCAGCTCGCCGACCGGGGACGGAAGCAGGTGGTGCGTCGAGTTGACGATCGGGAACTTGGACAGCAGCGCCGCGCCCCAGGTGTGCTTGTTCGGGCCCGGGCCAAAGTCCGCGTACATGCCCAGGTCCTCGGCGAGGAACTGCGTCATGTCGCGATTGCCCATGATGATGCGCTGCAGGTCCGATTCGAGCAGTCCGATCACGTCCAGCTCCATCTCCTTGATCAAATCCCGCATACGACGTTCCGACGACCACATGTCGTTGTCCAGCGCGAAATGCACCGTCCAGATGCCGGCCGTCACGAGCTTCTCCTCGGGATGGTACGGCTTGTAGTCGTACCGCGGGAAGCGGAGGTAGGCGATCGACACGGCGAGCAGCTCCAGGCCCGCGAGGGCGTAGATGAAGTACGAGCGGGACGTTCGGCGGACGCCGCTGATGCCGTACTCGCTGCGGGATTTGATGTGCGAGTTGCCCCGTGTGTTCGACACGATGACGGAAAGACCGGTGCCGATGAGCGCCATGGTGATCGTCATGACGAGCCATGTTCGTTCGCGCAGCAGGAAGCCGCCGGGGACGAAGGCGTAGGCAACGACCCAGACGTGGGCGAGGACGAGGAGATTGTAGACCATGAACGCTGTGCCAAAGGTCGAGCCGGGCGGGTAGCGCGCACATGACTGGATGAAGGATGGAACGATGGCCATCAGGTAGACGGTGAGTACCAAGGCACCGTAGTATCCCCACCATCCATGGAAGGACTGCAGGAAGAAAGCGCCGATGCAGCCGGCTGCGAAAAAGCCCGGGCTTGTCGCGATTTCTTGTCGCAGCAGGCCGATCAGGAATCCGCCACCCATAGCGAGGAGAGTGTAGGCGCCGTGGGGGGCGGCTAGCGGTCCCTTGACCGGGTACCCATCCCAGACCCACGTTATCATCGTGCTCGAGTCGGATAGCAGCGAGTGCAAGGCGAAGAGCAAGCCGCCAAGGCCAATGGCGGCTAGGTATTTCGAGCCGTCCTTCCCAGTATACATTGTCGTATCTACGGGAGGGTGCGACGGCTGTCTGAAATGAACACGAGCGATAGCAAGCACAGTCAAGACCAATCCGATCTTGTTCCACCCGCCATTGATGGCGTTCATCAGCGGCCAAATGGGGTTGTTCGTCTGATTCGCAAACTTGGCGACGCTGGACATGATGAGGCCGAGGGAGAACGCCGCTGTCTTAATGTCCAGCTTGTTCGTTGTGCTTCCGAGACTGAAGTCCGACGCCCAAGCCAAGCACGCGAAGAACAAGCCGGTCGTGGTAAGGAAGAGGCGGACCTCTGGCGTAGTAACCAGAAAGGCGACAAGAGTCGTCAGAGAGCCTATATAGACAAAATGGAGATTCGAAAAGACGGTTTTTCGGACAACGCTGTTGGTCAGCAGGTAAGGCGAGATAGTGGCGAGGATGGCCACCTCGTATCCCGAGATACCCATATGCCATAGCGGGAAGTCTAAGAGAACGGTCAGATCAAGTCGTCGCAGTGCTCGAGTGTGGGGTATCCATACACCAGACGACAACTCCCAGCGACGTCAGAACGGACCAGAACACGAACTGCACGAGTCAGTATACGTCAATCTATAGATATCGGAAAGATGATCACGTACACCAAGATAAACATCGCTCAAGGTATCAATCATAGCAGGCCATGAGAAAGCATTGGTAAGCTCCTGCGCCAGCGGCCGCCTTTCTTTCCTGCCCTAAATGTCAATCTCTAATGAAAAAAGACGAAGGAATATAAACTAGCATCTCGGATGGCTTACTTTGAGTCTTCGGCATAGACATCGGCCATTTGAGCGGATCTATACCTCACCAGGGTTTCACTTTGTTTTAGAACATACTGTTTTGTTGGCCAACTGTTTACAGCAAGCATTCTAATTTGCAGAAAGGAAATCGTGCAAATGGGAGGGGTATGTAGAGTTTGATAATGACATGCGGTGAATGGAGGACCCGAAGTGTATCGGTAGCTACATTGGGAAGTTTTTCACATACCCTCTGTTGAAACCGCCCTTAGTGTCAACGAGACGCAGCTCAAAGCCTTCAAAATCAAGAGCAGTAACAGCATCAAACCCCACGTCATATAATATCAGCGACCACTCGAAGAAGGCGTATACTGTGTATGCTGTGAGATTCAAAGGGTCGTCCGTTAGCCTGGTTCTAGTATGCATGCAGGACTCGACTGCAATCGAGGCAGTGGGGTCGATTTACCTCCGGGCACCTTGTGGACCTTGTGCTGGATGAAAAAGTAGATCAAGGGTACCAGGGTGCCGAAGAACAGGCTCGCGAGGATCTTCCGATACTTGACGGCCTTGAGGTTCACGGGCGAGGTCGCAAGGCAGCCGAGCGTCCACGGCAGCGTCAGGACAAGGTAGGAGATCATAAAGATGTCGTGCCAGTCGTGATCGTCGGTCGAGGTGATATACACCCATCCGCCGCACAAAAACGTCCGCGCGACGCCCACGAATGCCACAAACTTGGGCAGCGAGGCGCCGGGTCGTCCGGTCAGGTAGTACCATAGCAGGACGAGCATGAACCGAGGTCCTAGAGGTGGAGATGAGCCGTCAGTTGACGGAGGCCTCGTTCACACGGGGAATGAAGGCGGTCGTACCGGATGTCAGGGCGATGCAAATCTGGAAGACCGATCTCTCGGGGTATCGGTCACCGATCGTCGCGGACACCGACGGAAACCACTCTTGGGGATATCCCTGGTTGACGACATGCGGTCAGCTTCACGTCCCAATTGCATCGTAGATAGCTGTCCAACGGGCTGCAGACTCACATAGTACTCGTTCTTGACGATTTTGTGATAATGCAGGTTTCTACAGAACAGAGCCTCCAGTCAGCGAGCTGATTCGCAAACCGCGAGCATGCGCGCAAGCTCTAGAGAGTCCGGATCAATCCATACACTCCAACAATCAAGGCGCCGATAAACCCCACTATCCGCAAAACAGCCGAGCAAAAAAAAACGTTAGCCCCAATCGCGTCCCTAACAACGTCCTCGATGCGTATCAACGTAGCATAGCAGAGCAGCGGCAAGAATCACGCCGAGGCGAGGTGTGATGTGAGAGGGCCGGCGGGCGTCGTACGGTAAGCGAACACGGTGTGCGTGTGTGATATCCATTTCCCGTTGAGCTGTAACACGCCGCGCGAGACATCATGTCAGCACGAATTCGCTGGGCGGCACTAAGCCGTGCATGAGAAGCGAGAGATGGGGCCTTGGTACGTACGGATACTATCGTGGCTGCGTCCTTGTCCTTCATGGCGAGTCGCCGCGGCGGCCGAGGGCGGTAAATTATCGTAGGGGACGGACAGGCGTCTCGTCTCGCACGTCTGGCTGTCTGGCTGGCTGTCTGGTGGGGTGGAGAGCGCGAGGAAAAAACACAGAACACAGGGACGGAAAACAAAAGAAAGGAAGGGATAGGAAAACGAGGAACGGAAAGCTTAAAGCCCGGATGCTGAATCGATGTCGTCAACGTCAGACTAGAATAAAATACGACGTCGCCTGTCCGCTGCCGGCCTGTCAGAACACGACCAGTAAGCCTCAGCACGAGTAATGTAATTACAAGCAGCCCTGGAGAAACTGTGGAGGGAAGTCGGATCGAGCCAATGGCGGGCGAAAATGAACAGATGCCGCCATGGCGCCAGGACCTACCCACTTGATCCGGGTTATGTCAGCAGCTTGGCTCGGAACCGCGAACCACCGTTAGCCGACGCGATCGAGGGCTCTATCGAGAGATCTAGAGCGGTGGATGATGGAGGAAGTCCTAGGTGCTAGCCTAGCACAGCTCGCGGCCTCTCGATTGATATCATGCATGCAATGTCGGCGTCTGCGGGTCGAGAGGCCGATATATATACCAAGACGAGAGTGGCGGCTTCTTGGGTATATTCTCACTTCTATCGACTATATTATCGAATGCCTCCCACGCGACTCGGCCAAGACGCCTAGATCGAAGCAAATCACACCGTTTCACGCCGCCCACCGACTTCGACGTCTGCAATCGACGGGGACGGCAGGTCGCCATGCACGCCAGGCAGACTTCCAACAGAACAGGCGCTCTCGAGCCGGGGCCTTTGCCCAGACAATTGATATTAGTTCGCGAAAATTCGCCTCGTCTGTAACGCACGCCTGTGGAATCCTAGGACATCGGATGGGAAACCGCTGCTGCCAAGGAGGCTTGTGGCGGAGGCCGAACGGCGAACTCGAGTTTGCAATTTGATGGATGGAGACTTTTTGCATTGCGATGCCAGGTGTTAGTTTTGCGGGTTCCATGGTCGCATCGGTGAGATATCGCTCAGACATTGGCGGACTCGCCTTCAGCTGCCTGCTTTGGGGGCGGGCATCATGCAGACAAGCCAGATCGATGGGTATTCCATGGAAATGGGATATTGGAGAGTGTGGATTCATGAATAGGACGATGCGTCCCTTGGCTCCTAAACCACCTTCCAGGTCTCACCGCCTGCTCCCACCGATCACGATCTTATTCACGGCCTGGCTCTGTGGTCCGGCTCTGAGATCACGGCTTGTGTTGCGGCGGTGCGGCAACCTCGCCGCCTTTCAGAAACAAACACTTCGAGCCTCCAACTTTTGTGTTGCGATGCATTATCCAAGGGTCTAGCCACATTCGGACTAGCACGGCGGCTTTCCAAAATTTCGCTGCGCAGAAACGTCGATTGGACTTCAACCTCACGACACCATCACTGCCCGCTAGTTTGCTCGCGTCGACCAGACACTCACACATACGCCCGCCATGTCCGACAAGGCCCGCTTCTACCTCGAGCAGGGCCTGCCCGAGCTGCAGGAGCTCGAGCGCAAAAAGATATTCACCAAAGTCTGTACGATCCACATACCCATCCATCCATGCATCCGTCCCCTCGACACCCTCGCTAACCCTGTTCGACGCGCAGGAAGAAATCCAATCCATCTCGCGGAAACGCTCGCACTTTGAACACCGCATCGCCGCCGCCCGGTGCAAGCCCGGCGATTTCTTATCGTACGCAACCTACGAAATGAACCTGGACGCCCTGCGCCACAAGCGCATGAAACGGCTGAACGTGCGCATGAAAGGGTCCGCGTACCACCTCGGCGCCCGCCGCATCTTCTTCATCTTCCAGCGCGCGACCCGCAAGTTCCACGGCGACGTCCAGCTATGGAAAACATACGCTGAGTTCTGCCGCGCGCAAAAGTCCCACGGCCTGTTGCGCAAGGTCATCGCGGGCATGCTACGGCTGCATCCGACCAAGGCGGATCTGTGGGTGTACGCGGCCCAGATCGCCGTCGACGAGAACGAGAGCATGGCCGAGGCGCGGGGATATCTGCAGCGCGGCCTGCGGTTCTGCAGACACGCGAGGGAGCTGTGGGTTGAGTATGCCAAGTTTGAGTGCTTGTTCATCGGCAGGGTTGCTGCTGCTGCTGCGAGCGGCACTCAGGTGCTCGGTGTGGAGGGGGCAGCGGACCCGAACGGGCTGAGCTTGGAGGGGATCGAGGACGGGGATGAGGAAATGGAGGAGGACTCCAGCGTGACGTTGGAGGCGGACGAGATCATGCTGCCGACGGTCACGGAGGCCGAGCTCAACGGCGAGCAGGAGGCAACAGGCCCGTTGCAACGACAGGAGGAGCGGCCGAACGAGAAGGTTCTCGAAGGTGTCATACTACTCATCGTCTTTGACGAGGCGGTCTCCGCGAACCCCGGTGACCCGTCGCTGGCAATCTCGTTTTTCACTCTATTCGAACAATTCACAACCCTCGCCTGCCAGCGGCGAATACTCGATCATGTGGACGAACACCTCACGACAACATACCCGACGAACCCCGCCGCGCAGCTCTGCCACGTCCGGGAACCACTGGTTGGTGTCCCCGTTACCACCGTCACCTTCCCGGCAGCCCTGAAGGTCGCGTTCAAGAGGTTCGGGGAGGCGAGGGCAAAATGCACGGATAAGCAGTCTCTGTACGACGGATTCGTCAGGATCCTGCTCGACATACTAGCGCAAGAGGATAGTCTGGACGAGAGCCTTGATAAGGCGCTGCGGCTGTTCTTGGGCAAGCTCGTCCGCTGGAGCCAGGACGATCAGCTGGAGCTTGCGAACAAGGAGCAGGTTGCTGTCTGCCTGGCGAGGTGAAGGGCGAGTTTGCGGGTTTTGGAATCCAGTCGATTTGGTGGACGTGCGTGCATATCCTGTGCTGTGCTGTACTGTGCTGTACTGTGCTGTACTGTGCTGTATGTACACTAGTTTTTGCTAGCTTTGCGTCTGGATGTATGTATGTAAGATATTGGGGCTTTGCGCGGAGTTCATCGGAGTGCAGTACCGTGCCGGCTGTGGCAATTGCAATTCATCAATCAATCAATACATATCAATCGATTGAAAAGCATCTCGGGCGTGCACTGTATTGCGTGCGTGCAGTGCATCTGGGGAAGCAAGTCAAGTCTTGAACTAGCTCGCGCAAAAGAAAAAAAAAACATCATATAGGATTCTCAAGTATGAAAGTCAATCGAGAGAAGAAGAAAAAGAACAAAGTCTCCGGCATACAAAGGCCGATGGGTTCGGAGAATTAGGCTTGTGATCGATCCCATCGATCTAGGACGCGTGCGTGCGTGGCTGTATGCACATTATAATATTACCCCAATGTATGTGCGTTTTATGTATGTACGTGCGTACGTACATGTACTAGACTAGAACTGCGGTCCATCCAGACGGTAACGCAACGTGCATACATGCGTACATACGTCCTGGAGCTTGGGCCCGTCGTGTCGTCTCGGCCGGCCGGCCCTGGACTGCCCAGAGGCATCGTGCAGCGAGAGCGTTATGGATGGACAATGTGCAGAAGGTACGTGCATGCCGCTGTCGCGACGAGTTGCCATGGAATACTGATATTACCTGTAACATTAGGCTACGGCGTCATATCTCATGTGTGTATGTGGGCATGTATGTATGTACGACGGGTCACATTCCTTATCGTGTATGCATATGTCACCGGGCGGATTTCATGCGCAGGTGGACATGCATACAGTCCAGGCCGAGACTACAGTCCAGGCAAGATTGAGACTGACAGACAGCTTTCTTTTATTCCCTTCGATTCCTCCTATAGAAACGGGTTGTGGTAGTAATGTACGTATATAGTATGATACAGGAATGAAAGGAAATATGTATGCAGCGGTTTTTTTTTCATTCATTCATTCCGCCTCTTTTCTCATGCATGCTCCTCGTGCTTTTTCTTCGAGTTTTTTTTCTAATAGACTAGAGAAAAAAAATTCACATGCTGCCCTCGTTGGACTGACAGTGCTGTGCCCCTCCATGCACGCTGCATGCATGCATGCATGCCTGCATCGTCTTGTCTATCACCCCACCAACCGGCCGGGCTAAGCATTCATGCATAGCGGGGGACGTTTGAGAGGATCCTTTTTTTAATTGTCGCGGTCGTAAAGGCATAATCGCTCGGGGAGAAAGGGGAAAGGAAAAAGGAAAAGGAAAAGAATGAAGAAAAGAATTTGATTCGAAATGAAATGAAAAAAAAAGTGAGTGCTGGTATCATATGTGTGTATGTGTTGTCGGGACGGAAGGAAAGGTAGTCGAGGAGGAGGAGGAGGAATCGAGGAGAGACAAGTTGGCTTGAGGGCGTGAGGGTTTAAGCGTTGTCGAAAACGTAGGTGAGGTGGCAACGGCCGCAGTATTGTCGGTTGGACATGGCGGCCATGAAGACACCGGCACCGCACTGTTCACGCCGTAAATTAGCATTTTACATTTCATCTCGGTATTTGACGCTTCGAATAAGCAATATGGGTTGCTTGGACTTACGGTCTCGTTGGGGCACTCTCTCCTCAGCCGCTCGATCTTGCCGTCAGAGTCGACCTTATAGTACTTGAGGACGGCCAACTTGGTCTTCTTCCTCTTGTGCTTGATCTTCTTGGGGGTGGTGTACACCTTCTTCTTCCTCTTCTTGGCACCACCGCGCAGGCGCAGGACCAAGTGGAGGGTGGACTCCTTCTGGATGTTGTAGTCGCTCAGGGTGCGGCCATCTTCGAGCTGCTTTCCAGCGAAGATGAGGCGCTGCTGGTCGGGGGGGATGCCCTCCTTGTCTTGGATCTTGGCCTTGACGTTGTCGATGGTGTCCGAGGACTCGACCTCGAGGGTGATGGTCTTGCCCGTGAGGGTCTTGACGAAGATTTGCATCTTGGCGGGTGTGTTGGTCGACGTCCGCCTCACCTAGCGAGTGTCTGGAGTTTGGATGATGATGGATGAGAAGAGAGTTACAACCAAAAAAGCGGTCTCAGCAATTGGATTGCGTCTGCGGGGGGGAGGGTGACGAAAAAGTCAGCCACGCTGGAAGATTATGTTACGGGGAGCTAGCTGTCGGCCAGATGTGATGGATGCTATAGCTCTGTCCTGCAGAGATGGATGATGGGATATATACAGATCACGAAGGACACAGGAGTGATTGTAGGCGTGCAGGGCCTGTGCAATTGAGAGATAGAGGGGGGAAGAGGGGGATGCTCACCTTCGATGTTTCTTGGTTGGGGGGTGGAGATGGTGACGGGAGGAGGAGAGCGATGGTGAGGTGTAGAGAGACGGATTTCCAAGCTAGCCAGCTGGCGTTGCCGACGTCTCGGCACAGCAATTTTTTGCGCGGCTTGTGTGTGTGGGCGGTGGATTACCTAATCGGCAGAGATTAGATAGCGGCGATAAGATTAGATCAGGGTGCCCTGCCCTAGCAGACCGTCTTGTTGGACGGAGCCAATAAATTGTGATGCCAAGCCCGAGGTGTGGGGAGGGTGCAACACGCGGCGCAACACGCCCGTCATCCTGGTCGCGTGCCATGACAACGCCCGCTGGCGGCGACACCCTTGCTTGTTTATGCACCGCGGCGTGCTTCAAATCTGCCAGCCCCACCGCCATGGCCACCATCGCGGCCCCCATCCAGCAAAGCGAAATTGCCCTGCCAGCGCCGGAGCCTGGCGTCCTGGCGTCCTGTCTTGCCCCGGCTGGTTGTTATCGCAGCCAGCAGCGGCGTCATCTTGCGCGAATTGTCAAGGTGCAAGGCCCGTCCATCCAGATCAGAAGCCCCCCAAACCCCGAAGCCAAAGGTTGACTAGTACATGTAGCAGAAAGGTTTACTAGCCTGCGGACGTGCACTTCGTTCTAAATCTCATCTTGGAGCGTGGACGCCCCCGGTAACCGCTCGCCCGGTGGCATCTGACGCCTGCATGCTGGTATCAGCGCAAATATTTCCGCCGGCGCTAGCTCGAGGGCTCCCGGCCGTTCCCCCTGGAGATGCCCTGGTGACATTTCACAGGCACCGAGAATTGGGTCCTGATCGATCCGATCGAGTGAAAGAGCCAATGTCGCCAGGCGCGCAGTTGAATTGAATATATTAATGGCATCCTGAAAACCGTCTGGCGACCCGTCGTGTCCCAGGAGACGGGCCTCGAAGCAATGCTGTCGCCAGCGAGATGATGGATCGAAAGGCGACGATGCTAATAATACGATACGATGCCGGCGGCATGGCACAGGCAACATCGTCATCAAACTCGGCTCGAAGATGACGAGCAATCGACCGCAATCACCCATCGACTGGCCAGCAAGCCAGCCAAAGCCCGGCCGGCCGGCCGACCAGCCAATGGGACCGGTGTCGCACAGCAGCAGCCCGGACCAAGTGCTGCACTTCGATTCCCCTCGCGGGATAGCGCGATGGCGATGGATAGTGATTAGTTGCTTGGATGGCTGTCGTGTCCCTTGGCCCATGGCTGCTGGCGGGCCCTGCGGCGTGGTTCCCATCGCTAGTGCATGCACTCCGGGGCCTCATTGCGGCCATGCATGATGACTTGATGCATAATAGCAAGGGACATATTATGTCTCTGGACGGATTGTCTGTATGGATGTCTGGACGCATGTATGCTGCGTTATGCCTCTGCGGGGAGGGGGATATATTTTCTTGATTGTTATCTAGCCCGATGCGCCCGGCCATCTCGCAGAAGTCCTTCTTCCATCCAGTCCTCCACATCCACATCCACATCCTCGTCTTCATCCACCATCTCATCATCTCATCATCCACTCCTCCCCCTCCTCCTCCTCCTCCTCCTTCCTTCTCTGCTCCTTCTCACCATCGCTCCTCCTCCTCCTCCTCCCGCCTCCTCCACCGCCATCCCCTCCAGACGCAGGCCTCCTTCCCCCGGCAGGGAAACCCCATCCATCCTCGATCGAGCCCGAGTCGATGCCCAGCGCTCTTGCGCAACATCTCGACCTTTTCCTCGTCGCTTGCCCTCCGCTTGCTGCTGCTGCTGCTGCTGCTGCTGCTCTCACTTCGCCTGGCGTGCGTCCTGTCTGCGGCCGCCTTACATAAGAATAATATAAGAAAGCCAGGCGGACAATTTATCAAATTAAACCAGCGAGCGTCCCTCTTGGCCCTTGCATTGCGCCCGCCCTTCGCCGTGTGGAACTCGACCTTGACTCGACCTCCAAGCAAAGCACAAGTCAACTGCGACCAGGCGCGATCGTTTCAATCTCGCCGGCGCAGCGCAGTCGACGGCGAATCACCGTCGCCGGAACGTTAACGTTGGATTGGTGCCACCATAAACAACAGACGTAAACAACCAACGTGCATCTACCCGCAGCGCCCGTCGCCTCGCCCAGGTCAAATTAAAACTGGAGACGACCCATCCGCCGCCCGCCAGCCAGCCAGTCTGACTTGACTGACTGACACTCCGCCAGTCCGAGGAAAAAAGACCAGGCCGGAATCCGATCGAGAGCCAGAAGCCTCCAGAGCCTCCGTCGCCGCCGTCCAATCTGCCACCATCCGTATCAGAACCGCCATCGTTCGCCCTCACGGCCCCATCGCACTCCGGCGCCTGTTCTCGTGCATGAACCACGACGCTCGACGCCGCGACGCAAACAACACAACCGACACACCACGACTGACCGCAATCAACTAACCGGAAAAAAAAGAACCACCACCCGACAGACAGGTTTCGCGATCCATTGTTTTTCCAAGACCTCGAAAGGCAATCGCTGCTGCACGGTTTACCGGCTGAGTGCTTAGCTGCTTCTCGGCCCATATCCTCGTCACTGCGACTTTCTTGGTTTCTGGTCGTGAGGGAGACATTTTATTATCCAGATATACATACATACATATAGTATACAAACGTACCGCGCACATACCGGTCGCCTCGCCAATTCGACTTCTTCATTGAACGTGGAATTGCGCCCAAAACTTCGTCGCTATATCGACCGGCCGGATTAGCAAAGTTCCTCGGTTGCCTTGACTGGACAATCGTCGCCCTCTGCTACGTATATATATATCTATCTATCTATTCAGCTCGGATTTTCTACCGTTTTTGTGATTCGCTGGACCCCTGGTATGTGCCTCGCAGCTGACAGCTCCCGAGCTCTATATCTCTTCCGCGAAAATATGTCTAACAGAATACCCCGACAGCAGGGCCATCGCAGATCATCACGGTACCTATCGAGCACGCACGTTCTCGAACAACGTCAAACATGCTACCCGCCCAGAATCAAGAATCTCAGACGACAACTATGGCCACCACAACATTCCAAACCGCAGCCAACACCAGCATTCCGCCAGCAGTTTTGACCCACCGTCGACGGGTGTCCAACGTGGAGAACCGGTCTAGAAAGCGACAGTTTCCCCAAGAATATAACCCATATCAATCAGCTGCTCCATCCGGGCAGGTGTCGAGACATAGAAAGGTCCGATCCCAACCGGTGAACTTCCTCGACGATCCGAGCCTCCTGATCAATACATCGGGACTGTCGTACTCGACGGCGCAAAACTCCGCCATCATGGGTAGAAAATTCACAACCTTCCTCCAGGAGAACAGAATACCGGATGGAAACGTCTCGCAGAACCTCGCCACACGGCAGCGGGCCATGTCCGAGGTCATCCCGCAACAGGGGTTCCTGCAGGACGTAACCAGCGGGGTCACAAACTCGCAAGATCTTGCGAACCCTCAGCTGAACCCGCCAATGACGCCCAGAATAATGAATGGGATGAGTAAGTTGTCGATTAATTAAAAGAAAACATCATCTCGGAGGCAAAGCGCTAAGAATATACACCGCCGTAGATTTTATGCCCGTGACACCAGGAAGCCCCTTCATGGGCATCATGCCACAACAGGCGTCCGCATTCTCCCAGCAAATCTCTCAGCAAGCCATGAATACGCAATTCATATTATCGCCAGAGTCCACAAGAAAACCAAAGAGAGCCTTTCCGCCTCTCTCCACAAATATCCGTTCGATTCCGCCACCGCCAGACTTAGTAGAAAAGATCAAAAACCACATGAGAAGACACTCGGTGGACACAACCAGAACTATAGATCCATATTTCGCCAATGCCGCGGGGTCGAACTCGAGTCTACCGTCGCCGCCAAATTCTGCCCCGTTGGTCACATCAAACTCCTTCGACATGGCACCAATGCCTCACCCCAACAGTTCTGTGATCTCACACATCACCGTTCCTGAAGAGGGTATGTTCGATGATGAGGAAGAAGAAGAGGATACAAGCTACTTCTCGCCATCGAATTCGAGCCCCGGACAGAGCCCCACATGTCCATCAAGCCCGCAAATGCAGTCAATCGACAGCGTCCTCGCAACAGACAAGCTACAGCGCGCTCTTCAAACAGCTGCGTCCAGGCAAACACAAGGCGGGGCCTCAGACTCGCTAGATCTCGTTCAGTCGTCAATAGACAGTGTTGATTTGGACCTAGACGACGAGACAAGAGTGCCAGGAGGCTTCGTGCGGGCTTCCGGGATCTCCAACGACGAGATCTCGGCATACATATCCGGACCCGAGCCGTCGGATAACAAGTGGGTATGTCTGTACCCGGAGTGCCAGAAGCGGTTTGGACGCAAGGAAAACATCAAGTCGCACGTGCAGACGCATCTAGGCGACCGACAGTTCAGATGTGAGGTTTGCAAGAAATGCTTCGTCCGACAACATGACCTCAAGAGACACGCGAAAATCCATACGGGGATCAAGCCCTATCCTTGCAAATGCGGCAACAGCTTTGCAAGGCACGATGCGCTCACCCGGCATCGACAGCGTGGTATGTGCATTGGCGCCTTTGAAGGGATCGTAAAGAAAGTAGTCAAGAGGGGACGACCGAAGAAGATAAAGGTTGAAGGAGAAGTTGAAACACCCAGGAAGAGACGAAGGAACAAGAAGCGTGCCAAGGGAGCCGAGGGCGTCTCGTCGTCGGGGTCCGGCGCCTCGATATCGTCTGGTTCCTCGATTGCCGCATCGTCGCCCTCCGCATGCGATGATAACGATGGGTGGGAGAATCCGACATCTCCAGGTCTGAATTTACTCGAAACAGTACCGGAAATCGCACCGAATCCACCTTTAGCCACAGGGAAGCGCAAACGAGGTGCGTCGCAAGAACCCGAGGAACACGAGCAAGGAATTTCAAAGCGTGGGAAACTCGATAGCGTCCACATGAGCACCTTTGCGGAATTCGGACCCTCGGACTTTGTGCTGCCGCCCAACTCGCCAATGTACTCCGCGCCATCGACGCCAGGCGACCTGCTCAACGAGATGCCGACAGCTACTCGCGGCAAGACGGAAAACACGCTAGGCTTCTGCGACCCACTGCTAAGCTCCTTTGACGAGGACACAAGCTTCACACCCGAGGGCTCGCCGGAATTCCAAGTCCTGCACCGGAAATACGTCAGCGCGTTCAACACACCGGAATGGGAGGGCCTCGCCGCCCCCGCCATCGCAGCGGACAAAGTCGACCTTCGAGAAATCCTCGGCCTGTCCGACCTCGGCGCCTCGTCAACAGCGATGAATGAGCCCGGCGGCGTCGTCGGTGGAGCGTTCCAGTTTCTAGGGAGCAGCAAAGACATGCATCCGCACGACATGGGCTTGTCGAATCTGAACACGCTGAACAACGGGTTCGATCTCGGTCTCGCGGACGAAGGGTTTGACTTTATCAAGCCCGAGCTGCTGCAGGAGAGCGATGTCCTCGACCTACAGCTGTGGCAGAACCTGCAAGGCGACTATTGACTTCCGGCTTCCAGCCTGATATGAATGAATGAATGAGGCGTGCAAATTTCTGCAACAAATTCAACACATCGGGTGCGTCTACGTAGACCGTTTCAGGGATCATCTTGGTGTTACCAAACCCTGCTGAACGAATCACAACGCGAGTACATTTTGGGTCTTTTCCTTATCTGGAGTCCTTAGCATCTTTGTGGGTACACCATTTAGCCATCGTCTTCTCTTGAGCCTTCCGTCTTGAGCCTTTCTACCTTCTACCTTCTACCTCTTCTTTCTTCGTCCTTTATTTAATAATCTCTTCTCATTTACGGGTTTGGTTACACTTTTAGGGACTGGGAGCAAAAATTTTTATGGTTTATCTGGAACTATCTGGCATCTTTATCTTGATTGCGTATTTGGGCCTGTTATTTGTCCTCTTTTTCCCTTTTGCGAAACGAAACTGCGTGAGCCGACTGCTTTTTTGTCTTATTTTTTTCTAAAAAGAAAACCAACATCGTATTAATGACCCTCCCCGAAATGTTTACCCCAGCATGTATGCCCGTTTTCTTTATTACTCTTCTTCCCCCCTCTACGAATTTCCTTGTACCTTTTTTTACCCCCATTCCCCCCTATATTTTCCCTTGATACGCACGTACGACTATGATCGATTGCGAGTTTCTGTGGTACTTTAGTCATGTCATATAGCCATCTATAACCCCCAAATGAAGTAACGCGACAAAGTTCCGAATGAATTGAAGTCAAGACTTTACTCTCTCCCTTCCCTTTTAGTGTGTCGCGTCGCGATTTAGCTTAGCGTATTAATATTATCGGGTATATTATAGCATATTGAATTCGGTCTGTGAATGAGTCGTATGAAGGGAGCACTGCGATGGCAGCGCGCCAACGACGCTGGGTGGCAATGACATCGTATGCATGTGAAGATATGTAATTTGAAAATCAAATCGAGCGAGTATACCGGTACGTGGCCAGTTGTGTAGCTAATTACCTGCTTGCTCATGCAAGTGCTTAGCTAGCAGGCCCGTCATCCTACTACCTACCGTATACTATCCTTATTCTGTGCAAGTTCGATAATGTGAGTTCGATAAGCGGCTGAGCACCCCTCACCGGCAGGATTTGGGGGCGATAAGGGCTCAATCGACCAAGTAGGCAGCAGCGCCCACTTGGACGGCGGTTTGCCTCCCGGAGTGTTTTAGGACTTTGCGGACGAGCTCGATGATCCTTGCTTCGGAGCCTGTGTGCATGCGTGTATGCGGGGGGAGTCGAATTAGTCCATTAGTGAAATAGTCAGTTTGCGAGTCGGTCGTATGACGGACGGCTTATCGATTGCAAAAAAAAAAAGCTTAGATAGGACGCGGGATGTCGTATCGTGCGTCCCAGCCACCTTGTGCTGTTATCGCGGAGAGTTTTCCGTCCCGCTTCCGTTTCCGTTTTGGATGGGATGGGATGGGATGGGATGGGTGCAGTGAGGTGAGATCGGTGGACGAGAAGGAGCGAGATGCATGTAATGCGGATGGGATAGTACGTATGCAGTATGGACGGGGGATGTGCGTATGTGTAGGTGTGGATGGATGTACGTACCTGCCGGGCCTACGATCATCATGGACACGGGCTCCCAGACGGTGCCGCCGGTGACCCGGGACACGACGCTGCGCTGGCCGACTAGATGTGGAGAGATACGGACCCGTCAGTTCAAGACCGTTGGTGATAGTTGCCGAGAGCAGGGGTCATGGGGAGACCTGAATCCTAAGCTATAGGATTCCGACGCCGTGATGCATGTATTGTAGTGTATTGGATTGTGTCCATACGTACCCGGAAGGATAACGCTGGGGAGGCCCCCGAGGATGCTGTAGAAGCTGTCGTCGAAACCGAAGCTTTGGAGGTATACGTTGATGCTTTCCGGGGGGCTAGATTGTTCGATTCAAGTTTGCCACAGACACGGGGCGTCAGCTACATGAGTCGGATATGACGGGTGGTTTTGAGGGTAACGGATGATAGTGGGGTGGGTGACTCGCACTTACATGAGCTCGTCGCGGTACATTGGCGCTACCCCGCCGGCGGGGAGGACCATGATTGCACCATCGTTGAAGATGCGTGAAATCAGGAATTTCTTGAACGTCTCTTTCCGCGTGACGGCGTCCGCGTACTCGGCCTCTGTGATATTTGCACGGATAGCCCTATATATTGGTACATTTGTGCGCACGTGGTGGTTAATTAGTTGATTTCTTGGTCACGGTATCAGAGAATGGATATATAAACGGCGTTGGTGTTACCTACCATTTATGCAGGATTTGAGGGTTGATGTGTGGCGTTTTCCCGAATCGTTCGCGGTAGTTGTTGTAGAACCTGAATTCGTGCGCGTGCGAGTCCCATATTTGGATATGCGCAACCGTCTACATACGCACACGAAATATTTGAACCGACTGTCAGCAGAACTGACATGGACAACCTCAACCTCATATATCGTCGCTATTAATCGGGGGTTGTGCATACGGAGTATAGGTAGTCTGTGTAGGATACGTTCGCCGCGGTTAGCTTGGAAGATCTCCAGACTCGATCGATGTCGAGGTCGACCTTTGGCAGCGATGTGATTTTCGTGACATCGTCGACGAATTTGGCTATGACGGAGCGCTTATTTGCCGGTAGCTGATCAAATATGCCCTTTGGGACTACGATTTTCGATAGCTACATGTATAAAGCTGCTCATTAACGTTGCACTCCCTTTGATGGTGTTGTAGGAGTAGAAACTACAAGTGATATCATACCTTGGTCTGTGGTGTTCTCGCATCTCGTCGATACCAGACTTGCTGGAGGAGCTTAAAGTCATCGATGCCCCGAGTAAAGAAACCGATCGTATCCAGCTGCCTGCAAATAGTTAGGACCGGCAAATGATGCTGTGATATAGAGATTCAAGAGATTGATGGACATACTTGGACGCTGGCATGACGCCATGGAGCTCGGAGACCCCAAGACTGGGACGCAGTCCATACACCCCCTGCAGTGCCGCGGGCCATATGACGCTCCCACAAGCTAGATTTATAACGCATGCCATAAGTAAGCCCATGTACACGCTTTGCACAACTCTTCATAGACGCCGGGACTCGCATCACA
Source organism: Drechslerella dactyloides (assembly GCA_020064725.1). Taxonomy (NCBI): domain Eukaryota; kingdom Fungi; phylum Ascomycota; class Orbiliomycetes; order Orbiliales; family Orbiliaceae; genus Drechslerella; species Drechslerella dactyloides. The sequence goes on along the minus strand of JAGTWJ010000008.1, from coordinate 1,011,011 downwards.
TTGCCCCCCACCCCCTACATGTCTTACATCCAGCTAACCGCATGACATGACACCGCATCGTTTCATACGTGACATGACGTAGCTGGATGGGGCAAAGATATAGCAATCGATCGATCGATGAGTGGACTTACTGTCTGTACCGAGTGCATAATCCACCCAGTCATACCCCGCAACCGCCGCGGCGCTCCCCGTGCTGCTGCCCGCGGGATCAAGGTAGCCATCCGCCCTCGGATTAAAGGGACACTGGTCCTCGATCCAGTCTCTGGCGGCCTCGCCGTTCGCGAACTGCGTCGTCTTGGTCTTCCCGATCACGATCGCGCCGAGGGACAGGAGCTTCTGCACGGCGAGGGCCGTGGCGTTGGCGGGGCCGTGGTAGGCGGCGTAGGCACGGCTGGAGGCGGCGGTGGGGAGGTTGCGGAGGTCGATGATGTCTTTTACGGCGATGCGTTTGCCGGCGAGCGGGAGGGAGGCGGAGGGTGTGGAGTAGAGGCGGGAGTGGACCGGTATGAGGTTCGTGGGGGCGCGGGCGAAGCTAGAAATGATATCGCAAGAAGCATCGTTAGCTTTCAGCCTTTATATGCAGTGTGTATTCCTAGTTTGCGGAAACGTCATGTATTCGTAGACATTGCGATAGTCCAGCAAAATCATCTGAAGGGTGATAAGGCTGAGGGCTACTCCATTGACGAGGTACGAAAGTCATCGTATCTTGACCAATATCGCACGTAGATGCACATATGCGCATATATGTGCAATCTACAACGTATCATAGACTTTTCAAAATCCAACAATTCAACTGCAACTGGGGCGTATTACACCAGACTTACCCATCACCGTCCTGCACGACTCCATATAAGAACGCCCCATACGGATCATCGTACACCCGCATAGCCTCAACTATCTTCCCTCCCTCTCTTAAGAAATACGGTCCACTGGCAATCCGATCTTTCGACTGTAAGAAATAGTGCCGCCGCACCCCCATCCGCTGGAACACCTCGTCCGTCTCCCGCGCGACAGTCGGCGGCGGATGGCCGGCGTCGGGGACCCGGAATACCAGTGTATCCAAGAAGAACGAACAGAACACGTCGTCGGCGGCCAGCATGGCTGATACGGTGCTGTCGAGCCATGCTGCGGAGACCAGCTGCGGGGAACCGGAGGGGCAGTCGAGTATCGTTATCGGCGTGTACGTATCGCCGAGACCCGGTTCAGCGCAGAGGGATATGGCACTGCCGTTTGCGGATGCGAAGTTGCCATCGATGCTGCCGACGGCCTTATTCGAGAGAAGGAACTTTCGGTCCCCCGCGTCTACCAGGATATCCGCCGCTGTGGAGGCATTGGTGTTGAAGTTCACCGTTGACACCCAGTCGGCGCTGCCGGTGCACGTGTTAACGTTCAGCAGCGCCGCGAATATCGCTAGAAGACCACAGATCCGAGTGTAGGTATCGCGCATTTCGAGTAGCTGTAGATGCATGCATGCAGCTAGCTATGGTATACCGACGGCTCCATCCGTTATGTTATAGATGAGATGCTATTAATATAGCCAGTCGATTCCATTCACCTGCCGTCCGGGCGTACAAAGCCAAGGATACATCCCGGCAGTCTGCAAAATTTTCTTCGTCGCCGCAGCTGGCCATGTCGTCCGGGTTGCTGTTTCGGGTGTTTGTGCAATTTCCCACGCGATGGGGCGATGGGTGTAAATTAGTGACGTATGGGTCGCGGCAGATGGCGATGTCTTATAGATGTGGTATAGCGTCGCCTGATGGGGAAATCAGCACGAATACGGCTATCGAACCGCATGCAGCGAAGCTGATAGGTCTAAAAGTCAGGGTCCAATCGCCGTAATGTCAGCCATGCCATTGATATCGCATCAACCAGGACGATACGTACGACCGCCAACCGGTTACAGGAATGCGCGACCACACGTGTCGATGTCGTGCATGCTTCCTGATCTTCAGTTGCAAGGGTTGGTGAGGAGCGTATGGAGGGCTAACCGGATAGCGCAGTCGTGTAGTCAGCACCGCCCTGGAATACAACATGAACGTGAGAAGACGTCGAGTTGGTCGGTATGTGCTATCATATTACATCGGACCCATAGCTATAGTATTAATACTCGAAGATTGCGCAAGCAAGAAGGACGCAAGAGATTCGTCGAAGCCAAACAGCATGATCCCGAGCCGGCGCGGAAGTCCCACCCGAGCTGGGGAACCGCCGCCTTCCTGCCGCCGACCTGCAAGGGGCGCACAAGCGGCCGGGGAAGCGGCAAGCGGCCAGCTCCACATCTCGTGCATTGTCTACCTGTCTATCTACACCCTCACGATACGTTCCATCCCGCTGCATTTCCGCATCGATCTTTCCCCATGCACGTATGACATGACAGCCATGATGTCAAGCTCGCCGTTACCTAGCCGTTCCCATTGCTACAGTCGTCTCAGCCGGCAGACTAGACGCCGACGTTGTACATGTACGTTGACCATTGATTAATGACCCTTCTATAGGTACTACCTCCAATCGTGGCTGTGTGATCATAAATCACCACCGATATTGCATACCCTCCGTCCCTCCCACAGATACATATGCATTGCATACCATGCATCCCAGCCGGCAATGCATGCACGTACGCACGTCCGTAGACAGACATACATACACATCCGGCCAGCTGGGAGGAGAGCGGGCGGGCGGGCGGGCAGCGGAGCGCTCGCTGAGCTGAGCTACCTACCTACCTGACACATACCAACGTCACTAGGTTTAATGCAGGCACACCGGTGCCGCATTCGAGTCGAATCCGGTCGCTCGTCGAAGCAGGCTAGCTGGCACACCTGGCCTTATCGGCTACGTCTACCGTATGCATCGATCCGCACCCCGAACTGATCTGACACAGCGGAGGAGGCTGAAATCTGGCGCGCTCGGCGTGCGTGTCGACCCTCCGACGTGACGGTAGACGTTACCAGGCGGTGGCCGCATACGTTCATAAAAGCTGCCATTATACATGTATCGTATTTCTACTGTATGCTAGCCTGGCGCGATCGAAATCCAGGTCAGTGTCGACGTGCGTACCCAGTTTAGGTAGACAATATAGCCGTGGTATACCAGCCAGCCAAAGTTTGGAGGCTGGATTATGTATTCAAGCCGGCCAAGTCTGATATCTATCGCTGCCTGCAATTAAATCCAAAATTAAAAAAGGGAGCGTGTACATATTCCGATGACTTTGGCCAATCGATTATATCTCCCCGCCATGTGGATTTGGGCATGTAAGCGGTGATAAAATCAATATGAGAAACAATGCAACTGAATACTTACCCAGTAGATATACGATCTACAACCCCAGGGCCATGCACTCAATCGATATAGGATAAACCGCCTGGCAATCTGCCACAACCCAAATTATCTGGAAACAATCAAAGCAGTCAGCAGCCAAAGTAGCTGCTCGTAGCTCGATTTACAAACATCAGCTTGACAATGAATCCGATGGACGGCACAGCCATACAATGCTGTCTCAAAATGAATCAACGATCGTGGCAGTGGCGTAACTATAGTACTATCCCACGTGTGCCATTATAGCTAGTCCCAACCTCAGACTCGCGCAGTGTCATCGATCGATAGGACTCTCGAAAGCTCAAGCTAGTCAAACCACCCAGCTCTTAGTCTATGAGCTACCGCATCCGGCGTTCGCACGAAGGAGCGACCACGTGAATCACACCAGCTGGGAAAAAATCTGCTTAGCTACCACTAGTAACATTCTAAATACTACGTAACATTCAAAGTACTGAGCTAAACAATTAAGCTGTACCAATAAGGGGGGTTCACCACGGGAAAAGGCGGTGTGGGGTGGGTGGGTGAGTGGTCTGTAATTTACACGATCGAGAGAAATATACAATAGCGATTCAATATAATCCCGCTCGACCGTCGCCGGCCAACGAGAGCTGCTGCATCTGTCTGTCTGCCTGTCTGTCTGTCTGCCCATCTTCCATCTTTTCAGTCCGACGCCTGTCCGTCCGTCCGTCCGTCCGTGACCTGCGTGTGATAGTATACTAGTAATATAAAATCGCTAATGTATAAGGACACAGTATAAAAAAGGGGAATGAGGGCTGCTGTATCAACAAGTCCATTTTTGCACAAAGAGAAAAAGAAAGGATGTGGAAGGATTACAAAACTAAAAGGAAAGAAAAAGGGACAACGGAAGGGAATAGTAAGTGTAGTGATAAAAAGAGATAAAAAGAGTCAGTTGGAAAAAAGGAAAAAGGGTATACGCCATGCAAAAACAACCAAGTTGTAAACAAAAGGAGACAAGACTCCTCCCCAGGTGTCATCAAGAGTATCTAGATAATTTGTCCGCATCTATCCCTCTCAGCTGCTTCGGACGCATACGCGGGGTGCCCGAGCGGCGGATGGAGGCAAAAAGGCGCTGATCTGTAGTGTCCACATATCAACGAATAGCAACCGCAAAAACAAAAGACCCTTCCAAGCATCGTGACGGGTGTTCATTATGCGTCGTCGGGATTTGTGACCTAGTTGCGGCACCGCCCGTTAGCATGGGATTTCGTCCCAACAAAAAAATCATCGAATTGTTGGTATTTTCCATACCTTCAGTATCCGCCTCGAGTAGTCCTCGTTGTCGGCAATGCTCCCGTCGCTCATTCGTCGGTGCTGCAGCATGACGGGATCCAGTCGGCTGTCGGACTGCGGTTTCCTGATGGAGGCGGTAAACTCCTTCGCTGCGACAGCGGCTCTGTATTCTTCCTCGGCTTGACGTCTTCGGTTTCGTCGGACGACCAAAAAGCCACCGACTCCGAGGGCGGTCAAGGCGATAACTCCGACTACAACGCCGGCTGCTATTCCGGCTTTGTTGGTACCGCTTGCCTGGGGTGTGGCGTCGGTAATCGCGGCGGTGACAGTCGCTGTGCTGCCTATAGTACGAAAAAATCGATGAGCGTGAGATATCACCAAAAAAAGGGACCATATTGTATTATCTACCTTGGATGATAGTCTGGACCGCTGGGATGTCCGACGATGTGGTCGAGCCAATGGACGAAGACGAGGGCTCGGGGGCCGAAGACGACTGAGCGGGCGAGTTGCCGCCGGTGGACCCAACTCCAGTGAGGCCAAACAGAAATGCGCTCGAACCACCACAAAGCTCCGGCGGGTAGCCCTGGCAAGGTATATTGCACTCTGATTTGTCAATCTTCCCTGTGGACGGCATGGCATCACCGCAGTAACAGGTCGAGCCTTTTGTGACCGCATAAACGGCCTTGTTCATCTTGGCGCATTGGTCGTGGCAGAGACCCTGGGTCTGGTATGTGTTTATGCCCGCGCTCTTAAGGGTGCCCGCGGAGTTGTAGCAGATGGCGGCAGGGTCTTCCGCGAAGGCCGGCGCGAGCAGACCGGTGGCCAGGACGGCCAGCAGTGTTGTCCGTAGCGAATGCATCTTTGTGATGTTATGTTGTGTGAAGGGGTGTCCGTTCGTGAAGAACGTCGACAAAAGATATCTTCGACTTGCGATCGCCGAAGATTGTCGTCGAGTCGGGTAGTCGACTCAACAGCGTTGAGGCCGGTGAAGGTATCTAGTAGACGACAAGCATTGTTAGTTACGCTGCCAGTCCGGAAGGTTGACGTGCACAGGACGCGGCGCCGCGAGAGAGAGAAAAAGGTTCGGTCGGCCACAGGCATTGAGTTTGTCGGTGGCTCGCACGTGTTCCCAGAAGCCTTTTCATGTGGCCTGGCATTGAGTGCGATCGCGCTATTTTCTTCTCTCGCGGCCGGTCCTTGTAGGGCGGAGCCAACTCCATACCTTTCAGTCAAGATGCCCTTTCTCCTGTCCTCGATATCACGACGGGGTTTTTGTCCACGCAGAAAAGCTGGCCGACTGTCGGGCTGTGGTCGAAGGATCGGAAGCCGTGTCGGAAGGATGTTCGACTGCAAATTGAACGAATCGAGTGGGCGGACGGGCGGATGAATGTATTGTAGATCTCGTGGTCGTCCAAATGTGTCCTCCTGTTGGAATGAACGATGATTCCTCTAAGCCTGCCTTTCCCACGTCTATATTTGTCGCAGCAACCAACGGTATTTTGAGTAGCCCTTTTCGTGTCCAGTCGTAACAAAAAAAATATTCCTTGTGTGAAAACCCCCTTGCTTTCAAGGTTTGTCGTGCGAGTGTTTTGGGTGGATGTCGTTGTCCAAGTCGAACCCTTTCTTCAGAGTTTTTTTATTTTTATTTTTTTCTTTTAGTGTTTAATTATTACGATTACTTGACTGGCGAGATCCGGGCTTTTTGTTCTTGCAAGACTTCGAGAGGAAGAGACACGAATACGGAGAGGGCGATCGGAATAGACCACCTGGTGAGATCGAGACTGAGGCGCGTGTGTGGGGAGGGGGAAAACTAGGAAGGGAAACAAAGTGGAGTCGGCGAGTAGACACAGCGAGCGAAAGAAAGGACAGAGAAGAGACCAGCTGCACCCTGTGGCGAAAGACTCGAGCGAGCGACTGGTGGTAAAGAGCGGTGTACAAGAGCGTGATAGCAGTAGCGAGCGGTGAGAGAACGGATGAAGTTGAAGGAGGAGGGAGGGAAGGAGGGAAGGAGCGAGGTTCGACGGGCGGGTCGAGATGGATTGGAGTGGGTTTAGTCAGAAGAGAGGAGGAGGAGGAGGGAGCCAAGCGGAGGGAGGGAGGAGGGAAAGGAGACGCCAACCTACGTTTCCCTCCGCTGCTCTCTGCTCTCTAGCCAGGCGCCGGTTGGCTGCACCGGCTTGCTTTTTCCGCCGGTTTGATGCTGGCCGCCGGGAAATGACTGAAATTACCACCACCACATCCCACATATCCCCATCGTACTGCTGCTATTACCTCTGACTGCCGTTGACACCAGCACTAGTTACTACTACTGCGCACTAACGTTACTGAGGACTGTTGATGGATTTGTGTATCTGTGCAGCATCATTCGGGCTGCATTGCCCGGCCGACTGAACGGGCAAGTGATCGATCGGTCGTCTGCCTCCGCCGGATCACTGGACGAATGAATGCCCTCGACCTCGACTCTAGTCTCCTTTCGACCCTCTGCGATGCCGCTCTGCCGCTCGGAGCAGCGACCCTGGCGACTCTGAGGTACAGCCTGTGTACAGATCCTCCAACAAGGTGCCTATGTAAGCATCCTACCAAGTAGGTAACTGGGCATGCACCTCCTCTCTTCCTCCTCCTCCCAGCCGGCCTTCCATCGCGCTGGACGAAGACCGGACGGACTCTCTCGTATCCGCTGCCTATCTCCCTGCACATAGACGATACAGAGGGCGGAGGGCTAGGGGCGTGATGATAGCCTGACCGGCACGTCTGCAATGCTCTGCCTGGCGAAATTCCTTCTTCTTCTTCCTCCCTTCTCTCCTGCTCCCTGGAGCTAAAAAGTCCCATGGTATGCACTGTCGAGTCCCTCTGATCTTGATTTGCATGCACGCCTGCATCCCGACGTATAAGTGTAGTAAAGTCCGTCCTGGTCACTTCGCTCGCACTCACTCGCTCTTGATTCCTCTCATGCGCGCCGCTCGCTCTTACAGATATGCCTGTACGATGTGCGCCATACATGAACGGGTTATAACTTCAATCCTGATTTTTCTGCCTGGCTATGTGCCACCCACAGTCCTGCTTTCCCATTCCCATCCTTCGATACATGTATGCATACGTGCATGCATGGGCGTCCGTCCAGGTCAGGTCAGGTTGCCTATCTGCTGCTGCTGGCGTGCCCCGTTGGCGTTGTCCCTGCCGCCGACAGATACAACATCATGACCTAATCACGACCTCTGCTCCTGCATGCAGATGTATCCATATATACATAACGCTGTGCCTCCATAGTTTTATAGATGCTTCTTCCAAGGATCCATGCTGGGTAAGTATTTAATTATCAGCTGGAAAAAGTCAACATCCAGCTTAGGCTGCTGCCGCAAGGCCTTCCCTTCACGATGTCCTTCCATATCCCCTCAGAAGTTAAAAAAGAATAACATGCATGTCCTCGCACACCGGCTCTTGTCTGCTTCGTATAGGAAATATACTTTCCTGCAGCAGCAGTCCCTCGCCTACCGGAATCAGCAAACATGCATTCCATCGCGAAAGCGTGTAACCGACTTGTGCTGCATATGCTGCCCAGCTAGCAGCTCGCCAAGTTGAGCCTGCCCGTCCGTCCATTCGACCTGATGAACTCGGAAAACCGAGCATCACGGGGATTAAGTGCAGCACCTTCCTTGACACTTTTGCACAGCCCGATCGACCCAAGCAAACCTTACTTATACACTCACCCACCAGCCAGCTAAGAAGTAATACTTTATAACCCCATACGACTTACTTATGTATTTATTATATATTGATAAGTCCAGTCCGTCGACTCGGCGGACTCGGACACGGAATAACATCTTATATATAGCATCAAAACGCCCGTCGCCCTCCGAAAGAAGCGAAATTGGATGCATCACGCATGCCCGCAGATTTCGCATTCCAGCTGGGCTAGGCCGGCCGGTCTACGCACGATTCCACACTAGCTCAACGGCCCACTTTTTTCCCCCCAAGCTAGTGATGCAGGCACAGAACAGAATTAAAACGGCGGTGGCTGTTGTTCGAAGACGCGGCCCGGCGCCCAGATAAGGGGACGGACGAAAGCAGCAGCAGTCTAGAAACGATATCACGATTTGTGGGTAAAAATGAGTGAGCATACACACAATTGTTGATCCCGCACGCACAATTGCATTTCAAACCAGATGGGAGTTTAAAAACTGCCGGCTACTTTTGCATGCTCGCTCGAGGATGCACCGTGCTCGTCGACGCTGTGATACAGGCAATTGATTCGATACAAGCCGGCGGTTCCGAACCCGCGCACATACTCTGGCGTACGTCACCTGCCGCATGAATCTGGCTGCTGGCGCGAGAAAAACACCCCCAACGGGCCAATGCAATGCAATGCGCGAACTCGAGTTCTCACCGGCGTCGACAAGGCGAGATATCGATCAGCCCCAAATCTCCCATATCAATATCCATATCCCGTATCTCCAAAGTAACATCGCAGACAATCTCATATCCACATCTTGAAACCAAACGTGCCACGCCACGCCAATTAATCCGAAAGGGTGAAAAACAAAAATTGGTAGCACGGATCAGAATCCCACCCACGAAACAAGCAAAAGAAACGACAAGCCCGCAAGACTAAACCGCAAATCATAACAGAAAAAAAGAAACAAGAACGAGCCATGCAAGGAACACGTACGCCAAACGGCATCTCCCACTGAAAATCTCTCAGGGACAGGGGCCCGTCAGAGCCCATCGCCCAGCCAAGGCCGTTTGATTAATCTCGCATGTTTGAGTTTGAGATGTTGCCCTTGCCTTACCTTACCTTGCTTTCTTTCTCAAGTTTCCCCTTCCTTTGTCTGGTTTTCCCCTTTTCCTTCGCCATCCAGGAATACGCACGGTATCCACACGCACCGATCCGTATCTCACGCACATCCAGCAAGCGGCCGCGGCTCTCCGGCTTGGCGCTGCGTGGCGTTCGCAGCTTGTTTGCCCCCGGCTGCCCGGCCGGCGTTTTGGCCCTGACCAGTGCATTATTTGCATGCAAACGGCAGCTCGCTCGTGGGTGACACAAGGAATCCCTTCTCCACGGACCAACTCGCTGATTCGTTGGGATACGGCCAGGGCTGATATCTACAAGCACAGCCTTCAATTCAAATATACCCTACTAAATTCTCTCTATAACAGTGCTATTCAGTTTGCTTTATAATTACGAAGTATAATACTATGTAATTACACCTTGTTGACGAGATCGGGTACACCTCTTGCATCTCAGAACGCCTGGAACAATATTCTGAATGAAACCCAGAAAACCTCCCAATGAAATGACTACGGTGATATAGCTATATAGGACTAGGGAACCAACGCCCGAAAACATGACCGTGAAAGCATGACCGGAAAAGAAAGAGGGTAAAAGAGGCCCCGGCCCTCCTCGTTCGTGTATACACCCCATTACAAGCTATGAACTACCAGGGCCACTTGACTTCCTCTTAAGATCTTCATCGCGAGACGTTCAATGCGCACCAAGATCTTGCCCTGTACCGCGACCTGTAGAGTCTTGCTTCATGCCTCTAGCGTCTGGCTTATTGCTTCCTGTGTCTAACGCCGCTTTTGCATCCCCAAGACTATTTCTTCGCAAGCCGCCACTGCATCATCCATCTTGGTATTAATTTTCTTCATATCGTCGTTGATAGAATACAGCAACTAGTTCATATCGTGGGAAGAAGAAATAGAGTTAGTCGGAACTCAATATCTACTCGAGTCGTTATAAGATTATAATTATATCAACTTACACCAAGAGCACTGCCTCCGTACAGTAGTTTGAGCAGTACATCACACTGCCATTGCCAGTCCTTCTAGAAGAGAAAATAATATCAGTAAAGCGTGGGTATTGGATAGGAGATTGAGATCACCTACTCTCCTAGAGTCCCAAATGTATTGTACGACGGGAGGATGGGGAGGTTCGTGGTAGGAAATCGGACCACGCAGCGGCGAGGAAGCTACAGATGACGAGAACGACGCACGCGCGGCGTACGCAGAAGCAGTTGGAACCGAGAGAGATGTCAACGGCCGCAGCGACCGCTTAGCCTTTTTTTTTGTGTTAGCTTTGATCGATTCAGCAAGCTTAGAGGAAATGTTGAAGTACTAACTCGAGACAACATGATGAGCTGAGGTTGAGCATGTGGTTGATGTCAATGATGGGGTTGGTCGAAACTTTCCAGGAAGAGGTTAGTGTCGGGACAAATATGCTTTTTAGAAATCCCCAAATCAGCTCAAGACAGTCTCAACGGTACACGCTAGCGCTGGTTTAGGAAATATGAGGGATTCTTTTTTCCCTCAACGAGACAAATAAACTTGTGATTGGCTGTGGCAATATGCAACAGGGCGTGTCTGGTAGTGCCCATTTACTTGGTATGAGACTTCGCGAGATATTTCGGTATTTACTACTGGCTTGTATCGAGTGTGAAGATAACCTCAATTAATACTGATAACATCTGCATGAACTATCTTACAGCATCCTTCACGGCGTTTAGCTGGAGGTTAAGTTATTATTCTTATCCGCTCAGAATTATATCCAGTGAACATTCGGCAGATATCTGCGTGAGCAGGGGCTAGAATACGTTCGGCGGAAGACCCCCTCGCCATTCCTCGATGATATATATATGTAGCCATTAATCCACATACGCCCACTAGTATAAGAGTATGACATCTGCCCGGAACAACAAGAATGCTGAGTAGAAAGCAAGAACAATAACCTACAACAATGACAAACGCATTGACCAAGCAAAGGAAGAATAAAACGAGGCCCTACCCACTCCTCGTCTATGTACGTGGACTTTAACCCACTTACCCCCCGTTTGATGACTAGTTTACGGGAAGAACAACCATTTCCGCTTTGCCAACCGTTCGACGTTTCTCGAAATCCGGCGTTGCGTTCTTGTCTTGAACGTCTTGTCTTGCAGCTTGTTCCTTAAATGCCTTCTGCATGTCTTCCCGGAGCATGTCTATGCCTGTAACGGTTTGTGTAGTTTTTGCGTCTATGGCCAGAGCAGCTGGTTCATGTTATAAGATAGAATTAGTTAAACAGTATAAGTAAATATAAATGTACTTATCAGATTTTATTAACTTACGCCAACACCGGCCTTGGCCCACATCCGCCCCGCTACATCCTAGTTCCACTATCTCCTTGCTTCCATGCGCTTGATAGCCACAAGGGTTTGGCTTGGAGTGCAATGGCGGTATCGAGCTTTGTCTCAAATTTCTCATCCAACCTCGACATAGCCGCTAGTAGCTGATACAGGTATCTAAGTAGTTTATATCATAGGAAGGAATTAGTAAGAACCAGAATCAAGTATAGTCCTCTATTATCTAAGAGTGACTCGATTGGTTTGTGCTACCTTTGTTGCTTATTCCCCTACAAAGGAAACAAGGTTAGTGAAATGTGAGCATTGGATGAGGAACGAGAGCACTTACGTTGCTGGAGTTTAAATTGTATTATGCCTCCGGGCATTGTGGGGAGGGAAGAGCCCTCCTCGTTTTGTGGATGTGGCCCCTGGCCCACATCCGCCCCGCGACTCCTCACGTCCACCACCCTCGCTTGGCATTTAATGTCACCAGGGTTTTGGCTTGAAGTGAGATGCTTTTGTCTAATTTCGCTCCCAAGTTCTCCTCCATGCTCGAGAGGGACTCCCGGGTAGACTTCTGACCCTCTAACAGCTGGTACAGCAACTAAGTATTTATATCATAGGAAGGATTTAGTAAGAGCCAGAATCAAGTATAGGATTTTATTGACCTACCGTGAGTCCTCCGCCACCTATGAGTGACTCGATTGCCTTATGCCACCGCCATCGCTTACTCCCCTAGAAAGGAAACAAGGTTAATAAGATTGTGGCATTGGATGAGGAACTAGTAGGTCACTTACACTGCTGGAGTTTAAATTGTATTATGCCTCTGGGTAAAAGTGGGGAGGGAGGAGGGGGGGTAAGAGGTGGGGGAGGACGAGGTGTGAAGTTTCCAGGAACGGGTTAGTTCGTCCCGGGACAGGGGCGGCGGCAGGTATTTATAGAGGAAATTTCCTGCTGTGAAGTGGGCGCCGATTTAGGAAATATTGCAGAATTTCTAACCACTGAGACAACAAATCTACGATCTTCAGACTCTCATCCAGGTTTGTTTTATTTTTTTATTCCATAAACTCATAACTTTTTGTATTTACTCGGTATTTCTCACGTTCGGGCCGCAGTGGCTGACACGCGATACACCATCCAACAATATACTCCATATACCTATGTACTCCGAGACCTTGCCTTGGGCCTTGTCATGAGGATCTTGACGTGTGCGGCTGTGTCGCCAGAATCTTGCGTTATATCTTCAAAGTCTCGATATACTCTGCTCCTGCAGCTCCGATTTCATTTCCTCCAAATCTTTCTCCAACCTCTCAACAGTATCCGAAATTCGGTTAGTCTTCAGGTCAATAGAAGCCAGCAACTGGTCCATATCACGAGAAAGAGTTAGTCAGAATTACAACCTACTACTTAATTATCAGATAATGAATATCAACTTACAAACAAAGCGCCTGCGCCGAGTATTAAACCGTACGGAAATAAACGGTCGAGCCAGTAGCTCGGGGACTTCAGGAACAGACACCATTAGCAGAACGCAGATACCGGACGGGGAACCCGCATCACCATTACTTACACTGTCGGGGCTCGGGTTTCCTGCACAGACATAGTTTACGCAGTGTGTGGGGGCTGGCGGACGGCGGTACGTGCGCGTCGTGACGGCCGCGGCATTCGACGACCAAGTGGAAGCGGGCCTGGGCAGCGACGAGAGAGCTGCTGTTGCCAACGGGCGTGTGTGTCTGAGCCTTATCATTTTGCAGTTGGTTTCGATGATATCGATTATAGTAAGGAGAATGTTGAATTTTCAGGAACGGGTTAGTTTCTGCACATCTGTGAGTGTGGAAGAGCAGATATTTTTCCTCTCAAAAGCCTTCTAGATTCTGTGATCTATACGTGTCCAAACCTAATGATGAGAGATATACTATCTACTGGATCCCCTATGATTATAACAGATATCCCCCGAAAGCCCTACATTCAAACTCTAGAAAACCTCCCCCAGACTTTCCTGGATCAATGTGTAAATTCCCAACTCAACACATGGAAGCTCAATCATCTATTTCGTATATCTGGGATCGATTAATGGAGTATCGAATACTAGTATCATATCATACGAGCTACCAGACATCCACGTGAGCTATCCGGCGGCAGGCTTCAGTGGCGTCCGGCCGGAGATTAAACTGTTATTTTTATATTTATTTACAACGATACAGCCGGCAGATGTGAAAGGACACTCGACGTGCCGTCCAATCGCCGGGCCAACTCGCCAACTCTCCACGTCCACACGGCCGCCCAGCTGCCGCATTCTATTGGCCCGGTTTCAGCGTTATCAACTGCAGCCTTACCTTGTCCGTCTGTATATAAACCCCGATCGATTGCGCAAGGTGGCTGAGCTGATCAAGGGCCGGGCTGCTGACGGCGGCGGATTCGCCCGTCCGTTCTGTTCTATTCACGCCGACTCTCCGACGCGGACGCAGCTTCTCTCCGCATAATCGGGCGGTACGGACGCTATAGCTGCTCCGTGTGTATTATATCACAGCGGAAGGGGCCGTTTGATAGGTGTACAGCAGTAGTATACTACTACATCCCCGCCCCGTGGATTATGCTGCCTGGCCTGCGCGCCTAAAACCATCATGCACCCGTGACTCCACGATCTTCAACATTGTACGCACGGTGCGTACCTGCATGCATAACATGCACCAGCAGACGGAGACGGAGGCCCGATGAGTAAGCTTGAGCTTCAGCTTCCCTCCCAGTTACCACCCCAATTCGAGATTCGAAGGCTCGCTTCCCAACGCACCTGAAACCTCGTCGACACGTCCGTCGGGCCCCTGCACCAACCCCGTTGCAGACCCGCACGATAGTCACGCTACTTTTACGAAGTAGATACAATCTTCACACTCGCTGCAGTGCCGCAGCTTGTTCATGACACGCCGCGTTAAACACCTCTCGCTGCAATTCTGTAACGTAAACGGCGACGAAACGCACACACACGTAGAAAGACACATATATTATTGCATTCATTCAATCTCCGTGATGTGACACAAGCAACCTTGCTATCGATTGATCACGACATCCGCTTTCGAAGAGCCATGCATGCAGCTATCCACACGGCCGTATCTACAGGTTTTCCTGTCCAAAGTTCCTGAAACCCCAACGTGCTAGACGGACGGTCGACCGTGCCAGGCACCCCATATCAATTACAAAACTATCGACACGCACGCATACCTACATGCGTGCACACATGCCCTGATACGCGCATCGGCAAACTTATCTCCCAGTAGCTATCACCAACCGTATGTACGTACGTACCCTCGGTGACACCGTCAATGCATGTGCGGCGGAACGCTTCAAACCATAGCATAACCACACTGAAACGAAAGACGAATTATACCACCACCCACAGTATAATCCACACGCGAGCACAACATAACGTAACGTGATGTAACGCAATGTATCGCCGCTACTTGTGTCGCGGGCTCTGCGGCTGCGGCTGCGGCCCGATCAAATTATACCACACGTCCATTATCGCCCCCCGCTGCGCTGGCAGCATGCTATACTGCAGCGAATACAGGTCTCTCCTATGAATCGGCGGAACCTACACACACATCCATTAGTATGAGCAAAACCAATCTCCACCCACATCAATGCGGCAGGCCGCTGGAGACACTTTGGGAAAAAGGGACTTACGAAACGCCCGGTGATCAGACACAACAGCACTCGTGGCGAAATATAGTGCTTGCGCAACCGTCCTCCCAGCTGGAAGTACTGCCGAAACATCGCCCTGAACGACAACGGCACGGACTATTATCGAAAGAAAATATTGCGTCAGCGCAGTCAACCGCATATCGCCGTTACACGCGGTCACCGCAACGACAGATAACACATACGGCTAAACCACGTTACCAAATTTTGTGTGAGTATGAAAACGTACCTTCAGCATCACGTAGGAAATATGTCCGCAGTCCTTCGGCCGCCCCTCGGCAGGCAATCGATCCACATCCAGAATCTCAAACTGCACACCGCCCGGCAACCGCTTCGAATCCTTCGTCCGCAGCATTATCGCGAACAGCGGGAAATGGTTCAGACACGCCAGCAGCGTCTCCAACCCAGCCTTCACGCCGATGATAATCATCCGCGCAACCGCAAAGGTAAGATAGTACACCAGCACCGTCGGCAGCAGGAAGAACAGCAGCGTAAACATGATCGTGCCCACGAGCAGCTGGTCGATGTCGTAGTCGCACGAGTCGATCCGCTTGCGCAGCACGTTGCGCTTCTTGCCGCGGAACAGGTGGAACAGCGAGATGATCGTTGTCAACTGCCAGTGGTAGATCCGCGCCGACGCCATGTAGAACGAGTAGATGTGCAACGTCAGGATCGATAGTAGGTCCGAGAATATGGATATCGGCATCGTCGCTCCAGCGAAGCTCGAGAAGCCGATCACCCATATCATCTTGGCCAGGTTGGGCCGCACGCTGGCCATCGACCCGGACCAGTAGTCCACTACCCACAGAAAGAGGTCTCCGAGGAAATGCGCGAGCTCCTTGTTGAGTTTTAAACCCGCTGGTTTGCCTCTCAGCCAGGAGATGGTCTCGTGGAGCCCATCGATCGTATACGTCTTGAGCAGGCGGTCCATCCAATCGGCCACACCGGAGGAGTTTTCGATGAGGAACGTCCCGAGCGCGATCCCAATGATCACATCGTTCGCAACCAGCCACAAGCTGTTGTAGAAGCGTATGTAGTCGGTATGGATCGGGTTGACGCTCTCCAGGTCGCCCTTCCGCTTCCTCAACTTTTTATACTGCGTCGGCCAGTAGCACAATTGCTGCAGCCGGATGTCCAACTGCTGCGCTATACTCATCAGCTATGAACGATGTTTGCACGGTAGGTGATCGATATACAAACCGGTTGCTGAGACGTCTTTCAGGGCGGCAAAGTCCGGTTTCAGTCTCCACTCCACAATACGAAGCACGACTTCGTTTGCCGCCCTCTGCGCCGTCAGGAACGCAACAAAGCATCGTATCAGCAGCGGATATGCCAGCAGAACAAGGCTCCACAACTGACTCGCTGCCTGTTCGCCGAGATTCGTAGCCGACTCGACGACGCGCTCGCTCACACTCATGCTCCTCGTCCGGCCGATTCGATACTTGACATTGTCGTTCAGCAGCGTAGACATCTCCCAACAACAGTTGATCTAGACTTAACTTAGCACTTTCCAGTCCATTAAACTCGCATCTAGGTGATGAAGGTGCCCCACCTGCCCAATGATCGCATCAAGCGACTCTTCCTTCACCGTCACCGGATGCTTCCGTACCGAATGCAGCTTGATCTTTTCCGAAAGCTGCCCGTGCAACGGCTGCACGTACTGTGCCTCCCTCCCCCCCGTCTCTTCGACAGCGGTTGTCTCCTCATCCAACGCGAGCGATATAGGTTTCAAAGACATATACTGCATTCGCCACGGCGACGGCATCTCAAACATGATGACTTGTATCGTGATATTGTTCTCCGGAGGGCAATATATCGTCGGATACGGACAGCTTTCGGTCAACGTCGCATGGATATGCCGGGCCTCGAACTTCTTAGGCGGCGGGCCATTCAAAGAACCGAGAACGTGCAGCCGTGTCCTCTTGCTCATCTGGAAGAGCTTCGTGAGAGAGGTGACCGGCTTCTTGAAGATTGCCCCGTTGCGCAGCGCGTGGTCGATAGCTCTGCTCTAAGGTATTCCACCGTTAGCAAAACTCGCCACCGCATGCATATTGGTTACTTCTCGCGCCTCACATCGTCCGCGTTGAGCAAGGCCACGACAAAGATGTCGGACTCCGAATTCCGCCACCCGACGAGAAGTCCCGAGTTTTCCTTCCGAGGCAGCCCGCATGGCCAGAACACCCTCATCAAGGCCGGCGGGGTATCCATCGTGGCCATTATAGTCGTCAGAAGCTCCCCCTTCTCCTCAATTGTTCCCGGGCGGATATCCCACCGCTGCTAGCTCGCGAGTGCTGATCACACAGATCGTTAGCCGTTGCCTGCCGTCGACTTTTGATTGATGGTGGACAGTCCCTACCAGCCTCGTTTCCCTCGCCGCAATTCTCTCCAGCGGTACGAGTATCACGAGAAACAATAGACTCAACAAGGCCAGTCCTATGAGCGCCCGTCCCTAGTACCGAAACCCCAATCAGTACCCTCCTCGAACGCCAACGGAAAGCGCAGCGAACATACAAACACCCCGTTCTCCCAAGCGAAGACCAGAAGTTCGAACGAGCGGGATATAAGCGAGAACTGCGCGGTAATGTACCCAGCGACAAAGACAATAAATGTCAGTGTCAGAGAAGGGTGCATCAATAAGAACGCATTCGGAGAGCGAGCTGTGACTTCGGGTTCGGAGGTGCCGGCGAGGACTGCAAGAGCTTCGAGCTCCCGTATAGCGTCCACAGGTGTCCAGGGTAGCTAGCGTCTACCCGTGTGTTCGTAGCGGCGGGTCGCAAGGTGGTACGTCGGAAAGATTCGATAGGAGGTCGTGAAGGGCCAAAGTAGCTACTAGGCGGCTCGTGTGACGCGGTGAGCGGGAGCTGGGAGGCTACGGCCACGAAACACCAAGCTTGCAATTGTAATATATACACACGAATGCAAGGAAAAAAAATCGTGGCGGCGGCGCGAGAAGTGAAGATGTCGATGGAGGCTAGCACGCTCGAGAAGGGTGACGTTGAAGGTCTGGAGAGGTGTTAATATGACAGCAGAGCTGCAATGCAAGTACCCGGCTCGGAAATTTACGTGGAGTGTACAAATCACCTGTCAGAGAGCCAAGCCTGCAGATCACGGCCTAATAGTGGGGGCCCATTCCAACAGAACCGCCCGACACCACGACCACCAGATGCAAGTGCACAAGGCTCTCAGAGTTCGTGATGATTTGTATTGCCGATTGAGCGGTAGAGATAGGAGAATACGGAACCCGGTGGGGATTTGAGGTAGTGTACATTCTACTGCAATGGACGGTATCATACAAGAAACCTTCAAGATGACCAGCAAATGTGATTAAGATGACATGACCCCGAACTCCAATTAAAAACACCCAGAGCCCGACGAAACCAAATCAACTATGGATATTTCCCCAGCATCTCCGTATATTCACGATCTAGGTAAGTATGGGAGCCCCCAAGACGAACGGCGGCGCACACGAATCGCGATCCCTGGAGAGTGAACCAGACTTGAAGGCGGACTGATTGCACATCGGTATTTCGAGCTGGCTTCATCCACGGCCTGCACTTCAATATCTGCCTCTGAAGCCGCCTCTCGCCGGTGCGCTTCCTCTGCCTCTCGGGATGCCCCGGCCCCTGCCGCCGGCACCACCTCTTGGTGCTCCGAAGCCTCCTCTCATCGGCGCTCCACCTCGTCCGCCTCTAGGAGCTCCCCGTCCGCGCATACCGCCTCTAGGCGCTCCCCTTCCGCCCCGTCCGCCGGCGGCTCCCCTCTTCGAGACGCCCTTGGGCTTCGAACCCGGTGGTGGCTTCGGCTTCGGCAGGAATCTGGACACGTGGGCAACCAGTCAGTAAATACCACAAAAGAATACATGATCGAATCGATGCCATGAGAGATCGCCGGTGATACGCACTTGTCCAGCGGTAGCAGCTTATCGCCGCCGATATAAAACTTATCGCCCTTCTTGAACGACGTTGCAACGACGCCTTCCTGGGGCTTTATCGTGAAGTAAACCTGATTTATCGGCCCGAGGACTTCGTCCACTTTGCCAACCGCAGACTGTCAAGGCGTGACTGAATTAGCATATCGGTTCGCTCTCCTTTGCCATTTCGTTCTGGAGAGCTGCGTACCTTGTTTTCCAGGTACATCGGCGCATTGAAGAACGGGATCTTCGCGTTCGTGGACTCGCACACCATCTCGCCTTCAGATGCATGCACGAATGTTCCCATTTCTTAATTCCAGCGAGGAAGACACAGCATTAGCAACCTCACGTCCAATAACCCTGTTAGAGGAAATATGCTGGGCTGGAAGGAGCCGTACCGAAGACCTGGTCCGGAGGGCCGAACGATTGCGGCGCACCACCTCGTCCACCTGTTAGATACCCCAAAGTAAGCTTCCATTTAATAGTCCATGATGCCGTAGAACAAGATATCTGTACCTCTGAACCCCCCGCCGCCTCGACCGCCGCCGAATCCACCTCGGCCTCGAGGAGCACCGCCTCCTCTTCCTCCTCTGAAACTCATCGCTGGTGCTGCTGTCGGAGAATTAACGTGTAGTCGGTTGAATAACCAGCACAATCGAACCGTGCGACAGAGGCTGTTGTGCAGCTTATCAGGCGTAGTAACTTCAACGTCAAGGCGCGTGAATCGTGGGGTGCTGGTGTCAAGTTGATGTGATTCGGACTGTGCGCCAAATTTTTTTTGGCGAAATATTTAATGCCAAGAAGAGTCAATTGTGGCAGCGGCGCAGGGCAACACAGGCGAGACATCAGGCCTCGAATGGCCGACCTGGCAAGTCTGGCCTCGAGACTACTACCTCGGAGCAAGTCGAGCGAGCTGGCATTTACAAAATTGCCTCTCAGCCTCGAAACCTGAGCGGAACGAGAGATACTATGTCCTGATGGACTATGATTCATCCAAGTAAATGCAGCACAATCTATCTGTACAAATAAAGCTAAATACCATAATGATGCTCCAGATCGCAGGCCTGCCTCCCAGAAATCCCCAAATCTGTCTACTCAGTCTTTCTCCAGACTATATAGAGTGCGCTCTGCAGCTAGCTCTGAACAAGTCAAAGCGGTCTGCAGTGGCAGATAATGCTGGTATTGAGTAGTGAGGAGGAATTTCGAATTCTCGATTACTCTGGTAGGCTTCCAGTGGTAGCCACAACGTCCCATATCCGAGCACCATGTCTTCGCACCACTTCCGTCACGATCTGCTCTTCTATCTCCATGTCTTGCTTGGTTGCAAACTTGACGCCGTTCGCCTCATCTCTTTGTAGAGTCAGCCGACGCGGCTGCTTCTGCGGGTCCACCGAGTCCACTAAGACAACCTCGAACTTGCGGGTCTGCAGCAGGTTACCGATGACTAAATGGTGAGAGTAGCGTTCCAGAGCTAGACGACATTTTTTGAGGAGTATACCCTCGTCCGTTTCGAGCTGGCCCAGACTGTTAGCCTAGTAGTCCATGGAGGACAAAAACTGTTATATCGCAAAATGGTGGTATAGATACCTTGAATGAAACGATCATTCCTTTGGGCGCCCATGATTCAACGAGTCTCTTGAGGAACTTGGGGACAGGGTCCAAGTCAATAATCAGCTTCTTCCCAACGCCAGAAGCTGCTGGGTCCACGAGCTGCGTCTCGTTAAAGTCGCCACTTTGAATTTTATGCTCCGACATGCGTTCTCTGGGGATGAAGAAGTCGCTGACGGCGGCCGCCAGGTAGAATAGCGCCTTGCTTCCCATAGGCTCCATCTTCATAGCCAGCGCTCTAAGTAAGAACAGGTAGGAGTTTATAGTCGTGAAGGGAAGTAGCAATAGCAAGTTCTCTCGCTTGGCATGATTGTATTTTCTCAGGACGGACAGCATCGTGTCGCTGTACTCCCCTTTTGCCATGACGGCGCTCTTTTTCGCGTAGCCATCGGTAGGCTGTGCTTCCGACAGAAAGTCCAAGAAGCAGTTCGTCGAATGGCTGTAGTGTCGGCTGTAAGGCAGCAGGCTGAACTGCCGGTGCAGGAAGATCACGGCATATCCGGCTTCTAGGAAGTACTCGGCGCTGGTGGCACCTCTCGTCCCGGCGGAAAAGTTGTCGATGAATCGGACCGTCTGGTTCTCTAGTGGGACTGTTGTTCCGCCGGATGTAATCAAGACGACCCTGCGCTGATGGTGATAGTGGTGTCTGACGAACTGCTCGGTCCGTTCGGAATATTCTTCGAGCTCCGGCGGCGGCAAGTTGGTGTTGAAGTAGGATTTTTCATCCGGTTCCTGAGCGGCCGTGAAGCTGGGAACGGACCTATCGATCGCATTCGCGTAGTCCTGGGCCGAGTGGGCGGCAGTCAAGCTGGAACTGCTGGCGGACATGGTGGGCGGTGGCGTAATAGGGCCTCTTTATATCGTCGTACAGGGCGCTCCGTTTGCGGCTTCGGACGGTGGCTGCGGGATATATATCCGATAGTATCTTAGATAAACGATGGCTCGGAAGCGGAATCTATCGTCATCCTCGGGGGAGGTTCCTGAGAAATGTCGTCGGGAAGAATCATCGGCTATCTCACGTCCCTGCCACGGCCATAATTTAAATGCTGCTGGAGTTTTCAAAATTTAGGATTCGGGCGACCGTGTATATATCAATATATCATGCTGTTCTCTCGAACTGGCGCACAGTGATGACTTCCGAGGTAGCCGGCACCTGCCTAGCGCCTGGACATGCCCGAAAGTCAAGATGTCAAAGGCGTCCGTCCGACCGACTCGCCCGAAACCTGCTGCCTTCCTGTCTCCGGTGCGCCTGCAGGAGATCTTCTGGGTTCCTGCGGAGGGGCCAACGGGAGGTCGCCGTCAGCGTTATCATCTGATGTAGTGGACCGAGAGCCCAGCGTCGCTTCCTCTTGGGGTTTTTCTTTTTTTCTTCTCCATCTGGCGGTGCGGGGAGCCGGCCCAGCCAGAACGACGCCCCACCAGACAAACCAACGCAGCCCGCCAAATTTGACCGACTCTTCGCGACAGCGCGACGGCTTGACTCACGACAGCTTCACCATCCATCTTACCCAGTACGTGCCCCGCCATACATCCTTGCCCCGCAACCAATGCTGACCTCGCTGCACGACAGCCGCTTGAGATCACTGTCTTAGGATACCATTTCGTGCCACAGAGACTCCTGCGTACGTGATTGTCACAAAAGACCACCACCATGGACGCCGTCGGCCAGGTCGTCGACAAGGTCAAGGAGGTCACCATTGGCTCCGATGCTCCCGCCGGATCCGCCGCTGGGCCTTCGAACGCCGGGAAGCCCAAGGGCGAAAAGAAGGATAAGCAGAAGAAAGCAGCTCCAACCCCGGCTGGCCCATCTGTACCGCTAGAGGTAGGATATCTCAATCTATCGTCTACTTTTATACCCGTTCTTTCAACAAGAAAGCTGAACTAGATGAATAATACTGCAGCTGGACCCTCCTCCCGCATATATCGACCATCGCATCCAGCTGTTCGAGAAGCTCAAGGCCGAATACGATGAAGAATGCGCTGCCAAGCCGAGGGAGAGCATTACCATCACCATCTTGCCTGAGAACCGTACCATGATTGGCGAGTCATGGGTCACGTCACCGCTCAAGATCGCAATCGAGTCCGGCAAGGGCGTCGCCGACAAGACCGTCATCTCCAAGGTCGATGGCGAGCTGTGGGATCTGCCACGGCCTCTCGAGAAGGACTGTACCGTCGAGCTGCTCGACTTTGACAACCTCGAAGGTGCTGATAACACTCCTAAAATATTCCAATTCTGTCTACGCATCACGGAAACTTACTTTACCTGTAGCCAAAAAGGTGTTCTGGCATTCGAGCGCACACGTTCTCGGTGAAGCCGCCGAGCGACATTTCGGATGTCATCTCTGCCTCGGTCCACCAACCAACGAAGGCTTCTTTTACGAGATGGGTATGGCAGAAGACGCTCAGTAAGTCATAGTGCGAGTCCCACTTCGTCAACGAACACGCTGACGCTTCTGTATAGGGTCGTCCGGCCAGAAGATGTTAAACCGCTTGAGACCATCGCAGGAAAGATCATCAAGGAGAAGCAGGCGTTTGAGCGTTTGGTCGTCACCAAGGAGAACCTTCTTGAGATGTTCAAACATAACAAATACAAGCAGGTCCTCATCAAATCCAAGATTCCCAATGGAACCAGCTCCACCGTCTATCGATGTGGTCCTTTGATCGATCTCTGCGTTGGGCCCCATATCCCAAACACCGGAAGAATAAAGTCATTCGCTGTGATGAAGGTGAGACTGCCCTGTAATCTAACCTGGATGACCAACTGACTTACTAACTATCGCAATGACTAGCATTCTTCTTGCTACTTCCTCGGCGATGCTGCGAACGAGACGCTGCAGCGTATCTACGGCGTCAGCTTCCCCGACAAGAAGCTGATGGACGAATACAAGAAGTACCTGGAGGAAGCAGCGAAACGAGACCACCGCAAGATCGGAAAGGAACAGGAACTCTTCTTCTTCGATCCCATCAGCCCCGGTTCCGCGTTCTTCTTACCGCACGGCACCAGAATATACAACACCCTGATGGCGTTCCTCAGGGAAGAGTACTGGAAACGTGGCTACGACGAGGTCATCACGCCGAACATGTATAACGCGGATCTCTGGAAGACTTCGGGTCACTGGCAGAACTACCACGAGGACATGTTTGTCTTGGATGTTGAAAAGGAAAAGTTTGGCCTGAAACCCATGAACTGCCCAGGACATTGCATCATATTTGGCCATCGCGAGCGCAGTTACCGAGAGCTGCCGTGGAGAGTCGCTGACTTTGGTGTCCTCCATCGGAACGAAGCGTCCGGTGCCTTGAGCGGTTTGACTCGAGTCCGTCGGTTCCAGCAAGATGATACCCACATCTTTTGCACCAAGGACCAAGTCATGGACGAGATTATGGGTCTATTCGACTTCTTGAAGACCGTCTACGGCAGACTCGGCTTCACCTTCAAGTTGAATCTATCCACCAGACCCGAAAAATACTTGGGTGAAGTGGAGACTTGGAACAAGGCCGAAGAACAGCTCAAGAAAGCACTGGATCTATTCGCAACGCAAGGCGGAGGTGAATGGGAGCTGAACCCCGGTGACGGCGCCTTCTACGGACCAAAGATCGATATCACCATCTCCGACGCCCTCCGTCGCGAGTTCCAATGCGCCACCATCCAGCTCGACTTCCAGCTGCCGCAGCGCTTCAAGCTCCGCTACAACACCGGTGCACCACCAGTAAAGAACGAGAAGGGTGAAGACGTAGGCGTTTACGAGACCCCAGTCATGGTCCACCGCGCCATCTACGGCAGTTTTGAGCGCTTCACCGCTATCCTCACGGAGCATTTCGCCGGAAAGTGGCCGTTCTGGCTGAGCCCGCGACAGATCTTAATCTTGCCAGTCACTCCGGCGAACAATGACTACGTTGTCGAGCTGCAGAAGATATTCCACGACGCCGGGTTCTATGTCGACGTCGACATCAGCGGCAACACGATGAAGAAGAAGATTCTGCAGGCTCAGATGCATCAGTATAACTTTACCTTTGGTAAGCTACCTCTACTCACCGCACCGCGCACTTCGTGATTATCTATGTATGTACGGCGCATATGCTAATGTTTGTCACAATAATTTAGTTGTCGGTGCAGACGAGCAGAAGAACAGATCGGTGAATGTGCGGGACAGAGACAACCAGGAGACGCAGAACAGAGGCGAGCTACTCGGCATCGACGTTGTGATTGACCGTCTGAACGACTTGAAAAAGTGCAGGGCGTTAGATCAGACTGGAGCCATGAAGGCTAAGGCTTAGGCCCGGAGTCGTTTTATGATGTCGTCTCGTCACTCGAACGGTGTAGCCGGAATGGATTTGTGAACCGATGCTTTATATATACACTGTACCGTGAAAGAGATCGCGCATCATATAACTGGTATCGTGTGGTGGCTGCTTTACTTTAGAGATGCAACATCACTGTGTCGTTTTCGTTCCACATGTTCTAGGAGAGCTTAATTTATAGTCGATCATGATTCGTCCCCTAGATGCTTCTCCATGATATGTGTGTCTGCACGAACGTACTAGAACGAAGGCAGAAGAGAGGTGGGAACATCGCCTTTGTGATTTCAGATATAGCAGGCGGAAACAAGCTGAGTACGTATATATATATATACAAGAAACGCATTATTGATAAAACATGAATTTTTCTGTATCGCATGACGAAGTGTGCGGGCAGACAGACAGACGAAAATCTGTGATCGCGTCACACATGATAGTACATTCGATAGAAGGGACACTGATATGCATGGAAAATTTTCCTCATCTATACGCCTAATAACCCCATGAAATTCGACAACGCTGTTTGAAACATACCGGCTCGACAATGTGAATACATCTAGTTGGTCTAGAAGTATAGGAAATCGCAGGCAATGCAGATGCAGTAGCGACCTAGCCTAGCATTAAGAAGCATCACGCGGAGCTTCCTAATGCTAGGCTAATAGCGAGTATATGGAAACGAAGGATGATTGACCGAGCAAGGTCAAGAAGATCAACCATGGTGGAACTGGAACTTGAATCCGCCACCACCACCGGGGAATCCTCCCTGACCGGGATTGAAGAAGAACGGCTGACCACCGCCGGGGAATCCACCGAAGGGTCCACCTTGCTGGAATGGCCTCTGGGTCTGATCGTTCGGGTCGTCGCCGCTGTAGTTACCAAAAAGAATTAGTACCAAACTTCACAAGAAATGGTATATCGGGATAGGGCGGTCTGGTTTCCACATACTTGTCAAATCTCTCCCGCAGCTCTTCGTCTCTCAGCACCTCGTAAGCTTCGTTGATCGATTCCATCTTCCTCTCGGCCTGTTCCCTGGTCAATCCGTTCAGCTGAATCTTGTCCGGATGGAACTGTCTGACCATCTTATTGTACTGCGACTTGATCTGCCGGGGGGATGCATCACGCTCGACACCGAGGATCTTGTAGTAGTCTTTGGACTTGGACCGCTTGAGCAGTACGTGAGCTTTCTGAAGGAGCTCGTTGATGACGTCGGTGCCCCCGCTGAGTTCCTTGGCATGGTTGAGTTCCTGGATGGCTTCCTCGAAGAGTTCTTCGTCCAGAAGCTGCTTAGCCTTGGCGATTATCGCGGGAATACAATCCGGGTTGAGCTGGAGGGCCTCCTCGCAGAACGGACGGGCTCTCTTTTCATTGTTGCCTTCAGTGTAGGCTTCGCAGACAAATTCGAGGAGAGAGGAAAGGAGCTGGCTTGGTGTGTTCTCGTTCAATAGGCCTTCCTCTTGCAGGGCCTTGAGGTCGTCGCGGACATCGGAGAGGACGCCTGGCTCGTCTTTGGTTCCTATGATAGCCCTGGCCGCGCCGAGGAACTTGCGATTGGCTTTCATCTCTTGAGCCTGGTTGATTGACTTGTTGTAGGATTTTAGGCGGCGGAACGGCTTCTTGCAGGGCTTGGAGTCAGGGTCGTAGTGAAGGCACTTGCGGATTTGGGCCATAGCTCGGTCGAAGTCGTTCAGGGAGTAGTAGTGAAGGTTGGCGATTTGAATATGGGGTTCGGTGAGGGCGGTGGACAGCATCGAAATGTGGTTCAGGTCGCCGATGGCTAAAAGATAGAGGTTAGAATGTTATTGTTGAGGCGATCGAGGCTTCAAGGGTGTGTTCTTACCTTCCAGAACCTCGCCTTTCGCGATCCTGCACTTGTACCTGGTTTCTCTGAGAGACAGAATACCTGGCGCAATGAAGATCGCCTCAGTAGCTGTATCAGTGCATCCCTGCCAGTCCTGCTTATCGTGCGCCGCATGGGCGGATTTGACCAGAGACTCGGCCTTGTCGATTTCCGCCAGCTCGTTCTTTCTGTCGCTGTCGCAGGACTTGAAGTCCTTTCGCGCCCCGGTCCAATCGCCAGCCCGAAGCTTTATTCTCGCACGCTGCAGCAAAGCAGCCTCGAAGTCCGGCTTCATCTCTAAGACCCGGTTGAAGTCATCGGTAGCTTTGGAGGTCCGGCCAAGCGATAGGTACGCCGTGCCTCGCTTGAAGATGGTAAGGTAGTTGGACGGCTCTCTTTCGATCGCGGCGTCGAAGAACTGCAAAGCATCGTTGGACTGGCCCTTTGCGAGAAGGGCGTTAGCGGAATCAACCAGCGTCTTCACGGGGACATCCTTGGGCACATCGGATGCGGCAGCTGGCAGGGACAGCGATAGCACGCAGACGAAGGCCGTCGCCAGGTAGGTACGTCTCGAAGGTGTCAGTCGCATGGTTGCCAGAGTCCGAATGGGAGGAATGTGGAGTGATGGAGGTTGATTAACGTGAGGGTCGGTGTCCGGACGGCGACGAACAGGCCAGTTTATACCGCCGCCGACTCGGGTTGTGGCCAAGTTGCAGTTAGCGACGCCCCAAACCAGCAGCCTTCCAGAAAGGCGGCTGAAGTCATAAGTCCGCAGTACCTGGCTAGCTGAATTAAGATTAAGTCGATTACTCACATGCAGGCGGGAGGTCCTGCAGTCGACTCTGGAGCGATTAATCGTGCGCGGATTCTGGAAATAGCAGCAGCATAAGGCGGCCGCGCGCTGGTTTGCGGCGACTATCCGCGTGTTAACTCTCTCAACCTCCTCCCACGCGTCTCACGAGACTTCACCATGGATCCGAAACCGAAGGCCGGTCTACATATGGTGGACGACGACTGGGCTGGCTCTGCCGTTTTCTCGCCGTCTCTTGCTCGCCAACAGCAGCACCAAGGTGAGACGACCTCTCGTATACAGACCCTGTTGTCGCGGATTGGAATGGGATAAAGATGCTAAGCCGAATAATATCGTGCTATCTTTGAATCCGCAGCTAAGGAATGGAGCTTCGTCGACCAATGGCTGCTTCAGAAGTACCATCCGCGGCCGATCCCCCCGTTCGAGAGAAATGCGGACACTCTCAGAGTGCTCACAGCGCTCGCTTCAGCGAACGAAGCTGTTGATGAGGAACGGGCCCTGCATCTGGAGTTCAAGCAGAACATCCTCAGCAGCTATAAACCGAAGCGTCACGACGACAAAATCGCCCGCATCAGAGAAGGCCTGAACCGGGATGCTAGCAGGGCGCTGGACTCCATAGCCGGTGCCGGTGTCAAACTAGGGGTTGATACAGGGAGCATACCGCAGTGAGCTCCTCGTCTTCCTTCGACTTCGATACGGTGTCACCTGCAGTTTCTATCGTAGACCCAAGGGCTAACCTTTCGGTTTTGATATAGAGTTCGGGAAGCCCTCCTGTATCTGACGAAGGAGGAATGCGAGGTCGAACAGTCGATTCTGCCGGAAGAACAGATCCTGAAGACCCTCATCGCAGATATCGAGGAAGCGCAAGCCGCCCTCTCCAGATACCAAAGGTAACTCCGGGCGTATGGTATGATCTCTAAGGCTGCACTGATCGCTCATCCGGTCCCGATTTAGTGAAGAATATGAGATACCGAAGGATCTCCCCGCAAAGCTGGCAGAATGGACAAGGACGATCAAGATATTGCAGCAAAAGTCCGCCGAATACAAAGATAGAGCCGCCTCTCTGCAGGTAAAAGCATCGGTGCCCGCATCGTTTCTCTGGAGTCGAGATGAGCTAAAATATCTGCTCGTAGAACGCGTACAGGAGGAACCAGCCGAAGAACACTATCGAGTCGCTGGTGGAAATGGAAAATGAGGTTTTGGCTCTCCAAGAGCACGTAAAGAGACTAAACAGCCAAGCGAAGGCGTATACACTCCTCCCGCCGGACTCTAAGGCAGCACAGCGGAAGATCGAGGAAACCAGGCAGCAGCTGGAAAAGTTGAGAGACGAGAGAGAGGGGCTCTACCAAAGCCTAGCACGTGCCTAAATGCTAGCTAGCCAGAAACAACGTCATCCCTCATCCATCGTCAGGTGAATTACCGTCGACATTGCGATTCTTCATCCCAAGTTCCTGACCATCAGCTCCGTTTCGGGGCAAACGGGCAGCCTGCGGGATATTCAGTCTGTCTATTGACATGGTCAAATTAGCAAAATCGCTGCGTTGGGTATAACGTGGGCTATCCAGCGGTCGCTTACGGAGACACGCCCACCAGAATGTCGGTACGGGGCATGCATGCAGGCGCATGTCTCGAAGGGCCGGATTCCTGTCACCCGGTAGGTGGCTTCGTCTCCTGCAGCGCCCGCTGGAGTTCCCGTCATCCCAAAGATCATTCTCGGGCCCTGTCGATGCAGACGGATTATCGTGCAGTCGATGGTATTTTTCGATGGAGCCCCTTATCGGCTCCCTTGGGCTGGCCTTGCAGGGAAGGGCCTTCATTCTGGGTTTCATCCCTCCCACCACCAAAAGCCCACCCGAACGAAATTGACCATTGAAATTCCTTTCTCTTCTGTCGAGCGCACACGCCGCCACCAAGAACAGACACTGACGTCCGAGAAAATCTTATCTTTGATTTGCTGCGAAACGAACCAAGGCATAGCACACCGTTTCTGTAGCGAATCAGCGAGGACCAACATTTTTCATCGCATGATCTATTCCTTCCCTTTTCAGGGACTCGTAACTAGCCTGCTCTAAATCCTTCCCTTTCGTAGATGCATGCATGAAGGCCTCCTCCTCTTCCTCCTCCCCCTCCTCTCCACGCGCCGGTTCCAATACACCATCCTACCTTTGCCAACGGTTGAATCCTGTCGTGCTCAGCAAGTCGACCTTGGTCATACGTACATACATCCAACCCAACCTCAACCCCGTTCTCCGCCCAGCCGCTCGCGAATTCACCCGGAGTAGGCGAAAAGTTACCCCGAAACGACCGCCAGGAATACGAGTGCAGGATCGGGGTCGACAAAACTTCCCCGCGCGTGCTGTCTATCTATCACCCTAGACGTTTCTATACCGCTGTAGGCTGAATCTAAGGCCGCACATGGAGGACGACAACAATAGAATAGCGATCACGGTGTGTGGAGACGGTGGAACGGGTATGTGCCGCACCTGCGCGAATGTCTTGCGTCAACCCCAATTAATTGCTTCGTGGCTTCATGGGTGGGTTGTGATCAATTGCTTACGGGGTACGATGTTTCCGCATGGCTAGGTAAATCGTCGATATCGCTACGATTGGTGCGAAGCAAATGGACACATGAGTATGAATTGCCCTGCTTTGTGTTTTTGGCCTCCCTCTACATCAGGGATATTCGCTAACGTTTCCTGGAAATATACAGTTATGATCCGACGATAGGTACGCTGGCGACTCAATTGCGACAACCCTTCCCGCTCGATCTCTGGATGTATGGATACTTACGTTTTATATCGCCGTCGCGCAGAGGACAGTTATTCCGTTACCAGAATTATCGATGGCATGACATACCACCTCCACCTCACCGACACCGCTGGCCAGGAAGAGTGCGTCACTTTCAACTGAACTCTCTAGTAGCGACTAAACACTGATATACGAACCAATGATACAGGTATCGCGGGCTATGGTCAACAGCAAACACCAGGGATGCAGATGCATTCCTCCTCGTTTACGATATCACCAGCCATGATTCCCTCATGGCGCTCGACTACTTCAACGACCTGATAGACATGGAGTCTGAAGAACGACCCACCAACCTGCCGCCGCAGATCAAATTCGTAGCCGGTAACAAGGTCGATCTAGCGCACGACAGACAAGTGCCTAGCGCAGAAGGGCTGAATTGGGCGAGAGAGCACGGTTGCGGGTACGTATACGTGTGCATGCACTCGCGCCTTCGCCACATCGCAATACCGAATTGCTAACTCGAGTTTAGTTTCATGGAAACGTCAGCGAGGAACATGGTCAACATTGAGGAGACTTTTGCCCGTAAGCGCTATTCTCATACGATTGTCCCGAACTGACGTTTATGTAACGTGCTACCCGTTAGTTTCATGAACGCTAACATAATCTTAGTCATCGTGCGAAGGGTGGTCGCGGCAAGGAAAGGCCAGCAATCGCCGCCAACTCGACACGCGAATGCCCCGAATAGCGGCCTACAAAACTACCCCGCCTCCGCCATCGACAATGAGAAAGGTGGACACGCTGGCGGTCAAGACGGCAAGAAGAAGCCCTTCTGGAAGAGACTCCCTTGTTGCTCGATCATGTAGGACGCCAATGCACATGAGCTGCGAATGAGAACCTCCTCTTATCATCTCGAGCTCAGTCCGACTGGCATCGTCCCTGCTGCGACCGATATTGCACTTGCGACCATGGATCCAGGACTCACCTACCATCTTACTATGTTTCAGTCCGCACGAAGACCGTACACGCACCATATATACTACACTAGCCCGTCGACTGTTTTCCTTATGTTGCCTTGCTCTCTTACGATTTGAGTCACTTTCGCAGTTCTGCGTTAGCCAGCCAAAGTCAAAGTCCACTTGCTCCCCCTTCGTCGCCCGTCCTTCTTGAGATCACATCGAACTACGATCGTATATATCAGCCTGTTTCATTTTCGATACCGCCGTTATCGTCGCTGTCGTTCTGTATATTTCCCACCCTTGTCTTGCCAGCTCATTTCCTTGTGTCAATAACCTGCCTCTGATTTGGTTTGCTTCGGTCTATTCATTTCTATCTACCCCCCTTTTTTTTCTTTATTCTTTATATTCTGATACCACTATGTTTAAAGGAGTAGAGGATTCTGTGTACATGTTTCTTTTCTTTCCTTGTCCTGCTTCCATCTCAATTGAGATTCTTCTATTCTTCTTATATTATTTGTTTGCAATGGGGGAGGTATATTGCGGTATACGGTACTTGTTTTGGATAAAATATCAGAAATTGAGATACTGCATTACTGGGTATGATGCATGATTAGGAATACTTGAGTCCGAGTAACTGGAAAACGAGCAAATTGTCTAAATTTATAAATATAAATCGATCAAGCCGATATAGAGCATTCCCACTCCTGGCCTCCACATATGGAAGAAAGCCGTAGAGTTAAGTTTTCGTGTTCGACAGCGCTAAGCATGAAAATTATCTATCAAGCCGTCCTGCAGCCCGATCAATAGAGCCAAATATTCTTACAACATGGCCTAGTGTCTACAACGAGTGAAATGACCGAAGAAAACGCTCCCAACTGAATTCAACAAAAAGTGGAGAGATACCCCAGCTTCTATGCTTGTTATGATATAGAGTATTCACCACAAGAACCTACCTTCCACAGGTACCGCATTATATCATCGAAGACCGATCCTTCCTAGACGGACGCCGGCTCCCACATCGATGGACTTGCTTGCTATGTATTGTATACCGCTTCTATAATCCGAGAACACGGAGCCGGACCGGAGCAGTGAATATCGATATCCTTGACACCACCGGTTTCCTTCCAATAGCTCCCATCCGATTAACCTATCCATCCGGCAGCCCACCATGCGACCCATAAACCCCCATATGAATAAATTCAAGGACAAAAAACGCCTCCGTGAACTAACTTCCAGTCGTTGCCCTCTCGCAGCTTACAAAGATGAATATCCCATTGCATAATAAAACGCCGTTCCACCGGTCCGTCTCGACTGACGAGCATCCTCAGATGTATACGTCTACCTTTGCGTTCCCCGTCTCCTCAACGTATTCCATCAACTCTTTGTACTCCGCGTATGTAGCGCTCGCCTTCGTGCCCTTGTAGCGGGTGACCTGCAGGTTCATCTTCTGGAAGTCCACGGATTTCCCGCCAAAGCCTGCCTTTCGCATTAAGGACAGTAGCGTTTCCTCCTGTGTCCACCCTTGCTCGACGGGGACGTCGGGGAGGTATGTGGCACCGAGGCGGCGGCCGTGGTAAGTGAACGATATCCGTAGGCCGTGGGTTCCCAGCGTCCAGTCGAAGGGGTATGCGGCCGGTTCGAAGTCGGTCAAGATCGAGACTCTGCATTTAAAAAGAATCAGACAACGTTGTATGGGGAGGGGAAGATGGGAAGAGGGGAAGGCGGTATTACCCGCACTCTAGATGCATGACCTCCTTCTTATCGATAGGGTTAAACCGGGTGTCGTCGAACGCCCTGCGGCAGAGTTACGCTATAGTCAGAACCACCGTTGACTATAAGCTCGTCGACCCACCGGAAAAACCTACGATGTAAGAGCATAAGACGCCAGTCCCTCCTCCAGCTTCTGCGGCTCAAACGTGCCGATGCAGCCCCGCAGCTGCTTCCCTTTGCCTTTCAGTAGGTTCCAGGTTACGAACAGCGGCCGCTCGGGCCGTACGGTCCCGTTCGACATCGAGTGTCCATTCGTGGAGGCGCCGTTTGTCGTGACGCCGTTGCTTTCACCGTTACTATTTGAATCCGCCGAGGCTTTGCGGAGCTGGAGGCTCTGGTACGCCGTTTCGATCTCGGAGAGCGAGAGCGGGGTTTTCTTGGAGTACGACGAGGCGAGCATGTCGAAGCAGTAGAGGCAGTGCGCGACTTCCGCCATGGTGGTTCGTCTGTCCGTCTGCCTGTCTAGATGCTGGTCTGCTGGTCTGTCGGTCTGTCCTGCTCGCGGTTCGAGATGGTGGTCTGGCAAGGGGAAACGAAGCTGGGGGACTGGCGGGTTTGAGGCGGGGGAAGGATGAGGGGAGGGCTGTGTCTTATGTATGTTACGCTGGCGGGGACGAGAGCGGAGACTCGGAGGGCATTTCAGATTACAAAGTCGAAAGCTGGCGGCTTCAGCATGGACGCGCTACTTCTGGAGCAGACTTGCATATCCGGGCCACGAGACGACAGGCCTCGGGCTGGACGCAGGCTCGCTAATCTGGCTCCGACACGATATCCGAACGCAGCCGTGAACTCTCGCGATTACGCCATCCACGTTTGGGATGATTGAAAACATAGTCCTACAACTGCTACACCACGACATCGTCCAGCCTCTTCACCACCTTGTCCCCCAGCGCCGTTTGCAGCAGTACATCGCCATCCACTCCGACGGCGTCTTTCTCCCGGCTGTCCACCAGATTCCCCGTGATACACGCGACGACAATCTCCGCTACCATGTCCCCCACCATCGCCCTCAGCCGTCCCTCGTACGCTCGCTTCTCCGCCAGCGCAGCCCACGCGCCTCGAGCCTCCCGCGCCGTGACAGCGTTTTCGTCCCTCACGCCTACGAGTGCGTGCACCGGCTCCCACAGGGCGACTTCGAGCAGCACTACGCCGAGCGCATACACATCATAGATCTTGCGGAAGCCCCTCCTCTTGCTGTTGCCGCTCATCTCGAGTCCCATGCCGGTGGCTTCGCGGGGCAGATCGAACTGCGCATGCGGGTGTCGGTATAGTTCGCGATAGAGCGAATTGGCAGCGGGCCGCTCCGTGCGCTCGCCGGCCTCAGCAGGGCGAGAGTACTCGAAACCCTCAACGAAGGGATCACTCAGCAGAACACCGTGAGGATTGGCTTCTGGCGCGGACCGGAAGATAATGTTCTCGCTTTGCAGGCCCTTGTGCAGCCAGTTGGTCGCGTGAAGGTACCAGATGGATGTCGCCACGGCGCGCATGATGGCGATTCGCGAGCCGAGCGGTGGAGGGTAGTCGAGACTTCTCAGCAGAGCGTGGAGGGAGACCGGCGGACTGGCGATTGCACTGGCATTCGCCGCTGCCGCTTCTTTCGGCCAGCAGAACACGTATCCGAAACGCTCGAGCTCCGGTTGATGCACGTAGCCCAGGCAGTCTGGCACGCGAAACTCGCGGGGCTTCTGTTCGTTACGAAGGAGCGCTGCCAGCTTGCGGACGCGGTCCTCGACATATGACGGTGGTAGCGAGTCGAGCCCTTGCGCCATGTAGGTCTTCCACTCGACCCAGACGCTGGCGCCACGATAGGAGTACAGCGTCCTGCCTCCTGCAGCGGACTCGCCTGGCGTCGTGGAGACCAATTCGTCGGCATCAAGCTCCAGATTGTCCGTTATCGACTTTCGGAGGCCCACAGCTAGCGGGTCGTCTGGGCTCTGTTCGACAGCGATAGAGAGGGCCTTGAACCGCGCGAGCTGCAGTAGACGCTGCTCATGGGTTATTCTCGTCGACGAGGTTGAATTTGAGTCCGTCAGCGTCTCGCCTGGAACAGCATCCAGGCCGATGCTAGCATCTGAGCTGCCCCTTTTGCCCATCTTGCCGGACACCTCGAGCGAGGATACCAGACCGATGAGCTCATCTACCTTATTGCTGACCTGTAAGATTTGCATGAACGAGGTCCGCTGCAGCTCGTACGCAGCGGCCTTCTGGTCTGTCTCCAGGAAGTACATCATGCTGTCGTTGAGCACCGTCAGGTCTGCGAGCAGCGTCTCAAACTTGTCTCGGTCGAAAGCAGCCCAGCGGAGACGCGCAGGATACCGTCGTGACCTGGCGATGAGGTCCAGCGCCTTCGCCTTGATCGCCTGGCCTGAACTCGCTCTCTGAGCAGCATTGTCCAGACTGGTCTGCCGTTCGGTCTCCGAGTAAGGAGGAGGGTCGTCTACGACGAGCTTGAGCTTGTAGCGGTTGCTGAGGCCGTCAATATTGAGAAGCAGGGCCTCGATCTGGTGCAGGACGTCATTGATCAAGTGCCGGCTACGATGAAGGCTGGGACTGATAGTGGCGTCGTCCTCGGACAGGTTGGAGATCTTGCCCCAGTCGAGCAGCTTGTGCTGCTCCATCTGTAGCCGGACCCATAGAAAGTGGTATTTCTCGGGCATGCCATTTGCATCAAGCAGAAGTTGGTATGCTGGTTACATCTCAAAAAGCCTGTCAGTGTTTGACATTTATTCAAGCAAGTATCTCGACATGCAGGACGTACCGGTCACGCAGCCGGAGAATATCTGAAAGGTAAGGCCGACGGCGCCGAGAGCCAAGCCGGCAACCGATAGAGGGTCCATGGCGTGGCAATGATATAAGCTTTCAGTAGTTCGTTATCCGAAGTGGAGTCCCGATGAATGCTCTCTCCAACAACTGCGATTCTGAAACCACGGAGCGGGGTGTACTGTCCGGGATGATGAGGCTGAAGGAGGGGTCGGACATCGCACCAGCGATGCATGTACCCGCACCGCACCGCGCACGGGGCTGACGGCCGCGGTACCCAGCATGTATAATTGTATAAAGGATGGACGTCGACAGGATCCAACGGCCCCGGCGCCATGGCATCGTGAACTTCACAAGCAGACATACAGACGCGACGCAATATGGCGACCTTCGATATATTAGCTTCGTCTCATGGGAAATCCCTTGACGACTTCTTCGTTCTTAGCCCCGGCGGCGATACGACCTCGCAGGACGGTAGCATCGATGCGCCTCTCCGTGCGTGCTTGCTCGAGCTCGAGATCCAGCAGATCGCAAGTCTCCTTGAGCCCATCAACTCTCGCTGGGCGCGGGTCCCGCGCCTCTACACGGTTCTTCGTCTTATCGACCAGTTGCCGCTCCTCGACTCCATCTTTCTCGCGCAAGGTCTCAGCGACTTCTGGCTGCCTTTCTCGCTCAGCTCCCTTCCCGATGGCATACCTCTTGCCGTGCGCTCGGCCTTCGTGCGCACCCAGCCGCTCGTCCTCACAAAGGCCGTCGACCTCGAGAAAGGCGAGCGCGGACGTCACCGCAATTTTGGTCCCGATGAGCCTCTTCCCTTTAAGAGCAAGGGTCCGCTGGGCGCGGGAGGGTTCGGCGCCGTCGACAAAGTAGTGAGCACGGTGAGCGGGAGGGAGTATGCCCGGAAGAGGCTGCCGAGAGGAGTTGTAGCAAAAGGAAGCGGCGGCGCAGGGCCGAAGGCAAAGGAACATATGAAGGCGTTCAGAGCAGAGCTGGAGGTGCTGAAGAGGCTGAGGCACAGACACGTCGTGGAATACGTGGGAAGTTATACGGATACGCAGCACTTGGGGATCATCATGGCGCCGGTGGCCGATGGAAACCTAGCGTGGTTCTTGGATGCCATCACCGCTGATGACAAGAACGCCAAAAATTCGACGTCGTCGTTGACATCATCCATTGAATTTACCAGTCCTGCAGAGAAACGTGCTCTTCTGCGCAGCTTTTTTGGGTGCCTTGCCAGCGCCCTCGACTACTTGCACTCTTCCCAGATCCGCCACAAGGACATCAAGCCGCAGAACATCCTCGTCATGGCCGGCACCGGCGTGCTGCTGACCGACTTTGGCCTATCGCTGGACTGGGGTGACCTCTCTCGCTCCACCACGAAGGGCGTACCGGCAGCACTGACCCCACGATACGCAGCACCCGAGGTCGCGGAGCATGAGCCGCGCGGTACCTCGGCCGACATATGGTCGCTTGGGTGCGTGTTTCTGGAGATGGTGACAGTGCTGAAGGGAGAAACGCTCGAAGCCATGAAGACTTTCTACGAAAGCCACGGTAGTGAAAGCGTCTTCTACAGGGTGAACGAGCTCGCAACCGAGCAGTGGATGAAGACACTCGGGGGTAAGGGGGGCACAAGGGCTGACGATGCACCCCTTACATGGATCGGGAGCATGATGGAGAGGGAGCGGAAGAACCGAGTGACGTCGGCTGCATTGCTAGAGCGGATCGCGGCGAAAGATCCGCAGACGGGGCAGGCGTCGCGGTTCTGTGGCACCTGTTGCATGCCGGAGGGCGAGTCTGACGATGAGGAGTATGAGGACGAGTATGAAGAGGAGGACAGCCAGGATGAAGCAATAAACACGCCCGCTGCGAGCATCGATATCGACGCCGAGCTGCGAATTCTGCAACAGGCAGCTGGATCGCTGACTCGAGACAGCGTGTCCTCGCCCAAGTGGCGGGAGGCAGCAGACAAGGCGCTGTCGCGACTGGAGAACGACCCTTCGCTGCCCCTTGCCGCAGCCAGCGAGCTGTTCCATGAGCTCGCGACCCTGCTCAGAGACGCCTCGTGGTGCATGGTGTCCGGAGAGATCACGGGTTCAGCCGCGCGCAGCCAGGCGATGGCGAAGGAGATGCTGGAGCTGCTCGAGCGCGCGGCGATGTTGAGGTTGTCGCCGGAACAGAAGACAGAGGCAGGCAAAGAAGAGCTGACGAGGTGCATCAAGTACATGTCCGCCCTGCTCAAGGATGAGAGGTCAATTGGCAGACTGCGTGAGGCTAGAGAACGGCTTCTTGGTGATGATCACGGTGCAGACGAGCGTGATATCAGCTCGGAATCGGTCGTCGTTCCCACACCAGAGGCATTCCCACTTCATGCTGCTGCCCAGCGAGACGACCTCGCCGCTTTGACTCAGCTCCTCGCCACCGGCATCGACGTAAATCTGCAGGATGACGACAGCGAGACACCTCTACACCACGCCGCCCGCGCCGGAAGTGAATCATGCGCCATCAAGCTGCTCTCCAGTGGCGCCAAGGCGAGCGCCGAAGACAAGGACCGTTGCTCGCCGCTCCATCTCGCCAGCCAGCAGGGCAACCGCATCATCCTGCGCGAGCTGGTCCGACATCCCACCGCCCGGCTCAATGCGAAGACTTCGAAGAAGGAACACACCCCGCTGCACCTCGCTGTTATCGCCGACAATGTCGACGCCGCAGATCTGCTCTTGGGCGCAGGCGTCAACTCGGGTGCCACCGACGCGGAGGGGAGATTCCCGGCTTCCTACGTCGGCAGCGGTGAAATGGTCAACCTGCTGCTGCGGCATGGGGTCAACTTCTCAGTCAGGGACATCCACGAACGTACAGCGCTCCATTGGGCTGTGCGTGAGAATCGGGACGGCGTGATCCCAGCGCTCTTAGACGCCGGCCTCAAGGCGTCCGATACAGGCTTCAATGGAGAAACAGCCTTGCATATGGCAGTGGCTGCCCACGGTCACGACCTCGTCAAGTTATTGCTCTCGAGGGATGTTAGCGCGATCGACTCGCCTATGCGCCGCGTTCCTGATACAACTCCTCTCCACGTTGCAACGACGGAAGGGGATGACAAGATGGTACAGCTCTTGCTAGACCACGGCGCCGAAGCCCGCTTCAGCGAGTCCCCGCCCCTGAACATCGCTGTCGCCAACGGCCGGCTTGACATCGTAAAGTTGTTCCATGCCAGGGGTCAAGATCTGAACATCAGAAGTCGAGACTCAGACAAATTACCGCTCGACGTCGCCGCTTCAAAGAGAGACCTGGCGATGGGCCGGTACCTTGTCGAGAATGGTGCTCAATTCTCACTAAAAGATTCGCCAAACTCCACCGTCAGGCGACCTTATTACTACGGGTACCACAATGCCTTGCTGACCGCTATCGGCGAAGGTGACGAGGAGCTGACTGGGCTCCTTTTGGACTCGCTCGGTGATGACGCCAAACCAGGCAGCGGTGCGAAGAAGATTCGTTCCAAATCACCCGCATTCACCGCCGAGGGCAACTTCAGGGTGATCCCACTATACTCCTCAATATTTGACCAGAATCATGCTATCACACGCATGCTTCTCGACCGTGGGGCTGATCCTGACGGCCCGAACCGTGTACCTCTCATTGCAGCCGCAATCAAAGACGACGTCGACGCCGCTCGCCTTCTTTTTGAACACGGCGTGGATGTCCACAAACGCGACACGAACAATAAGGCGCCCATACACCATGCTGCTGCCGATGCCTCCGTCGCCATGGTTGAGCTCTTCGTTGCCCATGGCGCTGACGTCAACCAGCTTTCATCGTCGGACGATAGGTTTCCCACTAACGCAGCGTACTATGCTCTCACTGAGAAGAAACCTGAGATACTAGAATTCCTCATCCATCAAGCGGGAGCACAGGTGTACAAGAATATGCTCAGTCGCGCAGCTAGTAAAGAGCTAGGAGGCATGATGGCGACACTCCTCTCGCGACCAGACCAGCATGTCCCAGCTCCTCCAACGCCCGAAGAGCTCGGGAAATTGCTCATTGAGGCGACCAGATCAGACTCGAATGAGGCTGTGGACGCACTGCTGAAGGCTGGAGCGCCGGTAGTCGGTCCAGACATCAGAGAGGCTGTATTGTCGGTCATCAACCATGGCAATGAGATCCAAACAGCTTTGCTGATCGAAGCCGGCGCGGATTTTTACTCGCCAGAGAAAAACAGCTGGGGCCAATCGTCGTCACCGGAGGAGCGCGCGCTCTGTGAGAAGAACACAGGCGTCCTTAAGCTGCTGCTCGAGTCTCCGAAGGCACGGGGCAGCCGGACCCGTGCGCAGGTTCTGGAGGAATGGCTGCGCTACAGCGGCAGATCGGTTGGCCACGAGGTCGTCAAGTGGCTATATGAGCAAGGCGCGACTGGCAACGTGCGCTCACAGTACAAGTATGCGCCGCCAGGGTACATACAGTCGCCGTTGCAATGGGCTGTGGACAATAAAGACATCGACATGACGCGCGACCGGCTGGCCAAGGGTGACGATGTAGCCGGACTAGCGGTCTGCCACACCCCTTTGCAGTTCGCCGCCGCCGCCGGCGACGCTAAGATGGTCAAGCTGCTGCTTGACCATGGAGCAGGGGAGGCGCCCCGCTCGGTCGACGACGTTGGAGTACCCCCCGGCATCGATTCCATCAGGGAGACACCACTGCTATCCGCGGTTGAGGCAGTGAGCATAGAGTGTGTGAGGCTGCTGCTGGCCGCTGGCGCGGACCCGAACCTGAATAGGGCAGGAAAAGGGCAGAACAGTCGAGGTCAGTATCTGCCGCTGGCGAAGGCGGTCTCGCAGGCGACATATGAGATGTACACCACGATGAAGACTAAGGGTAAACTGGAAACGTTAATGGACATCATCCACGCACTGCTGGACGCGGGGGCGGACCCGGTAAAGCCAAGCGGTACTGGCGCGGACGCCCTGTACGGGGCGTGTAATAGCGATGTGCAGTGTCTGCAGCTTGTCACTCTGCTGCTGGATCATTGCCAGGAAGGAACAATCAGAACCGGCGGGGTGCCGGGACTCTTTATAGCAGCGGAGAAAGGGAGGATCGAACTGGTGAAGCTGTTGCTCGATCGCGGAGTGGACATGAATGGGGTAAGGTCGTATTCGAGGAGTAAGCTGCTGTGGAGCTGCACGAAGCCTAAGAACGAGCGGGTTGTAAGACTTCTAGTGCAGCAGGGAGCGGATCCGGATGAGAAGGGGGATGGTTACAACAGGGAGTCGGCAAGAGAGAAGGCGGAGAAGACGTACGACACGCTGCTGATTGACGCGATGAGTGGCAAGTAGACGCCGTTGATATGCTTTTACCTATATTCCAGAGTACTTAAAATATTTAAAGTCGGTCGTGCGTGGCCACGTTACCCATGCTGAGATGAATCAACCAGCGTAGAATCCACGTGTGCTCCGCGGTCGTTTCACGATGAATTATGTGAATGTAGAGTTATCTTCCCATTACGCTGTACCCACAAGATGATAGGAGAGTGGAGCGAATGTAGAATCACAAGCCCGCGCGCCGAACCCGCAGATAGTAGGGATCTTGAGCATCATAACCAGGAACAAGGAGTGAAAAGGAAAAGCCAGCCAGCGTGAAGGACAACATGCATGCAATTCATCAAAACCCGTCGCATCAAAGAGTCGTAGACCGAAAGAAAGGAAAGAAGAGGATAAGGAAATGACCACAGATCTAATCATCCATCTCGTCTAGGGCTTTGGAACCTTCAGACTCTTGCTAACCATTGCACATCCATGAGCGACGAACAGCAGGACCGACGGATGGAATTCCAGCGGCGTGCCCTTCAGGACGACACCCCACGGTAGATTCTCCAGGACCCACTCATTGCTCACCCACCATCCTGCGACCATCATCAGGCTTAACGACGTCGGTGTCGGTGTCCCTTCGAAGTACTTGGACTTGCCGGAGGCATCTTTCGGGAGGTGTTGGACGGAAACGTTGAATCGGGCCAGTCGAGAGAGACCGCAGAGAACGAAGAACGACAGGAGAACCGTGTCCAGGAGACTTCGGATTCCGATTGCGAATGCGAGAGATGCCGGTGCCACGCCGAACGAAATCTAATACGAGGAGGACTCGTCAGCAGAGCGGTTCGTTTTGCGCAACAGCAACCGGTTGCAAACATACCAAGTCAGCGAGGGAGTCAAGCTCCTGGCCGAGAAGCGATGACTTCTTCTGCCACCTTGCGACACGGCCGTCCATAAAGTCGAAGAAGAGACCGAAAGGCATGAAGGCCAATGCGAACCAGACATTCGTCAAGTCGGTAGGCTCTCCAAGACAGTACCGCAGCGAGGAAAAGACAGACATGATACCGCAGAAACCTATCATCGCCACCACATCGTATCAGCCGTCTTCGCCGCTACCCAGTCAAGCTTGAGGGTCTCTCTGAATCCTACCGTTCAGCTCTGTGATAAAGTCGGCCGGCTGCAGTTGCCTAAATTTGTCGACGGCGCACCGATAACAGCGGTCAGCTAATGTTTCGGCGGACGGTCGTACGAGAGAGAAGGAGGGGATCCCAGTCGGAGGAATGGGTTTGCACAAGCAGCTGGTGCCATGTGCGAGCTCAAGGAGCGTACCGAAGCATGGAGAAGTGGCCGGTGTCACTTGCGAAGTCCTTCATTTTGGCGTCGGTCCCTAGAAGCGCAGGCAGGAAAGCAGATTAGCGACGTTGTCGGTCCCTCTGGGATGCGCGCGGTCACAAACCTCCGTTGCCTGTGATATTGGCGGAAGAGGGCGAAGAGGTGGTACGTTGTCGCGACATTGTGGGGAGCTCAAGCTAGACGAGTTTGCAGAGTCGCGGGAGCAGGACCGTTGGGACCGGAAGTGGTCGGTGGGGAACACGGCTCTGCTCCTGATATCGGTTGCAGAAAGGCTTCTCGGAGGCCCTGGCGGTGAGAGCGGTCGATGGACGAGTTTGTCCTTTGTCGGATCGTAAAATTCTCGAGGGGAAGGTGGATTATCGAAGATGAGGATGAAGATAGGATGGGGATGTGGGTGTGGGATTGCATGCAGGTTGCCCGTCCAAGAAAACAGATCGGCCTCTACGTCACCTGGCCAAGCTTTCAAATCGGCGGCCAAATCTCGGTCCGGCGACAGCCCGGCGCTCGATGGCCTGCGTCTGGCAAGATTTGATTTATACAGGGCGGTAATTTGTCACTCAGCCGACTATGCACGACGGCGCATGAGATGATGTATACGTGGGGCACTTGCACTTGATATGCATCTGGATGGATGATGGCATTAATTTATCGATTCTAGATATGTGGACTTTGACGCTAATTCTACATATGTACGCTGCGGCTCTGTACTGCCCTTGCATGTGCGACAGGCAGCATGACCGTTCGGGCAGATGCGGGCACTGCTGCATCCACCCGCTGGACGATAACCCCGCGATGTCCTCCGCTAGAGGTGAATGTTCCTCGCGGTAAAGTGCAGTCTATGAAATAGCCCTGATGAGGGCTTTCCAGCATCTGATTAACGAAACGACCCGGTTCCGGCCATCCCGGGCCATCCATCTACTTGGAACCACGACAGGGCTCTGAATCCTTCGAGGCGGTTAGAGGTCGGAATATAAGGCAATATTTCGCGGTGGGGAGATAAGAGATCGAAATGCTATCTGGATGCGTCCTGGGACTTCAGAACGGATATGCGTCCTGG
Organism: Drechslerella dactyloides; assembly: GCA_020064725.1. NCBI lineage: Eukaryota > Fungi > Ascomycota > Orbiliomycetes > Orbiliales > Orbiliaceae > Drechslerella > Drechslerella dactyloides. The sequence continues at coordinate 967,267 of JAGTWJ010000008.1, read as the reverse complement.
CCCTTGGCGGTTATGTCATGGGTATCTCGTCGTAACGGGAGAACCGCTTTCGTGATCCGAATGAGAGTGGAGAGTGCAGTTAACTGCTGCCCATTATACGCGGGCAATCAAGTCCCTCGCCGGCCCAGGTCGCTATCCTCGGTGTTCTTCCTCGCCTCGTCGAGCATTTTGCTGATACCTTTGTTGTCAAGAGCAGTCTGGATACCATCGCGGTACGTCAGCTAGCTATAATCAATCCCGCTATCCTATGAATGATAGATCGCCTCACCTTCAGGCACCGGGAATAGTCTAAAAAGAGCTTCTTGCATGTTTCGTCCTCCGTCCGTTCACCCCGCAGGAACCCTAACCGCTAGGATTAGCAAGATGGTCGCTGCCAGAAAATGTGGAAGGCGCCTTACTTTCCGTATACCATCTGATGAAGCAGGCATCGTACTTCTCCTTCGCCGGCAGACAATCCGGAGACAAGCTTGCAGACATATCGTGAGATTTCGCAGCGGGAAGGGTACGCGTGGAGAGGTGGAGTTTGGAGAGGCGGGTGGGATGTGGAGATGAGGATGACGAAAGCACTTGCGGCGGGACGAGGTCCCTTGCAGCGCGCCGAGAGGCCCATGCAGAACCGCCCAGCCGAAATTTTCCTTCCATCGTCGCCGCCAGTTACGCTTTCGACTCGACCGCGACCCACACGCCACCTGGATCGCAAGCCAGATCTCTCTCTCACGTCGTGCTCCAACATGACCACAGTTGACACGAGCGTATATCATCCACCGTCCGTCCTCTCCCTCGCCGATCACCGCCCTTCCCCTTGAACGCTCGAATCGGCGCGCTTCAGGACACCTCTATCCCATCGATCGTTTCACCAACCTTCCCCACCCGCCACCATGGACCCCGCAAACTTCGCGGATTTCCAGAAGGATGCCTCGAAGGCCCTCATTCAGCTCATCAAGCACACGAAGGTGCTATCGTCCGGCGACCTCGCATTCAACAAATCATTGGACACGGAATTCGCGACGGCCTTGGACAAGGCCAATGGCAAGGTCCTCGGGATGATCAATGACCTCGTTCGGAATGCCACCCATGGATCGGACATCAAATTCGAGAGTTTTGAAGATGCAGACAGCGTGGAGGCGCGGTGGTCTGCCGTCTCGGAGGTCGTCGACTTCCTGTTGGAGAAAGCGGTAGGAGGACGCGCCAGTTCAACGGACGGTTGGCCATAGGAGGGAGCTGACCATTGAGCAGGACCTTTGTATGGACGAGTACACGGGGACCGTCAACAGAGGCGTAATGCAAACGACCGCGGCCAGCAGTAACTACAAGTCAGCCAGGCCGGACAAACGGACAGCTGAGGGACGGAGAGCCTTCAATAAAAGTTTACACATGGCGAAACCACAACTGCAGTTCAAGAAACCGCTGTCACCTCTCGATACAGGACCGTATAAACCACGTCTGACTCGCAAGCCCCACGCGATAAAACCGCTCGATGAAAGCCTGGTACCAACGGTAGTGGAGGGGAGGGAGAAGTACCCGCATCCGTATCTGGAGGAGATATCGCGATACACGTTTCCGAAGCGCGTGCGGGTATGGTCACCGCCTATTCAATACCACCCATTTGAATCCACGTCCGCAATTTGGGTCGACACCCCTGAAGCTTTGAGTGACATGACGGAACAATTACTCAAGGCGAGCGAAATCGCCGTCGACTTGGAGCATCACGACTATCGGACGTATATAGGGTTGGTTTGCCTGATGCAGATCAGCACACGGGATCAGGATTGGATAATAGACACGCTGAAGCTGAGAGATGAGCTCGAGGTGCTGAACGAGGTGTTCGCCGACCCAAAAATCGTCAAGGTAAGGAGAATTGGAACACTAAAGGAAAGATTGCAGACTTCTAACCGTTTGTCAGGTTTTCCATGGTGCCTTTATGGATATTATATGGCTTCAGAGAGACTTGAATCTATATGTCGTCGGATTGTTCGATACTTATGATGCCGCACGAAGCTTGGGGTTTGCCGGACATAGTCTGGCATTCCTCTTGAAGAAATACATAAATTTCGACGCCGACAAATCATACCAGCTGGCAGACTGGAGAGTCAGGTGAGAAAAATGCCGATTGCGAGGTGGCATTTATCCTCGCTCAAGCTAATCGAATGTCCCGCAGGCCGATACCGCAAGACATGCTCGACTATGCAAGATCCGACACCCACTTCCTCTTATACATATTTGACAATATGAAGAACGAATTGCTTGAGAAGAGTAGCGTAGACGAAAACAAGACCGAAATTGTTCTGCAGCATTCGAAAGAAACGTCAGCGAAGACATATGACGTGGAACCGTACGACTCGATGCGAGGCAGCGGGTCTCGCGGCTGGCTCTCGATTCTTAGACACAATGCTATCGACTTTACAGACGAGCAATTTGCCGTTTTCAAAGCCATCCACGCGTGGCGGGACAAGGTCGCCAGAGAGGAAGACGACAACCCAAACTTTGTCATGTCCAAGAATCACCTGCTCAGCTTGGCTCGACAGATGCCCGTTGATGCTGCTGCAGCTCTGTCGATTACGAACAATCCAGTGATCAGAGCTAGGCTAGCGGACCTCGTGTCTGTGATTCAGGAGGCCAAGGCCAACCCTATCCCGTTCAGCTCCGTTCACCATCTCTTAGGTGCGACGGGGAAATATTGGGAGCCCAAGTCCAAGGAAGGTGGCCAGGCTGCTGGAGAAGTGAAAATAGACCCGATGCTTGGCGCTGAGGATGCGAAAGCGAAGACCGAGGAATCTCAGTTCTGGGGGAGCACGTTTGGTGGCAGTCGCTGGCAGGTTAAGGACCTTGTCACTGGTGTTAACGACATCTCTCTCGCGCTGCCGCTGCCTAATATCACAGCCACGATCTTTGAGAATCCTAGTGGAGCGGAGACGCAATCGACTCCGATTCCGCGTGCAGAATACATCAAAGATAGAGAAACAAAGGCAGAAGTACCAGATATCATTGTTGTTAAACAGCTTGGCGGGGGGCGGAAACGGAAGATCCAGGATGTCGCTGAGGACACAGCCGGCGCTGAAGCCAGCGAGCTTCCAGAAACATCCAGTCCTCCAGCTGCCGCTCTGACGTCCGGCAACGAGACCGGACAGGACGAAGAGGAGGAGGAGGATGTCATGACGATTTCGAAAGCAGACCGTCGGGCCGCAAAGAAGGCAGAGAAGAAGAGAAAGAAGGAAGAAGCAAAGAGGGGCCTGCAAGCGCAATCTCAAGGCGAGGATGCCTCGAATCCCGACGATTTCCAGCCGTTTGACTATTCTACGGCACCATCGGTAATGAATGCAAAGAGGGAAGCGGAGGCAAATGCCTTCCAAGGTGGCAAGAAGTACGGCGAGGGTCCCAGAGGCATGCGGGCCCGAAAGCGAGACAAGGAAGGCAAGAGCTTTACGATGAAATACTAGCCGGTTAGTGAAGTCGTGAAGCCTTTGATACGCGAATAAATGGGTTTAAACGGGCAACAAAGTGGATATCACTTGGATGCACGAAGATATAAATTCTCCATTACGTAAGCTTTTCGTCGGCAGCCTGGCTAGCAATCTAGTCTTCAAAGTTGCACGAAGTACGAAGCACGAAGTGATAAGTTACTCCTGAGACAGGCGAAATGCGCTGGAGATCCGCGGGTAAACTTTGGTTAGCGAGAAGGAGAGGGCCGCGGCGGGACCCTTCCTGGCAGGTCACACGAAAGTGACAAGATATCGCAGCCGAGCCGCCATTGGCCACGCGGCCTGCAACGCGGACCCTGCCCATGATACAACTGTCATGGCATCCTTGTTCTTGTATCCGAGTCCTCGAGTGGGGGGCCATCTAGAGTGGTTAAATGCACGGTCCATCACGTTTTTAATTTTACAAGCTATGACCTCTATTCTGCCATTGGATTTTGTTCATGAAGCCGACCTCTCCAGTCGGATTCATGAAGTACCGTTCTAACGCCGTGACTGAAACGTAGACCAATTCTAAAACCTGCGTAAGGCTCGATCTGCTAAATTGGCTCAATATCTTTCGAAGCTTCTTGAGTGGAAGCTAGTCCTATATAGCTACGATTTCCCAAAATTCTGTCGCAGACTACGTCCCAAACGGGAGAGATATGTTAAATGCGGCAGGAATGCAAAGGTGCACAAAAATGGCCAAGATGCGGCTGACACGAAAATACAACATCCCGAAATTGCAAACATAAGGCTTATAAGATACCGGTCGACAGGGTTTCTCCCCAATCCCGCGCCGAGGCTGGGCTTGCGGCCGCAACTAAGCAATACGAAGCTTAGTCAAGGTCCCGGCGGCCGTCTAATTCATTCTTGGTTGGCTGTTTTGGCCATCGTGTGTATCGCATGGATCTTGCGTGACCGGGCCCGCCAGGAACATGTCTGGACAATGCAGACTCACACTGGTAAATAGGGGTGGCCGGCCGGCCACGATGCAGCCCAAAGTAGACTGAGAGACCCCCATTCTGCCACCGTTGGCATGCAGAAACCCCTAGATGTCCCGGAGGAGGGTTAATGTTCTTCTCATAGCCATGATAAGGGTTAACGGTTTTCAGCGCGCTGGTTGCTGACGGGTTTTTGTCCCATGCAATTTACTCTCAACGCAGTCAGAGTCGAAGGATCACGAAGTATTCCACCGCGCCTCCCGCTTTGTCCAGTCCGATGAGATCACAACGGTAATTAGTCGAGGCTCGAGTTATCGTACACACAAGGTACTTACACGGTATATCAGCGACGTCTGGCTTGGGCTGTTTGTTCTGCAGGCTGGCTTTGAATCCTACCGTGGTGGGATTGTTCAGATAATGGACATGCGGTCTAGACGGAATAAACTCGAGTCATGCTAACTCTACGACTTTACGTAGGCGATTAGAACATGTCATCCCTCTTCAGCCCAGGCAGGGTGCCCCATTTGCGGCTGGCCTTTGCGGTCGTCGTCCTTCTTTCCATGACATGGTTTTTTCTATCGTCGTACAGCGTCTCCAAAGGCCTTTCAACATTAACGACCCCTGCGTCTAACTCTCTGGACGCTTGCAAGCGTAAGTAACATGGCGGCTGTACCACGTCAACGTTGCCGCTCCTGTGCGCCCTTCATTGACGCCTCGTATCGCTGACTATAACTTCTTTCCCGATATAGCTTGCAATTGTACCAAATCGGAGCCTGAGTCGAAACCTCAAAGTCAGAAGCCTCCACCGCCGTCATCATCATTATCAACATCAAAATCACCGTCGCCGTCGCCATCACCTTCATCTTCATCTTCATCTGCATCCTCATCTTCATCTCCACCGTCAGCGTCAGCGTCGCTACAACCCCCCACCCAACTCGAGCTCGATGTCGAACAAATTGCGGCCGACTTTCCTATGGGTTACGCAAACCCGAACCCATGGTTCAAAACCCCTGGTCAGCCGGACAAGAATGGTCTGCTCCAACTCTTGACGGAAGCTGAGAAGGATCTGTTGCCGAAGCTCGAGGCACAAGCACAGCATTCGCCCAGGCAGCTGAAGAAGATAGAAAGCTTCTATGGAATCAATCGGACGGGATCATGGCAGGACCATATCAACATCCTGGATGACAATGGGCTATCCCCGCTGTACGACCATCTGACACACCCACGCCCCAATATATGTCCGCCAATTTGGTAGTAACTAACTTTTGATGCTCGTTTTCTGTGAACAGGACGAAATGGGCTCAGCAATACATACACGACCACCAGAATCCCGCTAGTTGCGAAGGCAAGAAGTTCTATGTACTCAAAAACCACTGGCCACACCACGGCCTCGGCGCCATCGTCCGCCGCATCTTCAACGAGTTGTCGAACGCCATCCTCGCGGATAGAATCCTGATATTGGACGACTCAAACGCACCGGGTAATACCCTCGTCGACGTGAACTGCGCACGCCATCGCAAGAAGAATGCGTCCCTAGAATGCGTCGTTGAGGACCTCTCGTCGTGTGCATCGTTCGCGACGCCCGAAAACTCAGTCTGGGAAATCCCGACGGCGGAGTACCGGGGCGGGGTGCGTAGGGACATCCCGCCGCTGGCCGTGTGGGCGTTGATATCGTACCTGCAGGGCATGGATCTAGCGCCCAGCGGCACGTTGTTGAGATACTGGTGGCGGTCGCAGCTCTATGGGTTTATTCTCCGGCCGAATCGCGCGGCTCTGGAACGCATCGCGGAGATGAGGTTGGACAAGTCGCTCCACCGCGGCGTGGGTACCAATCGCGGGAATTCTAGCCAGGTACGTTGCATCACTCAAATTATATTCTCGGACGGACGTCACGTCACGTTATAGTCCCCGTGCGATATATATCCATTATAATATTCGTAATATAGCGTGCTAACGAAAGCGCAGCCATTCAATAAAACCATGCCGTTCCCGCTGCCACCTTCGACAATATCAGTGCATATCCGCCACGGAGACAAAGCTGGCGAAGGGCGCCTCATCTCCACACGCGACTACATTGTCGCCGCTGAGCGCTTCGTCCTGCGAAACCCATTACGGTACCTCAAACGCGGCTTCATGAGCACCGAGGATCCAGGCGCCATCGAGGAAGCGATTCATACGCCTTTCATCAACCCTATGAGGAGTTACCCTAACTTAGATTGGACTTGGTAAGCGGCTTCAATTGTTAATCTAGGGTGTGCTACCCTCTTCGGCTTTGTCCTTTGCGCGATCCGAGGGCTCCCGAGCTCGAGTCCCCGCGCAGGGGAACGATCTGCGCAAAGCGGGGTTCAATCGAGCCGCATCGAGTCGAGTTCCCTTCTGTCTACGTAGACGGTCTATGTGTTTAGCTACAGCTAGCTGACTAGTTGCGTGGAATGATGCACTTCGCACGGCAGGTACTGGTCGAATATCCCGCGCGTGGATGGTGGGCCCCAAGCCAACTTGGAGCTGACGCACAACAAGACGGACGCCTTGATAACGCACATCATGCAACTCTGGATGGCAGTTGAGTGCGACACGTAGGTTCCAGATTCCCAAGCCTGCCGAGCTGCGCTACCTTGCTTGCCCCTCTTCTGGTCCTGGGTGTGGATGAGGAGCTAACGTCATGGCCCTACGCTGGATGGGGTTTCTAGATTTGTCGGCAACCGAAACTCGAATTGGAACAAGATGATCGATGCGATCAGGTGCACGTTGATGGATAAGTGTCGTGCGCCTTACCTAGACGCTGGGTTTATGGCGGATTGGATAAATTTCCCATGATTCGACTCATGTATGAGTCGATCCGGTTGCACATTTATGGTGCGTGCAGTGGGAATAATGGTATGTAGGGTCTCCCGTACGTCAGACGCATGCACGCAGGCAGCTGCGGTGCGGATATAGAGCGATTTGACGATATTATAGATGCAACTTGCTCATGGCGTAGCGGCTTGTTTCGTTTTTTTTGCATTTTGCATTTTGAAGTTTTACCCATCGATACCTGAGTGCTTGCGTACCTTGCCTTCTCCTGTAATGATAATTTTTAGAATATTAGATCCTCATACACCCGCTTTGCTGACCAGCATTGGAATCTCGCAGCGCCAGCCAATTACTTGATTTATTGGATTCTAGATTTACTAGCGTGGATGCGCGCGGAAGGCTTCCTGACACAACGGATCGGTAATTTTGCACATGTGTATGCGTCCGCATCGAATCCACCCTGCAACAGCGACATGAAACGTCAAGAATCCCAATCGAGCCAAATAGTGTGCGATCGACAAGACCCCACATGCATGGCCGTCTTTCCAAGGCATCCGCAGGCTGTCGCTTGGTTGGTATGGAAGGATGGGAAAAAAGCGGAAAAGAGACGCAGGGGATGCACACTACATACATACAGATAGACAGACGTACGCACGTCTTGAAAGTGGAGCTGGAGGTTTTTTTTGGGGGGAATCTCCTCTCCGGAGCGGAGCGTCGGCGTCAGGTATTCCATACATATGTGCGGACAACGTGCATATGTAATGTGCGCACTTACGTGCATACGAAAGGAAAGAAAGAAAGAAAAAGACTTGAACAGGCAAGGAAGGGTTCCGATGCAGCTTGCGACAAATTGGGCGATTTTGAATGAACGATTCGCGCGGTAAATGCACGTATAAGTAGAGCCAAGGATGCGGCTTTGGTCAATCTGGGCCTATTCGAGGTGGAGCATGCGCAATCATCCGAGATGAAGAATGTGAAATGGCAAAATAGTCTCCGGAGGAGCTACGTGTTCGTGGACATGTACCTGGCCCATATGATATGATCATCGGCGCCCTCGATATAAATAACAATGGATCGTTTCATTCGCGTTTATATCACATTCCCCAACATGCATGGGCCATATATAGGACCAGGCCAAGAAGTCGATCGAAGGGCGCTATATATATATATATATATATATATATATATAGCGCTAGCTCTATGAACATTAATTGGAATATATGTTTCCCCGCTGGAGCGTCGATTAGAAGATAGATAGTTGAGCAGCCATGGAAACATAGCGGCGTCGCTGATATCGATCATGCACGATGAAGTGTCATTGGACCGGCTGCATTCTCTGCATTTGGGGGGAGGACCTGCAGCTTCGTGAATGGACCGCTCCACCTCGGAGGTCTCCTGCCCGACCTAATTGTCGATAAATTCAGCCTTGCAGAATATGCATGCCGTGCGTGCAGAAGGTACTTTGTATGTATTCTATTGTATTGTGTGTCCTATTGTACTGTACCGCTACGTTCTGTCGAAGTAGCGGCAGAATTGGTAGCGTGCATGCGCATGCAGGCTTCTGACGGTTTCTCGAAGCTGGGCGGCTGGCGGCTGGTGGTCATGAGGCATAGGTTGGAATGCATGTTGCATGGCATTGTGGGATTGCATGTATCTGGTGTGTGTTCTAAGGAAGTGGAATGGTTGCGGATGGGGATTGTTGATAGGATTTCGCTCTATGGGACAATTTTATCGGTAACTGCCAGCCCCTCAAGGAGACGATTTGTAAATTTATACTGAGGCTATGAATTCGTACAAATTACATGTACCTGTGGATGCTTTATGAGCCCATATAATTGATCAACAGTAGTATATATCTGGGTAAGTATAATACGCTGAGCGGAATGCAGGAAACGGTATCGATTAATCAGAAGGCTAGACTAGTATATTAGCTAGCCGGGTACACTAGGTGTATCTTATTGTATCATTTCCCAAAGCCCGGCCACGCTAGACCCTTCGCACCCTTGTGTGATTTTGTGCGAGTCATCTTTCGGAATGTACGTTTATCTTGCACTGGCCTATCAGAGTCCTATGACCAAAAGTTTGGGCGCGCCGGAAGATAATTATAAGTAGCAATCGGAACTTGACCACATTCACTTTAAATGGCCGATTGATAATGGCAGGCTACCGAGCTAACGATTACCGCAGCGAGCAAGCGTTATACCAGCTGCCCTCCGTCTGGGTAACAACATTTCTCTTTCTGTAGATCTAGGCTGTCTACTTGGTAGCTTGAAGTTGTGAGCTCTTCCCCTAACGGCATTGACGGCATTAGGCTGCCAATTGAGATACCAGATAATCAGTCTCGATACTTCGCCCACAGCTTAGCAGCGCTCCCAATAATCTAAAGCTTAGGTGCCTTGGCCGACGTATCCCCAAGACTCTATAAGGACCCTTGGGGATGGACTGGCTAGCTCGGCAGGCTCGGCCATACCGAATTCAAAAGAAAAGCCGCAGCTGACAGGGAAAATCTCTGTAGTGGAAAATGCAATGCAGCCGCTGTGACTTGTAACCGCTGCTCGATAGGAATGCGAACTAGAGCTCATTTCCCGATGTGCCATTGGATGAAGCCGCGAGCTCCAGAGAGGAACACGCACGGCGAGCTAGTTAGGTCATATCTTGTATCTTTTGTCTTAAAGTTATCAACAGCTGCAGATATGATATCGCGGGGCCCATCTCGGATGTGGAGAACAGGCCGTCTTTCGCCGGATATCGAAAATTTTCGGTTCTGTTGCGAAGACGCTAGGCTGAGATACGTAATTAGGAGCACCTTTGTCGCCGGCCATTCTGGATACCATCTTTGTCGGGCAAATCATAATCGAGAGCGAGGAGAGAAAATTTTTTTCCATTCTGTCGAGTGAGATTATAAAACGAAAGATATTATAGGGTTTGCCTGCTTGCCCCAAGTTGGCAGCGATATCTGCAGGTGGCTTGCAATGTGATGCGAGGTGTTGCAGCGACGGAAAACGTCACAAATGAGCTGCTCCCAGCGCACTTGCAAGAGCACTGACACACACCCGCACACATCTCTCACACATCTCACGTCGCCCTCGTCTTCTCGGCCAGCTCGCAAGGGATCGGTCACTCTGAGCAATCGGATGGACGCCAGCGCATTCGATACCAGACTGCTGGATCCTGCAAGGGTATTCTCCAAAACTATGCAGCACAACATGCAAGGTTCCTCGCTAAGTTGGATTTTTAACATTCCATCAACGGATCACATGATAGCTCTCCACACACCGTGCGCCACCGAAAGGGTCAGACCATACCCTGCTGGGGATGGCCAGCGTTGATAGGTGGGAGCCATCTGACGGGACTTTCCCTCGCTCGCAATGCAATCCATCCAGGTGTGCCCTTGCCAATGCGCAAAAATGCAAACAGGACAGCCAACCAACCAACCAACCCAACCTGCATGCGCACAAGCTAGGGGAGCGGACGGATGAGTCCAATGTTCCTGGATGCGACTGCAAGCTCGCTCCGATGGGTCTGGCCGGCTCTGCGAGTTTTTGGAGCTCATCGACAGAGGCTATGCTAAAATGTCTGGGGGGCCTTATCTAGGAGAACCCCGGCTCTGGGAACCAACAGGAACCTGGGAAAAGGAGATACGACCACACACAAGCATTCTTCTGGACTCTCCTGCTCTTCAGGTCAAAAGCGAGGGGTAGTCAGTTGGAGCCGTGGATACTTGGCGGCCATGCAGTCCAGAAACAATCGCTAACGCTGCTTTGGTTGCTCTCCTCCAACATGGGTGATGGGATGGGATGAGGATGAGGATTGCTCAGGTTAATGCTCCTGCTTGCTGTAAATCGCTCTCTTACAACTTGAGCAAGGACCGCTGGCGGTACAGCATTTTAGCTGGCACTTCTTATAACGCGACAGTTGCGCAATCAAATTGCGTCAAGGCGCGGTGTTCGATTCGGCGGCCAGGTCGAATCAAATAATCGGACCAGTCGCAAGCGCTGGGGGGACAGCATGCATGAGCTGATATATTAGCCCATTTGTTTGCAATTGCGTCGTAAAATTAACACTGGCTGACCGATAGACGCTATAAACAGGCACTTATACTTTCGGTTCTGGGCAAGCATGAAGTTTCTTTCGCTTTCGTCGGGCGAATGAGCGGTCAATCGAGGGGACTGTCCCCGGGGTGGATGCAAGCCATTGAGCAACGCTGCTCGATGTCGACGTTTTGTCGTTTATCTTCCTATTCCGGCATCGTTCCCTTTCGTCTCCTGCAGCAGCCCCTCGCTTTTTAAAATTTCTGGCCCTCAACTGTGCCCAGGTACGTCTTGTTGGCCTTGACCCATATATAGATAGAGGGCATGCTCGGGAAGGGTGTTTATTTTCTGAACAGGTGATGGAAGAGTGTTTCGGGGCCTGAGCGAGAGAGAAGAAGGGCTTTGAGAGAACGGCATCAGCAGCATTAGTAGGCATGATGGTTACAATTATAGATGAAATGATAGTATTGCTGCGACCACCATTCATTAATTGAGCTGCTATAACAGCTCCGGAATTGCGTATAAGGGAGGCACTTATAAGTAAAGAAGCATTTGCCTGCCGCAGAAACCGTCTCGCCGTTGTCTTGTCGCCAGCGGCGGCTGTCTCCACGTTTCCTTTTTGTCGCCCGTCAAGACGCTGAATCGACTTCTACTTCGAGTTCTCACGAGCGCTGCACCAGGCGGCTTTTTCGTCCCCTTTGCGCACGGCCTGTTCCGATATCCTGTTTTATCTTTCTTTTTTTCAGAAGAGTAAGAAAATAGCAGCATAGTAAGTTCGTCGTTCTCTTCTCGTTCGTTTTTCTGTTTGTTCTTTTCATTCGGACCCGCTTCTCCCGCTTATCTCCAGTGGATGCATCATTGTATACACCATACATACATATGACTGCTCCGTGCCGAGGGCCTACTTTATCCCTAACCTTGCCGACGCATGGAATGGACTTGGCCTGCCGTGCTCAGGTCACATCTATCCAAGTGCGTCCAGAATCAAGGCAAGGACACTCGGTACCTGTCAGACGATAAATCAGGTACCGGCCGAACCAGGCCATGCCGTCGCCCGGTTCCCACAGCTGGCTGTTGGTTGCATCTCCACGTATTAGAATTCAGAAGCGAGTGTGCCTCCTCCTCCTCTCTTGAAGCCGGACTACTGCCAGCGGCCCCCTCTCGTTTGTCCTCGTCCGCCTCCTTCCTCTTTCCTGTTCCTGGAGACCGAACTGACGTTCCTGTGCCTGTCGGCTGCTTTTTCTTTTGCTGTCCGTCTGTCTCTTCTTTTCTTTTCTCTGCGTCCTATCCGCCCGGGTTTCTCATAGCTGTGCTCATGTAATGCCATGTACCTGTAAATGTAGGTACCACTTGCAGTTCTCCTCATCTTTCCGCCATTGCCCAACCCTACCTCTTTCCTCTCCTCCTCCTCCTCATCATCATCTCCATCGTCGCCCTCGCCCTCGTCCTCCTTCGCCGCCGGCCTGTACGACACCTTCATCGCCACCATCGCGAACTGCCAACGGTGCACAAGCTTAAATAAATAAACCAGCATCGCTACCAGTACCACCCCCCGTCCCTTAGCTTCGTATCCTTACATCATCCTTCGGAACCCGCGACGCGAGGCTTGCATGCTCCCAGACCGCCATCCGGAACTTCCACCCATCTAACCTCCCTCGTAGCCGCTCTGGTTTCCATATATACACCCACTTGCACTTCCAAGTATATTATACACAACAGGCAGGGTAAGAAGCTGCAGCAATGCAAATCATTTCTATGCTAAGCCCGCGTCATGATCGGTTTCGTGAATCGAAACGAGCCGGCCGGGCCAGCTGCACAAAAGACCGCGAAACCTCAAACAGTCCATGATCGAGATGATTAACAAACCAAGCCATGGGGCAGGTCAGAATAGCATAAGTACCCGACCGGCCTAGGATCGGACGGCCTCTCGTCGCTGGCATCGGTCTAGTGCTCGCCGGGCAGACTCGCGAGCAGGTTCTGGCCTCTCCGCCATCCATCGCTGCGTCCCTCTCTATCAGGACCGAAGTAGTTATCGCTAGCAGCAGGGGACATTGCTTGCGGGTAGAATCTCTGCATCATCCGCCCCACACGAAGAAAACAGCAGGTCCAGCCAGCAATCTCGCTTCGTTCCTGTTCGATCCTGCCTGCTGCAAGCCCTCCTCCACCCTCTCCTCCTCCTGCTCCTGCTCCTGCTTGCTGCTCTGCTCCTGCTCCTGCTTCTCCCCGTTCTCCGCCTGCCGGTCCTTCCCAGCGTGTTTTGCTTGTCAAGTGCAGTGAGCCCCCATCCGTCCGCCCCCCCCCTCATTCATCCTCCTACATACAGGTCGCATCGCATCCGACGTAGACAGCCACCGCAGAGTCCGACAGACAGGCCGACAGAGAGCTAACCCAATAACAGCTCCATCTAGCAGCTCCATTCGCCTTTGGACGAATTAGAAAAAAACTTATAAAGTTCGCCTCAATTCAATCTCTTTCGAGTTCTGGCCTCGGACCAACCACAGACATCCTTATCAACACATCTGGGGTGGCTTTCACTTCGGCCAAGCGCTTCGGTCCTCTCAGGGAACACCAAAACCCGAGTCTTGGACTACCTCTCTTATCGAGAGACAAGCATTCACACCGATATCTCCATTTCATCGCCTTCCCTCCCCGATCCCCCTTACCTCCTTCTCTTCGCACCTTCTCCACCTTTCGCAACAAGGCCAACCTACCTACCCCTGGGAAGAAAACACAAAACAGAAAACAATCCGCCGTGCATCAGCCGGAGCCGACAACTCGAGTTGGGACGCGAATCAAACGCCGAAACCAAGCAGGAGACGAAGAAGAAACTAACGGAACCTTTCGCCGCACGCCATTCATTTTCGCCCATCACAGAAACACCTTCCTCCTCCTTCCCCGATTGCGTTTTGCAGTCGTATCCGGTCTTTGAGTGCGGGGCGGGCATCGAAAAGCGTCCATAACACGCACACCGTCCGCTCCCCATACCCACAGCAACCATGGCTACCATGCTGATACCGTCGAGGACATCGACGTCCTCGTCATCCTCCTTCGCGCCAGTCACCCGGCAGAACACCATGTCGTCCACCGATGGACCTGCGAAATCCATCCGACAATCGAAGCGGTACTCCATAACGACACTGTACATGTCCATGTCCGCGGCGGAGAAGGACATCGAAATCGAAGACGAACTTGCGAAAGGTGAGAGCTCATGCATGCATCGATAGGCGGATTCGGGTGTTTACCGCGAGATGCTGACTGTGAGAAACTACAGCTCAGAAAATTTTACGGGAACTCAAGGCCAAGATATCGTCGCAGTCGAAAAAGAATTTCGTGTTGGAGAAGGATGTTAGATATCTCGATTCCAGAATCGCGCTACTCATCCAGAATCGAATGGCGTTGGAAGAGGTAATTTTCGATCCGATTGCGCTATCTATAAGCAATTCTAACGCCCATGGATAGCAAAATGAAGTCGCAAACCATCTCGAGGACGGAGCAGAGCTTCAGGAAGGCCAGTTCCCTAACGACCAGAAAACACAACAATACGGCAACCTCATGTTCCTATTGCAATCCGAACCCCGACACATAGCCGCTCTCTGTCGACTCGTATCGATGGCGGAGATAGATTCTCTGCTCCAAACCGTAATGTTTACAATCTACGGGAATCAGTACGAGAGCAGAGAAGAGCATCTGCTTCTAACTATGTTTCAAGTATGTTTGGAACGCAATAAGCCGGGCCTTGTTTCATCTATGCTAATTATTTATATAGTCCGTTCTATCCGCCCAATTCGAAAACACACCGGAATACAGCTCGCTACTAAGGGCTAATACCCCGGTTTCGCGTATGATGACCACATATACCCGGCGAGGTCCCGGCCAAAGTTACCTCAAAACTGTCCTCGCGGACCGTATAAACTCGTTGATTGAGCATAAGGATCTGAACCTCGAGATCAATCCTCTCAAGGTATACGAGCAGATGATCAAGCAAATCGAGGAGGACACGGGCACTCTCCCCGCACATCTCCCTAAGAGCGTGACTGCGGAGGAGGCGGCCCAGAATGAACAGGTCCAAGCGATCATCGAGCCGAGGTTGACCATGCTTATGGAAATCGCAAACTCGTTCCTGACGACTATCATTGATAATCTCAATGAAACTCCTTACGGTATCAGATGGATTTGCAAGCAGATTAGGTCGCTGACGAGGAGAAAGTATCCGGATGCTAAGGACCCGGTTATTTGTACTTTGATCGGCGGCTTTTTCTTCCTAAGATTCATCAACCCGGCTATCGTCACACCTCGCTCGTATATGCTTGTTGATGGTACACCCGCTGATAACCCGAGGCGCACTCTCACACTGGTAAGAATTCTAAACTGTGGACAAAGTTCTTTTTCCGTTTATGTGCTGACCTTTTCTCCCTCCAATAGATCGCCAAAATGCTCCAGAATCTAGCCAATAAACCATCATACTCGAAGGAGCCGTATATGGCCAGTCTCGCGCCATTCATCCAACACAACAAGTCGAGGATTAATAAATTCTTGAATGATTTGTGTGAGGTCGGAGACTTCTACGAGTCTTTGGAAATGGACCAGTATGTTGCGCTGTCAAAGAAAGACCTGGAGTTGACAATATCTCTAAATGAGATATATGCAACCCATTCGCTGTTGGAAAAGCATTCCGCTGCTTTGGTACGTTCATGATTATCTTACGCCGTGTCGCTGAGCTTAGTCAAACTAACATTTAATGACTTCATAGTGCCAGGATGTGTTACATCCCCATCTGAAGATTCTCCTGACAGAACTTGGCCCTGCAC
The DNA here is from genome assembly GCA_020064725.1 of Drechslerella dactyloides. Classification (NCBI taxonomy): domain Eukaryota; kingdom Fungi; phylum Ascomycota; class Orbiliomycetes; order Orbiliales; family Orbiliaceae; genus Drechslerella; species Drechslerella dactyloides. The sequence continues at coordinate 951,236 of JAGTWJ010000008.1, read as the reverse complement.
CTCACCAGGTCCCGCGGAAAGACAATCGCGCAGTCATCTTGCCGCTTTTCAGTCGTTGGGAGCAACCTATCGATGATCTAACAGCCGCACTGGATATCACGGACGAGGACGTGTTCTTTATGGAAGCAAAGTCCATTTTCGTGCAGCTCATGAGAACGATTCCGTCTAACGCGTTGGCGGCCCGAAGACCCTTGAAGCTAGACAAGATCGCCGATCTAGCAGCAACCTCCTCTCGAGATGCAGCCATGGTGCGGAAGGGTATCCGTGCTATGGAACTCCTCAACCAGCTTGAGGAAATGGGTGTGCTCAGCAAGCAGGACGACTATTCGTTATTGAGGGATGAGGTCGAGCAAGAGCTGGTACATTTAGGGTCCCTGAAGGATAAGGTTATTCAAGAAACCCTGAAGCTCGAAGAAGTCTACAAAACTATCAGAGATCACAACGCGTATCTGGTCGGCCAGCTGGAGACTTACAAATCATACCTGCATAACGTTCGCAGCCAGAGCGAGGGCAAGGTCCGGAAACAGCAGAAACAGCAGGTTCTGGGACCTTACAAATTCACCCATCAGCAGCTTGAGAAGGAAGGCGTGATCCAGAAGAGCAACGTTCCAGATAATAGGTATATTCTAGCACCTAATTTTTCTTGAGGCTGAGACTAAAGCTAATTTGTTTACTTGTGTAGACGTGCAAATATCTTCTTTAACATTACGTCTCCGATGCCCGGGACCTTTGTCATCTCCCTGCATTACAAAGGGAGAAATCGTGGTCTTCTCGAGTTGGACCTCAAACTCGACGATCTACTCGAGATGCAACAAAATAACCAAGAAGATCTGGACCTGGAATACGTCCAGTTCAATGTCCCGAAAGTCCTCGCCCTCCTCAATAAGAGATTTGCGCGGAAAAAGTGGTAGCGATTGTCGCCACTTTATTTTTTGGTTCTTTGGCTGCAGAGGCCTTGGGCTCCCGCATCACCTTGCTTACGCCACGGGAAGTCCACCTTAATGATACCCACTTAGCATTTCCGCGATCACTACCTCCTATCACCGCCAGCCACACCATTCGAATGCGCAAACTGTCTCGGCCTCCACCTGCTCAAAGCATTTTACCTATAATTACATATCTATATATCGCTTTGCTTTGCCTCAATCTAGCTTTTTCCACGGATGAGGTCCATCGTCATGTTTCTCTCGGCTCGGCCTCCGCTTGCGATCGCGTTTCTACATACTCCAGCCTCCTCGCACTATTTTCCTTGATCGAATCCTTGGACATCCCTGCACCAGACATGGATTGACCATTTCCCTTTGTTTCGGTTTCGGATATTAGGTTCTATGACTCAACGCCTGGGACAGTCGTGAACCCATCTCGGTCCTCTCCGAGCCTTTCAGTGCGAATCAGGCCCAGCTCTCCCAAGTTCTTATAATCACACTTTCATCATGTCGTATTGACCACCGTACGACTCTAATATCACCCCTGTCATGTCTGCAACACTTGATTATACTGCCTCTGCATTACTGAGCGCTTTGGGCTAATTTTTTTTCCTTTTTCGTTATTAAGATTCTGTATGTTTGTCTGTCTGTCTTGTTACTCAGGAACTTGTCTGGCTCCAAGCGTGTTTTGTCTACCTGTGGGCCTCGTCATTCGGTACTTATTATGCCTTTTAGTACTCCCTTTTTTTCGTGCTTTTTTTTTCACAACTTTGACGTTGCTATCATCGTCAGCGCGAAGACGAAGCTTCAAAAGAACTCTTTCTCTTGTTTTGTTATTTATGGATTAAAAGCGGCGGGAGAAATTCCTAGTTACCCTGTACTTGTCAGCGGGAGGAATTTCTTGTAGCCGTGGCGCGGTGTTATTATTGGTATGCCTGCACTGGTATGATATGATATCAAACCGATGGATCTTTATTATATTTTTCCTTTTGAGTATGGGTGTCAATTGTCTTTTTTCCTCTTTCTACTTTTATTTCATTTTCATGGTGCTGGTGCCTGACTGATCACGAATGAATGACTGACTGACTGTGCCCTGTGACTGAATGAATGAATGAATGAACGAGCAAGCAATCAAGCGCGAAATGTTGGCTGCGCAGTGTAGCATGCATGTGCGGATGAACTAATGGACGGACGGATGAAATTAATGTGCTACGCGCATTGATCGATTGGGTTGATTTGCTGTGCGGCGGTGGTAACGTTAACGTTTCGTGTAATATTGCTGCTGCATGCATGTTGTATATATCTGTGGAGACTTATGGTCCGACTCTGCGACGGGTTCCGTTGGCTTGCTGTTGCAATGTTGGTGTCGTGCCGCCTGCATTGCATTGCACGATTGACGAGACGGACAATTGTCGAGTTTCCTGGCTGAGGTTATTTGGTTTTACAGGGCTGGCCGCTACCCGCTGCATTGAGGCTGTGTATATATTATACTCCGTGCTGCTGGCCAGCCGCCTCGATGTGGTATATATACCGTATTATAATATATTAAGCACAGAATCAAGTAGGTGTCAATATTAATACGGAACTGATTTATTTTCCTTTGTCTGCGCCTGCAGGCGGCGCGTGCACGGTTTCGAATATATATATCTATATTACTTAAGCTATATCGCACAGGACTTGGATTATATAGTCATGCCGGCGTGTATCGCAGCTATAGCATTGAGTTTATGGTTCATGCGGTGCGAACGCACGCGTGGGAGATAGGGTTGCTGGGGAGCTAATTTTCTTGTGTAACGTTTAACGAGGAGGATCGATAGCTGGAATAAACTTTATTCCGGTGGTCATATCGTGCGCGCGCGGTGGTTGACAAAATTCAAAAGGTTTGTCTTGAAAGAATCTCTCAAGTCCTTGATGATCGAAATTAAAGGAGGCGTAAAAGTACGCAGTAAGGTGCGTATAGGTTGCAATATAGGCTCAGCCTTACCTATGATATATGATAGTCGAGGTTGCTTTGATATCGTAAGAATAATTCCATTATACTCGAACTCGTCCTGCGCAAATGTAACGCCGATGATAGAAAAAAGGTGACAAGAAGACAGAGTACATGCGCGACATGACGGCCAAATTAGCTAGGCCAGGTAAATAATAAGTATATACAGATAGAGATCCCGATTACATCGTTCGTAGTCTAGAAAGTCGCCGTTGTTCCCCGGCGACGTGGGCTTATTTTTCCCCTCTTCTGCATTTCCGTCCCTCTCATCAACATCAACTTCGTTGAGTGTCCCTCTCTAGATCTCTCCTATTGATATCCACCGATTTGCACAGCTATATTCATTACAACTCCACGTTTCTCCGCTCGTGTCGAATCGTTCATACTGTTACCTACCGGGCATATATCAATTCGCGGTGTGATATATAAAATAAAACATATAGTATACGATGAAAGCCATAAGTCGACTCGGGCCGTCGACTATTTCTTGCCGTACGCACCGACTTCGAACGCTATGTCCATGATCATTTGCAGGGCACTTTTCTCTTCTTCCGAGAACTCGAAGGACTCGTGCGACGTCAGACAGCAAATGTTGTTCTGCTTCAGCTTCCATTGATCCGGCTCGTCGGAGTTCTTGTCCTTGGGCTCGGGAGTTTCGCTGATGAAGCGCTGGAAATTGTTGGCCTTGTGCTTCTTGTCGTCGAACTTGTTGCTCAGGATCCAACCATTGAACCAGAGCGGCCTGCCGTCCAAGTCTAGATGGAGGAGCTGGGGCGCGCAGATGGTATGTTTGGTCGCGGCGGGAGTCGGGACTTCTTCGTCATCTGTTGTCGGGGTGGCGGCTTCGGCGTCGGCGGTGGACGTGGTTGTGGTTGTGATTGGGTCTTGTTTCTTGAGCTCGCCCATGATGCCGGCGTTGCCCTTGTGGAAGGCGTAGTCGGTGTCGCCGACAAGCTCCCAGCCGAGCCAGAAGGTTTCCTTGTCGCCTGTGTAGGTGGGTATCGCGGTTAGCTCTGGGTGTTGGGGGCATATTTGATGGAGTTTAATGCTAACTTACCGTATACCATGTCGTAGACGCCAACGATGCCCTTGGACTCATTGCCATCGCGGTCCGGTCCGTTCATCCGGGTGACGAGCAGCATGGCGACAAAATGACGCCACTTATCGACTACGACGACGCCGGATTCCTGCTGATGCCCGCTCTGACCGGTCCACAGGCGCGACTGGCGCACGTTCTTCGAAATCGGCTTGGGGATCACCTGCTGCAACCAGCGCTTCTTGTTCTCCGGCATGATGATGCGGTCGCGGAAGAAGAGCGCGCCGAACTTCTTGTACTGCTCATCCTCGAATAGGACCTCTGGGTTCTTGAAGAACAGCGAGTCCGCGTCGATGAAGATCACCTCGCGGAAACTGGAGAACAGCATCGCGAACGGCTTGGCCGCCCACCCGGCCAGCCGCCAGCCCTTGTCGCTGACCATCGCGGAGATGTCACGGGTGACGACACCGTCCATCTGCTCGAGCTCAGCACGGTAGTCTTCGCTCAGGTCGCTTTCGCCCAGATACATCACTTCGATCGGTAGATTGCAGCCCAGCTTTCTGAACGACGGGATGGACGTCAGCATGAAGGGGGCCTGCTTGTCACCACCCGTGAGGACGATCCCACGGCCGCCCTTGTGCATCTGCGAGTGTAGGCTCATATGGTCGGAGAAGTACGGGGTGATGAATGGGAAGAGCAGATTGGCCAGACGCTGCAAGAACCCGCGATACGCCTCGTACTGGTGGATCGTTTGGGCGATGTTATCAATTGAGGGGTCCGCGCGGAGCTCCTGGACGATATCATCGCGGACAAAGACGTCATCATCCTGTCGGACGAGATGCAGGTTCTCCCATGCCTCGAAGAAGGTCTTGAAGGCGCGGGTGCGCAGGCCTGTTTCGCGGAGCTTTTCCTTGCCGGTGCCTTCGATCGGGCGGAGGAGTTCGCGGACGTGGATTTCATCGGGCAGAAGGTCAAAGATGCGGGTGAGTGCCTTTCTGAAGCTCGCGCTGCCGGCGCCGCCGCTGGATTGCGGTTTGGATTTCTTCGCAACAGGTGCGACTTCGTCCTCGGGCTTGTTGTTGTATGTCGCTTTGCCGGCCGGTTTGGCGTCGTCGTTATCGTCGGATGGGGCTTCGTAGGTCTTCTGCTGTTTGCGCCTCGGATTTGGCTTTTGTACGACAATGTTCTCGTCCACGGGTTCGGCTGGCTGCGTCGGCGGCTCGGTTTGGATGTTAGCAGCGGGTTCCGGTCCAACAGCTGGGATGTTGACGACCTGTGGAAGTCTGGCCCCCGGGACGTCGTCGAGGTCGGGGGCGGGGGCGGGCTTGGTGAGAAGTTCTTTGGCGCGTTCGGTGTGCCGCGAGGCAGTCTTAGGGTCCGAGGTCGAGACGTAGACGACGTAAGTGAGGGCGAGGGCGAGAGCGCCGGCGAGTACCTTGAGAAGCGTGTTCTTCCGACGCTCGAGGTACTGGGGGGAGTGGAAGCGGCCTTCCTTTGGCGGCGGCGGGCTGCCGAAGAGCCCAAGCGGCTTATTCATTCTACCCTTCATGATGCCCTTTTATCCAACCTATCAATTGGAAATATCGACGGTAATCTGTAGATTGGAGATTCCGGAGAGAGAACGCGTCGACTTATAATATACCAGCTGGTTTTCTTGTCGGAACCGTGGTACGTGAGGCTGAGGAAGCGGAATGCTGCACAAACCAGGGGTGCGCCAGGTATCAGCTGTATGGTATGCAGTTACCAGGCCAGACGGGACAGGACAGTACAGTCCTCCAACTACACGATACTCATTCGAAAGGCATGTGTAGAGGAATGCAGTAAAGAAAGGAGAAAACGAGGACAAGTTTGTCTGTATCTAATCGAAAAGGAAAGACGGAGGAGGCCCCGCGGGAGCTGGTAGCATTGGGCTGGGTATATAAGGACTTAGTAAGGTAGCATTAGCATTCCTGTATACATATATGTTATGTGGACACACGGACATTGGGAGGCGTGGAGGCGTCCTATCGTTCTCGCCATCTGGGACATGCATGCCCACACACACAATTATTGCCTTTAGCTAAGATAATATAGCTGCTTTAGCTGGCGGATATAGCCAATCTGCGACTGGCGAGATTAAACATTGTTGTGAGCCCTGAGACTAAATGCTTAATTGCGGGCACTAGATTGTCAGGCGAAGGCAAAGCTTGCGAAAGCTGCTTGAGCAAAAAGAGCCAACAGGATGGCGCCCCAGCTAAGCTGCGCTATCGAAAGGATTGCTTTTGCCAGTACATGCAGGCGTGTTGCAGAGTGACACTGGATACTGGTCCCTTCGGCATTCGCGGTCTCGCAGCCGACCATCTGCAGCCTTGGCGGTGAGCAAACGCCTGCTGGTCTAGTCGTTTGCGGGGGAGGCAGGGGAAGCTGCTTTTTGCCCTGGCAGAAACACCTAGGTGCTGGCCGGATAAAGACGTGCGGTCTGTCGACGGACTTGAAGGACACTCTGTCGACGCTGGGCTGCATTAGTATCCACTGGTAAGGAACCCGGAGTGGGCAGGTGGGCGGACGGACGATAATTACTCCTGGGTGGCGGTTTCCGCGCCGGGTTCCGGATCCGTTGCTGGCGTTGGCGCCGCACCATTTAATATTCCTAAGCGCATAAAGATCAACCAAGCCGGGTTTACTTTTCGCCATCAGTTTCACGATGTACTAGTCTGCTCTTGCGAGTGCGGATGATATCCAGCATGTGCCTTGAGATTTATATTCTACGTACAGATGTCGATAATGGTATCCGTCCTTGGAGATCAAGCGCAAGTACTTCCCGATCGATGGTTATTGGCCGGTCGTCGAGATGTGTTGTCGACCACAAACGGCACGCTTGAGGTTGCACAGAGGACGTCGATTGCCAGATGCGTGCCGTGGCCTTTTCTGCATGTGTACTTCCTAGGTCTAGTACTCACATAATCAAGGGTAATTCAACTATGTTGGTCAATACAAATATCTCAGCTCACTGATCTCGATATCTGTGCAGAGAGAGCTCTGACTTTGGATTTGACCTTTCTCCCAAGAGTATTCTCGGATGCACTAGATAGAAGTTTACGCGCCGAGAAGAAAATTTTGCATTTTGTCGGCGTCTTTGGTTGTCTCGTAAATTATAAACCGGAAGCTGAGTGCACGGCAGTTCTTTAGTATTGCAAGCTGCACATTTGTCAATTTCAGAGTTCCGGCAAAGGTGGAAACCCCTTTTATACAGTTCTTTGACCCAGGAATACGGCGTCAGGTGGTTCACGTATACGGCTTTGGCTGAGCACTGCTAGCAACGGCCATGCCCACAATACGGTCCAGCCCTATCGATCCTAAATCTCCTATGGCGGGAACCGGGTCGCTGTCAAAAAGAGCAACAGGCAACCACGATTGACGTTCCCATCACGCCATTGTGTGAACACGTGCATGCAAAGGGACAACATTAATCCACGTGGCAACTCGCACAGCCTAGCGCCACGCCTGTGGCATTTTTGTTCCCAAATACCATCAGAGGCTCTTTGTATTCGGCATTGAGTTGCGAACGTCATTCTCCTCGACGATATCATTGATCTCGAGCGAACCTCGAAGGGAAAATCTTGGGAAAAATTGTATTCAAAAACATGCTTCATCGTCCTCGTGATCGTGTTATATCGGATGCTGTCCATGAATTCACCAAGTCGCCTGGATGTCATTATGCAATCTTAGCGAGATGGAGATCTAAACATACCGATGTGACTTGCGTTCCCCTATAAATTCCCCTAATCTTACATCTACCTTATCGTGGTGTAGATCTACGTGCGTCCAGCTTCTGGTTCACGAGACAAGTGTAGATTGTTCGGTCTTCGGTGTGTCGGCTACAACGGCGAGAGTAGGTGCGTGGAAGGCGTTGCCGATAATGCGCTGGCTGGGTGAAGCCTACTGCTTCGCCATGTATGTAATTGTGGGAGTCATTCATGATCAGATGCGCGATTCAATTTTCAAGTCCTGCTAAATCCGCTCCAGTCTCCTTGACTCGCAAGGCGCCCTTGCCATCACAAGATTTAGCCGATTGCGATAACGAATCACGGGGGCGATTTATTGGTTCTGTCGATGTGTAGATTCTGTCTTGCAGTGTGTAACAGGTTCTCTGGAAGCCGTTTCAATATTAGAAATCCATTAACAGGAACCGTCGTAGATTCCTGGGTAAGTGATAAAGCCGCTAGAGAATTCGTTCTCGTGAGGGGTTGCAGAATTCAGGTATGAACTGTTGCTGCTAATAGTCACTGGAAAAGAGCAGAATATTTGCGAAAACGAGGCGTAGAAATAGGGACCGGGCTAACAAGGCTTTAAGCTCTACTCCCGGAATGGGAGAATACCACAGGCGATGATGATATGATCAAGATGTTCAGGTAGCAATTGTTAGCGTGACCATCCGATGGCGGCGGATAGTGATTTTTGCTGAAGCCACCTGCATTCGTGCGCGATCGCCGCGGTATTCGATAATATCGAGGCGTTGCTATGATGTAATGCCTGGCTTGAGGCGCCGCTACAAGCTGGTTGCGAATTGTTTTAATTTTGTCAATGTTGAATGGATAAAGACGCGCACGGTGATGTTGCTTCATGGAATCCATTGACTAAGCCAATTCTCAAAACCCGGATTTTTCCCTCTCGAACAGATAGGAAAGCAGGTAGTTTCTTTTCCGTCGCTCTTGTACTCTGGACGTTATCTGAAAACAAGTTTTCATATGGGTTCTGCGTTGAGATGTTGGGGTGCTGGAAAGAGGAAAAGTGACGTTTCGGCCCTGGGTGGCTGACTCAGCCCTCACTTTCCTAATCGGCATCTCCAACAGATCTGTATCTCCATGCTACAGGGGTATGTATACGCATCTACGAAGATGCAGCTCTCTCAGATCGATCCCACGATTGGCTTCGGAATTGTTGCTGTTGCATACTAATAGAGCTGAGCGAACATTTGTATGCACAAGAGGTTTATTCCACAATTGCAATATTGAGTTAATTCTCCTTCAGGCCCGCGAATTAACGGTTCGCTTAATACGAGGCCGCAAGGCTGCAGTCGTCAGGGCCGGGCTGTTGCCGTCCCGCGGCCCTGCGCGCTGCACCGGCCGTTGGGTTGGGCAATCATCAGCAATGCATTGTGTAGCGCTATACGTAGTGTGGATGTCCGTGTGCCGAAGCCGCCTACATAGTTCGTCGTCGCTATCCTGACTCCCATAGAAGGATCTGTCATCGATAGATCCTTCGGAAATCTTGCCACTGAAGCTTGAAGTCTAAATATTCCAAACCTCAGGTGTTTGGCATATGCGAATGGGCTGGCACGGCACAGTATAGTAAACGTTGAATTGTGCGACCGAGCTCTTTCTGGCCCGGCGAATCGCTCGCGGGTGGGAGAAAGCCCCGCTTCGGCACGCTGGTCTGCGGGCATCTGCAGTCGCGAGACAATGGGTTACGTGGTGCTACACAGGCCGCAACTATCGTATCCCGGGTTCCGTCGACTGGCCGACCGCCTGCAGTGAGGGCAGCCGGCCAGCCGTGCACCTTGTGGATGATGATGAGACGGAGGCACCGAATCGATGAGTCGGCGGGCGGATTTCAAGATGCCTACATATTTAAGTACCTCCCAGATTCGATGAATCGACGGTCGACGGTTGAGGGCAGGGCCATGGCCATGGATGATGCATGATGGCGGTGCAGGGGAGGCTGACTGGCTGACTGGGCTGGCGGGACTGGCTGGCTGGCGGGACTGGGATGAGTCCCCGATTGGTGTGTCATCAGCTGCAGCCGGGCGGACAGCTGGAGCGAGTGCTTGCTTCTTGATTGATTCAACATTCCGATCGCTGTTCTGTTGATTCACCCATTCTCTTCCGCTTCCCTGCTCTTCTTCTTCTTCTTCTCTTTTCTTCTTCTCTTTTGCTTCTTATCCTTCTCTCGTATATATACATTCGATGTAGCCCGCCGCGTCGTCGTGGGATCCAGATCTCTCCTTCGTATTCTTGCATACCGTTCAAAGTTCAAGTTCCTCCTCCCGCCTGCTCGCATCCTGCTCCGGCTCCGGTCCGCTGTCCGAGCTCCGTCGTGATCAATCACATCACACCACCGCAATACAATACAATCCGGAGTACAATCCTTTTGCCAGAACTTTGCTCCTGCTTTGGTCCTAGACTCTCCCTCCGTCCTGCATAGACAGACACACGCCAGCACACACACGACCGACTGGTATCGCAGACCCTGCGTACGTTTATATTATAGTAAACTCCCGCCCGCGCTTCACCCTACCCGCTCCAGCTAGCTCTCCACCGCTCCCCCGACGAGCACGGCCGAACCGGCACATCTCACAAATCCACCCACGATGTCCTCCGCGATCCCGATCCCCAAGAAGGGCTCCAAGAAGACTGCCGCCCCGTCTTCGCCTGCCCCGTCCGACGACATGTCCTCTCCTTCGCCCTCCACCTCCGCCAACTCGCCGTCCATGGCCCTCTTCGGCCACCGACGGCGCCAATCGCTGCTCAGTAAGTCCTCTCACTCCAAAACTCTCTCAAGAAATTACCCCCGACAGCCACAGCTAACGCTCGTCCCCTCTAGGCTCCTCGCTCTCCAAGCAGGAACACACCGTCTTCGATCTCGGCACCCGCGACGGCACCGCCCGCCTCGTTACTTGCGTCAAGGCTGCCCAGGGCTTCGACTGGAACCAGGAGATGTTCCTGCCGCACCACTCCGACATTACTGTCCCCTCACTGAGCGAGCGCGTCGACGTCGTGCACGAGATCATTCTGGACGACGGCGACGATGGCTTCATGGACCTCGACGAGGACCAGAAGATGCGGTGAGCGGGCACGCACATACGGACGGGCGAAACACACCGATACCCCGCGCGATAAATATGCGGAGATACATGAGCCACGCCGGCCGGGGAAATCGTACACGCGGTATCTATCTTATCTACAACATATCTTCTTGAGTTTTGATCGAATACTTTTCGGACCGAAGCTGCGATTTTATCCTTTTTTCTTTCTTGTTCTTTCTTTTTTTTTTTGCTCGGAACAGTTTTGGGATACAACTGGAGTTATTTCTGCCTGCGATTTGAGGATCTACATCAAGTACCTGCCAGCAAGGACAGTAGGAGGAACCGTCGCCGTTTGATTTATTGGGTTCATACATTTAGCTTGCAGCGCCTTAGCGATCGTACCATCTTGAGAATTTGTGTATCTAGAGTTAACAGTTTCTGCCTTCATTCCTTCTCCTTCTCTTCTTTTCTCTCATTTGTCGTCTTTTCACCTTTTGTTTTTCTCGCTTTTTCTCGTTGCCAGGCTTTGCTTTGTCTCGTGAACCAGGCTTTGCTAGTGTCGAGACTGCTTTTTTCTACATTTCCCGATATCAATCTGCGCGTGTCGCTGTCGTCATCTATCAGTTATACAAACTTATTTCTTTGAACTTTTGCAGTTGTAAGCTCGTTTTCGCTCATGTTGATGCAAGGATCATTCGCATATATCTGCTGGAATGCAATAGACACATCATCACAAAAAAAAAAAAAGAGGTATCAAAATGCCACCAATGCACCTAGTATACGTATACCACATTCCGGACGCCGGAACTCCCCTCCTCCATGGATCCATCCATCCACCCATCCATCCCGCCAAATGACTGACGTATCGATCTATTATAAAGTACAAACTGCAAGTAACTCCCTGCTAAGAAAACCGCTACGCCATACGTACATGCATGCGTCGTGCGTGTGCATGCACGTATACGTTTGTTTGCTGTATGTAAGTATGGTACGCACCACACCATGCCATGCTATGCAAAACATCGCTGTACGACCGTTGTTCATTTCGTCTGCTGGATGTGTTCCAGCACCTGCTGCGCCTTCGCTACCTGCCCTTGCGCTGTCGTCAATGGGCCGTCCAGCTAGAGTAGATTACACCGTTAGTAAAAGCCGCCATGTACTGGCGTCCCTCTGTCGCGTACGAACGTAGCATACGCAGGCGGAGTAGTAGGTACGCACCTTCTTCAACATTGGCAGCAGCCGGACAGCCTCCTCCCACGCCTCCTCAACCTCGCTCTGCCGCGCCAGCGGCTTGATACCCCAATCGATCGTGGCGGCGTCGGCGTCTACCTCCTGCTTGAGCGCCGCTTCGGCGGCCGCAACATCCTTATCGATGTCTGCCGTGAGTTTTTTCGCGTACGCGGCCGCCGCGCGTTTGGGGACTTCGCGGCGCAGTTTCGCGACGTCGGCTGTTGCGGTGCCGACTTTTGCGATGAGCTCGTTGACGCGGATGCGGAGGGCGTCGTCGTAGGGTTCGTATTCTAACGTACGCGTGCGCGCCTCTGGTTAGAATCGCCGTGCTGTTCGTGCGGAATGTGGGGGGAGGGTAGGAGAAGAGACACGCACGCCCTTCTTCCTCGGCTTTGAGCACCGATGCGACGTCGCCAATGTCGTTCCCGTTTATCGAGATGTTCTGGTTCGCAAGGTCGAACAGCCGGCGGACGTACTACTGGCGGTAAACAAACAACAAGCCAGTCAGCTATGCGGTTACTAAAGGTAGTCTATTCGCCGTGTGAGGGAGAGGTTTAGGGGCGAACTGACTTCGGCAACGAGGTCCTCGACGCGCTTGCGGTACGCATCGTCCTTGGCGCTTGAGTTCGCGGACGGCGGGAAGTGCTGTGCGAGCTTGTCCTGCGACAGCTGCTCGACGCGGCTCAGCAGCGTTTTGTACTCGGCGATTGTGTCCAGCCGGACTTTCGGGTGATCCGTGTCGGCCATCGGGACGTTTGGCGGTGGTGATGGCGGATGGAGGGGTTGGTGGACGGCTGGCAGCTCGCGAGCGGTGTTTTTCTTTTTAAATTCGGCTTGGCGGGATGCTTGTCAATTCGGACGGCTTGGCCAGCGCCAGCTTTGATGTTCTCTTGCCTGCATATCTGCACAGTGCCGTGCAGAATTTGTCTAGCTGCGTCTAGTTGGATACATTTTTGAGATCCAGCGAAACGAAGAGAAAGAATAATAATGTGACAAGATGAAGTATATATCCGCGATGCAGTAGCTATCTCGACATGCGTAGTATAGTATATATGATATGGATGGTGAAGCCACGCAGCTCGTCCCATCGTGCAACATTAGAAACCGACGAGGGATCCGGTCTATCAAAACCAAGCATGCACGGCAAAAAACAAATCATGTACGACAGGCAGGCAAGCCAGCGAGCGATGCCACGGGTGTATGACTACGACATGGAATCAACAGACAGATGATAGATAACGAACGAACGGCATGCATGCATGTGCACCTCTGCAACCCCAACCGGAGACAAAAAAAGAAAGCTGGGAGCCAACCCCGCATTACGATATTATCCCTGCAGCAGCGCTACCCCGACACACCCCTCCGCGAACAGCGAAGCATGACTCGACACAGCCAACGGACCGAACCGGTGGCTACGCATACCACAGCTTCCAAGAACCCCTCCTGGGTTCCTAAGCGGTGGATTCTTGTGCCGTGGCCGGCGCCGCTGCAACCGGCGGCGCCTCGGCCGCGACCTCGTTCACCTTCTCCTCTTCCACAGGTCTGAAGCCCGGGCCGGCCCACTCGGCCTCCTTCCACGGGCCGTGGTCGCTGAGCGGGCAGCCGCCCTCGCAGGAGCAGGTGCCGCCGAACTCAACGGGGAGGTTTTCCGCGGGTATCTGCTTAAGCAACTCGGCGGAGTAGCTGCCGCCTAGGACGGCGATCTTCTCCTGCGTGACCTTATCAAGCCAGCCCTTGACGATACTCCAGACGGACGAGAAGCCCCACGGCGCGTTGATGATGTACAGTTTGCCCAGTCTGTATTCCATACCGTTAGCATGTTGCACCGTAGAAGGTGATAGTATAGCCCGGTAGGAGAGGATAGATACCTTTCAGGGTAGTAGTCCTGGGAAATGACGGACGCCTTCTTCAGGTAGCCGTAGGCGGATGGGACGCTTGTGATGCCGACACCCTTAAGGTCCATGATAGCTGCGCGCTCGCCGTTAGCTTTGAAACAACCGGGAAGTTGGAGATTCGGGACGCCAACGTACTGCAGCAGGTTTCTAATAGCCTACCCGCTTTCCTCGAGCAAGCGGGCAGACGCGGGTCGGCGAATCTCTCGTACTCGACAGCAAGATTGGTCAACATGCGTTGCTCCTCGGTGATCTTCATCCTATATGCATCCGGGGAATGGTCAGCACGTGCCCAAAATGTTCAGATGGTGCGGGAACGGGTCGCTCGTACAGTTGGGTCAGGTCGATTTTCCCGAGCTTCTCAATATAGACGGGCCGTCCATCCTTTAACACAGCAGCAGCATGTTAGCTTGAGCACCTAGCAGCGGTGGGCGAGATCGGCAGCGGGGCACGGTTGCAGTGCGTACCTTGTCGGTCTTGTGGTAGTACTGCGGGTAGTACTCGAAGACCTGCGGCTTCTCGGGGTAGTCCCAAGATTCGACGATATCATCCAGCTTTGTCTCCTTCCGCCACTTCTCGGCGTTCGTGTACATGAGCTTTGCGGCAGCGACGTCGAATTTCCGAGCTCGCAGATACCGCAGCTATTTACGTTCAAGCAGTAAAGTTAGCAAAACAGCTGTGCTCGGAGAGCAGGCTTATTGGCGAGGTCGAACGTACCATGCTGTTGGTGTCGAGCCGCTTGGTGTGTCCTTCCGCCTCCAGCATCGACCGCAGCTGATGCACCTGGGCCTCTTGTATCTCGGAGAGGTTCCCAGGATGCCCGGGAGGAGCATCGGGGTTCGTGTGAGGGAAGTTGTAGGTGTCGTACTTGCAGGCGGTGGCCATGGTGACGGTTGGGTGCTGTTTGTGACTGGTAGGGGGTCAGTAAAGAGGGACGTTGAAATCAGCTACTGGTGGCAGCCGGCGTATATGAACGAATATTCGACTTGCGGCATCAAAGACGCAGCGATAGCTCGAAGCCTTGACCAGGTTGCAGCGTCTTGAAGGCCTGCGAGGGCGAACTTACTGGGTGATCGGTGTTCACGGGCGTGCGTAGAAAAAATGTATGTTGGGGAAAGGTGGCCGGTGGGAAGATGAGTCCGAAGCGAAGTGCAGCTGAAGCTGTCGAGCTTGAGCAGGTCGTAGTTAAATGAGCAAGTGTTTGTTGTTGCGGTCAGGAGAGAGAAATAAGTTTCGGTGGCGGAACAAACGTTAACCTGTCCAAGAATCCAAGCGACGTAACCGGCTCACGCTCACTTAAAAAAGAACTCGCTCGACAATGGCAATGCCTCCTTTTTTTTTCCTATTTACACACGACTCTGGCTGCGGACGGAGATATGTGACGGGCTGTGACAAACTGCGATGACAATGTGGAGTATGTGAATCAAGGAATAAGGGGCTCGCGAGTCGTTCAAGCCTGCAAGGCGTCGACGGAAGGCCCTTCTCAAGAACGAAAGAACACAGTGTCGCGGCATGCATCCCGAACAAGCGTCCATGGGTCTTGACTTCTGTCTTGAATTCTGATTCCAGCTGCTGCATGTTTGTCCATGTTACCTGCTCCTGCTGCTCTCCTACTCAGCCTTGGCTGGCCTTTGTGGAATCCATTTTCAACCAATGGCTCTCGCATGTCCCCTCCAATCCAGCATGTGCTTGCGACACTAGCCTGGTATGCATGCACAGGCTCTCGCACGCCGTTGGGACATACCCGTATAACGCATATTTCATCCACGGTCAATATTTATGCTCACGGCGGCTGTGACTGGTAACTTCTGATAAGTACCCGAATCTTAGATAGCCCTTGCTAAAGCTCTTATATTTCCATTGCAATATACACACACTTGCGTCCATAATGCTCTGCCGCCTGACACCATTATCATACTACTGGTCCGCCTCCGCGTCTTCAGAATGTAATGAAACACAGCCAAAAGCCGTCATACTGCAGTATGCTGCCCGGCAAAACAATTTATGAGAGCGAAATAAGAATGAGTAAAGCGAGAATTCAACGGGGAGCATCTGCATATCCTCTGGCTGACCGCCTTCTCATCATTCAACTCAAATATCCGCGCCATCCGCACGGCCTTTAGGAACGGCGCATCGAGTCAAACGACGAGCGTCCGAGATCAATCGAAGCTCGCACGCTGCTAGAGCTACTTCTTCGTCTCTGACGCCTTGCCTCGCCAGGATCCAGGTGGGTGAGTCCGGCCGATCTCCCGATCAAGTTCAAGATATCCGTCAGCGAGACCACCCCAATAAGGCGGCCGCTCAAACGTCCTCCGGGAATGGAGGCTACGCTCAAACTGGCGGTGGTCGGGAAGCTGGAGGAAAGAGGCGATGCGGCGGCCAGAGATGGAGGAGGGATCGCAGTCGTCGCCGGTATGGTCGGTGTTGATGGTGCGCTATTCCCCTCGCTGGGAGCCTCAACGAGCCACATCCTGCTTCAAGTTAGCACGATGAAAGATGGCCTTGTTTGAAACAACAGGATGATAGATATTACCTATGAGCTCTTGTTGCGAGGATTTTTGCCACAGTATGTGCTAGAGTTGAGTGAGGGTTCACATGAAAGACGGGATAAGAGTCTTTACCGTCGCTCAGACCGCGATCGGTCAGTATCACAGAAAGAAAATGCAGACACGACGACTTGATCAACGGAAGCGAGCTCGATCTCGTGAGATGCTAGAACCACCAGCGTTAGATCTGCAGTTCAGATATGTATCACTGGTTGCAACAAACCTTGACGTCGGTGTTCGAAATGTTCCCAACGACATTGTTGTGGTTGTCTATGACGGCCAGCGAGGATATGCCTTGCGCATTCATCAACTCCAAAGCCTCCAGAACTCGCTGATCCCCACTTGATTTCACCGCGCTGTTAGATATTCGCCGGACCCAGATAATCCGAAACCAGCTGAACTCACTTGATAGATATGACCTGAGTAGATCCAAAATTCAATTCTCGGAGCGATAGCGGAAGGAGCTGCTCGATATGGGCGAAGCTCTTTGCGTTCTTCCAGAAAAAGTCGAGGATTCTCAGCTGGCTGATGACACCAATGACGCTATCTGTTCCTTCTCGTGTTACCGCGACTCGGTGAACGCCGCTGCCGAGAATCTCGACCACCTTGGCGAGCCCTTCCGTCTCCGAAACGGTTATGAAGGGATCCTTCTTGCCCAAGTCTTTGACGAGTTTGACGGGGATGTCGCCTCCGGAGCGACTCTGGCTGGCAATGTCTTGGAAGGTATTGCCGTTGGGGTCTAACGGGTCCCCCTTCCACACACCAAGAACCATGAGGAGAAAGGCCGTCAGATCACTGTAATCGAAGGTCCCAATCACGGCACCGCTCTCGGATTTTATCGGTAAAGAGGACATCCCATAGTCGACTAGCATCTTTGACCATATAAATTGCATCAGCAGCTTGAGACATGTCATATTTAGAGTAGTCTAGTATGTAAGGCTAGCTATTACCTGGCAGGCCTCCTCGATTCGTTTGTTCTCCTCGACGAAGCGCAGCTCCTGGTCTGCGACGAGCTCTTTGCATGGGATAGTGCGCCAATCTCGCTGCGGGACATTGGCGTTTTCTTGACGAGGCGCAACCGACAGCAAGTCTGTTATAGATGCGTGGGAGAGCGATGGCTGGCGAGAGGGCGATCGGGGGGTTGCGCGCAGGGACGTCTGGCTGGAGGACGGTGTCATCTTTTGGGCTCCCAGTTCGGGAGAAGAGGATGCTTGGGAGGCCGACATGGCTGCAGCCGGCTCCCTGAGAGATTCTGGCTGTCAAATAGAAGTAGAGTCCGCGGGTGTTTCCTCGAGCGCCTTATCGTCGTTCCGCGTGAGGATCGTTTTGCAAGATGAAAGTCAAAGTTCGGGTTGGGTATTCGGCGGTGGGATCTGCTGAGGTCGATGCTGGATACGGTGTGGAGAGATCAGATGTATTATGCAGAGCACGACACTAAGAAGGCGATTGTACTTTAGCAGTTAGTTGAGATACGGCCTTGATAATATATATCTGCAAGCCAACCAGCGAGCCGGCTCTGGCTCTCTCCACCTGCCTGCGGCTACGACACGACACGGTGCTCAGCTCCGAGGGTCCTCCTCCATGTGACGTACATTGCGGTACAAAGTCAAGTGCAGACGAACAGCCGCTCTCTCTCTCGCTCGCTCGGTGCCTGCAGGAGCAGCAGCACTAGCAATTTAACGAAGGAGTTAAGCGGGCTAGAGTCGACTCGGGTGTGGTCAGGCAGCTCTTCGGACTCCCATGACCCGGCAAGCCCCGTCGTCCCAATGCGGCAGCCAATGCAATTGCACAGACGGTTCGGGAGGCCAGCAAGGAAGCAAGCTTCAGATGGCGGCGTGTCGATGGCCTGGAGATCGAGACCGAGGGATACTTGACTTTCGAACGGCGGGAGAATCGATGCAGATGACGTTCGGCAGGGAGAGACGCCCGAAGCGGCAACACGAGCAGGCGGGGCTGTTTGCCCGTCCCGTCTTTCATTCCCTCCAAGCAAGCAAGCAAGCCTGTTGCTACTTGTACTAGCCTCGAAGCCTGCTCTTGGCCGCTTTGCCCTGTGCAACATGTGCAACGCAGGCGACCTCATCGTGACCGCTTACCTAATAACGCCATATACTATCCTTCTTCTACTTGTACACATACGGACACAGGACGACCACCCACGGATCCATCGGGCTCCGGATCTCGGATGCAGCTCGCTCGTCTGTAGACGGCGGGCTTTTCCTCGGCCGCCGGCTCGCAGCCCCGATCGCCAGCCCCAGATGAGCCCGCATACGAGCCGGAAATAAGCTTAAACTGTCGACAGCCTGCGGAACAGATCTCCTGAGGCTATTCGTGGATGCCACGCGGCAAGTCCACTAGGGCTTGGTCCTAGCCCTGGGGGGCATGCGCATATATGAGTCTCAAAGGGATGCGCCACAGCAGACATACCTACTTCTTAAGTATCATTTAAATCTTTGCGTCGACAGACTCCATGCGCCACAGAGCAGCATCTCCAGCTGTGGCTGTACGGAGAACCCCCCCAAGATCAATTCCGAAGATGCCTGCAGCCGAGCCCGATGCGGACTGGGCGGGGCTGTGCGTCGAACAGGGATGACGTAACCTGGCTGCGGCGAGCTGCCCCAAAAACCAGCTTTTGGCAGCGGATCATGTCAATCTCACATTAAGATTTGCTGGAGGCGTCGCTGGGCGTGACACGACGGCGGGCGTGCATGCACGTAGGCCATATGTAATGTGTGTCCAGGTCGGCCATTTAATGATCGCAGTCGTCCTGATATGTACGTTATGTATGTATCTGTGTGTGTGTGGAGCATGGGCATATCCGGGTAGCCGCTGCAGACGAAGCTCACGTTCGCACATACATTCATCAACAGCGATCGGTCGCCACGCTTGAGATTGAGGGGAGCGGATCCTGTGAATGAGTTCGTTCCATTTCGTACTTGACTATTTGCTTTCGTCATTGTCGTCGGTCGCTTCTCCGCACGGCATCGATTGTAGCGATAACAACTGAAGAAAAAGCAGATCGAAGAGCTAACGCTCGAGCAAGATAAGTGTGACTTGCCAGGAGCCCTGCTGCTGCCTGTCTCTCTTGTCTCTCTCTCTCCGTCTCTTGGGTTCACCGGTATACGCTATAATACAGTCGGCAGCCCTTCCGACCTTCCATCCGGCCCTTCTTCCCTTCCTCTGCATTTCGGGCTCTCTCCTCCTCCCAAAACCAGCGTCGAGAGGTTCCGAGCAAGTTGCATCGCTTCGCTTCCCTCTCAACACATCCCCCGAAAAGATCAGATCATTCGACACTTTACCTGCTCTGCACTTCCACTCTCGTCCCATCCCATCAAGGGTCCCAGCCCCGACTTTTCCTCTTAACCCTCCCTCCACGCCCTCTACCTCCCTCGCACTGCTTTCGCCCTCTCATCCTCCCTCTATCCATCCCATCTATCCTTCAATCTCTTTCGCAGTCTCTCCAGTCGAGGGACCGTCCGTCTGCGGACCAATATGTCGCTCTACAACGGCTCCAGCCAACCAGCTCATTCGAGATCGCAAACCCCCGTCCAGGACATTGCGCGATCGTCAAGCTATGTTTCGCAACGACCTCGGACGGCAGATGCCGCCGCCATCGGCACCGGCAGCATCAAATCCCATGATTTCGACGCCAGATCCTCCATGGACGGCAGCATGAGGGGTGGCTCCAACGAATTACCCTCTCGGCAAGCATCTACGCTAAAGAAGAGGAACTCTTTCAAGAGAAGCAGCTCTCTTAGACGCTCCGGTTCCCGCTCGCGGAGATCCACAGTGGGAGAAATGGACAGCGACAACCCTAATTCCGCCTTCCATTCACCTGTCCCGTCGCACGGCAATCCGACCGAGATTCTGGCAAACCGGTTCGCGGGGTGGCGCCGGATCCTCAAAGACTACATTGCATACTTTAAGGAAGTGCAGGTCGCATACGAGGCGCAGGCGAAAACTATGGGCCGGCTCTACTCCACATTGAACAATGCGGTCGAGCCCGAGATGTTCCTCCGGTCCGGCGGTATCCTCGAAACGAACGTCGTGCTGAAGGAACACCACAAGTCCGCAATGTTGGCAGCCGAACAGGCCAGGCAGATCCAAGTTCAGATCATCAGCGCGCTCAGCGGCCTACGTAACGATCTTAGCGGGAAGATCAAGGAGATCAAGGGTTTATCCGGTGACTTCAAGAATACCCTGGACAAAGAGCGGGAAGGAACCCGCAGAGCGGTCACGCAGCTGGCAGAGGCGCTGCTCGCAGTCGATGTCAATCCCTCTCTGGCGTCCGGCAAGAACGATCCCTATATCGTCAAGTTGACAGTGGACAAGCAGCTGCGACGGCAGCTGGCTGAAGAGAATTATCTCCATAGGGTAGGTGAAACCCATTTTATTCCTGTAGGACAAAACGATGCAGGTTGGATTTGATCGCTAATTGGTGGTTTAGGCATATTTGAATCTGGAGAGCAGCGGTCGAGAACTCGAAAGCATCGTCGTCTCGGAGATTCAGAAGGCTTTCGAGTCTTATATGAATGTCTTACGGATGGAAGGCAACGAGCTGACGGACACTGCGGAGCGGCTGCAGACCCGCACCATCAACCTCCCATCAGACTATGAATGGACGACATTCGTCGAACGGGATCCGGACTTCGTAGACCCTAGGATTGCCATACGGTCATTCGAAAATGTGGAATACCCCGGGTGGAACAACCCTTCCGCCGTGGAAGTACGGTCTGGACTCCTGGAGAGAAAATCAAAGTATCTCAAGTCTTACACGCCGGGATGGTATGTGCTGTCACCGTCGCATCTCCACGAGTTCAAAACGGCGGATAGAAATCACGATATGACGCCGGTCATGTCGCTCTATCTGCCGGACTGCACAATGGGTAGCCACACTCAATCTGCTGCCTCGTCCCACAAATTCGTAGTGAAGGGCAGACAGACTGGCGCCCTGCATCGGTAAGCTCAATCCGTCTCTACTTTTATCGGAATGCCGACTGACAATATGTTTAGTGGTCACAGTTGGGTGTTTCGAGCTGAAACGCATGACGCCATGATGGGCTTCTACGAAGACATCAAGAAGCTGATAGAACTCTCCGGACCCGAACGAACTGCCTTTGTAGCTTCGCATCAGAAGCAAGCCGCCGCCGCCGCCGCCGACGGACCCCCCTCGAATCAGAATGGCTCCTCTAGCTCCGAGAATGGGCTGGAGAATGACGAAGCTGATGAAATCCCGTATTCTGCAGATCGCAGTGCACTAGTTGGTTCGGAGCCCTCTATTCATGAACCTCGACCCGAGGGTGGCAGATTCCCGTCCGATATTGACATTCAACGCCGACGTTCACTCAGATCCGCCACCAGTGGTGCCTCCGATCAGTCGCTAGATGGAGCCGCCGTCGTAATTCTGCCTCGGGAAGCCTATTCGCCTGGTCCTAGTGGCGAGTATGACGAACAGCGTTTCGTCAATCACGCAGCTGGGGGCCGGCCGGGCATCCAGCGTTCTCCGTCTGCCTACTCGTACGAAGCCAAGGTACTTCTTCCAACGGTTCAATTTACTCAGGATCAATTTGCTGACTTGTCTTTTCTTATAGCATCCGCCTGCCTCGACCTTGCGCGACGGAGAAGACTTCCAACCAGTAATGGCACACATACCTCCCGCGGTGGAACGTCGGATGTCCACGCAGACAGACGAGCGTCCTGTGCGTAGGGATAGCTCCACGTCGTTCACGCGGAAGACGCCATCTCGCAGGCCGACCGCTACGTATGGCGTCGATCCGATCACTGGACTGCCCGATGCGTCTTCCTCTCAGCCTGCAGACGCCGGCCGCCGACGAGAAGAATTTACTGAAACCACTCAGTCGGGTCTCGCCGCCTATGAAGCCAGCGCTGCCAACGGAATTGCCGGAGCCGGAGCCTATGAGCTCTACCGGCCATCGCAGGCTTCCCCCGACTCGGCGTCGGGGCAAGAGGCGGTTCCTAGATTGATCGGGACCGAGGCGACGAGCGGGGCCAGTCTTTCAGATGCCCCCTATGTACCGTCACCGATTGGTGAATCGAGCGGGCCGGCGAAGCCGACCAAGTCATATGGCGAGCTTCGGAATGGCGAAGCTTCCGGCCCTACGATCGCGCCGGCGCAGCGCACCAATTCGAACTTCACAATATCCGATCTTCATGTCCCTGGCGGATATCCTAAGCCGTAGAACGCCCCCAGCCTGCTGGCAGAGGGAGTGTTCACGGGAGACTAGACAGAAAAGACAACTTTCGGTTTAGTGACACCTTTCATTCACTTGCCGCTCGTATTCCACCTGTTCACTCGTTTTCGCTCGTTTCCGCTCCGAGCTTACTGCCTTCTTGGTTTGTCCTTTTATGTGTCTTTTTTACCCCCGCTGAGATGTTTTGTTTGTAAAAAGGGCTGTTTTGTGTCTTGGAAGCGTTGGATTTCTTACGGCGGAGCTGGGGTGTATCTTTCTATCTGCATTTTCTTCTTATACGATACTGCACATGATGAAGAATCACGAAATCTGATATGACTGACTATCGCTATTCTATTCTATTCTATTCTCTACTTGGCTGCTTCTTTTTCCGACCGATGATTTTGATATTAGTGTATTGCTTGGCAGAGCGTACTCGTGCATGTACTGTGACCCGAGAGTCAGCTTGGAATTCTTAAGCTGTATTAGTACTCGAATGCAACGTCCGTCTACGCGAATACCAAGATAATAGAGGATAGCCCCCGCGGGCTGATTACTTAACCTGCGAGACACGATTGGTCCGCGGGGTGGATTAGCACGGCCAGGACGGGCTGATGGCCGCTCTCGGCGTGCATGAAGTACCGGTACAAGCGTAGGCACACTCGCGCAGGACCCGTCAGGACGGTGCAGGCAGCTTGGTGGGCTGCGGAGTGGCCTTAATAATGTGCGCTGCTATGGTGAGAGCCCCACCTGGCTGAAGGCGTAAGGTTTCGGGGCAAGCGAACAAACAGCTGCTGAGGGGAATGCAGGTGAATGAATCCCCGCTCCATCTCACTCTTCCATCCCGCGGGAGCCCTGGTACTGTGACCTTTGACCCGACCCAACGACTAGCCTCGACGGGTGGACAGACATAGTTAGGCTGCTGGTGTCCCGCTCGCCCTCTTTCTTGCTTTCTCTCTTTCTTTCTTTCTTTCTTTCTTTCTTCCTTGCTTTCGATCCTTCTTCTATCGTGTCCGATTCGATTCGAGTTCGTCCGTCCTCTTCCTGAGCTCTCCCTGAGCTCCCTTGCGGAATCGCTCACAACACGTTTCAGAGCTGGACAGTTGCCGACGCCAGATCGCAGCTCGCGCAGAAACCTTCGTTCGGGCGGACATACCTACGGACGTAACATACATCTACTTAGTTATACCTATATCTCTCCGTTTGGAGACGCAGCCGTCGCATCGCATCTCTCTCTCTCTCAGCAAGCTAGCCATCCGCCCTCCCGTTGACTAGTCGTCGCCGCTGTAAAAGATAATATAGCTGCAGATTTCCGAGCTCCCACCGTTCCACCATGGCATCACCGACGCCGCCGAATAGCACTGCATCGCCGAAGCCGCAGGCCCCGCCGTCACAGGTCCAGGCGTGTAGGTATAAGACGGGCAAGACGCTGGGGTCCGGCAGCTACTCGGTTGTGAGGGAATGTGTGCACATCGACACGGGACGGTACTATGCGGCGAAAATTATAAACAAGAAGCTGATGGCCGGCAGAGAACACATGGTTAGTATCTTGTCCTCCCGACTTGCAGCGCAGCGATTATGTTGCGCTGCAAGTTGAGCAAATGGAGTCGAGTTGAAAGTGGGCTGGAAATGGTAGCTGACGGTGGTGCGAATTTGTGGCTAGGTTCGCAATGAGATTGCTGTGCTCAAGAAGGTGTCCATGGGGCACCAGAACATTCTCACCTTGGTGGACTACTTTGAGACCATGAACAACCGTACGTTTTGGCAACATTTCAAGCTCTCAAGATGGGGGAAGAAGCGTGCTGACGATGGGGGTGAACAGTGTACCTGGTGACGGACCTGGCTCTCGGAGGCGAGCTGTTCGATAGGATCTGTAGGAAAGGTTCCTATTTCGAATCTGATGCTGCCGACTTGATTCGAGCCACGCTGTCGGCTGTCGCATATCTGCACGACCACGGGATTGTTCATCGCGATCTCAAGCCGGAGAACCTGCTGTTCCGGACTCCCGAGGATAATGCGGATTTGCTGATTGCCGACTTTGGTTTGTCGAGGATTATGGATGAAGAGCGGTTCCATGTCCTAACGACGACATGCGGGACGCCGGGGTACATGGTGGGTGCTATTTCCCGGATGACGACGGCAGCGGACTATATGATGCGATATGATGCTGATAGAGGGTGTATATGAGCTAGGCGCCTGAAATCTTCAAAAAGACAGGCCACGGCAAGCCGGTGTAAGTGGATCTCTGCGCATCCGCACCGTGATCTAGGGTTCGTGCTGACATAAAGTTGACGGGAGACAGCGATATCTGGGCGATTGGTGTCATTACCTACTTTTTGCTCTGCGGCTACACACCCTTCGATCGAGACTCGAACCTGGAGGAAATGCAAGCCATCCTCAAAGCCGACTACAAATTTGAGCCCGCGCAATACTGGTCGGATATCTCAGAGAATGGTATGAACCAATGATATATAACGATAATATACCTGCGATTACTAACGCCATGTGCAATGCAGCCAAGGATTTCATCCGACGATGCCTGACAATCGACCCCAAGGCTCGACCAACCGCGCACGCCGCCCTTGAACACCCCTTCATCTGCGAAGACCAGCCAGAGAGAGAGGCAGACCTGCTGCCGACCGTCCGCAAGAACTTCAACGCACGGCGGACGCTGCACGCTGCCATCGACACGATCCGGGCAATCAACAAGCTTCGCGAGGGCGGTATGATGGATGGGGCGCTGAGCTCCGCGCCGGAGAACCAGAAGGAGAAGCAGCCGCAGAATCAGCCGGCTACGGGGCTGTGGCAAGGTACCGCGCAGGCTGCTACGGCTAAGGGGCTGTGGTCGAAGTCGTGATGGTCGGTGCTACGCTGCACGTACGGTGCTATATCGGTCATTCATCACTGATATTTCTCACGTATCTGCTGTTGTATCTTCCTTTACAATTCTTAGCCCATGAGCTGCATGTATCGATGGTCCATTTCTTATATATTGCTGTATCTTTCTTTCATTTTTTTGGTTTGAAAGTTTTCTAGCCTGGGTTTTATGTTGCGGTATGCTACATTACGGCCGATGAGCAACGTGCGGGTTCAGTTTGATGGGAGGATTCTGCTGTGTCGATAGCTGCGAGTGACGTTCTGTTATAATTACTTACGTTGTATAGGATGATGAAATGAAATGAACTCTTCGGAGGCCGGCCTCCATTGCTGGCGTCGAATCGAGTTCCATCTCGAAGTGCGTTGTGGTGGGATTTGGCTGTGTTCACTTTAGGCTTTTCTTATCTTGTCAAACATTTATAATTCCACCATCCGTCGCACGCCAGAAAAAAATTCGCGGCTGTCGATTTCAAGAGCAGCTACCTTGTACAATACACGTCCTACGTAGCCGATACTACGACCTCGAGAATCCGCGCGAGCAGAGTCGCAGTACCGCCGCCACCATGCCGAAGGAACTCAAGAAACGCGGCCGCCGTGCCGCCAAACGGCAGAAACTCGACCATGAATCCGGCGACGATACCACCGGCGCTGCGACGGCGCCGCAGGGCCTGTCACTCAGCGCGCAGGCGTTCGTCGCGTCCGGCGAGACGAGCACGACGGGCGTCACTGCAGCGCTGCCGTTCGGGTCTGCGATTGCGCCCGGTGCGACGTTTTTCGGCCTGTTGGATGAAGCTGAGGGGGAGTATTTCCGCAAGGCGGACGAAATGCTCGAGGCGAACCAATTCAACAGCGATGAAGGTACTTTACTATATTTTTAGCGAACGCTCGCACTCGCGAGGTGGATACGACGGAATAAGATGATTGAATGGCTGGCTGACAATATGCTCGTCTCTGGATAGAGCGGGAGGCGTTTCTGGCGAACGTGCTGAAGGAGGCGGAGAGCAAGGAGCTCAAGATGGCGTGCAGTCAGGGTTGCTCGCGGCTGCTGGAGAAGCTGCTGTCCCTGGCGGATGCGGAGCGGGTGAAAGTTATCTTCCAGCGGTTTCACGGGCAGTATGTACTCTTGGCACACTGGGATCAAATATGGCGATGGGAAGTTTGGGTTGATGGCTAATTTCACGTCAACGGCATTCATCATAGTTTCAATCACCTCATGTCGCATCGATTTGCGTCGCATTGCTGCGAGGCGCTGTTTAGAGCTGCGGCGGCGGTAGCCGCGACGGAATACCTCGAGCCTAACGCACCCGCCGATGCAGAAGGGAGCTACGTGTCCGCTGAGAGTCTGTTCTTGTACACAATGACGGAGCTGGAGTCGTCGATAGACGGCCTGCTGATGAACGAGTTTGGTGCGCACGCGCTACGGACGCTATTTCTCGTACTAGCTGGCGCGCCGTTGGATTCGCCGACGTACAAGGCGCTCATGCACAGCAAGAAGAAAGAGAAGATTTCAGTGGCTTCTGTGGAGAAAGCGGATGGCAGCACTGCCGTCAAGGGACAGGCGCGACCTGTACCGGAGTCATTCAGAGAGGCGCTCAGCAAGATCATCAATACGATTACCGCGGATATCGACCGCACGAGCATCAGAAACCTTGCGACAGACAGCTTGGGCAGCCCGACGCTGCAGCTGCTGATAGAGCTGGACTTGGGCCGGTCGAGGAAACACAAGACGCGGATAGAGCAGTCGTTGGTTGGGAAGCTGTTGCTGGATTTGCCCGGCGAGGAGGAGCGTGACGTTGATGCGACGAGGTCGTTTGTCAAGATGCTGCTGCAGGATAAGGTTGGCTCGCACCTGTTGGAGCGCGTGATGGCGTGTGTGCCGAAGAAGACGTTCGGGCAGCTGTACGAGCTGTATTTCAAGGGCCAGATGGGCAAGCTGGCGGTGAGCGAGACTGCGAGCTTTGTGGTCGTCAAGGTGCTGGAGAAGGTGGAAGGGCGTGAGTTCAAGGGTGCGGTGGAGGAGCTGAAGGATGCGCTACCCGCGCTGTTGGAGAACCATCGGGTGGCAGTGGTAAGGGCGGTGATTGAGAATAGCGGGAAGCATGGAGTTGATACGGATGGGTTCTGCGATTCCTTGTTTGCGGTTTGGGGAGGAGATGACGGAGAGGACCTGCTGCTCAAGATGTTGGAGGTGAGAACCGGGGAGCTGGAGAAGCTGGAGGCCAATGACACACCGCAAGAGAAGGAAGCGAGGAACCCGGGCCAGCTGCATGCATCGCTACTGGTGCAGGCGCTGCTGACAGTCCCCGGGAGGTGTTCGGCGAGAGTCAAAGACTGGTAAGGGCTACGTCTTGATATATCACATTTTTAGATGAAGTTTTCGCTGACATTGTTTATGTTTACAGCATAACGTTGTGCTCCGGCACGGTCATCAGACGGCTATGCAAGCATCAGACCGCGTCGCATGCGATTCAGAAGAGCCTGACGGCCGACCCGGCGGACGTCGCGTACAAGCGCAAGTTCGTCGGTCTGCTCGCAGGGTCGATTGGGGATCTGGCGGTGCATCCCATCGGGTCGCACATTGTGGACGCGC
Source organism: Drechslerella dactyloides (assembly GCA_020064725.1). Taxonomy (NCBI): domain Eukaryota; kingdom Fungi; phylum Ascomycota; class Orbiliomycetes; order Orbiliales; family Orbiliaceae; genus Drechslerella; species Drechslerella dactyloides. The sequence continues at coordinate 923,177 of JAGTWJ010000008.1, read as the reverse complement.
TGTGGGGGGCGACGGCCAGTGGAGTGAAGCTGCAGCGGCAGAGGGTCGCGGAGGAACTGGTGGCAGCGGAGAGAAGCATGCGCGACTCGTTCTACGGGAGGGCGGTATGGCGGAATTGGAAGCTGGACGTGTACAAAACGCGGAGGCACGATTGGAACGGCCTGGGCGCGAACAGCGAGGCCAAGAAGAGTGCGCTTCAGGTGAGAATCGGCCCCGGTGGACGTAACGTTGGTGATGTGCGGTGCTAATTAAATCTGGTTGGGATCTAGATCGCGAGCGAACGACACGCACAGGCCGCCGCGGCCAAGAAGGAAGAAACCGACAAGTCGAAGCCGAAGAACCCTGCCAAAGATGCCGTAGCGAAAAAGCGCAAGTCGAGTGCGTGAAACCGATATATTGCAGGAGGGACGCCGGCATCATTTGATATAGATCTTCAGTTGTAATATATAGCATTGTCACAAGCGCACCTCCGTTTTTTTTTATATTGCATCTACACGATTATCCGCCTTGCATGCTTATTCAGAAACCTGTTAGTTTGGATGGTGGGCTGGACCCTGCGCTTTGAGGTCCCTTACATGTAGCCGCCGCAGCTAGTCGCGGGCTCCCAGGCGGGCTAGCCTCGGCCACGGCCTGCTATCGTGGCTTGACCCTTGCCGGACGCGAGAAAAAAACCGGTTTTTTGTCGAGAGGATGCGAAGACTGGCCTCCACAGGACCGAAGCTGTGATATCATGCTGCGAGAGAGTGGAGCCGGCCCGTGGCGCGTACGTGTAGTTACTTCTGGAGTCGGAAGCACAGCAGCACGCAGCTGTCAGGAGGCGGGCTTGTCCTGGAACCGCAACTGGAGATCCATCGCCAGATTTAACTTAACCTCTGATGTTTGCCCTCACCTCCGCTCCTCTTCCCCCCATCGACCCGGACCCGGACGACGTGAGCAATTTCAGGTTTCCCATCGTTGGCCTTTCCCCTCGACGCTCCAATAGCCGTTCCATCGGATACGAAATTGTCGTGTGCGAGCAAACTGCCGAGCTCAGTGCGGCCTGCCCTCCCGCACTGCAACTCCCCACCCGCCGGGGCCTCCTCCAGCTACCTCGGCCCCTTCCATTCCTGCTACCTAATGCCGCCGCTGTAGCTCCCCGGCTGACGGAAGACGACCTCCTCAGCGAGCTAGTATAGCACAGGATCGATACCAGACGAAAGCGGTCGGCTGTCGAGTGGATTGGTGCTTGGGTTTGGTGGCGGCTGCATAAGCTGTCCTGGTCTCGCATCGGATTTGTCGCATCTCCCATCCTGCGACATTCGATATTTCGCCTTTGCCATTTTTCTGGGGAGGCCTGTCTTTGCCTGCACGGGGTGCGTAATATTACATACAGCGCATACGGAGACCATCCGGCAGGGGTGGCGGATGCCACTGCTCCACAACTGTAAGCCATCTTTCTTTCTTTCACAGTTTTCCGAGTTTTCCCTCTGGATGTGCGGACAGAGGTATGTACGCCATGTACGGACAGTACATACATACACACAATGACCTATATCCTCCCAACCTTGTCACCTATATGCATTAGCCTCTGCACATCTCCCACCTGATGCACACTCCTAGCGCGCAGAAAGTTTGTAATCTGGCCATGCTTTCTTGAGCTTGCTTGCTTGCTTGGTCGTCCGTATATCAGGGTTAGTGCATCTGAATTTGAGTTCGTCTTTGGACTGACGACCTCTCCACGCTCGCAGAAGTCCGAACGACGCTCGGTGATACAAAAACGAGAGCCGCTGCATATCTATATCCGTCCGGCCAACCATCTATCGATCCGTATCTACGATAATACCAGACGCGCCTTTTGTACACGTCGCGAAGATTAATAGGAGCCCGATCGACAAGACAGCGTCCGGCCATATCAAAACACCTTACCACTTCGATGGGTGTCCACTAAGACTGCCGTCCGACCGCCTGTCTCTGTTTTTTCCATTTATCAATCAGTCGGAATCAAAACCGAATATTGCAGGCAGAAACTTCCGCTCAGGAGGAAGGCCGGGAGTGAATCGTCACGATGGATCCCAACGACATGGTGGTGATGGACGAGATGGAGGACATGTACACGTTATTTCCAACGGATATGCAGAGCACCATGATTCCCACCTCGGAAGCCATGTCCTCAGCTCTCCATCATCCGAGTATCGCAGGCACCAGCATGGAGGACGTCACCGCATCGTTAGGCCCGGTTCTCGACGATAACATGGATACAGCTGCTTCGCTCCTCGCTCAGAACGACCTGGATGACGCGATCATGCAGGAAAACATCCGGGAGATTCGCAGGCAAAGTATGGCTGGATTCCCGCTGAGCTTCAACCCCTTCACCGGCCTTCCGGAACCACAACCTACACTCGATATGGGTCTTCAGTCGTTGACGACAACGGGTCTCCCTATGGCCACCAATGCGTTCGAGCCATCTATGTTTATTTCGCCTCAGACGACAACTGGGTCCGGAGCTGGGCTGCTGGACATGGGCAACTTCGCTGAGCCCTTGATAATGCCCCCTCAGCTACAGACCTTCGACCCTGCATTGCCTCCCGAGGTCCAGAGCCGGCAGAATTCTTTGGCAGATGTAATGGACACGACCCCCGTGACACTGGCACCGGAAATGGTTGCACCGGTTGATGTACAAGCAGTCGCGGCAGCATGTTAGTGATATCCAGACAACCCCTAACCCGTGAATGCGGATGCGTAAGGTCAGAGCTGGGACAGTCCTGACTCGAATTTTAGTACCACCCAGACCACCGGCTCGCGCCGATCGGCAGGCAGTGCCGTTCAATACAGGGAGCATCAAGATGGAGAATATATATTCCTCTAGCGGGTTCGACATGGTTGGGGTTCTCGTAAGTGATATCCTCTCCGGTGATTCGTGGCCCTATTTCGAGTGTCAAAGCTGAACAAAGAACGATACGATAAAGATGCGAGTGGCGACAAGAGCGAATCCGAAAATCAACATTGGTGCCGTCGATATGTCGTGCGCTTTTGTTGTTTGCGATGCGCGAAAATTCGACATGCCAATTGTTTACTGCAGCGCGACGTTTGAACGACTAACTGGATACACCAAACACGAAATCCTCGGACGGAACTGTCGATTCCTGCAATCCCCCAATGGCGATGTTGAAAGAGGCTCGAAGCGGAAATACGTCGACGAGGAGTCGGTCAGGTACCTCAAGCAGCAATGCGACGAGTTGGACGAAGCTCAGGTTTCACTGATCAACTATCGGAAAGGCGGGCAGCCTTTTATGAACTTGCTCACCACCATTCCCATTACGTGGGATGGTAACGATGTTGTTTACGTAGTCGGTACGATGACCTGCTCCTGACGTCATGATCGAATCGGGAACACTTTTAAGCTGTACAGAATTGCTAATGCTCGAGCAGGGTTCCAGGTCGATTTGGTGGACCAGCCGGGGTCGATCATGAATAAGAATCGAGGTAGGTGATAGACCAAACCATTTTTTTTTGAAAGCCCCTCTATAATCTCGCTGCTCACGAACACTGCAACAGATGGCACTATACAAATCAACTACCAACACAGGGAACCGCCAAGTTATTACCTACAACCGCCGGCGGAATTGCGGCAACAGCCCCCTGGCACAAGTATCAGCAAAGAAGATGTTTCGAGGGTCCTGCAGTCGCTGGGTGGTGTTGATAACGACGGGGCAAGAAGACTATGGGACAAGATTCTACTCGAAAACACGGACGATGTGGTTCACGTCCTCTCTCTCAAGGGGCTCTTCATGTACTGCTCGCCTTCGATACGGTCTGTCCTGGAGTACGATCCGTCGGAGCTGGTTGGAACGGCATTATCGTCGGTCTGCCACCCCAGCGATATCGTTCCGGTCACAAGAGACTTGAAAGACACGTCGACAGGATCCATGGTAAACATTGTGTTTAGAATCCGACGAAAATACAGCGGCTATGTGTGGTTTGAAAGCCACGGGTCTCTGCACATCGAGCAAGGGAAAGGTCGGAAATGCATCATCCTAGTGGGACGAGAGCGGCCGGTCTACAAGCTCCCGTGGAAGGAGGTCCATGCCAGTGGCGGGATTGGCGAGAACGAAATGTGGTGCAAGCTGTCCATCAGTGGGATGTTTCTCTTCGTTCCTAGCAACACTAAGGCGCTACTGGATAGGGATCCGAGTGAGATGATCGGGACCAGCTTACAAGCGCTGATGCGACCAGACTGTCGATTGGAATTGAACAAAGCCCTGGACTCTACACGGTTGGGAAAGAGGGTAACGGTAAAGCACGAGTTGCAGAATCGTCGAGGGCAATTCTTGCAGGCGACCACCACCTTCTTCCCGGACATCGAGGACCCACGACGGAAACCGACGTTTGTGATTGCGCAGACAAAGCTACTCAAACACTCAAGGAACTCGGCAGCCAATAGCACTCGCAGCGCAGCAAGTGATGCGGGAAGCATAACTCCGAGGAATCCGACGCCAGCATGGTCAGTCGCCTCGTCATCGCTGGACAGAACAGCGACGCAGGGACCGGCAGACGACCAATCAGCTCCTCCCGACGACGCCAACGCCCCAAAGAACGGAAACTCAGAAGATCAAGACGAAAACTTGTTCGACGAGCTGAAGACAACAAGAAGCAGCAGTTGGCAGTTCGAGCTGCGACAGATGCAGCGGACGAATAAAAGATTAACTGAGGAATGCGCCACGCTACTCCAGATGAAGAAGCGGAGGAAGAGGAAGAAGGGCGCCGATGCCCTAGAGAAGGACTGCGCGAACTGCCATACGAAAAACACTCCGGAATGGAGAAGAGGGCCGTCCGGGAAGCGGGATCTGTGCAATAGCTGCGGCTTACGATACGCCAAACTGGTAGGTTCACCCCAGAACACTCGCGTTCTCACCGACGCTCGACTGGCTTGTGTGAACATAGTATCTTCGATGGATACATTGGCTAACGAAAACCCGCGTCGCGGAAACAGATGGGCAAGGCTTCTCCTCGCAATACACAAGGGTCGAACTCGAATTTGGGCGAGGCACAGCCGCTGGATATGAGTAATATCGGCACGACTATCAGCACAATGAGCAATCCCGATGGACCATCGCCTCGAACAGAGGCGCCGATCAGTCGGACGAATTCTGGGGCGGATCAGACGAACGCTACTGCCAGTAACACCGTAAGCGCTGCTGAGGAGACCACCTCCTCATCTGAACAGCCGACACCGGCTGACGCGCAGAAAGAAGCCAATGGGGTCACGCCAATATCCGCAGCATCTACAACATCAGCAACGCCGGCGGAGCCCGCGGCGCCCTTGGCGCCTACGGCACCAGCTCCAAAATAAGAAATTTCTGCTCGTTTTCTCATAGCCTCATACTCGACTCAGTCTTTATCTCTCTGGATGTGTCATCGTTGCTGCAAGAAGATACCAAATTTGTTTTCTGTTGGTAAGTTTAGTTAGGGTGTCCGGCGGGGGGGTTCGGCGTTATATGTTCATTGAGCAGGCAGGCCAGCGCTCGCCGACAAATTTTGGTTTATCTCAAAATTCTTTTCTTTTGGTTTAATATAGGGTTATCACAGGGCGCCGTCTTAAAAGCCTGAGGTGATGTTAGTATCATCTTTTTTTGATCTTTAATACTTATCTTGTAATTTTGGTTGTTTCTACCATGTATTGTATCGATAACTAGTCGGGGCTTGGGGAGTAAGTGCCCGCGGTGTACGTTGAGGGAGATCTGAAAGAGAGATCATATTCTGTGTGTACATAATTCATCCTTCGAACGAGCAGTTGTTTATATGTAAATAGACGACGTGAAGATACTTACCTCTCCCAAACTTAAATTGTGAGGTTCGGTGGCGCAAATGCGTTGGTGTGAAGTCGTGGAACTGCTGTTATCGTTTTTTTCAACACCACATGCACACTGCACCGCCACTACTTTTGAGATATCAAACGAACGACTCGATGGGTGCTGACAGCCCGGCCACGGCAACTGCAACGGAACCATGATACCACGGCGAGTCGCAGCCCTCTCGTCGCAGTCCTCAAGTACGTGCTTCCCATAATTACTCCCTGTGGCTGCGTGTATGCTAATCGATGCTGTGCATGCAGGAGCACTATCACGGTTTAGCCTGTCCCGACGCCCGCATCGATGTCTATCGACAGACACCACGACGCCATCCGGTAGCGATGCCCCGCCGCCGGAGGGCCCGCTGCTAGTCGACTTTGACGAGCAGGTGAAGCATGCGGCGTCAAAGCCTGTGCAAGTACTTGAGACGCCGCGGCAGCGGCCGACGCTGGGGGACCAGCCGTTGACGAACCTGGATTCGTATTATATACGGAAGGCTGCAAGTACGGAGCACCTACACCATCTACAAACACACGAATGGACCAATTGGTCGCGTACACTGCGATATCAGGCCGTTCGACGAGATAGATACAGGTGCTAATACTCACGGTACCCAGGGGCCGAAGAATCGAAACTCGGCGCGAACATCGAACCCCACTACAAACCGCACGAACTCATCACCAATCCACCCTCACCCCGTGACATCACCCTCGAACTCCTCCTCGCGTCCGGCGCGCACCTCGGCCATGCCACCGCGCTCTGGAACCCGGGTAACCAGCGCTACATCTTCGGCATCCGGCAGGGCATCCACCTCATCTCCCTCGACGTCATCGCCGCGCATCTGCGCCGAGCAGCCAAAATCGTCCACGGCGTCTCCCGCTCCGGTGGGCTCATAATCTTCGTCGGGACTCGCGACGGGCAGGAGCGCGCTATCGTCGAGGCCGCACGCCGCACGCGCGGCTACTATATCACCGAGCGGTGGATCCCCGGCACCATCACCAATAAAGACCAGCTGCTCGCGGGACAGAAACTCCGCGTCCTCGACGCGTTCGACCGGGAGGTCAAGCTGACGGCCAAGCAGAAGCTGGCGCTGCAGGAGCGGATGGCGCGCGAGGCCGAGAGCCGGCTGTCGGCAGGAGTCAAGGCTGACCCTTCGCAGTTTCAGACCGGCGATACGCTGCAGGTGCCGGCTGGCATGGCGGCCGCGCGGCCGGATCTGGTGGTGTGTATGAATCCGCTGGAGAACCGGACGATGTTGCAAGAGTGCGCGCAGTATCGGATTCCCACGATTGGAATCATCGATACGGACGTCGACCCGACGTGTGTGACGTACCCGATTCCCGCGAACGACGACAGGTAGGAGCTCCATCCTTCTTTATTTTCTTGTTATTTGTCTCGCCGTGCGCGTTCATTCACGCCGTTTGAGGTGATTCTGTTCCATACGTTCGCTCTGCACGGTCATCAGGCGGGTCCGAAAGTCAACTGCGAACGAAACGCTGACGCGATTACAATTCGGCGCGATATCTAGTCTACGCAGCGTGCAGCTGATCGTAGGCATCCTGGGCAAGGCCGGGCAGGAGGGCCGGCTGGCACGTTACGAGGCCGAGAAGGCTCGCCGGGAAGGAATTATGCAGGAGCGAAGACGTCTACGGGAAGCCAAGAGACGGGAGGACGAGGCCACAGCGAAGGCGGAGATGGAGCAGGAAGCCGAGGACGCAGCGTCGGAAGCCCGAGTTCGCGAGCTCGAGGGCTCAGCGACGCCAATCAGCTACAGAGATTGATTGGCTACGATGGGGTGGTCACTCAGCGGTGGGTCCGTTGGTTGGATAATCGCGTGCATACAGACGGGCGGACCCGTCGCAATTGAGGTGCATGCGTGTGTACATAAGAAACTTGGTGGGATGTATCGTAGTGTATTTACTGTATTGTATGCATTTATGGACTGTACAGTACATATCTCATGGTTCACAGCAGCTTACCTAAGTAAGCCGAAATTCAAAGTAATTGCATGAGATCTCCGATAGATATCACTAGGGTTATACGACGAAAACGAGAATGAGCATGCATGTATGGACAGCGGCACGGTAGATACAGCGGGCGAGTAATTTGGTGCGGAGTGCGGAGCTCTTTTTGGGTGCGGATAAGCATGCAGGGCGGGCCAGTTGGCGAGTGTCGCTACAACAGCTACCCCACAGCGGGAGTCCCACGAGCTCACAGCGTATGCCATTACAATTACAATCCATTATCATTACCAAGAGGATAATACTAAGGATGTAGTATATGTCTAGATGGATGCAGCACGCCGCCTGCAGTTATCAATTATCAACATGCATTATATCACTTGATTAGTCGCAAGGTGAGTTCCGCACTGTCGGGTTCGCAAATAAGTCAGCAATCATTTATCCAGCAATCAATTAGCCAACCGGCCGTCAATTGACAGCTCCAGAAGCACCGCACAGCGGAGCAATAATTCGCGATAGGGAATCGCAATTGGACGAGCGGGGCGGCATTGTTATGCAACTTACACAGCAAAAGTCCCTGTATAACCCAGATACTCGACGATTAGTAATCACGCAAATTTACCACGCATAGTCACGATCCGGTCAACACTCACCCGCAGAGACGGGCATCGCCCTGACCATGGTTGGCCCAATTCCCTTCCAGAAGCCCCTCATGCCCTCGGCGCGCCACGTCTGCTTGAAGCAGTCGCGCATGCTGCTGTACCGCTGTTCGGCGCCAAATTTGTCCGACTGCATCTTCGACTTGACCACGTCGAGCGGGTAGCTGCCCAGCCAGAGCATCTCGCCGGCAATGCCGCCGTAGAGCGCAATATTGAGCGGCGAGATATCCTCGCGCCGCTTGTCTCTGGCCTCGAGGTTCATCAGGTACTCGAAGGTGAGGAACCACAGGCCGTAGGCTTGCGCTTCACGCAGTATCGTAACGGCTTCGCCGCGATAGATGCCCTTAAGGACGCCATCCTGGGCGGCGATTTTCCGAATGCAGTCTATGGGCCCGTTGTAGAGACGGTCTGCACCGTGAGGTTGGGTTTGCAGCCGGATTCTTGGCTCGGATTAGTATATCAATCCATCGATCAAAGCGTATGCGGTGTGGATATGTAGTCAATGGATATATGTGCGTGTCGTGTGATAACAAGCTTGAGAGTTGCAGCTAGCTAGCTAGCAGGCGGGAGGAGCAGCGATATCGAAGCAGTGAGGAGTTGAAAGGGAGGGAGAAGGAGCTCTGGTAAAAGTAAGGGCGCGAACCTGATATGCTCGATAGGACCCGAGATGACGCTGTTAGCAACGCCAGCGGTGGCACCTGCGAGATAGTATTGTCCGAGAGTAAGCTCCTTCCGGTCAGGTTTGTTATCACGGTTGTACCGCTCGAGCATCCGCTGCGCCTGATAGAAAGCGCCGAATTGTATGCTAACCTGTAACGTGAAGGTTCGTGGGGGTGTCAATTGTCAATCGAAACTCGATCGGTCAACCGTGCCGCTTGTTTCAAGCTCCGAAGCACGAAGGAAGGAAGGAAGGAAGGAGGACGTACGCATGCTCCAACACCGACCAGTGGCGTCAAGGTGCCCTTGTAGAACGCCAATGGACCTTCCTTCTTCCAGATGCTGGCGGCGGCATCGAGGGCACCGGAGTACTGCGACGTCGTTTGCAGCCGGACTTTGACAATGTCTATATCGCACTCAAGAAAAACCCATGCATGAGCCCTGCGTATTCGCCTATCGACACTGGTGGGGCCAGGACGTCATGGCACTATGGTATGGTACGGAGGATGGATGGTACTCCTCGAAGGGACCGGCTGAGGACGAGGACGGGCGATGTCTGCAATTCATTTCATGTTCTCGTACCGAAAGGTTGTCCTGCAGATGCACGAGCGGAAAGCAGCAGAATTATCTGATTAGTTATTTGCGCGAGGAAACAAGAGACGACGGACGTCGCTTTAAGTTTGGGATAGTGCTTATCCGGGCAACCTATTAGAACTTGAGCGATTCCCCCCACTGCGCCCGCGAACAGGTCCTTCACCGTCCGCATCAAGCCTTCCTCTTGTGCTGTCGTCGCCATGTTGCGCAATGACGTATCCGGGTTGAATTGTCGCTTTGGGAGTAGAGTTCAATTGGTGTTCCGCCCGTGGGATAGCTGGCCGATGGAAGAGAATCGCCCGGGTTGAGGTATCGATATCGTCGTAGGCCGAACCGGAAACAATTCGGAGGGAACTCTGGCAGTTCCTGCGATCGCAGAAATCGGCTTTACGAAGCCGGAGGTTTTTTCTTCGTTCGAGTAATGGATGGCGAACGCGATTGGTGGGACAGGTTTGACGGGAAGAGATTGGATCGAGTGCAAGAAATGACAGGCGCCTTGCTAGCTGATGATGCCACCAGCGCTGACTACGGTCTTTTCGTTTTAGGCGGAGCGAACTTTGTGCCCCGGTTGAGCAGCAGAGCCGACATCGCAACGCTGTCCACCCCGCCACCACCTGCGTCTGCCAGTATCTGCAGCCAGCATTAATATTTTTAAACTAGGACAATAGATCTCCCGGTTGAAGCCGTGGAGATGCTGCTATCGGCCGCTGCACAGGGCTGCCACCACGGAGGCCCAGGGCAGGGAGCATATTCTGGTGGCTCCATCGCCGGTGCTGCACCGGGCCCCGGGAACAACCCCGGCAGGCACTATCGATAAATAGCTCGGGGAGTACCGGGTACCATCAACAGACATTTAAAACTTCCGCGACTCAGACAAAATAGCATCATCGTCGAGTTACACACGATGTTGGAATGAGGGCAAACTTTCCTGCGCGGCAGCTCGGAACCAACGGGATCGCAGGTGAGTGGCTTTCCAGAACGGCTGCTCGCCTGTTCGGTTGCTGGCCGGCAGGCCTGGAGCTCTCATCTGGAGGCAGGTGCGATGACCTCACCGGGCAGCCAGCAGACGGCTCTCGTGGGCCGCCGTGCTTCTAGAAGCCCTTCGACCGAAGCGATCTCCGGATAATCTCCCGTGCGCCAATTGCAGCCCGCCAGGCCCTGCTGTCCCACCTGCGAGACCCGCGCCGGCGAGGTGGATCATGCGGTGAAACTCCGAGGCACAACCGCTGTCTCCTTCCCGACTAAACTTGCGTCCATTTCCCACGGTCCGACAGCATGCATCGCGACTCGGACAGAGCAGTGTACGTACGTAGCAGAAGCGTGTCTTTAATGTATGTACCCCGATGTACAGCTTCCACGCACGCACGCACGCACGCACGCACGCACGCACGCCTCATGCATGTTTGAGATATCGATCTGGTAACGAAGTCTTAAAATCTTTGATCATGGAACACGGTCCTGGCAGGTTGGTTCGCGCTTCCTCGATCAAAGTCAAGCTCGCCTGTTCGCTGTTGATTGATTCACCGCTATCTGCATGTAACCTGCATACGTAAACCAAATCATCATCATCGTCATTGCAGGAATATGAGGGGTTTTTTTTTTATGCCCAAAAAGCCCGAGAGCTCAATCGATGAATGTTCGTGGCCTGATTCCAGGTCGCCCAAATCGGTTGGAGAGCTCAGTTTTTGATGTCTCGTACGTGATAGCATTATCTGCGGTATATTATCGATTTCCTGGAAGCCGGACCCCACGGCTTACCTAATTTAAGGTGATATCACACGATCCTGAGACCCCCCCTTGCAATAAACTCTGTCCAGTGCAGGCCCCCCATATCGTACGAGCGGCAAGATGCAATGTTTCGCACACGTTCGCCCTTTTTGAAGAAGATATAAACGGCTGGCGCGGGACCCCGGCCGCGCGATTGGTCGGTTGTAGCCCGTTCGGGTGGCCTGGCGCACTATGACGACACATTCCGGATGGAGCCATTGAATTGATGCGACATGACAGATATTTCGACAGAAAAGGTACAGCAGGTTGGCAAAAACAACCTTGCTGGATCGAGACCGCGAAATATTCTTCCGCGAACGGGCAGAGCCGAAACTAGGTTGACAGGTTCAGAAGTGTAATTATAGCAATGGGCTCTCGGCATCGTGATATCGATCTGCGACAGTCATGAGCAACTTTCTGTTCCCTCTTGGTGCAGCGGCAGAACAACAGCATTAGCTCTAGAGCTCAGCTGCACCAACTCAGTAGCTGCTCGACGGGATACAGGACTACCATTGGGACCTACAAACATGCAGACGTTAATACAAGTAAACTTCTCAAACGGCTCGGAATAATTATCACCTCGAGATAAGAAACTGAACACGCTGGGTTCGACAGAAAAACTCGAGCGGAGAGGGACCCCCATGTCAGACCCCAACCCACCATTTCAAAACGGAAAGGGTCGTGGATTATCGCCGCGCTTGTTAGGGCCCACGCATCTGGACGTCCGTACTTGTAAGTACTTTGGACAGGCCGTCGACATCGAGGTGGGTATCACATCCTGCCGGGTCTGCGTATGTAATGCATGCGTGTAGTCCCTGGCGTGATTATTCATCAGCCTCGGCCGGCTCTTGGCTCAATCTGTCTAGCGTCGAAGGTGCATGTTCGTTAGACACCAGAGCTCGAACGGCAGGGTGCCCCATCGTCGTGCATACTCGGCGACTCAAACCGTGCATGTCCTGTTCATCGATCAAGCAGGCCTGTCCTGGGCATCCTGTTGCGGGCTGTCGCTGCAGTCATCATCAATTAACCGTCCGTTGACTCCAACAGTTGCAAACAGCTAGCATTTGATTCGCACATACCGTTTTGTCGTTTGCGATGGTCGAGGTTTGCCATTTTGTGGTTGCACGACGGTGGGTCGGGGATTGATGGCTTTCTCCGAGTGCTGTTCAGGCTGCAACATTTTCTGGAAGCTGGCGATATGGCACCGCAGGCTCGGCACCGCACTTGGGCTTGCGAAAGGATGCCGTGGGGATATACTCCCACACTATCCTTACACCACCGTCTTCCATCGACTCTTATTGTCCCTCGTACCGCCCGCAAAAACATCTGCCTGTACGTTCACACATCCAATGTTCGAATTGGTCCACCTGCATGACAAGCGTCCGAGTCCATTCATTGGACAGACGGAAGATAGCCTCGGAAGCAAGCAGCTCCCTTCTTCCTGTCACGATGGCCACTGCTCCCTATCCCAAACGGCTCGCACGCTCATCCAGTGCCGACGTTGGGCTCTGCTGCAGAATGCTTAGCGAGGCGCTCGCGCTGGCAGATTAACACAACAATGTCGGCGCTCGGAACTAAAACCATGCCGTGCAGAGGACTCGGATGTTTTTGAACCGAACGCTCGCATCCTCCACGGACTTGACGAGAGGCCGAGCGAATCGCAGGCAGCCCTGCTGGCTCGCAAGCTAGCTTTCACCGAAGCTAGTTAGCTGCTGCTGCACCCACTGCTGCTCGCGCAGTAGGCAACCTGCTTACGAATGCCTTGAGGGCTGGGTGCGTCTGATGATTAATGGCGTACCAGCCAGTCAGCCATCCTGCTGGCCAAGAACGAAGCTGCGGTTGCTATCCCGCTCCTGACTGGATGAGCGAAATAAGACCAAAAGAGGGAAAGCTCAAAGAAGGGCTTCGCAATCAATTGGGCACTCAGATGTCGGCCTCTTCACCGACGCTCTTTGGTGCTGTCGATTACAGAGTCTGGGCGGGACTCGGCACGCTTGGCTTTTTTGACTCACGATAGGGTCCGACTTCTCGAAGCCGTGTGGATCGTCTAGTGTGCTTTGGACGGTACTTGTTCGTAGGTCAAGAGAGGGGCAGAGCATACATACATATCACAGCCAAGGCGTCTACGGGTACGTTACATGCGTCAGCTAACGTTATGAGCCGGAGTCAATGTTGGATGAGATGCACCGTTTCTGGCATCGATATACCCGTGGATCTGAGCGCAACATCTGCCGTGTCGACTCGGCCATCCGCGTAATGTGATGACCAAGTAATCGAACTGGACATTGGATTATGTACTTCATACACGTATATGCAGGCGGTTACGTTACCAGGCTAACTAACAACGCTCTTACGTTGAGAGCATAAGCAATGGCGGCCTCGGCTCCGGTCAATCGACAGCAGCTCCGACATGGGGGCTGTCGAGCTCGAGAATCGACGGCGGCATGGTGCCGATAGAAAACCGGTTAATCCATCTATTCGATATGCATCGCCTGGACAGCCTTGTCGTCGTGTCGCCGTGGCGGTACATACCGTATCGTGTCGTATAGAGTCGCTTCGTCGGCTGAACCGAGGCTGTAGCTAAATGCCTAGGTATCACGTCTGCCTCAAATATGCACGATACCTGTGGAGCTATACATAAGGTGTGTATGTGCATACGTGCGTCCATTCACCAATTTGGGTCGGATTGGGTCCATAAGCTGGGGCTCCTTCGTTCGAAACGAATTAAGGACCAACGGGACTGATGTCAGCGACGGCTGCGCTGCCGTTTGCTGACAGGCGCGAATATACTTACATACATACAGTGCATACAGACAATAATCGCAAATCTCTCGACTACAGCTTGCATTTGGAAGGGAAACGGGGAAACGGGGAACGGATGTCCATTTGTGAAAGGGGCAGCCGAAGGCTCGGTGAAACCATCACGTTTGCAAGTGCAATATTATTGATTGCAAGGCTATCGGATCAAGGCTTCCATCGTTCTATCATTATCACAAAAGTTAAAAACAAATAATTAATCCGTCGACTCGAGTCAATTTGATAATCGCATGGCGGCCATGGATTACAGGATTTGGGAGGACGAGCGATATTCATCATGATCCATTCGAGGTCATGAAGCATGAAGAGCTCCTCTGCAGCCTCGCGTTTCTGAACGAAGGCGAACCCAAACGATACCCATGAACAAGAAAAAAATTCTGATAGCATCGTGCGTCCGTCCCGTCGCAACGGCCTGAAATGCCTGTCCGTCTGCTGTGGCTCGCACGAGGCCGAGTCAAATGGATACTTTTTTTCGCTCCGATGTTTCCTTTTTCCTGCGCTCGCTTCGCCCACACCAGCGGGGAGCGGCTTTCCTGGCCGCCCCGACGCTGGCCCCAAGTCGGAGTTTACGGCGACTGCGCTGGGATTAAACGGAGGGTGCTAAGCTCCATGGATCCAGCCAGCCATGACAGCATTATCCCTCTGCGTGCGTGGAGCACTCGCTGCTGCCCAAATGAGCAATAATGTAAAATCTCCGGCCGATTCACCGACGGCCCTTTTGCACGACCTGCGCGAAGGCACTTGCACTGAATCAATTGCTGTAACGTCTTGGGCTCACTTGCGCACTCCGCATCGGCGCTGGTGGTCACAAAAAATCACGTTTACGTGTCCCTGAGCGAGGATGCTGAGAGCATGTGCTTTGGCAATTGGGACGCATATGAAACGGACGCCTATCCACAGTACGCGCCCGCCGTATCTGGCGGGCCTCCAGATCTTTGTGAGGGATAAACGCTGTCGCTCGCAACCGCTTTGCATGTATGCGGAATAGCGAACGACGAACAGCCCACCGTCGGCCCTTTTTCGATCTAAAGGCAGCAACGGAAAAGAATTCAGAACAACCGCTTCTGTTGTAACACAAAGAAATCGAATATTTCCGTAATCTGGGGGGTCTAGCATGCGCGTGCACGGGGGGTTGATTGCTTCCCGGATATGCTGAACTGAGAGCTCTGGGCCAAGGGGGTAACCATGTTCCATCCCGAACTCGGGAGGCGGGAATACCTGTGCCATGCTCCGTGGAGAAACAGCGCCCATCGAAGGGGAAGGAAAAGAAAAAGAAGGGCACGAAGTTGATGATGACATGTCTATGTCTGGCTGTACGTATGTACGAATGTCTGGCTGTCTGTCGACGGAAGCGACCTAACCGGATTAACGGGTCAAGGGTACAGCAATGTACCGTTGCAGCGGTAGCGTGGATGGATTCATTGCATCGTGCTAGTGCACCTCGCAGGCCGAGACAAAGAGCCAGTGCAGTTTGCAGCCCTGGCCGCATGAGCAGCTTTCGCACACACCCCACACGCGGGCTAGTCAGTGCTGCGAGCGAGCAGAAGGAGCGTAAGATGATTGATTGCATTTGCATTGGGCAATATAGCGAAATCGAGCCAGTAACGAGAGCTATGCATGCTCGCGGTGTGAGTAAGTACATGTACTTAGTGCTATAGGGTCGGTCAGCATATCCAGAAGCCCGCGCCAGCTTTTAAAAGGCCGGCTTCTGGCATTCATCCGCAGTCCGAAAAAAGTCTATGCCTCGTCCGCGTCCGGCTTACATACTCTGAAGCATCCTGCTATTTTATATATATCCTCGCCTTCCCCCCCTCCCCTCCCTTATTCCTGATCAATTACTAAAGCCCACGGCATTTCCTCCCTTCGCCATTTTCGGATTGAGTCCTTTCATAACCTCGCCCTTGGACACATATCATTCATCCACTATACTTTCTACAACTGCACCTTCGACAAATATATTTTATATATCAATACTACCGTTACCACTGTCCAATCGCAATACCGCACTGATATAGCAATATATATCTTGCGCCGCATTCGTTCGATTACATTTCAGCTCGCTCGCTCGCTCGGCTCGAATAACATAAAAACGGTTATATCACCGTACCGTTGTATAACACACCCACCACACACTCTTATCACCATGTCGAGTACAAGACAACATTCTCCCGAACTCTCCTCCACATCTCGAAAGAGGGTTGGCAAGGCTTGCGACAGGTGCCGCTTAAAGAAGTCGAAAGTAAGTAAATCTACCAACGATCACGCACTTGACGCAGAGAACACTTTCTAACCGTACATACAGTGCGACGGTGCTCTCCCATGCCAGAGATGTATAGCGGACGACCAGATCTGCGTTTTCAGCGAACGCAAACGATCAAAGGACAAGACCTACCCCAAAGGGTATGTTCCAGCCGCAGTTCACGCACATTGCGCAATCGATTCGTTCAAAGCACTGACGCATGTTTCTCCTGCACAGTTATGTTGAGCTCCTGGAGAGCAGAAACCAAGTCCTCGCCGAAGCTCTTCACAAAGTCCTGTATTGCCACCAGCACAACATCGATACCGCAGCTTTATATCCTCGCGACGGCAAGATTGTTCTGAACGAGGTCTTGGGCCAGCTCGATACCTTCAAGGGCCTGCCATCGTCATTCAAGCCTGCCAAGTACGTCGACGACGCCCTGGAGCACTTTGAGGAAGAGCACGACATGAGCCCGCGCGAGCGACAATCTTCAGAATGCTCGAGTGTACCATCCGTCCGGACGTCGCTGGATCTGTCCACTGGCGGATCCGGGTCGCCTGCCACGCCCGACTTTACTTTCGATGGTCGATATCTAACGCAACCGTCGAAGACTTCGATTCCCTATGGATTCGACGGCGGCCTGCCAATGTCGATTTCCCCGTCGCTGCTGATGCCCGACTTCCAATACTCGCAAGCTGCGCTGGCGTTTGATGCAGCCTTCACGATGAGCGATCCCTTGATGATGGACACCGACTGGCTTTGAAGGAATCCGACTCAGTTCACTTCCTCACCACAGCTACAGCTACGATGACGGTTCGATTCGAAGAAAATTTTTACAACTTATCACATCTCCACTTCTTCCCTACGATCGGTTCTTCTACTCGAAACAAACCATACAAATTTGTTTGAAGCTCGCACACCTAGTTGGTAGTTTGCGGTCTTTTGCAGGTTCGAAATGGATGGATTTCAAGCTAGCTGTTGCGTCTTTTGCGAATACGTTTGCTTGCTGCATCCTCTTTAGCTATCTATTACTGTGTCGGCGTTCATGGGCTAAGAAAAATTACTTAATTCTGGTGTGGGAAACTCGAGTTTGCATGGCGTTATTCTGGATTTCTCCTGATTTTTCTGCTTGAGTGCGCGCATGTGTGTATGCCTGTGGGTCACTTGGGATCCTGGACAGCACGGTGTCGGTTTACCGCTGCTATCTTGTACATTTTACATACTTTTCTACTATTCTACTTATTTTCAACAAATCTTCCTGAATTCGTATCTCATGTGCACAAATTTGCTTGCAGTATCTTGTTCATGAGCTTGCATTTTCTATCGGCTTTTCTTTAGCTTGCCGTCATCTGTATTTATTAGTCTTGCCGTTATAATGTAATGAGTTCGAAAGCACAGCAGAGCAATGCATGCATGGAGCGAACGAAGCCATTATTGAAAGTTAGCACTGTAGAGCCGTAGAATTGAATCATAGAGTCACATTATTGCTTCGTAGATCGGCCGCAGCTTGTCGGATTCTCCAGTTACGTGGATAGTTACAGGGGAGTTACGCATGAAATGGAGACTCTGCAACCGCAGTCAGTCAGTCAGATGCCCCTCGCTAATGGGCTCGGATATTTGCTAAACCCGGTCCCGAAATTCGATTGCAGCAATCAGTTCATCTCGGTGCGCAAGGGTAAGGACATGACCGCGGCGAAAGAACCAAAAAAGCGGAGCATATCACAAGAAACAGAAACCAACAGCTAACAGTTTTAATGCCAGCCACATTGCAAGCCTTACGTTGTGCGGTGTGCGCCCTGCTGCCTGGCCTGCCTGATCGTCGTCTCACTCGCGGAACGGTACTTGAAACCAAGTTTGGACGTCCGCTTCACACGTAGAGCCGGACAGGGTGGGGTTGCATGCGAATTGGAGTGCATCCAATGCCGTTTCCACAACCCCCAGCCATGGCATGGAGCGCTGGCCTTTCGTATTTCGTTTACACACCCCGAATCGTCCACGTCCGCTGCTGCTGCGCACTTTGCTGAATTGAATATGCCGTTGCGAGTCGATTCGATTCGACCGTACTCCGTATATTATCATCATGGCGTGGTAAAACTGCAATTTTAAAACTACCAAGTCGAGCCAGCGCGGTATCACTACACGGTACACGTAACGTTTGCTGTATGTTGATTACACCCTGATGCTGCACAGCCCTCTCTCGGGGTGTGCGTATTACTTGGGCTCGCTGCGCGCTGTGGCACGAGGCCCCGAGGTCCGCGAGGCTTGGTCGGGGTACCGTCGTAATTCGACGACGGTTAACGTTATAATCAAAACTATTCCGTTCGTGTGTATTTACGTCGGGCTGATTCGACGGACTAAATTGCTTAGTTTAGAAGAGGATCTATGCGCTCATGTTCGCACACATGTTGGAGATTTGATACACGCTTGGCCGATTATGGTTTATTTGTACCTTTCATTCGCTGGTCTGGCCAAATGTGCACGTCGATGTCTGTCAGCGGCGACGACGACGGAGCATTATACTTCGTATTCTAGATATAGATCGCTAGAATTCAGAATGCCCGTAGCCGCCATCTCGATCAGATTTACCCGGGCCGGGATACTGCCCGAGGAGGAGGAGGAGAAACTCCCCAATAGCCAGTTACATTTATCCGACCTGTTCAACAACAATTAATTATACGGATAGGTGATTCAATCGAAAACCCTAGCTTTTCAACGTGGAAGAATTGATTTGCGGGGGTATCAATTTGGATGAGTTGGATTTAAAAGGCGTCAGTCAGCAATGTTGAGCCGTATTCATATCCTGCCGCTGAGAAGTTACAGAATCCCAGGCTGTTTCTTTGCCAATTATTTAGGAGCGTCGACAGCTGAGCCTGCGCTCGGATATATCGCTACCACCGTTGTACCAGCTCGCCAACACAAAGGAACAATAACCTTGATACGCAAACATACCGCACCTCGACGACAGCCACCACGATGACGACGGATATTACTGCAGCCGGCCCCTTCAAGTTCATCCCGCAGGGCGCAATCGTGCAAGAGTGGGTGGTCGGCGGGAGGAACATCGTGCTCGGGTTCAAGGACCCCGCCGAGTATGCCAAAAGCAATCCCGCTTTCTTCGGGGCAACGATTGGCCGGTAGGTCCAAGCTTTCACTACAGCTTCCCGAACCTGAATGAATCATAATTGCTTCAAGTGAGCGCGGCGTCCCGCTGGCTTACGTGCCTGCTTGCTTGCTTGTACGGATTCGGATGCGGAAATCGAAGCTTCCAGCACAGCAAAGCAAGAAGGAAATGTTGAGCTATGGAGTGCATAGCTTGGCTGTCGTCCTGTTTAATTTGCTCCGTTTTGCATTCGACATCCGTTCCTCTCGGACATGAGTGCTATTGTTGCCCTGTTCGGGTTAGCACGATCGAAACACCTGCATATACTATTTCAATTTCATATTTGCGCATACGCATCGGCGTTTGGAGCTGTCGGGCACCGTGACTGACTGGCCTTGACCAACGACGGCTGGAGCGAATTATGACGATGTGCACCCCGGTGCCAGCTTGGAAATCCGTTCGGTGATTATTCAGCCTGGCCTGTCTGGTCTCCGGCCGATGGAGCGGACGCACGTATTTGATCACGCAAATGTGCATGGGGCTGTTTTAATTTCAAATGGTCATGGAAACGTCTGCGGCATGTGCAGATGGTGTCTAGACATGCATTCCGGCCGAGGAGGCTGCCGTCGGTCAAAAGACAGAGCGTTTCTTACCCAATCTATTCAATATTGCATCGCGAGCTATAGCATGGGGGGTAGCTACTTAGCTGCGAGTTGGCGGTTCTTCCTGTAGCGCGTCCGCTGACCAGACTCCAAACTGCATCAGAGTAGCGGTAAGGCACCTGATCTAGCGTCTAGTTTAGGAACGTATCGCCGGGCGAAAAGCGTGTTCGGGACATTTCTCGCCCGACAGTGGAGCACGCGAGCGAGTTCTCGAGTGCTTGCTTAACTAAGCTGACGAGGCGTGCCCAATATCTCCTGTCGCAATTATTAATCTCGAAGCTCGCTGACTCATGAGATTGGGCGCGGCCTGGTTTGTGATTTGCTGCGTAGAACCGCCTGGCGAACGGGCAGATTAAGGACATACCGAATGAGGGTGACACTCACCCGTTGCCTGTGAACGATGGGCCGAACACACTGCATGGAGGGAACTCTGGGTAAGTCCGACTGCGTCTGTTTCAGAGATTGAGGGTATTAGTCAGACGACATTGTTCTCGGCTCTGCGGCCGAGCAGGCCGACCATGGACGTCTCGAGCTCGCGTGGACGGATTGGGGTTTCAATTAATTCAAATTGAAGTCGGTCGTGGTCAGACAAGCTGTCCTTCAATCCGGGCGTCTGGGCTCTCGTCTGCAAACCGGTTTCCCTGCTGTTGTATTCCGCCCCGACAACGCAGATGATGTTCCTATGCATATACGCATATGCGCATGCATATATGTGGTATCTTGGATATTACATCGAGCTCGAGTCGTGCGCGCCATGACTCGTTCACTGATGCCCCAGTCCCCTTCTAATTACAACCACAGTGTATGAGGCTTAGCTGGCGTGCTTGCTGACCGGTGATCCTATATTACTCCGTCACATTATTTATCCAGATGGGATAAGAAATACTGGACAGGCCCCGTTAAGGAGACTTCCAAAGACGGCTCTGAGATCCTGGTGTATTCGTACAAGAGCCCCCACCTGGACGAGAAGTTCCCCGGTGCCCTCGATGTCAGCGTCCGGTACACTGTCAGGACGGAGAGGACGGATGAGGCCGATATCTCGGTGCTGGAGATCGAGTTCGAGGCTCAATTGGCCCCAGACAGCCCGGAGGACTGGGCTGTGATCTCCATGACTAATCACAGGTGAGCGGGAAGATCTTATGCTTCACACTTCATCATGCATGCATCGTGTTTCGAGCAGCGCCTCCGCAATATACTCTCACCATAGTTCTTGCGGTCCGCCATGATGCTACTTTTTATATACAAGTAGCGCGTGTATGCACGCACAGACGCCAGCAGATATATGACTGTCTCACAGATCTAAATTGGTCGATCTGTTAGCGCGGCGTAACGTCCCAGTTCTATAACCTGACTGCTTCTCTTCCCTTCCCCTTATGGACAAACAATGCGAATTGAAACCGGATTATGTACACACGGGTAGAACTGACATCAGATTACAATAACCGGGAAAATCACACCTGGCAGTTACTTCAATATTGGTGATCAGTCTACGATCGCGGGCACGCAGGTTACCATCCCTGATAACACGAACATCGAAACCAACGAGGTCGACATCCCAACGGGCAAGCTCAAGCCCTTCCCGGGCGTGGAGTCCGGAGTACCGTTCACGCTGGGCCCCGAGGAACCCGACATCGACAATGGCTTCGCGCTGACGACGGACGTGGCCGCCGTGCCTATGGATTCACGAAGTAAGCATCAATTGCGAGACCCCACACCGCACGGACATGCATACAAGTACAATACAATACAATACATCCAGCTACTTGCCCAACAATGGCATTGCATTGCATTGCATTACATTACATCCTTTCGATCGCTTCCTTTGCTTCGTTCCGTCGCAAACCAGACACCAATCTGGATTACAATTTCCCAAAAATGCGAAAGATCAAATGCTGACAGGCAGCCTAAAACCGGTCGCTCGCTCGCTTCCGCTGCCAATTAAATCCGTAATCAGACTCCAAGGAAAGAACATGCATCAAGTTCTTCCACCCATCTACCGGCATCAATCTTGTAGTATCAAGTACCGAACCAGCCTTCCAATTGTAAGGAAAACCTCCTTTTACCCCCTGCTTACTCTTGCTGACCTCCCTGCGCCGCCACCGGTGATGCTGTCGGGGAGTGATTGGCCAAATACGATATATCCAACCCGTGCTGAGCACGTTCTCGTCGCTCCGGTGCATGGTGTGGGAGATAAAAAGGAGATAAAAGGCTCTTACATAAGCATCAGAGCTACTTAGTAAGCCAGTTAGCGAGCTCGACTTGCAGCTAGCGAGGCTGGCGGTTGCACGAATAGCACGGGAAGAGAGACCCAAAACAATAAGATGCTGACCTGACACGATATACATTTTTATGGTAACGATGCTGACGTATTTACCAACCGTTGACCCCGCTCCGGGGCCACGGTGCTTTACGACAACCTCTGCAGTTATACCGGCAAGTACATTGAGACGGAGCCGCGTCCGGACGGCACGCTAGCATATGGCAAGCGAGCTGGCTTCTGCGTCGAGCCGGCGCGGTACACGAATGCTGCCAACATGCCGGAGTGGAAGCACATGGTGCTGTTACGGAAGGGGCAAACGTACGGCAGCCGTGTCGTGTGGAAGGCGTGGAAGAGTCCGTTGTGATCATGATCTGACCATGGACTGGCATGCTGACATAAGTGTCTTATGGAAGCAGAGATCTAGACCTGGGGCTGCGGCATGAGCTAGTTAGCTAGCTGTTGCCGGACGGCCATGGCCGACTCAATTGATGGTTCTATAGAAGTTTGGTGCCCGTCCACACTTATGTGTATATTACAAGTAAAGTGCAGCACCTCTATATGTTTGTCTATCATATAGAGGCTTGGGAAAGCATATAGTATATCAACGATGAGAGAATAAAGGAAAGATGGCATATAACGTTACAAAATGTCACCTCCTGGTCATACGACGTGCGCGTGCAGGCGTCGACGGGCTGCAATCTCAAAGCATATTGCATGGCGATATCAGAAAAACTCTCATAGTCCCACGTAAACCCAGACCGTCGTTATCAATACCAGCCCTTCTTCGCCTCCTCATCTTATGTACGTATACGTACGCGCACGTATTCAACGTTCATAACGCACATTTCGCGCATACCAATTGCAAAGCAGGCTTGTCGACCCGGACCCGGATAGAAAAACGTCCAGCAGGCACTATACTAGCTATAGTTCTCGTCTGTCGCCTGCGCTCACACATGCTATCGGGAGCCCAGAGATAAGTGCGTGCGAGCATATCGCCATACTGTCGATATAGACCGCAATAGTCGAGACACGGCTCCACATCTGCGCATGCATCTATCAGTTGATCGAGTTTGCAATGCAGTGCGAACGGGCCCCAGCTCGGGCGTTCGTATCACGAGAGCTGTGTAACGCGCGAGTCAGGGTCCTGAGCTCGGGGTTGCGCCGACGTGTGTTCTGACGTAATCGACATCCGCATCCCCGCTGGCGTGGCTTTTGCCGACGCCTATCGTTGCTAAGCGTAGCAGCCGGTTAACTTTCTCGCCGAAACATCGAGCTCGCAAACCGTACCTTCAACTAGCGTCCCGCCTCGATTCACAATTACCTCGCGAGCTAGGCAGACCGCGAAATTCCAGCCTTAGACGACAAGCAAGAGAGCTCGAGAGAGAAAAAGAATACACCTATCTACATACAACCAACGGGACAAACGAGAGAGTAAAACGACGCCATGGCGTGCATCTTCTGCAAGATCATTCGGGGTAAGCTATGTGCATACTGCCATCTGCATGCATCTGCCATTCTATCACATCCGCGTCTACGTGGTGGAGTTCTCCGAGTCTGCAACCAACAGGCGGCTAGCTCCAGTTACTACCCCGCGATTTCGGTCCACGGCGCGGAAGGCCTCAATTGGTTCCCAGCGTTGCAGATAACCTGAGCATTGCATCTTCATCTTCTGCTTGCATGGTGCATGGGGCCGGACGTCGTGCGTCGGTCGTGTACTACGGCGATGGTGTCGGTCCCGGAAAAGCGAGATTCAAAGGTGACACAAACTGACCAATCGATTGATATGAATGCCGACAGGGGAAATCCCGTCTCTCAAGCTCGTCGACACGCCAAAGGTCTACGCCTTCCTGGACATCCAGCCACTCAGCAAAGGCCATGCGGTACGTGCATACACCAGTTAACGCAGTTGATATATGTATGCATGCACGCCGCATGCACTCCAAGCTTCAGCACCCATGGCAGCCAGTCTGCAGTGGTCTACGAGGCCGAGCCAGTGCATACCATCCTGCAGCTGCATCAGACACATGCTTTCAGTGGATTGCCACGATAGATCCGTTATATTTTCGATATGCACACGTGCATGCGTATATACATCTTTACTTACTTGCGTTAACGGGTGCTGCAGCTGGTGATCCCTAAAACCCACGGCGAAAAGCTCACCGACATCCCCGACGAGGAGCTCGCTGAGATGCTACCGGTGGCCAAAAAGCTTGCATTGGCCGTTGGCGCCAAGGACTACAATATCTTGCAGAACAACGGCCGGATCGCTCGTACGTTCATCATATAGAATATCCCATGCCATACTGACCCACACATATCGTATCACCTGTTTTGTAGCTGCGACGACGCTGACAAAAAGATGATATCTAACGTGCCTCTAGACCAAGTTGTGGATCACGTTCACGTCCATATGGTATGACCCACCACAAACGTATATTTTGCACGGATTTGAAATGCAGATGATAGATAACTAACAGGTGGGCGGCGCGCGGCAGATCCCGAAGCCGAACGAGGAAGAAGGGTTGACCATCGGGTGGCCGGCCAAGCAGGTTGACTCGAACGAATTGAAGGCCTATCAGGAGGAACTTAAGGGTAAACTCTAGTTTCACGATGTGTGTACCGTCCATACACGTTGTAAATACACACATGCCGTCGTGTGCGGATGCATGGCAGACGCTGTGGCTATTAAATATCTAAATTAAATTATATTGGTGGTCTGTACAGGTAGTATATATACAAGACGTGCATGTCCATCTGCAGATAAGGCTGAGGAACTTCATGAATCGAGCCAATTGGCTGATGGAAATACATGAAAACGTGACAAGAAATGGTAATTGGTCCATGCACATGCATGATCTAGATGCAGGATGCTATCGTATCGATTAAAAAGAAATATGATCGTATCAAGTCGTATGCGTGATATTCTTCAGTCCCGGGAATCATGAGGGTATCAAGTCATTGTCAGTAATAGAAGAGTGAAGTAAGGGAAGAAAGTTAACAGTCCACTGCGCCTGATCGCCAGCCGGTCCCGCATTCGAGAGAAATAGAATAATGCAAATGAATGATCGAACGAATGGAAACGAAAAAAGATCACCTCCGACCCCTGCCCCCCTTCCCCTTGAATTTCTTCCCCTTGTGGTGAATCTTCATCCTCGTATAGTTCGCGTGCTGCGTGGCCTTGATCATTTTCTTCTGCGGCTTCGCGCCGGCAGCCTTCGCCGGCTTTGTAATCTTGTCCTCGGCTTTCTTAGTCACGGGGTCGGGTCTCTTCGTCACAACGACTGAGAGCTCGTCCTCGGAGAAATTCTCCGGAATGTCAAATTCGTCACTGTCAGGGAACTCGTCCGCGGAGTCGTGTTGCGGGCCTTGTTTTGATATCGCAGCCGGCCGCTCGGCTTCAGCCTCCTCGCCAGATCCGGATTCCGAGTCCGAGTGGTCATCTGCCGCTGCCTTGGCTTGGGCCCTGCCTGTTGCGCGCACGGGGCGGACTAATAGTGTAATAATTAGTAACTTTACTCTGGAAATTACGATAAATATTTGCTGATACTTACTCTTGACTCGCCGGGTCTGCCGTTTCTGTCCCTTCTTCTTGTACGCTGGCGGTTTCTTCGCGTTCTCATTCTCGATCTCCTCGGCCTTCGAGGGATCCAGTGGGGGCAACAGCGCCTCGACAACCTTCGATACCCGGGCATCCAATACGGCAGCAGCCGTAGGAACGACGGGTTCGGCGCCGCCACCGGGGAGCTCGTTCTGTTCCAGCTCGCGAAGGACATCCGCACCGGGGTCTTCGTAGTTTTCCTGCATCTCCCTCAGTTCCTTTACAAGCGTGCTGAGCGGCTTGACTTTGCCAATCATCCCTCTGTTCGGTAGGAACCGCTTGATGTCAGGTGTCACGGGGCTGCCGTTCTCCTTCAACTCGAAGGTGCACTGCGATACTCGGAAGAAGGCAGGGGTAGCGAAGGGATCCGCTTCGTCTTCCTTCACCTTGGACTTTTTCGACAGCGGCGTCTGGAACTCGTAGCGACGCTTGCGGGAGGGCGTTGTGGGGTCGAGAGGGGTGTAGGCGTCATCGTCATCGTCGTCTGAGTCTGCGAGCGGGGAGTCATGGATCGACTTTGATTTCTTCTTTGCGGATTCGGTGAGTTTGGCGAGGAGCTTGTCGTCGTCTGCTTCCCGATTTCGTTTCTGCGGCGTGGGCGTCATGCCAGGGAGCTTATCGAAGATGCCGAGAACCTTGCCGTTCTTTTGAGGAGTTGGGGAGACGTAGCCTTTCGTCATCCATTTTAGACGGCGGTGGGCGCTGGAGGAGTCCAGCGGGTTTTGGAGTTCGGGGCGGGTAGTCGTCGGGGTGAAGACGAAGGGGTTCCCGGGAGACTTGTGCGGCGTTTGCGAGGTCCTCGCGGATCTTCGAGGAGTTCGTGTGACGGCTTGAGATTGGGACTGGGAGTTTGCAGTTTGCGAGTTCTCGGCGTGGAGCATCTTCTTGAGTTTCTGGTACTCTGAGTATCGAGCCGCTGCATCGTACATCCCTGTTAGTAAGCGTACATATATCGACCGTGGGCGAGGGAGCAGATGGTACCCATTTTCTGGTTGGCGCCGATATCCTGTCTTGTCGGCGGCTTGCCATTGTTCTTGGAGGCAAAGTCCTTCTCCCAGGCCTTGATCTTGAGCTTCAGGTGCCGCAGGCGTTCCTGCGACGAGCTGTCCGGCTGGCCCGCCATACTGTGGTTGTTATACCGACAAGTGGTGTCCGTATGGCGATGCTTGGCTGTTGTCGAGGGATCGTGGGGGCGTGTAAAACAATACGATGGCTGAGCGGGAATGCGAATGACTGTCGAGAGCGGTGAATGTCGAGGACGGTCTGTCTGTCTGTCGGGTGCCTGCAGATATAATTAATCAAGTGCGTTAAATCGTGATGCTCGACGGCGGTGTTTATTTTGGGCGCACCGCGTGAGGAAAGGAGGGCGTGGAAACAATGGCGGCGGCGTTGTTGGCGATGTTTGTTTGAAGCGCTCGCCCAAAACGGCAGTCTGATTGCCCGCCCAGCCAATCGCACGTCCGCCACGTTCCACACGCGTCGCCACACCTTCCGCGACGCCAATTCGCGAAGCTCGAATATCTCCCCTCCACCCCTCAGCCTATCAGCACCCCTTGGAGACAGGACCGTCGACATGGCACCGCATAGCACCACGGACAACGATGGCGACGACGTTATGCAGGACACGGACGCGATGCAGGTCGACGACACGCCCGACGCGCCCGCCGTGAAGTCCGAGCCCGCCGTGAAGTCCGAACCCGCTGTCAAAGACGAGCTCGAAGGCATGTTCGACGACGACGACGACCTGATGATCGACGACGAAGCAAACGACTTCAAGAATGGCTTCGGCAAGACTTCCACAGCTCCGATGTACGTGTGAGCGCTGAGAGAAAGCCAGCTTCAAGCATGTCCATTCACTCAGCCAGTGCTGACCGCCGTCTAAAAGCTCGGACATCCTCTCCGCGAGCCCCTCCGACCCGGAGGTCATGCTGCAATTCTACTCTCGTCTGTTCCCCTGGCGGCAGCTCTTCCGCTGGCTCAACCACTCCGAAGTCCCATCGACCGACTTTGCCAACCGCGAGTTCGCCTTCACGCTGCACAACGAAGCCTACCTCCGCTACCAATGCTACCCGACCTTCGAAACCCTCCGCCGCGACGTCCTCAAGCTGAACCCGTCGCGTTTCGAAATCGGCCCCGTCTACTCGGCTCGCCCGCGCGATAGAAAACAGGTGCCCAAGGGCTCCTTCAAGCCGCTGGAGAAGGAGCTGGTCTTCGATATCGATCTGACGGATTACGACGAGATCCGGACGTGCTGCTCCAAAACGAGCATCTGCATCAAGTGCTGGCAGTTCGTCACGATGGCGATCAAGGTTATTGATGTGGCGTTGCGGGATGACTTTGGCTTCCAGCACATCATGTGGGTGTATTCCGGGCGAAGAGGTGCGCACGCGTGGGTGTGCGATCGCAAGGCGCGCAAGCTGGACGACGGGAAGAGGAGGGCGATTGCTGCATATTTGGAGGTTGTGAGGGGCAGCAGCCAGAGTGGGAAGAAGGTGAACGTGGACCGGCCGTTACATCCGCACATCCAGTAAGTTGGATCAGCTCATCCATGACTGAGTGCGTGTGTGTGGGTGATACATGTCTGGAAAAATATTAACTATCTGACCGCAGGCGGAGCTTTGACATATTGGTGAAGGACTTTGCGAAGAATATCTTGGAAGACCAAGATCCCTTTCGGACGGAAAAGCAGTTTGACCGGCTCATCCAGCTACTCCCGGACACGACGTTCAAAAGCGCACTGCGTGAGAAATGGAGCTCGACGATCGACCGTTCGAGCAGCGATAAATGGCAAGACATTGACAGATTGGCCAAAAGTAGCGTGTCGAAGGTGAAGGCCCCCCATACCGCATTTACTTGTGCACCATTCTGACAGGACATCTGTAGACCCTGAATGCAAAACAGTTGCTTGACCACAAGCAGGATGTGATCCTAGAGTACACTTACCCGCGACTGGATGCTGAGGTCTCCAAACACCTCAACCATCTTCTAAAATCACCGTTCGTCGTTCACCCGGGCACCGGCAAGGTCTGCGTGCCTATCGACCCAGCGAAGGCCGAGGACTTCAACCCGGACGATGTACCAACAGTCCTGCAGCTGCTAAAAGAGATCGATCAATGGAGGACTTCGGTGAAGGAGGAGGGGGAGGGTGCGACGGCACAGGCGAGGGTGCCTGATATCGACAAGACGAGCTTGAAACCGTACCACGATTTCTTCGGGAGGTTCGTGCAGCGGCTGTTGAACGCCGAGCGGCAGGCGGTGGAGAAGCCAAAAGCTGAGCAGGCGGTGAAGATTAAGAAGGAAGAGGATCTGGAGTTTTGAGGCAGGACTCCTTGCGCCAGATAATATCTCCTATATAATACAGAATTTATATTCAAGAATGCTGTGGTGGCGTGATGTTAACTTTCGTGAGTGACGCCGACCCTTTGGAGCAAATCTTCTGCTTGCGTTTCAGCAACCTCTTCCTCTTCCTCTTCCTCCTCCTCGTCATCATCAAGGTTCATCGGTAGATTCGTCTCTACTTCATCGTCTGTAGAATTGTCTGCGTCTACATCAACACCATCTTCCCTGTCATTCGTCTCCTGAGCGCCGCTTGAACCGGCTGTCTCATCCTTCCCGGGTTTGTGGCCCTTCTGCTTCCGCATGGGAATCGCCTTCTCAAACGCCAGTTTCCAATCCCTCAGCTCCAGCCATCGCAACATGATCTCCACCACCTGATTTGTCGTCAACGTAATCCTCCCCGTCATCTTGATGTATTCGCCTATCGGCAGCTTTGCTGTCCGCAGACCCTGACCGACTGCCTTGTTGAAACACAACCCCTTATGCCGGTTCTTATCCACGACGCCGCCGACAATGTATGTCTTCCCCTCGTCGAGCGTCTCCAATGTCTCGTCCGAGTCTGATGAGAGGTAGATGACGTTTCCGGCTTCGACAGCCTCGTCGGGGACCGTGTAGTCCGTGTCCGTAACGGTTATACGGCGCCACTGGTGCCATTTGTCGCCGTGCATGAGGTCTAGATGCGCGCGAAGCCGCTTGTCGACACAGGTAACGTGCAGGTCCATGGAGAACGGAGCGATGCGATTGTCGGAGTAGCAGCGGGACACCTGGGAGGCGAGGGAGGTGGATTCCTTGTCGGTCATGTAGGAGTCGAAGGAGCAGTCGACGATGCAGGTTATGGGGAGCTGGCGGGACTGGCGCTCGAGTTTATGGATGTTGCGGCGCTTCATGGAGGCTGTGGAGGCGGATATGTCGGGTGGAGAGGTGGGATTCGATTTGGCGGCGAGACGGGCGTCGCGCTGGCGGGCGCGTTTGGCGGCCATTTTCTCGCGGCGGAAGGCGCGGCGGGATTCGCGAGATTCTTCCCATTTCTGCTTCTTGAGGAGCTTCTTTTGCTGGTTTTTGGAGATCGGAGTGGTGGTCGTGGAGGCCGGAGACGGGTCGTTCGCGGGAGGGTCTGCTGGTGGTAGTGGTGATGTCGCGGTAGCTGGTGTCGGATTTGGAGAGGTGGAGCGTTTCCGCTTCCTGCCGTTGATGGCGGCTTCGTCGGGCGCGGTTTCAGCCGCAATGGCGTCCGGAGTGGTCATCGTGGTGTGAGGTAAGAGCGTGAATGATGGTAAGAGGTCGTCGTGCGAAAGTCGAGATGCGCGCAGGCGGGTTGGGTTGAAGTTGTGGTCGCGCGCAAAATGCAACGATACCAACGCACTTGTCTCGCAAGCCAGACGCCTTCCCCAACGCAGCTTGATGTGTGACAGTACATTGAGACCTTCACCATGCAAGTACGAAAACAATGCACCGATTTGTTTTTTTCACATACGTAGTCATCCCGGAATACATTGTCCCTGACGAATTCTTACACTGTAAATTAAATTCAAAGTAAAATACAGACCCAGTGCTACCAAAGTGCATGCCCAAAAATCAAACACCGCCCATTTATATGTAACTGTGCGCTCAGTGGCCGAAACAACGCTAGTGGATGCTACGCAAAATTTTCCCATCCGTCCGATGCACCAAAAAACACCAAAACAAACAAGAAAGGGACGCCTGTATACGCCGCTACGGGTGTCTCAAGTATCATGGCAATGACTTTGTCGGGGAGTCTTGCCGTATGCAGCCGCCCCGCAGCAGGTACGGCCATTGTCGTTGTCCATCCACCACCGGCTTCGGAATCGTCGTCATGTCGAACGACTTCTCCAGATTCCCAAACTCCTTCGCCATGTCGCGGAACGTAAAGACCTCCGGCAGAATCTGCTCGACGTTTGAGCCCTCGCATATCGCCTTCTGGATGTTCGCCGGGTCCGTCACGCGGTTACCCGCCTTCGCGCGGTCCGCATGCGAGTACGCCTGCATCTTGAACTGGAAGTCCTGGATGCTGCGAAGGCACCAGCTGCAGTGCACGCCGCTGCCAGCGAGAATAATGTCCCCCATCCGCCTGTGGTCGTACTCAATGCTCCCGCCGGCGCCGATTTGGCCTACCATCGGGCGCCATTGCGAGTGCGGCACGGGGAATTCGAAAGAGTACATGTATGATTTCATCTCCAGGTGCAGGTACTGCGGGTATCCCTGGCAGGCCTTGAGCAGCGCGATAGTGTGGCGGGTGGGAATTTCATCGACGTCGGAGATGATGACGATGTCGGATTCCTCGAGGTTGAGGGTCTTGATGATGTCGGTGGCATGGTCGCGAGACTTTTTCTCGTTATCGAACGGGTCGTGCGGATTCTCGAGGAGCGTGGTCGTTTCCTCGTAGATGATCTTGCTTTCGGCGAACGCGAAGCGGTGGCGGTTCTCGGCGAAGGTCAGCGGTTTGTAGTCGCCAGTGAACGTGCGGTTGCCCTCGATGACGATAAAGTGGTCGACGACATCCCAGAGCTCTTGCAGGCGAATGATGGCCAGGTCGATCTCGACGCTGAAGAGGAGAACATCGACAACCTTGCGCTTGCGGCGCTTGTTGGCGAGCTTTGGTTTATACGGCTTCCAGTTGTGGAGCGCGCAGGAGTTCGGGACGTCGTCCGGGTCGAACTTGTAATGGGCGATGGTGTCGAAGGTGTCCGGCGGCGTGTCCCAGATGGGCCGCAGGACGTAACCGGCGTCGCGGACGAGGGTGGGTTTGAAACTGCGTAGGATGACGAACAGCCAGATGAAGGCCAAGGGGACCAGCAGCCATCGAAGTTGGGGTCGCATAGAGGCGGCGAGCTAGCGCGAGGCCAAGGGAAGCGTGTAGGTTGAATGCAAATGTTGGAATGTTGGAATAGATTGAAAGCCCTGCTCGATGGCTCCCAGCATCCTCAAGGCTAAAGGCGCCCGCCCGCCAGCCGGCCCATCCGCCCATGACTCGCCCCCTGATCGAGGGCCACGATGGGCTCTGACGTTGCAATTGCAATTGCCGGGCCTACGTACCTGTGTCGAGTGGAGCTCATCGTTGGATGTCCCGATTTGTCGCCCCGAAACGCGGCTAACCGCATTGGGCAAATTTGCAAAGCCAGGCTGGTGTGTTTCGGGGACGCTAACCCTGCGAGCTTGACAGGCTGGTGTGTTTCGGGCCAGGGCGCCTTCTTCCGACATGACTCAACACCAAAGCCGCCGAACCTGGCGATACCAAGAAATGCATCACCACCGCCTAAATACAAGTTGCCGTTGGTGCGGCGCCTGTACTCCCAATTGCGCCCGTCGTTCCGGATCGCCCATCTGCGCTGAGCCTTTCTGCCGAACGATCGAAAAAACGTGCTCCAAATGCCCTTGATGAGCGTCGCTGCTGCCTCTTCCAGGTCCGACGCTCAGGATGCTCCCTGCAGGCTAAATGGGCTGCCAGATTAGCCTACACGCTCCGACCAGGCATGTTATATACCATCCCGGCAGTGCGCATATGCTTTTATGGACCGCACTGCAGCTCGAGATGCAGAGCTTCTCCATGAATGGCGATTTTGCGGATTATAAATATATATCTCCAACGTTCGCACAAGGTTCTCCCCATTGTAAGTTCCTTGGCGGCCGCTTGGCTGATGGCCTGTGATTCCAATTTCCTCGATTCTCTGCTGCCAGTCGGATGCCTGCTAATGGTTCTGCTATAGGACGCTCTCCGCTTGTCGGCTCATCGTCCCGCGAACGTGCCAAGATGTGGGATATCGGTCTGTGCTGCACGCATTTTGCGCTGCTCGACGGCGGCTCGGGCCCGCCAGACGACGATGCATTGTCACTGGCCAAATTCTATGACAGTTTATGGGAGCAAATGAAGCGTTCATTGGCTGGTCAGCCTGATGCATCCTCCATCGGATGAGCGGATTGCGTCAGTATAAAATGGGCCGTTCCTTCCATGGTTCTCTGCCGGACGCGAGCTCTGAAGCCTGGCTCGATTGCAAGTTACCTTTTGAACAAATTGCAAGTCAGAGATCCGGAGTTTCTCGCTGGAATCAACAATGGCCGCACGGGTTGCTGCTCTCCTTCTCCTCGTTGGCGCGAATTCCGTCGCCGCCCAGCAGACCACATGGGGCCAATGTAAGTCTATATCCAAATATATACCATCGTCACATCTGATCGAATTCAACAAGTATCGTAGCTAACCAGGCTATGAAATATAGGCGGTGGTATTGGCTGGACCGGCCCCACCACATGCACGTCTGGTAATTCCTGCGTGGTCCTCAATCCATACTACTCCCAGTGCCAGCCAGGCTCCGTGCAACCGACCACTTCGAGAACCACTACCACAACCTCGAGGACTACTACCACCACCTCGAGAACTACCACTCCTGTCGTCCCCACCACGACTACCACACGGACGACTACGACGGGAGGCACTAACCCCACTACCTGCCCTGCAATCCCCAACCCTATCCCGCTGGTGTCGAACAGCAGGCTGCCGGATCCCTTCACCTTCTCCAGCGGCTCCAAGGTCACCACGAAGGCACAGTTCACATGCCGACAGGCCGAGATCTTTGCTGCCATGCAGCAGTACGAGCTCGGCACCAAGCCCGGCAAGCCGCAGACCGTGTCCGCCTCGCTCAGCGGGAACACGCTTACGATCAACGTGTCGGACCAGGGCAAATCTATCTCGTTCACCGTGACCATCAGCAAGCCGGCCGGTAACGGACCATTCCCCGCTATCATTGGTGCGTATAATTTCTATTCCCGCTCGCCTATCTACCCAAGCGTTGGCTGTATATATGGTCCGAATCTCGAATACCTGGCTAATAAATATACTGTGCGGCGCAGCTTACGGAGGCGCCAGCATCCCGATCCCAGCGGGCGTCGCAACTATAACATTCAGGAACGACGATGTCGCCGCCCAAAACAACGGCGCCTCGAGGTACGAAAGTTAACCTCTATAGCAACCCCGCATCTGCCTATAACTCTTCGAATTTTTTCCCAGCAGACCCACAAACGGTATTTGAAATAACATCTAACTTTTTATAATATTGTTCTAGAGGCCAGGGCAAATTCTACACCCTGTACGGCTCCGGCCACTCCGCCGGCGCCCTCACCGCCTGGGCCTGGGGCGTCAGCCGCATCATCGACGCCATTGAGCAGACACCCTCCACGGGTATCAACCCCCAGCGCATCGGCGTGACCGGCTGCTCCCGCAACGGCAAGGGCGCCATCGTCGCAGGCGCTCTCGACGACCGCATCGCGCTCACCATCCCGCAAGAGTCCGGCTCCGGCGGCGCTGCCTGCTGGCGGCTGTCCGACTACCAAAAGTCGCAGGGCCAGAACGTGCAGACGGCCTCGCAGATCGTTGGCGAGAACGTCTGGTTCTCTACGCTCTTCAATGCCAACTCCAACTCTGTGAACCGGTTGCCGTTCGACCACCACAGTCTCGCGGGCCTCGTTGCGCCACGGGGTCTCTTCGTCATCGAGAACACCAGCATGGTGAGTACCTACCATACCATTCTACACCCCGCGAGTGTACCATCACACGATATACTCTGGACGACAACGCTAATCGATGATACGCGCACAGGAATGGCTCGGCAACCTCAGCACATACGGCTGCATGAAAGTCGGCCAGATCATCTACCAGGCCCTCGGCGTCACTTCTAACATGGGCTACTCGCAAGTCGGCCACTCCGACCACTGCGGCTTCCCGGCCTCCCAGCGAAACGACCTGAACGCCTTCATCAACCGCTTCCTGCTCGACCAGAACGTTGCGACAAACATCTTCCGCACCGACGGCAGCTTTTCGTTCAACCAGGCCCAGTGGGTCGACTGGACCGTGCCGACGCTCTCGTAGATATAGACCCAGAGTATTTTATTCAGACACTCTAGAGTATCGATATCTGCAGTTGACTGTATATACGTGCGTGCATGTGGGGGAGTGCATGATTGAGTTGGATTCGCGGAGGGATAATTCTGTATATAGGGACATACACGTATGCATATATTATCGAGTTTCATGCTACTAGCAATTAATTACACTTCATTTCATATTACCGACGGCAGCGTAAAACTTGCACAATTCATACATCACCATCTAAAAAGCGCTTTTTATTTTCGGAGAAGAGTGAGATTCGAGTACTCCCTGCCTGGCCGACTGTTGGGATGACATGCGTTTTAGCCTGTCGGTTAAGCAGGCAGGCAGATCGCGTAGCTTTCGGCTGTAATATGGGATGTGATTGATTATAAACAAGCGGGGGTGGGAAAAGGTAGTTGGCAAATGCGTTTATGCATGTATGCATTGTCGACCGGTCAAGCATAGAGAATCTACGGGAGAAGCATCCTTCTCGGGTCCTCAATTATCTCCTTCAATCGGACGAGGAAGGTGACGGCTTCGCGGCCATCGAGGATACGGTGATCGTATGTAAGCGCAAGGTACATCATCTACTAAAGTTAGCGCCGGACAAAGTGTACTATAGTGTATTGCAAGGGGGTATGACGTACCGGCCGGATTTCGATTTTACCATTGACGGCGACGGGTCGCTCTTTCGTCGCGTGGAGACCTATACTCGAGTAGTAAGTACGGGGTTTTGTAGCCTCGAAACTAGACTCGTCTGGGCTTTTGGACCATTAGAGGGTAGAATGGGTACTAACCTAGCACGGCGCTCTGTGGCGTATTGATGATGGGAGTGCCCATCAAACTGCCAAAAACGCCGCCGTTCGAGATGGTGAATGTGCCACCTGCCAAGTCTTCTAGCGTGATTTTACCGTCCCGAGCCTAGAGGATTTTAGATCGAGTTAGGGTATGATAGCATGCTAAGAATGCGTGGTTCAGGCCTACTTTGCGTCCGAGGCTTGAAATAGCCCTTTCGATACCGATGAGGTCGAGCTGCTCGGCGTTCCGGATGACCGGTGTGACCAGTCCTCTCTCTGTCGCAACAGCAATGCTGACGTCTACGTAGTCACGGTACACGATGGTGTCGCCACCGTCCGGTCCCTCAATGCTTGCATTGACGATGGGGACATCCTTCATCGCGAGGATAGCCGCCTTGGTGAAGAAGCCCATGAAGCCAAGTTTGATGCCTGTCTTTGCGAGAATCTCCTCCTTGTACTTGGCTCGCATGTCCATTACGGCCGACATGTCAACTTCGTTGAAGGTGGTGAGCGCTGCAGCGGTGTTTTGCGATTGCTTGAGTCTCTCGGCTGTCCGAAGTCTCATGCGGGTCATTTTGACCTGGGGCATGATGTCAGCGCTCTTATCACCACTGGGTAAATGTCTCTTGTGGAAGACGTACTTTTTGCTCTCCCCTGCTGCCGAAGTAGCCGGTCTGTGTGCCTGACGATGTACCCGATGAATGCGATTCGGATTTCGGTGGCGATGAGGCTGCCTTCTTCTCAGACGCTGGTTTCTCAGCGGGTTTCTCAGCGGGTTTCTCCTTCTCAGCAGGCTTCTCCTTTTCAGCAGGCTTCTCAGCGGAGTCTTGAGCTGGCTTGGAATCCTCGGATTTTGAAGGCTCAGGCTCGCTCTTTGATTCCTTCTTGGAAGCGCCGCTGCTTGCACCAGGCTCCAAGATTGCCAAATCCTGCCCAACGGTGACGGTGGTGTCGGGCTCGACGAGCAGCTCTTTGAGGACACCTGCTTGCGGCGCGTTGACGGCGACATCGATCTAACCCTGAGTTCGTATCAGACAGTAAAACTAGACAAATCCGTTACGAAGTACCTTGTCCGTCTCGATCGTTGCGATTTCTTCGTCTTGTTCAACCTCCTCTCCAACCTCTGGATTCCGAACATCGCACCGGTCAGAAATTGCAATTGCCGCTATCATTTCGCAAGACCCTTGCGCCAGGGGACCTGCGAACCTTTTAACCACTGCTTGAGTGTTCCCTCCGATATAGATTCCGCCATCGTTGGCACCTTGATGGTGACATTGTCGGCTAATACGCTCGAGTTAGCCGCGCTCAGATAAGCGGCTTTCAAAGTCGCGTCGCAAAGAGGGGTCTGGATATGTACCGTAATGGCGCCATTGCTGCAATGATGAGTTTAAGGTGGCGATCTGGAAGCTTTAGCAGCCGTTAGCCTCCGTCTGGACATTCTACTCAAAATACACGATACAGCTCGCCGGAGGGACCTTGGTAGCGCGCTGAGGGGTGAAAGAAGACTGGTGATATGTACCTTCGAGGCCCACTCCGTCTTGTCAGGATGCCGGTAGCCGGAGCTTGTACGTGGAAAAGCCGGCGCGAGGTGGACCGCAGATGCGACCCGAGCGGGAGCCGGCTGCACCGTAGGGGGTTAAGTCGGAGCGTGGCGGTCGACATGATGGGTGTCTTGAATGATGGAATGCGCTGAAGGAGTGTCGAAAGTCTGTCAAGTTGCCCTTCGATGGAGGAGGAGTATAGTATGTCCGGAGGCTTTGGCTAGCGCCGTCGGGAGCCAGCAAATGAGGGACGGGGGGAAGAGCTCGAGGCAGCTGTGGGGAGCCGTGGACGTGCAGCTGAGGCGAGGCAGGTTATTTCGTGGCCGTTGCCGTGGGCGTCATCGGCGGGATTA
Source organism: Drechslerella dactyloides (assembly GCA_020064725.1). NCBI lineage: Eukaryota > Fungi > Ascomycota > Orbiliomycetes > Orbiliales > Orbiliaceae > Drechslerella > Drechslerella dactyloides. The sequence goes on along the minus strand of JAGTWJ010000008.1, from coordinate 885,130 downwards.
TGTAATCGGTTGCAATTGCAATTACGACGGCCAAGCTCTCTTGCACCCAGATTTCACGGTCGAGCAGATGTTTGGTCTACGCGTGCTCGAGACGGTCTTTTATGTCTGAGCTTTGGTTCACGGCTGCAGCGGCTCGGGCCTCGATCTTCTAACCTTCAGCGTCTCAAATTTTCTCTGCGGTTTCGGGCAGCCGGACCAGAAGCCATGGACATTGGCCGAACCGAAGCCGCCAGCCAATCACGAACTATCGAATGCAGCGAAGCTTCTTGGCTGGGTGAACGAACACATTGTCGAAAGGTCACTGAAGTTTCGTATCTGGCTTTATCGAACACGAATCGATTTCTAGAAGCACCTGTGTGCATATGTGCCTGATGATATTGACGATGGTGTCTGCATGATGATGCATCTCGCCGAACAATGAGTGCGAATGGCTGCGCGGGTGGTGTGCGTTGACCCTTGGCACCTACAACGCCTGCCGTCGTGAACCTCTCGCGAGAACCTCAGTTTCGACCATCGATTTCACCCCTCCGCCATTGCATCGTCGACACCCGCCGCCCGCCACGATCCCGAGCCATGTCGACCCCCACGAGGATAGTACCGAGTCTCTACCGGCAGGCCTTGAAGCTGAGCCTGAACTGGACCGTGCGACGGGATGTCTGGCGGCCGCAGGCTCTCGCCATCCGCCAGCTGTTCGAAGCCAACAGAGACGTCCGCGAGCCAAAGCTGCTGAAGGTTGCTACCACGGACTCACCACCTGCTGTCCGGCCGATTCGGGCCGCACTGCACAAGCACGACGTTGGCTAACAGGATTCATATTCCTTCGACAACAGGCTTTGATAGCGGAGACAGAAGCTCAACTGGATAAGTGGAAGCATCCAGACCCTTACCTCCCGCCGCTGGCCCCCGGTGGTACGCCTATATCCCGATCCGATACCTTCGCCACGACCGTTTGGATGCTCATCTGATTGCTACATAATAGGCTCGAAATACGAAAGAAATCTGCCGTGTCCAAACCTAGAACGTACGTTTCACCCTGCGAGATGGCCTCACACTCGAGATCTTCTGGTTGTACTAACAAACTCCGAAGCGCCGTCGGAAGAAATGAGGAACGCTGTATAGAAGATTTACAATGGACGACTTCAATACAAATTTGCGAAACCCGTCCGATGCTTCGACAATTGACTGTCTGTGATATGATCTGCGACCAACCCCCTCGACGTCATGGCGGCCCGTGGTGGCGGCTTGTATGTGTGTGTATATAAGAGATATCTTGAGGAGGCTGGATGTTATACTTCCTTCACGGTGCGGGCAAACCCGTTCGCCAAAGAAAGCACGGTGGATCATTTTGTAGCACCCCCGTGGGGAATTCCAATGCATTGATAGGACTCCATAGTAAAAGCATGCACCCACAAACGGCGAGAATGGCATGGCAATAGAAGGGGGAGCCTGTACGTAATTTTGTGTATCAGAGTCGGACCCGCATCGGCAACCCGAAGCGTCGTGCCGTCCGGTGCTCGTGGCATCGGCGGAATCCATGCACCTGCCTCTGGGTGGCCTGTCTGTCTGGCCTGCCGTTTCAATCGATCAAGGGAGAAGAAGAAAAATTATGTTTCTCGTTTCCTGGCCGGCGAGTGCGGCGGTTGATAGATAACTTTTTTTTACCTTTGACATATTTTACTTCCCGCATGAGAAGCCGGTAAACAAAACGACGGACAAAGGCTAGCGCTGGTATTCCGAATTGGCATTTTTCTTCTGGCGCGTCGGCATATGCGAGATTCGAGCGGAATTCCATAACTTACTTAAATATCGTGGTGTCCCCGACGTACGGCCGAGTGCGCCACTCGCCCTCTCCCGACTCCCGTCCCGCGCCAGCCATCTCGACCGGCCCCTCAACAACTGTTTGCACCCGTCGACGAGCCCGGTCGTCCAAGCCCGCGATACATCCACCGACGACAAACGCTGCGAGCCAGCCGCCAGCATGAAGTTCGGGGAAACGCTCAAAAAGTCGCTGAAGGAGGAATGGAAGGACAACTACATCGACTACAGCAAGCTGAAAAAACTGCTGAGGGAGAAGGAATCGGAGCCGACGCAATGGACCGAGCAGGACGAGTCCAGCTTTGTCGAGGAGCTGGTCAACGTCCAGATCGAAAAGGTCAATACCTTCCACGGCAAACTCGCCGGCGAACTGAAGGAACGCGTGAACGCCTGCGAAGCCAAGCTCGAACATCTCCTGCAACCTGCCGAAGGGCCGGAGGGTGGCTCCGGTGCTGCTCCATCGGCGGCGACGGCCGTTGACGAGGAGACCAAACAGCTGCTCGCCTCGGTCACCCAGGAGCTGGACAACATCTCCAAGGAGATTTCCGACCTGTACAAGTTCTCTCGGTTGAACTTCACGGCGTGCCTCAAGGCCGCGAAGAAGCACGATCGCCTCAAGCAGTACAAAATCCGGCCCCTGGTCCAAGTGCGGCTCTCGTCCCTGCCGTTCAGCTCAGAAGACTACTCGCCACTCTTGTACAGGTATGTGATAGCCTATCTGTACATTTCATATTCGTATATCCATCCGTATACGGTAATGCTAAATAATGCTCGGGGCTCTCCAGGATATCGGCTCTGTATGCCTTTGTGGGTCAGTACGACCAGACCGAAGCCGCGGAGTCGGGACAGTCGGCGCATTCCGCCACATACGAGTCTCATAAGTGTGAGTACACATGCCCATATTCTCCGTCTCAAACAACATGACACCAGCTAACTAACCGACCCCTCGTGATTTCAGTCTGGGTGCACCCCGACAACTTCCTCGAAGTCAAGACGTACATTCTGCGCCGGCTACCCGTCTTGATCTACAACCCCCAGGACTCCAAAATCGCACAAGCCAACCGGAAGGACCCGACACTGACTTCTCTCTACTTTGACAATTCCCAATTCGACCTGTACACGCACAAACTCGACAAATACGAGAGCGCCGCATCTCTCCGCTTGCGCTGGTACGGCCAGCTTGCCGAGAGGCCGGAGATCGTACTCGAGCGCAAAGTAGTCCCGTCGGCGGAGGGTGCCGAAGAATCAGCCGCGGGCACCGAGGAACGAGTGACGCTCAAGGACAAAGAAATCTACCGCTTCGTATCCGGCACAGATGACGAAATCTTGGAGCGAAAGATCGCTAAAACCCGCGAGCGAAAGTCGGAGGAGGAGGCGCGCAAGTACGAGAAGACGGCCAGGGGGATCCACAATTTCATCAAAGAGAACTCTCTTCAGCCGATCCTCCGTGCTGTATACACCAGGACTGCCTTCCAGATACCCGGAGACAATCAAATCAGAATTTCCATGGACACCGATTTAACATTCATTAAAGAGGATGCCCTGGACCCTTCAAGGCCGTCCCGGCCCGTCGAAGACTGGCACCGCCGCGACATTGACGACCGGAGGCTGGAATACCCGTTCAACGCCCTGCCAAAGGACGAGATCTCAAAATTCCCATACGCGCTCCTGGAGATCAAGATCCAGGCCTCATCCCTGGACGACCGCTCCCGAGAATGGATCGTCGACCTGATGAACTCGCATCTCGTCTACGATGCACCCCGCTTCTCCAAATTCGTCCATGGTGTCTCCGTACTCTTCGAAGACAACGTTAACAGCTTCCCCTTCTGGTTCGGAGACCTCGACAAGGACATTCGAAAGGATCCCAACACCGCATACCAGCAGGAGCAGGAGAAACTCAAGGCCGAAGGCGAACTTACCGTCGGTAGCTTCGTCATGGGCCGGTCTCCGCTTCGCGGCAGCCCCTTCCGCAGTCACGAAGGCTTACGCTCTCGCTCCATGGAGCCTGCGAAATCCCGCCACCTCTCAGCCGGTGCGGCGAAACGACCGACTTCGCAGAGCCCCCGAAGACGACCAACCCGCCAACCGTCAGCAATCGCCGAAGAAGCCGGCAGCAGTTCCCAGTCCACCGAGCAAGTAGCCGACACCACTACCGCCAAGGACTTTGCGAAATCCCGCCGGCGGTCCTCCGTCAAGCTGCCGCCCGGCGTGACCAAGCCGAGCTCGTACATCAAGGACGCCGGCCCACTGCAGGTCGAGGCGAAGGTGTGGCTTGCCAACCAGCGGACATTCATCAAATGGCAGCACATCTGCGTGCTGCTCGCCACCCTCTCGCTGGCGCTGTACAATGCCGCCGGCGAGAAGAACGACATCGCGCGCGCAATTGGCTTCTTCTTCACGGGTATCTCGGTGTTTACAGGCGTCTGGGGCTACTGGACCTACATTCGCCGCAGCGAGAGCATCCACAACAGGAGCGAAAAGGGCTTTGACAGCTCGTTGAGTCTCGTCGGCCCGGTCGTTGTCTGCATCACGGTTGTCCTCGCGCTGATGTTGAACTTCCTCTTCAAGGTACGTATGCTTAGACGCTTTAATAACGCTGGAGACTCGGCTAATTTTTCGTCTTATAATCTTGCAGTTCAAGATTGCATTTACGGAGACTTCCTGGTATCTGGTCGACTTGACGGAGGACGCGGCGGCTAACCTGCCGCCTAGCAACGTCGCAAGCCCGCCTTTCCTCGTCCAGGGACAGGGCCATCCTCTTGTCGGTTGATTTCGATATCCACTAACACGTGCACATCTAACTTACCAGCTTGAACCTTCATCTTCCGCTTAGTTTCGTGCTCATTCAACTTGCTAGTACTGCATGCTGCATGTCTTTCCGCAAGCGACATATTCGGGCATTTTTATCTATTATGTTATGCATGCATGTTTATCCACAGCTGTTCGCCTTTATGCCAGCTGCAAGTCTGCGTATTTGTATGCATTCAGTCCATTTACTTCAGAACCATGTATGATATATCGAAAATTACAGCCAGTCAACTCGCTAGTCCAAACGCCAGATCCTTCCAAATCCCAAACTTTCCACCATGCAACCGAGCCGCCTATCGACTCTTGAATACTACAACGACAGAACCAGCCCATATAATCTCCCCCAGTCAGGGTATGCGCTGCGGTAGACCGGTATCAAGCTTAAGCTGATACATGCATGTATGCGGATGTACAATACACATGAGCGGCCGTGTTCACATTGAGGGAATGCTGCTGTCCACCTCCTCCGCTTCGGAGTCGTCGTCAAATGTCTCGACATCGTCCACGGCGTCTTCTCTCATGCCGGGGGGATGGCCGAGGCCAGGCGTCACGTCCGAGATGTGTACGACACGTTTTCCATGGACCTAATACGTGAGTATACGGTTAGCCTTCGTTCTTCTTCTTTCATTTTAGTTGGGACGAGGGGAGTGACATACCTCCTTGACACCTTGTTTCCAGGACTGCCAGTCCTGCTCGTCGCGTATCAGGAAGGCCAACAGCATGCTAGGATCCATCTCTCTAAGATGCAGTCTTCGCAGCTTTCTTGTATGGCACATTTCGATTTCCTCGGGCGTGTATGTTCCGGGCTCCTTGCGATAGGGCAGGAGTGGTCGTGTATTGTGGGGGTCGAGGTAGAATAGGAACTGTCCTTGCACTCCAACGAAGTAATGCGACGCCGACGGCCGACCTCTAAATCGGGTGGTCAGCAAACTGTGATGATCGTTGTTGAAAGACGTCGGAGAGAACGTACCCCGCAATACCGACGGACTGCGACATCATGAGAGAGGATTTCAGAGCCTCCCAGTACACGGGCGTCACTCTCTCGATGCCGAGTCTGATTCCGACCAGGACCAGCGTCGGGTGGAATACACCGTCGTCCGATATCGCGACCTTGCGGAAAGCATCTTCGTACACATCACCACCGTCGCCGGTTATATATACCCTCAAGCCTTCGTCGTGTTGTGTCGCGAGCGCCCTTGATGAACGTAAGGTTAGCCAACATACCCCGAGAGCCGACCCATAGTAGCCTGGAGGAACTTACTGGATGCAACGTGCTGTTGCCGACGGCCCAAACCACTCTCCTGGGTAGACACCACAAGATGCTTCGCCATATTTAACAAAGTTGTGCAGAGAGAACGGTGCTTTAGGATCGTCGGCGAATAATGATAGTATGCGCTGCTCCTCCAGCGGCGACTTGCCCCGCCGCCAATCTAGCCACGATATCAGCGATCTGAACCACGGAACATCAACGACCACAGGATCCCGAACGGTGCATACCTCGACCCAGCTGTAATAAAGATATTGTGTTCGCAAGTACGCACTGGCCAGACCGTATCATACAGCCCCAACCTGTATCCGACGTGAAGCCCTCCTGGTCGGCCAGACTCCTCAAACGAGTGGCAAGCGTCATATTACTCCTCCCTGTGGACGACAAAGGTATCGGCGTGAAGCCGTTGCGGTAGGTCATCCAAAACCTGGCATCAAAGTCGTCCAAGAAGGCGTGCGGCCATCCATCGTCGTCCACCTGTGACAAAGTATCTTTGTGCACCTCAACCGCGGCCTCTGATGTGTCGGAGTCGGAGTCGTTCTGGGTCTGCGCGTCGGCGGATCCAGAAGTTGGCGAGGTTAGGATGACGGGGACCGAGTCGGTGGAGGAAGCGTTGACATTATCGTACTCGTCCGAGGACTTGGCCTCCGGCTCGGTCGTTTTGGAAGAGTACTCGAGGCCCAGGCACCAGATGGAGTTTTTCATGGGATCGTCGTTCTTAACGGGCGGGTCCCAGAAATACTGTATGACGCGCTGGAACTTGTCGATTCTGATGTTCATCATGCCAGAAAGCCCTCGAGCTTTGGAGCTCGATGCCGCGCGTGGCGTATGCGGGGGCCGAGGACTGGAGGTTAATGTCACTACGACTGACGAGGTTCCGGTTTTAGAATCGGCACGAAGCGACGACCGAGATCAAGCAGGACGCCTTCCGGTGTAGTAACTGGGTAACAAGCCCACTAGAGGCTTAAGCTCTACAGGCAGCCATAAAATATAGGCCTGTAGGCGGGGAGCAGGTGTCGCGGATAGCTGGTGAAAAGGAAACAAAGCCTAGGGAGCGAAAGAACCCGGTGTTAGTAAAGATGATGAATAAAAACAGGCGAAGCCGGGTAGAAAGGCGTGGAAGTATTCCGCGCAGTTTCGAGCGAGCAACCGTGCATAACCCGGCGGCTGAGGCCAACTAAGAGGTATCCGAGCTTTCGAGTCCAGCGGTCGAAACGAACGCCGCCAAACGGAGTTTCGTACCTTTGTCTCTCTTTCTTTCCCGAGGGCGGCCGTAAGAGGGAGTTTTGACGCCAGGTCCGGACTGCCGGGAGTGTTTCGTTTGCGGGATGATGCGAGGATAATGATGGAATGGTGATGGATGACAGGTGGGAGCTTGCGAGGCGGGCGGATGACCCGCCAAGAAACAGCCCCCACCAGCCAAAGCTCCGGGGTGGCACTTGCCTGCAGGGGACCAATGAATGATTCATTTGCTCCACGCCCTCGAGTTCTAACCTCTCCCTCCCATCACCACTGACTCAACTCCTATATATCAAGCGATCCCCGACCAGAGATCCGGAGGCGCACCTTTACAGACTCAACCTTTCCCGCCTGGATCGTACAATCGCAATCATGCCGCGTCGAAAGCAGCCGCGACCGGCGCCATCTCATCGCGCCAACAGCAATCACCACTCGAATCGCCACCAAGCTGCGATGTCGCCCCACGGCGGTCGACGAGGGAAAGCTCAGCGACTACTCTTGCTCGGTGATGACTACGACCTCGGCCTCTACGATAGACCCGGACCGACCCGAGGTAAAGCAAACCTGCCCTCACGCTCACTGAGGACCCACCCACCCACCGTCCATCCATCATGGCCTGGGATGTCGCCTGGGTCGGACTACGGCTGTTAACAGACTGGTGCTCTTCTTCGGAACCCTCTAGGCCACCATAATCTCACATTAGCGCAGGAAGCGCGGAACACTGAAGAGCGGGCCTACCGTGGCAATAGCGATAGGAAGCTTCGCCAGATGGGCATTACCTTCGTCTCGCCGCAAGACCCTCAAGACCCGGAAAATCTAATTGGAACCCTCCAATCTTCATCATCTTCGGAAGAAGAAATCGTTGATCCGATACAATCGCACGCTGACAACAGCTTGCACGGACCGGCGCCAGCTTCAGCAACTGCTTCCGATCTCGACAACGGGCTCACCGAGAGCCAGCCTGCCACGCCGCGCAAGAACCCGAAGATCGAAACACCTGTTACTCCCGTTCAACAATCGATCAATGAAGTCTCGTCTCCCGTAGAGGAAGTCGTGTTCGTACCCCGCAATCGACGTCGGAACCTTGCGGCACAGCCGGAACCCCAGAAGCCATCATCGACAACTATCCTCGAGCAAATCAAAGTCGAGACCAACGTCATCATGGAAAGAAGCACTGCAAAGAAAGACCAGACGATTGAGGAACCTCGCACCTTCAATGCCGGCAAATCTGCGTCAAAATCCCCAAAGAAAAACCGCAGAGGGCTGAAACAACCGGATTACGATGACATGGACGACGAGGAAGCCGACATCATGGAAGACTACATTAGGAACCTCCAAGAAAACGGCGAGACCTTAGATAGCGCCTTCTCGCTGCGTCTGCTGGGCAATCAACTACCCGAGGTTGACAGCGATGAACACCAAATCCCCTCCAATGATCCGCAAGCTCCGGACGAGGCATCATCCGAGACTTCGGAACCGAAGAGCAGCGACGAAGAGATCGAATGGGATGTCCACACCGCCATTGTCATAGGGAAGCGATACGGCGAAACTGGCATCGAGTACCTGTTCAAACCGGCTGGGTCCGCACTCGACGAAGCCATCTGGCTAGCCACCGACATGTTGGACGAAATCCAGCACCTGGTCGACCACTTCGAGGCCGGGCTGGGAGACGTCGATCTGCCCGAATGGAGTCAGCAGCAAGATGAGACGTTGGCAATGCTACTCCAGCAAGAAGACGACGATGACGAAGACTTCGAATTTGACGTCGACGACATGATCAGCATGATGAACGGCGGTCAGAACAAACGCGGTGTTTTCCCGAACGCCTCCAAGCTCGCAGACGCATACGACGACTTTGACATCATGGACCGCAACAGAGCCAGTCTTGCCGGGCCATCCAAACGCAAGCCACGCAAAGCCAGCCTCGCCTATCAAATCCCCGCCCAATTTCTAGCCGAAGAAGAGTTGGACGACGCGGAAGAGGACGAGATCCGCGCCCAGTTGGACAAGTACATCGCGCAGGACCGCGAGCGAAAGCGCGCCCGTAAGCAGGAGCGAGAAGACCGTCGGGCCGCCGGGCTCTTGGGTAAGGCCAAGGCCCCGAAGACCGCCTCGATGGACATCAGGAGCTTCTCGGACGGGCCTCTGGGCGGCCAAGTCAATGCTTTGATCACAACATTCCTCATGAACGGACTCACGGAAAGGTAGGCAAACCATTCACCCATTTTACCAACAATACCGGACGCTAACTTTACGGCTGTGCTAGACTCACCCTGCCACCGATGTCAAAGCAAGAACGCGCGCAGATCCACGTCATCGCGAGCAAGTTCTTCATGACGAGTAAGTCCCAGGGCAAAGGCGACGAGCGCTTCCCGGTCCTCTACAAGACAAAGCGTACCACACTGTTCGAGGGCGATGAAGCGGCGATCGCTGGTGTTCTCAGCGCCGTCGGCAATCGCTTCGCACGTAATGGTCCCGTTCGTGGAAACTTTAGAGCCCTGCGCCGCGGTGGAGGCGGAGGCGGCGGCGGCGAGATTCGCAACAAGGACGGCATGATTGTCGGGACTGGAGCTGCGGAAATCGGGCAGGGGAATAAGGGGTACGAGATGCTCGCGAAGATGGGATGGACTACGGGGACAGGATTGGGTAGTAACCGCTCGGGTATCCTGGACCCCGTTCAGGCCATCGTCAAGAATTCTCGCACCGGGCTCGGGTAATGCGTAGCCACGTTCGACATTTTATTTGTTCAAAGGCGGATGAGAATATTGTATAGGCAGAACTAGACTCTACATTTTTCTTTTTCATCTAAAGTCTAGTTTCCAACGAAATAACTATAATAACAGGGAAAAGGTGGATATGATAAGGTACTAAAAGATAATGGGAAAATCGAAAATAGAACCCGGACGGGTTGATTCTGACGCTGACGCTCGAGTACTCGGTAAACGAACCTGTAGTATTTCGCAGACGGCCGCGTTGCACAAGTCGCGGTTTTCCGCCGCCGGAATCTAAAATCTTAATACAACGTCAACTCTTCAAAAACCCTGCGACGTCCTTGACAATCACCGTCCACAGCCACCGGTCCACGAGCCCCCCACGGCACAGCGCAGCTAGCCTCTAACCAATTGTCGCTAGCTGCAGCACCGTCGCGTACCCGCCATGTTGACCAAGTTTCTCACCAACGTCGCCGTCAGCTTCAACCCGTTCTCCAAGCTGTCGAAGAGCACGCGGCTGTTCCTGTCGCTGCTGCCGCCGGACGCGCGCCAGACGATCAAGATACAGACCAAAGTGCTGCCGCGGACGAGCGAGGATGCACCCAAGATTGCCGTTACATTCAGTACGTTTGTCCATATATTCGCTTGTTGATGGATGTGAATATGGGCGGCTGGCTGATGATATTTGATGGGTAGAGGACGGCAAATTGATGGAACTCGAGCCGGGGAAGCTGTCGATTAAGGACCTCGTTGAGGAAGTCGACCGCCATTCGCGCATGCTGCGCAAAAAGGAAGAGCTGGGCGGCAACTGATCGTTCGATCGTTTACCCATTATACATGTGCCACTGCACTGCATGAATACACACCGTTGACATCGTATCTGGACGGAACTACATACACACATATACACTACATACATACATGATAGCTTTTGGTAGATGGATGAATGGATGGAAGTAATATTGAAAAGGGGAGAAAAATGAACAAGGCTGGCTGGCTGGCTAGATGAGAAATATTAAAATATATATTTTCTCGATATAGACACTCAAAAGAGGAAGATAGAAAAAGAACAAGATGAAAAAGATGAAGTCAAATGCTAAGGGTGGACAGCGTGCCTCCCAGCTCATGCATGCAACGGTGCTGTTTCCCCAAGGAATTAGCTGATGGAAGGCCAAATAGGAAAAAAACCGAAAAAAATAATCGACAAAAAAAAGTCCAATATGTAAAAGATCAAGAAGGAGGGGAGGAAAAAAAGATATCGCTCAAGCATCATATCCACCCGCTTGCTGATTTTCCGCCGCTGACCACTGCACCAAGCATATATCCGCATACTCCGCGCCCCGCCCCGCCGTTGCCATTACCTTGATATATAAATTCAAAATTCAAAATTCAAAATTCCAAAAAAGAAATGCACACTCTTCACACCTCCAGTATCGTTCTGTCCACGTCCTCCACCTCATTATCCAGCGACAGCCGCGCACAATTCAATATCACAACCTTGACAAACCCAGCATACGCCTCGCGCACCGCGCACGCGACGCACGTCCGGTCCACATCTGCCACAATCGCCGCAAGCCCCCAATACGAGCACCACGCCCGCGCGAACACCTCGTTATCGCACACGCCGAACGCTTCGATGACCAGCACCTCCTCCACTTCGTTGTTGTAGTACATTTCGCTGCCGCCAGCCTCGCTTTCCCCGTCGTTGCTGGCGTCCGTGATGTTGCTCCCCCAGTTCTTGATCTCCGTCAGCTTGTCCGGGCGGACGACGCGGAAGTCGTACGCGTTGTAGAGCACGTGTGGGCCGTTCCTGCACGGGTACGCTGCGATGAAGGGCGTGTCGTGGCGCAGGTAGACGCGCCAGGACTTCGACGAGATGGCGAACGTGATGGAGGCGTCGTAGAGCGTCGGGTCGCCGGGGTACATGCTGAAGTTCGAGCGGCCGGAGATGCTGCGGCTGCTGGTGCTGCGGCCGCTGGCGGAACGGCCGGAGATGCTGGAGGGGGGCCGCGGCGGCTTTTGCGAACCGGGGGGTAGGATGCGCATGACGGTTTGGGAGGTGGATGTTGCGGGTTGAAAGTTGAGGCGTTCGATGCGGATGTTGTCGGTGGGGGTTTCCAGGTCCGCTTCGATCATGTCAAAGTCGTCGACGTGCACGCTGGCCTCGTGGTCCGGAAAGGCCTCGCTGTTGGCGGCCATGTTGTGGATGTCGCTGGGTGTCAGGTGGCCGAGCGGTGGCGACTGGTTGATCAGGACGACTACATCGCGTTAGCATCCATATGTACATATTCGTCCAATTGGGATTCATTGATACCTTCCGAACGGTGCAGTTCAGGACTTGTCGGCAGCGGCCCCAGCCAGCCGCACATCTGCCGGACGCCTTTCGCCGCGCCTAGCACCCGACCGACAATGCACTCCCACGACCAGTACGTGGACCCCCGCCACTGTATCCCCGCGTTCGGAGCCAGATGCGACAGCGTCCGTATCGACGGCGGGGCATCCGGGTCGCAATCGATCAGAGTCTTCATGATGACCCACGGCATGGTCCGGCCGGGCAGCATCAGGCCCGTGAACCACGACATGCAGCTGACGCTGCGGTCCTCCACCGCCTTCTCCTTCGCGTCGACCTCCGAGAGGATGAACTCCACCTCGGGCATATTGGGCCACCTAACCGAGCTCCTCATCAGCGACGCTGCGCCGATTACACACACACATACGGCACAATACTCACTTTAACGTCCACCCGAAATTCCGCAGTATATCCACCTGAGTGTTCTTATTCTGGAAGTGGAACGTAACCGTCGACTGCGCCGCGGGATGCGCCGACGGCGAGCTCTCGATCTCCACGTTCTCCAGCCACCGCTGCGCGAGCACCAGGTCGTACCGCACTTTTACCGGCCACCCGTACGTCTGTCCCAGCGAGTTGTTCAGCGGGCTCCGCGACGTGATGCGCAGGAACAGCTCAAGCGACAGCAGCAGCTGGTGGAAGAACTTGTTGTTGCCCGCGCTGTCGTCGCGGTAGAAGAATTCCGGCACGATCTGGTTCTCCTGCCGGCTGAAGTCTATCCATTCGGGCCGCGCGAGCACATCGATCAGGTCGTATACCTGCCGGCCCATCTCGAAGCGGTGCGGGTCGTCCGCGCGCGTTATGCCGTCGTACAGCAGGTTCGCGTATAGCTCGTGGTACAGCAGCGTCGGGTCCTATGATAGATACCATGCCATTCCATCCGTTTTCCATTAGCTGCGAGTCCTACTGATGATATGCAGCCATTGTATATATAGCTGTTGTCGGGTATTCGGTAAATGTATCTATGTCGGTTTTAATGCTCTTACTTACACGGTCCTCGATTCCCTCGTGCTTGAGCTTGCGCAGCCGCGCAACGACGTAGTTCATATTCAGCTTTCGCAGCTTGACCGTCCCGCCGTCCAAGGGTGGCCCTCCGTCCAGCGGACAGCCGAACGAGGCAGCGTAGGCCGCCAGCGTGATGGTACCGGGATAGTAGCCGAACGCATTGCGCATGTACGGCCGGTCCAGCGAGTCCTGCGGCCGATTGGCGTCGGACATGTCGTGGAAAAAGTCCTCCTGGAACAGCGCGCTGTCCGTGCCTTCGTCATCCCATCCATTCGTCGGCAGCACGAAGAAATGGAACTGGTTCTTGATGTAGGGCACCTCGCGACAGGTGCCCTGGAAAACTGGGGCGCCGCGGGAGATGTACCGCCGGGCCTGGTCGCGCGTCAGGTACTGGGAGTGCACGTCGTGCGGGGGCCAGTCGGCCGGCAGGGAGGACTCGAGCTCGCTGCTGGCGGAGCGGGAGCGGGAGCGGGTGAGGGAGAGGTCGATGGCGTCGACGGGGACGACGAGCAGGCTGCCGTTTTGCTCCTCGATGTAGCGGTAGCGGCGGGAGGATATGGATTTTGACTCCGGGGTGGTGACCCGCGTGTCGTCGGAGCGGGTGACTTGGCTTTCTTCTACATCCTGGAAGTTCGGGATCCCTCCGTCGGCGCAATGCGGCGATTGCAGCGCGCGGGGGACGGCAGTCAGCGGGTACGCTGGGTGTGCGACGTAGCGGGATTCGGGAGGCGGCAATTGCAGGGCATGATGCAATGCGTATGGCAAGGTGGGTGGTTTGAAAATGGGAGCTTGTCCGACTCGCACCTCGTAATGCTGTGAAAAGGATTCTGACCTCCTTGACATACCCCGCTGCCAGCCCGGAAAGTTGGCAGGATATGGAGTTCTGCTCATCTAGGCCTTCCTGGATGTATGCGCGTGTGGTGTGAAAGGTATCCTTGTATGCGTCGGTATAGCTAGATATACCGAGCGGCCGCGAATGCGTATGTATGTATACGGTACAGCGGCGAGAGGTAGCTATTGTTTTTTCCTGCCTGCGAGGGTCGTCCGTCCGGGTAGGGCTGCTGCTGCGACGCTCGAAGAAGCCATCTATCACATCAAGCCATCACCGGAGGGGAGAGGAGGTGCGAGAGCGTCCAGGAAGTTCCCGTCCGAGGAGAGTACTCCGGAGTGTGCTGCTCTGCTCCGCTGGCGGACTGTCCGTCGAACTATACTAGCTTGCTGGCTGGCTGGATGTCTCAGGCTACCTGGCGAGCTCGGTCGTCTACGCACGGCCGGGTGGATGTCCGGATGAGATGTCGGGTCTTTGCAACGGAAAGGATGAGTGGTGGTGTAATGCAATGGCGTCGAGGTGGATGTCGATTCGGATCTCGAAGCTCGGGAGCTTGGTGGTTGCGCTGGTCTGCAGTGGTCGGGGGGAAGAACTGGACAGCTCGCAAGGGCACCGTCGGACAGCGATGACAGCCGGAGAGAGAGAGCCAGTCAGCGATATGTCGGCCCAGCTGGATAGTATTATCGTCCCATGAAGCCGGCAGAGGTACCGCTACATCGGCCACAGGCGATGCGATGAGGCGGCCGGGAGCGAGGGAGGTACTTATACCGCCGGGCGAATTTACCCCTCTATCGCGCGGATGCGCTAGCTCGTTTCCAGCACTCTGCCACAAGACGTCCTGCATGGATCCATGGGCCTCCGCTCCACCAGCCTGCTACTTCCTACGTGTCTGCGCTCGCCGCTGCAGCCAACCACCGTCGCGGCAGTCTAGACGGACACTTGTGCATGCAGCGAGGCTGCAGTCCGAGATTTGCTACCGACTAGGCATTTGCTAACGCTGCCGTTCAATCGCTGGTGATGGAGGGCCGGCGTGACATGGCACCCGGCACGAGCTTCTCACGTTTCTCTCTTAAATTTACATCGTCCTAGCTGCTGCATGGGTGCCAGGCGAGCTAGTCGGTTACGAGTTACGGTCGAGTGCTAGCGGTGGATGCTACCATCCATCCATCCATTGCATTACCTCAGATTGAGAGACTGGCAGGTTGTATATTTGCGAAGATCGCATGCAGGTAAGCAGGCCAATTCTGCGGTATGCATATATGAAGTAGTGCAGGGCAGTGTAGAGTAGATTCGCAGTCTGGGTGTAATATATTGTAGCTGGCATCGTGTATGTAATATATGCATGCATGCAGGTGTACGAAGGGTGTGGAATTAAGTGAAGTGACCTGGCGACGCCAGCCAGCCAGCCCGCAAAATGATCAAATCGAAATAACAGCCGTGCAGCAGAGGAGCGAGGCAAAGAAGAAACCACGACATGAGAGCCATGCAGACAGGAGATGTTAATTTCTGGAGGAAGGCAGAAAAGAAAAATGTATAAGAACGGCAACTAGACTCCGCCGATATAGCCCGTGTAAACATGATTGCGGAACGAACAGGAGAGGAGAAAATTTAAAATGTTGAAAGGAAAAGCGCTAGCCAGTCAATTCGAGATATTAAACGGCGCGAACACAATTCGATTCGGATCAGATCAGGCACACATGCATCCGGCGCACGGTCAACCGAGCTGGATGTCAAATAAAACTCAAATTCCGTCAATAGTGAAAGCCAACGCCGGCCACCCAAGCCACCAGATACAGGATATGACGATAAGATATCATGCGCATCTCCAAATTGCAAAACATGTTGACCCGAGGGGAATATACCAAATTATAGAAAGAAAGAAAACAAGACTGAACCCCTCCCATGCATGGGGAATGTACATGTCGGAAATCCGTAAACCTCCCGTATCCCAATTCGAGCTACATCAGATAATAGCGATATCGCCCGATTCAAAAATAATCCCAGCAAGCGACACCCGCCGGAAGATAGGCGAGAGCAATCCAAGAAAGAGAAAGAACGCCATTCTGTCGGGACCTCCTCGAACTACCAAAAAGAAAAAAAAAGAAAAAACAACCCAGTCCGGTCCGGAAATGCTCGAGCGGAGACAAGAAACGATCAGATCATAAACGCCAGACAAAGGAAAGATTAACAGGATCAAAAGCACGAACACCGTGTATTGTGAGAAGCAAACAAGCTTCGAAAAAAGTCGACATCCAAAAGACTCACAGGGTAACTCCAACAAACCAGCCAGAAAGTGAAAGAAAACTCCAGGATACAAGACGTGTTGCTGGTCGTAAAAGCAGGGGATATAAATCGGATCAGTCTAACCCTCGAAAAGGACAAGCAGCCGGAAAATACAATCTCTAGGGTTCTCGGACAGAGCCAGCGGGTAAGGAAAAGCGAAAGGACGCAGCACAACATGGAAACAAAACTCAACAAAGGCGGAGTGGAGAGACAACACAAACATTATTCACGACTCCAAAATAATTCCAATCGTGGACGACATGACATGAAAGAAAGAAAAGGAGGAACACTCGCAACAAAGGAAACCGCTCAGAGGTGCTGCTTCAGAGCTTGAGGTGAGAGCCAGCCAACCTTCTCGAAAGCCGCGAAGAGACGAGATGCCTTGTTGACATCGATGTGGCAGACCTGCTGAGCGTGAGTTCGCGAGAAGACCGTGTTGCCGGCGCGGAGCCGTGTCACCCTCTCGAGGAAGATCAGCCGTTTCTGGGTGAGATACTGCCCGCACGACAGCTTGAGCGTCGAGGCGAGGTGTTGCTCGGCCTTGTGGAGCTGGTCGCGATCCGGGTCGTTGGAGATGTCGAGCGGAGCACCGGACCATTCGACGTGCAGGCAGCGAGGGTTGTCGGGCAACAGATCAGTCGACGGCGTGACGTCCTCCACGGTCGAATAGTGGATGTCCTTCCTGGTCGTGGTCACGGGCTTCGACTGCCTGCTGAACTTGGGCTTGACGACCTTGCTATTGTTGTCGAGAACCTTCTGCGTGCGGACTCGCTCCCGTGGAGACGTCAGGATGATCTCGGAACCGGAGCTTCGGGACCGCGAGTGGGAGTGGTGAGATTTCCGAGGACCGGGTGTCACTGGCTTCGGAGCGATGACGTGAATGAGCGGCTTGACCGTCCTCGCCGCCCTCGCGGACAGAGCCTGTTGCTTCAAGTATGCCCTCTCCCGTCGAAAGAACTCTGAAGGGTTCCGGAAGCAATCCTGCCACGCCGACGACCTGAAGCTTGGAGCCGTGGCTTGTTGTGACTTGGCGGCGACAGGCCTGCTGGTCGCCACTCTCCGATCCTCCACAACGGCATTGTTATTCGGTGCGCTCGCGGATCGTTCACGGTACGGCTCCGACGGCGGGAACAGCGGGGGGTGATTCTCCTCACTCGAGGGGGTGTCGTAGAGCAGCGGGTCTCTGGTGTGGATTGTTGGTTCCAGCTCCGAGGGGGCCTCTGATACCTGGCGGGCGACGAATGGCGACGGCGGTGGCGAGAGGATGCCGCTGAGCGAGGGTGCCTTCTTCCCGCCGCTGGACGAGGGTCGGGATTCGACATAGCCCGACGAGCTGTCCGGGCGGGGCGAGTACGCAAAGCTCATGGCAGGTCGCTTGAAGGGCGATGGTTCTGGAGTTCGTGGCATTTGGGAGGCGGAAATGATAGTTGAGTGGTTATCTTCGTGGACAATGTGGGAGCTGAGGTCCGATTCCATATCTCAATCTAGGATGCGGATGTTATATGCCACGTGTGGTGACGAGAGGAAAAATAAAACGGCCGTCGAAGACACGCGATTGAATTTCAATTCAATCGATCGAACAGCCTAGGCAATGTCTGTTTCTTTATAGTAGCTGCCAGAAGCTAGACGCAGGGCGCGAAAGAGTCAGCGGCCAATCGGAGTAGGATTGAGCTAGTGCAGGCAAGGATGCGTGTGCAAAAAGCGCAGCGAGGCTACCTATATAGTCGCTACGATGTGGAAGCACGGAAAGAAAGCAAGCAAGACAGACGGGAAAGGATTCGTAATACCCAAAGGGAGCGACGGGCAGGATTATGCTAGAAGAATGTGGCTTGGGGGAGGGGGGTGGGACCGGATCCTGGGGGGGGTGTTAGGAGATAAGTATAAGTGACTGGAGTGACTGGGCCGGGGCGTCTGGCGATGACTAAGCTAGGCAGGCAAAGCGGTGCAAGAGCCGTCTTGGCTGTCACCCGGGCACACGGCCTGACTTGCAGGAGTGACGACGACTCTGCGTGACGCCTGTTTTATCTTTTTAATTTTGAGCCGACGCCGACGGAGTGAAAAGCGTCGTCGACGGGGCAGATGGTGATGCAGACAAGGGAAAGCCAATTGCGGGTGCTTTGCTTACTCTCGCGGAAAGCGGTAAGAACAGCCTTGCCGGCGTGTTGGGGCCAGCTTGCGTTGTTGTTGTGGCAAAGCTCGCTGGCTTTCTGTTCCGCCGCTGCTATTTGTCAGCGCTTTCCGTCCGTTTCCAAAAGGACGAAAAGAGACAGCCGGCCAGCAGAGGGCGGTCACGTGCGGGCTGAAAGCAGTCGCCGAGGGCGATTCAATCAGACTCAATTGCAATCAACTGCAGAGCTGCAATTGAATTGACTTTGGTCGAATTGGAATCGAATTGAATTTGGATTGGGGATCGGATTGGGGTGGGCGGTGCAATGTAAAATAAGAAGAACAGGAGCTTAGGATTATAACACTCCCGCAAGCAAGATAAAATAGAATAAAACCCAGATGCGAATAAGGCATGCAATGGAGCCAGGTAAGCAGCAGAATGACGAAGAAAAAGGGAAGCAGGAGTCAATTAGATAAAAAGAATAGAAAAAAATAGAATAGAAAGGAAGGCTCTCGGCGACAGCGAATCCACGTATACGGCACACATACGTACTGACCTGGCCGGGACGTACGTAAGGCCCAGATGTGTGTCCGAACAATGTGCGATCGTCTGGCACTTTCTATGGCGGAGGCTGTACCGCCGTCCGTCTGTACTGTGCTGCTGCGCTGCACCCAAGCAGCAGCAGGCAAGAATGCATGCTGCGAATGGGATGGGACGGACGGGGGACAAAAAAGCAAGCGCAAGGCAGGGCAGTTGCAAGGGACAAACGATCTTTCGTACTCGAAAATAACAAAGCATGTCCTACTTTGTATGTATGCATCCTGGCCTAGCTCATCCTGCGTGGAAGCGTAAGAGTCACTCACGCACTCGCTCGCACCGTCGTCACTCGTCACTCGTCACTGGCTCCTGCTTAAAACCTTTTTTTGCGCTGCTGTGCTTTGTGCGCTGCTGTGCTTTTGCTCGAGCCAGAGCCTTGTTTCAAGATGACGGCAGTCGGCGGGCGCCCTGGGCTGCGATAGGCCAATGGCCGGCCGCAAACACCGTCCAGCCGGGGTGGGAAGAGAGCCAATTGGACCCCAATTTGGATTTTTTGGTTTTTGACTCTCTGCGGAGCCCGAAATCTAAACTGAACCAGACTGGATTCGATTTCGCATTGCATTTTGCTTTGCATTTGCGCTTGCATCTGCATTTGTCGCCCAGCTGGGACGACTCCGACAGCGCAAGTCACATGCGAAGCAAGCTGCGTCTGGAGCAGACGAGGCACGGATGAATCAAAAACCAATGCTGTCGCAGCTTCGAGGAAAGACGGAGGTGATACCTGGCCAATGCGATGCCGGCTGCCCAAGTGGGTAGCATGGGATGGACGGAAAGCGAAACGCAAGACAGAACGGACAAGAAACATGCAATCGGTCGCTTACCAGAAGTCAGGCTGGGGGTGGGTGGTGGTTCTCGTTCCTCGATTCGAAGGATAGTAAAATAAAAGATGAAAAAAGATGATAGTTTTTTTGTGGGAGATCGATTGACTCTGAGAAGGATTCGAGGGTTTTAATTGTGACCTGGTGAAAAGTATGGCTTCTTTACCGTGTCCTTGGGCCTGGCCAGCTGGGCTTTTGGCTGTTCCCGGGCTGAGGATTTTTGAGCAAGATATCGAGATGACAGTGTGCGGTGTAGAGCGACCACGGATGCGCGCAATCGGCTGCTGGACCGGCGGAAAAGGCGGAGCAGGAGGAGGAATCGGATGGAGAAGAGGCTCGTGGTGCTAAATATAAGAACCTTATATAAAAATAATATATACGAGAGATCGAATCGAGCCGGGGCTGCAGGTAAGAAAGAATGCTGCTCGCTCGAGTGCTGCCCTGCCAGCTGCTGATGCTTGTTAATTGCTGATGCTGAGGTGATGCAATGCAACCAACACAAGCGACAACGCAGCCTGCGCCGAATCGACTGGTTGACTGGCGGACTGGTGAATGACAGGCGGATGGCTGGCGGGAAGGAATTGGCTTACGACAGAGGAGAATTGCCGGCTGGCTGGCTGTTTAGCTGGCTGGATGTTCAAGCAGCCTGTTTGGCTGGCTGGCTGGCTCTCCGGTCTGGGGCGCCGTGGAATGCTGCGGAGGAATTGAGAATTGAGGGCGGACTGGATCGGACTGGATTGGATTGGCGATCGAGGATTATATTAATTGTCGGCGGCGAATTGGAACAAGAGAGAGGGTTGATTAATACTTCTTCAATCCATGCTGTATTGTATGCATGTATGTGAGTGAATGCACCGGATCTCGAGCGGATGGAATCCAGTTCCAGGGAGGGCAGGCAGCTGGGCCGGCAGGCTTCGTCTAGATAAAAGGGCACTGGACCATCCATACCATCCATACCATCCCATCCCATCCTGTCCAAGATGCAGCTGCTGTGCAATACTAAAAGTATTAGTGCCCAGCGCCCGGCTGCCATGTAAGTGTGAATGGGAAATCGCAATGGGGCCCGTCTTTGCGCAGCGCCCGCCGCCGCCGCCGCCTGCGAAAGGTGACATTACATCTGCCTTCGCAGACAACTGCTATCTTTGGTCATGTACGCCTCCTGTGATTGGCTGAGCGGGCTGGACGGAGGGTGGTGGTCAGGTTGACCACAGACCGGACTCCTGGGAAGCTTTTCTTTTCTCGCCCGTCGTCTTTTCTTTTTCCTCTTCTTTTCGATCATTTTGGATTTTGATGTGTCTCTTGACCGGAGAGCAGAAGCAGGAAAGACGGACGGGGCAGCCAGCAGGAAAAAGCAAGCCGGCTAGGCTGATGATGGTGGGGCGGGCCAGACGAGGTGTGTGTCACCAGACGCATAAGTCGCATTCCCATGGCCTTTCCTCTCTTCCCGCCCCCAGGGATTGACTGCCAGAAATTGACTGCGCGGAGTGAGGAGAAGAAGGAAAAGAGGGGGGAGTGAGAGAGGGCGGTAATTGACAGCTTGGAAGCTTAGTTGAGGAATGCAATGCAAGCGACGCACGCAATCAATCAATCAGGGTGGTCGATATGGATACGATACGATACGATACGATGATATCGACGCATATGCACATATCCAATATTCCATCGATGCGAGTCTGAGTCTTCGAACGAGCGACCGGCCGACCGAAGGAAGCGGAGCAGGGATGGTCTGGCCCGCCTTGCATGGAGGATTGGATTGTCCCGTCGAATGTAATACATGTTGGATACTTGATGACATGCGCTTGCATCTGGCCTGGACAGACCGCCCTTCTTCGTGCAGCAACTGTGCATGACAGCAGAAAACATCGGACGAAAGGTCCTGCAGTGCTCGCTACCCTGGCCCGGCGGCTGATTGGGCAGAAATCTTTTATGTTCGAATCGAGTCCGCTCGTCTGCTCGACGAGGGCGTACGAGCTAGCTGCTTGGAGCTTGCTCGCCCGCTGATTGGCCTCCATGGCCCGGCTTCCGCCTGAACCCGATCGAATCGGGACTTGACTAAGAAGTGAATTCGAACAACTGCCTGCCTGCTTGGTCGTAAGCTCGCTTTCTCTGCTGACGGGCCAGGTCGATATTACGTCCGCGCGAACCGCCGGAGCTGCGAGTGCTCCGTCGGGCGGACCCTCGAGCTCGACGACGACCGCGCAGCGCAGCAGGACAGCGTACGCATCGCATTGGGTTCGCAATCCATCGGTTCGACGGGGATCAAGAAGCTGCGAAGCCTCGGGATCCGGGGACCAGAATTGCAAGCTAATAGCGTTATTACCCAATCCATTGCCCAACTACGGCGTCACTAAGTGACTGGGCGCCGCACATACATACGAACTAGCACGGTGCACAGCAGTATAATATGTACTATACAGCCTGATATGATATGATTGCCTGGCCTGCCTGTCTGTCAGCGACCGCAGTCAATCCTTCCTTCCTTCCGGCTTGTTTTCTTGACGCCCAAGCTAACTAGCATACCTGCTAAGCAGCGCAGCCAGCTAGCGAGCATCCGGTAGTACAGTATAGTGGACAAAAGAAAGCAGCCTTCCATCCTTCGCTGCATGGTATCTTTTCTTTTCCTTGCTTCCTTCTTTTCTTCCTTTTCTTATTTTAGAGCCTGCCTACCCCTCCCCGCCCGGCTGGCCTCGTTTGCGCATTGCATGACTTTGCAAATCACTGGGGCCTCGAGGTGGGAGGGAGGGTGTCGCTGAGCGAGCCTCGTGGCTGGTGCGTGGGACAATCCATAAATTACGCACAGAAGGAAAGGTGCAGGCAGGTGCAGGTGGTGTGCTCGATTTTGACGCTCAACTTGACCTGCTGTGGCCCCACCAAGGATCCGACCGGCCGTCAAACCGTCTACCGTGCGAGTTAGTTGGAATATGATATTAGTGCTATACTTGCGAATTTTGTGCACTTGTACAAAGTACATGTACCGCCCGCCGGCTGGAGCGTCTATCACATGAGTCCCGAGTACATTTCGCAAGCCTCGAGCGATTCCTCACCACCCCCGCCGCCCGCCGGTTAGGAACTTGCTTTTAATAGTTGCTTTCTTATTCCGAGCGTGCGTCTTTAGTCTCCTGTACTTTTTCATCTGGTTTCTGGCGATTACCCCTCACTAGCAGGCTGGTAGGCCGTAGGCAGGCAGGCAGGCAGGCTCACAATATGATTGATCCTAATGTACTCTGCCGTTAAACGGTATGTAGCTCAACAGCGGAATCCGGTCGACGGTCTACATACCAGACATGATGTCTGTACATACGGTACACGGGCTGCCGTCAATGCGCATGTGATCACTAGCAAGCACCAAAATCGATTCCGGGCCATTGCATTGGGGGGGAATATCACCTCTCACGGGTTCATGCACCTTGATCATATTGATCATGATTGCGATTGGGTCAGATGGATCAAAAATCCAATCGCCCAATCAGTCGATTCAGCGGTGCTGTAATTATACATTATGATATCTGACATTCGCATTAATTGTGTAGCATGTAGTGCCGTCGACGATTTGGCATGTGTCTTATAATATTATAGCTGATTTGAAGAATTGCTTATCGATAAGCCTGCAGGCTGGCGGTGCAGTCCGCTAATTAACAACGTACCGACCGCCGCCGACCGACAGTAAGATCACGTCGTCGAATCGAATCTTCCTCCCACGCAAGGGCGTAGCCTGGTCGTCCGTCCGCTGCATCAATCTGCAGCAGTATACTTGGTACTAAGCTAGCTAGGAGGTAGCCGGTAGCTCGCTCAAAGCTTGACCCAACCGGTAGTGTACCTTCCTACGCTACGCTACGTACGCCTGGCGTGAAAAGCGGCTGCATGTGCAAGTATTGTGCATGTGCATGCCTCGTCTGAGGGGGCGGAAGGTACGCTGCTGCATGGCATGGAGCTTTCGACGGGGTCGAATCGAATCGATATCCCCGGCTGCGCTGGTCTGGTCTTTGCAGCTTCTGGATGCGCGCGTAGTCACATACGTCCATTCTACAAATCGCACGGGTCAATGCAGCCCAATGCATGATCAAGGACGATGACGATGATCGGATGCCGAATGTGCTCCTGTGCGGTGTTGGAATTCTAACGTAGCAAGACTGGATCGGATTCCGGAGCGGACCAGCTGTTCCAGCTTGGCTAGCCTTGCAATGGCTAGCGAAATGTTAATCAATTCATTCCTTAGTTTATCGTATCGCCGAAGTATGTATACATGTATGGAGACAGACTAAATGTAAAAAGTTGGCCGAATCCGAACAGACATTTCTGCTTAGCGCCTCGCCTGAAAGAACTCGACTGCTCGATCCAGCGATCGCATTAACGTCGGGTCTCGGAGCTCGACCGAGTTCAGGTCAGCTCCGGCCCAGCGCTCAGAGGACACACAGACTGCATGCTCAGACCTAGGTCCGGTCCAGATCCAGACCAGGCGTCATTATACTTACGGCATTGCGTGGATAGCGCCCGCCCCGGCATTCCAGTGGCACGGAGCTGAGAGTGCAGCTGAAGTCACCTCGCTCCTCAGCTCCTCCTGAGCGCGACCCGATTCAATCAATTATTCCTTGGTAGTTTTTCTTTCTTTCTTCTCATTGATATGTACAAGTATACTTACTTGCTTGTTCAGCAGGCACGGCACGGCCGGTAACCGGTACGGTATAGCATGTGTAAGGTGCATTGCTTAGGCTTACATATTCCACGACAGGCTGGAGTGTCAGAACTGTTTAGCTTAAGACCACCCGCGCGCCCCAAACCGGCTAGTTGAGCGATCGAGCCGTCTCTCAATTGCGGCCCTTATCTCATCTAATGCTGCATTGCATGATGCTAGAGGCCAGCTGCAACCAAACTAAAACCCAGTTCTATATCTATCCTTTAGAAATAACAAATTCGGAGACGGCAGAGCATCATGCACGGTGGCTTTACGGTAGCAGTTTTTGTAATTATATCATATCACTCGCCTCGCCTCAGCCAACCAGTGAGACTTGCGGAGAAGCCTAGCAGAGACAAAGAACAAGCAAGACAAGGGAAGGCAAAGGGTACCCCACACCCGCCTCGGGCGCGAGCCAAGTTAGCTAGCTCCTCCTGTAGCTCGCTGACCAGGGTGGCGCTCGTCTATGTAAGCTGCGCTGCGCACGCATGCATGCGGGCAGGGTAGCCAGCGATCATGGGGTCAGGTCATCCCCGCCGATTCCGACTCGGCCCCAACATCACTTCCATCAGAATATATATACTTCTTGGCCTTACGTCCGCGCTAGCTGAAAAGCTAAAGACGACATGACATGCTTGCTACACCATCGATTGAATCATGGTTTTTTACTTTTGGTTTGGGCGGAATTCAAACAGGAAACGGACATGCAGACTACATTCCGCATCTTATCCATCCATCCATCCATCCCCTCCACCCATCCATGAATGACATCCAACCAACCACCTTGCATGCATGTATATCATATTTCTGGGCAGATGGGCCAAGGCGAGGTCACGATCACAGTCCCGTACGTACGTCCCCCAGTTGCAACCGTCCCTCGCTTGCAATGCAATGCAACAGGGCTCGCTAGTGCCGTCTGTCCTGTCCGTCTGTCCGTCTCGTCAAGTTGCAAGATGAGCGTAATTAACTTCCCGACAGGTGTGTGCGCCTCATTACGCACCGGCGAATGACCAGCTGCTCGGGACCTTGTGATTCACATTCTTCGATCGATATCTGCGAATGCGTGATCACTCGTGAGGTACTATCGATCCACACCGACGATAAGTTAAAAAAGAAAACCTTCAACTTCGAAGCTTCTAGTAAAAGTAAGACAGACGACGAGGAGGCGCGGCGAATCGAATCGAATCAATCGCTGATCTGATAACGCTCGCTGCTGCATATGCGCATGCGCCGCACGGTCCACTCGATTGACCTGCGTGCGTGCGTACGTACGAGGCTCGACTGATCCAATGCGTCAGTACGAGAATTGTCTATCGATATCATATTATATTATATTGTATGATATTATGATATATGATGATAATGTCGTAAACCGATTTTGAGTTTTTCATGCAATGCATCACGGCCTGGATAGGTTGCAGCTAGCTAGCCACTGCACTCGCTCGCTACCTTGGCTTCGCAATCGGCTCCCGGCAGCATGGGATTCGATTAGAATATCACTACCGCATACCGCATTGTCTCGCTCGTATATCCGTCGCGTACGTCCGTCCGCCGCTCCTTACCTCATGCATATAAGTACCGTACCGTACATGCATACATATATACTATATCATACCGGACGGCAGGACAGGCAGGCAGGTATGCCGCTTGAACTTAACATTCGCCAGGAGTCGACGGCCAACGAGCCACTAGAATCGTGTAGAAAACGCCCGTCGCCCACGGTCCAATACCCTCCCACCGCGTATATGCACGCACTCCGACCCAACGGATATAATATCGACACTATATATCGATCACGGACCGCCTCTTAGGCTTCAATAACTTCGTATTGCATTGCAGACCTGCACGCACGGGATCTGACTCAGACGGCTCTGGCCTATCGCGTACCGTGCCTTACGCCTCACGGGGTTCTATACAGCTAAGACGTGACCCCTTTACGTCTCGATCCGGCTTAAGCTTATACTTAGTGGCATAGCTAAGCTTGCTATAGTGCTTGTATATTCAAGTATAACGGTATAGTATACGATGGATGGGATGGAAAAACTAATGGCTAACGGCGCCGAGCCGTCGAGGCCGGGCGAATCATATCGTCTCTCGCTAATCTTCCCTTTCATTGCATTTTGCATTCCGCATCCCACTGGCAGCTGGGAAACTCCGTCTGTCCGTCTTCTGTCTGTCTGTCTTTTGTCTTGTCTTGTCTCGCCTCGCAATCGTAGGTACGCTAGGGCCATCAACTTGTTGTATCATACAGAAAAAGCGACGATGAACGTTACAGCTAACTTAACACAAGAATAAGAAATGAAGAAAAAGGAAAAACTTAACAAACGACTTTCAAGTTAACAGCGAGCGAATAGGTAGAATGGTGTCATACGGGGAACAATTTGGTTTGATCTGGCCTGTTCAGTTCTTGTCTTTTTTTCGATCATGTGTCTGTCTTCCATGCTTGGAGCTGGTCTCGGGTGGACATGTGAAAGAACGAGGGAAAGAAAAGAAAGTTGAGAAAAAAAGATGAAGCAGTAAACAGGAGGCAGGAATATTCAAGGGTGACGCTTTCCATGGTTTACAGACTGTCGACCTCCCAACCCAGATGAAGAAGAAATATAACAGATAATCTCAAGTTTTTGTATACGTAAAGCACATACGCGGTATTCCTTGATGCTTTTGATCGGTTGTTTTCACGAATTCCTTGATTTTTCTTCCTCCCTCCTCCTTCGAGTTTTCCTTTTTTTCACAAAGTTGCAAAGCAAGCCGGCAGGCAGATTTTCCAGTGAAACAAGATTACGAAAAGTAGAGAAGAAAAATTTGCAAAGAGCAGAGATAGAAAAAAGAAAATGAAAGAGGCGCTGTGGCAAAGAGGCAGCGCTGCGGAATTTTGGCCACTAGATAAGAAACGGGATCAAGAGAGCGTCGTGGGAAACGTGAACATCTCGACGTTTCAATCAGGCTGTAGCCTCGCCTTCAGGGCACTGGCTCATGACATGGCCGGGCTGCTTGCATCTGTTTGAGGGATTTCAGCGTTAGATTGCGTACTTGCATTGCGACGTCTTGACGGGATGGACCGAAAATCGGCAGGAGGTGGTTGCTATAACTCACTTGTAGCAGACGCGATCCTGCTCACTAGGGCAGTCACGAGAAAGATGGCCGATTTGCCCGCCTGACACACACTATTAGTACGACTCATTCTGCATAAAGGTGGGTAGCACTGGGAGGGGTGTGGCATCCATACAGTTGTAGCATTTCTGGCCCTGGGTGCAGTCACGAGACATGTGGCCTATTTCAATATAAATGTGTTAACACGTGTTGAAGAGAAGGCTCCCTAAGATAATCGTAGCCTTACCGAAACCTAAAGTTGCCATTGAGAATCAGCGTCCGTTCGGTAAAAAAAAATTCAAGAATACAAGCGTAGAAGACTTACCACCGCACGAGTAGCATGTCTGGCCGCGGCCACCACCGCTGCCACCATATCCCCGTCCACCGCCGAATCCGCTGTCCTGAGATGGGCAGCTGCGGGCGATGTGTCCGACTTTGCCGCACTTGTAGCATTCAGCGCTCGAGCTGCCGCCGTAGCCGCCGCCACCGCCACTGGACGATTCGCTGTTGCAGTCACGGCTTATGTGGCCGGTCTGTCCGCATCTGTAGCAAGATTTCTCCTTGGCGGGAGCAGAGCAGTCTCGACCTGTTCGGTTTCGCAGGGCGAGATATCAGCCAGGGCCCAATTGTGGCGGCGATACCCATCCAGCCGTGTTCCGGCCCTCCATCTGGAAGGTCATGGCATGCAGAGAAACTTACTGAGATGACCGTCAACTGTAGATTAAGTGAAACATAGAAGATCCAGAAGGAAGAGTCAGCCATTGATCGATGCATTTTACATACCAGCCCGCACACTATCCCTCGCACGACGCACAAACATAGGGGAATATCATGCCACATACGTCCACAGTTGTAGCTAATTCACCATCAGCTACGTCACACCTCGACAGCTATTAGGGTTATGAGTCGCGATAGAAGAGACGGACAGAACAATTGGCTTTTGGGGGTGCAATATAAGCCAAGCTACAGACAATCTTGAAGGGGTACCAGGGGAGGAACGGAGGCAGATCGCAAGCTAACTTACCAAGTAGGATTGCCTCTCTTAGGGCATTCTTTTGCCTGCGTGTTTCCAGACGGGTGAGTACGCTGGGAAGGTTATCAGGAGTGAGGTCGAGCATACCTGGTGACCAGAGCCACCACCTATATTCGGATAACGAAATGCATTAGCACACGAGTCGATACGCCTGGCGTTGACGATGTATTGGAGGTCAAGGAGTGTATCGTGGAAAACGTACAGTTGTAGCAGGCACGGTTGCCACCACCTCCGCCGTATCCTCCACCGCCGTACTGGTTTCCACCGCCGTCCATGTTTATCGGGCTAGAGAGTGTTGAGGTGTGAGGGGTTGTTTGATAGTTGTGGGGTTGGCTCGATGGTGAAGTGGAGTCGGAGATCTGAAAAGGGGAGAAGAGGTTAGTGAACCGTGACAAGGTAGTCCGCCGTATCCAAGCGAATCACAGCGGTGGGCACATCCAGATGCAATTAATTACAAAGCACACACACACACACACGCACACGCACACAGGTCGAGAGCAGGACCGGCTATTGCTGGGAGCCGAATAGGCCAATTGCAGCTGCTGGAGACCTGAGAGTGGGGAGAGGTAAGGAATGCAGAGCTGGGATCGAACAGGCGTGCGTGCGGATGTAGGTACACGAGAGGTACGAAGCAACGTATCGAGAGCTTGGGGGGACTGAGGACACACCTGTGCGAGATCGGGCAGTCAATCGATGGATGAATCAACAGACAGAGCTGGGGGATCCGGAAGGAAGGAAGAAGAAGAATGAAAGTGAGCTGAGGAGACCAAGTGGAGATGACCAGCAGGCTGCAGCTGAGGAAGTGGCAGAGTCGACCTATCGATTTTGGCGGGCAGAGTTTTTTTTATCTTCCTTTGTGGGTTATTTTGTGTGTGCGTTGCTAGCATGCTCTGGCCTCTCTCTCCGGCGGGCCAAGTTTGCGGAGAAGAGCAGCCGAGCAGGCGGAGCTGAAGAGGCCACCCAAGCTGGGCAGGCCGACGCGATTGGCCGCCGGCAGCCACGCTGAAGCGGACGCTGTGCGTTTTGTGTTGTGCGACCTCGGCTGATTAGATAAGCGAGGCAAACATCCGGTCACATGACCTGAGTGACAAACATATGATCACATGACTTTCACGACAAACACATTGCGGCTGGTGAAACGTGTGGCTTGAATGGCTGTGGCTGGTGCTGCGGCCGCAACACCGCAACACCTCGCCCACCAGCTGGCCCGTCCGCCGTCCTGCCTGCACAATCTGGCCCGCCAACCAACCTCATCGCTGACACGGACGCCCACCGCTTCCTCTCCCCATCCGCATCCGTCTCCAACCCACGCCATCGTCGCCTGCGCCGTCCCGTTGGTACAATCTGCGTCTTCGCTCTCGACTCACGTAGCTCGCTCAGCCCGCTGCCTCCTCGTGTCGGCCACGTGCTAGCTCTGGTGCCACCCTTCGACATCCATCGCGCCCCTTGCATCACCAGCAGAACGCAGCATCCTCGAAAGAAAAAAAAAAAAGAGGTACGAAGCTAGCCGGCGGTGACACATTGTCTAGCAGCCGCCTTATTGTGTTCCAGCTGTCATCGGTTGGAAGCTGACTGCTAACCTGACCTGTCAATTGCTAGTCTCCTCCATCGCCGAATTCGCCCTGCCCCCGGATGCCATCATGGCATGCCAGTAACACCGTCCTCCTCGTACGACACAACCTTCTAGACCTGTGACGCAGCGCGGTCATGGGCGGTCGTTGATCCATTCTACCCTCCGAGAACAACTCCTTCGAATATCCACTGCGGACACCGCAATCCGTACAAGGAAGGGAGCCCGAATCCTCTGGTGAGGTAAGGCGCCATCGTCAATCTCCAACCAGCACCTCTCCCAAAGCTCTCCTGCTGACTCAATGCTGCACTTAGGGCTTCTGCAACCTCATAATGAACAACCACCAGCACCCTCAGGCCCCCTTGCACGGGACTTATCTACCGCTCCAGATGATGGGACCGCCGCAGCAAGCTCCTCAACGGCCGCAGCCACTTTCGCATCATCAGTCGCAGCTCCCACCCCCACCTCAACGACCACAGCAACCTCATCAGCCTCATCCGCCCCAACATCCGTATCAGCACCACCATATACCGTATCAACATCCTCATCAGCATGACCCACAGTACTCTCAACATCCACATCTACCGCCTTCACAGGGACATGATTTCCGGCCGCAGCATTTCCACCAGCACAACCGGCCAGTGATCGTTTCGACCCCTTACATGCCACACTACATGAACCTGCCGATGCTGCCACACTCAGCGCCTGGCCAGTTCTACCAACCGCCTCAACCGCATCACATGCACCAGATGCACCCCGAAGTCCCGCCGTTCTACCCAACGCACAGGATACCTCTGCAACCTCCTACGGACATACCCTCTCCTACTTCCCTTCCTCCGGATCCTGTATCGGACCCCACATCCAGTCCTTCCCGGTCCCCTGAAGCGGTTGAAGAACCAAACGAAGCGAGATATGAGACGCCAATTACTTCTTCATCGTCAGTCCCGACCTCACCCATGGTCCCACATGTACTACCTCACTCGGATGGGGTTAGCTTCAAACCTCCGGTAATTCCAGTGCCCTCTTCACATCGTCCCGATAATTTTTATGGCTTGCTGACTTCCTTGGTACCTACAGCGCCTCCCATGGTTCTCAGCCCCCGGGCAATCATTTCCCGCTCGAAAGGCCCGAATCCCCAAAGGTGCACGTTCCAAGATTCTTGACCAATCGCCGGCTAAGGACTCTGTCTCTGCGACAACGAGTACCGTAACTGTCCTCACTCCGATCTCAAACAACCAGTCGTCGAGAACTAGCGAAGAAAAAACTCCCAATGGTTGCAGCGTTGCGCACAGCGAGACCAATGGCACCAGTCAGACAGCAACTGAGCTACCGGAAGACTCTGCGGCACCCCCGGCTACCCAGAAAACCGAAAAGTCGGCGCCACGACCAGCCGTTCCGGTCCCTGTAGTCCCGTTCATTCCTGCGATTCATAAACCACGTAAGAGCACCGAGAACGCCACGGGTCCTCCTCCAGTCGAATTGGACAAGACGCCGGAAACCCAAGAGGAACCTGCAGAAGTTCCAGCTCCGGTAGCGGAGGAGATCCAGCCTACCACCCCTGAGGTCCCTACTCCACCACCCGCTCCCAAATCCTGGGCAGAGCTTGTGAAGAGAAATACTTCAACGACTGCAACCACAGGCCCGAGTCAATATCCTCCTAGCGTTCCCAATGGCAACACAGCAACATCCGGCGCTTCGGCGGAGAGCCAAGGCCGTACTCTCGCAGATGTGCTTCAAACCTTCACCACTCGGCAATCGGCAAGCTCTCGCACAGACTCGACAGCGCCTTTGGTGGAACCTCGGGGGCTTATCAATACGGGAAACATGTGCTTCATGAACTCTGTTAGTTTTCCCGTCAATCTGACTTGGAACCTTGAAGGGTAGATAACTGATATACTCTGTGATTAGATCCTTCAAGCTCTGCTCTTTTGTGGCCCTTTCTACATGTTCCTAGATGCCATCAGCCGGAGTGTCTCGTTTAATTTCAAGGGCGAAACACCCTTGATTGACTCCATGTAAGTACTGAATCGCATCTTCCTGAAGCTCGCCTTGGAATCCTAACAGCGGAACGCAGGATCATATTTATTCGCGAGTTCCGCCGAGTCCAAGCAGGTGCCAACAATGCGCCCAGCCAAAACGGTGCGGGGACCGTAGCACTTGCTGGTAATCCATTCGTCCCCGAATACGTTTACGAAGCGGTCAGAGGACTCAAGAGATTCAGTTCAATGAGGGTAAGTTATATTGCATGACACATTTAACCGTGATTCCCGCTAACAGGGCATCTTTATCACAGCGTGGACATCAACAAGACGCTGAGGAGTTCTTAAACTTCTTCCTGGATGTTCTGCACGAGGAGTGCGTTACCGCGATGAAAGCCAATCCCAAAACAAAACAAGGACCCAACAGCGCCCCACACTCCGAAGCTGCTACATCGGAAGACGACGAAGGTTGGTTGGAAGTCGGTCACAAGCGCAAGGCGGCCATCACGCGCGAGGTAGGTCACGTCGGCGGCACCTCGCCCGTCACCAAGATCTTTGGCGGGCAAATGCGCAACGAGCTGCGGGTATCCGGGCAACGCAGCAGTGTGAACCGGGAGCCCTACCAATCGCTCCAACTGGACATCCAGAGCGGCAACATCAGCAATATCATGGACGCGATCCGCCAAATCAGCATTCCGGAGCAGCTTCAGGGCGGCGACTTCAAGTCTGCGCGTGGCGCCAGCACATCCGCAACGAAGCAAACTTTACTCGAAAGCGTGCCGCCAGTTCTCATCCTCCATCTCAAACGCTTTCGATACAACGATACAGGTGGCACGCAAAAGATTTGGAAGGGGATCGGATATCCGCTTGAACTCGAGATCCCCAGCGAAGTTCTCAGCCCCGCGCGCCGCTCCGCGTCCAATCCGAAGTACAAGCTCATCAGCGTCGTGTATCACCACGGAAAGAGTGCCACCAACGGGCACTACACCGTGGACGTCCGCCGACAAGACGGCTGGCTGCGCATTGACGACACTGTTGTCAGACGGATCTCAGAAACTGACGTCGCCACCGACGGCAGCATGCAAGACCGCGAGTCGCAACGGAATGGCGGCGGCGATGAGAACGGCTGGCGAGAAGTCAGCTTTGCGACAAAGGTGAGCGGCAAGGGACCGTCGGCGGGCAGTGCGCCTCCGCGGGAAGACAAAGTCGCGTATCTTCTGTTCTACGAGTTGCAATGAGGTAACAATGCCACATGGCGCCTTTCCGGTGCCGTACGAGTCGATTCATATTTTACGACAGACTCTTACACCATGTAGCTCTTACGACTCACGATGCGATGTTCAAGCTTGGAAGACGTTAGAGTCCTTTTCCTCCCCTCCCTTTTTCTTCCTCTCGTTCTCTATTCTATCGTGTTTTTTTTTTCCTTCTTTTTCCTTCCCTCTTCCTTAGCCTGTGTATATTTTTATCCGGTTAACTTTTATATTACCGTTTTGCAGACATCCGGTTATGTACCGAGACGAGGTGGAGGCGAGCTTTTTTCTCTCCTTCACCTCCTCCGTGCCTTCTGCTGTGTATGTTTATTACCCTTGTCCTTTTCTAAAAGTTCGTACCGTGGTATCTTTTTCTTAGGCTGCTTTCTTTATCTGGCGTAGCGGACAAGAAAAGAAACTTCTTTGTTAATACATTGTCTGTGTACAATTAACAAGTATTTGTGCAGTTTCTTTTTCCTCCTTTTTCATATTGTAACTTTTGGGACTTGCGGTATAATGTCATATGCATGCCCATCCATCTCAGATTCTGTCTTTGAACTTTAGCTTTGAATTTAGTTCATGACTGCTTAAGCTTTTGCTTGATATTGGACGCTTGACCTCGAAGCCAGTTGACGCTGGCCCGTGCACGCAATCCGATGTGTGCATTCGCTGTTTCATTAATTTGTCGTGCGTGCATGCATTTGCAGCACGCATATACGTATGTGGGATTGATATACGCATGGGGGCCCTTTTATCTATTTCGAAATATCACGCCGGATGTGTATATGTTTATTCGGTTCATTATACCCAAAGACACACACTCTCTCTACATGCATGACCTCGGCTCGAATTCTGTAGCCTCGCTAGTATACAGCGCCTGGCATCGAGGCTACGAATTCTGGGAAGATTTTTTACGGGTCATGCATGCATGCAAGTTCCGCATGCAAAATTCATAGCCCTTGCCGCGACGACAAGTACATACATACAAACATATACCGAGGCTCTGCATATGTAAGGGAAGGTGTGGCTTACGACATAGGGAGGACCATAGCGCTAGCTATTGATCAAAGTGTACCGTTACCTTTCATATTCGGGTAGCTAGTATAACGTATATATGCACCAACCTGTCTTGAGAACGAGTTTACGCTGAATTCAAAAGACGTTCCAAACGGTGCCGGAAGATTGATTCATGCATCCAAGCTACCACGCCACACGGGTGAGTAGTGCAAGATTCCAAACAACGAATTTACAGACGATACGACACCCAAAAGAACTCCGCCGACAAAACCATCATATCAATAATCACGACTGTAACCTCTCCCCGATAAACGCCGTGGCCGGTCCGAACGCCGCCTGCACAAGACTATCCAGCTCGTCCTCGCCAACGGACTCGAGCGTGCCGTACCGCGCCTTCGGCTTCTTCGGCTGCGCCCACACATCGTGCGTGCCGGAAACATACACCCGCGAGTGCTGCCACCACCACACCACACCAGTCAGCATCGCCGCCTCTGTTGGATCGATGAATGTAAGGGAGTGGGTTAGACATACCTTGGCGTACCAGTGCCCGATTTTCTCGTCGCGCGTGTTGTTGACGGCGTACAGGGGCATCCGAGCGATGAAGTTCACGCAGGCGACAACCTTGACCTTGCAGTCTACCGTACACATCCACGTTAGCAAGATAACGCGACAGAGTAGTATCATTAAAAAAAAACGGACCTCGCAGGCTTATCAGGTTGAGAATGTTCTTATACGCTTCTCCAATGCCGATGAAAACCAGCTTGTCCGCATCAGCTAGACTATGAACAACTCCGTTAGCTATACCCGGAGAGGAAAGGGCGTCGGCGTGCATAAGTACTTACTCAATGTAGTTGTCCCACAGCTGGAGCATGAGATTGTTGGGGTCGTCGTAGATTGTATTCGCGGCAACTCGCTGGTTCGCGCCCTACACGCTGTTAGGTCTTTTTTACTCCGCGCAAGGTCTGTTTTGGCAGCGGACGTACCTCTGACTCGGTGCTTGGTGTTATGAATTTGGGAATGTTGACGTCGATTACTCCGTAATCCTGGGCCGCAGCCCACTCGATAAGAGAAATGCTTGCATCAAGCTAAGTAGGTCAGCACGTGGGCGTGATAGGGAAATATGCTACCCGGTAGGACGTACGACGAATGAATTGTGCGTTTGAACGACGTCCCTGCCAGCTTCAGGCACAGCCAACAAGTCGGCGCTAGTTACCTTGCGTTAGCACTTTTACGGCCAAAAACTAGCATAAGGAGTACACTTACGCGTCGTGAACGATAAGAAATAATGTATCGGCTTTGTCGTAATTTGGTCTAGTGATACATTAGCAGCTGCTCCTGTAAGATAAATTAGAAGACCTACGTTGCTAAAACTTGTTCTTCAAATGTCGGCGAAATGAGATACGTCGGCCTGATGACCAGCAGGCTCGTCATTCCAAGGGTGTCAAACAGCATTCGGGCCTGATACTGCCTAATCAGATCTAAGCGGGCGGGTACGCAACGTTAGAACCAACGACTCTCGATCCAGGTACCAACCACACAGGGGTCTCGGCTGATTTCGTCATCCAGATATATAAGTCCTTACCGTGTAGCCTCTTCCCCTTGATCTTGTCAGCCGAGAGGCGCTCTAATCTTATCAGCCTCGCCGGCCGTACACTCACTCCCCAGCCAACGCTAGGGGCGGGCTGAGCCTAACCGGCCACCCTGGACGCAGGGGAGATGTGGGATTCTTACTGTTTATTGACTTGTATCCCATGCATTCCCAGAACTGCGACTGCTCGGTGATCACTTCGTTTACGACTTCGATGACTTTGGGTGCTGCGTGGTCGCCGTATAGCGGGTCCGGCGGCTCACCCATCAGCGTTCTCGTGACCGCCAGGGCCGAGTCGGAGATCGAATGAAGGTTGTAGCCGCCCTACGTCGGTTAGATTTAGTGAGTTGATGGTAAAGGATAGATCGGCAGAGGTACCTCGAGGCAGACGGCGACTTTGCCGCCGGCTAGCGACATCAACATGTGCGTCATGTGCGCGTAGCCCGCGGGCGTGACGAAGCATTCGCCTATCTTGTCGCCAGCAGCAGCATCAAAGCCAGCAGATACTGTATTCTCATGTCAGCGTAGTTGAAATGACTTTCGAAGAAAGTATATCCTTACTGATGACAAAGTCGGGGTTGTATTCGTAGGCGATGGGCATGACTACGCGCTGGAAGGCGTAGATGTAGTCGGCATCGCCAATCCCGCCTGTCGCCCACGGTATGTTGACGTTGCTGATATTGAATATGTCAGCACATGGACTGCGTAATATAAGTATGGAGTGAGACGTACAAGCCTAAGCCTTTTCCACGGCCGCAGTAGTTGAGGTCGCCATCAGGGTTCGGGGGGTAGAAGGTCCCGCCTTCGAATCGGTGTAGTGATATGTAGAGCACCGAGCTATCCTCGTAGAAGGCGGACTGCGTGCCGTTGCCTTTAAGTCGACGTTAGAGCTTTACAGATCGTCCTCCATACTACATGTAAGTCAGTTGCTTCACGTACCATGGTGGACATCCCTAGATAGCAACGATATACCGTAAGTAAGCTTGCAGCGAACGTTGATATCAACGAGAAGTCAACCCACCAGTCGAGAATAAGGATCCTTTGGCAATCGGGGTTGTTCTTCTGGAGGGCTCTAGCCGCGACAGCAACATTGTTGAAGAGGCAGAAGCCCATCGGCTTGTGAGGTTCGGCGTGGTGACCTGGAGGCCGGACGACGGCGATGGCATTTTTGACGTCACCACCCCAGACGGACTTGCAGGTTTCGATGGTTCCACCGCATGACAGCTTGGCACAGCTGAACGACTCGTGATTGTAGAAGACGGAATCTCCCGTGCGTGTGAGGTCCAGGAGAGACTTCTTATCCATTTCTACAGGTTATTGACAGCTTGCATTAACACATGTGATGGCAGGGTGCATCGCATGCATGTAGGATTTGAGATACGCTGCATGCGGTTCGGAAATATAAATAGCATGACATGGAGGTTATATGTGCAAGGTGATATGCATACCCGGGAGCGTTTTCAGGAAATCCCAATGGTCAGGGGTGTGAACGAGGAGGACTTCGTCCTCTCTGACGTCCCGAGCAGGGATCCTGTGCATGAGGTCGTCCGCATTGTCGGGGTTATCGGCCGACGAAGGGTCCTCCAGGGCCTTGGTCAGGCCTGCTTCGCATAAGGTTTTGTAGATGTAATAGATCCGGCGAGGATCTTCAGGGTGCAGGTCTTCCTCGTCAAGGGTGGCATGAAACCTCATGCGGACGTCGTAGCAGAGGCCGGTTCGGAGACTGGATCTGGGCAGGGCTCGTGCAGCAGATGCATCTGCGCCGTTTATGCCGTTTTGGCGACGTCTCAGATACTGATCTGCGGTTAGCCTGCGGAAGCCGGACCCACCGCCAGCTGCAACGGTGGCGGAAGTGGCTTGCGGCTGAGAGATTTCCAAGTCATGGATCTGGTCAAGGAGGTCGTCCCTGGCCTGATTATCCGGTTCCTGATTGCGAGGCGAGGACGCGAACGTGGAAGTGGAGGAGTGTGACGAGAGGGCGTCCGGTAGAGGTCCGGGAGTGGAGTTGGAGATGTGCTGCGCCCCCTCGACGTCCATGGAAGAAGCTTCGTGAT
This sequence comes from Drechslerella dactyloides, assembly GCA_020064725.1. NCBI lineage: Eukaryota > Fungi > Ascomycota > Orbiliomycetes > Orbiliales > Orbiliaceae > Drechslerella > Drechslerella dactyloides. The sequence continues at coordinate 847,051 of JAGTWJ010000008.1, read as the reverse complement.
TATGATGATGACCGTTGCCGACGGTGTGTTCGTCGACGTGCATCATCGCGCGCGCGGAGGGGAGGGGAGGGTGAGGCGTTACTGGGTTACCTGCTAGCTCGGAATGAAACAATGGCAATGCAATTGGCAATATGCAATTGACAAAGCAATGCACGCACAATGGGTGTGGAGGTCGGAAGCTGCGAGGGCGGCAGGCAGGAGCGAGGCAGGCCGGGGGCGGTTCGGTTAGGTTCCTTGATTGGCGACAACGGGAGGGCGATAGAGAGAGAGAGAGATAGGGAGAGGATGGAGATGCAGGGCGCGCTGGGGATGACGTTGGAGCGGGCTGGGGGCCCCACAGGAGACAAATTTAGCAGCTGCCCGGACGGGATACTTTTGGTGTGTGCTACGTGTACCACCTGCGTGCGTATGGAGCACACCGCAGAGAAGGGTAAATAGCACAAGGTGTGTCTGTGAGGGTGTGTGCGTGTAGTGGCGCGCTGGAAGAGGCAATTCTGGCGGCAATAAAACGGGATTTTTAATTGTATGGCGCAATTGCCTGTTTGGGCCTCAGCCTCGGCGCTCAGCCACAGCCGAATACAATTGTGTGGGGAAGCTTCCACGACGCCAAGACCGGAAGGGCAGGAGGAGCTTAGTCAGGGGGGCAGGGGGGCCGGGGATCGAGGGTGGAGCGGGCAATCAGGCTTTCTGCCCGCGGGCTGGCGCCAAGGAGCGATTGGCAGCCATCGCCCCGATGCGGCAAGGGTGCGTGACGTCATGCTGCAGCCGGGGAGCGAAAAGGAAGGGAAATTGTGGAATTTGCGGGAAAGCGTGCTTGTGCGACATGCAGCCCGACGTCATCGCTGGCCGCCCGGGTGAACGTGAAACGTCGGGAGATTGGCCATATTGGCCTGCTGAGCGGGGGACCTCTTTCCCATCCTCACTAGTGCCGGTGGCCCATTAGCTGGGGCTGCTATAGACACTAATTCTGTGTGTGTGTGCACGATAGTTAGCAGTTAGCCCTCTGCTTCCGTGAAGGAGAAGAAGCCAAGTCAGTCTAACTGCTCTACGTACACTGGCAGTGTAGTGAAGTAGAACTGCGGTGTGCGAAAAGGCACACACACACGCAGCGGCGGGTGGAAGTGTGCGAGTGGAGCGGCTGCATGCGCCGTCACGTCAATGTGCCTCTCTTTTTCCCCCCCAGAAATCCATAAGAGCCGTCCACGATATCATCGCCTTCGCCTTCCTCAACCGCCGGCCACTAACCCCCCCCAGCCAGCTGCCAGCTGCCAGAGAGTAAAGGACAAAGAGATCCCTCCCCGCTGGCCGCGACGTGAAGATAGTTTAAAATTGCCTGGAGCTCCCATCATCGGCCGATCGCATCGCCATCACAGGTCAGCCCAACTGCCACTGCCACTGCCCTTCTCAATCTCATGCAAACACCATCACCATCATCACATCGTATCCCCTCCTGTCCACACGCACGCTTCCGTCCGATCATATCAAACGTTTTTTATACCGATTCCCGCCCGCCTGCCAGCTTAGCTAAGCGGCCGTCCTCAGTAGCTCGTTCCCAGACGACCATCCGCCGCCCTCGCAGCAGCTCCCTCCCGTTCAAATCAAATCAAGCGAGCCCGCGATTCTTGTTTCGGCCCCGGATCGACGATCGCAACCAAGGCACGGCGGCCCATCTCGAGTGCTACTGGCTGGTCTCTCCCTCTCCCGCCGGCTGGGCCTCCAATACCGTCCCCGCTGCCTCCCCGACATCCTTCCTTCCTCGCCTGCACCCAGCCACTTTGGCCCCGCGAGCTTGCGAAAAGCAGGTTTAATCTCCCTGCCCGGCGGTCCCCTCTCATCCACCCCCCGGCGCTGGTGGACACTCTGTCTGTCCATCTGTCGGTCTGCGTCTATCCTGCTCTGGCTCACCCGCTCGAACCCAGTCGAGACCGATTGACCTCGCTGCTGGCTGCTGCTTGCCTCCTGCACCGGACGCACGAGGACGGACGGTTGCCCTGATCGACTGACTCGACCACTCGGCGGCCCTTGCCACTCCTGCTGCACCCCCCCCTCTTTGCCTGCCTGCCTGTACTCTCTCCGTGCGGTTAGTACGGCCGTGATTTGCCCTTCCGTCGAGAAGACTGCTGCTGCTGCTGCTGGCGATCAGGACGCCTGCCGGTGCAGAGAGCTCAATTTAAAACCCAGGAACCGGTATATGCCCATTCGCAGGGCCTTCTGCTCACCAACCTTGGACGTTAACGTTACCACCGGCTAGCGGATGCTCTCTGCTGCAGTCCTCCTCGTTTCCAAGCCAAACCCCAGCCAAACCGGCCTTTTGGTCCCCCAACAGTCCGTCGAATCAGATCGAGGTCGACCCTGCTTGGCTCGCCCGATCGCTCTCGCTCGCTACCAGTGAAGGGAACAGAAAAGTTCTTCTCCCGTCGGATCACCGCTATCTCACACTAGATTCCCACCTTGTTTGGCAGTTGGCCGCTCCTTCTTCCCAGTTCATCAAGATGTTTCGAAACAGGTATGTGTCACTGCCCTCACTCACGCCATGCACGTCTACCAGTACACCACCCCCATCGGCATGTATACACGCACGCACGCACGCACACTCGCACGCCCACGCACCCCTCCCTATCTCGCTTGGTGGTTGCATTATCTTGATCGACTTCTGCCGCTATCACATCCTGTTCTCCGGAGATATGCAGTCTCGAAATCCTGTATACACCCTGCCTATAGGCTGCGGCCCCGTGGTCCACTGGAGTGCATGCTTTCTTCTCTCCACCCCATATACCTATTCCCAATCCATCTTCATGTATATACACACACACACCAGTCCGTGCATATTCACATTCCCACCACCACCGGGAAACAAACCTCGCTCGTGCCATGGCATCAAAAGTTTGCTTGACCTCCCCGGTGGGCATTGGCTCTTTTGCTCGACTCCGAATTCCGGCTTGGCTCTGCATGACATATCATTCAGTCCGCTCCGAGGAGCCGTTAGCTGGCTGGGCAGGAAGGAGGGAAGGAAGGAAGGGGGTCAGGCCATTGACTCTGCTCCATTCCAGCAAGATCTTCCCTTTCCCCCCCGTCGCTGCTCTGCATTGTTAACCAGCTATGCCTGCATATACATATATCCACATGCCCTAACCCTCCCGCCTACCAAATCATAACCGTACCTCTATCTATCTCGCCCTGTTATATTACGCGACTGACAATCCACCAGACAATCCTCGCAGAAGCCGCCAGATGAGCTCTTCGAGAGATTTCGGCTGTCCTTCCCGGACGTTACCAGCACCGCTGGTGAACAACCTGTCACTAACGGCAATGGAATCCACGACCCTATCATAAGCCAGACAGCCAGGTTCGTTCCCGCCTTGCTCTCGCATAGCCCGCCCCGTAGTCCACTTGCAATCGTTGCTGACCACGCGCGCGCCTTTTAGGTTTGGCCACGAGGATCTCGACCCGACGCCACGCGCCGCGGCCGAGCCATTCAGATTCACGCCTTCGCTTCTCGACCCGACGTCTGCTGCCTTTGCTGCCTTTGCGAATCAGCCGCCGGGATACTATACCCCGACCCCTGGTAACCCGCAGCCGCCGCAGTTCAACGAACACAGCGTCGACCTGCAGACGCCCAACATTGGCATTGGAATCGGCCCTCCGATTACCGCGACCACCGGGCCTCTCATGAATGGTAACGTTGCATACACTGCTCATGCCGCCATAAACCCGCAGCAGTTCCAGAACTACCATCCGTTCCTCGCCCCTCCATTGCATCCAGAATACAACATGCATAGCTTTGATGCGCCGGCGTCGCCCAAGGGCAGCCCGATGGAGATCTCGAAACACGAGGAGGACATCCCGTCGGAATACAAGCAGTTATTCGGGACTGCGGACGGCGTAGAGATGCGGCAGCACATCCCGCATCCCGGCATCGACCAGTAAGTAAAATCACGCCAGACACCATCCTCCGTTCAACTCTTGAATTTCTAACGCGAATCCAGATTCCGGTTCCATGTAACCCTCACTGCACCGACGGCCATGATCCGCCATCCTGATGAGATACCCATCACCTACCTCAACAAAGGCCAAACCTACACCATGACCATCGTCGACACGTCGCCATCCCATCCGACGACTAGCGACCCTGTCCGATACCGGACATTCATCCGCGTGTCCTTCCAAGACGAAGGCCAGCGACAGCGGGCGGCGACATGTTGGCAGCTGTGGAAAGAAGGGCGAGGGACCAATGAAGCGCACCAACGAGGCGGCAAGCTTCAAGCCGTCGAGTACGTCGCATCCACGGCACTGAACGGCGAAGACGAGAAGAAACGTTGCCACATCGACCTCGACAGCTCCTCCTTCGATGGCTTCTCCGTAATCTGGACTCCGCCCCACGGCGTCTACGAAACAGTGGTCTCCGTCCGCTTCAACTTCCTGTCCACGGACTTCAGTCACTCCAAGGGCGTTAAGGGCATCCCCGTCCGTCTGTGTGCGAAGACCGAGATGCTTCCGGCCGGCGACTCCCCGCGCCAGCCAGCCGCTGGCCAGCCGGAGGTCTGCTACTGCAAAGTCAAGCTATTCCGCGACCACGGCGCCGAACGCAAGCTCGCGAACGATGTCCTGCACGTCAAGAAGACCATGGACAAGCTCAAACAGCAGGCCGATGCCCCCGACGACTCCGCCGGCAGCAAGCGGCGGAAAGACTCCATCGCCAGCAACAAGTCCTCGTCCGCCCTCGAGGGCGGCAAGCCCGGCAAGGCAGCCAAGCACAAGCGCACCTGGTCTATCTCCTCCGCCAGCTCGACGGGCGTCAAGCCGGACGACGACATTGCGCAAAAGATCGCCGCCCTGCAGGACATGTTTACGAGCACCCGTCCCGTCAGCGTGCTGTACCTGCGCGGCGAGGAACGCGACGACCCAGACCTGTACCCGATCCACCTCCCCGGTGAGCCCGGCGCGCAAGACAGCGGCATGGACGAGAACTGGATGCGACGGCCCTCCGCCGCGAGCATGATCAGCAGCGCCAGCGCGTCCTCCTTCGTCTCGCCGAGCCCGAGCTCGGCGTCGCTGCCGAACGACTTCCCGACGACAAACGGCACGGACCACGACAACTTCCGATCGGTGAACGGGCGGTTCGGGTCGACGGAGGTCACGCGGATAAAGACCGGCAGCAGCGACGCGGGCATACTCGCCGGCTGGATCGAGGCCATCGGAATCGACCCCAGCTACGTCCCGCCCGTCGACCGCCAACCCAAAGCTGGTAAGTACACACCACCCACCATTCTACCAATTAAAGCCATCCCGCTAACGGATTGTCGTGCAGTGATGTGCATTTACGTCCTGCCGAACGTCATTGGCGGCGAGCAAATCTACCACAAGGCAGTCTACCTGCGCGAACGCACAGAATCCTGCCTCAGCGCCCAGATCGCGCACAAGTGCGGCGTGGACGCCAGCCAAATCCGCAGCGCAATCCGCGTGGACAGCCGCGGCCTGCACAGCATTATCGACGACGAAGTGGTGCGCGAGATGAAAGAAGGACAGGACATGAAGGTGCAGTTTGTGGACATGAACAAGGTGCTCCTGTCGCCACCGCAGACGGAGTGGGGTCCCGATGTTGGCGACGACGCGATGGTGACTGGGAAGGATATATTCGCGGACAAAGGGTTGGAGATGCGGCTATTCTTCTAACCGAAAAATAAGGAGAGGATGAAGATGAAGAAGGAGAAGGGGTTGTCTCGGTGTTTGTGTGTGTGTTTTTTTGTGGTTTCGGTTAGCGGATGCATGAGTGATGACTTTTGAAGATTTACGGTTGCATGTGTCATGTCATTCATGCCGTGGCGGCTTGATGATCTTTTCCCCTTCATATTTCTCATTTTTCTTCATCTTCATTTTCATTTGCTAATTGGGTTTTCACGGCTCGATTTTCTTCTTTTCTTCTTTTTTTTTCTTGTCGTTTTGTCATTTCTCTTCACTCCGTTTATTCCCCGTTTATTGGTCGCATTTTCATCACCCCCCAAAATTTTCATTCTCAATCATCTCATTTGATATCTATCTATTTATTTTTATCTATTCATTTCATCTACCGTGGTATATTTATTTAACGGCCTTTATAATGCCTTGAAGTATTTCTTTTACTCACTAAGTACTTACCAGGTGTTTTTTGACGCCATCGATACGATTCGAGGCAGATTTCATCATGTTTTACGAGACCGCATTTTTCTACCGCGCATGAGACTATTTAATTTATTACGAATTCTGTGTTCTTTTGTCAAAAAATTCCCCTGCTGCACCGTTACCTTACCTACCGACCGAATTCACTCACTGTTAATAGCTATTGCATCGCTGCGTGTTGATATCCAGTTATATCCCCTGTGCTGGTCGTGAGTTGGACAATCAATGTTGTACCGTTGTACCGGCAATTTTTTTTTGGAATTTTGAATCCGACCGATACCCTCCCTCATTGCAAGAGTTATATCGATCGATTTCCAGCTTCGAAGAATCCCCATTCAATTCAAATTTGAACGAATGCTTTGAAGTAACGTTTTTAACAAACGTCGCAAGTATACTACTTACTAGCAATAGTCTGACCTGCCTGCGCTTGTATATGTAATTACGTTAGCTCGCAATCGATCGTGTATTTATGGATTTGATCATGTGAAAATTTATATTCTCAGTCTATGTTTATAACGCCGCGTGATCTATATATCGTCTATCGACCCTCGCGTGTGGTCGAACACATCCATCAGGATATCGTCGTCCGAGCAAGCAAGCGGGCCCATGGCCTGCAGCTGAAGCGTTACCAAAGAAACATGTAGACGCCATCAATCCAGCATAGGGCAGAAAACTGGAATGGAAGGAAAGTGGAAATAACAGGGCTTATATTAGAACTACCGAATTAACACAATAATAATCGATAACTTAAGACTTTTCGATGCACCGCTCTACCGGGTATCCACGATTGATGCCGAGGTCGCAACCAATCGGTACAGTCGACACAAAATACAACAAAGAGCCAGCAACTTAGCAAAGGTAATCGCCCACCCGAATGACCCAAATAACATTATATACCAAACCCACATGTAAGTAAATACCCAACTCGAAATTACACTCAACCAGACGCTACCGATAAAACGAAATATAAAACGTCAAGACAAGAAAAAAAAAAAAAATCTAGCAAAGTGCCTGCCCGCATGCTACTCGCAAACCGAACCCAAGATCAAGGAGAAAAACACATTTTGAGAAAAAAAAAACATCCAAATTATTCAATCAACGCAGATACCACGACACCGAACATTGAACGCATACAAACGGGTATATGTATGTCTGTATGCATGTGGTACGGTGGATATCCGTGTATAATAAGCCGGCCTATGGCTCGGCCGTCTCTTCACCTTTCTAAAAAAAATACGGTGGAGACGTAGATACCCAAGTAGCTTGCCAGCTGCCTCTGCATGCTAGCTTGCTCGTGTGTCCGGAGTTACCGGCGTTGGCTGCAACCGTGAAATTCGGCGCGACGTACTCTGAACTGATGGTTAGATAAATCCGTCGCGGATGAGAATCACCGGTAAAGTATGCTGAAAGAATCGATGTGCTGCCCTACGGTGCCGGTTATACCGACGATCTGGTGGCCCCTCGGCGGTATCATCACATAACTAGTCGCCGCCATTAGTTCTACTCCAACGAGACACAGGACAGACAGACTGGAGAAGGGATAAACATACTGAGAACCACCGTTGTTGTTGCCAAAGAACGGCGACCGCCGCCCCTGCGTCGTCAGCACATCGCACCCGTCGACCCAGAACCCGCTGCGGACAGAGAACCCCAGCAGCGACTCGCCCTTGCGCGTGTCCAGCGGGAACTCGGCGCGAAGGCCGGTCTTATACCCAAATAGCGCTGTCGAATTGTCGTCAAATGTAAATTCAATCCCATGGAGCCTGTCACATCGCAACCCCATCAGCACGGCCCATAACAATCGACCTACATGGAACAACATACGCATAGCTGTGATAGACGTGGATGGCATTCAGCACCCGGTTCGACCCCATCGGCAGGATGGTCTCCACGGGGGCGCCCCCGCCAAGCCCCAGCCGCATGCTCTTGAACGCCTTGCCCCCGCCCGGCAGCTTGACCGTCGCGTGCACGGTCGCGAGGAAATCGTCAATGTCCGCATGCCCATTGCCAACCGTCCAGACGCTCAGCTTGATCTTCTTGTTCTTGTTCTTCTCCAGACCCGGTATCCGGGACAATATGTCCGCCTCGGATATGACATAGTTCCGCTCAATCTTCGGAAACACCTCGCTGCAAGCGCTTGTTAGCGGATTTCTATAAAAAGGATAACTTGCATCGTTGCGATGGCAACATACATGTGGTTCTGGAACACGCCGTTAATGTAAATCTCAATCCATGCGACGCCTGTCGCCGAAGAGATAACGATGGCGTTGTCCACGCCGTATATCCGCGGCTCGTCGCCGTCGTACAGGGTCGGCGGGTCGGAGGCGGATCGGAAACACGGGTGGAATCTGAACCGCAGGATGTCCAATCGGTGCCAGTGACATTCGTCCTTCGGCATGCATAACCTGCCACATGACCGTTAGCCAAGTCGCCCAAGACTTCAAAATTTTAAGCGGCCGTCGACACATACCGTAGTCCCGGGTTTTTTGTCCGTGTCGAATACGATTCCTAAACGCAGTCCGTCAGTGACATGATGCCCTCCATTGGCGTCATGGTGATTTATAAGTACGCACCCTTGTGACAAATGATCTATTTAAACGAACGTAATCGCGGACCTATACAGAATTAACACAATCCGAGCCAAGGCGTACAACTGGGCAGCTTACCATGATGCCAGACGGCTGGTGAGGACAGCCGAACGCATGTCCCACCTCGTGAAGAAACGCGCCAACGCCAACCGTACATGCCTCCCTGCGATCTGTCAGCTTGTATTCCAGCAATCCGTATTTATGCACACTCACCAGTACGAGCCCGACTCCCCTGCATCGTTGGCGACAATCTTAGTGTCCGTCCTCGTGCAATCGGTGAACTGCGAAAACCCATCCAGTTAGAAAACCCGTCCTGAACCTTCAAGATAAAGCGACTTGACATACAGCGGGTACTACGTCCTCGATGAACATCGGCCAAGAATGTAGCGAGTGACTGCCAAAAATCCCCATCTGCACATTCCCCGCGCCGCCACCCAGCGCCGCATGCCCAGTAATCATATTCGCGCCGGTATCCCACTTGGAGTCCAGCAGCAGCACCGCCACGTGCTTGCGATCAAACGCTGACTTGGGGTTAAAGTACCCCTGCACGGCCTTGATCGCAATGTCAAACAGCTCGCCGCGCCGGCTGCCGTTTGGATTCTGCTGGGCGATCTCGAGGTCGCGAATCTCGGCGACCGTCTTCTCGCTCCGCACAACGTGCACCCGGGGTACCATCCGCGGCGCTTTATCTCTATTGGATATCGACTCTGTCGACCACGTCTCCTCGAAGCGGAACGTGCGCCTGCCGAACTTATTGCGCACCATCTCCTCGGCGGTGTAGGCCTGCCACAGGTACGCCGCCATGCGGAACTTGCGAATCGCGGTCTCCAACCCGTTGCCCTGCGTGCGTATTTTCTCCGGCGGGCAGTCGAACGTCGCGGGCGAGTCCTTGCCGAGCAGGATGACGAGATGTAGCGGAGGCGCCGCCAGCGGCATCATGTGCAGCGTCATGTGGGATTTGACCGGCGACGCGGCCTTCGACGAGATGTACTCGAACTCGAGCCGGTTCGGGCCGGGCTCGAGGTGGACCAGCGCGCGAAAGTAGCCATCCGAGACGGGCCACGAGGTGGACGGGAAGCTGCAGTGGTGGTGGTGCACGATGACGGTTCCGTCCTGGGGCCGATCCGGCGGGCCGCACTGGCCGAAGACCAGCAGGAGGGAGGCGAAGGCCCAGGAGCCGTCGTTGATGGAGAGTATTCGCGGGGCATTGGGAGCTATGCCTGGGGCTGATGGGGCGGATTTCGGAACGCTGTGGTGGCTCGAGTTGAGCTGAGATTGGAAGGTCGCACTTCGCGTTAGTCCAAATCGTCCGTGCCGTTCGTTCGCCCCACCATGGCATTGATTGCGAGGTGAGCAATAACAATTGCGGTAGCTTGACAAAACGAAAAAGGGGAAAGATCGTGCAATCGTCAATCGGGAAGGTAGGGAGGGTCTAAAAAAGGAACACACACATATGTGGACTGCCGTCGCAGTATCGGCGAGGTGAGATCCTCGTTGACGGTGTCGTACAGCTTTGCGGTGACGGGCCGCGGCGGGATTGGCGGCGGCAGCATTCCCTGCTGCGACGAGACGGACTGTGGCGAGTTGCCGCCGGCCATGCTGCTGCTGTCCATCGTCGGGGCGGTCGACACGAGCGACGGCGAGGAATTGCTGGGCGTGAGGGAGCCCCAATGGTCCAGTCTCTCGGACTTGGCCTGGGCCTTTGCATCGGCGCCGAGAGTCTGGCGAGAGCGGCGCCGCAGGCTCGAGAGCTTGAACTTGCTGAGCATCGCTGTCGCAACACCGTCGAGTCGAATGATAAAAAGTATAAAAAAAAAAGTCGGGCGGTTGTCTCGGTCGGGCGGGTCTATCGGGTATACTTTGGAATGATATGATGACAAGCCGGAGTGGCGATGAGAGAACGGTGGGTGAGCGGGATATCGGCAGGACAGGTCTGGGGTCAGGACACGCGGGCGGCGACAGGAAGAGGAATCTGGAAGACAGGCGGTCGTGCGAGCGAGACCCGGATGCAGCCAATCGATCGATCAAGCGGGAGGAGGCCGTGGCAGCAGCGTAGGACGATGCATGCAGGATATAAGTAAGAATACGGGCGGTGGGAGGAGAGTTATTTGCGGACAGGTGACGCGCCGGGGAGCAGGTGCAAGCGGTGGCAGCAGGCTGGGCCAGCGCCAGTTGGAGCGACGGAGAATATTGTCAAGAAGCAATAAGAGTTGGTTTCATGGTTTCAACGTTGCCGGCGGGCGATAATTGAGCTGTTGGCCGGTGGAAATTGGCTTGGGGGCTTCCTCGGAGACGGCGGGGGCACCACCGCGAAGGCGCCTTTGGAACGCGGCCGCAAGAAGAAGCGCCGCCGTTGATCGAGATGGATGAATGAAGTGTCTGTCTGTCGGTGAGTGCCGGCGTGTTCCATGTCGGGCAGTCCATGTTCCGGCCCTGGTCCATGCCCCATGTGAATGCAGTCGTGATTGGGCGAATGAGAGTGGAGATGGCGATGGCGATGTCTGAATGGGTGTATCTCATCGGTACGTAATGCCCGGCTGCGGGCCCGATGACGTCGGCCTGCAGTTCGCTCGCTGGCTAGCGTTCTTTCTGCGCCCGTTAGCCGTCTACAACACCACAGAATGCATCGCCAGTGTACTACGCAGACACGGATTGGACATCGTGATATCGAACATATTGAATGCGGATGCACGGCATGAGCCACGCTGGTGCCTCCCACAGGCCCGGCGCATGCATGCACCGCGATAGGAACCGAGCCAGCTGCGTCCTGCATGCACGTCCGCAACATTGCTAAGCTAAGCTTCGCGATAAGAGAACAGATGCCCACGCCATGCCCCTCGCGTCTCGAGATAGCCTCCCACGCGTAAATCCACAAAACCTCAATACAAGCCGCCCGAAAGATATTAAATAGTAAAAAAAAAAGTTAGATTACATGATGCACAAAGGCAGGCAATGACAGTCAAATCAAAACACCTCGTCCTGGTCGTAGCTCCCTCCAAACCCCGAGAACTCGCACATGCTCGTCAGCGCCTTCGAGTCGATCGTCGAGTTCATCAGCGCCCCGAACAAAACCTCCTTCTTCCCCGCCATCTCCGCCAGAAACGTGCTCCTCAGCCCGTCCGCCTCCGCATCCATAAAGTTCAACGTCTCAATCGACCCCATCAGGCCCTCAACGTCGTCCCCGACCGTCGGCGACGTCATCGACAGGTTCCGCAGCACCGTCGACCCGCGCTGGATGATCCGCGAGAACGGATGCCCGTCATCCTGGTACGCCCCGCCTCCACCGCCCCGGCCACCCATCGGTCGATGAATCATCTGCTGCTGCGTCGACAGGAAATACACCAGCCGCACCAAGCTGTGCGCAAACCCATCCTCCGACGACAGCCACGACAGCGCCAGATGCGAGTCCTCCTGTGCCGCGATCCCGGACAGAATCTCCGCCGCGAGCATCCCCTGCTCCAGGTACGGCTTGCGCGCCTCCACCGGCAGCAGCATCCGCACGTTATCCCCAACGGGGATCGGCGAAATCGCTAGCGCAAATGCCCGCGTCAGCAGATCCCGCGGCCGTTCCGCACCAGACTCCCCCGCCGTGAACAGCTCCTTGAAATACCCACGGTTCGGCTCGTCTCGAACCAGCAGCTTCGCCAAGCTGTCGACCGCCGGCGGCAAGTATCGGTGAATCGACGGGTTGTACGACGCGAACATTGGCAGCGGCCTCCCCAGCGAATACGGCCCCGGTTGAGGCGCAAACGCCAGAATGAACCGTAGCAGCGCCAACGCCTCCTCCTTCCTCGGTAGAATGATCGACTGCGAGAGATTGGACAGGAATATAATCATGTCCTTCATAAAATCCAGCGTGTTGTTGTGCGACCGAAGCAGCATCTTGGACTTGCAAATGACGTTGATAACGCTCGCGACAAACTTGATAACATGGCTGTCCGCCAAAGGATCGTGGTTCGACTCGAAGAATGACAGATTTCGAAAGATCGTGGTGATCGCAATCAGTCGGTCCGCGGCCCGGTTCAGCTCGTGCTGGCGGCTTCCAACCCGCGGTATCAACAGCAGAGTGTTGGCCTCCTGCCGGCAGCCCCGAAGGACCTCTTCGTACGCAGGGAAGACAAGCTCCCCTTCCAGCTCCTCCACTTCTCCCCTCAGCTCTTCAACCTCTGATTCCGCCACATCCACCAGCGTCTCCACAAGATCCTCGCAGCTCTTCAGCGACAGCGACCACTGCGATTCAACCGACACCGTCACGAGAGTATCCAGCGCCAGCCGAATCTCCGCCTGTAAACCGGACTTCAAGCTCATCGTGAGAGCGTGCACATCGATGATTCCCAGCTCGTTGAACGTCGGAACGGTCGGACGAAGATGCACAATTTCCGTCCCGATACCGCTGAGTACCGCCACGTCGACGCCACCGTGAGTGTCCAACCCGCGTACTTTAGGCTTGAAGTGTAGATCGTGTTTCTCGCGCACCGGCGTGCTGGATATCTGAGAAAGTTCGGACGACTGAGGCAGTCCTTGTCCGGCAGGTTGCAGCGGCAGACCCTTATCGGACACCTGGTTCGCGTTGTGCGGCATCGCACCGGGCTGCCCCATCGTAGGAGGGAAGGACGAATGCGGCGTTGCGTTCGGAGTGCTCTGTTTTCCAGGTACGCCTCCCTGGAATGGCGTATTGGGAGGATATCCGTTCTGCGCGGCGGCCTGATACTCCGGTGCCATCTGCTTGGGAGGAGTTTGCGCCGTCATATTTGGTTGCTTCGGCATGTTCGCGTGTGCGGGAGGGGCCGCGTTCATATTGGCTCCAGGCATAGCCACAGGCTGCTGCTGCATCTGCGGCTTTCTTGTTGCTTCCTCGAACGGCAGCAAGTTCGCTTGGTACAGCTGGACGAGCTGCTCCAGCACACCCGGATGGGCCTCCGGGTTGAGCTGGAAAGCCTGTGCAATCGACGCCCACCCGTTGCTTGCCGTGACGACCCGAAACCCACCGAACCGTATAACGTGTAGATACAGCGGAAACAAATGCACCTGGCGGTCCCCGAGCACCGGCATCATGTTCTGAATAGGCGTCCCCCGTTTCTGCATAAAATCCTGCAACGAACGTGCAAACTGGTCCGGGTTCGGCATACCACGGCCCGTGTGCTTCGCATTGGGGTTCGGATGTGACCCGGGCATCGTCGACACCGGCATACCCGGCCTATGCTGCTGCATCATCGGATTGTGCCCACCAGCAACCTGAGCCGGCGACTGCTGCTGTGCCGCCTGCTGTGCCGCCTGCTGTTGTTGCGCCGCCTGCTGCTGCATCATCTTTTGCTGTTGCTGCTGTGCCGCCTGCTGCCTCTGCATCTGCGAGTACATCGCCTGCGCCTGCGGGTTCCCCTGGAAGTTCTGCGGCATGCTCATCTGCGGATTCGGCACGTTCGGCGGCGAGAATGCTCGCTGGTGGCCCTGCGGCTGCATCCCGGCGAAGCCCGCATTGAACCCGGGACTCGGCTGGGGCTGTGTCTGGAAGCCATGCGGAGTGACGCTGCGCGTCACGCTATGGTCGGAGGTCGTGGGAGAGCCTTGGCGCATATACAGATGCTGCTGGTTAGCCGGTGAGAAGGGAATCGGCGATTGCGTCGCCATCCGCTTCGGCGGAGGTGGTTGACCAGCGCCAGCAGCGGCGGCGGCGGCGGCAGCCGCAGCAGCAGCCGCCGCCGTCGGTGTCTTGTACGGCTGCATGATAGGTGACGGCGTACCATTATTAGGAGGGCCCTGGCCGAGCTGCGGCATGAACGACGGCGTGGCACTCAGCGGCCGCTGGGGCACGTTCGGATTGCCGGCCCCGTACAGATGGTACATCTGCCCGCTGGGCACCTGGCCCACGCCGCTCTGCGGGGTCTGCGAGCGCGAGCCGGGGAGGACACCTGGCGTCTGTCTCGGCGAGATGTTGACCGAGTCCTCGCGAGGGCGCGCCCGTTTGAGCGGCACGACCGGGTTGACGTGGTAGGATGGCGTCTGGAAGCCGGGCGATGGGTTGCGGGAGTTCCCGCTGTGCATGAGCGACGCGTGAGGAGACTGCTGCTGCGAGACAGGGGAATGCTGCATGTGCTGGGCCTGCGCGGTCTGCTGGAATTGCATCGGGTCGATGGACGAGGGCATCATCATGTTGTTCGAGCCGTCCATCTTGGGCTGTGACTTTTCCCGCGGGAGGGCGACGCGTCGATGGCGGGTGGGATGGAGCAGGCCGAGCTGGATGGATCTCGAAGTCGAAGTCGGAAGGAAGGAAGGCGATGTGTGGTGTTTGTGGTGTTTGTGGAAGGGGCGATTGCGACC
The DNA here is from genome assembly GCA_020064725.1 of Drechslerella dactyloides. Taxonomy (NCBI): domain Eukaryota; kingdom Fungi; phylum Ascomycota; class Orbiliomycetes; order Orbiliales; family Orbiliaceae; genus Drechslerella; species Drechslerella dactyloides. Next base: position 831,989 of record JAGTWJ010000008.1, on the reverse strand, counting down.
GAGTTTGAGCCCGGCCGGGCGAGCGAGCGCTTAGGTAATCTCCCGCCAACGGCTCAACCTCGACGACGTCTGCTTCACGACTCCGAGCGGCACCCACGACTCCCCGCATCGCAACCGCAGACGACAGCCCCGCCGCCATGTCCCAGGACCTGCCTCCCCAAGGGGGCTACGGCCCGGTCCAGTACAGAGTGCGTCCCGTATCCGTGGTGTATATATATTCAATCCCGCTGACTGAATGTTCTTCTCCGCCGCAGAGAAATCTCCCGCCCCGCGGGTTCCGGCCGGCCTTCTACATCTTCGCCACGTTTGCAGTCTGCTCGTACGGTTTCTACCGTATCATCGACGCTACCCACGAGAAACGGCACGTTCACACCTCCATCCACCGACCCTCAATTGACTTTTAGTCAAACCGCTCACCCACCCGTCCGCTACGTCATACACGTTACCGATATATACATATATACACATATACTACCACAAGGCAATGGCTAACCAGATATTCACACTGCAGAGAACTGCTCCGCGAGAAGCGGTGGGCCAGAATCCACCTCGTCCCGGTCCTGCAAGCCGAAGAAGACAGAGACATGGTCCGGCGAGTCTGGGCCGGCGAACGGCGCGAAGAGCTGCTCATGAAGGACGTCAAAGGCTGGAAACTCGGCTCCGTCTACCACTCCGACAGGTGCATATCCCCCAATCCACAATCAATTGCGCTCAATATAGCTATGGCCAGCAATACATCTAACATTGAGTATGAATACTACAGATTCGTCAAGCCGTCGTTCGTGCCCACCCCCGCACAGATCACGCCGGGCCTGCCCCCGCACTACGTCCCCGAGCAAGAACAGGAGGCCAAGTAAAATATCCATTATACACATACACATACACATGTACATGTTCATCTACCGTTCGATCATCATACAATTGCAATTGCATGTCGCTGTAAAGTGCACAGTCTAGCCGCTCGCATTCATGAACTTTGTCAAATGCAACATGCACGCGTATACCATAACATACAATAGACCGAAAACCACAGCCATCCATCCATCCGTCCATCCACCCGATGACCAAGACCGTCCATCCAAAAGTTTAAGATTACCACGCCTGCTACGCACGACAGCCAGACTCGTACCATATCCAATTTTCCCACCCGACGACACCTTATCACATAACCTGACACCCCACATTCCGCACCATATCGAAATACGTATCATCCTCAAAACTCTGCGCGAACCGCTTAACCCCAAACACCTTGATCGTCTGCTTCTCCCCACCCTTATGCCACCACCGCAGCACCTGCATCTCCTCATCATACGCCCACCGGCCGTCCGAAATCTGCACCTCGAGCTTGTCCCGCGGGAAATGGTACAGCGGCACGAATATCTCCGTCGGCGCAGCGTCCGCGGTTTCCGCCTGCGCGACAATCTCCATCGTGAAGGACGAGTGCGCGAGATCAAAGCTGTAGCTCGTCACCGTCCCGCACACCCTGACCGGCGCCGGCCGAATGAATGCGTCCGCGGCTCGGGTGCCCGCTGACGACCCGATGGACGTCATCGCGCGCTCGGTGGTCATAGTCTCCGTTGACAGCGTCCCCTTAACGGAGCTGGAGTCGATGGTGTTCGGCGTCGCTCGCGGGCTGTCCTCGTAAGGTTCCATGGATGGTCGGTCCGTGTAGTCTCGCTCCGGGGCTGTGTCGTCCCGGCCGTAGATGCTCAGATCCTCGCCGTTCCACTGGTCTCCCCACTCGTGGTTGTTCTACAATCACCACCTTTAGTCAATACTGAAGATAACCAGGCTGATTTGGATATATGGAAACTTGAACTCACCAGCGCGCAGTAGTTCCACCACGTGTACGATACCAACGCTCCCTCCAGCGCAAAGTGGTTCGCATCCGACGCTCGCGTCTGCGAACTGTAGTCGCCAGTCTTGTACGCGTACTTGTCGTCCATATCGTAGGGTATCCCGATCTCCGAGAACAGACACGGCGTCTCCCCGATATTATCCAGCCCTTCCTGCTTCATAGCCGTAAGCTGCTCGCGCATCGAATTCCGGATCGCGGTCTCGCCAATCTTCACCGCGAACGCCGGCGACAGATACCGGCCACGCAGCACCCCCAGCACGTCCACGTTGAAAAATCTATTCCTGCACCGCCGTCAGCTGCTTACCGACACATATCGCATTTGTAACAGTGTCGGAGGTACCCACCACTTCTTGCTCATGAGCGTTAGTCCATCGTAGTAATGCGGCGCGTACACTATCCGCCCCAGCGCCTTCGTCTCCGCGTCTATCACCGGCGGGATAACCCACACCGGCGGCTGCAACAGCAAGATGGCATTCGCATGGTGTACCCGCACAGCGTGCGCCCAGTTCTTCCAATGCTCCATGAAGTACGTATTGCAAAACACATCCGCATCGATCACCCGCCCGTCCGGCATCTTCGCAAAGTAGTCCGGCCGCAGCAGCTCACCCGTCGCGGGGTCCCAGACCCCGTGCTGCGCCCAGATGCACTCGCCCAGCTTCCACCCGGGATCCCGCTTCCAGCCGTACTTGGTGTCGTCGTGGTCCGCCGCCAGCCACGCCTGCGTACCCTTCGGGTCCACCAGCACTTTACCCGTGCGATACGACCCCATGGACCCGAGCTCCCACGTCTCGACCTCGCATTCCCGCCCGCTGCCCGTCAGTATCGCCTGCCAGGCTGTCGGCGACGTGCCCTTCTGCAGCTGCTGCTCCGCGGGGATCTTCGTGAGGTCCTGGTATCCGACCAGGCCGTGGTTCGGCTCGTTGAACGACTCCCAGCCGATCACCACGGTGTCCTCGAGGTCGCCCGCCTCGCGAATCCGCCGCGCGAGGTGCGCTGTCGCGTTGAGGTAGTGCGACTGCAGGTAGTCCTGGATGTTCTGGCCGTTGATGATCGCCTTGGGCGCAAAGTCGCGGCCGGCAAACCACAGCGTGAACATGACCTGGCAGACCATCCGCGTGTAGTTCGTCGCCCAGATCATCTTTGGGAATTCCGCGGGGTTCGGCCAGGTGTTATGCACCAGCGCCGCCTCCGTTACCGCGAACGTGTGCGGGTTCAGACCCGCGGCGTATAGCGTCCACATCGGTGCTCCCGAGCCGCCGGAAAACCGCGACCACTACGATCAACCTATCCGTTAGCAAATATACCAATTCATACGAATGCAGGGGTATGTACTTACGACGTCCTGGTGCGGATCCATGAAGACGTAGAACCCATACACCTTCGCCCTGCGCAGCACCTCAATCGTGAAATTTATATACTCCTCATCGTATACGCCCCTACACACCACCCATCGATTAGCACCGCATCTCGATTCATCGTATAGCAATCCAATCCGTCTAGTGTATAAAAAACAATGTAATAGGTGAGGGCGACGTACGGTCCCCGCGCCTCCAGACACTCCCACGTATACAGATATCTCAAACAATTGTATCCCCAATTCCGCAGCCGTCGAAAATGCGCATCCGCATCCTCCAGCGGGAACGGCCGCCCGACGAACGAAACGTTGTCGCCGTCGAAAAACCGCTCGGCGGAATGCGACGGCACCGCGGGGCTGGCGGGGAACTTGGTGTCCGACGCAAGGTTTATGCCGCGCAACAGCACCTCGCGCCCGTGCTTGTCGTGGAACCGGGTGCCCTCGATCGTGAGGCTCGGAGACATCGTTCGCGTTCGTATCTGTACCGGGCTCTATCTTGGCCGTCGGTTGGTCAGTGAAGCTCGATTTGATATAGATGAAGTATGATGTCTGTTTGTTTGCTTGCTTGGAATCCTGTTCGTGAATGGATAGGATGCTCATGCTTACCTCTGTCGTTCTAATGCATGCAGCTCGGAGTTGCGGGCGCCTTGTCGCGAAGCAGAGACAAACGCTGGCTGGCTGGCTGGCGGGCGAGCTGGCAGCTCATGCGTCAACGGCGGCTGAAGGTGCCCCGCAGCTGATATATATCCTGCCAAATGTTAAAACAACGTTGTGGCCCAGCTCTCGAACGTCGATGCCAATCGCAAGATCTTTGCGTGGAGATCGGGGCAGAACAGCTTGGTAGCTCCCGAGATATACAACTCTGCTGCGGAGGGCACCTTGATCAGTTGATGTCTACGCTACACCCTTGCCCATAACGTGCGAAGCATCCATGTTCCCCAAACGAATGGCTGAAATCCGCTTAAATCGAAAGCGGACTGGTCTCGCGATATCGATCGTCTGGGGTAGACGTATATATAGCAACCCCGCACACGAGACCGGCATGGTTTCTGTCCGGGGGCCCCTCGATCCAGAAATCTAGCCGCAGGTTCGACACCTTGAATCTACGCTGCTCTCCTGATTGCCACCGTTTCTACGAGATACTCGCTCCGAGGAACGACATTTGCATTATCAACCCAAGCTTAATTTCTAGGGTAAGATTATTCTTTGCTTCTAAGAGTGAGCACAGCTGCTGCTAGTCACGAAAAACACCGCGCAAATGTCGGACAAGATCGTAATGTTATGTTATCTACACAAAGTTTGGCACGCAAGGCGCCAGACATAAGGCAATGTCAAACTACCGGTAGAACTCGAACCTATAAAGCAACCCGTTAGCCATACTTCGTCACATAGCATAAAGAGAATGGGGGCCGCATACTTGTCTGCCTCTGTCGTGCCCTTCACTTGGCTCGAATAGGCATCTTCGAGATCCGCCTGGATGATGTTGTACCTATTCTTCCGGACCGCACGCCTATTCACTGTCAGTGCTGAAATTCAAGGGATGATACAATCGAGTCGAGCACTCACAGTCCAGCCTCCTGCATGATCGCAGCAATCACCGCGCCGGAGAGGGGGTCATTCCGAACGATCAGGGAATCCAAATCGCACTCCGGCGACAGGGACATCTTGGCAGCAATAGTGCTGAAAATCAGGCGCCTCTCCCTTCGATCCTTCAGGTTTGGAAATTCGATCTTTCGGTCGAGACGTCCCGGACGAAGCAGGGCGGGATCCAACGTGTCCGCGCGATTCGTCGCCATGATAACCTTGACGTTGGCGGTTTGATCGAACCCATCCATCTGGTTCAGCAGTTCCAGCAGAATACGCTGAACCTCTCTGTCGGCTCCCGTCTGCGCGTCGAAACGTTTCGTAGCGATGGCATCGATCTCGTCGATGAAGATGATCGAGGGCGAGTTCTCTCTCGCCATCCGGAAGACGTCGCGCACCATGCGAGGGCCTTCGCCGAGGTACTTTTGGACAAACTCAGACCCCACGACGCGGATAAAGCTCGCGGTTGTGCTATTCGCCACGGCTTTCACCTGAACGACATGGCGTTAGAATCTTGCACCGCTTCCCCCACTTTATCGATGTGATGTACGTACCAACATGGTTTTGCCCGTTCCGGGGGGGCCGTACAGCAGCACTCCACGCGGCGGATCGATACCAATCTGTTTGTAAAGATCAAAGTGTGTGAGCGGGAGCTCCACGGCCTCTCTGATCTCCTGCTTCTGCATGTCCAGCCCACCGACATCCGCGTACGTCACATCGGGCTTCTCATCCTGCCCGAGCATTGCTATCGAGGAGTCGGCCTCAGGTGGGAGGATGTCGACGAGCGCGTTGGAGTGGCGGTGTAGAGCGACAGAGGAGGACGGCTTGAGGAGCTCGCGGTCGAGCGTGGATAGGATCCGCACGACATAGTTGGATCCCGTGGAGCTTTGCACTATTCCGGTACTTGAAGAGACGTAAGCTTTGCGTGGCCATCGAGCGTACGGTCTGTAGGAACATACTTTTGATCGATTGCTTCCATGAACTGCCCGATGACAAGAGGGACCGACTGTATCCGTTTGATTTCCTCCTGAGCACGGACGAGCTCGCGCTTCAGACTCCTATGTCGAGCGTACGAAATCAGCATCCGTCCATCCATTCATGCTTAGACTACGCGATATGTGTTTACGAACCTCTGCTCATCCTTTATATATTCTTCCTGGAGCTGGATGTATCTGGTTATCGAGCGTGGATTAGCACCGCCGGCATCGGAGGGGTTGATAGCGCGGGATACGCGTCGGAATCCACGTACTCGAGGTGTCGCTGCAGCTTCTTCAGCGTCGCGTACTCGTTGTCCTCGGCCAGTGCATCGAAGACGGAGGCATTGCTGAACGATGACGGGGCGGTTCTCTGCTTCTTGTTCCCAAGCATATGGGGTGGGTTCGGCGTGTTTTCGACCGCTGGGGTGGCCATGGTGGTCGGAGGGAGCAGGCTATCCTAGGTCGGATAGCGGGGGAAGAGCTGATGTAATGCTTTACTTTGCAAGCAGACGTGATACGGTGTTCGATGGAGCGTTACGATCGTGAAGGCGAGATGGAGATCACAGGGCGGTAGGAAGGCGGGCTGCGGTGGTGGTGGTGGTGGTTTCGTGATGGTGTTCGGCTGGACACACGTAATGTGGAGTGAGTGCTCCTTGGGCGAGAGCGAGCCAAGTTAGTCAGCACAAGCCGCTTTCATTTGCTCGCCACCGCCGCGCAACACCGCAGACATTATTCGATATCGCACTGGAGAAATCTGTCAAGATGGTTGATGTATTTCCGCGCTTTTGAGCCACTTGATGCTAACATACATATCATACGCAAATTCCATACTAAGGACGTGCTCCCGGTACTGCAGCACTTCAAACGCCGGACGGCTTCCCAGAACAACAGACGGACGGATAGATAGATATAGATTTTGGTAGAGATTCTCTCCCTACGTGATGCTAGCTTGATGCCTGCCGGCGTTCCTCCCCACCCCCCACCTCGCCCCGATTGTATAGATGGGGCGTTCCGCTATCCCACTCCATACGAGCTGAACCAGCAATAAGAGGCATCCGATATCTCCTGCCCGTCCACCAAAATACAATGCATCCCCACAATGGTCCTCCAACCCCCCTACACCATCCTCAGGATAAAGTTGACGACCACGGCAGCCAGAAGCGTGATCGCCAGCACCGTCGGTCCGAACCGATCGTCGAAGCTCCCGCTGCCTCGTCTACGAATAGCCGCAGCCCGCCAGTGGAATGTGAAAAGCGCGTAGACCATCGTGCCCATGGCGATGAACGTGAACAGAGCGGCCGAGATGCGGCCGACCTTGTCGCCAAAGTTGAGGAGACCAACCGCCAGGCCGCCGAGAATGACGGTGAAGTTGAGCCATGAGAGGAATGTTCCTGCAGTAGTTCACGCCGACCATTTTAGTTTATCGTGCATTCGGCATAGCGGCGTCGGTAGTTTAGTTCGGGAGGGTAGATGTCCTTACTCTCGTTGGCAAAGTAGACCTATGCGTGAGGCACACGAGAGAGGTACATGTTAGCCGTGTACCGGTACGTGCACGTTGAAAGACTGTTGTGAAGACGTACCTTTGGTTCGACTCTGACCGGCAGAGCAATTCGCTTGCCTGTGGCCCGTCACCGCGATGCCCCGTTAGCGATCGTATTTTTTGGTTGTGGCTTCGCGACGGACAATTCCGACGTCACCAGCCGACATGTCTCAAGTACCGATAGAGGGATAGATAGGTAGATAGAAACAACGCACCTGGGGCGGTCTGGAGGAGAGGCTGGGTCGACATGTCGGGTGATCAGCTGGTCGGTCGGGAGAAGCAGAGGTCGAGAGAGATGGTGTAGAGTCGATGACGCGGGAGAGGAGGACTCGAGAGCGTTCGTGGACGGGAGAGAGCCGGGAGAGAGCGAGCTCATAAACAAAAAGTGAAACCGTGAAAGCGAGCGAAGGGAAGAAAGAGAGAGCAGGAGAGCAGGAAGAAGGGGAATATCCGGACGATGGAAATTCAGACTGGGAATTTCTCACCAAGGAACGGAACTCCGGCCGAAGGCGAGGAAAAAAACTGATGGCTCTGCAAGCACGGTAAAGGCAGCCGGCCGCGAGAATGGGCGACGGTATTGTGCGGTGGTAATGGTGGTGGTGGTGGTAAGAGCGGCCTGCCTAATAGCGCGCTGCACCCGGAACCGCCCAGGACAAAGCACCCCGGCGCTGCCAGGCGAGAATACTCGAATTCTGCCAGATCCATGATCCGGATCACATGGGGGTGCCTTTGAATTCACTGGGGCAGCTGGTCGAAGTCGTGAGGTTTAATTCTCATTGCAGGCATCCGTGGCGGCGAGATCTGGTAGCTCGACGTCGAGTCCATGTAGCACAAGCGGTGCACCTAATTGCCATATGCAGTAGACTGGCAATTGATATTATTGCTGCTCCGAGCGCCGTCTCGCATCGTTGCTACTGACAGCCAACGTCATGCATGCCATTGCCCAGTTAACTACCACCTCAATGATTGCGTCCCTGCTCTCAAACATCCCGACCGAGAATTGCAAGACTCCGGGCCAATGATGTGGCTGGGCGAGACGTGCGGGGAGCCGGCTGGGGTGCCCGCCGGCTGGTGGTGGCTCTCCGCTACGGGCGATAACGGAGCCCCGTCCGCCAGCTCTCTCGTAAACACACCCGCTCCAATTTCGACCCTCCCCACGACCCCAAGAATCCTGTCACCACCATCTGCTCGTTCCTCCAGGCCCTCCGCATCCACATTCCAGCACCTGTCCACAAGGCTCATCCGCATCATGGCCGACTCCAAGTCCCCCTCCGGCGCCGTGCGTCTCCCCCTCTCCCTCCCGTTCGCGACCCTGCGAGATGCGATCGACTCAGCTAGCTAACCCGCAAGCTCGCCCGCCAGCCTATCCCGCCAATCCGCATAAAGCAAATCTGCGCCGACGTATGCAAGCCCCCTCCCGGCCTCCCTCAGCTGACCGTCGATGTCCTGCTTCACTCACGCAGTCCGTACAATGCTGATCGGCGAGTCCATCCAACTAGGCGTGTAACGCGGCCCTCGGCGACTCCCCCACCTACACGCACTCCATGACCGAAACATGGAACACCAACATCATCGTACGTTACACCCGCCCACGCCTTCCTCCCCCATACAATCAGGGCCCAGCAACTGACATACCATCTATCATTGCAGAACGGCATCCTGCGACAGCTCATATCTGAATCCACCCCGTCGTCCGCCGCCCAGTCGTCATGCCCCTTCAAGTTCGCCGTCAACTCCACGATAATACAGCACGCCGGCGGGTCCGGCAAGCCTGTGACTGACGACGACAGCAGCAGCGTGACCACCACAGCCGGCCGGAGGGGCATGCACAGCGCCTGCGGTGGCTACTGGAACACAGAGAAGGTGGGGCGACAAATACACGCCAGATGCATCTTTTCTTGTCGGATTTGGCAACATGTGGAATATCGGATTGGCTAACGGTGGAGGTGAATGTTGATAGGATGGCATGTGGGCATACAAGCACACTCTGAAAGGTACGTGCTGCTCCCTTTATACAGACTACGACTATCATATTGGGTGTGCATCTTGCTGACGGGCTATACTGCAATGTCGTTAGATATGGACATCGTGGTATCCATCATCTGGATCGGCATCTGAATCAGCGCCTGTCTAGTCCTAATACTCGTGTTCTGCCTCTTTTGCTTGTTCCCCGCTAGCCAGCTCGCTAGCATCAGGCCCGACAAGGGTCGCTTTCGGTCACCGATATATAGATGAGCATTGATTTATATATCGCTAGTGGCGGTGTTTCTGCCGGGATCTATTTTACAGTCCGCTTTTTGAACCTGCGGACGTACAGCTGGTTGGTTGGTTTAAGTTTCGTCCTTTTTAAGAGTAGCAGTCGATTGGCTTAGCTTCCCGCACGGTGGTTGGAATCGGTTCTTCATAAAGGATAGTCTCCGTCTGTTCAACGTTCAGATTGCCTGTTACGCACTTGGACAATAATGGCATGGTGGATTAATACAGTGTCACAACATCTAGAATTGATCTACAAATAATAAATCGAAATAATCTAGATGTATGTCTCTGGAATGCATGTTTATAGTGCAACATACCACATAATATTGCTATTGCTGTCAAGAATCCTATGTAACCTCGATGCCGAACGCTATAAATCCTATGGTACAATTAATTACGCGTCCTGCATGCCGTTATATCGTCCGCTGTTGCCAACAGCTAGTCGTCCTTAGCTTTGACTTCGAAATTCGTCTGCACGCCATACAGCTTCTCCAGATCTCCCCGGCGCTGTAGACTTAGATATATCGTCATCACCGCGACCGCCCGGTACTTCTTCCGCCTCCTCTCCGCCTCGTCGAGGTCTGCGAGGAGCTTCTTCGTGTACTTTTCGGGCACGTGGTCGAGGTCCAGTTGCTGGAAGTCACGGTATTCGTCGCCATCTTCGTCGTCGTCGGACTCCATTTGTTCGTCGACCATTGGTGGCGGCGAAGAGGTTACGGGTGGGTCTTCGCGGGTCGCATTCGCCGTGTGTGAATCCGGTTGATTGCGTGCGGTGGATGCGGATGGCCGTGCGGGAGATGAGGGTTTAGGAGTCGGTGTAGAACTTCGAAGATGCGGCGGTATGCTGTCGTCGGAGCCGGCGGCTGGGGGCGAGTGGCGCAGGTGCGGTGGTATGCTGCTGCTGTCGGACCGTGCTGCTGGCGAGGAACTCCGCAGATGAGGCGGTATGCTGTCCGAGCTTGCGGCTGGCGAGGAGTGGCGGAGATGCGGCGGGCGGTCGTCGGACGAGAGGTCCACCGACACGGGACGCGGTGGGGATGGTTCGATATCCGAATGGTCGAGCTTGCGCTTCTTCGCAGCTCGCTCGTCGATGACGCTTCGCCGCCGTTTACTCGCGTTTAGAAGGGCGTCGGCGTCGAGTTCCTCCTGCTGCTCCTTCTCTCGGTCCGTATTGCCGGCTGCAGCTGCCGTGGGGCGAGGAGGCGGGTCTGTCTTCGTCTTCGTCTGCTTCTTCGGCGGCCATTCTATCAGGCTGCTTTCGAGCTTCGTGTACTGCCACCATGTGCCCGTTGCACCCTTGCCGTCCGTTGCGCCTGCAGCAGCGATACACCGCTTCGCGATCTCAGCGACAGTGATGGTCTTCGACCCCGCGGACGGATGCACGGCCTTCAGCGCGACAATCCGGTTTCCCTTGCGCGCGGCCTTTCGTGTCGTCGCCGTCGGGGCGGGTTCTCCCTCGCTGGGTACCTGTAGAATCGCGAGGCATTGTCGAACTTTGGACTTTATCGACGAGTTGGCTGTGATCTCGACGGTGGGTACCGCATCTTTCGCGGCCGGAGGAGCGTTCGGATTCGCCGTGGCAGCCGCTGCCATCGTTCGATATGGGTGTCGGTCGATCGCGAACGAGGGGACGGGCGTGCCTGCATTAGCCTTCTTAAAGTGGCTGAAAGCGGCCGGGGTCGATGCGCACGAGAGCGACGCTTGTACGAGGACCTGCGACAAACGACCCCGTATCCCGGGCCTCGGCTACAGGGTCACCGAGGTAGATGCCGTGGACCTATATTTGCATCAGCGAGGTGTCCGTTTAAATACCAGGCGGTGGTGCATGTACGAGTGCTTCGTTACGTCAACTCATCCAAGCTCGAACAGCCCGTCAAATTGTTGCATCTCGCGATATAACTTTCCAGGCCCGGCGAAAGAAGAAGTGCAGACGGAAAGATGAGCTACGACCTAGCTGGACGCAACGTCCTCGTTACGGCAAGTATATCCACACCCTAGCCAATCCCCATAAACCGCATTATAGCATCCTGCCCTTCACGAAAATGTAAAGCTAACAGCGAATATATTTCACAGGGCGGCTCGCGCGGAATCGGCGAGGCAATCTGCGAACGCTTCGCCCAGCAGGGCGCAAACCTCGTCATCAACTACCTCTCCAGCGAGGACCGGGCCGAGAAGCTGAAAGAAAAGCTGCTGTTCGAACATCCTGCTCTCAAGATTGTGGCCATCCAAAGTGACGTCGGCACGAGCGAGGGATGCGAGAAGCTGGTCCAGCAGTCGATCGAAGCGCTAGGCGGACTGGACGTTATAATATCCAATGCTGTATGAAATCTTCTACTCGGAACCGCATTACATCGACACTTACTATGGTGATATAGCAATGACAAGTTCCGCTGCTGATGGTGCTATTGGTATTATAGGGCTGGACCAAGTTCGCGCACTTCTCAAACCTCGATGCTCTGACCGACGAGGACTACGACAAGGTGCGATACCCCTACCATGTTAACAGCAGCTCGCCGCTAACGTATAACTATACAGTGCTTCGCAGTCAACTGCAAAGCGAACGTCTGGCTCCTCAAGGCCGCAAAGCCAACCTTCACCGCCAACCCCGACGGCGGCAGCCTCACAATCTGCGCCTCCACAGCCGTCAGTTGCATTCCACCACTTTCTATACTATTGGGTCCAACTAGCACCTCCAGCTTCTGGTTCACGAGACAAACCTCCAGCTAACCAAGTCATATGGAAATATAGGGCCTTCTCCCCGGCGGCAGCTCGCTGGCATACTCGGTCTCCAAAGCTGCAGCGCTACACCTCATGCGCGGCCTCGCATCCTCTCACGGCCCCAAGATTAGAGTTAACGCCGTCTGTCCCGGCCTCGTGCTGACGGAATGGGGTAGCAAGTTTCCCGAGGAGGTGAAGGAGGGGTACCGACTAAAGTCCGCGACGAAAGCCTACGTAAGAATCATCCCTCCCTTTCGCTGATAAATTTGCACGCATTCTCCGCGCATAGTTTGGTAAGTCGCTGACGTTATTGTGAACTTGATGAACGGATTAGATTCATCCCGTTACCGTTGCGGATGCCTTTGTTTTCTGCGCGCAAAATATATCCATGACCGGCCAGGAAATCGTCATCGGTAAGTCTGATCCCATTGCCCCATGCTGCTTATCAGTTCGATAGCTGGCCGTTGTAATGCATGATCTAACTTGTACCCGTGTTGTTACCAGACGGCGGTTACCATATTCACGCTTAGGTCCTCCGTTGTGGATGAGGAGGGAAGTTACCTGCGAGATCGTATGGTTGATCACGTCGTCAATAGTGGAGCAGGACCCCAGAATGCTTTATATACCCCTTGTCGTAACTGCTCAGAAGATGCTATACATATAGTATATAATAGAAGTCATCCATCAGCCCAGTTCACTAGCTTGCAGTCTGCTTATATCTAAATATCAATCCTACGGGAATTACACATTTCATCCAAACGCCAAAACTTGCAGATATCATGGAAATTTTAGGAAGGCAAAAATTATAGACGTATGAACGCTGTATTTCGAAATAGTTACAAACAATATACCTATCCGGCACACTTGCCACTTTGCATACCTCCTCCATCCACTCCGCCGGACACGGACACCTCACGTGAGCTTCTGCTTGATGAAGAACGCCCTGAGATGCGACAGCTGCCACGCGCACGTCGCGCCCAAAACGACAAGCTGGATGAGCGTCCACTTGACGATATTTGAATTGACCAGCTCGCTTTGATCTCTGAACTCCGCCTCTCGTTCCTACCACCACCACACACCCACAACGTTAGCAAACTTCACATATTCCTCATATTTGAAAGGCAGGCCACTGTGTCCTGGTAACGACAGTACGAGAAGGTGTAAGGAAGGAAGAACAAACCCTCTGGAAGATCTGCTCGCGCCGGATGTCTTGCAGCCGACTGTTCAAATCCTTCACCCGCTGCACGATATCGTTAATCTTCTCCTTATCGCGGCTCTCAATCTCGCTCGTCTCGCCGATGGCTAGGTCCAGATGCAGCTTGGTGCCGCCGAGGTGATCGCCCGTCGAGAACCAGCCTGGGTTCGCACCGTTCGCGGACGCGGTGAAGCAGATGCGGTGCTCGCCCGAGTCGGCGGCTGTGAACGTGAAGCGGCCGTTGCTGGAGCCCTTCTGGTTGATCACGCGGTGGTTGTGGTCGAAGGTTTCCTATGGGTCGGATGTCAACAATGCATTCATTCTGCGTCACCAGATATGTATATAGCGGTCCATTGGGAAGGGTACACGTACCTCGACGGAGATGTGAATGTTCACGCCATGGCCGGGCGCATACCCCGATCCATCACCCTTATACTCCTCAGCTCGATAGTGTCCTGTAGCACACCACCCATCAGCAAAACCATATTCAAACCACCCATCTACAAATTCATCCAAAACATACCCACGACAAGCGTGTCCTTGGGCAATTCCTCCAGGAAACACTTCGGATGCGACCCGTCCAGGTAGAAATACAGCGCGGAAGACGGCACAACCCACGACGCCAGCAGCGCCGACACAAACGCCGTCGACCGCATCTTGGAAAGCTAGTGCAGTCGAGTGTATATCGACCTCGACTCGGATTGAGGGGTGAATTGACAATTCGACGTGTCGAGCTCGCGAAATGCGATGTTGAAGCTACTCGTGTCGGACCGTTTCGTTTCGTGTCGTCGTCAGCCGCGCATCGAAAGGCGAGGGATGAGGTGCTGTCAGGTCAGGAGGCGGTGTGCGTGTGTCGCGAGCTGCGAGCTTCGGGTGGCAGATCCAGAGATCTGGCAGCATTGGTCACGTGATGTCACACAATCCAACACCGCACGCGTCTTCACCTCAACTACACTGCAGACTAAGCTATGACACTACAAGCTAGCTTACCAGTCGGAGGAGTCCAATTGGAAGAGCGATTTGGAATTATCCTAGCAGTTTGTATGTATCTCAATAGTCCTGTACACACCTACTCGCTCGGCCATTTGTAGACCCACAGCCTGAACAATCTGCAATACACGGTACGCCAGCGCAATAGACACAAAACAGAAATCTTGCAAAAGGGTATTGGAAATCAATATGCCCTAAACGCCCTGCCCTATCCCTCAAAAAACAGAAAACCAATAATCAAAACTTGAACGACAGACATGGAGAGTGGTGATAAGTGAGGAAGTGTATGTATAACATATAGCCCCATACGGAGCAGAAAGAATATCCGTATGCATGAGGCTTATTGATGGCGTCTGCTCTTTGAAGCTGTTCTCTGAAGAGTCTCTCACAGCTTACTGCTTAGGCCGTGCATTCGTCGCCCAATTCCTATCCGTTCATTAGCTCGTGCCCGTTTACCGCGACGAATGTGTGTCATTGATAACTTACAAAACAGCTTGGTGTCCGCGGATAGCTGCTTCCGCACGGTCTTTGGCCCGTTTCATATTCTCGAGCTTCTCTTCAGCCACTATTTGCGCTAATGGAACTTTCATCGGTGACGGCGGCAATGAGGGCTTCACTGCGGGCCTCACTGCGGGCTTCACTTGTGTGAAATCAAAGGGCGTGACGTCAGTTGCAAGTAGCGCGAAGCCAATGTCGAGCGGGGGTGCCTTGGACAATTCTGCCGGGGATGCCTCGAAACATTTTGGAATCGCGCGGACGGGAGGAGTGCGTGGGATCCGAGTAGTAGGAGGTTTGACCGGCGATACAAGCTTTGGTATCTGTAGCGGGGCCCGATTATTGATGGCCGAGCAATTGGCTGCCATCTCTGGAGTCGGGGCCACAATGGGCACCTGATCGTCTCCGTTCAGAAGAGCCCAAATTGGAAGATCTGGACTATCTACAGGGGTGTGCTTGACCGGAGATTTGTCCCCCAAGAGATCCGCATATTCAACTTCTCCCGTCAGTTCTTGTACGGCGCCTTTTCTAGCATCCTTCCTCGCTGCTCGCAAGAGAGTGCGCGCGTCAACGAATGTCGGCGATGGCTTAGGCTTTGCGGTCTCAAAGCTCTTGATCCTGTCTTTTATGCTTGGTCTCGCCATGGAACTACTTGGAGTAGTAGGCTGTCTTGCTGCCGGTGCCGATTGCTTGATCGCAGGCGAAGCCAACTTAAGCGTAACCGCGGATTGCCTCATGGCAGGCGAAGCCAGCTTGGGTGTAACTGCGGCTTGCCTAATGGCGGGAGACGCTAACTTAGGTGTAACTGCGGCTTGCCTGATGGCGGGCGCGGCTAGTTTGGGCGTCGTGATCGTAGGTCGCCTGAGCGCGGATGCGACTACCTTTGGCGTTGTGGTTGTAGATTGCGCAGGGGCAGGAGCACTTGATTTTGGTGTAGCCACAGACGGTCTCTGAGCTGGAGTCGAGTACCTTGGGATGGCCGTTGGTTGCTTCGGAGTTACAGGCTGCATCGGAGGCGCAGGTTTCGGCGACTCTTTTGTAGTATCCCGGCCGATCGCGTTGAACCGGAACGGGACTGGAGTAGTGATCGGCTTATTAGACTTCACCGGCGATGGTAGATACGACGGCCGCTTCGGGGTCTGTTTGAGTGCAGGAGACTGCGTTGAAATAGGGTTCTGCGTAGGTTTGGCAGTAGGCGTGCTCTCTTTGATTGGGTTTATCGAAACCCCTGTAGCCGGCCTCTTCGGGGTCGCGAGCCTCGAAAACGGCGACTGGGTTGAGGTGATAGTTTGACGGGACCTGGGAGTCTGCACATCTTCCTTCCTAGGGCTAGATGCCGCCGCAATGGTCTGTCTCTTTTGTGGCGTAGATTTTGGCGATGGGGCTTCTGACGGGACCGAAATCGCCGCTTGCAGCCGTGCGACAGTGCTATGAACTCCATGTTTGCTTGGGGTGATTGAGGGTGCTGTAGGATGTCTCTTTGGAGTGCTGAGTTTCAGCAGAGGCGACTCGACTATACCCACAGTCTGTCGTGCTCTTGCATCGTGGGCATGTTCTTTCTGTGGTGTGACTGAAGCCTCTGGCGGCGCAATCTTCTGTGGACTCTCAAATTTGCTCAGAGTATGCCTTATCGATGAAGGCTTGATGACATCCGCAGCCTGTTGGGCAGCAGCTGTCGGTACGATCCGTCTAGGGGACGGCAAAGGCTTTGGCTCCGCCAGTTTATGTATTCTAGAATCAGGTGCAAGTCTTGGGGTTGCCACCTTTGGTGATTCCGGTTTTCTGCGGGGTGACTGACGCAGTGGGCTTTTCGCCTCTGTGGTAATCGGAGCTGTCTGTCGTCGAGCTGCAGTAACTTTTGGCTGTTCCTCCGTACGTGGTAGGGGCTGTTGTGACTCTTTTGCGACCAATCTTGATGCCGTAGTCTTCTTTGGAGATTCCGCCTTCTGTGTAGGTTGAGATGATGCGTTTGCTGGGGATTTATCCCGAGTGACGGGCTGTAGGCTTGGTCTGCTCGGGGGAATGTCGATGGATTTCCCGGTAGCCTTCTGTGCCCTTAGGAGCGCAGTGCGAGTGGTTGCAACAACAGGCGGCTTCTTATTGAGAACCGAGGGAGCCGCCCTGGACTGCCGAGTTTCTTGAAAATCGATTGTGGGTGCGACTGGTCGAAGGAGGAATAGTGTCTCTTGAACTGTTTCCGTAGAGGCGGTCTTCGTGCTAGTTGTGGGTTCGGGTGCTGGTTTGCTGACGGCCTCGCTGGAGGGAAGAGTTTGCCGGACGGCTCTGCCTCGTACTGGAGACTTGCTCTTGGCGATAGGAGAAGCATCTTGCTTGCCGGTTGTAGATTCCGGCTCAATTGCAGTTTTGCTAGATGCGGCAGTCTGTCGTGTCGTTCTAGTCCGCGTCGCAGGCTTTGGTTTAGCCGGGGAGATAGTTTGCACGGCGGTATCCACGGTCGTCTTTCTTGAACTTCTGGTTGCTTTGGGGGCAGGAGGCTCGGATTGAGGCTCGGGCTCGGGGTCGCTGTTCTCCTTCTGGGGCTTTTTCGCTTTCGATCTGGTCGCACGGGCTTTAGGGGCTGGCTTTGTCGGTTCGGCCGCGATGTTCGCATTGACCTCGACGAAGGGCTCTCTCTGCTGTTGAGGCTCTTCTTCCTCAGCGGCCTTCTGCCGCAGGGCTGCGGTCTGCGATCTCGTCATGCGAGGCATCTTGCCAGAATGATGTGAAGAATCGGCGTTATCGAAGTCGAGATGGTCGTGGTGACGAGTGTGCAATGCTGCATGCGACAGCAGGGGTCGAAGGCTGTATACTAAAAAGTATGGAGCCAAACGGGACTTGGCGAGAGGGGCACTCGGGAATCGGGAGCCGGCCGGCGTCGATGCTGATGCAAGGTGTGTAGCAAGAGACCGGGATAAGCAAGTATCTTTAATCTGCGATGAGGGACGCGGTTCGAGGGGAAGTCTGCGGCCTGTGGTTGAGAAGCGCTGTTGCACGTCCCAAACGGGTAAAAGCGTCAACAATGGCCGCTCCCATGCCAACGTCCCACAGGCGAGAATCAGATAAGATTAGATAGCGCCGCCAGCCGGCCGCCAATGACGACAGAAGGCAGGTCCCGCGAGAAGGCACACGTCAAGAGCAATCGCCTAGCATTCACCAAGCTCGCGCGCGCTCTTCTAGCTTCTCTTGCTCCAGCGAAATGGCAGCGCCGGCGCAGACACCCACGTCCATAACGCCGGCTTCGCTCTCCTATCTCGCCATCTACAATCCCTCGCTCGGCCCGACTGACGAGACTCTGCCGGACCAGATCGTCTTCTGGACGTCGCGGGCGCCGGTGTCGCAGAACGAGTGTCTCAGGCAGATAGGGCTCGCGCAGGGAATCGTCGAGTTCTCCAGGTTCGCGCCCTCCACGCTCATCCCGAGTCGTTTTCGAGTCGCTGCTAGATGCATTTCTCATTCAATTTGGAAAGCTGACGTTGGTGACTACGGTATTGTTTAGAGGCTTCTCGGGTTCGCAGGACTTGAACACCGTCGAGACACAGAAGAGCAGAATCGTGCTGCACGAGATCGAGCCCGGATGGTGGATTCTAGCCGTACGTACGATACGACATGCCTCCCTTCGTATCTATACTTGCTGACACGCCTGCTGCAGTCCATCGACATTACGCAAATACACTACGCTACAGACCCGCCGACGACGGACTACTCTCCTCGCGAAGTCGCCCAGCCCTCCGTCCTCATCGCCCAGCTCAAGACGTCCTACCGCCAGTTCCTCCTCTTCAACGGAACTCTCGAATCGATACTGCTAACACATGGCCGAGATTACCTACTCCAGCGGCTGGAGAAGTTCTACACGCGCTGGGCATGGCGGTGGGAGGTCATGCTGCACGGTAATCCCGCCGTAGACATCTGGAATGGCATCAAGATTGGTAGAGGAGTCGGCGATGCTGAGAAGGAGGTCCTAAGCGATTTTGTCAGCCGGCATCGGAAGGAAGAAGACGACTCGGAGCGCCTGGTCGACGTCATCGTATCGCGGTTCGGAAAGCTCTCGGGTGTGGAGAACGGCGACAAGAAGACAAAGCCTGGATTCTCGAGTAGAGGCACCGGAAGGCTGCCGGGGCCGGACGACGGATGCATCTATCGCGGCGTCGGGAATCTGGCGAAAGAGAGCGTGAGGGACATATCGGAGTGGATGGCACGGTGGTATCAATACGGCGACTCATCATTCGACTATCAAACGGTACGACCATCGAGGAGGAAGCACCGTCGGCACAAGTCGAAGGGCCATAGCTCCCAATCTTCCGTACCCAAGTTGTCTACTTCGGGGACACCGGCACCAGAATCGTCTACACCGGAGACTGCTGCTGGGGCCTCCGAGAGCTCTACTCCAGGAAGGATTGAGACGAGCAGAACGAATTCCTCCGAGGCGGAGAGCCCAGGCCAGCCTGAGACGACACTACCTCCCCCACTCCTGATGGAGCCTGGCTGGCAGCCTCCGAAGCCACAAACGAGGATAGCCTCCAAACCGGCAGATAGGAGAAAGCCGGCGAAAGCCGTCCCTGAGGCCGGAGAGTCAAATCCTATACCTGAGCAGCAGACCAACCCAAGAGGAAGCAACAATAAGCTCGTGCTGAACGTGCTCACTCTGGGGACGTACGCAGCCTACTCTGCATGGAACAGGACACGAGAGGACCAAGAGCAGCCCAAAACCGCAGCTCTCGAATCGGCGCCCGTCGTCGAACCGAACCCGTTAGAAACACCAGGCCGGTTTATCATCGGCTACACCGGCGCGTTAGACGAAGAACAGGAGGAGGAAGAGGCTACGGGAGATGGACAGATCGAACGCAAGGACATTCTGTCACAGACAATCTGGATCGAGCGGCGCCACCAACAAGCGGAAGACAACGTTCAAGAGGTTGAGGAGAGCGCTGACAAAGCTCTCGCGCTGGAGGAGTGCCGCCTGGTCGCGTATGCTGTAAGTCTATCGTGTCGCCAGAGGAGCCCTTTCCGATGTCTCATCTTCTAACACGAGTTCCCAGGCGTACCCATTCATCTTTGCAATGTTGTTCCACCCTACGAACGAATCGCTCAGCAAACCGGGCTTCTACAGGCTTCTAAACCAGCAGCTGGGCCCGCTCAAGGGTCCGCTGATAACGTCATCCGAAAACCAGTACCAACCGTCGCACAACAAGGGTCTGTATGACCTCATTTTCGACCCCGCGACGCTGACGGTGCACTCTTCCATACCCAACATCCCGGACCCGATGCTCGCCCCCACCCCGCCGCTCCTCGACACCACAGAAGCGGGAGCGCTGCCCAGAATAGAAGCCCTGCACATCCACTCGCAAGTCATCCGAGTGATCGAAGACACGCGATGGAAGGAAATACCGCTTGGCACGCCGTCCGGGGAGCGAGAGCGCACCAACCGCACAACGCGAGGCTGGTGGGTGGCATGGATGCGGCTGGACAGCGCGGAAGCCCAGCCCAAGCCACCGCCGACAGCAGCGAAGAGGGCTAGCAGTGCGGACGCCCAGGTCGACCGGCAGGAGCTGGTGCCACCGGAGGACGATATTGCATCATTCATCGGCAGCGTGAGCAAGCAGCGGCGCGGGCGGCGCGAGGCGTTCATCGTCAAGAAGGGGTCGGATCACCGGGCGCATGTACGTGCCACAAAGGATAGCACCGGCGGGTTTGCGATTCCGATCAAGCTGAGCGGCGGACTTGGCATCGACACCAAGCGGTACTTTGACCAGCTGCTGAACCTGACGGCGCGGACGTGAAGGGGACGGGAGTGAGGTGATGGCGTGATAACGTCAGGATACCGCGTTACCCAGCTTTCCAATGTTGCGAAAACCCGGAGCTATGGTGCTGAGCTGGGGGGTTGTTGATGCCATTCCACGCACAGCTTGTGCTCGTGTGGGTTTTGCAATCGCTGGATCCTTCGGTGGACGCATTGAGTTTCTACAAGTACGCGAGAAGGTACGCTGTAGGGTTCTGCATGTCCGGGCTTGGGGGTATTGGGCGACCAGGCACTCATTAGTCAATGCAGCAGCTCGAAGCGTGGTGACGTGATCCGCGACTGGGCTGGGCACGGTACATTTCCCTTCGCTTCCTCCTCTTCCTATTCGTCCTGCTTTTTTTTCTATCAAGAGCTTCTACGTAAGCCGAAAGCGGCTTCTTGGGTTGACTTTTTACGGATTTGCATCGATCGTTCGCTGGCTTTGTTGGGGATTAGAGCGGGCGAGTATATTTTACGCACAGTTGTTTAAATTTTTACGCTGGCGAATCAGGGGGGGTTCCACTGCGCTGTCTGCGGCTTATAATTTTTTTTCTTCTTTATTTTTTTTTTTTTTTCAAATCATGGTCGTTGGGTGCATGTCTTGTCTCGTAGTGTGATATAATTGGGCTGGCTGTGTGTGCTTAGTTTTCTGTCGGTCTGTCTGGATGTGGTTTACGCTCCGCTGCGAGGCTGTCGGATATAATGATAGTAGCACGGCATTGGCGAATAGATCGATCGAGACAGTTCTATAGGCCGGATATACAATGTACACACTTATGCGGACGTACTGTATGTCTGTCGGTAAGTGCGTACAGACTTATGTAAGAGCGTATGCGCATGCAATGTATGTGTCCCGCGTCCGTCTGTTCGTATGTCTGTCCGTCCGTGTGGCACTGCGCAAGACAACTCTGGCATGCAGAATGTCTGCGTCCTGGAAATAATCAATCGCCTACCTTACCCGTACAGACAGCTCAGCCTACCCGCTAGCTGGGTCTATATGATACGATACTATCTACGTGCTATGAATTGTGCGGTATTGTGGTATTGTCGGGATAGAATCAGCGCACACGGGATTGATCCGAAGAGAAAATTTTTCATTCTTCTCATTCTTTCTTTGAATTCTTGGAATTCGATTGATCGATAGATTGAGAAGCTTGCTTGCGTGCGCTTGTCCATCCGTGCCTGCACTTGCCTCCCAATCGGTAACCTTCTAGGGTGTGGAGCCGGCGCCGTGCACCGCAAAAAACGAACGAACGAACGAACGAAACGACAAGCTTAGACAGACGGACGCGATTCGCCTCCGTAACCGAGCAATTGCATGGCTAGGAAGGGGGAGAAAAAAATTTTTCTTCCAGCTTCGAGTCAACTCAGTTGTCGAATGTGGTCTGGTATGCTGTTGGCCCCGTACCCGTGCAGCGATATCTGACCGGATCGAGAACGGTAAGTGTTACAGAGTAGCACGTTTGTATATTAGAGGAATCGTATGCTCGAAAAATTTTTCGTGACCAGCTCGAAAGGAAAATTTTATCCTATCGGATCCATCGCAGCCAAGCAAGCAAGGTACATTACATGTACGTGGAAGTGCGGCGATGGTGGTCAGTTTGTGGACGTTAGTCAGTTACATAGTATGTCGTATAGAGGGAAAAGTCAATTGATCGCGGTGATATGATCTGGCCCCATTGATATTGCTTTTACCGCTTTGATCAACTGGCCGGCATTAGCCGCTGGGAATGCAGGTCTGACACTCCTGGATAATGGGTATTGTACATAGTGCTACGCACGATGTGGAGAGCGGAGCAGATGGAGGCGGATCGATTCAGAGCATGTTGAGCAGAGGGCGGGCGGGCTGGCGGGCGGGCACCACGAGCGAAGAAGCTGAAGCCGCGGCGGAGACGGGCACGCTAACCTCCGGCCGGCTGGCATGAAGCTATCCAGCAGGAGGGGAGTCTTTTTGTTTTCTTTCCTTCTTTCTCGGTGAGCAATTCCAGGAGAGTATCCTGATGAGAGTCACGTCCGGAAAAGAAGAAAAGAGGGAGACGGGACCCCGATCGAGACAGGCACGTCCGTCTGTCAGTGTGTAAGTACAAGTATCTCGAGACTGCACCGGGTGGGTGAGTGGGTGAGGTGTGCATGGGGGTCACCGCACTGGCCACCCGAGCGAGCGTTGGAAGCAAGGTACACACGACACAGAGTAATACACTCTGGATGGACCGTACGAAAACATGTTTGCACCCTCGTCCGCTGCAATTTTTTTTCTCTCTCAAATTTTCAGCGCGTTCCAACCCGTATAGTATTACAAGTTATATCATCGTGAGGGACTGCACTGTCCGGTCTGGTGGGAAATGCGGCTAGCGGAGAAGGGGACCCCTGACGGACTCGACCCGACTGGGACGGCGGGCGATCCAGCTATCCTGTTCGAGCACGACACTATCCCGCGAGATGACGCTCTGTAACAAGTTAAGCAGGCTGCGCTGGCTGGCCGAGGCATTTAAACACGGAGAACTCGAGTGGGCGAGAGAGATCGCGACGTGCTTGCTGTGTGTGCTGTGCTGTGCTGTGCTGTGCTGGCCCGGTATGGGATATGTTGCTACTTGCAAATCGGGGAAGGTAAGAACATTCGAACATACATATTACATGCTGCTTGATACTTGGTTTACTGCAATCATGTATATCCCGCTCCTTCAAACGGGAGATTCATTGAAGTTTGTCCCGTACGGGCTGGTTGAGTCAACTGGTGATGCTAAGTAATGTACTTAGTACTTACTTCCCCAGTCCAAACTTCGTAATACATAATAATATACGCAGCCTGTCCGTGCTATGCATTCGAGATATTATATCACAAAATAAACTCGCACTGGTGATTAATATGGGACGCGGCGCTATAGCGCTATAGCGGAGGGTGATACTTCAATAATATCAGAGCTGCCGCTATCAGGTCACCCGCCAGGCCCAACTTAGCCTGAGACCAGTGCACGAAGACGAGACCAGAGACAAAAAGCTAAGCACGATGCTCGGACGGGCCAGCGAGAGAAAAGAAAGAAAGAAAGCGAGAGAGCGAGAAGGAAAAGAAAGGAAGAGGCCCCATGGCCATCCGTCCACCCTCCCACATTGCATCCCTCCACCACCCACATCCATCAGACAGCCCATGCTCCAGCTGCAAGTCGTCCACCATGCACGGGGGTGGGAAGTAAGTTGTACTAAGAAGTAGTAGAAAAAGAAAAAGAAAGTTGAGCCACTTGGGTACATGCTTTTTGTACTTTCTCACGCAGCGGTGGTGGTGGAAGAAGAAGGCCTGCTCGAGGTGCAGCTTCCAAGGCGCCATCGCCCGTTTGCTTGCTTGCTTTGCCAGCCTGCACCGCTCCCTCCTCATCCTCATTTAAATAGATGCTTCTGCCCCCCTCCGCCTGCGTTAGATTGGTGTGCGTATATTGTGCTGCCGTATTGCCCTTCTTTAGCTCCATCTCTATAATCATCAACAGATTGCTCCTGCTGTTATATTATCATCTACAACCATCGACATCCTCTCCTTATTTCTAACATTCTGCTGCATTCCTCGCCTTCCTGTTGTGCTGTGTTCTCAAGTTGCGGCCTGCCTGCCTGCCTGCCTGCATCCCGAGACAAGCGGACGCTGCTGCCCTGCTCTCCCCATCCCGCTATAAGTTAAAGCACCAGCCCGCCTCCGCATCTCGCCCCCCCAAAAACAACCTCCACACCACACTCCCTCAGAGCTGCATCTCGACCGAACGGACAATCCACAAACAAACACCCGCATTCAATCATCATACATACTACGATACACACAAAACATACAAACCAATACCCTCTTACGCTCAACATACATACATCGCCAACATGCCGTTCGAGTGGTCCCTCGATTATTGCCTCGCCTGCGACCGCGAAGCCCCCAACGGCGCCGCCTACTGCTCCCAAGCCTGCCGCCTGTCCGACCTCGAGCGAGCCTCCTACAGCGCCAGCGCCAGCTCCTCGCCCAAGGAGCCCACCGCTCCCACATCCGCAACCACCTCCGCCCCCGGCGGCTTCTACCTCCCGCCCGCCCTCAACTTCTCCGCCCTGCGCTCGTCGTCGTCCTCCGAGCAGCCGTCGGACTCGTCCCCCGTCTTCTCGATGCCCGGCTGGAACGGGCGGAAGGGATCCCTGGCGTCGAATCTGCACCCGTCGCCGTCGCGGACGTCGCTGTCGTCAATGCCGTCGCAGCAGTCGTCGTCCTTCGAGCAGGCCTACCTGTCCGCCAAGGCGGCGCGGGAGCTGAACGACTACGCCAACTCGTTCGACCAGGTGCGGGACAACAAGCGGCGGATGACCATCTATTAAACTGAGCACGGTCCAGTCCAATCGCACGAAATCTCTTTTCTCTCTCAATAACGGCCTATCACACTTAACGGACTCTGCTCTACTGCGCTCGATATAAGCGCTCGATATAACTATACTACTTCTCACTTCATCTTCTTCTGCTTCGCTTCTCTTCTCATATACTACTTATATTTCCACGCCGAAACATTTTATACCATCTCAGCATTTCAACGGGGTTATCTTGGGAACCAACATAAAAGTCACATTTTCGTATTGCTTCGCTTTTAACTTCTGCCCACATTAAAATATCCACTCACCCATCTACTATCCATCCATCTCCTCAACCTGACTCACCCAGCTTAGCCTTCCGATATCGGAAATTCCTGTCTATAGCCAGCCAGCCAGCAAGCAAGCAAGCAAGAGCACTACTTTGTACACTAAACCATCCACTACAACTTTCTCACTTACTTTCTTAACCACCACATAATTTTCGGGTTCGGAAAAGCGTTCCGGGGCAGCTCGATCGGCCCTGTCTAGCCTTCCCGCTTCCCTTCCATTCCATTCCCTCCTTCCTGTTAATTATTTTTTTTCTTTCTCACTTTGTAACTTTCAGTTTTCTTTTATTTCCTTGCTTGCCCTTGATGTGTCCGCGCATGGAAGGAATCGGCGCTGCTGATTGGTGGTGGGAGCCGCTTCTTGCTTTCTTTCCGGCGTAGTCTGTTTGGCAATTGGTAGGGGGGAGGGCGGATTCGCTATTCATCGACAGTCGATCGGTGCAAATGAATTGCTGGATGCAGCAGTCGAATCAGATCAATCAATCAATCAATCAATCACACGGCAGGGCACGGAACGGTGCGCACGCATGTATGTTTGATACAGAACAGAAAACAAACCTTACACTCTCAGTACTAGTAATGTATGTACGTACGGGCAGATGGATAAGCAGACAAGCAGACAGACTAGACTGTAGTGAATCAATGCAAGCATCAAGTGGACTGCAGAGAGGCATTTTTCGCATTGGCGGGCGTAGCATCATCGACATAATACTCGTTCGATACGGTAGGACATGACATGATGTGATACACACATGTGCGTGGTGTTGTACGCTCGTACTCTTCGTCACGGCTGCATTGTCACGATATGATCTATCACCCAACTCTAAATCCAGCACGACCACAAAAGTGAATCAGTATTTATAATATATATAATAAAAAGAATACTGCACTGGCATTCGACCAGCGCAGCAGACTTCCCGTGTCGACATTGCCGACATGCACGCACATGTATGTCCATGTATGTATAGGTATGCACTGGTACGGAGACGAATGCGAAACGACACGACACGACAGAGACGATGCTGTAGACGGTATAGTACAGGTTCAGCTGCAGGTCTGAAAAAGTCAATGTTAACTTTGTCCGCCGAAACTTATCATATGGCGGCCGTCCACGTCGACGGACCTACACACGTTCGCTGTATGACCCACTGCTTGTACAGACGTACGTCGTATGTGCGTACGGCGGATAATTAAAACTGAAGATAATCCGAATATAATACCACGCTACGCTCGAGGCTGTAACCTTCAAATTCAACATTTGTCAATCCGAGGTCCGGTCCGGTCTGCATATGCCGCTAGATAGAAAGAGAGATATCCTGGGTCGACTGCCTACACCCTGCATGTAATTGAAAAAAAGGTACGTTCATACCGTTCTTTTTTGCTCTTAGCTTGTAAAGTATGTACTGTACGATTGTACGAAGCTGTGGTTACCGATATCCAGTTTTCTCTCCATCGAATACGAGCAAGTTACCACGTTAACGAGCTATGGACGTCTGCCAACTGTACTAGCTATCCCATCTTCAAAGCAGCCAGTCGGCGAGCAAGCGGGGACCTGCAAATTGTTGAGGACGGAGAAGGAGAGAAAAAAAGAAAAAGAAAGAAAAGTCAATTGGAATTCACATTCAACATTCATACGAACCGGCCCCGTCCCTGCATGGGAATCCATCGCATAGCATGATATCATATCATATGTGATATTATATATCACGACAAGTAAGGTAGCTGGTCCCGGCCCTCAAATGCGCACACTCGAGCAGCAAGCGTCCATATAACTAAGTACCCTCTCTTGTACAAGTATACTGTACTTGCAAGTGGTAGGGTAATATATGAGCTGCGCTGCGCTTACGCTTACGTCGAAGCGATCGTTAGTCACTGCTGATAATCTATTATCGAACCGCATAATATACGGACAGTCGCCGACGAGCTCGTTTATAATTATAACGATCTGTACGAGAGCGTTTATAATGGCGCCGTAGATCCCCACATCACGCGCGGAGCTGTTCGAAATTTAAATCTCGTCGGCGTATACTAGTATGCTATGACATCCTGGTCGTCGTTACGTTAGTACGGCCTATCGACAGGCAAACGCGTAAGTGATATAGCTCTGTACCCTCCATTACGTACATTACGTTCCGAAGGATATCGTGATTGGTTGATTATTTTATATTGATGCGTTTGATCAAATTCTCAAACTTGCGAGAAGAGGATCATATGGAAGAGGGTATTGAATTCAAGGAGCAGAGATTTATTTTCCATGCAGGGCGATCACGATCACCCTGGATTTCCCTGGCAGCCGCGATCAATGCCGAAAGCGACGGGGCGATCGTGATCAAAATGCCCATTTTCGTGAACCCGAGCGCTGCGATCCGGCGTGCATAAACCTGGCTTTCTGCAATATTCCTATTACCACTCCCTAGTCAACTGATATGATCTAGCTAAGGTACACGCTGGAGATTATCGATTCTTGCGTGCATTACATTGCGCATTACACACATACATACAAGCCAGCTACCGACTTCCGTTAGCTAGAGTCACTCAAACACTCGCAGCTGCTGAGCTTAGTAGTAGAAAAATACCCAATACGCTACTAGAATTAGCAGAGGAGAGGCGCCCAGGCTGCAGAGGTTGGGGTCCTATGACCCGCGATGCATCGTCGCATTGCGTTAGCATCGCCGAAAACTGGCCTCTTCTAGAAACGAGCGGACGCGCGAGCTCCAGGACGGGGCCACGAGACTACTCCAGGACGGTACATTGAGCGACACCGAGCTCGACGGCACTGCTAGTATACTCCTAACTTAAACCTGCTTTGTGCAAGCTCGTGCTAGTTTGGTTATCTACTGTTACTAGTCTGGTATACACTTGTACGTAAGTAGCTAACGTTAGTTGATGTTAGTGCTGGCTCTGCCTGCCCGCGCCCGTCGGACGGACGTGGAGATTCGATTGCAAGTCAAATCTAATCTCCACGACGCAGCAACTCGTGCGCACGCCCGCACTGCGCTCCGTCTTGGCGGCCCTCGCGATTTCTCTCGATCTAAAACCTTTCCGTCGCGGCCGCGCAAATGGTCGTAATATAATCCCCGCTAATACTATACATTATATCATCGGTTCTAAGGGGACGGGCTGGCAGGCTAGTAGACTTGGCTGTAGGCTAGCTGTTTGATTCGCTCGCGAGCTGACTTGGATACATGCAGGAAGCTGTCATGTCATCATATCATTATCAGGTCGCATCGATCCCATTCGCATACCGACCAGCAATACTGTGCAGTGGCGTCCAGGATGCGTCCCGATATCACATCCTATCCTATCACCCCGTCCCGATCGTACATGGTTTCCTATCATATCATATCACATCAAATCACAGGCAGGCAGGCAGGCAGGCAGTCGGGCAGGCAGCGAATCGATGAACCCCCCACCTAGCTGACCGATGGAGATTAGCGGTTCGTATCTACCATATCGTGCCTGCCGGCCAGCCCACAGGCAGTCGGGCCCGGGTCCAGAATTGGCAGTATTCGCACACCCCGTCTCCTTCTCGCAGCCTTAGCTACAGCTTAGCGGAGAGGCGTGCCCGTCGAATTCGATATCCTGGGACGGTACTCCGCACAGTGCCAGGCTGGGACGAGCACTTCGGATGGAGGTGGAGGTGGAGGTGGTGCTAAATTTGTCTTTCTTGTTGGTGCTTATCGCCGGGTAAATTTTCCAGCCAGCAATTCCCTCAGCTCGAGTTTACGATGGGATGGATGGATGGATGATGTAGGTACTCACATGTACCCCCCCACGCATCTTTCCTGCATTTCCGTCTCGTCTCGTGGCCCTGTTTGTCTCTTTCATCTGTACTAAAATCATCCGAGCTACAGACAGACAGACAGAACGAAAGACAGACACCCATCCACTACGTACGTTAGCTCAGGACATTGCATTACATTCCATGACCTAGCTAGCTGAACTCGACGCGATCCCATCCCATCCCATCCACCCATCCATGCGCACTTGCAAGGGACACAGATAGCAAGCCAGCCCCGGCAACCCCGGCCCATCGCTCGAGGAAGAGAGACACAGTGCACAATCGGACGGCAGGCAGACAAGGAAAATAACTGAAAGGATGTCTCAGATGCAACCGAGGAACGAGCGCAGAGATCAGGCTCTTTCAATTACGAGGCGGCGCGACCAGCTCCCCGGCCTTGTCTACTTTCTCCTCTTCTTACAAACCCGCGCAGCGCTGCTTTTGAAGGGATGGCTATACGTATCCCCCCACTGCAGGGCCGGCATGCTGGATCCGCTGCTTCGGCGCCGACAGTCTGGCCACCGCTGCCATTATCATATCATAGCAAAGGGAATATCGACAGGTCCAGTCTGTCTCGCTGGAACTATGTTTCAGCGCCTCGAGCCAGGACCGCTTCACTCGCCTCCAAACACCAACTCGAGTCACGGCACGTCACGCCAGCGCTCGGGCTCTCGGCAGCGATTGCAATGGCGCCCGCGGACGGCAGAGGTGCTCGGAGTTTATCTTCCGTGCTAGTGGTGCGATCAATCTGTGACCGATGATCAGGTTGCTTGATTAGCGAAGCCGCGCATTCTCGATCACATTATATCAAATCATCACATCAAATCACATCGGACGCATCGTCTGAGCGTGAACGCGCTAGGCTGGTAGTCTCGAGGCCAGACTTGCCTGTGGGCCCGAGACTACTAGGCAGTCGGCAATCCGGACACTGTTGGCGTCATTGATATTAATACAGTGGTGCAAGTCACTCTCCACACTCATCTCCTATCGATGGCCGGCTGGCTTGCAAGCTTGTCGACGGCGCACGGACCATGCTACAGACTTGCTAAGCTGTTGCAAAGTATGTTGGATGTTGGGGGTCCTGCTCGCATTGGTTTTCTTATCTGGTATGTCTTCCGAGCATTGCAATGCATGGTTGTCAGGCATGGCACTAAATTTCGTGTCGACCGGCCGACGAATGTATGCATGGTCCCATACATGCGTGCCTCCAACATGCATACTCACATACCTTGCAGACAGATCCTCGGCTGGGCCAGGTCTTTGGGCGTCCAGCCAGGATTATCATGGCACCCACGAGTGCGGGTTGGATGAAATGATTATTTTATGCTGATTGATCGATTGAAGCGGCTGGGTGCGACGTAGTGGCGCCCGCTGCCTGGTGCCCTCCCTCTCAACTGGACTGATTAGAATGCTGGGGTTCTGCATTCTTGACTAATCCTACATCTGTCAGCCGCACCCTGTCCGTCCTGTCCGATCCCAGCTGCGACGATGGCGACGTCGGCGACGTCCAGATTCGGTGCGGGGAAGGGATGGACTGGGGTGCTACACCGCATACGCGTATACGAGGATATGCAGGGGCTGGCAGGCTGTGAGGCTAGTATGTGTGTGTTTTTTAGTCACTGCATCGGTTCGATCGTATCTACCTGCAGATATGCGTGTCTGTGCATATCTGTGCGGATTGCGTGAGGGGGCGCACTGGCTAACGTGACCTGCTGTGGTTGAACTTTCAAATAACGCGGCCTCGTACTGGATGCGGTGCAGTGCGTGTGCGTGTGCCGTGTGAGATGAGTCCGAGCGCGGGCTGTCGTGATGCGTAGCTATTGCGGCAATGATGAGTTCGAATGCGGTGTTGATGGGTC
Source organism: Drechslerella dactyloides (assembly GCA_020064725.1). NCBI lineage: Eukaryota > Fungi > Ascomycota > Orbiliomycetes > Orbiliales > Orbiliaceae > Drechslerella > Drechslerella dactyloides. Next base: position 800,960 of record JAGTWJ010000008.1, on the reverse strand, counting down.
TGTTATCGATACGGCGTTCGGCCGATATATCGACAGATAAAATGTGTGCTTGAGTGCGTGAACGATGCGAGATATCGCTTGCAATTAAAGTCCTAAGAATCCCAAGACTGATACCTTATGGTAAAGACCGTGGAAGGATGATAGTATCATTCTTTAACTCAGGGCCTTGTGAGACTTGATTCTATCGATCGGCAGCTCGATATATTCTGCTCCTAGATGGACAGCTGGAGAGCACTTAGAGCCGTATGCCAAAGAGTACTAAGATGAATTTGAGTGATACTGGTATATTTCGAGGCGACTTGTACGTTGACCGGAGAAGAATCGGATTCGCACTTTTCGTCTTCAAATTTCTTGTCTCCATGTTCCAGCGTCATCGTAGACTCTGTGGTCTTATTCCGTCTAATCGGTAGACCTTGAATTTAGATGGAAACGGTGCTGCATCGACACGGATATCCGCACGAATGACAGTCTTGGGAGACTCCCGCAGCTCCGTCGAATGGCGTCTCGTCGTCCCAGACACCGCCGTCCAAAGCGAGGGACAAAATAACACCATTGGCCAGCCTTACAGGGCCGCGTGCTGGGAGACTTGCCGCGGTTGCAGTCTCGACGCGACATCGTGACGGACGGAAAACGCAGCGTGACGCACACGGATACCCCTCCTCCACCACACCACACCGCACCACACTTCGCATACGCGCAGCAGCAGACACCCCTCATCTGACCGCCCCGCATATCGATATTCGCACGCACACACCTCCGCATCCAACCTCGGAACCTGCCGCTCCACAAATACACCAGGTACCAGCACTACGTACTCTATACCACCTTGGCGATCGAGTAAGCGGGTGGATTGTTCTGTAACGTTTGAAATGTCCTGCCATCACGAACACTCGCACGGCGGCGCCGGCGGGCACGACCATGAGCACGGCCACAGCCACGACGACGATGTGACGCCTGCGATCCAGGATACGCTTTACAGCGTTATCGATTTCGACGGCGTGGTTACGATGAACGAGACGGATAGCGATAGCGGGATGCGGGTGTTGAAGAAGACGTGGGATGAGAGGCTGTCGACGGAGCCGGAGCTGGTGAGCGATGCTGACCAGGAGCTGCTGATGCACATTCCGTACGTTATCTCCCTACTTTACTCTTGTGTTTCTGTCTACAACTTGCACCATATACAACGTCCCGGGCGAACAGTATAGCTAATGTGATGGTGTAGTTTCGCCGGCGTCGTCAGACTGCACTCGATCCTCATCCGCGCGCCGGCAGACTACGCGGCCCCGCGAATCATCAAGCTCTTCATCAACCGTCCGGACATCGACTTCGTCTCCGCACCGACCACAGACGCGACGGAGACCATCGACGTGCCAATGGTCCCCGCGTTCGCGAGCAACAACGAAGTGACGGAATTCCCCTTGCGCCGCGCGCTCTTTAACAGCGTGCGTCACTTGACTCTGTTCTTTCAGGAGAACCACGGCGATGAAGACACCACGCGGCTGTACTACCTGGGACTGCGCGGCGACTATATGAAGATTGGGAGGGAGCCTGTTATCACGCTGTACGAGGCGGCGGCGAATCCGCGGGATCATAAGAATATCGTACCGGGCGGGAAGCTCGGGAACGAGAGCGCCTCGTACGGGGCGTAGATGGGGAGAGAGCGGTTCTGAATGTCCGGTGTAGGATATGACGTAGCATTACAGCGGGAGCGGACGGGCGTTTTTACTAAAAGTGCGTTCTTGTTTTCTTTTACATTGATATACGGATCATTGGACTGCACGCGTCGCGGTGCAGCTGGGACATATTACGCATGTGCAGGCTAGAAAGACCTGCGCCTGCTGGCCGGTATGTGAATGGATGAACTGGTGTTCATGGAAAACAAGCTTGACGATTGTAGATACACGCTTCCGACGGATGTGCTGTGCTTTACGAGAGCCACGAGATCATGCGGGCGGGGGCGGCGCGGGTGCGGGCTCTGTCTTGCGGAAGTTAACCTTCTCGACAGCGACGCTCTCCGCGCCGTCCTCGTCCTTCTTGAGCTGGTAGACGTAGAGCACCAGATTGTTTCCTTGGACCTGTTTTTATCGAGAAGTGCTTAGCATCCGTGATATATGGTAATACGCGCCGTCATGCGCATTGACGTATAAAAGGTAGGGATATAGAAAGGAAGGGACGACGTACGTCCATCAGGACAAAGCTGGGGACGACCTCCTCGTCCTGCCCCCACCACCCGCTGCTCATAGCGCCGGTGGCGCTGCCTGGGTTCACGAAGAACTTGCCCTCCATCTCGTAGGCCTCGAAGCGGTGGGTGCCGCCCCAGATGAGGACGTCGACGTCCATCTGGCGGGCGGCGATGAGCAGGCTGTCCGAGTCGCCGGGCGGGATGATGGTGTGGCCGTGGGTGAAGCCGATGCGGAACTGGCCGTGCTTGACGACCTTTGACAGCGGCAGGTTGGCGGACTCGTCAAAGTCGCCCTTGACGATTTGGAGGTCCGGGGCGGTGGAGCGCAGGAAGTCGTAGGTCTCGCGGTCGGTGAGGTTGCCGAGGCAGAGGATCTGGCCGATCTTGCCGGGGGCGAGGAGCTTCTTGAACTACATGGCGCGAGGGTGGTGCTGGGGGCGGTCCCCCGGTGGTGGTCTCGTCAGCCGTGCTCTTCTACACCTGGTGTAGGTAGTGGCTCTATTGTGGTAGGTAGGTACCTTTGCTGGTATTTCCTGTGAGTATACGACAGCTGTTAGCAGAGGTTCTATCTATCTGAGGACTGTGGGAGGGAGTTACAGCTGCTCGGTCGGGGATGAAGAGGTCGCCGAGGGCGAGGACCAGCCGCGACGACATCGTGGAGGAGGAGGAGGGATGGAGAGTGAAGCCGGAGCGATTGGAGGTGTGGACGTGGAGATGCGCTGACGACGATTACACGCGCCCGCTTAGGACGTCTTAGCTGCAGCCGGATTACACGTCCCTCTCGTCCCCTTGCAGCAGCCCTTGGAGATATCCCGTCGTGCTTCCCGACAGGACTCCCGGAATCAGTCGGCGAGAACCTTAGAAATAGTAAGACTCGATCGCGGGATGAGAGCTGTCCGCACGCTGGCGAGGGCGGCGCCGGTGCCGCGGCCGGGATTCGTGAGTGTGGTCCTGCCAGCCCCGCGGCCGCACCGGCCTTGCCCCGCGGACTCTTCCGCCGCCAGCCTTTCGCCTGTGCTGCTGCGGCCTGTCCAGCTACAAAACCAGCTCTTTACGACGACGTCCTCTCCCGCTTCGTCCCGTATATCCACATCCACCGCCATGAGCTCCCAAACGCCGCATCCCACCGTGCTCATCCCGGGCCCGATCGAGTTTGACGATGAGGTCTGCCCCTCCTTCAATTCACTCTCCAGATCCCCACATACCCAGTGACCTCTGACATGATTGCTTCTGCAGGTCCTCCAAGCCATGTCGACTCCAAGGTGAGCTCGGATGCCCCTCCAAAGATATCTTCATCTGCAATGAGCACAGCTGACGAGACGACAGCGAGTCGCACGTCGGCATGCCCTTCGTCAACGTCTTCGGCGACACCCTCACCATGCTCCGCCAGCTCTTCATGACCGAAAACCCGGGCTCGCAGCCCCTCGTCCTCAGCGGCTCCGGCACCCTCGGCTGGGACGTCATCGCCGCAAACCTCGTCGAGCCCGGCGACGACGTCCTCGTCCTCCACGCCGGCTACTTTGCCGACTCCTTCGCCGACTGCCTCGCCACCTACGGCGCCAACCCCACCCAGCTCAAGGCCCCCATCGGCTCCCGGCCGTCGCCCGAGGAGATCGAGAAGGCGCTCGCCGCCAAGCGGTACAAAATGGTCACCGTCACGCACACGGACACCTCGACCGGCGTGCTGTCGGACCCGAAGGAGGTGGCAGAGATCGTACGCAGGGTCAGTCCTGCGACGTTGGTGGCTGTCGATGGCGTGTGCAGCGTTGGGTGCGAGGAGATCCGGTTCGACGACTGGGGGCTCGACGTCGTATTAACGGCCAGCCAGAAGGCGATTGGCGTCCCCGCCGGACTGTCGAGTACGTGCTCCCCTCTGTCCAGCTGTTCAAGATGGATATCCAGCTAATACAAATCGACGGGGCAGTCATGATGCTGAGCAAACGGGCGGTGGACACGTTCAAGAGCCGCAAGATCCCACCGGCCAGCTATTTTGCCAGCTTGAAGAACTGGCTGCCGAGTACGTCTTTCCTCCCTGTCATACAGAAAGTATAGAACTGGCAATGGCTAAAATTGAAACGGCAGTCATGCAAAACTACGAGGCGAAGAAGCCGTCCTATTTCGCCACGCCGTCGCCGCAGCTCGTCCGCGCGCTGAACACCTCGCTCAAACAGATCCTCTCGCGGCCGCTGGAAGAGCGCTTCGAGCAGCACCGCGTGGCCTCGCGCAAGATCAAAGATGCCGTCGCCCGCCTCGGACTGCAGCAGCTGGCCGCCGACCCGGCCCACCAGGCGAACGGGATGACGGCCATCTGGCTGCCGGAGGGGATGACGCCCGCGGACGTGCTGCCGCATGCGGCCAAGCTCGACGTTGTGTTTGCTGGCGGCTTGCACCGTGAGATTGCCACTCGGTATATCAGAATCGGCAGCATGGGTGTTTCAGTGGTGAGCAAGCACTTCAATTCATCCCCCTTTCCATCCCATCTACTCTGATTGCCCAGGATACTTTCATGATGGCGAGAACGCAGTCTAACCGTCTTGATGACAGACCAACCCGAAACTCGGCCACATCGACAAGGCGATCAAGGCTCTAGAGAGCGGGCTGATGGCGGCAGGGTACCAGATTCCGTGAGTGAACGCGCCACGCCGACCTTCAGAGGCTAGCTGTCCATGCAGCTCGGGCTTCGTTTCTATTGTACGATATGTATTTTGACACAAATGCCCGGCGCCGCCGTTCGCTGCTTCACCGCGAAACTTATAGATGGGACATAGACGTATACAACTACATGAAAGTATTTGGATAGCCATTTATGAAAACTGCATGCGTGCGTGCGCGAAGATTATAGAGCCGACCTTGCAGACAAGACCTACTACCAGAGCCCGTCAATTACATTACATTCACAATTTCACATATCATACCACTGTCGATACCAGATATACTATAATGCCAGCCGGTACAGTACGGTTATAATTATATAATACTAGACTAGCCAAACTAATCTTAATATAATATGATGTATGGAATGTATAAAAGCGATGGGTTAGTTGACTTGCTAGATGATGTAGAAGTGTGATAAACTGAGATTGAACGAGTGACCGGCAAATATACAAGAGTCCCATTACACCAGAAGCGATATTAATCCCAACCATCCAAACGGAGACCGAAGTACAAAAAAAACACAATAACGGCTACAAGCAGATAATATATGCACGAGATTTGAGATAATAAGCAGGCAGATAAAAGCTGAACACACGACGCAGCCGGGATGGCGAGGGTATAAACTAAAGACACTGCGAAGAATCTATACACCGCCCAACGAATCACCTCAACATGCACGCAAGCGAGACAAAAACCGGTACCTGCAAGCGAACCGCTGTAGCCAGAATTCCTTGCATCCAGGATAGGTAGAGTGGTGTATAGCGAGGCGGAATAGAATTCATCAAGAAAGATATCACCGCCAGGCCAACACTATCGATCGATGGACCGGTCAGGTGAGGACCGCCAACAGCACTATCAGGAGCACCACGGCCAGGATCAACAGCAGACAGCACGCCCGGTTCCTCGCCGCCTTCTGGCTCCGCGAGGCGGCCGTCAGCTCGCGGCTGGCATCGCGAGTGTACATGCGTGTGTCGTCGGTGTTCGTCAGGACGCGGTTGACCATATGCCCTTGCTCGTTGACCATGGTGCCGAGGTCCCGGAAGATCTCATTCAACTGCATGATGCCGTCTTCGATGTCGCGGATCTCCTCCTCGCGCTCCTGGATCATGGACTCCTGAAAGTCGACTTCGGACTGCGAGGCGAGTTGCAGCTGCGCGGTCTGCTGCTGGACCAGCGGCATGGTTTCGCCGGCATCCGGGGAGGTGGCGGAGCCATGGCCGTCGATTGTGTCGAGGGCGGAGCGGGCCTGGATTACGTACTGCCGCTGCTTTTCGACGCTGAGTTTCTGGACGGCTTGGAAGTCCGGGATCGCGGCGGTGAATTCACGGGAGAGCTTCTCTTGTACGAAGCGCTGTTGGGGCTGTGGGTGTCGCCGTTCGTTGCGTTCGTTAGTCTGGTGCTGCATGAGTCAGGAGGAAGAGTGGCGGGCGGAACTTACGCTGACGTTCTCCCAGAGCTGCACCCGCTTGACGCCCTCGCCGATCTGCTTGAAGCCTTCGCGGGTCTCGGAGAGGAGGTTCTGCAGCCGGTCGCGGGTCTCCTGGGAGTCCTTCTTGGTGCCGAGCAGGCTGAGGATGTGGTTTGCCTTGGTGATGTTGGAGGTCAGGTTGAAGAGGCGGGAGGAGAGGGTTTGCGCCAGGCGGTGGAACTCCGGGTCGTCGCTGTAGCCGGTCTCCCGGGAGGTTGTCGGCTGCGACTCGAGAGAGGAGAGACGGGCGAACGACATTTTCGCGGCGGTGGGCGTGGAAGTCTACGTGCGGGTGCGGTGTCGTCGAGAATGGGAGGGAGGTTGAGGGAGAGAACGAGGGATGACGAAAGCGAAAGGCGATGGCGGCCGGGTGGCAGCGATGTCATGCTGCGGGCTTGGCGCAGGTTAACTGGAAGCGGTTGGCCGACAAGCAAGCAAGCAAGCTATCCTTCCTTCGGCATTTCAGCCAGGAACATCGCTCACTCCATCCATCCATCTCGTCCGCCTCGGCATCGCGTCCACGCTGAGCCCGCCTGTCTACTATCTCCAGACCAGGAATCGAATCGCCGGAACCCGGAGGTTCGGAGGAGAAACGCAGGCCCGAAGCCGCCGAGGCTTCCGTCGCCAGGATGAGCGTTATAATGTGCACAGCTGGCTACGACCACACGATCCGGTATGCAATGCCAATCATCAATCCATCCTGATACTCAAAGCTAACGGAGGGCATCGCATCGCGCAGATTCTGGGAAGCCCTCTCGGGCATCTGCTCGCGCACGATCCAGCATGCCGACAGCCAGGTCAACCGCCTGTGCATCTCCCCGGACAAGCGCTTCCTCGCCGCCGCCGGCCACCTGAACGTCAAGCTCTACGACATCAAGTCCACAAACCCCGCACCCGTCCTCTCCTTCGAAGGCCACACGAACAACGTCACCGGCGTCGGCTTCCACTGCGAGGGTAAATGGATGGTCACCTCGTCCGAGGACGGCACCGTCAAGATCTGGGACACGCGGACGGCCTCCGTTCAGCGCAACTACAGCCACGGCAGCCCCGTCAACGACGTCGTCATCCACCCGAACCAGGGCGAGCTGATCAGCTGCGATCAGGCTGGTAATGTGCGCATCTGGGACCTCGGGGAGAATAAGTGCACGCATCAGCTCATCCCCGAGGACGATGTGCCCGTCCGCAGCGTCACCGTCGCGACGGACGGCAGCATGCTCGTCGCCGGTAACAATACCGTATGTCGCGTCATCTCGCATCATCTCGCACCTGCTATTCTTATATGAAAAATGTATATTGACCTCATCTGTGTTATTTTCAGGGCAACTGCTACGTCTGGCGCATGATCCAAAACCGCGACCTCACCTCTCTCGTACCCGTAACCAAGTTCCAAGCCCACACGAAATACATCACCCGCGTCCTGCTCTCCCCAGACGTGCGCCACCTCGCCACGTGCTCCGCCGACCACACGGCCAAGATTTGGAGCGTCGACCCGCAGCAATTCTCGCTCGAGACCACGCTGCACGGCCACCAGCGGTGGGTGTGGGATTGCGCGTTCAGCGCTGACAGCGCGTACCTGGTGACGGCTTGCAGCGACCATTTTGCCCGGCTGTGGGAGCTGTCGACGCAGAGTATCATCAGGCAGTATAATGGGCATCATCGGGGCGCTGTTTGCGTGGCGTTGAACGACTATAGTGAGAGGTAATTTTCGGATGGACGAGCCCGCTGTTGTTGTCTGGCGTCCGGTTTCCCTGCAGCTTGTATGTGGGGAGCTTTTCACGATTCATGTTACCTGATTCTGTCGTCCTCGGTGCATATTGGTGGAGAATATGGCGTTTAGCTTCTTGTATATGGTTTACGTGTACTTAAAGATCACGATTTATTTTTCGCCTCGATATCGCGCATGCTACTGGTTGGAGGTTTTTCTATAAATGTAATACAACCTCGAGGCCAGACTTGCGCACCGAATTTAAGGGTAGCATATGTGGCGTCTGGCACGAGACTGGACATTTATACGGGCAGGCTTCTCGAACCTCGTCATGCCATTCGTATTAGCATTATCTAGTCGTTGCAGTCTATATACAGTGGACGGTAAACATGCTCGTCAGGTGAACTTTTGTGCAGTGCTACGCAAGCGCTAGTCTCGAGGGCGGATTCTCCTGGTAGGCCGCTGCGGGCAGCTGCATCTCCGCTACGACGCAGCTTTCGCGGGCTCCACCTTCTCGACCAGATCGCTGACGCCTAACGCCCGGCCAACCTTCACTTTCCGAACGACTTCCTTCTTCTTCTTCTTGTCCGACTGGCCTTCGTCGCCGACGGGGTCGCCCTCGTCTAGGTCTTCGTCGGCGGCGGCGGTGCCGTCCGGCTTCTTGTCGGCGATGCCCAGCGCCTCCTCGTCGGCCTTGACGGCGTCCCAGATGAAGCCGAGGTCCTGCTTCATGGAGAACGCATCCTCGCCGTCGGCGTAGTATTTCGATTCGACTTTCTCGACTTCGAATTGCAGGGTGTCTTTGTAGAGGCGTAGTGCGGCCTTGTTGGAGACGCGGACGTGCAGGGAGACGTACTTTGCGCCGAAGGTCTCGACCATGGCTTTCTCTGTAGGCATATCGACACGTTAGCATGGTCTATAAAGTAAGAGTAGTCGGGGAGTGGATGGATATAGTAATAGGGTAGGACGCACGGCTTTGTCGCATCAGCTTCTCGGCGAGGCCTAGCCGTCGGTGTGTGCGCATGACGCTCAGGCTGGTGATGTGGCCGTGGGGAATGCCGTCGACGGGCTCCTCCTCCATCTTGGCGAGCACGTAGCCCACGATCTTGGGCGGGTCATTGCTGGAGGTCGGCGGCTTGGACAGGTCGATGGCGACGTAGGAGAGCTGCGGCCAGGTGAGGGCGTGGTAGAGGTAGTATTTCGCAAAGTAGTTTTCGGGCAGGTTTGTGATGTTGCAGGTCTGGACGTGGGGGATGTGCGCGGGGTGCAGCCTGACGATGTCCATTTGTGCGGTGGGTGCAGCTGATTCGATATCCTTCTTGAAGCTGCCGGGTACTTGTATCTGTGGATGGTAAACTGGAAGGATGAGCTGTTTAGATCGTGGTGATGGATTCCGGCTGTGGGGCTTCATGAATTAATGCCCTCCTCGACGAGGGCGTTCAAGACATTTCAAGCGGCCTTGCTTAGGTAATTTGATGCCAAGCCGCTTCCCGTCACCACTGGCGGCTGCTTGCCCAAAACACCACCACGACATCTGTCAACCATCACCGCCTTCTTCACCCCCCAGCGTCATCACCATCCACCGACAGCGGAATCATCCTTTCCAGCGCTCACGGACAGCAGCAGCACGCACCTTCTAGGCTCCCACCCATCGACGTCGGCGGCATGAGTGCCGCAAGGGATACCCCCGCCGACAATGCATCCCTCAATTCGTCCACCTTCGCCATTCCGCTGCGGCCTGCCGCGCCATCTATGACGCCTGTCACCGGCACACCGCCACCCAACAGGATGCTCGGCTCCTCGCTACGGTCCTCGACCTCCTCGCTTGGAGGAGATCTCACGTCATCAGCAATGAAACGACGCCGGCTGTCTCGACTCGAACGCGAGAATCCCGACATCGACCCGTCTATCCTAGCCGTCATCGACCCCCACAAGCCCATCGGCGAGCAGATTGCCAAAATCAAAGCTGCGACTCGCGCCAGTAGCGGCAGCAACGCTGAGTCTCCGGACTTCAAACCCGCCAGCTCGACACAGTCTCAAAACATGAACGCGTCGGCATCCGTCATGTCTTTCGGCTCGTCGACAATGTCTCAGAGGGCCCGTCGACAAACCAGCGGTGAACTCGGCAAGGGCGACCACGGCGCTATCGAGGCGATGAAGCGGAAGGCCGCGGAGGAGCGTCTCGCCAAGCAACGACGGACAGGACAGTCGCGTGCCTCCTACGCCGGTAGCGCCGTCTCTGACTTTCGACAGCACAACTACTCAAGAGTGTCGAACTCCAGCTTTGGAATGTCGCGGATAGGACTCCATTCTTCCACAGGCTCCATACGCCCCAACTCATCCCTCAGTAACTACCAGGATTCCCTCTCCGGAACATCCACGCCCCTCTCTGCTGCCGAAAAACTCCAGGGCCTCACATACGTCAAGTCGGTTCTCGCCCGGAAGGAGACATCGCAGCGTAGTCGAGCATCAACTCCAGCTGATGGCGCGAAACCCGAGAGCCCCTACGCATCAATCGCTGCCAAAGCCCGCGGCATGTTGGCGGAGAACACGAAGGAGATACAGGAGGAGCGCGTCGCAAGGCGGAAGAGAGAAGCGATGAAGCAGGAGATGGAGCGGGAGCGAGCACGCCGAGACGCTAGGATGGAAGTTCTCGCAAAGTTGGCGAAGGAGGAGGAAGAGGAGATGCGTCGAGTGGAGGAGGAATTGATCAACGCTGCCAACAGCCGGAAACGCAATGCGGACGGCGGCTTTCGAGTGTCACCGGACGCTGTTACGGCCGACCCTCCCACGGCGCAGGACGCCCAGCGGCCAACGATGGCGAAGAACCCGCGGAAACGATCGCCGAGTGCGGAGACAATGGCCGCCACAAACGAGCAGCCCGCTAAACGAACCCGCTCTTCGGAGCCCGACGAAGAGGCCCCTGCAGTCACAGTCGAGAGTGCAAAGCCGACGGATCGTAACTTGATGCCGCCGCCACCCACGCCAACTCCAAGTGGACGCACTCAGGCTTCTGCCAATGGCTCATCGGCAGCTTCTAGTCAATTCAGCACTCAAAGAACTACGCCACCCTCCACTCAACCTGTTCTCGAAAAATCCCCTCCACTGGACCTGCTTGCTGAACGCGGTTCTCCATCGTCCCTGAATGCAAGGACGCCATTCACCTTCGATAAAGAAGACAGTTTCGGAGACTTATTCGTCTACCAGGCTCCCAACGACTCCTTGGACATCCACAACCTACACAATTTTATCCACGGGGAAGGTTACGGCCTACATAGCAACACGGAGCCATTCATGGGGCGGCCCGTTAATGCGATAGAGCCGTCGCCATCTATCGAGCATCTTGGTCCGCTACCTATCATCCGCGATTTCGCCTACTCCGGTGAACCGATACCAATGACAACAGCTATACCTAAACCCGCCGTCGACATCCCTTATATCCCTGAACCTATATATTCATATCCGCCGATCAACGAGGATGAACACAGAGGGTCGGATACCGAGCCTGACGAACCCGCCGAGCCAGAGGATGAACAAAACGAGTTGGAAGAAGAACTATTCGGGGCGCCCCAGGTGGTCGAGGAGCCGGCGGAGTTGGAGAAGGGCGAAGAGGCTACAGTCGCAACGGCAAATCAGCCACTTGTAATAAACCTCTTGGATAGCGACGATGAAGACGAGAAAGGCTACGGGGCTGATGAAGGGGAGGATAACGATGAGGAGGAGGAAGAGGAGTACGACGACGACGAAGAAGATGGAGAAGGCGAAATGGAGGAAGAAGATGGATCCGACGAAGAAGAAGAGGATGACGAAGAGGAAGAGGAAAATGATGATGAGGAAGAAGAAGAAGAGGACGCAGATGATAGCGAGCAACTCGACATGCGTGGCGGATTCGGTACAGCCAGGTCAAGCGACTACAGACCTCGCTACGACGTTATCGAAGTATACTCTTCGCCGCCGCCATCAGCATTTACGGAACGAGAAGCTGAGGCCGCCGAGTCTAACGGGGCGCACGCCGTCATCCCCGACTCTTTCGTCGCTGGCCGTGAAGATGAGGCATCGCACAAGGATCTCATTCGTGATAGCTTGAACGGCATCCACGAGAAGCAAGAACAAACACAAGAGGAGAGGCCTGTCAGCGCTCGAAGCGGATCCCGCAGCATGTCACGTCCGTCATCGAGCCACCAAGCTTCCCAAGAGGCTGTTTGGGTGCGCGATGACGACGGGCGACTGATGCGATCGAGCTCTCCGGAGACCAGCCGTATTGAGAACGGGGTCGACCTTCTCAATTCTGATCATTGGTATGTTGTATGTCTTGAAGATAACGACAGGCGACAGGGACTAACGAACATATTAGCGACGATAAAGCGAACGATCCCGCACTTCAGATCGATCCTAGTCTTTTAAAGACTGGATTGGATGCTAGTGCGCCCACGGCTATCGCTCAAACCAACTAGAGTTCGGTAAACAGACGTTGGAGCCGTAAATTCGATTCACGCATACTCCTGCGCTCTCTGCCACCAAGGAACTAGAAATATCCTTCCACGCCACCCTCTTTATATACGCACAACTATCTTCCACGGCCTCGCCTTTATCATCTATCACGCCTCTCTCAACATTTCATCCTGAACCAGACGTTATCTCCGGCGACGATACCCTTTTTTCGAACCCGTTGTGCAAAATGCAACAATGATGAATTTGCAGCATACTTCTATACTTAAATGTACATTTGCCGCTTTCCAGCTCCTTCCTCGTCGAAACACGCGCGTTTAACACTAGCTATCTGACAGCCCGATCCTTGGTCTCTTCTGTTTCTTTTCAACCTTTGCCGTCTCTCTTGTTATACTATCCTTCTGTCTGATTTCTGGTTTGCTTCCATAGAGGGACAAAAGTCAGATGTTACTGTTACTTCGCCAATTCGACGCTGTATATTAGTGCGATTTGCAAAGGGCGGCGTTATATTGTTTCTTATTAATCTTTTTTTTTTTGGTTGTTAGTTTGACTTTAGCGGAAGATGGGACGTTAAGAATTGAACTGTTGTATTTGGTGGGGTCGTATATATTTGATCATTGACATACTCAACCGAGTACAAGTACTTTGTATACAGTGCATGATAGCGTATCTCTATGGATCCAAACGGTAGGTACGGCATCCATTCGAGAGTGCCTGCTTGGAGCCCGGTAGTCCGCGTCTCGGTTGTGGTATCGGTGGGCTAATGAACACCAGCCGTAGATATTTATATACAGCTCTTGAATACCATCATCTAATTAACATATCCAATATGTCCCAGGGCTAAGCCAGAGTTGGTTCGTTCAATCCATGCACATTGCAGCATCGATATAATGCTAATACAAATCTACACATATACACAGGGCTACCAAGCCGCCCGCCAAAACTGCAGCTGTTCACCATTAAATCCCAATCACTCGTCGAGCCAGTCCAGAAACTCGGGCGTGAAGTAACTTATGACGATCGTTGCGCCAGCGCGCAATATCGACGTCATCACCTCCTCTGCTGCGCGCCGCAGCTCAAACACGCCGGCAGCGGCAGCAGCGTGCAGCATCGCGTACTCGCCGGAGACGTGGTATGCGGCGATTGGAGTGTCTGGGGACGCGGTCTTTGCGTCCGCGATGATGTCGAGGAAGTTGGCGGCGGGCTTGACCATGATTATGTCGGCACCCTCGGCGAGGTCGCGCTTGATGGCGCGGCGGGCGAGACCCCGCGCATTCGAGGGGAGCTGGTAGCGGCGACGGTCACCGAATGCGGGGGCGGAGCCGGCGGCTGGATATTCACACGATTGTTAGTTGGAGCGTCAATTTGTGTATGGTAGCTGTAGACCGACGGTACTGGAAGCGCATACCTTCGCGGAACGGGCCGTACCAGCAGCCGGCAAACTTGGCAGCGTAGCTCATCAGGAGGACTTTATGAGCGAGTCCGGCTGCGATTAAACCCTCCTTGATGCCCTTTATCCGTCCGTCCATCATGTCCGACGGCGCGACGCAGTGCGCGCCGGCCTTTGCATAGTTGACGGCAACCTCGGATATCCGCTTGACGCTCAGCGCATTCTCAAGCGTGCCGTCGTCGCGCAGGATGCCGCAGTGGCCGTGAGAGGTGTATTCGCACAGACAAACATCGCAGATGATAAAGAGTTCCGGGAAGGCCTCTTTGAGGATCTTGATGGCCGCGATAACCGGGCCGGTCGGGTCGTCTGCGGACGTGCCGCAGTTGTCCTTGGCGGTCGGGGCAAGCGGGACGCCGAAAAGGATGACAGACTTGAGGCCCTTGGCGACCAGCGGGGTGAGGAATGGAACGAGCTTGTTCAGGCCGCGGCGATGTTGATTGGGGAGCGAGGAGATTGCGGTTTCTTCGTCGGGATTGTCGGTTATGAAGAGAGGGTAGACGAGCATGGACTTTGTGAGCTGGCGCTCGCCCTGCCAGGCCCGCGAAAGAGGGTGGTGGTACCCGCCGTGCAGGATGGATGAAATGTCGGTCATGGCAGCGGATATCGACGGTGAAAACTTCAATTGAGGTTGCGCGATATATCGAAATACGGGACGAAAGGTACCTATCTCGAGATATTTATATCGCGGGGCGAAAAGTGCCCCGCTGCGGGTCGGCGCGGTTTTTGGCCGAACTCTTTCTTTTCTTCCCGCGCTTTACATGTGTTTTCGCTTCCACCATCCCCCACATGCTTCGACTCGGACCCCTCGTCGGCACCTAGGACACCGATATTCGATCCGATTCGATACCCAAGATGGTCTTCTACTTTACCTCTACCGTCGTCGACCCGCCGGCGTTCATCTACGTCGGCAGGGACAAATACGAAAGTATGCACCATCATCTTAGCATATCGACCCCCCACGCGTCATTTATATACTGACACAAGACTTCACTCGCAGATGAAGAACTCATCAAGCACGGCTGGGAAGAGGACGTCTGGTTCCACGCCGACAAGATTTCGTCCGCGCATATCTACCTGCGCATGGCGGAAGGCGAGTCCTGGGAGAACATCCCAGAGGACCTCCTCACCGACTGCGCGCAGTTGACCAAGGCCAACAGCATCGAAGGCATGCCACACCCATTCCGCACACGAGAAAGACAGAGATCCCGCTCACCGACTCGGCGCTAACGTGGGCAAGGTAACAAGAAGGATAACGTGCCGGTCGTCTACACGCCATGGAGCAACCTTAAGAAGGACGGCAGCATGGCAGTCGGGCAGGTGAGCTTCAAGGATCCGAAGAAGGTTCGGCGCATCATGGTGGAGCAGCGGCAGAATCCGATCGTAAACCGCCTGAACAAGACGAAGAAGGAGGAGTCGCCAAACTTCCAGCAGCTGAAGGACGAGCACCTGCGCGAGATCCGGAAGCGCGAGCGGATCGCCCAGCAGGACAAGGTGCGTATCTGTACTCCGTTCATTTTTGTCACCATATTTGTATAGCTGGTGGACGTCTTGTCTGACTGCAGTATGCAATTGTGTAGAAGAAGGAAGACCGTCGCGTAGAGCAGGAGCGCCAGGAGATCAAGTATCAGAAGGATCATGCATACGATGAGTGGCATGACGAGGAAGCGGTGGCATCGACAAGCAACCAGCATGGGCAGAGCTATTCGGATTTTGAAGACGACTTCATGTAGCGTAGTACGCAGCACGCGGATGATATCCAGCTTCATTACATAGCTCGGGTGTTATCTAACCTTGGCGCAATACATCATACAAACATTGCAATCTTTGTTGCGGTTATATCCTTAGTATCTACTAAGTGCTGTATACTAGAGCTCCCGATCATGCAAAGATTAGATAGCTTAGACCGTATATCTCTCCAGTGTCTGTCGATGTTGCAATCTCATCCGATGTATGCATGAGTCCCCATCGATTAATAATACGCCACCTTCATTGGCCGTTTGTACTGCGTTGCAGGGAAGCTCATCCCGCAAAGCTTCTTTCCACTTCAGTAGCATCCCTCCACGCCTCCCTCGACGGTCCATCACAACATCACGATGTCGCTATTCGCTCGCTCACTCCTACGGACGGTATGCCATTTGGATACTTCTCAATCTCTCCAGACTGCTATGACAATGTCCAATTGCTAACGATATATCTACCCGCAGGCCGGCCATGGCGCCATCCAGCCCACCCGCCGAGCGATACCAACCATCTTCGCCCGGTACCTTTCCGACAGCACCCGCGCCGCTATCGACAAGGCGGTTGCGTCCTCTCCCGTCGTCTTGTTTATGAAGGGCACGCCTGAGTTCCCGCAGTGCGGCTTTTCCCGCGCAAGCATCCAGGTCCTCGGCCTGCAGGGCGTTGATCCGAAAAAGTTCACGGCGTTCAACGTGCTGGAGGACGACGAGCTACGGCAGGGTGCGTACATACACATACACAAATGCATATGCATATGCATATTGACGTTACAATTCTATGAATCTCCACTCGCACCACATCGGCTTTGACAGTCGCTAATATAAACCATGGCGGCACAGGCATTAAAGAATACTCCTCCTGGCCAACGATACCGCAACTCTACGTCAACAAGGAATTCGTCGGCGGCTGCGACATCCTCATGTCCATGCACTCTTCTGGTGAACTCGCCGACCTGTTCGAAAAGGCCGAAGTGCTGGCGCCCGCCGAGGAGACAGCAGCCCCGAAGGATAAGGACTCCGCGCAACCGACAGCTAAGTCGGACGCCTGAGCGAGAAGAACGACAAAAATAAAATAAATTTTTTGTATCGGATGGATACATAAATATATTCACTGTACATATAACGGCTCGGCATGGCATCGCGGAACTTGAGCTTAGTTGAGCTTGCGTGTAAGATTATTTATTTGTAATGTATGCATTATTGATGATAATGGTAATTATGTACAGTATGCCTCTCCACCACCTATATCCAAAGGCTGCGTGTATACAGCGGAATAAAAACAATATTGTCCTCGACACCAGGTAAGAATAATTTTGAACGCGCAAGCAAGCGCAGCTGCCCCATCGATGCTAACCTAAACTCCATCTGACAAATGCATCATTTTGAATAATTCGAAAGAAACAGATCGCTAAAGAGGCAGTATGGGTATATCGCCGAAACTCACTGTTCGAGCAATGCTCTAATGATAAACAAGTTGATTGCAACTCTGCGCAATAGAGATTTTATGAAGACTGCTCTGGGAGCGGCAAACGGCCGTCATCTGCCAATAACAGCTCGATCACCCAGCTTATGCATTCTTCTGGCGGCAGAGGCGTCTCTCCTGGCTCGGACTCTTCAGTGGCTAGACGCGATGCTTCCGATGCCTCGGCTGAAAGATCCAGGGAGATGCCGCCACGTATGATGGCTGGATCTTCTTCCATCACCACTTGCTCATACTCGTTTCCGCCATCCTCACCGTCCTCCCGTTTGATCTTGATCGAGTCCTCCTCGATCTCATTCGGGCTGCCTACCAGGGGCTCGTATTCGAGTTGCGGGCTCTCTGCCGGCTGGAAGGCAACAGCAGGAGTAAGCTCCGAGACAATCTCCGGGGATATTCTCCTCTGTCTCTTCGGTTCTGGCGTTACTGATGGGCCAAGTCCGCGCTTTGATGTCCTGCCCACTGGCGCGAAGCTATCTCGAAGCTCTAACTTCGGTAATTGATGGCTTTTGCCGAGTAGTTCCTGGTCGTCCTTTTGCGTGGAATGTTTTTTCTGCTTATATCGGAGGAGGGGGTGGACAGGTTCCGTATCTTCTACCATTGGCTCAGAGCTGTTGTAGGCCTCATTAAGGGATTCCTGGTATTTCAGCATCATGGCCATCTTGTCATGCCCCTTGGATTCGCTTAGATAACCGACATAGGCGTCCTTCTTCGTTGCATGACCCTTGTCGACTGGAGTCCTTGTAGCTGGAGAGTCGAGCGATATAGCTGAACCCACTGGTTCGCTCTTCCTCTTCTTCGCTCGTGCGGAGCCATCAGCTTGTACGGGGGCCGCGCTGGTCGATATTCTTGGAGTCTTCGGCAACGGCGTGCTTTTCCTTCCTTCCTTCCTGCGCTTTTTGCAGCGTGGACACCACCAGATTTCGTCGGCACTTGGTATGGAGGTCAAGCAGCCGCGGTGGCAGATTCGTTTGCATCTCTTGCATTCTAGCGGTTGGTCACCGGGGAGGCGGGCGTTTGCCTTGTTGCAGACTATGCAGAGTTTGGGGCCTGCTCCTGGCGCCGAGACAGTAGGTATCGAAGTAGTTGGTGAAGCAGCATCCGTTCGTACAGTCTGGTATTTAAGTCCATCGCGAGCCATTGTTAGCAAATGCTTTCATGCCGTTGCGAGATGTGCGCGTCGCAATGAGGAAAGACGGTGTGGTTTCCACGGATGCTCAGATCTTTTCAGTTTATTCAATAGATTGATCGTCAATGTAACCCCTGCAGCGCGCTCTCAACTGCCTTTTGTCCTCTATCACCCTCAAACCACTACCTCGCATCCCATCCAGGCTCGATAGACCAACACCACAGCCAGCTTCGGTTTTGTAATAGTATGTAACCCACTGCCATTGGTCCATGATTCCATCGTGGAATGACTGTCGCGTATCCCGAGAACCGGGACGCTTCCAGCCCTCCGGAAATGGGACGCCATACCCGGGCCAATGTCATCCCTCAGTGTCAGCAAGGAGCCTCGTGGGTGCGATTCCTAGCGGTGTCTCCCGGCGAAGGCACTCTCACCGGGACCCAGAGTTCGGTTCCTTGCCGGCTGGTCGTGGCATGGCTATCGAGCGACTCCTGGTGGTATCGAGGAGGGTAGCGAGGGCGACGGAGGCCCCGAGGGACCGCGAGGACGCGAGTAGATAAAGCGACTGCAGAAGCCTGTATACTCAGACCTTTTACCAAAAGCAAAAGCCTCATCATTGCATCGATTGTGGAAACAAGGGAAACGACAGTAGTTGGACGTAGGAACCGGAGGTAGTGCACGTACAGAGGCAGGCCGTTTATGATCCCTCCGCGACCCTTGTTGACCGTTGGCAGTGGCATGACCGTTCCTGCTCGTCGACGTAACCGCGTGATCGGGGCTGTGTCGCGGTGCGCGCGAGTGAAAGGTAGTCGCGGCTTCTGATCCCGCTCTTCGTCGTCCAGGAGGGTCCATCGGGTGGCTAGGGCGGCCCATAGCCTGTGAAGTCGGGTGTATCGGCGGAAGATGGCTGGAGCCGCATGGTACGTGGGGTGTGTATTGAATTCAGGGTATGTGAAGTCGCGTGTGGTCGCTTGGGTCGCGATTGGTTTCGCGTGGTGCGGCGACACAAACCTGCCACTGTTAGTGACACCATGCCGCCGTAACTGTCAGCCTTGCGGCTCTGCGAATCCTAATTCCCAAACCCGACGGCAGCGCGTGGGACGCTATGATCGATCGCGGCAATGGATCCTGTGAATCCTCTCCGGATTGTGACTTATTTCATACTGGTCTCGTAAACCAGACACGCACGAAGCTACATCCTTTGACCTTTAAAGATAGCTGCAACTCTGCCTTTTAACATCTCCTGCTTCTCATCCACGATAGCCCTTTGCAGCTCTGTCCTTCAACATCTCCTGTTTCTCATCCAAAAGTCTCACTGAATGCCATATCGACTAAGATGCGAGGACCACACAGTAGGTCTAGTGAAAGAGGATGTTGAAGAATGGAACTCCATCATCAGTTGGATTTCCCCGTTGAATCTCGCGGCGAAACAACAAGACATACTTGCGGTTCGCTGCAAAGGTACAGGAAACTGGATATTTGGAACCCGTTCATTTACAGAATGGATTGACGGCTCTATCAAGTTCTTGTGGTGCTTTGGAATCCGTAAGTCTCTTACACCCAGAATCTTTGAAGACCAAAAACTGGAGCTGTAGGGATACTGATGCTGTAATGCAAAGCTGGTTCGGGAAAGTCTGTACTTGCGTAAGTTTTGTTCCGGGCTGTCGAAGTTTTTAATTTCATCACTAACCATATCCTCGGGGTGTCCATAGTTCCAGCATTATTGATCACCTTGAGCAGACATACAAGACGAACGGCGACGTCTGCGTCTGTTATCTCTATTGTGACTATAACGACGAAGAAACATTGAAAGAGACGAATCTGATCGCAAATCTCTTACGACAACTGTTACACTCAAACTCTCATATACCAGAGACCATCGTCAATTTATATCGACGTTACTCGGAGAGAAAGACTAAACTAACTCGTCAAGAACTTCTAAGACTACTTCATGATCAATTCCGGTCGTTCTCAGAGGTCTACCTCATAATCGATGCCCTGGATGAGATCCCAAAGGAAGGGGACGAGAGAGACAAGTTGGTAGATGATCTTCATGATTTTCGTAGATTCCATGAGAATATTCATATTCTCGTTACGTCTCGAAAGCTTGCCAGCATCGAGGCCGATTTCAACGGCGAGTCTTCCTTAGAGATTCGAGCAAACGAGGATGATATCAAAAAATATGTGGAAAACGGCATTGCTGGATCTGGAAGCCTCAAACTTCTCATTCAATCAGACCCATGTCTCCAAGACCAAATCATCAGAAGGATCACTGAAACCACACAGGGAATGTAAGTTCCATCCGTGACTAGATACGAGTTTCTCGACAAAGGCTAACTTTTCTGCTAGGTTCCTGATGGCACGGCTACATATGGACTCAATTGCTGATGCACACAATCGAAAAGATCTGGACGATGGCTTATCTTCCCTTCCGGGCGAGCTCCACGAGGCCTACACGATTTCTTTAGATAGGATTCAGAAGCAAGACAAAAAAGACGTGGAGCTAGCCAACCGTATACTGTCATGGCTGCTTCTATCATTTCGCCCGCTGAGGTTAACCGAGCTCCAGCATGCTCTGGCTGTTGATGGAGACAGGAAACATATCAATCCCGAGACGATCATTCCCGAAGAGGTGCTCATATCTGTCTGCTGCGGATTTGTTGTCATCGACCGGGAAAGCCGCATAGTTCATCCTTTCCATCGTACTCTGCTGGAACATCTTGCACGGCAACGAGAGCAACATATTTGCAAAGACCAGGCAGACTTGGCGAGATCCTGCTTGTATTACCTCTGCTTCGATGCCTTCGCAGATGGCCCCTGCGAAACCTATGAAGATGTGGACAGAAGAATCGACGAGCATCCTTTGCTGAAATACGCCGCATCGTACTGGGGACATCACGCATGCGAAGCCGGCGAACTTGATCAAGATCTGACAACATTGATTCTCAATTTCCTCAACACCGAGAAACTGCTTGAGTTCTCCAAACAGGTGGATGAATTCGATGGTTATTTCGATCCTTTGTACGAGGGGCGGGGTCGTCCTATGTACGCAACGGGCTTTACTGGTCTACACGCCGCTGCATACTTTGGCCTCGAGGCAGTCATCCCTGCGCTTATCTCTCAGGGTGCTGATTTGACAGCACAGGATGGCTTTTGCCGTACGGCATTTGATGCTGCGGCGTTAAATGGGCAAGACCGCGTGTTGACAATACTTCTCAAGTCCGGGGTTGATCTCAGTCAGGATGAGGTGACCGGAGCAAGAGCCCTTATGTGGGCCACAGCGAAAGGGCAGACGACCACCATGCAGCTTCTGGTCAACGCTGGCGTTGATATCACACGCAGTACACGTTTTAATTGGACTGCATTACATGCCAGCTCCCAAATGAGTCGAAGAACGACGGTTGAATGGTTATTGAAAAATGGTGCTCAAGTCAACCTAAAGGATGAGTCGATGATGACGGCACTGCACTACGCAGCCAGATGCGGCAATGACGATATAGCCTCACTTCTCATTGAATACGGAGGGGATGTCCATGCAAAGGATGAAGATAACGACACCCCACTACATCACGCTTGTATGCAACAGTCCGACCCGGCTATCGTCCAAGTTCTACTCGCCCAGGGCGCTCTAGTTAATAACGAGTCAGATTGTGGGTCTACCCCTCTGGCGTATGCTGCGAGATTTGCCAATCCAAGCACTGTGGAACTTCTGCTGGAAAACGGAGCCGCCTTATCTTCAGCTGGAACAGGAGAAACAGTGTTGCACGCAATGCTGGAACGATGGTACCCACCGCCCGGCTACCCTGACTACAGCCCGGGTGATCATGACGAGACCCGCTACGAAGCAGTCGTAGAGCTACTCATAGCTAAGGGAGCGAACGTCAACGCGGAATATAAAGGTGGGACGCCGTTAGCGATGGCGTCTGCTGCTGGTCTCAAAGGAGTCGTGGAGCGTTTGATCCAATCCGGGGCGGATGTCAATACAACGAAGCAGGTGCCCCTTGCGGAAGCAATATCCCGTGGGCGTGATTCAATCATTCAGGTGCTCCTGGATGCTGGCGCTGATATAGAACACCAAAATGGCAAGGAAGGCATGACTGCACTGCATCTGGCTGCCCTATATGGCAAACCTAAGATATTGCAAACGCTGCTGGATAATCATGCCAGCGTCTCTGCTAGAGACCGCCTTGGCAGGACCCCATTGCATATGGTCGCTGCTGGGTTTCTGGGCTCGCGGCTCCTGGGCGAAACCAAATCACAAATCAGAGCACACCTGAGATCTTACGGGGGAGTTGACAAAAGAGCCGCTGAGGATGATGCATCGCAGGAAATTATCATGGCCGATCTCCTTCTCGATGCCGGAGCAGATATCAACGCGAGAACGAATAGAGGATGTACTGCACTCTTTGTAGCCGTCATGTTCCTGCAGGAACGAATGATTGAACACCTTCTCACCCGTGGTGCGGATGCAACTCTTACCGACATGCGCGGAGATACCCTAGCGCTGTTTGCGGTTACACAGGGTATACGTAATGGCGCCATCTTGCGGAAGTTCCTGAAAGCGATGCAGCCCGAGCTTGACGCGATGATACAGAGACGGTTTGGCATCGCGACGTCGTCCAAGGCGCGAATGAATGAGAACAGTGTCAACGTTACAACGTTCTTGCGACGTACTAAATCCTTTTGACACACTGCACCTGACCAGCGATTTGTGATTAAAGAAATTTAAAGCGAACGATTCTTCGCCGCCTGTTTAATAATGGAGTAGATAGCAGAGTGGCTGAATTGAATCAGAGTATTAATATTTGAATATGCATATGCTGCCTTGTGCATTTACATCTAGTGGCTAATTTACAAGACAAGGCGTACAATATGTCTTTCATTAAGCTACGGTCTATAGATCTAGCCATTCGTTGAAGACATCCATCTGCCACAAGATCCAGAACTAAGATGGTTCAGTATCCTCTAGCAGCCAGAATAGTCCAACTTGTTGCATCATGGCGGCGCTCGTAAGAATTCGGGGCATTCTGGTGCAACGCCTACAAAATCAGTTGACTTTTAATGCTGCGTCGCGCGCGTCCAGGAGTTAACAGAATGAAATATCTTTTTCTACGATCCTCACTCTGGAGCCCTCCTCAAGTTTTGTAAAAGAGATAAATCAGCTATTAATTGCTGGCTCAACTTACATCCTACTTGCGTCCGTTGGATTCCAACATTATCAACACGTCATTGTCGCCACCACGAAGCTACGTCACAATTAATATTCGTAGATCTTGATCCGCGACGATATTTTAGAAGAGAGATTTGTCGATTTTTTCATCGCTGTCCGTATTTCAATTATCAACCTCACAGCACCACGGCGAGGTGTAAAGAGGACCTCTCCTTCCGCCAAACCATCCCCAGTCAAATATAGACAATTAAGAGCCGGCTTTCGTCAATCGCCGAGCCGGAAGCAGGACCAAAAAAAAAACGAATTCCTCCGCCATTCTCAAAATTACAGTGGAAAAGAACACGCCAATATCATATCGTGTCGTACTGATGATCCCATCTAAAAGGAATCAATAGTGCGGACACCCCACCAGTTCAAGACCACCGCCAAACCAACCGTATCCAACAGCGAGCTGATCGCCCCGGCGACGACCTCTGTGACGTCAACCGGTCTGGTAGCTGGCTCTCCGAATCCGACCAGACCTCCGATGGTGCTTCCGAGGCTGGTGGTGAAGAAAACGAGGGTACCGAGGTACGCTGCGCCTTTGTAGCTGAGTGTGCCAGTTGTGGTGAGCAGCGCGGCCATGGCGTAGGTCTGCAGTCCCGAGCCGACGAGGGTGGTGCCGAAGAGGACGGCGCCCTGCTTTGCTTCCTGTTGTTGAGGCGGTATGTTAGCTTGTTTATAGAGTTCAGAGGAGTTACGGGAGGTGACAAACCTTGCTGTGGAGGAAATTCTGGCTGGCGTTCGCCTTCCTGGCACGCTCGTACCGGTCTATCCGTTGCTGTTAGCGGAGGGGTCATGGAAAGTCATTTGGCGGCTGAAAGCGAGATTGTACGTACCACCGAAGAGCGGGGCCAGGACGGCAGTGTGTCCAAGCTGGCTGAAGGCAGTGCCGACTGCATATTCATGTTAGCAATTTACTCAAACAGCTTCAATGGGTACCATTTGCGATGGCCGTCGTCCAGGGCAAGTCTGCTCTGAAGGGCAAGTCGTCGCATGGCAAGGCTCCGGGAGTTGGGGGTTCAACATACGGGCAATAGCGCTGGGCTTGACTGGAGGGAAGTATTTGAGAGACATGGCTGTGAATCGATTGTTTGTTGGTAGAAAAGTTACTTGTCAGTTATTGGATGCTGTTGAGCTTTGTCGAAGGCTGTAGTATAAGATGTTATCAAGTGATGAGATCGATGAGGGCGGGTTGGTCGTCGATGACGGGTAACGCTCCCACTTATATACTGCCCCTAAGTGCGCAAGGGAGTAACTTCCGACTGCCCTGTTCTACAAGCAAGCGCTGACGCCACCGAACTTTCAGCCGACGTAACTCCAGTGACCAACCGCCCGCCTTTGTGCCCGGGAGAATGCAGAATGTGGCTCGCAATTCTCGCATCTCCCAATCCGCTGGGCTTGGCAATGGCTGGAGTCCACGCTGGGAAATTTGGGTTCTGCTTTCATAATGACGTTCATCATGACGGGGTCAAATCGCGGCCTCTGCTCCACCGGCGGCGGTCGACGCGCAGCCAATAGCAGCAGGTACAACCTCGGGGCATTCCACCGGGTTCGTCCAAGGCGCTATCCCCGATGTTGTTCTTGCCCTTCGGCTACCCTGCGACTTTTCGCCATCGCCATCGCGCTGCGTTCTTGAACGTGGTGGAATTTTTGGCTGCGGCTTGCAGCGGGCTCTGACGTCATGCTGCTTGACGGGTGTCGGTTCTGCACCCCGCATTGGCACCCCAGCGGATTCGGCTGCCCCGCCAAACGCTAACGGAACTTAAATTGTTCAATTCGTAGACCATTCGGATTTTTGGATTCGATAGAACGTATGCGGATTAATTCTAGGGAAACGTCTACTCGTGCTCTCTGTGATACATGCAGAGTGTAAACAGAGAGGTCGTTACAGGAGCACTCCTTGGCCTTGAGAGTTGTCGCGCGCCTGCGCAGCAGGAAATGGGGCAAAAGGAAAATCTACATGGGAAATGAATTGACGGACATGGGTATCAACACATGCCACAAGCGATGCTATGCTTTTAGTGGAAAGAACAAGGTGTGGGAAAGAGGGGGGAAGAGGATGGTGAACAAATCATAAGAACATAGGAACAAGACAGCCGTGAGTCTGCAGGTCTTTACTCGAGGGAGTCCATCGTGCTTCCGTATTGTTCTTCAACGAGCTTGTAAAGATTTTGCGGTGTATATCCGCCTCTGTGTCACATCAGTTAGCTCTGGTGATGCCCATCGGATAGTAGTTGGAATCTACTTACACGTTCGTGATGTAATGATCAATGAGGTGATCTGGGACAAAGTCCATTACCGGGTTCGCGATCTCCGTCTTCGCAACCATGTCTCCTTCTGCCCAGCTGACGAGATTGCTACTGTCGCCGATTTCGAGCATAGACTCTGGGTTGAAGGGGTAGATGGGCGAGATTTTGTAAACGCCGGTGACTACGACAACTGGAGTCGCGTGCTCTTGTGCACAGCGAGCTACTGATTTCGCGCCGGCGGAGGTGATGCAAGATCCGTTGCGGAAAACGACGTGGCAGCCCATGATGACCTTGTTGACACGGGACATAGCTGCGGGGACGAGTGTATCCGGCAGGAGCATTACTTCAACGCCCATGCTGGTCAAAGTCGCCGTAAACTCTGATGTCGACATCGGCTCTTCATGGCTTGGTCCACTGGATTTGTTCGACTTGGGAGCAACGGGCACTTTCTTCCTTGGCACGGAAGGAGCCTTCAACATCTCGTGAGTCGCGTGGTAGTCATTGGGATGTGATTCGACGACCATAACAGTGAAGCGGCGTTTCGCCGCTGCCTTCATGAGGAATTTGTGAACGGTAAGCGACGCTCCGTAGACGAGGATGAATTCATCAGAGTGAATGTGGATTTCGCTGTGAGCAGCCAGCTGGTTATCCACCTCGGTCAGCTCCTCCATGATTTCTTTGATGCCGTCAATGACGTCTCCACGTATATCTTTGTCTTCGAAGACTTCTCGGGTTTCAGGACGGAGGGTCGGGGTCTGGGACATTGGAGAGTCGGCGGGTAGTGGCGATGATAGGAGGAGAGAGAACATTGCGTGTTGGAGGTTCGTCTGGCTGAAGCTTGGGTTCGCAGCTGCGAACGAGCCAACACGGGTGAGATTCGCCCTGAGATTGGGGATGTATATTTTGGATTTGCGGCGGGCCATGTCATCGATATCCTCTTCACCATCACGGGAGAACGGCCGACCGGAAAGAGGGGTTGCAGTGCCAGAGTTGGGGCCGCTGCCGAAACTGTCATCACCGACGCTCGATGCCCTAGAGGACCTGCCTCCAAGCAGAAGGTCGTTGAGACCGTGGCTGCTATTGTTGTCATCCGCGGAAGCTTCTTCTCTGATAACGCCAATGACTCGTCTGACAATGTTCCCGATCACCATCTCCCTTGGTTGTACTATGACCAATTGTCGGCCGAGATCCCGAACATCTTTGATGAGGCTATTGGCCTCGCTGAGCTTGGTGTGTTTGTTCTGAGAGACGAAGCGCAGCAGGAGTTTCGCGACAGCTTGAGCGACGTTGCGGCTCGATTTAATCTGGCGGCGTTTGAGAAGTCTGCCGTAGCCGACGAAATGATTGTCAGCACTCTGGATTGGGAGTCGGGAGAGATGAGAGGTGCCGAGATATGGAGGTTGGTATACCCAGTGAGAATTTCTATGCACTCGTTCGCCCTGACTGTGTTTGCGACCTTTAGGAACTGGACCAGCTCCAGCGGGGTCTCCTCGGCCCGCATTTTGAGTGATAAGGACGAGGGAGGAATGCGAGAGCACTATCAAGGATGAGGAGAGGGATGAATATATCCGTAGCCTTTGTCCGGATGCAGCGGTGCTTGTCGGTGGGTGTGAAGCAGGGTTGATGGCGTGAAGATGGAGCTGTGGGTGAAGGTGATGATGTTCCGTGAAGGTGGGTTGAAGTGTGGTTTGCAGGTTGTGACTGGGTTGTGACTGGTTCATTGTGCCCTGTGCGGAAGCGAGCCGCATCAGTCTTTTTTCGGTGTGCGCGCCCGCATCAGCGCTATGCGGCCCTACGCTAGCCTACTATCCGCCTCACCTGCAGAATAGCCTCAAAAGCAGCTGCCCTCTTTACAATATATATACTTGGCGAAATAGAAACATGGAATGGGCAGTTTTATAGACATGGTATGCGAAATATGTACACTGGAAAGTACTGTAAGGGCCCACAAGCTCGAGCAGGGTCATAGTCGTCTCTGGGAGCTCTGCATTTTGACTTACAATGATTGCGACTACATATAAACTTACATTCGTGAATATATTCGATGCGATCAGGGAGTGATAACGTCTGTTACCTCGCCCTTCTCTCTATCCGCTTCATTGAGCCTGTCCAAGAGGTATTCGGCAGTCAATCCTCCTCCTACCATGACGACCCCAACCATCCAGCTATTCCACTTGAACCACTGCCAGCATTCCTTCTCATCCTTGAGATTCGCCCTCCAGATCATCCAGCCGTTAGCTGCGCCAGCGCCGAATACGCTCCACGCATAGTAGATAGGTCCCATTCCAGCAAAATATCCAGCTGCCCCTAAGAACCCAACTTGCAGCACGTTCAGCGCGCTCATGATAGGCTTCGTGATCTCCGGATGGCGCACAACGATTCCCTTGACGCCCGCTTTCACATCGTCCCGAAGGTCCTGGTGTGCGTAGATGATGTCGTAGAGAACCGTCCAGAAGACATTAGCGGCGTAGAGACACCCAGCAGCCGCCAATGCCATCGACCCGTCGAAGAGTGACACACCCAGCGCCGGGAATCCCAACAAAGCTCCCCAGCTGAATGCTAGCCCGAGGACGAACTGTGGATAATTGGTAATTCTCTTCGCTAGAGGGTAAGTACAGACCAAGATGATGCTTGGAAGACCGCACAGTATTGCTTCGACGGGGAACTGTAGCAGTACCCCTAGCCCGACGAGGCACTGGCCACCTGCGAAGAAGAACGCCGACTTGGGCGATATGGCGCCGCGAGCTATCGGCCTATGTCTTGTTCTCCAAACGTGCTTGTCGAAGCCACGGTCCCAGAAGTCGTTGATCGTGCAACCGGCGCTGCGCATCACAAATGCGCCTGATGCGAACAAAAATATCGTGGACGCGACGGTCAGCGGTGGACTGATGGGGCTCGCCATTGTGGCGGCCATCAATGTTGACCAGACACATGGGTAAAACAGATACAGTCCTCCAGTCGGCTTGTCCAGGCGGATCAGTTCGGCGTAAGGGACAATTCGAGGTGGAAGGTAGGACAGGATTCCGGTGGTAGGCGGCTCGTAGGGCCGCAGATCTGCGTCGTTAACAGTAGTTGGCGGCGCATTGCTTGCAAGACCTGCATGAGGTGCTCCGGCGGTCGCGATTCTTCGGTTCCAACGTGCGGACGACGAAATGAGGGAGGAACCAAGGTTCCTGCTACCTCGTGCGGTACCGTTCACCTGGCGCAGGAAGACTGTCGTGCTGCGATGCCCGCATATCGATTGCCGCAGGACAGACAGATACGGTCGCGCAGAGATCATGCCGATAGAAGTATCCTCTCCTGCTTTTTTCTCGCACACCCAGCGATGCGCTGCCGTGTGGGCGTACTGTCAATATCTCGCGCAGGCACGTTCAAGTTGGAATTTTAGTAGAGTTCGTGGGCGTTCGAGGTGTTTCAAAGACGGTGTTTCGGGATGTGTTTGCTTTTGCGTGTTGCGGCGCGGCGGGCGGAAAGCTGCCCGTTTGGAACTTTGGAACGCGGCCGGCTGTCTCCATCGCACATCTCTCCACCATTCTTCCATCCAGCATCCGACGACAGCACGTCCAATTCTTCGCGATTCCACACTCCGGCATGGTCTGCCGCCTGCTCGACCGAGATAGAAACGCCTGGATTCCCTCAGCCATCTATCTCGTCCTTCTTTTCGATGCCCAATTCCAGAACACAGAATCGAGTCGCTCGTGACTTTACGAACGAGCAGCTCGCCTACTGGGATTCACGCTTCCAGGAGGTCATACAGAGGTCCAGCACCGCTTCCGCTGCCGTCATGCCGCCGCCTGGTCCTCCAAAACCCAGGATGGCTCCCCGGCAGGAGGCGGCGCCCTTCGTGCCAATCAGCCCGACCATCAACATACCGCTGCTCGTCTCGTCGACACCGAACTTCAAACCAATCCAGAGAATAGATGCCCGTCGCATCAACGCCAACAACATCGAGTCGCTGCAGGCCATGATTCACGAACACGTGGTAACTAAGGGCATACCACTTGTTATCGAAAACTGGCATCTGCGCAGCGACTGGCCGAAGTGGATATTCAATGTGGAATGGCTCAAGTCAAATCATGGGACGGATCGTATGGTTTCCCTTACCTCGTTATGAATGTCTGGCGCAAACTGGTATCTGATTGCGAGAGCGCGTGCTCAACTTTAGAGGTCAATATTCGAGATATCCCAAACAAGGCCGACATTCCCATGACCTTTGGCCACTATCTGAACAATATGGCGAAACTCACCTCCAAGTTCACACCCAGCAATTACGCCGGCCATCAACAACGACTCTACGGCAAGGACCTTGACTGCCCGCCAGTCTGGCGATCGTCCCTCGCAAATCTACTTCCCGAATCGACCTTCTATCTGTCCAGTCGCGCCGACCTGATGTCCTCGTTACCGAACGATGCTCGAGCGGAGAACATGATGTGTTACGTCGGCCATGAAGGGACATACACCCCTGCGCATATAGAAATGTGTGCTACATTGGGCCAGAACATCATGATTTCAGCTTCTCAAGATGGTGCCAATAGTGAAAAGGGAAGCAGTCTATGGTTCATGACGCAGATGGCCGACAGGGATGTGGTTGCGGAGTACTGGCTGGGCACGCTGGGTCACGACTTATCGATCGAAGCGCACTTTGCGAGTATCGAAGATCTGCGAAAGGCGCCATTCACGGTGTACGTCCTGGAGCAGAGGGTAGGGGACTACGTCCTGGTGCCGCCGCTAGCACCCCACCAAGTTTGGAACAGGGGTACGTACACCGTCAAAGCAGCCTGGAATCGAACAACAGTCGAAACGCTGGAACATGCCATGCGAGAAACACTGCCTAAGATCCGAATGGTCTGCCGAGACGAACAGTACAAGACAAGAGCAATTGTGTACGACACACTATTGAACTACACAAAAGTCCTAGCCAATGGCGATGAAAATGAGATGAAGCTCTTCCCGCCCACAATTAAAAGCGACTACATGAAGCTATACAATATGTTCACCACAGTTTTGCTCGACGAGTGCTTCTCACCTTTGCTACCGAAAGAGACTAAGGTCGAGTTGATCCCAAATGAGTACAATGTCACCTGCTCGTTCTGCCGAGGCAATATCTTCAATCGCTTTCTGTCATGCAAGCGGTGTCCGCCATCCATGGAGGGACTTGAAGACGATCCGTATGACGTCTGCATGGACTGCTACGCGAGAGGGAGGAGCTGCTTCTGTGTGAGCGGGCTGGAGTGGGTAGAGCAGCATTCATGGTTCGA
The DNA here is from genome assembly GCA_020064725.1 of Drechslerella dactyloides. Classification (NCBI taxonomy): domain Eukaryota; kingdom Fungi; phylum Ascomycota; class Orbiliomycetes; order Orbiliales; family Orbiliaceae; genus Drechslerella; species Drechslerella dactyloides. Next base: position 769,993 of record JAGTWJ010000008.1, on the reverse strand, counting down.
GCTTCTGAGAAACCACGAAAAGTTTAGGCTGAGGGTCACCGCGATCCTGAAAGAGGTCGATCAAAGCGCCGTCGGTCCACCCCAGTTTTCCGAGGCACTTGCCAACATGAACCGAGAGAGGAAGAGCTTGGCGAGAGTCTGCCAGGAAGCCCTTCGAAAGAGGCCCTATCTCGATCCAGACACCTTAGACAACCCCGACGACGAGAAAGAGATCGCCAAGAAGAAGCGAGAGGGGAAGCTTCTTAACTGCCACCCATGCGGCTATTGGCATCCAAGCTGGAAGGCTATGCTATGCACGACCAAGGACTGCGGCAAGGCCTACTGTTTTGGAAATCTGTGGCGTGCTTTTGATATGGACCCTTTCGACGACTGCCTGGCGAAGCACCATTGGAAATGCCCCGTCTGCTTGGGCTTCTGCTCATGTGGTAGATGCCGCAAGAAGCCTAATTACAATCCTTACGTTCCGAAGGGCACGATTCTAGGTGCTGTCACAAAGCACGTCGCTGATCCAAGGAGTGTGGAAAGCTTAGTCGACTTTGGGAAAGGCAACGTTGGCTGGTTAACGAACGGTGTCAGTGGTGGGAAACGAAAGCGTGGGGAAGGCGATACCGACAACGTCGATAGCCTATCGAAATGGGATGGAGATTTTGGGGCGCCGGACACCGCAGAACCAGATGGGGCTAACGGGGCGGAGGAGCCGCCGTTCCCTGACGAGTTCAATGACCAGAACATTGTGGCAGAGCCTATAGAGTATAAGGCACACTTTAGCGCTGCTGGGCTGGACGTTGCGTCGATCCCAATCGACCCGGCACTTGGCATGGGGTATTCGGATCCATTTGGGTCCTATCAGAGTGGTACAAATGGAGACTATGTCAAGATATTTGAGAATCCACCCGAGTTGCCATTTTCTCCAAGCCGATATCATAGAGTGGCTGAGACCGTCATGATGCATCAAGATGGTGATGTAGCCGAAGCTATGGACGCTGCTCATCAAGGGCCTGGTTAGTATGGTAATTGCGCAGTTTCCTTCTTTCCATAATTTGTACTGACTGAATTGAATATTTCCGTCTAGTTCATGGATTTGGCGGTGATCATCATCCTCCGTCCTCTTCAGACGTTCATATGCAGAGTAACGGAAACCATGACTTTCCCGTCTGGAACAGACCACAAGACGCACCGGCGCCAGGACAGTCCAATCTCTCGACTCTTGAGAAGAATCCGCTTGCATTCCTTGCTGCTGCGGGTTTAATGCGTTCTCAGGAACAGGAAGACGAGCTCTCTTCCACCCAAGCTTGGAACAATTCCTATCAAGAGACATATTCTTACGACCGACCCAACTTGCACCCTACGGAAACGTTTGGTTCTGACGCCGAACATGACGCCGAGCATGACGCCGAGCAAGACGCGCCCTCGGAACCATACGGTCTCACGGGCATACTCAGCGCCTATCATACGCAAATCGACCCATCGCTGGCTGCCGAAGGCGACAACGGTAACGGCAAAGCAAAGAAGCCCGGTATGTCGAGGAAAGAACGAGCGGAGAGGGTGCAAGGAGACCTCGAGGCCGGACCTGCCGAGCGGACTGGTGTTGCGGAGTGGGTCAAGAACATGAAGTCGAAGAAGTCGCGAAAGAGAAAGGGCTCTCTCATTGTTACGCTCAAGATCTCGCCGGAGGCGTGGAAGCGCCATGAAGCCGAGATTGAGAAGGAGAAAGAAGAGAAGGCCAAGAAGCTGGCGGCAAGATTTGGGCAGGACGAAGTCAGCACTGACCTGACGCCGGATCCGAAGCGACGACGTCTAGACGGTTCTGCGATGTCTCCTAAGAAGGGTCGGCCGCCCGGCTCTCGCAGGATGTATACTGAGGTTTCAGACGAGGAAGACGACGAAGGGCGGAGGTATAATGACCTGGAGAGCGACGGGGAGGCTGAAGTCATGCCGAAGAAAACTAGTAGAAGTACTCGGACTGGCGAGTTGGTTGATGGACTGACGTTTGAGACTGGCCGTCGAACATCGCTCAACAAATCCTCGCGCCCGCCAGCCAGAAACGGCCTTCTCATCAGTGCTCTCGCGTTCAGACGGAACGACGCAACCGATGCCCCTGAAGATGAAGACGACGGTTCTATCAGCGGCGACAATGAGGATGTTAGCGCAGTTTCTCCAGTTCATCAAGCAGCTAAGAGCGCTAGCGTTGCAGAAAAAACCGCGGCTGCACAGGAGGAGGAGAAATCAGATATTGATGATGGGGTACTGAGACCAGGCTCCGCGGCATACAGAGCTGCAATCGCGAAGGCGCTGCAGGATGCCAAGCGCATGGCTCTAGCGGCGGCAGAAGGACGCAGCCCCCCTGCGCTGTCCGTCTACAGTTCCGAGGCGCAAAGCCGTGCGGAGAGCCAGGAACCCGAAGACGAGTCGCTTGGGTTTGAGATCGCCATCGGCGAGGGACGGCTGGTCGCTATGCATGAGAATGGCACTGACGACGAAGAGTCAGAGGACGACTCTCCCCCACCCGTACAGGTGGTCAAAAGCCCTCCGAAACCCTTGGGGAACAAACTAAAGCCCGGTTTGCGACCATCGAAGCCGTTGTCTAAAGGCGGCCGTCCGAAGAAGATAGCTGGCAACTCGACGCCGAAAACACCAGCAGCAACGTCAACATCCAAGTCTAACGGAACGCCCAAGACCCCTGCTACAACGAGTACAGCGAAGCGCGGTCGACCTAGGAAGGAGACCAACGTTGGCGAAACACTGTCACCTGATCTAGATATGACATCTGCTACGTCTCCGCCTACAAAACGCGCTCGAAACTCAAACTACTCGTTCACTCCTATTAACAATACCCCTGCAGCTGGTACGACGAGCAAGCCGCGGGGACGGCCGAAGAGGAATGTGTCCACGCCAACGGGGTCTGTCAGCGCACCTTCACCGGCACCTTCGTCCGTCAGCGTCCCGTTAAAGAATAAGGATTCAACGCCAAAGAAGAAGGGGCGGCCGAGGAAGCACTCCACAGCTGGTTCTGACAAAGTGGCGAGCAAGCCTGCAAGGGCTGCGGCAAAGGCAAAGCCGGCTGCTCCGGCGGTCGATCCGACGTCTCTGGATGCGTCTAGAAGTCGCAACGTCATTGAATTGTTGAGACATTCTCCGCCTCCCGAGGAAGATGACGATGGCGATGACGACTGGTTCTAGGCTTATGCCGATGCGTTTCTATTGTCATTCAGATTTCTGGTGGTTGTAATATTAATATAGTGCCTTTGTCAGCAGGTGTGTGACGAGGTGGTTTAGGTTCATGTTTACAGGCGTATTGCTGGATACGTACTCATCTCTTGTAATTATATTGTCTCCTTAGGGGTCACTTTTTACTACGCACTAAATGGCGAATGGGGTGCGGTGCTGTTTTTCTCTCCTCACTTACAACGGTTGTGTTCAACATAATTACATTGCAGGATTCATGGCGCAGGGGTCACTATATACAATTCACGCGCACGCTCGCGTATTCTACAATACAATACAATACAATAAGTACATTAAATAACCGCATAATACTATAGATCTTGATGCAGTGTCACTGATCCGACTCGGCCTTTTCGAGCTTCATCTTCGTCACAAGCCACTGCACGATATCCGTCCACTCTCTCATCGCGCCGCTCCCGCTGTCGCCGCACGCGAGCACCTTCTCGACGGGTCGCAGGACGGTGAACCACGACCACTCGCTCTCGAGCACTGCGATCTGCTTCGCGGTTACAGGATGCTCCCACATCAGCGTGTTCATCGCCGGCGCACACGCGATCGGCTTGGCGGTGTCCCAGGCGCGGACGACGGAGAGCAGCAGGTTGTCGCTGAACCCGTTAACGATCTTTGCCAGGCTGTTCGCGGAGAGCGGGGCGACGAGCAGGATGTCGGCCCAGCGGCGTAGTTCGATGTGTAGTATTGGGTCGCCGACGCGGGTCCATATTGACGAGTTGAAGCCGACGCTCTCGAGGTCGCGTTCGGATTCGGAGTCTGGTGCTAGCGGCAGGGGGTCGGCGGCGATGTAGCTTTCCGGGGAGAGGGCTGCCGGCCACTCGTGGTGGTCGAGGTGGATGCCGTCGAGGTTTGGCGTGGCGGCGAGGAGGGAGGTGAGCGGTGGGAGGAAGAGGAGGGAGGAGGCGGTGAGCATTAGCCGGATGGAGATGCCGGGGTAGGCGGCGAGGGCGGCGAGGATGTGGGGGATCTTGATGGTTGCGACGGAGCCCGTGGCGGCGAGGAGGATGTGATGTTTGCCGTCGGCCGCGTGGTCGGATGCTTTGAAGGCGGTGGACGGGGTCGGGATGTCTGACGGGGTGGCGTGCCGGGGCATTTTTATATTCACGTTCAGATGAATGGATCTCGATATATATATATATGTCTGTCGACAGCTCTGTCCCTATAGTATGTAGTATTGATATAGCTATCTCATCCAGCGGTGTTTGAAATATTCTGAGGAATGTAGTAAATCGTCGATGAAGATGCTGGACGGACGGATGGATGAAGCTTGAAGGTCGTGATTTATAATACGGCGGATGGATGGAGGTTGTTGCATTTGTGACGGCAACCTGCGTTGTCGCCGCGCGAACTCCGACGTCCAGTTTGTCCCACTCCAACAACCCGCGAACCTCCCTCGAAACACCACCCGAGCAGACATCACCACCACCACAGCACCCACAGGACATCGGCCACAATGTCCGTCCCACCCGGCGGCGTCAGATCCGTCTACAAGGTACCTCCACCGCCCTCCTCCATCCTCCAACCCGCCAATTGACTCACGCCCGTCCGCCAGAAATACACCCTCGGCTCCACCGGCATCTGGGAGCGCTTCCGCCGCCTCTTCGCCGTCGACCCCAACCGCTCCACCGGCGTCCCCTACGTCGCCCAATACCGCAACCCGACACCCACAACCCTCCCGCAGCAACCCTACCATGACCCCGTCACCATCCCCTCCGGCGACATCGCCGACAATCCCTACTGGAAGCGGGACAACCGCCGCGGGTACCCGACACTGTCGGTCGTAACGCAGGCCGACGCAGCGGGCATGCTGCTGCTGGGAACGGCGGCGGTGCCCAGGATCGCGGATGGAGGTGTCGGCGAAAAGCAGCTGGTCGAAGTGAAGAGCGGGAGTCAGGATCTCGTGGAGGTGATGCGCAAGGTTGGCAACGGCGGAGTGTTGATGAAGGATGGGTTGCCGCCGGTGCCTGGTCGGCCGGTGAAGTGGACGCAGCAGACGGGCGCGTGGGCGGCGTATCCTGACAAGTGGGTGTCTATCGATTTATATGATTGGTTGTTGTCGAGGGCAGAAACTAATGGCAATTTCACAGGTACCCATGCCGGACGTTCGCCTAGCCAGGATGCAGCTTGCGATTCAAGTGGTTTGATCGAGCTCTTGAAGACGAGAGTGGGAGGATATACCGATATCAATCTTAGGAGGTAAATATTACTCTGGCTACGAACCGCGTGTCGTCGTTGTCGTCGTCGTGTGCATAAAGGGGCGTTGTATACTATTATTAAAACCAGTTTTCAAACGTCATATATATGACTGAGGCTATTATATCAGCTCAGAAAGTGAATCAGATGGATGATTAAATATATAATTGAATATGGTAGAAACGTCCTCCAGCGAGCGAGCCATACCCTCCAAAAAATGCTGCCACCGCTGCAAATCCAGCAGCCGTGCAAACCTTCCATCCAACTGACTATTTACAGTACCTCTCCTATCGACATCGAACTGCATCAATGCAACATCAACATTAACAGGAACAGAAAAAAGGGAAGGGTAATCTATAGTAGAATATAAAACGAATAAAATAGAAAAAAGGGCATGCAAATGGGATGAAAGTTCGAAAGCATGGGCCGGCCGAGCCATTGAGTTAATACTATCAGTGCAGCTGTAAGAGAGCGCTCCATTCCCTTTGACCCTGATATAATATCCAGGACAAGATAATGGAAACTTGATAATTCGAGAAAAAAAGAGGAAAGGGTGCTTCACAACAACAGCTGGAGTTAGTAGTTAAAAAAAGAGGATATTCAAAAAAACCCATGATGATCGTCCCGTCGTAATATGGTATGATGCTGATGCTGACAAAAGCTGCAAACGACAATAAAAACTGGGAAAAATAAACGCCAAAACGCTCAAGTTCAACGAATGAATAAGTAGAAGCTGCAAGGTTCCCTTGACCGGATGCATGCATAAATAAAATGAGGGGTGTTGGGGTGAAAGGTGGTAATAGTGAGGTAAGGGTAAGTAAATAAACGAAGATATGATATCCGTTTAATGCTGCCGCTGCATGCATCCGTCACGAAACCAAAGGGGGTGAAAGGAATAAAAAAGAAGAATCCAACCGAGTGAAATGAAAAACAGAAGATCCGAGTTTCCCTATACCAGACTCCCCAGAACATTTTTCGCTATACTAACAATCTCCGACTTGATGCTCGTCCTGCTCGCGTCTTCGAATTCCCTGACCACTGTCGACAGCACCGTTTTCCGAATCTTCGCATCCGCCTTGATAAAGCTGTCGCCAACGCTCATGCTGCACGCCGACGGCGAGTTTATCAGCGTCAGCACCCGCGAATACGCGTCTATCAACACGTCACACAGCGTCGCGAAGGTCTCGTAGTAATCCGGCTCGAAGGGTAAACTCGAGTGTACGAGATACGAATAGTCCTCCCCGCCAACGTCGTCGCTGTTCGATGACGAATGTCCGTTCAGCGGCACGTGTAGAGGGTTGTGGTGTGTAAACAACCCGGACTTGGTCTTTTCCAGGGCGTCCATGCCGGTGAAGTGGTAGAGGCCGTCAATGCCGCCCTGGGCTGCCGAGCTGCCTCTTCGCACCTTCTGCGTCGAGTTCCGCGTGCTCCACAGCTTGACCCTGCCCATGCCCTTTCCCGAGGAAGATGACGAAGTGCCGTCATGCGTTGCCTGATATGCGTCGAATTCGGCAAGTAGCGAGTTGAGAGCTTTGAGGTACTCCATCGGGTTTGAGGTTACCAGGTCCAGAACCGAGGGTATCGACTGGCCGAGAACGAAAAACGTCGCTGCCCGCTTTGACAGCTTGCGGTGGTCGGGCTGCACTCGCCGAGGCAGGTCGTCTCGGGTGAATTGCACTGTGTTGTACCAGAAGACCCTCCCTTCGTGCCTATTTTAAAGTACCAGGGTTAGCGTGACGTGTACGAGCTAGCGACAAAGTAGGTGGAGATGTCGTAACATACGCTCGCCGTAGATAGTCCAGAGTGTTTATCCGCTTTTCAGCAATTTCGTGCACGGTGTCGTACATGCTCGGCGGGTGGGGGGTTGCGGCAGGTGGAGGTATCGTGACGGAAAGGGGTGCGGATTGGAGGCTAGCGGCCATTGTCGCCGAGTAGGCTTTGACGGCATCGTTGGTCGAGCTAGTGAGTAGCATGGCGCTGTCCACCGACTTTTGTGTTTTGAGGACAGGCGGGTTCGGCCGGCCATTGGTGAGAGAGATAGCGGCCGCGGTTTTGGAAGGAGGTGACAGGTTGACATCAGGGCGGGGATGGATTGACGACGAGGTGAAAGACCGCTTGCCCTTGGATTTTTGCCTCGTCGAAAGTCTAGACTTGAGACCGGATAGCGTGTATGCGGATGGCGCAGGGGCTGCATGTTGCGCAAGGGACTGTAAGGAGGTGGTTGAGGGCGAGGTGGTGACATTGGAGCCGTTCGAAGGGGTTGGCGAGTGAGGCGTCCGCCGCGGGAACGACGACGACGACGAAGCTCCCGTCGCCGTCGACGGCCTGAGAGCTGCCAGGGTGGATTTCGAGGGAATTGAAGCCGACGTCGAACCTGCCGGCTTCAAGCGATGTGCATTTGTGGCCATGGGAGCGGAGAGCAACATTTTGGCGGTGCCGGGCTCGCAGCCGATATAAGTACTCGAGCGGGCCAGAGGTACTCGGTTCTCCGTCCGTCAGTTTCTATCCCTAACCCGGCCGGCCTGCTGGGATGGATCAATTCGAAGCAACAGCAGCCAGCAAGGCAATATTAATAAGTTCGTCCGTATTCCTTGTTTCCTAGAGAGGACCCTTTTTTTTTTCGACTGTTTCGCTTTCTCTATTTCTTTCTTTCCTGTGTCTCCCGTTTTTTCTTCTTTTCTTTTTCGTTTCTCTGCTACCCCTGCGTTTCGATTCTGGATTTCTATCCGCGGTATCCCTCTCTTTCGATCTTGGGAGGTTTGCTCTCTCTCCGTCTGACTCTGTCTGAATGGCTCCCTGGTTTCGTGCAGCAGCAGCCCTTCTGCAACGTGAGCTAAGCGGTCGAATTAAGTCTTCGGGAGGGTCGACTGTGAATGGTGGGACCCTCACAAACTAGTGCCCACCGCTGCGAGTTTGATTGAACCCGGGTCCGTCCCCTCTCCTGATTGGGGGGGTTTTCCGATCTCTGGGCGACGCCAAACAGACCCTGAGAGACAGCGTGAATGCGTATTAAAAAGACGTAAGCGTATGGTATCGCGAGAAACACGGATTAAAAGGCGGTAGAAGAACCCAAGAAAGCGGCCTGAAAGAAAGAAGGAAAGATAGAAGACGAAGAAGAAGAGGGCCGAAGAGAAGAAGAAGAAGAGCAGAGGAGGAGGAGGACAGAGGGAGACCTCAAGGAAAAAAGAAAGAAGCCGCCCGCGACGGGACTATAAAAAGAAAAGAGCGTATAAAAAGCCTGGCTTGCTGGCTGGCGCTTGTCCCTGGCGACGACGCTGCGGGCGAGCTGATGGGCGCTGCAACACGTCCGCCGGCGAGCCTCGACTCCACAATCGAGCACGCTGGCCTCTCCTGGCGGGATTAGCTGGCCGAGGATCGCGGTGCAATGTGGGCGGCCGGTGATTCGAGTCCAGAGGAATTTCCAAGGGGGAGCCGATCGAGCTTCGATTCCAGAGCGGAATGGCGGGGGGGAACGTTAACGTTCGAACGGATGCTATGATGATGCCTCTGAGCGTTCGAATGCAATGCCCTATCCTCCATGCACCCCTGTGAAACTCGCCCCTCAGAGCTTAGCCCGGTGCTTGGACTAGCTGACCCCTCGCGGCCGGACCGGTCGAGCTCGATCTGAGTCGCAATGCAATGTTTCTAGAAAGAAAAAAAGAGGGTCGGACGGCAGCAGCGATGCATGCACTGGGCTGGAGTCTGCGGTACGGAATCGATACTGCTCGCAGAGGAACGCTTGCGAAGGAGGGGCAGGCGCGTTTAAATTAGCAATCAGTGCATCATTTTCCCGGCTCGGTATTCTGAAATTAGCAGCAACAGCATGAACGAAAGAGAGCTATCGATCAAAAGCGGCCCTGTCACGATCGATTCGAGGTGTAAATTAGAACCTTCGGGGGAGAGGCTTGCGTGGGAAGAAAGAGCAATAAACCGATATGAACGTCTCCCTCGCTCGTTCGCAGAGCCGTGCCAATGGGAATGGGCTGGACGGCTGGAACGAGCGAGAGGGCAAGCGAGCTGGGGAGCTTACCAGGTAGATTAGGCATGCACTTGCTGTGCGGTGGCCGTACAAGAACGCTCCGGTCCAGTTGTAAGGCGCGAGTAATAAAAGTAATAGCACGGCGCCGTGCGAATATATGCCGTATTCGTGCGCCGTAACTAGCGTGGCCTTCCTGCTGCCGTTGTTTGTATAATATACCAGCAGAGCAATAGCCGGAGCAACCTGTTCGAGATGTTAATTAATAGTATCGTCCTCGGCCTCGCTCGCCTCGCGCGGCGGGTGTCCTGCGGTGTGGTGCGCCGCGATGTGATATGATATGATATGAGGTATGATGGGGGTGGTATATGTGATATCGTATGGGAGCTATGTGATAGCGGTGCAATCCGACCGACTGCAATTGATCGAATCGATTGATTGCCTCTGCTCGATCCCTCGCCGGCGTCTTCGTCCGTCCGCCAGCCCTGCTCGGCCTTCGCTCTCGGTCTCGTTTGTTCCTAAGATGAACGGGCGTCTGTGGTTCGTCCGGCCTGCAGCCTTCTCCTTCCAGTAATCGCAAGCAGCTTGCAAAATAAGCTGCCTTCGCCAATCGCAGCTGGCGATTCGATGCCACAGCTAGTCCTCGGTGCCCACAGCTGGGGTCAGGTGCTCCTGCTGCTGCTGTTTGCTGACGGCCGGGCTTAAGGATTATTATTACTATCACTTCTTATTACGATCCGAGGACGAGAGAGGGCGTGTATGTGTGAGGATGCATGCCATGGATGGAGGTGCTAGGTGCTAAGTGCAGTGGAGGACACGAGTCGTCTGTATGTAGCATGCTGGTGGTTACGTTTATACTGGAGCGCTGTGCTCAGACGGCGGCGGCGGCTTGTTCAACTGCAGCTCTGCAGCCCAGCCCACCGGCCAACCACCCCGGCCAAACCTCCAGCGCTTCCAAGCTCGACGTGATGGAATGTTCGAATCGAACGTCAACCGATACGGCAGTCGACCCTCCCAATCAAGAGCCAATCGCTGGCCGGAAACCAAGTGCGACCGGGTGGACTGCACCTTGCAATTGGCGACGCACACCCTCTGCAGGACGATGTAATGCCCTCGACAGACCGAAACCCCTCCCCGGCATCCGAGAGCTGTCACCAGACTCTGTCTCCCTGCGCCTTCTCTTCTTCTCACCGCTCTGCTTCTCAGTTCTTCTGCTGTCTTGAGACCTAGCTACTGGCCAGCAGCTGCTGGAACCAAAATTTCGTGTGTCGGCTAAGCTCTCTCGGGCTGGAGATTCGAGCAAGACCCTGGCCCAGCCCTGCGAGCCGCCGACTAGCCAGAAAGCTGTTAGTCGAAAACGAGAACGAAAAAATTAAAAACTGCTGCGGAGCTGCGCCTGGAAACCGGCCCCTTCCCCTTTATCTGACGTTGGCCCTTCTTTTTCTCGCGTCGACAATGGAAGAAGACCCGCTCGAGCAGCTGACGCGATGACGTGACGCAGTATCAAGCTGACTATCTCGGCCAAATTCTATATCGCGATGAAGAGGAGAGCGTCTAAAAGGGGAGGGAAAGGAGAAAGGGAGCGGGAGATGCTCCATCCCAGACGCACGGTTTTATTCCAAAACGATGGCAGGTCCGGTAAGTCTACTTAGGCTATGTGCAGGCATGGCATGTCCACAGCTTGTCCACGCCGACCGACGCTCTCTCTCTCTCGACGGGGCCCACTGCTGGCTGTCTGATAGTATGGATTCTGAGCAATCCTAATTCCTTACTCAACTTCTGCTATAGCTTATACGAAGTCTCACACCCACTCACGAGCTACCGCTTGAAGTTAAGATTTTATAATTTACCCCCGTGTACTGCGTAATGAATGAATGTCATGACACCTCAAAGCACGGCAAGCTCGTCCGAGCGGCGTGGCCAGCACATATACTAAGTACAGCACATGTGGCCAGCCATGCGCTGCAACCGCACTGACCGGATGACGCTATGTCCTCTTCCTCCACGTTTGCTGTGGCCATCTAATTCCCCGGATGCTATATTAATTGTGCAATGCAGACATCATGGCCGCCAGTTCGTTTCCGTTCGTCTACTTTTACCCGGCCGGCCGTAGCGCAGACGACGGCCTCTCGATTCGCACGCATGCAGGATGTCTGATTTGACCTCGACCGCGTTTTCGGCGAGGTTGTAGCGGTGCGCCATCGGGCAATGATCAGACGGCCTGGCCATTCATTCGGGGTGTCCGCAGAGCTGGAGGCGATCATTGATTCAACGGTCCAGATCACGGAGGGATCCAAATACATCATCCAGCATCTGCATCTACTGCGGACCACACTCCGAAAGAGCACATAAACTAAGCATTACCGTTCCCAATCAATCCTCCCAGCAATGCGTTATATCCGATCTGGAAATTGCGATTTAATTACCATCCGCCTTTTGGGCACGCCGCATAAAATATATCCGCCGCTGCGAGGATTAAGAAAACTGCTGGCGGGGCGTTTTTGAATTCACGGCTCCGGTTCCAACTGCTGGCTCTGCCATCCATGGTTGCCCGCGTAGGATACGGGTGCGATCCTCCTATCTAGCCGTGGAGCTAAGGGTTGCTTGCGTTAAACAATGGTCGTGGCTCTCACTTACTAATAATATTGCTTGTATTCGATACCGTGCGGCAGCATTCGTTACGGACGCTCGTCGAACTGTCGCACAAAAAATAATCCATCCGTAGAATCTACTACGTCACGTCTATAAAAAGAGCGGGATAGATACAATAGGACTAGTCTGCCGCACGAGCTCGTGCAACCTGACTCGTGATTTTTTGGCGTCGAAACGAAACGAAAACGTGGCGCGGCTGTGCTGTGCTGCGCAGGTTTGAGGTGGCTCGATCGAGCTCGTCGACAATCTTCGTAACCATCACCTAACGCTTAGGATGTAGAGTCACATATGTGAAATCGCATTATACTCCATTCGTTCTGTGGTGTTTTCACGGGGGCTCCGGTCTGGACCTTCGTAGATCCGGTATATTTTTCCTACGTCGATGTCGGCGGACCCTAGGCTTGTGCGAATGCGGACATTAATCTAATTGAATGTCTTCAGTCCACCGCCACCGACAAACAAAAATATCTTAGCGGACCGGTGTCGACATTTGTCTCGAGAAACCAGACCAGCCATCCTTCGACCTGCGAAGTGGGCGCGCCGGAATATCCGCGGAGGCGTTGTGTAGACGTGCATATTATATGCAACTCCAGCTGCAATATATCCATAATGTATCGCTCAAAATGATAGATCTATAGATATCAGTGGACGAATACTGATTTGGATTGACCCTGTATCCTCAAAGTAAGCCGGTCGACCGGTCTGGACATTTCCGAAAGTGCGACATGTCGATATGAATGGCAGGCATCTAGACTTGATCGTCAGCAATATGACCACTTTTGGAAAACATGGGGCCAGCCAGCTCTCTTTTGAAATCCACCCACACCAGCTCGCCATTGGCAAGGTCGCCCGCTGTTCTTCAGTTCCAATTTAGCCGTTCTGTAAGTACGAAGTAATACTATGATATATAATGCGTGAGCAGGTCTGTCGTAGTCTGAGGCCGCGAGTGCGATACACGCGAAATGCAAATGTAGGATTATATACACGGCCGGATGGGCGAAGAGATCCGCTGTACAGCTGGACGGCGTGCATCTCGCGATCGGGCTGTCCGTCCATGAAAGCCCCTTATCCCTCGCATTACAACATGCGCAGTCGCAGCTGCATCTACCGGAAATTTCGTATGTCCAAGTCAGTCACCGTCGAAGCTGCCACGCACGCAGTGGAAATATAAGCATGCAATGGCAATATAATTTCCGCTACCACGTGCACCATATGATATATAGCATACGTACCGGCCGCACTGTAATATGGGTATATTGAGCGGACGCCGCACAGCGCACCCTCATTATATATATTCACCGACTCTCAAATATCGAATTTCCCATGAATTGCAAAATGCAATTTTCCAAAATTGCCACCGCGAATGCCATGCATGCCTGCATTTCTCACCTCCACGATCCGGTAACACTCAGTTGGGGAAATGATGTGCTGATTTATGATTCCGAGTTGCGAATAATATTATCTTGTGGAAAAATAAAATCAAAAAGCCGAATACGGGTAATGGAGAGAGACCAATCTTTCATCGATCACGGCGAACGGCAAAGTCGTATTACAACCAATATGTAATGCGGTCACGCACGCGCACCACTCTGCCGATATACACATTACATACATCGGCCACGACCTCCACGTTAAATTATCTGTACGTACGTACGTACCCCACAAGACGCCTCTGCATTTGCAGCTCTAGAGCTCCACTCAGCCCGAGCGCTGAGTTCATAGGGATAAAGGGCTGCGCATTGCGCGCCGCCGATGCCATGTGCGCGCCATCGAATATATATCAGAATATGTATATTATCAACGGTATGTCGCGTCGATGGCGCCGCCGCCGCGGCGATTTTGAGAAATATGCGGCTGCCCCACCCACTTCTCGTCGCAAGAAATCGCCCCGCCGTCAGATATAACCAACTTTATGCAATCGGCTGGTGGCTGCTCTGTCTACCGTTTGTGAATCATTTATTACGTTTGCTCTACTTTTGTACGGTTTGCTTTTGATTTTGATCTCCTGATCCTTGAATCCTTCGCGTTTCTACACACGGAGGTTGTGGAATTCGCCTAGCTATAGCGCTCTTCTCGACCGCACAGCAAGGATGGCTGGCTCACTTTGTCTGCCAAGCCGGAGGCTTGTATTGCTGCAGCTGTGATAGTATACAAGATATGAATAGTAGATTTAGGAGATCCCCATGTATATGTATGTGAGCTTTTGGTTTTTCGTTTTTTTTTTTTTCAAAAAAAAAAATCCCTGTAGGAAGAGAGAGAAACAGGATATTAGGCGAACTCGGTTTGATGTGATTGCGACTTTCTCGAAAAGATCCGAGTGGCGTCTGCAAAAATTAAAAAAGTTGCGGAAAGTCTTCGATATCTTACAAGTTGTCAGATTCATCTTCAACCGCCTCCATCCATGGGCCTTGCGGGTCCGACACGGCCCGCACCTCTGGGTGTTTTCCCATGTACTCTCTCCCTAATTCGAATGCCTTTTCGCAACCAGGATAATAAATCACTCTGTCAACGATATCTTCCTGGATGGCGTTTAAGTTGAATTTAGATCTATCATTCTCAATATTGAAGAAGTCCTTCGGCATGTCGCGCCGAATTAGCTCCCCAGGTTGGCGGTAGTCATCGGCTTCATCTCCATATTCAGCCTTCATATCCTTCTCTCCCATCTCAGCCACTGCGTCCTTACGTTTCTTCAATCCGGCAGTTTTTCGAGAAGCTTCTTTTACGTGTTTTCGTTTCCCTTGATCGCCTCCCTGGTCATCAGCGTCATAGTCTCCTTCATCATCACTCTCCTGCTCATCTGTTGGATCCGGCTTTTTCGCTTTTTTTCCTTTCTTCTCCTCGACTCCTAGCAAACTGTGGGTCTACAGCGTTTATGACGCTCCAGGCGAATCTTGCGAGCAAGTACTGCAATGGAATCGATTTTGGTGCCCTGAGAGGTCTGTTATGCAGAAGTCTCAACGTATCCGGAAATTCGAATCGGAGAAAATGAGCAACGAATGTGCCGTTCTTTGAATGATAATGATTAGCACTTGAACATTCTAAGAAAGAAGAAGTTGAAGGGCCCAAGGGGGCTACCTTTACAGTAAAGCAGTATCCAGCCTGGTCGAAGACATAGCGTACGTCTTTCCGAAGAGATATCAAGTTATCCGGGACAAAAGTTGGATCTGCACCTGTTTTGGTCCTTCCACAGTATCGTCGCATCCCTTGATCATACCACTAGAGCAAAAGGTAGATTAGCTACAGAAGAGATACTCAAGATGTGCGAAAGAAATTCTTGTTACCCATTCTTTATGCATTTCGGGGATGATGTGGACGACATCACAAGCATCGATTGTCCCGGTCAAGCGGCAACCTCCGTCACGTGCTTTGATATTGGAGCTCAAGTCTGAGACAGGGCCATATAGTGCTGGTGGGAGCATTTCGGAGTTCTAGACGAACTTGATTAGCCTGCAGTATAAGCAATGGTCTTGCTGAACGGTGCTTACGTCGTGAGAAGTTTTCCAGATTGAAAATGGATCGCATTGATTAAGGATTTCAGCACTCGGATACTCCCAGAGCCGAAAGTCAGTTATAATATTGTACCCTTGGTTCGTAAAGTAATCGTCTGAAGAGATATCAAGATATTAACAACTAAGAACTAACCAATCTAAGGGAATTGGGAGCAACTAACTTGTGTAGTAGTAGTACAATTCCTTCTTCAAGAGGCCGTGATACCAAGTTTCTGAATTAAGGCGAGATTCTGCCACCAAACTGGCCAGCTCCTCGGGCGAGGAGATCCTACTGGGTGAAAGGATACCTGGTTGATTTCCCGCAACGAGGAAACAGGCGAATGCTACCGTGCCGTGGTGAATGCCGGCAGCATTATCGTAGGCCTTAATATCATCATTGGAGGTGAGTGTGTCAATGCCTGCAGGTTGTGCATGGACAACTGTTTCATCGGTTGCAAAATCGAAGGCGCGAAAACAGAAGAATTCATTCTTGGAATCAGGATAAGACGGATGGCGGATACTGATGAACTTTATAGAGCCATCTCCTGGTATCTTTAATGGCGCTGCGGTCCACGGCGTGAGTGGATCCCTTATCAGATGCTTGGGTTCCGTCATCTTGAGATCTTGTTGCTACTGTTCATATCACAATAAATGAGTTTGCGTTTAGACGTACTGGCGTGTTAGAGTGGCAAGGAGTTGTGAGGGAGATGTAGGTTAGAAAGATCCAATACAATCTCATCAACTTCTGTGTTATAACGTTAATATGCTCATGACAGAGATCTAGATCTAGAGAACTCAATTTTCGTCGTCAAACATATTGCCATGGTTTCACTGGAGGGCCGTCCGCGATGGCACTCGAGATCGACTTTGCTACTGCATTCTCCTTGGACTTCCCGTTCCCCACCCCTTACAGTTGAAGACGTGTGGTATGCTCTGACGGAATGTTGGAAATACACGAACTCCCACGATTCGAAATACGACAACATGTCACGACATCATGGCGGTCTACACAAAAGATATAGTTATATTAAATCGAATTGGTTCAAGAATAATACATGGCCACTAAATCTATAAAAAAAAAATATTAATGCTATAAGCACTTGCTTAAGTTTATCATAATCATACATCGGATCAGCTTCGAAAATTATATTGAAAGAGTGGGAGTTGGACGCTGTTTGATCATTATATGTGTTTTCTCTTTTATATTCGTTCGATCAGAGATCTAAGCTGGCGCGTTGCTCTGTCTTGAGACCAATCTGTGCCGCTGGGTTCATGAATAGGAGAAACTGGTTGACCGGTTACGGCGCGGCATCGATACCCGAGATATTTCAATATTCCTTTCGAAAATGAGGACTTGTTTCCCTAATGGGGTCTTCAGCTTTTAAACGCGATCCTCAAGTTTGCCTTTACAGGTTTAATTTCACAAGGTGAGTAAATAAGCAAGGTTCGGATATAAATTACCCTATAAACTATATCGCCTTGCGGCCACTGAATTTTTGATACACTTGGCAAGCTTTACGATGGTCTTCCTCGTCTCATGCCGGGGAATGAAACCTCACGTTATGTTGATGAACATTTCGCCACGTTGTTCTCCATCCCCCCCATTTCGCGGATATTAAAATATCGTGGCAGGCAGGTAAGCTGGGAGGGCGTTTTTTGAGACTTCGGGGATCTTACGTACAGGAAGGATAATAGGCTTGGCTAGTATGCATTGCATTCGGGCTATAGTCATGCGCTGCATGCTTCCGGCATTCTCTCCTCGATAGCTCGGGTGCTCGTGCTCCGATCCGAAGGACAGACAGAAATCTAAGACAGCTGTATACATACATGTATGGACGGTGCGTTTTAGTCCATACCTGTACACGTACGGTACGTATACATGTACTGTGCCCACCGTCTCGTGTATACGATATGCATGCGTGTAAACCGTTGCATGAATGTGGCTACATATCGCTGCTACAGGAACCCGCAAGGATACAGCCCGTAGGCGATTATTGGACTCGAAAGGGCATCGACCAGTCGGTAAGTAGTTAGGAATGGCGCGAATAGGAGGCCAGATTTCTAGCTGGGTATCTTGGACAAAAGCTTGTCATGAATTAATGAACTGGCCACTGGATTAAATCTACTGGATCCGGCAGGTTGAGATGGATTTTTGCCTTTCTTTCTGAGTCGAGCAAAAGGCCATTACCGTGCCACATGCGCATATGCCTGAAGGGTTATAGAGTATCAAATTGATTGAATCGCAATTAACGGTTTTTTAGCGGTGGCGGGGGGATGCATCCATGTTGAATTTGTCTCTGGTGGTCCTGCATACATCCATCGAGATATACATATTCCTTACTTGCATACATGTGGCCCTACATTACTTACATACATACACGCGACCATCCCTATCGGCCTGCGTACATCTGGTCTGGACGGGAGTCTCATGCATGTATCTCCGGCCATGCCGTTTGATCATGAGCGCCTGGGGCTCTGACCTGAGTGAGCACCGGGAAACGGGCTGGACTCACCTTGAATCCAGATACTGGGTTGACACGCATTTCGCAGAACTGCACTCGAACGTTCGAAAGGCTATGCGACGATGCCCGTGCACTGCCCTAGCCTTCGCTTCTTTCAAAGACAAAGGGCCAAGATGCTAGATGCATGTATGGATGTGACTAGCTGCAAGCCTCTGGCTGCTGTATTCGGACTACCGGCCGCCATTGACAAACGGACACAAACTTCAGGTGTCGAGTGCATGTGGACAAGGATGACACTGCGGTAACTGGATCCTAAATGTCCTCCTCTTTCTTTGGCAGCTGGGCTTTTCTTTTATGAACAGGTTTGCCGTCGAGGGGAGCTGTTCATCGCGTCGCCAGCCACATCGATGCATCTGAGATTGTGAGCGCGGGAAACGTTCAGTTCAGCTGTGTGGTCTTAGAATAGCATTTGCGCGAGATTTATAATAGTTAGCTGAGCGTGCCGTCCGCCTGCTAGCTCAATTCGCCGACGGGAGCTATATTCGGCTGTCTCCACCAGCAGAAGAGTCCGCGCGATGCCAATGGTCGCAAAGATGCAACATTCCGGCGATTTATGTGTTGGCGTCGGCCATGACGTCGGCGCATCGCAGCGCGTCGACGTCGCGCGAAGATATAAATATCGCGAAGGCGAAAAAAGGACGTTGAGCAACGAGCCAAGTTTGGGGTTTTGGCGGACGGTTAACGTGCGAATCCATGTCATGCACTCCTGATTCCCCAGGCTCCCGAGGAAGTATATTTAGATCCATGCGAGAGTCAATCACGATAAACGTTGGCCACCACGATAACTTGAAGGACAATTGCCAATTGCCATGGTCGTTTTCAAGCATGGCCATGGGTCCAGCGCGCGCATCTAATCATATCGTCTTAATCTCGTCGGCATTTTGCCCCTGGCTGTCGTCAAATGAAAACCTGCGCTCGCGGTCGAACCACTCCACCGCACCGGATCCACCCAGCAGGCAGGCAGGCAGGCATAGCAGGCAGGCATGGCAGGCATGGCAGACATGGCAGGAAAAAGCCGAAACCCCAGATGTTGGTCTCATATTGATCAATGATCTGCTCGCACGCTCATGCACGCACATCGCCACGTCACGAAATTTACACAACCACGAGCGGGGGTGCGCTGGATGGAAGCGTTCGATTCGATTGAATTCGGGCGCCCGGCTGACCGTGAGCTGGGGAAAGGAAGGGGAAAAGAGGTGGCAACGATGGCTTGCGATGGCACATGCATACTTCGCTTGCAGCTGGTTTTCATGCACGTTGGACGAGGCCTTTTTTGTTTCCTTATTATCGTTCTTTCGTTCTCATATTATTTTTGAGTAACTGGTCGCTTTCAATTGGGGGCCCGTTGGTGATCGGTGCTGATATATTGGATGGCGAGCCGCCAGGTGGATCCACCGCATGTAAGGTTCATTTTGGCCGGTTCGGCAAGCTTGGTTGAGAAGAAGAAAGCAGTTAGCAGGACGATGACTGTCAATTGTCGCGAGCTGCAGCCTGGGCTTCCAAAAGGCCACGGTAGTTGCGCGCAGCGTGGGGCAAGCAAGCACCCGGCAGTCCGAATACATGCAGCTCCGGGTTTTGCATCCAACTGGCCACAAGGTCGACTGGAGCGTATTTCCAGCGACGCGTCTATAGAACGTTTGATTATGACCTTTTTGTTTTTGCATTCGCGTTTTGCGAGACGCCTCTGCTCGCGGAGAATGCCAGAGTCAGCTAGCTCGGGTGGAGATGTGCAGATGCGGCTGATAGCTCATGCAGATGGTGAGAGATTGTTTGTATTACATACACGATGAGGTGTTATCATATAGGATTGGACCCGGCGGTGCAATCAGAGAGAACATCTCAGTTAATAAGTGAACTGCGGTTGGCTTGAGCCGAACAAGGGTTGACAGCCGTCCCACGACACTGATTTCAGGCCACGACACCGTGCCAGGCACTAGCATGTTACCTGGACAAGGGGCGTCCCAGCCATTCTCTCCAGGCCGGATGCACGCGGTGCGTTTTTCCCTGAAGGATGAGCTTCGCGATGCACGTCGCTAAATTGGAACGGCAATTGATGACGACACTGGATTGCAAGTGTTCAGATGAGCTGAGACCTCCCCGCCGCGAGAACGGATTGCTGACGAGCTGGTGTCTTTTTTTCCTTTCTTACCTTTCGACTCGTCTCGGACGTTCCTCGTCGTGCTGGATTCCGGCGACGGATTCGGCAGGGTGGGGGGCAAGGAATGCTGGCTTAGCTGGCTGTGTCACGACGGTCCATCCTAAGGGTTCCGGCCACTCGAGGGAGCAGCTGGCCAGCCGGGAGGATGGACTTGCGCGGTGCATCTGGCGGGACATCGACGGGGATATTGATTTGGTGTGAGGGACGCTTCCTGCGATCGGTGATTCGTCTGTGGCACCTGGAGATCCACTCATTGCTAATTTCGAGCGCGGTCGAGGAATTACATGGGGGGACTGCAGAAGAAAACGGTGCCCTGTATGCACAGAACTTCTGGAGAGCTCCCTTATCAATCGAGGGACAAATGGGAGCGGACGGTCAAGCCCCGGTGCACCCGCTTCGATCCCTTGCTGTGCATCTGGCTGCGATGCGCGAGATGTTTAATTGAGCCCGCACATGAGGATCGTAGTGAGCACGGCACCGCGCGGCAGTGACGGCCTTGGGCAAGTCCGAGGCTCGTCCGTAGCCAGTCCCAGTCCCTTGGCCGAGTCCGGTGCGCAATGTAATGTGCATCCTTTCTGTACAAGTGTATGTAAAAGTAACGTACGGTGCATGCACAAAACAGTACAGCACAGTACAGTACATACGTACAGTACAGACTCATGGACGTGCGTCCTGCCGGCTGCATATGCAGGCCGAGCGAGGCGGATGGAAGTGGTTAGATGGGCTCGAGTGGATCGCGATCTGCTCTCTGTATCAATAGCCGTTGGGGGCTATATGGACTGACCGGACGTAAAAGCAGCAGCAGATTGCAGTTTTCGATTTCGCAGCTCGGGCTCGAGAAACTGCAGAACTGGGCTATCCGCGTGGGCGGCCTAAAACCAGTAATGCTCCATGTGTAGGCATCTCGACTGCGTAATATGATACAGGCGGACGTGGACATGTGCGGCCGTCGCGACGAACGCTTTTCGGGGCTAAAAGTGACGTTTATATATAACGTACGGATTGCCCACACCCCCCCCCCCCCCGGCTGGCTTGCACCTGTAATGTCCCGAATCGATTGCTCTTCGATCGCGATTCCCCCTCGTCTGAGTAACCCGTAGTCCGCTATTCGAAACACCCGTCGCGATCGATATTGCACTGGAGGCCGACGCACGGATTCCAAAAAGAACAAACCTAAACCTCAAAGCACGAGAACCAAAACACCGGATATCGGATCATCATGTAAGTAGTGGACGGGGAGCGGGTTCCTGAAGGCCGTCGAGTTCCACGCTTGCGCTTGACGATTCTTCATTTCGATTCGCACAGCTTTTCTCCATATTCGCCCCTGCTCGAAAATGTAATTTCGAACAGGGCCATTGGCTGAAGCGAGCTTGGGATCCCCAGACGGCAAACCAGGACAGGCGAGAGCGAACAAAAAAAGAAACAGCGGATCACGGCTGGTGATCGTGCTGGACAGGCCGGACGAACTAATGTCGAGGCCCGGCTCGGGACTGTCTGCCATCATTGGGTCTGATATCTGTGGCATTCGCCGCCGCCGTTAGCTTGGAAGCCTTATTTTCATTTCTTCTGCCCGCTGGGTGTTTTCCCTGTTTCTCTAATTTCAATTTCGTCTATCTCTTTCCTTTCGTCTCTTTGAGCAAGCTCTGTGCGCCAGCCCAAACTGACCCATGGAATAGTTTATATTCAGCTAGCCCGTTCGTCCAGTCCGTTGGCCAGCAGTCGGATTTCCAGCTCCCGATCCAGCGGCAAGTCAGTCAATCGCTCGATCATTTCGCTGCCTACAGCTGCCGTCCTATATATATATTTATACTCACCAGTCCCCAGCGCTATTCCCAACGCTCGTACATATATAATATTTGCGTCGACGTTTGTCCAATTGCGATACTAATCCCCATCGCGGCCGCCTCTTAACCTCGCCTCCCTTGACAATAATATTACCAGGCTTTCGCTACCCGCTAGTGCTCCGGCTACCAACTGGGACAAACGTCGCTGCCCCCACGTGGTGCCAGCTTCGCGTGCAAGGGCCACTCCACTACCATACTATCTTCCATTCTCGCCTGGTTTCAGCGGTGCCCTCGCGCGAAATTCGACAGTGCGAAAAAATAAAAAAAAAGGTTTCCGGCTGCAGAGCTCTTGGATCTGATCTTCGCTCTTTCGATCACGTTGGTTTCGATCAATCCCAGCACCTGTTCTGGGTTCTGTTATTTCCGAGGCTGCGTGCGCCCGGCTTTTGCTGTCTGCGTCTAGACCTGCGCCTCTCGCTGCTACCAACCGTCGTTTCAGCTGCTACGATGCACCGCCCCTGATCAAATTCGAGCGACTACGACTTCCGCTGCTGGCTGTCTTTGCCCGGTTCCGAGATACAAGCCCCGACCCGGTGCTTGCGTGTGCTGAACTCATACTTCCATCATCATAAACCTATTACACTTCCTGCTACCTATATCGGTCTAAAGCAGCCTTAAAAGGCGCCGCAACAAAATACCACACCCGCCCAACACTCGCTCCCGCCCGCGCTATATATACCGGCCTGTCAGCCGAAACTGAATACAGAACCCCACCCCTCATCCACTCGACCAGTCGTCACAATGCTGGCCTCGCATCCTGCCCAGAGTCCCATGATGTCGCTCGGCAACGGGAAGCCAAACCGTGCACAATATCCGTCCGGTCCTCCCGGTTTCCTCGGGCTTCCTAACAATAGCAGTGACTACTCGCAGGTACCTAGAGTGAGGTCGCCTTCTCTGTCGCCGAAGCCTAGTCTACCTCAGTTCTCTGGTCAGCCGCGCCGAGTTTCGCCGCCGACGCATCCGTCGATGCCGCCTCAGCAGCGACGACCCTCGCCGGGATCGATGCACCCCCCCATGGGCCCCAATGGCGGGCCTCCAATGCAAATGTCGATGCCCATGCCCATGCCAATGCATAATGGAGGGCCTCCGATGTCGATGCCGATGCACCGGCCTGTCCCGAATCCGGCCACCGCGTTTCCCTCGTTTACCGCTGGTAGAACCGTAAGTGTTTTCTAAGCGCAGATTGAACGTACACGCTTCATTTACTGAGTTGTTGCATGTACACAGTTCGCTTCCGAGGCTCAGCTGCAAAACATCATAAACTGGCAGACGGTCGTCTCCAAGAACCTGTTCGACGATCCGCCGACCTTCCAGTCGCTACTGATATTTCTGTTACCTTCCGTTCCGTCGCCTGCCGTGAACAATTTTGTCAGACAGATCCAGAACACGCCGGACCATATCACGCATTTGCAGAAGTGCTGGGATATACTGAAGCGTGACGACAGAGAAGAATTGATATCTTTCGGGTTGCCGGATAACATTGGCGAGATTAGATTCGAAATCTACCGGATGTGGCTCATGGTCCGTCTTGCGTGGAGAATCGTCCAGGCGCTGAAGAACGCAAAGGGCGGCAGCAGGATATCCGAGATCGGTGAATGGGTCATGCATGTGATCGAAACCAACAAGTCTGTGTCGCCGGAGAAATATGTATGTGATACAATCCCAACTCCCCGATGCCATGGGTCAGGGATCTCTCCAATATTTGTACCCCGCTGACGCCGGCCCCTTGCCTCACAGGATCCGTTACCACTGCAGACCCTTGCATGCGCGTTAACGTACCCACACCCCTCAATTACTTCGAATGCAAGAGTAGTGAGGGATACGGTAACTCCACTCAAGAGAGCAGATCGAGACCAGATGGCCCTCGAATACTTCGAACTGGGCTTCCCCCAGAACAACGACACCACTCTCTTCCTTCCCTCGAGCATCTACGCGAAAGCGCACCAAGCCCGTCTGCTCCGCCGGTTAAACAGGATAGCCGAAGCCGAGGCCGTCGAGAACAGCGTCCGAGGCTGGTGGATGAAGATCGGCTACACCATGATGGCGAAGGCCCAGTTCACGGACCTGGTCTGCTGCGACGGAGAAGCGCCGTACGACAACATTATCCTCAAGAACCTCAACGGTTTCTTCAAGCGACGAAGCGGGGATGGTAGCAGCACAGGTGGAGAAGAGATCGAGCCACGGTCAGGCCGCGATAGCGGTGTCGACGTGGGCTCTTTGCATGAAACGAAACCGGTATCTAGACCACCTCCCGTACATCTATCAAAGCTCAGCACCTCATCCCTGCCACCTCTGAAATCTTATTCTCCACAACTGCCAGCTTCACCACCACCTTCAGCAAACCTATCCAGCACATCACGTTCCTCACCCCGAAGCACAGTGGAACTACCACCATTAAAAACCTACTCACCTCAAGTGCCCGTATCGTCGCCGCCAGCGACACTAACATCCCCCACGACCGCCCTCCCTCCCGCGATAGCACCAGCGCCCGCGCCGGCTCCCGCTCCACCCGCACCCGCCCCATACTCCCCCCGCAATCCAACTGACCTAATGACATCCCTCCCTGACCTGGCACCCTATTACCCGTACATGCTATCCGATTACACAGCGTCTTCTGACAGCCTTAGTAGCGACCAAGGGAAACCGAGCAAGTCCAGGATCCGTAGCAGCATTGGAGCTAAATTTGGCTTCCGAAGAAAGAGCTGAGCTCGCAAGATCCTTCGCGATTCGATGACACGGCCGAGTATATAGACTCAAAAATTCAGAACCGCCACGACTCCGGCAAGTCCGACATTTATCCTTCACGAGCGAGTTACCATACGGTTTTTTTACCAGCGAGCTTTTCTATCGACATTTAGCCTTTCACGACAGACATCTGCCTGCGGATTAGAGAAAATTCCAGACCTGCTACGTTGCGACTTTAGACTTCCCCCCCCCTTCTTTGGCACAGTTGAAGAGCAATTCCATCGGTAACTTTGATTAATACATTTGTACTCCCCGGTCCATTATGATCTGAGGAGTTCATTTTTATTCCATCATTTTTTCACTTTCATCCTGTCATTTTCGACACTTTATTCCCTCTACGATTTTGAGGAGGCGTTTCTACACATATTTTGGCATTTCTTTCACGGAGTGGGTGTTTTTTTATCATTTTCGTTTACATTTAATGATTCAATACTGCTGCATCATATCTTCACGTTCAATTTCCCTACTACCTTCCCCAAAACGTCAC
The DNA here is from genome assembly GCA_020064725.1 of Drechslerella dactyloides. Lineage (NCBI taxonomy): Eukaryota > Fungi > Ascomycota > Orbiliomycetes > Orbiliales > Orbiliaceae > Drechslerella > Drechslerella dactyloides. Next base: position 744,691 of record JAGTWJ010000008.1, on the reverse strand, counting down.
AGAAAAACCCCGATTAGATGCGCATATCTGTTATACCCTTCCTTCTATTCTCACTGTATATCTTTCCTATACTTTCCCTTTCAAAAATTTCCTTCTTGTTCTTCACGAGTTATCACTCAACGTACACGATACCCGAAGGGTACCCCGGTTATATAGTCAGCCAGTTTATTGTATTTGTATCCGCACGCTCTCTTCCTCTTTCCTTTCACCTTTTTGTCACACCTGATGGATAATGGCGGACATGATGACGTTAATATCAGATCTTGCAGTGGAGGCTGCAGGAAGACATTACAAATCCTAAAGAACTGTGCACGGACGCACGGATGCACATACGGACACTCCGTAAATAATAAAGAACGCCGTTATCGGCGGTGAAATAATAGCCGTATATATACATATGTCTCAGCACGGCCAAAGGAGGACTCGTGATGCGATTGTTTTGCCATCTTCCGGCTCCGAGGCGACATCCGGCGAGGCTAGCGGTCGACGGGTGTAAGTATATGTGGGGCCAAAACATACATCACGAATGGCGTCCGCGCACATTCGACTATCATCCCATCAAAGTTAATTGGAAATCTTATCGGTGAAGCCTAAGGTACATTACATACATACATGTATACGTATCGGTCGGGCGGATACCCGTCAACAAGGTAAAAATAGATCGGATGAAAAAAAAAAATTCTTCCCCTTCCATCGATCGAGCAGGTCGAGATACATGTAGGTCTCGGCGGCCCAGCCTGCACGTGTGGACGATATACGGGTCCACAAGCTTGTATCGTCTTGGCTTGGTGCCTATGTATGTGCGACTACCGTATGGGTATACAAGTCCGAGTGCGAATATTTGGTAATAAGTAATTATATCGGCCGGTCCTATAGGGCATCCCGTCTGCGGATTCGCCGTGCATACGGTCCTTGTACATATCGTATGTGTGTATGGTATGGTAAGGTATGGTACGGTACGATACACTACATTACCTCCACCGCATGCTGCACCACGCTGGAGAGTTCCCGACTCGTGCAAATGTCACGTCGCGTCGACGGCACGACACTGCCTGCAAGGGTCGGCCATGTTGGGATCTTGGTGGGAGCCAATCGAAAGCTCCGATTGCTCGCAAAGATCGACCCGTTTGGGGCTAGTCCCCTGAGTATCGTTCGCTCGTTTGGGGATGGTGATAACTCCTGATGATGCTAATTATAAATCCGACACGGTTGTCGGGCTTCCGTGCGCGTTGATAGTGCGACATATACGGGCGACTTTTTTCATTGTTGAGGTTTTGAATGAAGGAGGGGCGACGGAAATGTCTTGTAGTTTTTTGAAATCTATCCGTTGAGGCGGGCGTGTGCTAATGCAGTATGCGGTATACTACTGGTCGGAACATTCAGCGAGAGAAAAACGGTTGTTCATGTCTCCGCATTTGTTCCCGACATGTTACTTACTTGAGGTCCCAAGACACAAGCGCAAGCACCTCGTGCATACATGCCTTTTTTCCAGAAAAATTGCGACACGATGCACGAGCTTCTGCTTTGCCGCTTTTTTCCCACTCTCTGAAATCCTCCAAGGCTGCTCGTCTATCTGAAAACAGGGCCTGCGGACCAGTGCGAGCTGAAAAAGCAGCCTACTGACCTATAACTTTGCAGAATATGCGCATTGCATTGTGGTATTCGATGTTTGCCGCATGCCGTAGGGTTACATCTGGCCCGGCCGACCCTGGACTGGGAATAAGCTCGACCGGTTTTTTGTCTTGACTCGTCCCGCGAGTCCTCGAGGACGGGTTAGCCAGCTAGGGCTGTGTGGTGCGTATCGGAAGTATATATGTAAACGTACATTTACATTATTACGTCTGTCTGTAAGTCTTGGTAACGTCACCGCACTTGCACCATTTGTTCGCCCCATCGCGGTGAATACACACATGCGTGCATACATGCATGCAGGGTGGCCATGGCGGGGCGTCGGTACCTTTGATGAATCTGGATATCAATCCGACCAATGATGTCGACCGGGACCCCTTTTCTCAAATTTTCTCCACTACGGCGGTCTGCCGTCTCAATCCCTTTTTCGATCATGACTATGATCACGTTAGCGGATATGCTGATCGAATCTAGCGGCAAGAAGGGCCCTAGCAAGCGTCGAGTTCTGCCTGCCCGCTCGCCCGCCCCCACCGCGCAACCGGCGTTCGACTTTCCGGCAGCCGCCGCGTAAAGTTACCGGCCAATTGGGCGGACGGGTATTGTTGAACTTGGGGCCTGAGGCTTAGCAGGATCCCGCGAGACACTTCTGGCTTGGTCAGAAGTATCGGGTACCTAAGAATATCCAGGCATGTCATGTCGGTGCTGATGTTTACTAGCTTTAGTAGGTACCTTTCTTACTTGCTTAGTTTGAGCGGGAGGGGTCTTTGGTTATGTAAGTGCCAAAAGATATTTTGCTGGTGGGAGGGCCGCTGTCGCGCTTCAGACTCTGTATAAATCTCCGGCCCTGTCCCTTTGTCGAGCACGGCCTGTCCTGGGAGTCGACAGCCGGCAGGATATCTTTATCGTCAGTCGATCACCGCGCGATTACAGCATGAATTGAACATTACAGTTTTGATTCGAGACCACTCGCTTTGCATACATGCCTATCTTCATACCGTATATTTGACCGCTATCCATCTCCTCAAGGGCATTCACTCGCTCATGCCCTTTTGGTGAGATCTTCTTCGTCGACGATTATCAATCCATCTTCGGTCGATTTTCCTACCTAGCTTCAATTCTCTATTCGTTCGCTAATCTAAATACGTATCTCTCTCGTTGTCGCCTGGCTGCCATACTTTCACTTTTGGGAGCGTTAATATACCGCACATCATCTGCGCTGGAACGAGCGATTTACCACGTGCTTCCACCTCTGAAGTTCAACCAAGATCAACCTAGAAACAAGGGGCCTCTTGCAAGCCAGCATCAATCACGAGACCTCAACGATTGAATAAATTATATATATATACGTCAAGCAGCAATATAATGTGCTACTTTTCTCAAGTCACTAACAGATGCTGCGGCTGCACATACTTTGTGTACTCGTCCGGATGCATGCAGAACCGCAACATCTACAACTGGAAGGACTGCGGCACGAAGACGCTAGTTCAGGCCACGGAGGAGGATTTTGTAAGGTGCCCGAGGTGCTTGAGGCGGCAGGGGCACGACGTCGACCTGACGGGCATGGAGTGGATGCGGCCTGGGTGCCGCATCATGTGATTCGACTTGGACTTCGAATCTGCGTGCAGTTATATTTGCACGACATTTATAACCTTTTCGAACACGGATATTTCGTACATGTATATCCGTCGACAAATATTCGACCGCTTGCGAAGATATAATCACACGCAGTTGACAGATCGATACCGTTACCATTTCACCGCGATTAGACCACAAGTCTCAACAAGATTATATTGTCGATTTCTCTTTTCATATTATCGTTATGCTTATCTTTACCGTTTTTTCCCTTTAATTCAGTTTTCTTTTCATTTTTCTATTATTATTACACGTTATACACGGCGTTCTATGGACGGTGGGTTAAGGGAATGCGTGGCCTAATCTAATATTAATGGCGGTTACATTTGGATGGATACATTTGCACCTGTGGTATTTTGCGAGGTTATGTTTTAGTCGATATTATTGTATTTAAAGACCTTGAAAGTGACTGGCTGGAGATCTCAAGATCTCCTTTATTTCACAACGTTTAAACAGGGGCAGTCTTAATTAGGCAATTGCCAGCTTTCTATATATCTAAGTTATAAGTATAAAAAAGTAAGTCTGATCTACAGATCTATAATGAGTTCTTAGATAGATGTGTAGATCTGTGGGCTCGGTAACAGTATCTATATTACCGAATATGGATCAGTAATCACAATTACTACATTAGTAACCAGCCTCACGAGTGGATCTGTTATGTGCGTGCAATCTGCACGCTCTAGACGATCGAACTGCACGCTCTAGAATATCAATCCGCAGTTCTCCAGTATCCGTTTGTATATCCGTACTCTCAAAGCGTATAAGATCTTTCCCGTCTAGCCTGGTACTTCGACCCGCAGCCCAGTCCGTTCTCAGCTTTCTCCCCTGTGCTTCTTTTTCTCTTCATCACCGCATAGCATTCTACCCGCTTCAGAGTATATAAAACATAGCACCTCTAACTAGTAAGAGTACATCGTGGCTACTGCCTACAAAGATGCGCTTCCGAGCAGCCATCATCCTTCTTCTCCACCCCATCCTCCTTGTGGAGTTTGGGCAAGCAGCATGGAGTAAGTACCCTGGAGTGGTCGGTACGAGCAAAGCCAGCCAGGGTCATGGCAGCGCCGGTATCAGCAATGACGGGTTTTCAGACCTTCAGAACTATGTTCCTGACGAGCGATGCAATTCTGGAATGCGTTCTTGCGAAATCGTTGGCGCCCCGGTAAGTTGCAAACTACCCAGACTTCTTAATTACTCGGATATTCTCCAGGCATATCGATATCGTAGCGCTGGTGCTAACTGGGCACTACGAACGTGTTCGCCGAGTGGAATAGAATCTCTGTTGTCCTGAGATCTACATTATCTCTACGCTCGGTGTCGCGATGGAAAATACCTGCGTGAATATGGGAACGGATGCTAGCAGCGTTGTGTGCTGCTTGAACCCCTACAAGTGCCAACGAACTCCTGAAGTCAAAAGCACTTGCGCTGCAGGCTACTATGAGTGTCCAGCATCCCTCGGTGGCGGCTGCTGCCTTTCTGGATACACTTGCATGACGAGCGGCTGTGTCCAGAGGCCAGTTGAGAGGAACGACACGAATTTCACTCTGAATAACGGCCCGCAAGGCCCTCCTGGCCCTCCTGGCCAGATTTCTCTTCAGGATGCAATGTGTGCGGCTGGTCTTGTAAGTGCTGATATGACAATTTAGTCGCAATCACTGGTAAAGCCTACATCTGTACTAATGGCCGTGCATCTGGTTAGCATTCCGAGGATTGTCCTGCCAATGCACCCGCCGACGAAGGGGGAAGACCTCTTTTGAATGCATCTCGCTTTCCGAAGCGCGACCCGAGTCCTGAAAGTGGACGCATCTTGATGAATGTTGGTAAAATCGTGGGCATCGTAGACACGGAGCCGGCTGCCAGCAGCGAAGTACAATTTAACGGCACTGAAGTCGAACAGCCGGACCCCGCTGCGAACGCTGCTCCTGAAACTCCCAATGAGTATACTACGTATGGCGCCAGTGATGGTACCTATGGAGATGTTGGCGAATACGGCGAAAGAGACCGCACCTTGACTCTCGTACTGACAGCTGTCGGCATAAATGCCGAGTATCAAACGTTGACAGTCACGCGTACGAACGGAATAATGACAGCCACACCTACAGAGATGGGAGGAAATGTGATTAGCAAAGTACCGCAGAAAATCTCGCTCGACCCGACCAAGGCGGTTCCGACTGGTCTCATTCCTCTTATCCTGACCGGTCTCATTCCTATTCCGAGTCAAATCGCCAGTGTCGCGACCGGCCTCATCCCTAGTATTCCGACTGGCGCCATTCCGGACATGCTTCCTTTGAACGCGCCGGTGCCCGCGCCGGCGTTTACAAGGCGGCCGGCCAAGTCTGAAGGTTCTTCGAACACTTATGCGAAACCTCGCTCGAATGTATTTTTGCGGTTGCTTTCTCCGGAGCATATGAAGTATATGGGAATGGCTTGGATCCTTCACATGCTGAATGCATTGAGGAACTTTGGGATGTGAAGCTGGGCTTTTGTCGACGTTGTGGTTTCTTTTACATCCAATTGGGCTTTGGAGCGTATGCTGCTGGAGTATTAATGTCGTCTCTATTATTGGGATGCTTTAACCCTGTTTGGAGATTGGGATTGTTCGTTTACTCGGGTTTTGTGGTCCAGTTTTCTTTTGTTTGGGATTGTTTGGTGATTGCGGTTCTATAAAAGTTTACTTTTTACTCACCGCCTTTGCAATATGTAGGAAGTGCTTTGGATGTCCACCCATTGGGGTGGACACGATTGATGCTACCTTCGGTGCAAGCGCGCGACGGAGTACAATTGATTGCTCTGACTCTCTTAGAGCGTCCAATTGCTGATCCATCCTTCTTATCTTTAGATTCTTATAACACCCTTGCCGAGATTGCGAATTGGAGCCGACGGAAAACCGATTTTCTCCACCGATATCGCACCCGCTCGATGGGTTTAAAAATAATCTAACGTTCCACCAACGAGCGAAGGGCACGGTCAGGGGGAGCCAAGACGCAAGGATGCATCGCGAATGCGTTGCTGTTGGATCTTTCCACCGGCGTCCGTATCGAGGCTGGCAGACCCGAGGCGGACCAAATTCGGAGCTAGGATCAGTCTGGCTAGCCGCCGCGGGCGAGCTGCAGCTGCCACGGCAGGTCATGCCGAGCTGTGACAGATTCCCAAAGATCCGTCCAGTTTTGCACCATTGCCGTCGCACGATTACCCGGCCGCCTGGGTCGGGTTATAGACCGGATTACCTGCCTGTCCTTTCAGCTTCTCCTTTCGATATTTCTCACACGACGCGGAACAAGCATTCTATCGATAGGCGGACGGACGGACGTCTCGTGCAGCACGTATATACGACTAGCGGAAGGGGATAGCTATAGCTTGGTGCAGTGCAGTGCAGTGCTCACGCTACTGTGCGGCGACATTATGGCGTCCGGATCCTCGTCCGCGGAGCCGAAGACCAGGCGCCTGATACCCGGACGGAAACCACGACCGGGCGACGACGCCGACGGGCCGAGGCTCGACATTGCCGCCGTGCTGAGCAGGACGTCGTCTCTCCCGCTGCCGAGCGCGTCAGGCCTCCGCGAGCGGTCCATATCGCCTGTGAAGCGGGGGGCGCCGAAGATATACAAGCACGAGGAGTACCGCGAGTCGAATTCGTCGCTGCTGTCCAATGCTAGCTTTCTGCCGGACACGCCGTCGCCGCTGCTGCCGCCGGATTTGAAGAAGTTGAAGGCGATGCGGGATGGGAATGCGATTGATGGCAAGATGTTTGACGACGACGATGACGACGACGATGATGATGGGCCTGTAATGGACGCGGATGCGTCGGTGGTGGAGAGGGTTAGGGTGCTGATGCACCGGAATGCGGGGATACTGCTTATGCTTACGGCGCAAGTGTTCGCGTCGACGATGTCAGTGATCACGCGGCTGCTGGAGACAGGATTCGAGACGGAGTTTGTGAGTAGTCAACCGGATGTCTGCACGTGGTGATGGTGTACTGATGGCGGGGCTTTCGTGACACGGTAGCATGCGCTGCAGATTCTGTTCGCGCGACAGACGATTTCGGTGGTGCTGTGCAGCGGGTACATGTGGGCGACAAAGGTGCCGGACTTCCCGCTGGGGCCCAAATCCGTGCGCTGGCTGCTCGTCGCGCGTGGCGTCGGCGGCTTCTTCGGGGTGCGTATATACCATGACCCTCATCTCCTAAATCTTAGGATATAATACGGTGCTAACATGCTTGCTCTCTATATAGGTCTTCGGGTTATATGTACGTTATATCGATCCATATTCGAGTTCTATGTATATGCTTCAATAGTACACGGACGATATATAGCTAACGGCGTGTGCGATTACAGTACTCGTTAACGTATCTCGACATCTCGGACGCTACGGTGATAACGTTCCTCGCCCCATCCGTCGCCGCCTTCGCCTGCTACCTCCTCCTCAAGGAGCCCTTCACGAAAACCGAGGCCCTCGCAGGCGTCATCTCGTTCGTTGGCGTGATACTTATCGCGCGACCTACCGCGTTCTTCTCGACGCCGGCCTCGCCGTCGGACTCTGGCAGCGTCGGCAGCGGCGGGTCCGAGCCGTCGCCAGCACAACAGACGGACGGGCTGTCGGTGAATTTGCGTGATGTTACGCCGGCGCAGCGGATTACAGCGGTGCTGGTCGCGCTTATCGGCGTGCTGGGCGCTGCGACGGCGTTTACGACGATCCGGTGGATTGGGAAGCGGGCGCATCCGTTGATTTCGGTGAATTACTTCTCGGCGTGGTGCGCTATCGTTTCGTTCGTGGGGCTGCTTGTCGTTCCGGGGATTGGGTTTCGGTGGCCGCGGACCGGCGTGCAGTGGGCGCTGTTGGCGGGGATCGGGGTGTGCGGTACGTACACGAATCAACCATCCATCCCATCTTTCCTTCTTACCTCATTTCGCTTGCTTGAGACGGCGGTGGTGATGCACTGCTATGTATTTTTATATATCATGCGCGGTTGTGCTAACATAATGCGGAGAATAGGCTTCATCATGCAGTTCCTGCTGACGGCCGCCCTGCAAAGGGAGCGAGCGGGGCTGGTTACGCATATGGTATGCATCAATTCCCCAAAATTAAATTATAAACCCGGCTCCATTCATGCCTTACGCCCTACATCCTCGATCTTACGTTATGAAAACTGCAACTAACCGCGGAGTCGCACGAACGTACAGGTCTACGCGCAGATGGTCTTCGCCCTCCTCTGGGACAAGCTAATCTGGGACCGCCTCCCTTCCTGGGCCAGCATCCTCGGCAGCGCCCTGATCCTCGGGTCCGCGTTCTGGGTTGCCGTCCGCAAGAACCAGACGTCCAAGGACCCCGCGCGCGTCACCCGTCGCGAGGCGCGGCAGGAACTGCAGACCGGCGACGAGGAGCGCGGGCTCGTTGCCGCGAAGGGCAGCGACGATGAAGGCAGCGGTAGCGATGAGGATAGCGTGCTGGATGAAGACGAGGCGCGCACGCTGGAGGACGAGACGGCGATTCAGATGCGGCTGATGGGGAGGTGATGTGGACGGTGTTCAATTGTAGTGCATACATACACGCGTGGGTGATTACGATATTGGCTTAGATACAGCGGGGACATCGACAGTCGCGGGCATGCATGGGTATCTTTCGTGTAATTATTATTAGGCATTGGTAGAGCTAGTCCTCTAGATTGATATGATACAGCGAGCGAGCGAGCGGGCGAACAGCTTGACGAAATAGATTGTGTACACAATGTCAGGGTCAGTGTACGATATGTTCAAACCACCAGCCCACGTGCTATCCACGCAGTTGTGATAATCTTCACGCCTTCTCATCTATCCGTTATCCACTATCCACAAACGTTTAAACACAAGCAGAGAGCCTTTTCATACACCCGTAATATCGTCTAGACCGAAAGCAACCCAGACTCCGTGAAAATGCATGCGTGCAATGTATATGTACGAATCCACTCCATCTAATTACTACAACATAACACCTCAAGACGTCTTCCGCAGAGCATTGTAGTGCTCGCCAAGTCCGTACCCCCGCCGATGATACGCAAGCCACACATCCGCCTTACTCCCCTCCTCCCCTTCGTTCATCGCCGTAACGCCGACACCCTGCGCCTGCACAATCTTCACGGTAACGCCATACCGCTTCGCCAAGGCGAGTAACTCCATCTGCCCACCCCACTCTGCCGTCTCTGTCACCTTCCTCACATGCTCTTCAATCGTCGTATTTTCTTCCAGAAACGGGATAAAATCGTCTGCATGCGAGGCAATGTAGTCGCCCGCTGCCCGGCGGGTGAGAGCGTAGCCTCTGCGCTTCTGCTTTCCCGTTGCCGGCTCCGCTGCCGGCTGTTGATCTCCCGTGTCTGTTTTTGTCGTTGTGTCGGTGTTCGTTTCGGTCACCGCTAGCGCTTGCGCCGTATCAGGCGATAGTGGGATGTCCGCGTGCTCGAGACCCGCTGCGAATGCGGAGTAGAGACAGTGTCCGTCCGGTGCGATCTGGATTTCGAGCAGGTTGTGTTCTTTGAACAGCTCGTTCATGCGCGCGGCTTCGACAGCACGCAGGTCCGGCTGGTTCGCGGCTTCCGCGGCGGCTTCAGCTGTGATTTCTTCGATGTGTGCGGCGCGGCGAGCGAGGCGGGCCTTTTGACGGTTCGGCTTTTTGCTGCTGCCACCGCTGCGGTCGGTGTTGCTGTCGGCGGTAGTTGTGGATGGTGCAGCTGTTGTGGTTGTAGGTGCTAACCGCTCATGGTTTGTCGGCGTTGCTGCTGTTGTGGAAGCCGTGTTATGAAGTCCGACATCCTGCAGCTGGGAGGCTAGCTCGTCATCCGTGGCTTTGGTTTTATTTTCAGTTTCTCCGAGCCTGGCTGCTTCCAGGTTGTCTTCGGTGATGGATGGGTCTAACTCATTCTGCAGAGCTGTGATTTCGGCGTTCTGCTTGGCCTTGAGCTCTCGTTCTAGGCGATCGCAGTCGTCGTTGATGCCGCGCCGGGACTTCTTGGTCGCCTGCTTCTTCTTCTGCGTGATGACCGACTGCAGGTCGCGCAGTTGTTTGCGGTGGGCGGCGAGAAGGTCGTCCATCGGATGTGCTCCCTGGGGTTCGGCAGGAAGAGAATAGTTGTGAGGGTAAGCGGGCAGGAGAGATGTCGCGGGAGCGAAGAGAGTTGATAAATGGTGGTGGAGAGAGAATTCGAGTCCCAAGCCTGCTGGGGAGCACAGCAGGCGTTGGATTTTGAGTCGACAACGCGACGGTGGCAAACACTGGCCGACTCGCGTCACACAAGTACCGGTGATGCAATATATATATATAAAAAAAAAGAGAAAAAGAAAAGAAAGAAAAAAAAAATGAAAAGGTAACGCTCTCGTCAATCGTAAGTCGTGATTCGTAATAAAAAAAAACAAAAGAAAAAAGAAACATCCTGCGTTCGTCGTATGCGTCCGGGGCGGCGGCGGAGAGAGAGAATGAAGGAGGGCGGGAGGGATGGTTGACGCAGGAGAGGCGGCCCCGGGACGGCGCAAGCAGCTCCACGTGGAGCTACTTGCGCCTGGAGAGCTTGGCTGCCAACTCCTCCAGGGCAGCCAGCTCCTCGTCCAACTCTGCGATCTTCGCGTTGATACGACCGCACTTCGCCGCTGCCTCTTCGGACAGCTCGGCGAGGAGCCTGCGGGCCGCAGCTCCAGCGCCCTTCCGGGCCCGCTTCTTCTCCTTCTTCTGCTCCGCCTGCTGACGCTGCAGCTCGATTGCTGCGAGCGTCTCGCCCTTGAGCTTGATAGCTCGCTCGCGGCGCCCCTGGTACCGCTCGATCTTTTTCGCGATCGTCTCCTGCTGCCAGGCACGAATGCGTGCTATGAGTCATACACGTTAGCCGATATCCAGCTCCGATTACCGGATAGTATAGTAGGGAGAATGTACGTACCCTTGAAGCTCCCGAAGAGCTTCCGCTTTCGCGGCTTCTCATCCTTCGAGGCAGCCGCTGTTGGCTCCTCGGCCGTCTCAGCAGCCGGGCTGGACGGTATGGCTGGTAGCTCTGCAGGCATGGCAGGCCCCTCCGAGTCCCACTTGGTCGGGACGCGAACACCGAGTGTCGGCGACTCGGGTAGCTTTCCGGCGTCTTCAACGACAGCCGAGTCCTTCCACCGCTCGAGGACCTCACCGACGTCGGAGGCCTCGTTCTGCTCCTGTGCTTGCTGCTGTCGTTGTTGCTTCTGCTGCTGGCCACGTTGGCCGCGAGCAGGTCGCACTCGCTTGGTCCCCGGCATCACGGGGCCGTGCAGGTGCTTGTCGGCTGGCAGGTCCTGTCGCTCGAGCCGGTGCTTGAAGGCGTTCCACTCGCGGAGGGCTCTCCGCTCGCGGATCTGCTGGGCCTTGAGCTTCTTGCGCTCGGTCTCGGCACGGACGGTGACGACCATCCGGCGTGTTCGCTCCGGCATCGCCTGCACCTTTGGGTCCTGTAGTATCTTCTCCTCGATGAGGAGGCGGAGGGCATGGTCGCTCTCGGTCGAGCGGAGGACGGATGCGGTTGGCCCAGCAGCCGGGTCCAGGACAATCTTGGCGGGCGGGGTGGCGGGTTCTGGCAGGCGGAGGGGCGACTGGCCCTTCTCGCGGGCGGCCTTGTCGAGGATGGCATTGATGGTCTTGAGGCGCTTGCGGGGGGGCAGATTGGCGTCGGCATCGGCGGGCTGCGGGGCCGGCTCCTTGCGCTTGCGCGACGGGGAGGCAGCGGCAGCGGCAGGCGGCATTGGCGATAGATTAGCTTTAGCAGCCTGGCTGCGGGTCTTGCGAGACATGCTGGCAGTGATATCAGGAAGAGAGCAGAGGAAGAGAGCAGAGAGGAAGAGATCAGAGGGGGCAATTGATGATGTTTTTGATGGCGGAGAGACGCGTCGATGGGGAGATATCAGACAGCCGTGTGGAGGAGGAGAAAAGAAGAGGAATGGAATAGAAACGTAGAAAAAGAGAAGAAGTAAACAGCGAAGCCGACGACAATCAGGAAATTGTCGTCAACCGGCGATGCTCGCGGCGCAACACATTCCCGCCCAAAATGCAACAGCCCCATCCGGCCAAGCCGAATAAGTCAAACTCCCCAAATCTCCAAACTCTTTTCCCAATTAATGCGGATTCGTCTCCCCGGCCCCTGTATTTTTGGTCATTGTACGGCTGCCGGCTCGCTCGCCAAGGCTTCCCGGGGACCAGGCAAAACCAAGCGCCACGCGTCGGGGCCGAGTGACCGGACGCAGGGGCGCTCCCAGCCAGGCCGGCAGCCAGGCCAGCAAGGCTCGCAGGCGGCCAGCACGCGGCTACCGTCGGACTGTCGTCCTGCCATTACATAACTCATTGCGCAGCGATGAGCTCTGGCGCATCCTCGATGATGCGACAGGGGGGCCCAAAAAAGCCAATTCCGAGTCAAAGTCCAATCCAAGCAGCCCATTCTCGCTACTCCTATGTAATTTTCTGTCCGCGTGACAGGTTACATCTCCGAAAATGCTGATGCCTGCCTCTGCTGCTTGCCGGCCGGCCGTTGAGCGAAGGGCCTTTCTTTTAAGCTTGAACCAAGCTAGTCCGACATCGTATCGCCAGCCTGCACTCCGGGCAAAAATGCCACTGCGCACTACGACCAACTCATATATATTAGGCGGCTGCAGCCTCACTACGTACTTAAGTACTAGCTACTCCCCCCAAAACACATTTAAACTTTCTTCGCGCACCTGCTCCGGTCCATCTCGTATCATATCATAATCCCTTTATCGAATAATTTTTTTTCTAAACTCCATTCTACAACTGCATCCTGCTGGACCGGTCAAAGTACCCCGATTGCTCGGACACCGACTCAACTCCCACCCGTTGACGGCACGCTAAGAAAGTATGTTCACCTGCATGCACTCACTGGCTTTTCCATTCTACCATTTTACTCCCCGACCCGATAGGAGGCTATACACCGTATACGTATAGCTATAATGCCCCATAGATCTCCGCTGGCATACCAGCAGGAGCCGCTAGGTCCTTGATAGCAATTGCATGCCACGCAAGCTTAGCTTAGCTTCGGATTCAGACCCGCGGGCCCACCGTCATTCCGCACCTGGGCCGCTGCAATTGATGCCGCCGTCCGTCGATGGCGAGCCCGGCCCGCTAGCTTGGGCTAAGCGGTTATTAATACGCTCACATCCTTCTCAGCGGTGTTAGTATTGACTAGAGCTCCTTTTCGCTGACTTGTCCGTTACGTGGTCGTCTCGCAGGCTCTTTGTCTACCTTACTCGCTCACGCTCACCACACCGTCCGGCCACTTAATATCATTCCTGACGCTCGCCGCTCACGAGGAAAATATATATACGCACGCTATCCTTCCCAAGGGCGACATCAGCCAATTCGATCAAACATATACCTCACAATCAATTAATCAATTGAGCAACAATGGCGCCGGCTGCCGTCCCCGTCTCCCTGCCCACCGCCTCCACCGCCACCGCCTTGACCAACGCCGGCATCAAGCGCGACCTCGCAAACGTCGCCGTCTCGCACAAGCCGCAGCTCGACGCCTCCAAGCTCACATATGAGTTCAACAAGAACCCCAAGGTCGTCGCGGCGGTCGACGACCCCGTTCGCCGCCTCCAGAACTCCACCACAGACGTACGCATACCATCCATCCTACTATCATGAAACTCGTGCACTGCTAACATATACGTGTACAATTCAGCACATGATAACCGCCAAGTGGACGGAGGCCAACGGCTGGGAACACCCCAAGCTGACGCCTTACGGCCCTTTCCAGCTGGAACCCACAGCCAGCTGCCTGCACTACGCCACCGAAGCCTTCGAGGGCATGAAGGCCTACCGCGGCGTCGACGGCAAGCTGCGTCTCTTCAGACCGGACCTCAACGCCAAGCGGATGAATCTCAGCAGCGTGCGCATCGCGCTCCCCTCCATCCCGCCGGAGGAGATGGAGACGCTGATCAAGGAGTTCATTGCCATCGATGGGCCGAAATGGCTGCCGGACCCGAACACGTTTATCTATCTGCGTCCCGCGGTCATCGGGTCCGGTGCGGCGCTGGGCGTGCAGCGGCCGCGCGAGGCCACGGTGTTCATTATCGCTGCCCTGTTCCCGCCGCTGGATAAGCCGACGGGGATGCGGCTGCTCGCGTCTACGGAGGACATGGGCGTGCGCGCCTGGCACGGCGGCCACGGAGCCTCCAAGGTCGGCGCCAACTGTACGTATCCCCATCACATCCTCACTATCCACTACATATAAAAAGGAGAGCACCGCTAACGAATGTTTGTACGTAGACGGACCGACGTTGCAGGCGCAGGGTGCCGCTGGCGCGCGCGGCTTCGACCAGGTCCTATGGCTCCTCGGCCCCGAAGGCCGCGTGACCGAAGCCGGCGCCTCCAACTTCTTCGTCGTGTGGAAGAACAAGACCACCGGCGCCACACAACTCGTCACCGCCCCGCTCGGCGACCGCATCATCCTCGACGGCGTCACCCGCCGCAGCGTGCTCGAGCTCGCCCGTAAGCATCTCGCAATCGGCTCAACGGAGCCCCGCGCCGGCGGCGAAGACCTCGAGAAGGTCGAAGTCGTCGAGGAGAATTTCACAATCACAGACATGATCGAAGCCTACGACGAGGGGCGACTGCTCGAGGCCTTCGCGTGCGGTACGGCATTCTTCATCGCGCCGGTTAACGGCGTCCAGTATAAGGATAAGGAGATCGAGGTGCCCATGCCCATGGTCATGCCGGACGGCAGCCGCGCGGGCCGCTACGGCGGTACGATCAAGGTGTGGTTGAAGGAGATCATGTACGGCGTCGTCGACCACCCATGGGGCGTCGTCATCAACGAGCGCGGACCCGTGCTGCCCAAGTAAGCTATAAGTAGGTACTTGCTTGAAGGAGGTATACTCGTTTTAGATTTCGGTAGCGGAGAGTCGACACTCTCCGCCTGTTCGCTTCGTTTCTTTTTTTCTTTTCTACATTCACCGGCATCTATGCTTTATCATCTACTTCTTCGACGTGTGTTTTTATATCCAGGAAGATTTATCTCTTACGGACGTCTTTGACGAGATGCAGCGAGGATCGGATCCATCGTCAGACTGGCTTTCATCTTTCATTTCGTCATCTACATTTACATTTACATTTCGGTCGGGCGTACGCTGCTGGAGTGTAGACATGGCAGCCCAGGCATTTTATTTTTTCCATCCTTCATTTCATCTCTTTTCATTTCACTTCATTTCTGCAATTTAATGTACTTTTACATGATGATACCTTGGTAGTTTTGGCGGCGAGAAAATTGTCACGATAGATATGAACGAACGATTACGAATGAAATTGATTGCACTACATTTTATAAACTACCGCTTGCGTCTTTTTATAAATTTATGCTTGCTCTGCAGCGTCCCCGAGACTACTTGCTCTGTTGAATCCGATTTGACAAATATGGCAACGACTGGGTTTCTTATTCTGAGGTGCGGCGTATGTACTGTATTATATTTATTTATTTACAAGGGTTGCTCGGATGTTGTATTGAAATAAATCCTTCTCGTGTAACGATGGTGCACACGATGGGCAAGTAAGTATGTACTGTCCGCCCGTCGAGCACAGCCTCCCGGCTGCCGTCGCCTGTCGCCAAGGTACCTGCACCTGCCTGCCCGCCTGACCCTTTGTTCGTTCGCTTACCGTCTTTGCCCTCTCTTACCCCGGCGACCATCCGAGAACGGTTCTTCCTGTTATAAATTCGACTACAAGCAACAGTCTCGGAAAGGATAGTATATAAAAAACCCCGCCGAAAGATCGCCGGCGACGGCTAGCGATGAAGATGCAGCGCGCACACCTGCTTCGAGCGGCCAGGTGTCGCGGCTTAGAAAGCGCGGGACGTACGAATGTTAGTCACTAGTCTCGTGCGGCGGGCGGCGGCAAATCGGAGCTTCCTAGTCCGGTTGATGGCATCGGTCGCGTGAGAGAGGTGGTCTAGCGTAGTGGCAGTGGCAGTGACGTAGACGGCACGCTACCCCGCTGCCGCCGGACGTAGAAGCTCGAATGCTGCTCTCTCTCTTCTTCTCTTCCATGGATATCCGATGCCGTTCGTAATGGTGTAGCTTTGTACTGAGAAGTACTAGTAGTAGGTCGCTCAGTAGACGCCCGGGATGCCGGTTTCAGCGATCTTTTCTATCGCTTTGGAGAATTTGTTGCTTTTCACCATCTCGGTGCTCTCGTGGTCGAAGAAGGGGTTGGAGATGAGCTTGATGTATTCCGTGTGTATCGACTTGAAGACCTGTACCGCGTCACCCAATTAGCACTCGTCCATCCACAACTCCACACCGTCCCGTCACGATGAGATGAAGCCAATTGTGTGACGAGGGTGTAGTGTAGATGTGTGATCGTACAGGCTTAAGGTCCGCCTCGCGGATCGCGCCGCCGAGACCGCCGCCGCGCGAACTGAGCCCGCTGCTCCCGTTGAACCCCTGGTCGACGATAACGACAAACTTGATCCCCGTGTTCGTCATCCAGCCGTACGCCGCCAGCCGCTCATCGATCGCGAAGAGCAGGCCGAAGTCCTGGTCGGCCGTCTTCTGCGGGAGGCGGGCGTCGAAGACGTCGAGCGTCGAGTGCAGGAGGAGGTGCAGGTCGAGCGACGTGGTGAGCGACGTGGAGGGGAGGGGCAGCCGGGAGTTGTGGATGTAGATTGGGTTGTTCTGGTGTGGGGTTAGCGGTGACGCGTGCGGCGAGAAGGTAGATGGATGGATGGGTAGGTGGGTACCTGCTTGCCGATGACGGCGATGACGGGAATGGAGGGCGCGGACGACGACATTGGTGGTGATGCGTGGAATGGTGGAGGTGGATATATTGGATCGTGTGTCAGTATGGGAATTGGCGAGCTGCGGTTGGAGGTTTCGCGCAACGCAGATATTGCAACATGGGCGAAGGGGCGGCACTTCGGGCGGTTTATCCGACGGCTTTGCAGGCTGCAGCTCAGGGGTCGCATTCATGATCGAGGTACGATTTTAAAGCTCAAAGTCGTGTAATGGCATCGAACTATCTCTATCTCGTATATGATTTACTGTCAATTCGTGGTTGACATATTTGGTATCAACCGCCATGGAGCATGAGCCTTTTATCGCCGCAAAGGATGGAGGCCCTGACGTCGAGGAAGAAGCATCACCAGCATCACGACATTACTCAAGTCGCAAATTCATCAAATCCAAATCACGCATCTCGCCCATCGTGCTAGCTGCCTCTGTCAGCGCCGTAGTATCCTCGCTGCTCACCCTCGCGGCGCATCCGCTATACCTCCACATATCGACAGACTCCATTACTCTCCCCTTCGCGCTCCCCGGCCTCAACATTTCAACGTGTCGGTCATTACTCCTTCAAATCTACGTGGCATCTAATGCTGTACTTACGTTACACTCTCAGTGCTAATGCAGTGCAATCGCCAGTAGGACCCGTCGCGAGCATATTCCACGATGAGAAAGTCTACCTCAACCGCTCGACGGAGACATCCCGCCTCGCCAGCGAAGCCGCCTGGAAAAGCCTCATCCCCAGCACGTCTCATATATCATACCACCACTCACCACTTGATAAAAATCACACCAATCTAATGGCGACGTGATATAATATAATGTCCACCAGCCGGCCGTGGTTTCATCTCCGCCGCCAAACTCCTCGCCGCAAACCACCCACTCCCACTCCACGACATGGATCAAAACACCACCCACGCAGACCAATACGCAATCGCAGCCTTCCACCAACTGCACTGCCTCCACATGCTCGTCAAATCCTACGACGCAGCGCTATCGCACCATGACCACGACGTCGTCCACGCACGCCACTGCTTCGAGTACCTGCGCTCCAGCGTCGTCTGCGCCGCCGATACTAGTCTCGAGCCGTGGAAGGCTGAATTGAACGGCGTGGGCGGGTTTGGCAGCGTGCATATGTGTCGTGACTTTCGCGGATTGTTTCGCTGGGCGGAGGAGTATCGTGCTTCGGACGTCGAGCCGTAGCCATATATACTGTACACGTATATACGAAGTCACATGGGCTGCCAATCCCGACGAGTCGCCTGGTTGCATTTCAGGTATACTCCTACTATATATATTGTAAATGTGTATACGAGACGAGGTGAACTTTTGGAGTTAAATGTCATGATATTATCTGATCTATAGATACTAGTATTATTACATTATATATAAGATAAGATAGAAACTGCTAAGCAAAATCACACCAGAAAAGAAAATTCGTCAAAAGGAAATACACTTTTTCATAAGCAACAAGAACTATATCATTCACAAGATCACGAACAACAAAAGACAAAACCCACAACCTCCCAGCGAACGCCGAAGCAATGATTGAGTATCAAAAGCAGAAGGGAAAGAAAGAACCCACAACCCAAAAGCGCACTATGCAATAAACTCTCTAGCGATATCCACAATTCCAGGTAATGACGTACGCCACGTCGGATACCATCGGCCGAAACTCTACCAAACTAGTATAACACGCTAGTTATCCCCAAAGGTAGGCGCGTACTTGCTCCTCTTGCGCAGCTTCGCGCCAATCTTGTAGAAGATGAACGGACACGGTAGTAGCACAACGCTGACCAGCGCCAGCAGCGTACCCGCCCAGTTGACCTTCAGCGCATTGAACATGTACGTCGCGAACAGCGGGAACACCGCGCCAAAGATCGACCGCAGGAACGCGTTGGCCGCAATCGCGGACGCCGCGAACATGAGGTACGCGTCGATAATGTAGTTGAGACACTGCAAAAAGATGAGGAAGATGCCCGCGCCGATAAAGATGCCGGACAGCGTTGGCACGATCCAGTGGATGTGCGGGTAGTTGCCCGTCCACGCGAACCAGAACAGGCCGATCGGGAACAGGATGCTGCCGAGCATTGCTGGCGGTAGACGGTTCTCGGGGATCGGGATGCCGCGGTTGGCTTTCATCTTGCGGATGTAGACCGGCTCGTAGAGGAAGACGATGAGGCCGCCGAGGAGTTGGCCGAGGATGAGGCCGATGAGGGGCAGCGAGCCCTTGCCGCCGCTGATGCCGTGGTAGCGTTGGAAGACGATGGGATATGCTGTGAGCATGAGGTAGAGCATGCCGTAGATGAACGCAATGTAGAGCGAGATGAAGAAAACGATGGGCTCGGTGAAAAGCAGCTTGAGCGGGCGCGACAAGTTCTTCTCGATGAGCTCCTTGAGGTCGACTTCGATCTGCTCCTGTTTCGCGTGTATGCCCCAGTTCTTGGTCAGCCGGCGGAGGGTGCGCGCCTTCTCGACGAGGACGACGGGGGCGTATGTTTCCTCGAGGTAGAACATGTTGAGGAAGAGGAGGACGAAGCCGATGATGCCCGTGATCCACTCCGTCCACCGCCATCCGAGCGAGCTGTTGACGATGAAGCCGCCGACGACGGGCGCGAGCAGTGCCGGCGCGGAGACGGTGAGAGCGAAGATGTTGATCGCGTATCCGCGGTGGGCGTTATCCCAGATATCGGCGAACGCGCCACCGACGACAGCGAGCGGACAGGCGGCGAAGAGGCCACCGAAGAACCGGCAGATGATAACGGTCTGGAGGTCCTTGCCCGCGGCGACAGCGATCTGGAAGATGGCGAAGCCGAATTGGGCGATGATGATGGGCAGTCGACGGCCGTACAGTTCGCTGAGCGGCGCCCAGATCAATGGACCGGTCGCGAATCCGAGAATGTAGAGCGAGACGCCGAGCGTGCCGACTTCGGCGCTGACGTGGAATTCCTGGGCGACGGCAAAGATGGCGGACGAGAAGATACTGGAGCCCCAGACGCAGAAGGCGGAGGTGGCGGCGAGCAGGGCTGAGAGCAGGTACTTCTTCCTCGGGCTCCAGTTCTGCGGATGCAACGGGTCGCCTGCGAAAACATGCTGTTAGTATTGCGATCCGCATATGCCTAGTAACGATTCAATAACTTACTGAAGCCGTCAAACTCGACGACGTACTGCTCCTGGTCGGGCAGCGCGGGCGGGTAGTCCTTGCCGCTGCCGAACGGCGGCAGCTTCTCCTTCCTCGATCGTGTCCGCGTCGGGTCCGCGCCGATTGTGTTCGCATGCACCGACTGCGCCGTCCGCGTCCGCGACATCAGCGTCCTGGTCCGCTCGGCGTCGTCGCCGGCCTCGATGTCCTGGACGGTGGGCATGTGGGAAATGGTGGGACCGGTCGAGTCCTCGAGCGACTCCTTTTGGGCGGCGCCATTCTTGCTCTCGTGTAGAGCGGCGGCTTCTCTTTCCAGACGGTGCTCGTCGGACTGTCGCTGGTGCTGCCGGCGGGCGTCCTCCTCGCTCTTGACGAGCTCGAGGTCGACCTCGTTCATGGCGGCGGGAAGCGAGTGCGATTATGCGTATATATAAATGTGTGTTGTGGAGGTTGTGTTTTGGCGGGCGGAACGGGGTGACGTTATTTGAGCCGAGGTGACTTTGGCGGCGGAGGGAGTTTAAATGGAAGGTCCGTCTACGCAGAGCCGTGCTATCGACAAGACGATATCGAGATGATGAGATACTAGATAATGTTTCTTACTGATGACAGGAGGAGAAGCCAGAACCCAATTGAGGGGGATCGAGGCTCCTAATAAATAAGAGTCCAGGCCGGCATCCCGGTGCGGCTTGCGCACCCAATTTTCGATTTTTGCGTTCGGTCGCAAATAAGGCATGCAGCACAGTCCACTCGGCCGTTAACTCAGTTTAACTCCTCCTCACCACCATCTTTTCTTCTGCTCGGCCTCCAGACACGGAGAGATCGTCTCCGGCGGGCTTCCAACTGCAGGCCGAGCTGGTCTCCGTCTGCCATGTGCAGGGACTGCAGCCCTCTCGCCGTTAGCAGCTGGCAGGCCCCTCGCATCTGGGCGATAGGAACGAGGCCTCGGGCCAGCCGAGCTGCCTCCACCGGCTCCCGGATCGGTCGAATCTCGTATCCCGGCTACGTAATTGCGCAGGCCGGGGCCCTCGATTACCTAACTTCACGGACGGCCTGTCTCTGCTGCTGACCACTCGACTGGCGTGGACGGCACGTACGGGATGGAACATGGCATGCATGAGTCTTCCCCATGGATAGACACATCACGACTAAAATACACCCTGGTGGCTATTTTTCCATTTTTTAGCTATAGACTTGACTATAGCTACGGTGGTTTCGACGGCTGTGCGAAACGACACCTGCAGTTGCGACACGCAGGGCGATGGATGCGGCTGCGAGAACGTTGTGAGGAAAAAAAGCTCCATAGCGCCTGTCTGAAACCGGAAACCCGGCCTCGAGATATCCGCCTTTACAACGTACCCAAATTTTCTTCGATGGTGACAGGACTAAGAAACAAAAAAAAAAAAAAAGTCTGCGTCGAAATTACCACCATTACCAACTGTGGGAAGCCAAGACGCGAGAAACTTTGGTTCTTCTAGATCTCTCACAAGTCACCCATCTGGCATACAGATTCTCAGGTACATGTGCATGGGGGCTCATTCACTCGCCCGACAGCCGGTCGACGAGAAGAGCGAGCGCAGCCGGCGACAGCAGGTGTGAGCACGACTCTTAGTAATTCACCCAAGTTGCGTGCCGACAGAATCCTCCAGACGTAATTCAAAATTACAAAAAGGCCACAACCCAAGCCAATCCTTTGGCGATGCAATGAAGAGAAAGAAAAAAAAAAAAAAAAAAAAAAAAAGTCGGAGGAAAGCGACGCTGTTTCGCCGACGTCATGTTCCCAACAGTCAGAGAGAAACAAGAACACCAAGCTTTCCGGGGGTTGCCAGCAGGGGGCGGAGATATACCTTAACCCCCAGTCCGGTCCGACCAGAAGGCGTGCTGCACCACTGGTTAGTGCTGAGCCCGCATGGGCGTTTCTGTCCAGGGTTCGTACGAAGGCTCTGCACAGTGCAGGCCGGCTGTAACGACGGATGATAATACTAAGTAATATCGCTCGGGGCATCTTCCTCCAAATGTTCGCAGGGAGCGAGTTCAAGCGAACGGAGCATATTGGCCAATAGCAGTCATCATCGTCGTAACTGCGACCGCTAGCCTCCTAACACCGACGATGTCGTCGCAGCCAGCATACTATAGCTTTACTATACAGCACTCATTGGATGGGATGTATCCGCGATATGACTAATCTTCGAGCATGCAGAGATGCCTCCGTTGCATGCACACGCACGGAGCTCAACGGTGAGATACTGTACAAGCAATATTCCCCAGGTTATGATCCCTCCGGAAAGCAACTTGGCACGGACAACCGCGAAGCTTGAGCTTTCTCCCCAGCCACCTCCATCATTACATACTCCAGAGCTGGGGTTGGTGACAAGTGCCGACTCGACGGTATACCTTCGTTTACAGTCGGCTATGTACCAACGTCCCATCGTGTCACATTTCAACTGTGAACGGACACAAAAAGCCATGCATGTGCTAGCTAGCGCCATAGTGTACATACTCAAGCTCGTACAATCCGCCGCGGCGGGTTAGCTACGGTAGCTGTCCCTCCCAAGGACTTGACCTTTACGATAGCTGTCCCGTGTGTGCCACAGCTGTGCAGCTGCTGTGCCTTCCACCCACATACAAACATCCCGACCGCATCTCCCGTGTAACGAACGAACCCCGACAGACAGACAGCAGAACCGCAATGGATGATACTGCAAGCGGGGCTCACGAGCCCATTTCGGGCGGGTGCCTCTGCAAGGCCGTGCGCTACTCCATCGCCTTTCCGGAAGGCAGCTGGCCGCCGCAGGTAAGCTTAAGCTTTTTGACTGAATGCCAACTTTACTTTACACTCGCGCCGGATGTGAAACTGCAACGGGGACAACGCAGGTTACCGTTACACGTATACATCACTAGCGCTACCAAACTCTTCTGTACAGCTGTGCCGCAGGGCAGATACGAGCGCTAGATCAGTATATATTAATTAAGAGTACGAGTACGAGCGACGTCTGCCTCGTCCAGCCGTGTTTATCGTTGTCCTCAATTCATGCACTTACATAACGACAATCCTGCCATCCATCCATCCACACGTGAAAACTATATATCAAACGCCGACCAATGCATTCGCTAACCAGCCCCGTCGTACCGACGTCGATGTCGATTCTAGAGAAGGGAAATCTGCCACTGCACCCAATGCCGCAAGGCAACCGGCGCGCTGATGGCCCACATCCTAACCCTCGAGCCCAGCCGGATAACCTGGACCTGCGAAGACCGCAGCTTCCGCGAATACTCGTCGAGTCCCGGCGTCTTCCGCGGCTTCTGCCAGAGCTGCGGGTCGACGCTCAGCTGGCGCAACGTCAGCACGCCGACGGAGATCGATCTGTACGTCGGCACACTGGACGAGAGCGTGCTCGTTGGCGGCGACGGCGAGACGGGACGCGCGATTGTCGCGGCGGAGCGGCAGTTGTGGTGCCGTAATCGCGTTAGGGGGGTGAGCGATGGGGTTGTCAGTCCGGTCATGTACCGGACGGATGCGAGCGGGGAGGTTCTCAAACCCGAATGACAATATACTTCATTGCTCGTGTGTGTATGTACGTACGTATCAATGCATCGTACAATATAAGATACTTGTCAGCACGCTGTCATGTATATACCTGCTTCTCATATAAACATATATAAAACAAGGCAGGACACCCAGGCGAGTAGACTCCGGTATTCAGCGCGAACGGTACCAGCCGCGCTTCTCCCCACCGGCGACACCTTTTGCACAGCGGCAGCCGTCGTCGCCGCCACTCCCACGCCGTTCATCGTCACCACCGCCGGACAATTATATATCCCACACGCATACCCTAATCACGACCATTAGCACTCCATTCAAATCGTGTAGAAAGCAGTACAGGCGCAGTGCAAACCCACCTGTCGGACAGCACCCGCCGGCCACAGTCGCCGGACAGCTATACCAACTAGTCGGACACAGCCCATTATCGCCAGTCCCACCCACATTCACAACTCCCCCCGCCGTCGTCGTGATCGTAACCACACCCGGGCCACCGCCATTCGGAACACTATTCACAACCTCCTGCACGACCGGACAATAACTAACCCCGCACGCCCGTCCAGCGCGACAGCACCCGCCGTTGAACTCGGCCCCGCACTGCGAGAAACCAGCCGGACAGCCGCCGCCGTTCACCGCGACGAGAGCGCCCGGTGCGTTTGTAATCTTGGCGTCGCCTTGCGTGTTCACACCCGCGACCGTGAGCGTGCCGATTGTCGAGAAGCCCTCGGTTGGGTAGATTATCGTTGAGGGGTTTATCACGCCGCCGTTACCGCCTGGTAGCGTGACCGTGACGCCTGAGGTTGCGTATTCGCTGCCCGGTACGCCGGGGCCGGTGTAGTACGGGCAGTCGGTGGCGCCGCAGAGGTAGCCAATCCTACAGCAGCCTAATACCCGCATCAGTACATATATTATATCGACGACATGCATCTCCTATCGCTGAAAATCTTGGGATATTATATGTAAATTGAAGTTATCGGAGGAGGGGGGTGACGCTCACCGTATCCCAGCGAGGCAGCGCACGGGTAATAACCCCCTTGGCAAATATCCAGGCCGCCCGCGACGGCCGCAACCGTAACCGTAGACGTAGACCACCCCGTTGACGTCGATACAACCGGCGGGTTAGGATTCACCACCACGACCGACGTCGCGGGCAGGCCGGCGATTGTGACGGTGTTTCCCGCGCCGATGAGGCAGCCGTTTGGCGAGCAGGCGTATCCGGGCAGACAGCAGCCGCCGCCGGAGCCCTGTGGGCATTGTGCGTATCTAAACCGTATTTATACTCGTTAGTCTTCCAACATCTCTTTGCTGCACCCAAGCAGGCGAGTGAATTCGTCTTTAAAGTTGAGGGAAAAGGTGAGGCATTTACCCTGGCGCGCAGTTGCTGAGCGTGCTTCCGCACGGTGAGCCGTCTATATATCGAATACCGCCGTTAGAACACGTTATACACAGCTACATCCATGCTTACTTATATATATTATATCCTCTACGACGCTGGTATGATGCAAAGATAAGTAACGGGGTATGTACTTGGACAGCAGCCAACGGTGCCGAAGCCCGTGTCCTGGATATTCACGCACGCCGTCCCACCGGGGCAGCAGACCCCCAGCTTGCTAATGTTGACGCACGGCGCACTCCCACTCGGACAGCTCGCCTGCCGTTTAGAATGTTCTCCCGCCCGTTTATCCAATAACGCATCCTCACCATCCGGTGAACTGTCATCGTCGTCTGTGAAGTCAAAGTGCACGTTCACAGGAAGATACTGCACCCCGACATCCGACTCCACCCCGAACGAATCGACGTGAAAATAGTACTTCTCGCCAGCGTCCACCGCGTCGGCAAACAGCTTCATAACAGGCCGCGGCATCCCATTCGCTACGGCGTCCTCATGTTGCCGAACGAGCTCCTCGACGTCCGCCGGCCGGTACTTTGCGGTCTCCGGCAGCCGGAGACGGACGGGCGGCGGATAGCCATCGTTCCGGTGCGGCCGCGCGTGCGCATTTGTCGGCGGCGACGTTGCCGTTGCAATTGACGTCCCCTCGGCTATAGCGACAGCCGCGGCGGTGGATGGGAGATTAAGTATAATATTTATAACGCCGAGCCACGCCAGGACGAAACCTCCTACTAATTGTAGGCGTATATTTATAAGGAAAGCGCTGGGGTATAGGGTATAGCGGGGGCACAACATCGTGGGAATACTAGGATTGCGGGTGATGGGCTTGGACGGTGTCACGGCATGGTCATCGCTCATCGCTTGTTATGCGCCAAGTGCGGTGCGGCGTGCGATGATGTAAGGCTCGCTGGATGGATGCGGCGACTCGGAGTCTGCACCTATCGCGTGCATGCACGCTTGCACGAACGGACGGCGGTCGACGGATTAGTCAGCCCTACATCACCTGGGATCTTGCTTCAATGCAGATTTATAAATGCGACAGCATGAGATCGGTCGATGATATTACTGGTGGTACGTGTACGTATATACTGGGTACACGCAAGTAGATAAAAAGTAGCTGGTATACTGGCTACGGACAAAAACTGTTGAGCAATCCCCGCTGAATTTCTCCGGTCCGTGATGTGATAGGTAAGTAGATAGATAGATTGATAAAATACAAAGAACGAGCTGAACATGTATACAAGCAAATTCCAACCAAGCCTCACCATCCGATGTAGCGGACCTGATACAAGCCCAACTTGAGTGACACTCCTCAAGGCGCGTACTACATACGCAGAGTTAGCACGAAAGAACACACAACCGCAAGCGCATGGGATTGGATGCATGAAACTCACCTGAGTAGCGACCGGCGGGCCGCCCGCCCCCTTCGGGATGGCGCTGACCTCCGGCGGCGACGCCGACATCTTGACATTCGCACTCCCGTACGGAATATTGCACATCCACGAATTCACAACCCCATTGATAAGCAGCGCGTCCCCGCTATCCTGCTGGCAAATCTGCGTGACCCAACCCGTGTGTCCGCCGGGCTTATTGCACGTCTTGTCCGAGAAGAAGGCGCAGCACATCGTCCCCTCGATCTTCGCGCTCTTGAACGACGCCGGGTCGCCCTTCCACCCGAACCAGTGCTCGTTGTCGTAGCAGAACTGCGCGGCGGACACCCACACCTTGTCGCAGCTCGACTGCGTCCCGTCGCGGCACATGTGCACGATGAAGTTGGCCGACCCGGACTGCCGCTTTGCCAGCAGCTTCTCCTCCGTGTTGAGGATCACGGGCGGCGGTGGGAAGAGGTGCTCGTCGAAGGAAGGGCGGCGGTAGGGGTTTGAGAAGTCGGGCATGTCGGTGCCGGCGGCCATCGGGGCCATCGTGTTGTCTGCGACGGCGGCCGCGGCGAGGAGGGGGAGGGCGAGCAGCGAGGTGCCGACCGCGGCGAGGCTCGGGGCGTGCATGCGCATGGTGAACGAGTGTGTGTATACGGCGAGTCTCTCGAAGAACTGCGGTGTCGGTAAAAGTTAGTAAACGGTGCTTCTCAATCCTTACGGCGACAACGGCGCCGGCGCCTCGCCGCGGGAAGCTTACACTGCTCAAGAGGGAAGCTGGATGGCGTTCGGGTTCGGGCCGTGACAGACCAGCTGACGACTCGCGGTGCGATCGGTGGAAAGGGGTAGCACTACAGTAACTGACTATTCAGAAGTCAAGTGATCGTGAGGACGTGCAGGTCAGGTAACTGTTCGAGCTGGAGAGTCGCTGTCAGTGATGGTGGATGGAGGTCAGAAGGCGGAGATTGGGAGGTTGCATTGGTGGAGGGAGGGCTCCAGGCTTGCGTAAGTCGTTCAGACATGGAAAGGGGCCTGAAACTTCGCGTTCGAGACACCAGCCTGCATTGGCACTTGGGCTGTCTGACGCCAGCTGCCCGCCAATGCTTGCCGCTCTGGGCCCTGCTGGGCGCCGCCACAGACGACACTGCACCGAGCTCAAACGAAACATCGTGAGCACATCCGGAAGCTCGTCCAGAGGTCGCGGACGACGATGCGCCTTACGAGTGCCCTCCCACCGATGCCATGATACTCGCCGACGGGGGAACATTCACGCGACCTCGACGGCAAATTAGTCAGCTTGCTGCAATATGCAACACCAACAACTCGCATCGCGGGATCTTGTCAAGCTAGCAAATGGAATGCTGGAACATTCCAATGCTCTGCATCGCATCCGCGCTGCGATCCCTGGGGTTGTAGGTTGCATATAAAGAGTGACGACTGAAGTTTATCATCATTCAGCATCTCATCGGACTGTAGCAATTATCAATCGTCGACACTTCTACAAACCTCATTCTCGAACATTTCTGCTAACTTTCGCCTATATTGAATATATTTTACCTCCGCAGCATCGAATACCAATTGCAACTTGACTCCACCCACACGTAATATCTTGCAATATGACCCCTTCGACATCGTCCTCTGCGACTTCGAACCGCACGAACTCGGCATCTTTGAGACCAAACTCAAGGAACGAAAATGGGATGCCGTCATCATCGGCTTTGGCGTCCGCGGACAGCCGGCGCTGACGAAGCATTTCGAGAAGGTTGTGAATATGGTTCGTGAGCATGATGCGGGTATCCTGTTGGGTTTAATTCGTATCCGTCAGATACGGTGGATGCAGCGAGAAGACTATTCCCAACCGTTAAGCCTGCTGCTGTTTAAACTTCTGGAGATGGCATTTGCATCATTGTCATATCTAGCAATGAGCGGCTGAGGTACGGACGACATGTACAGGCAAGGTGCTTCCATTATATACTAGGTACTAATGTACGAGATTATATATATCTATCAAAATGCAAGCTATAAATATAAATTAATTAAGCCGCGAGGCCGTCGATTAAAAGAAAGTCTATAGTTATATCGAATGGTTGTTACAAATTCCTATCAGGATTTATATCCATATACATGTACAAAGATTTTTGTGTAAAAAAACAAAAGCTCGAAAACGTCAACAGAATATAATCGAAGTGCAAGCCAGTCGCTGAGATTAAATAAAGTAACGAAATAACAGCAAAAAAAAACAAAAAACTCTTCCAAAGTGACAAAAGTTGCAATGCACATGGTAATACATCAACAGCCTGGTATATGTAAACACAAATCATCTAAAAGTAACGCATGCATGCCAAAATAATCAGAAAAAAGTTTTGTGCCTGCTCCAACAAACCCATCGATCCGTCCGTCATCCATCGCACCAGCCGTACGTGCCACGCAACCAACCAATCTCATGAATTTCATCATACAGACCATCATCAAGCCTGCGACATTGCATTCACAAAAGTCATTCACTCACTCACTCGCTTAGGGTATGGCTGCCACCCCGCACTGCCGCCGGAGTACGACCGATCATGACCCTGGCTTACGCTATTTCGTCTGTTCGTCGGTCCCTCATCTACTCTAAACTCCTCCCACTCGCCGCCGCCGCTCAGCCTGCTTCGGCCGGTGTTATAATTCTGCGGGGTATTCCGCTTCACGACCACCGGCGCCGGCGACGTGTAGCTATCCCGCCACGAATAATGGCTGATGGGGGTGGCGGCCTGGAAATCCGGGTCGTAGTCACCTTCACCTCTGACTTCCATCTCGTACTTGCGCCGGCGGGCCTCCGCCCATTTTTCGCGCTCCCGGGCCTCCCGGTCCCAGTCCTCTTCGGCGCGTCGGCGGATGGCCTCTTCCTCGTCCGAGTCGTAGACCACGCCGCTGTCGCCGTATCCCTCGGGACCTGGCGATGAGAGGTCGTGCCGTGCCGGGCCTGAATCTTGCGGTGGAGGCGGGGACCGTATCGCCTGTTTCTTGAGCCGTTCTTCGATCGCAGCGATTTCGGCACGCTTCGCAGCCATGACCTTGTACAGGTCTTCCTCTTCACGGTCGAAATCGGATATCCTCTTGTCGTTGTGCTTCGATCCCGTCAGCGGTGGGGAGAGCGGACGGCTCTTCGCTGGGATCGAAGGGCCGGCTGCCGCGCGAGGGGATAGTTGGGGTGCGGCGCTCGGCGGGTCGTAGGCGTACGGGTGGTTCATCCCGTCGTCGTAGTCGTCGTCGTCGTCGTATTGCTGACGTGTCATGTCTTCTTTCTTCATAGGGATGGTACGGGAGTACGGGCTGCGTTCTCGTTCGATGCCGTTGTCGTTTGGAAGTGGGGGTGGCGGCTTGCTGCCGTACATTCTTTCATCTTGCCGCGAAGCCTCCGTGATGATGGGCGGTGGCGCGTATCCCCCGCTGGCGCCTCGGGGCGTGATGGACCGGTTGCCGGAATCTCTGTCCTGCAGAACTTCGAGCACGCGTTGGTCACGTTCGCGCTCGCGCTCCCTCTCTCGATCGCGCAGGTCTTGCGAGTTCACTCGACCGGTGGGCGGGTTGCTGGTTGGTCGGGGTGGTGGGGTTGCCTCATCGTCCGGAACGAACAGATCCCACAGCCGGCGGTTTTCACCGTCTGCGTATTTTGGGAAGGACTCTCTCGTTAGGGTCTTTGGGAACCGTCGCATCATCGGGTCCTTTTCGAAGGGGTTCTGGATCGGGCACTGCTTTAGCACTGTTATCAATCGCCTGGCTTCCCGATCCGGGTCTGACAGTATCTGTATCGTCATCCATCTCTCGAATCCCTGTGGGGTTAGGCCGGGGACCGTTGGAGGAGAGGATGCGGAGTCCTTCGGTGGGACTAGATGGTGGTGGCAGTTGAGCGCCTGGTACACTTCGGACAGCGCTTTCACAGGTCGGCCCAGAAAGAAATCTGCGAAGCAAAGAAAAACCGGTCAGCTTCGAATGCTTTATAGCCTTCAAATTTCATCAATGCAGCTTGTCTTACTGTCCCAGCTGAGTCTTTCGCCAGAGGCAGACCTAAATTTGGTATAGAAGGCCATCATCTTGGGCGGTGTGATGACAATTGAGTGTTTCGGTTCGAACTCTGTGATCTATGAGCGTGCGTACAGCCGTCAGCCTCGCTTCTTGAGCTCACGCAAACTTACGGCCTCGACTTACGATATAGTCCGCGATTCCTCTGAGAAACTGCGACAGGGTGACCGTCGCCACCGGTGGATTCTCGGTCTTGTCGAACAAATCACCCCAAAAGCTGTCCGCTCTCGGAACCTCAGGCTCGTCCTCCGGCTGCTCCAACACCTGGTCCCGCTGCCGAGCAGCAGCCTTCACCCCGACTATCGGGTTATTCCTCAACGGCAGGTCATTCCTCGGCGGAGACTCCCTGCTGACTTCGTCCGGGAACGCACCCGGCATCCTCGTCGTCCCAACTGCCGATGCCGGGCGCCGGATATTCGACCCCGCAGCCGCAGAGTTATACGACGTGTTAACACCGCTGATATTCAGCGGCGGCGGGGACGGACGCCCGTAGTTCGGGTGATTGGGAGCGTACGTGGCGCTCTGTATCGGACGCGCATATCCAGCTGTCTTCGGTGGCGGACCGGCAGGTGGCGGCGGGGTCCGCTGCCGGTTGGGCCCGACGTTCATGCTGCCGTATGCCGGCTGCAGCTGCGGCGACCCCGGTCCCATGCCGTACTGGTTCACCCCGCCCTGGCGTTCGTCACGCTGGTAGTACTGCGCATTCACGTAGTTCGAGCCGGACTGGTAGAAGGAGTTGGAGTTGGCGGTGCTCTGCGAGGGCATGGCGGATGCGGGACGGGGCGGTGCCATGCTCGCGGCGGGCTGCTGTTGCGCGGGATTGTTGAAGGACGAGGGAGGGTACATTGACGGCGGCGGGCTGGTGTTGCCGCCGCCTCGTCGGGGGGCGAAGGTGTTATAGAAGTTGTGGGCGTTCGTCGTCGCCGGCGACATTGGCGGGGGCGTATTGAGGTTTCTCCTGAGGTGCGCCATTGGGGACGTTTACGGTGCCGTTCCCGGCCTGTCGAGCGGGCTCGACGGAAGGATCTCGAGATGTATGGATCTGTGCGTACGCTGGGTAAACGGGCAGCGCTAAGCTACGGCTGGTGATATGTTTTGATATCGATCGATGTTTCGGTCTCGTGGCCTCGCCGGCAGGATCGTGGGATGTATGCGATATACGGATGACGTCCGGGCGTCTATACGAAGGCTCTGCTGCGTGGTTTTTAATTGCTCGGGTGTGGGGTTTCACATGCGGTCCCTGAACGGAAGGACAGCAGGAAAAGGGTCAGTCGACGGAGTGAGATCACGGCTGTCGAAGGGGACGAGCGATTGATGGATGGATCGGGATGCAGGAAGAATAGGAGAAGGTCGAGAAGAAGGCGTCGTCAAATAACGGCATTGTCCCCATCACACTTCGTTCTTCGTCGCCCCAGCCCGGCCGTCAGTGCCAGAATCGCAGCCTGTTGGTCCGGTGAAGCCTGTCGGAGGCCAGGGAAATTTTACGTGTGAGTTCTGCAGCTCCCCGCAGCTGATACGGCGGCTGGACGTTCTGATTGGTGAGAACGGCTGGAGGCGTTAGCATCAACTGGGATTAGTCACATTACCCAGCTCGACGGCGTGGCCATGGATTGCGGACTCAAGCTTTCCCATCCCTCGCTGGAGGCGCTAAAGATAGATACGCCTTATTTCTTTCTGCGGGAGGACGAAGGCCAAAAAGAAAAAACTTCCTTCAGGAACCCGGAGGCGCTTAATTATTGGCATGCTAACTCGAGTCGACTTGATAATACTTGTAAGTTACATTACTAACTTACGTTTACGTTATTATTCACAGTAACGCGGGTGGAAGTACAGTAATTCGGGCCACGTCGTCCCAGTTAGCCGGCCAAGCCTGTTACCTCGACAGCCACGGACGCAAGTTCAGAGATCTCTGGGACGGAAGTGGGTCCGGTGCCTGTTGGCGACTTCGGGCCACCTCGCTCTGCCGATGTCCGTTCACGACGTTTGTCAAAAATGTGTAAACGTAAGGACGGGCTTGCTATCTTATATTAGGATGATCTAACCGGCTTTGCATTTCTTTTGCCCCAGCCATGCCATCGACAGCGCCAATTTTAAATATACCTTCGCCAAAACGACGTCTGTGCTATCTATGCATATGCAGGTGCTCATTTTCCCTGGCGCTGCACCGCTGGTTATCGCCAGGCCATGCCATCTGGTCCGTCGGTGCCGAGTGGACGTCTGCTTGCATGCGCATGCTTGTTATCTTGTTTGCACAATTACGTTTGCCCTGACGATTGGTACGGAGGACGTCACAAGACTGTGCGGTATCGTAGCTGTAGCTATGTAGTGCAACTTTGGCCAGGTGTAAAGTCTTGGTCTGAGATTGTTTGTGCTAGGTCAAAGCTAACGTGGAGGAGTTCTCCGCGCTGTGAACCCGACATTCCAGTATTATATCCGACTCTTCTAGAATTAATCATATCTGCTCTGTGTGTCAGTCAATCATGATATGTGTGTGGCTGGTGTAAGTGTGGCCTCGCAACAAGCGCGAGGAATAGCCGAATTTCCAGCGGTTCAGGCTTCCAACCTACACAGAAGAGGCCGAGCTCTCTCAATATTAATACTAGTAATTCCAGGCTTAATATATCTTACAGATTACTTATTCACGCCAAAAGTCCGTGGGAGCTTGTAGCGTGCGGCGAAGCGCTTTTCTATTGTTGAGACTTGACTGCGCGCAAATATCGAGCCATATTGTCCCGCGATTAATATTCTGTGCCATGATGTGGAATCTTTGAAACATAACAGTAACGTTGCCACGAAGTCCTCCTAGGATAGGTAATTTATACAATCTTCTTGCGCAGTTCTGTCAATAATTTGTGTGCATATATAGTAGCTATTCAATCGAGACTACTGACATTTCAGCCAAGGCTAGCTCGGATACTTAACTCAGAGCCGCGGTCGACCGCGCTTTTACAAGCTAGGCCGTGCATTCATAGACGTCAAATGAATAATATTGAATGATATCAGCGCGCGGCGCTGTGCTTGACTATATGCATGTTTAGACGTCAATGCTTACCATGGGAACTAGCCAATCTCGTAAGCAAGAATCACCCCTGGGTCCTGTCAATGAAAGTATATGTACGGGCGGACATTTGATAACCGTCAATCATATTGGATTGCTATGATAGTTATATCTGCTGTTCTTATTTTTAGCGTCTATATTTCTATATAATTACGTTGCTAGTCTCGGGGCCGGCTACGTTGCTATAGATATAATTATGCCAGAGGCTTAAATTATGGAACTACTATATAAATACTTATTTAAGGAAATAAGTAGGACTTAGCTATTTTAAAGAAATGGTTTCTTGGATTGATAAGGGTCTTAGTAATTATATGGATGCCTGACTTCGTCGACGTCTCGACACTTACAAAACCCTGGCTGCGTGACGTCGCCTTGACACTAAAAAACTCTGGCAACGCTGAGGGTCACTTGATTGTTTCTAAATTCTGATATTTTCCTATAGGACGGAAATCTACCGTAGGTGGTATCGCAGCGCCGCAGGGGGTTTGGTCGGTTTTCTGGAACGGCTTATAGTCAAAAGTAGGCTTAAACGAGATAAAAATTATATTAAAGCTGCTTTGTATATCGTATCTTCAAGGTTCAACTTCCGGCCGCCGAGATGCGAAACTATCCTGACAAACCGACCGTTTCCCCTGCAGTATATATCTACTTAGATCTAATGAGCACGTAATAGACCATCGGCCGATCGGGTAGATTTATAGACCCTATATGGGACATCCGAGTAAAAGTACGTACTTTGATTAACGTCAAGGGATATTCAATTTTCGCTCGCAACTATCATAAGTACTGTGCCGGGACATCGGGGTGGATTACTACGGTGATTTGCTGAAAAGCTGCATTATATGGAATCATTTCCTGGAACACGTATTGTCGCCGATAATACTGTAATAACACGGTATTACATTGTCTCGTGAGCTAGACTGCCGTACTTTACGCCGTCGCAGTGAGGTTTACGAGACAACGTATTACAGCCAATCCTTTGTTAGAGTAAGATATATATCTAGATCGTATTCAAAGACAAGTCTCGAGATCTCTTCTGGCACAGTATAGTAGTCGTAAGGATTACCCTAGGCCCTGTCTACATAGTATTAAACTAGAATGAATTTAGCTTCCCGGGCAAAAGTCTCAAGGCAGATCTGCGCATCTTCAAATACATATACAGTTCGCTCCTCTCCGCACTCTATTCTTCGACTATTCAGGTTCTGAGTCCTCGCCCGGCAGTACAACTCCACCTGCGGTATCTTCTGGAGGGTCGCCAGTATCTCTCGTTATGTTACTCGAAGAGACCCCTTCGCTCGAGTTCAACCCGCGGCGCGCCTTCAAAATACTGCCACCAAAAAATGAACCAAAGAATGGCGCTGGGCCTCCACCCAGCAGTGGACTCTTGAGCCAACCCCAAGGTTCTCTCGAAGGTGTTCCCTCCAAGTAATACGGCTCAGGCGTACCTGGAGCGACTTGTCTGGACCGGCCGTATGCACCTCGCCTCCCAGATCCCGAAAAACCCCGACTCGGCGAAGAATAACCCCCACCTGGGCGTCGAGGCCTTTTATGTATGGCTCTCAGCTGTTCCAGTGGATCTTCCTCCTCCTGCTCTTCTTCGTCGTCTGAATCGGGGCGTTTTTTACGCTTCTTCGACGGGTCTTCCTTCTCGTCGTCCTCCGCTTCGCAGCGACAGCGAAACCAGTCCACGCAAGCCACAGCGATCTCTTGAATGTCGCACTGGGTCCATAATGCGGGCTCGAATCGGCCGGAGGCGTCGCACACGCACTGGGCGCATACCCCTTCTATCCAGTGTATGGTTGACATTATGCGTAAACGACGGAGCCCGTCCGTTGTCAGGGATCGATAATCCGGGCGGCCTCGCGTTAGTATGTAGCGAGTCGAATTTGGAAAATGGGCGTAATTGTTGGGATTTTGTGGCATGCCGTTCATGATCTCGTGCATGCCTGCACAACGTACTACCAACCTGGCGGCCCTTTTCCGGAGCGGCGAATCCTTGGGTGTGTCAGTGGAGATGTTCCGATGCTGTGCTTCAGAGAGTTTTGAGGCAGCTTCGATTTCGATCAAGGGAGTGGTTGGTCGGTCATCTTTCTCGGAGCTTTTGGGTACAGGGTTAGATGGTATTCTCGGTGGATATCGATGGAGAGGTCTTCTGGGATTTGACCACCGTGATACAACTCTTGAATTCGAAGAAGGATATTCTGTTGCAGCATCTCTTGCCAGGAATGGCGGGATGAATTGCAGCATACAGAGCATCAATACGAACAAATGCCTCCCTGGTGAAACTGAAAGGCATGCTGGATATTTTGCTAGTCGAAATCGCATGGTATATATCAGTCTTTAGGAAGATGCGGGATCCGTGATATCGATATATATATCTTATAGTCCAGTCTCACATCAACACTTGTGATCATGTCGATTCGTACGCAGATGCAGGATATGTCATATTGGAGGTAATATATACTTGAATCCCTTCCATTCTTGGTAACCTCGGACGCCTTCAGTATTAATACCTGGAGCATGGTTCGATCGATACCAACGATGTGGAATCTTATGTGCGCGTGGCGAGGAAAACTAGTTGGTAGATCTACGTAGAGGTTGGAAAGACATGATGGTGTCGTAAGCCAACCCAACACAGTTCCCCAACAGCAGCCCTGAGTCTGGCTTGCGAGACCAGTTCTGTGTCATAATATCAAATAGGTTCGTTATTCATAAGCTACTTGCGACATGGAGCTGTATACGCCAACTGGGTGGTGTTTGGTTGATCGTTATAATGCCATCCAGACCCGCAACATGTCGTGCCTAATATAAGTAACCACTCCCATCCATATGACAGTCAGTTCAAGTGACCCAGCACCGGTGCAGTGACTAAAGTGTGTTCGAATCGATTTCTTGATGCAGTAAATTATCCTTAATATATGATATTCGTCATAAGCTGTAGAAAATATGTTAGAAACTGGTTTCTTGAAACTCGCCATCGCTGTCAACGCGCAATTCTTACCTGCTGTGCCATAAGGAAACACGTATCACAAGGGTCACCAGTATACTCTAATTAATCCTATCTCGCGGCGTATGTTGACCAACGAGGTTCGCCGTCGCAGTTTGGTAATTTACGAGACAACTAACGAAGACAAAAGTATTGTGTTGTAGAATAGTAGTACGAAGACCAACTATCCTGAGTAATTCTATCTCCTTGGTCTGCATGTGTATGGGCTCGTACACTGCATGTGCACGTACGAAAATAGGATGAACTGAAAGTGAGCCCAGCAAGGTCTTTCTAAACATACTTTGGCGCAGCGAAACCAACATCACAATGCATTGGAGATATTAATTGTTGTACTTCTGAAGCACATCGAGGAATAAGCCCCTACAAGTCTTAATGGACAGGGAGGTGTCGCTATGCTGTGCGCCCTTCGGCTACACGGGCGTGGTATCGCAAATGCTTCTGCAGATCTGCAGGTACATGAGACAAGGCGCAATTGACGTGCAGTCTAGAAACTAGACGCTATAGTTGAAGTGGAGGATCATAGCAATTGTACGTAAATATTTCCTAAATACTAGGTTCCTAGAATTCTGCCGTCTCCGTCGCGGACATCTCGGCATATGCGCATTGGCACGGGAGCTTGTTATTGCGATTATAGCTATAGCTAGCACTATATAGCTATATCCATGTTTACATGAAAAGTGGTACGACGCACGGAACTATCCGTTGGCTACCTACCAGTCAGCACCAAGTGCGCAGCTGAGCTGTACAGCTGTAGGTCAATGCTTTACGAGAGATAGGATAAGTAATCACGAACTCTGTCGATGAAATCATTTCCTATCATTTGATCCTAGTATGATGCTTAATCGCCGGCGTGATCCTATTACAAAGAATCCTGAAGCTTCGAAGTGGCTCCGCGGAGTTTTGCAGACAAACCTGGCCACGACGATATAATTTGGAACCAACGACACTTGCCGTTCAAGGTGAAGTAGACCGAGCATGTCAATGGATGGACGAAGTCAACTGTTGTACCTTGCAAACGAATCCTTTGACGAATGTCATAAAAATACATTTGCGCAAGCTAGCTGCTAGGCAGCTTAGCTAGGAGAATATTTAGAAGTAAGGTACCCGTAAGTGCAGCTTGGCGAATGTAAAACGAACGTCTGATATTCTAACCTATGCAAATCGAACCATGTTGGTCCGGATATCCCTAGTTGAAACTGGATGCAGGCACGCATGA
The DNA here is from genome assembly GCA_020064725.1 of Drechslerella dactyloides. Lineage (NCBI taxonomy): Eukaryota > Fungi > Ascomycota > Orbiliomycetes > Orbiliales > Orbiliaceae > Drechslerella > Drechslerella dactyloides. The sequence goes on along the minus strand of JAGTWJ010000008.1, from coordinate 706,881 downwards.
TGAAAGGCCCCTTTGGATCGTGGACCCTGCGTCGAGGACTGGCCTCCGGGACGCTACCCTGGTGGGTGCTGCGGCTGGCCCCGAGACCAGAGCATCTATACCGGGGAATACGAAGTCCAAGGTAGCACAAAAGCGCAGACTATGATACCTGTAGCTATACCCAGCTGCGCTGACGCCAAGAGGGCTGCGAAGGGGACGAGTTATGGTACCTGGCTGCCACCGAAGCATAAACCTACCCTGGAAACCTACGCCACAAATGAATTCGTCCCTGAGGCTGCCTAGATCCATTTCGCCGAGGAGAATGTTAGCGGCTCGCTTGACAAGACAAGATTATGTTTTTATAGACGACATGGAGGCTTGACAAATTCAGAAATGCGCGTTGGTCTGTGTAGTCTACCAAACCGAGGTTATGGGAAACTTGGTGTTACGGGGTCGGTCTGGGCGCCTATTTAAAGTCCCTGGCAAATGATTCAGAGTTACTCGATCGAGCTTCTTAAGCTTCGCGCTTGCGATATTGAGTGTCTTGCAGATGCTTATCCATGGGCTTGGCTTTCAGCTGAGACTCAACAAGCCTGTCGTATTTCTGCAACAGGGTGTCATAGCTAGCGCTATGGGCCGGCGACTATGGAATCTGCACCTACGCATACATACGTCCCCAAAATATTTACAAGACAGGCTCGGGATTCCTCATATAATACTATCTAGCTATGGGTTCGTTTTGGGTATTTCGAGATGTGCAGGCTATATTAGATAATCACATGAGATACCGTGACTTTGGTGACAATCCAAAGCGTTTGCGAGCTAGCCACCTCCCCAGTCTGGCTTCAGCTGGCTAGGGTTATATATGGTACCTGTTAAATATGTCGGCGATGCGGCTGGTTTCGAGGAAACAATTGATTCTTCGAGCAGGCCGGTCTACTGATGCATGTCAAGATAATGTAATTCACATGCAGGTCGGTCGTAACTTCACCGATATTTACAATCGATGAAGCTACAATAATAGCTGCCTGGGCACCTTGACACAGCCCGTATCGGCTGAGAACCCAGTGATCGGGCTGATACCGTCATGATACTGGCGTGAGATCTAATTGCAATATCGTCGTTGACGGAAAATACGGCAGCTCGGAGTTTGTAATCAGGAACCATCCCAGCCCCCCCACGCCTTCCGTCCGTCCGTCGCAAATTTTGTACAATTATAGTTAGAGATCGCGGTCGACATGACAGCTAGGCTGTCAGGTTAGATAAAGTTCAACGGATATACGTCTGTGTCGACGTGTCGACAGGCCAATGCTAGCGGCTGCGTCAGCTCTTTTCAAGCTTTGTAATTGTCGTGATGGCGCCACCGACGCTTCCGATACCCGGTCGACGCGGCGAATTGATCGTGTGTGTGACTTTCGGAAACACGGAGATGGGAAGAAGCGCTTTGATCTAGATCCCCCAAACTTTAATACCTCTGGGGTCATTCGCTAGTTGGCTTGTGCGCTGTCCAAGGCTGCCAATGCGCAGATGCACACAACTGCAGCTGTTTCAAACAGATCTGATAAGGGCCTTGAATAGGAAGGTAGGCATATAGACGCCAGCCCGATGAGCCAAGAGATGTTATCTCGGCGGTGCCTGGCGGGCGGGTCATCAGATACGAGAGATACTGTCAAAACAGATCAAGGAACCGGAACCGCATGGAAAGTGGGTATGGTATGCCAATGCAAGCCGACATCTTGACATCGTTAGGATAGTCGCCGTGGAATATTATGCTGAGCATTTACTTGGAGTAGTGGCCGAAACCGGTGCCGTTCCTTGGATATACATCTACGCCATTACACATGAAGAAGTTATGATTCACGGGCTGAAGAGATGCACAGGTACGGGGCAGTTATACTGGCATCCAAAGGAAACGCTGTGACCGGCCGGTCGACCGGTCTCTGATGCCGGCGGGGAAACCGGGGAATAGGCTTGCCATAGCAATTGCTATGTATACGTTTTCCGTAGAATCAGCTAGGTAGTGCCTGGAGATACCCCTTCCAAGAGATATTGTCGTCCGATAATCACAGCCGTGTGTTTCCTGAGCTGATCCGCGGGCAAGTTTTCTTATTCACAAGTTTTCTTGGCCGTAAATGTGCTTCAGACAAGAAAGACATGTTCCCTGCACGTATGCAGGTGTATGCAGGTGCGGAAAGTTTATACCGCCGACCCCCTTAGCGAATGAAAGATATTGTCCGACTCATTATACGCATAATGGCAAGTTTGAAGCGTGGTGGCACATAAACTTTCTGCCAATATGGCTCCAAGAGCTTTAGACAATATAGATTTTCTCGCGATCGCTAGTATTTGGATGGAGAGAGCGTCGCGCCCCCATTGTGAATGTCGTTCTGGACAAGAACCCTTGCAATAGGGTATCTAATCGTTATTATCGTATTGCAGGGGTCTGCGCGTACAGCAGCTGACACTTTCCTCATGGTACCATTTTCCCGAGGTGTAAATATTGGAGCACATCGTACCCCTGTTCCTTTCAGGTTTTCCCCTGGCCCCGGGCTGTCAATGACCCGACCGGCCCACGCACGGAACCACAGACGAGAGACGAGAGACATGTGTACTCACATTTTCAGGCTTGTGGACACCGGACAGGCCCCATGCCCGGCGGTACTAGGCTACGGGTAAGGTGAGCTGGTTATCGTGACTCTACTTATAATAGCTCGGTTATATGTAATAGCAGCTAGAAGCCCTAGCAAGGCAGTGAGTCGGGAGCTTCTACTTCCGTGATAGATTAACAAGGCAAGAGCTTCTGCATCTCAAAATCGCTTATGTCCTTGATATAGCTATTCGGGCTTGTCACGTTGTATTGCATCGAAAAGGCCGGACAACCGCAAGACACTGGCGGAGCGACAGCTTGCACTTGTTTCCAACGTCATGCTATCGTTGATATGAACCTAGGCCTAGGGTAGAAAGAAAAGCCAGGTACAACATTCCTATCAAAGCCGGCAAAGCTGTCAAGCTTCCCGAAGTGCCTGCCGAATCTCGACTAGGTAAACAGAGACTTGGGCATTTACCACCGGCCGCCCCGAGACTACACCGGCCGAACACTGGGAAAACTTTATCGGCCGTCCTGTGACAATTGAATGAAATATAGCGATTGGGAAAAATAAAAAGTCAATTCCGACAGGAGAAGAATTCCTCTTTGGGGAACATGCCTCGGCATGGGTATCTGCTATTATTTTCCTCCCATGAAATAGGAAAATACAAGAAACCGGGGCCGGGATGTGATAATTCTAAATTCGAAAGCAGGACGCAAATGCCAAAAGTTCCGTCCGAGGCTGTGGCTTGCCTGCTTCGCAGCTGTGAACACGACGAGAATAGTGTTGTCGTTACAATTCGTAGTTCTATTTTCGTGTTGGGCCTCTGAGATTAGAGCAAAGATACAACCGACGTTACAGACGAGATACCCAAGCCCAGACCTCGTAATTAAGCGCAATACGATGAACGTAACACAATAGGCTTTGTACGGCCCGAGCTTGATGCGTCCCCAAAATTAGGCGTTGTCTGTAATGCAACAGTGAGGCGTCGGCCGCTTTTAATCGCACTAACTGCGCCTCTTCAACCTCCTCGCGTTGTTACAGAATAAATATTCTCTCCTTTAGACCATACGACTTCGCGTCGAACCCTAAACGAGCTAGTGCTGTAGATTGCCCTTGATGGCCTGATGCCGTGCTGCTATCGATAATTCGGGCGGCAGACAGAAACGGATACGGGAAACGTTTCGGTTCCTGTTAGGAGTGAGCACAATCGATGAGGCATGAGACCCAGGATGGAGCACCACAAGACATCAGGTCGAGCAGTGGGCCCAGCATCTTGATCGACTCGATTCGTCATTCTGATACACTCAGGACATCAGGTACTGGTCGCCGATACCTTCAGCCCGACTCTCCTTTGTCAGATTGCGACGGCTCTACGTTTGCCCCAATCGTCATTTTGGGCAGCTCTTGCGAGACGGATAAGCGAGGAACGCAGGGCCAAATGCAAATGCAATGGCACGAATCGGCATAGACAACATGACAGATGGTCCTCTGCATTTCTTTCGGGCTCTCCCTTGGGCCCACGGTGCCCCGCAGTCGCCGGGCAGGTTATACAGTTGCTCACGAAAGCTAGCCATGTTACAAACATTACACGCACTTTCCGCTTTAAACCGGCCACGATCGAGGAAGACAAGATCAGAACCACGCCACCGATGGTATTCACCCCTTCCCTGAGGCAATCTGAGCAAGTTTCCAGGAAAATTCAAAAGCCCGATGGCTGGGCAAATTCTTGATGAAAAAGTCGGGCTTCAAATGCATGCTCCGGGGAGGAAGCTTGGGAGATGCCGTTTTCGAACCAAGATGTCCTCGGTTTGGGGCCCGTGGGTAGTATTGGGGGGAGTCTGGGCAATCAGATATGCATTCAATGCATCCCACGTGGGATTACTGGCAGCCTACAGCTTGCATTGACATTTACATACATGCCGTGAACGGTGCACCTGGCTGGCAGCTGGTCCGAATAGTGTGCGCATCAGTGGGTCAATTGGACGGAACAAAATATCCTGAAACGCACGTCATATGCGCAATTTGAGGTGCATGTTTCACCCAAGATGTCTAGATATAGGTGCAGACCACGACCCGCAAGAGAGCACACCAGACCCGATTTTCACAATGCCGACGAAAATCACTTTTTGCGAAAGTGGGTTCACGGCTATGGTAAACCGTTCGAGGTAGTCTTAGCGTCATTAGCGTGATTTGATTCTTTTTTTTATATACCCCCAGCACCGTGTAGAGTTGGCATTTGAATATCTAATAAAACCCCGCCTAGGCTTTTGCTATTTTGAAGGGTGAAGATGCAGGAAAATCCAAATTCTCAAGCAGGGAATCCAGTTTAATGCCTGATGGCCAAGTATTTTCTCAGAGCTTCGGGGAATCCCGAGTGACATCGGACTCATTGGCTTGCGTTGGTGATAATTTTATACGAAGTTAACGTTATCGAGAATCAATCATATTGGGAAAAACTCTGGTGTACGTAACCAAATTTCGTGGCACTAATCACGATATGGGATAATGCCGAGTGCTTTTAACGGCATGCCGGTTTTTTTCTTCAGAGAGCTATTTAGTCAGGGGTCCTGTCTACGTATCAGGAAGTCGTATGGACAAATCCACCAAATAGCCTGCTGATAGAGCTCTGTTCCTGTCAATATTCACTGGCAACCAACAAAACCCAGCAGTTGGCGGAGGCAAGTAGCCACAAGACGAACAGGCAGGCAGGCGATCTCGTGCCCAAATGCACTGGCGGATGAATTATATTACCAAAAACTCACTCAGGCAATGCTACACTCGCTACAACTAAATTTTAACAGTCGGCATCCGGCAAGTTAGTAAACAGCTGACACCGCCCTGAAGAAAGAGAAAAACTTTATAATCCATTCTAGAAGCAAAGTCCATTTGACGATCACAAGTTATTGAGACTAAGGTGTTGTATTTCTGGTGTCCAAAACAAAATCGGTAAAACGAAAACGTCAAGATGTAATTAAGTTTAAGTTTTAGCAAATCATGCTAAAATGATAATGACACCACTGTGAAGGCTTCCATTACGCCCAGCTAGAGCATTGACCGTTCGATATACTGTAGTTACATGGTGTCGCCTCGGAAGGGTTGGGCAACGCAGTGGTAGGCTCGGTTTACTCTAAAAGGACTAATTCGCGAGCTCATGCGTAGCATTTCGCTCGCAGGAGAGGTCGCTCACAGCCCTGCTCGGAAGGCTGCACGATCCAGATCTGGGTAGGCTGTTTTACCACTCGAACCTCACCATCTTGGGGTACTTCAATCCCCCCATGCAAACAGTCTCGGGCGAAACTACCATGCAAGAATTCCCCGGCCCGTTGTACAGAAGCTACACACCGGATACGGGCAGGTTTCGATATCTGGGCTTCCCTTGCACCGAGGTAGACATGCCATCACATTCCCCGTGCAAAAAGAAATGAACAGAGAAAAAAAGTAAAAGAGGAGAAAAAAGAAATACAGAGGGATCTTATCACTGACAACTTACCGACAGGCAGCATCGACGTATGTCGTGACCATGTCTCTTTGAACAGCTCCTGATAGCAAGATCCGGACTCTGGAGACACTTGGTTACATATAAAAGTATGCTACTCCTCCATTTTGAAACAATCATTTTAGGCACTCAAGCATAGATCATCACTGGATCAGACCCCTTTTATATCTCCGAGACTTCGCGGAGCATTTAATTTTATTGTACCTGCGCAGCAATGTCTGATAAAACTCCTGCAGCACTAGCTCTAACAGAGCCGAAAATAGCCACAATAGCCACAGATGCTGTGGTCTCGAGACTGCAGGTACGGCATATCCATACTTCTTCTCGTTGTCTTGCCTGACCTGCACTCTATCTTAGTTTCTTTCACCCTTCACTGTATTCACTGTACTCTTTTTTTAATTTTGACAGTGATTTACATTGCACTTTTACACCGGAAACAAACTAACATCATCTACCAATAAACTACAGGCTTGCGAGGGGGTATCCGAAGCAGCAGCTATCGAGAGCGAAGGGAGGATTCATGCCTTCGTTACGCCGGACACCGTCGACGTCCAACTTATAGAAAAGCAACTCGCGTCCGAGCTGGACGAAAAACTTCGTCCAGCGTCGTATCACGCCCTTACTCAGATGCCTAAGCTCGGAGGACGGGCGGATGAGAGAGCGCTAGAAATCTGGCTGAAGGGCCTCAAGTCGACTCAATCTACAGAACATCTACTAGCACCACCAAGGGTCGTCGTCAAAGAAATCCGGTCCGGGTCCAGCACTTCCTATTCATCCTCGTCGAGCACCTTCTCTGGCAATGAAAGCAATGATCGTGCATCATGGGACGATTACCTCGAGAGCCAGCTTCCCGACAAGCAGCAGCCGAAGCCCGTTCGCAACCTGCGATACATCGGACTCATCATCTATCGACGGATATTCAGCGTCATCTTTATCGCCAACATGATACCTTTCATCTGGCTTCTGATTACTGGCACCGACTGTCCTACCCTTGCGACGGCTTGCAGTGTGAACTTGCTTATCGCCATCTGCATTCGTCAGGACAATGTTATCAACGCACTATTCAGGATCGGTAAGTTCAAAATACAACACTTATCCCCACTTCCCTTCCACTTCTACAGGAAGGTGTAGGAAAAAATTTATCGATTAGCCACATTGCAATTTTGCCTTAGGAAGGACTCTGCTAACATTTCGTGAAAATTTTCTAGCTGGTTGGGTACCGAGATCGTGGCCGTTGTGGATTAGGAAAAATGCCGCAAAGGTTTACCACTTGGGCGGCATTCACAGTGGCTGTGCGGCATCGGCGACTTTCTGGTTTGGGTTCCTCGTGGTCCAAGCCTCGTTTGATGCCTTCCGTACGAACCCGCTCGATTCGACCCGGAAAACGATATCGGCTGCTACCCTTGGCATCGCATATGTAATCATGCTCCTCTTCACGCTGATGCTCTCGTTCGCGTACCCGAGCGTCCGCCGCAGAATTCACAACCAGTTTGAGCAAATCCACAGATTCAGCGGCTGGACTGTCTTGATTCTGTTCTGGATTTTGAACTTCATGCTCATTACCGACTACACCGCACCAAACGCTTCCATAACGCAAGCGACACTGAAGACTCCTGGTTTCTGGTGCCTCATCATTATTACGGCCTCCATCGCATCGCCCTGGCTACATCTCCGGAAGGTCATTGTGATCCCTGAGAAACTATCCAACCATGCCATCCGTCTGCATTTCAACTATCGGGAGAATCCGGTCCCGGGATCGTTCGTCCGCCTTTCCGACACTCCGTTGATGGAATGGCACTCTTTCGCCACTATCGCTGTTCCCGACCGTAAGGGATTCTCCGTGGTTGTCAGCAGAGCCGGAGACTGGACGAGCAAGTATATCAACAGCCCTCCGACAAAGATGTGGATTCGCGGTGTACCGACGCGCGGAGTTATGAACGTTGCGCACTTTTTCAACAGCGCTGTAATCGTCGGTACGGGCTCTGGTATCGGGCCATGCCTTCCAGTTCTGCTCGCGGCAAAGAATAGCGGCATCAAAGTCCGCGTTCTGTGGTCGACTCCGAAGCCGCAAGAAACTTTCGGCGAAGAAATCGTCAATGGCGTCCTCTCGGCCGACCCTAAGGCAATCATCTGGGACACCAGAGTCCACGGAAAGCCAGACATGGTCAAATTGGTCTGGGGTCTCGTCCAAGAGTCCCAAGCGGAAGCTGTGGTGATCATCAGCAATCCTTCTCTAACGAAGAAGGTGGTTTACGGCATGGAAACCCGCGGCATTCCTGCCTACGGGGCCATCTGGGACTCTTAAACGTTGACGCCATGATGTCTTTCGGTCGCTGTCTTTCTCGCCTCTTAGATCTCCTTGCGCATGCACTTTATAGTCTATTTTCCGTTACGAATGCGGTTTGATGAAGTCAGTCGATGTCATAGCATGGTACCCGGATCCGGAATTGTCTCTTTCAGCGGATTTACTCGATCATGCCTCCCCCATGCATACTCACACAGCGACTGTTTACCAGTCTGAGTATGCAAGTATATATACGATTTTGTTACGATGTGCAAATCACCTGCGAGTATATATTGTGTTTTCCCCTTGCTATTCTTTTTTTACATCTCATCGCACGTCGTTTAATTGTATATATCAAAAGATACCCACATGCACATGCAAACCACCCCCGATATATTTGAAGCAAGTTTGCAATTTTTCAATCTTGCAAAAGCAGCTGTACAGTAATATAGATAAAATCTACTACTATTGGGTTCAAGAAATGCATGGTTTCCGAGTACACACTTCGTAAACTGCAGTTGTCGTCTGATTTCGCGCGAACTCGCTTGGAGTTATGCACACCAACGATTATTGGGCCAATTGAAAGCCGGCACTGTCGCGTCCAGATATCCGCGCCAGGCAATCGCCTTAGGATTCGATAAAACATATCTCTTAGGATCCTAGGATTCAACTATGAATGATTTAGGGTATTTGAATGTCTCTTCGGTTCGCCTTGCGTCCCGCGTCCGGTACCGATTTATGGGATAGCCGACAGCCGGCCGTGTATCAGAAAGAAACACCCGCCGGGATCAATCGACGGCAATGCATATGGTACATAACGCGGGCGGAACAAATATGTACATTGTGAGAAGGTATAATATACAACGGCTCCCAAGAGCAAGATAAGTGTGGAGAATTATCGGTAGGAGTCTAGTTCGCAGAGACCCAAAGGTAGGAAAGAAGGCATCGCTGCGCTTATGTATTGGATAAACACAATGCCCTTGGTTAGAGCTAATCGTCATCAAGGTCTTTCTTCGACCTTGCTCTCCGCTCCTTCAAGGTTGCCCTGGCATCCTTGACGCTCTTTCGTACACCCCCCTTCTGCCCGATATTGAAGCCCCATCCCCTCAGCCTTTGTACAATCTTGGGGGTCACAGCCGCCGTCAGCGGTACCCTGATGAATATCAGACTTTTATGTACTGCATAAGCCAAGAGTAGGATAGTTCCCAGGCTCGCGCTACTTTTTCCAGAGGCTTTGATGTCTTCCTTCATCCCTTCCCCATGCGCTAAAGAGTCGATGTCGCCACCGATACCTTGCGCCACTGCTTCTGCTTCTGCCCGTTCTTCTTTGATGACCTTGGGACGGAACTGCCGTATAAACTCTGGCATGAGGCTCCAGAACTTGTCGATGATGATGTGTTCGTAGTACGCAATTTTTTCAGCGCCGACGGCCTTGACGAAGAGGAAGCAGAATGGAAAGTCGAGGACGGAGAGGAGGAAGTAAACACCGACGGCGCTAAAGCCGTATTCTTTGAAGAGCTGGCGCATTCGCTGACCGACGGTTAGGTTGTTGGTGCCATTGGTAGTCGACGGTGAGGCATTTGTAGAGTATGCTCGGCGGGTGGGTAGCCGAGCCGATTTGGAGGTTCGGAAGGCATTGAGGACTGAGGAGAACGGTGAGAGGGAGCGCTGTAACGGCTTCTGAGCGGACTGTATCGTTTTCGGAGTGAAGTATCGCGGATGGAGTAGGTTGGTCCGGCGAGCGAGGGGCGAGGTGAAGAATGAGGGCGACAGAGACGCTCTCTTCAGAGCTGCCGCCATGGGTCGCGCTGCCATGACTATATGCCCTAGGTGGATACGGTGGGACTATAGGCAATGGACAGAAGATGCCATGTTCAATGTAGTGTCGATATTATGTTGTTGCAGTATCGCGAAGACAAAAAGTGGCGGGTGTCGTGTGGCATGAGGGGAGGTTGACGTGACGTTCGGCTCGGACTTAGCTGACGATAGCCGTTCGGGCAACGGATGTAAGCCCATGGATTTCCGCGCAACGCACATCTGCTCCGGCTGTCCGGATGCCGCACCCACGTTCCAAAATACCATGCACCAGGGCCGGACCACGGAGACTGGACTGCGATCCGGCATGCAGCTGTCATCTTGTTCATGATATCATCGTACGCAAACTCGGACGGAAACACAACTTTATTTTTGGCCCGCCGCTATAGTCATCTGATGGCGCGAGCTCGAACGAGAGACTTGGGCCTTTGCCCAACGTCTTAGAGTATTACGGACCGACACCACGAGTCAGCATCGAGCGCTGAGTAATCTGTGGGCTTGGACGATCCGGGAAAACGAAACTCGCGCCCGTGGGCGGGAAGCTTAAGAAGCTGGGAGGCGAAGCGATCCGGCAAGTAAGCACTAAAGCAAAGACCAGCTCTGCAATATCGATAGGTACCCGCAGTCCAGCTCTACATCTCCCCGCGACATTCAACGTCCCGGGGGGCAAATAAAAAGAAACGAAGAAAGAAAGCCGTTGACGTGTCTACGGGATATGCTGGCAATCTGCTCATATCTAGTCACCTTCAGGAAGGCGACATCGCTTGTCTTCGTTTAATGTGCGGCATGTCCATAAATTTCCCCTGTTGAGATCGAGAGGATTAACTGAGCTCTTGCTCAACCCATCCTTCGATGTCGCAACAGCTACTGCCTAACGGCACCCAATATTGCAATTGCGAATGTTGATGGCAGGCCAAAGGACGGCAATTTGGTTCACGAGACAAACTGCAGGCAGCTGAACAGATTCGAGCACCCATGATCCCGGAGCCGCATGGCTGCAACCAACTTGGCAACTTTTCGTAATCCCGTAGGTCCGTGTAGACCGCTGTCTTCTTAAAATGGGATTCTATCGATTGGCCATGGAAATGAAGACCTTTCGCACGATTGCAAAGATATGCAGATATGATATCATCAACATAAATATAAACAGGTCTCTTGAAACTTAAATAATCACTTGTCAATAGGGGATATAGCGAAGCTCAACCACTCTTTATACAACTCGGATTCTATTGATATATTTTTAGGATTTTTTTGCGGAATCCAACTTGCAACAGACGGCAATATATTTATACTACCTTGCATATAACTCAACGCGACGTCGCTGGGGGCAGCACAACCTTGTGGGACTATTGATAAGACGAAGGCGGTATGCATGTCAAGTTGGGGTACTTCTATAGTTGCCTCCCTATTAGCCTCGAAGCCAGCCTCCCTATATGCATCAAGGTGTGAGGTCTCTAAAGACACAGTTAGCAGTATAGGTCCTTCCTTGTCTCGTAAACCAAACTGCCAGTCCTTGGGCCCGCGAAGGTCCTACCATCGGCTCACGGTTTCTATCGGACTTTTACCCCAGGTGTCCAATCGGCATCAATACCGTGGTCATCGATAGGTCTGTTGACAAATCGAACGCTTGCGGCCGGTGCTTGTGAAACGTGTAATATCTGATCTTCGCCGGTCAAAGCACCAGCAGTCTAGCTGGGGAGACAACTATCTGATCACGATTTACGGACAGATAAAAAGTCATACCGGGGCACTGAAGTACACTGAAGTATCACCAGCAAATATTATTTGGAGCATCTTTTCTGATGAAACAGACTTGTGCCCAGAAATGCGATTTGTTTACTTGCAGGCAGCTTACTCAAGGCATCAAACATCTGCAGGGTCTTCCCGTCAATGTCGATATGTCCAAGTCAGCGTGGCTCTTGGCATGTAACGACGAATGGCCTCGTACGAGGCGAGAGCTCGAATATATGTATTGTATGCACTGACAGATGCATGGAGCCGCAGCGTGGAAACAAAATCATAAACGTGTAGCCACCTGCTCAAAGGGCGGCAGGTAAAAGTTTTAGGTTTGCTGTGAACTCAGGATTTCGAAGATCCAAGCTCATGCACACCATTTCTCAAAATCCCGAGGAAGTGGGTTCCCAAAAAGATACGCGGGGGGCATGCATTCTTGTGAGCTCAATCGGTCAACTCCAAGCTCTCAGGTCGGCGCTCTTGTAAGCAAGTATCTCTGCACTGCACTATTCCCCACATGGCCATGCATGTAGCGCGCATCTGGCGAAGCTCCTCAGCGAACAGGCTGCATTGTATATGTAAAAATTGTACCTTTAATTGTCCTTGGGGACTCCGCGACACAGCTGTACAGCGACAGCTGCAGGTTTCTTACTCAGCCCACCAAGACGGGGTGCCGCTGGCGCAGACATCCATAGATTTCATAGTGCCCGATATCTGCGTCGGGAAAAGGCTACCGAATCGAATCAGCAGCGCCCCTGCTGGAGCAGAGGCCAGTCTCCACTCTGGAGCACGGCTTTCACCGTCTTTTGATAACGGGACAAGAAACATGTAGCTTACCAAATAGCCATCCAACGGCGGTGCACCTTTCGTGCCAGGTTCACGTTGACCGTCGCCTCGCTTAAACCACAGCTGCACAGTAATCGCAGGGCGGGTTACCGATCGAGCCTGCGAACCGGGTGTCATCGGCCAAATTTGGCCAAGCGAAGCCCATGATGGCATCCGGCTCACGGCTAGCTTTGCATTGCTATATGCTATATGAAGGCTTCGCGTGATTTTGAGTGGAGTGTCTTGGTGTATAGCCGTGTGATATTGGTTTCGCTGTATATTTGTATAGGCTCCATAATTACATTAGCCATTGTGCATGTAGCTACCTGTAGGTATGGCTGGGCAGGAAGTCGACAGTGCAGTGAGCGAAAGAGACGAGAGATGCATGCTTGGGATGCAAGCCTGGGAAAAGGCAAGACTTGCCGATGACCGGACCTGATGATATGGCTTTTGTATCCAACATTGGAGTTCCTGAAGGACCGTCTTGGCCCGAAGGCCGGTGAATGGAACGAGATAGAAATAGCATCAGCGCACACATCTGCAAACAATTACGCCTTCGACACCTGCAGGCGTTCCACGTTGAGGCTAGTGGGTGTAACCTAGCTCTTTAAGCTCTTCTGGAATCCGACATCTGGACGAGCGGATTGGAGCTCGAGCCCGTTGCCTCGCATGGGGGCCTCGAATGCTAGTGCGGGCGGAAGGATTGCATTGTCGTAGTTGTCCGGTTGGTTGGCTCCCTAGAGCTAACGTCGCGGTAGCGCTGTAACTGCAGGCCAACAAGCTCCGAAGGCGCCGGCACTCCTTTGAGTCGCTACTAGCTACTGCCTTCTCGTGATAGCTATCCACATGCAACAACATCCCTCAGGTCGAACAGATGGCGACGGTGCTGTATCCGCTTGCGACTCGCGACACACGGTGAGTTTACAAATCGGTCAAGCATGACCGGGTTGGAATTCGAAGCCCCCTACGTATACTGCAGTTGCTGATTGTAGGCTATATGCTGTACCATCTGCATCTACCGTCGACGCAGTCACGGCGGATGCTTTTTTTGGTGCGCGCATGTGCCACCTCCACTGCATCCGCGCACCCTTGTTACATCACCCACCTTTCTAGCTGACTGGTTGAATTCCTCGATGGACCGTCCCCGACACTAACACAACGTTTGACTGCTGCTAGGCATTCTCGACGTCCGCTGCCGTCGACACCGAGTGAGCTCTAGCGCTCTTACGTTGTTCTAGCGCATGCCTTCTCCACAGCAGTAATCCAACCGTGGCAAGATCTGCGAGGGTTCAGGTGAAGTCATCCAGATTAGGGGACGGCCAGTCATGACTAAGATCGGGGCCAGGCCTGCATGGGTGGTTTGGTCCGAATTGTATCAACGTGAATGCATCGAATGCAACCAGGCTGCTGCTTTTAAAAACTTCGCAACCACCCAGGAATATCGCAAGCAAACAAAAGAGCGGGTCCGCTTCTTTCTTTCCTTTCAACCTCCCACCGTATCCGGGCACGTCGATTGCGCATCGCCAGGCTGAAAGATTCTGATATCCAGCTGCCGTGCGCATGATACCATATGTGACCCCGAGCTATATTATCTGTATACAGACTTGCCTTTACCTATCCTGCACGTCGACTCGCCTCATCCTCCGTTGCATAAACATTTACCTGTATCCGTGATCATTCCAAACGCATGATCAATTGATATCGATACCTTGGTCAACGTCCTTCTTACCTCGGTCGACTGCTATCGGTATACACGGCATACCTTCCTCCAGCTGATATATCGGGTTTGGTCTAGCATTCTGTACCTCTGGAGTTTGCAATACAGAATCAATCACGCGGAGCATATAGTTACCACGGAACTTCGAATCATTATCTTACCAGCCATGACGTCCAACTTCTCTAAAGGCGTCATGGTCTCGCTCAACGAGCATATGGCACAAACGCTCTTCGACGGAATGGCCGCCACGATACGGAAGGAAAAATTTGACCCGGACCTGCAAATCCAAGGGCTGGAAATGCTGGTTGATAATCTGGAGTCTTTGAACGGCAGACTCTCTCGTTTCATGGGAGAGTTAAAATCAAACAAAGAAAACACCTTTAGCTATGATGAACTGGACCTCGAGGGACTCAATGAATGGGAAGAGACTACCGGCGAAGAAGAAGCCTCCACGAAACGCATCTCGAGAATACCGTCGCCGATAACCCTTAACTTTGCAGTACCCAGGTCGAAATTTGGTATGTTCAATCCCATTGATTTGATATTCTCGCTTCCGTCAACATTGCAAATTCCCCGACGCATATACGTTCGTTGATCCCTCTTTGACAAATACCCGATCAATGCAATGCGCAATCTACCGTGGTTTCCGTTTGGTGATACATTCCAAGCTGTAAAAGCAGAACACAAGAAATAGTGAGATTCTGTCAGACATCCTGCTAACGCAATTCTTTGTGTAACCGCTCTCAGCCTCTAGACGCCTAACGCCGCTCTTTGAGGAGGAATCAGCTCCTAGATTCTCATTCGAGACCGTTGTTTCGGATTCGTCTTTCAAATCGAAATCCTCAGGCGGCATAGAAACTATCACTATCAAGCTTGAGATGCCGAACACCCCGCCGTTTAGTAGCGTCGAAACATCGACGTGTGTTTCTTTATCACCACCTATCGCGATAAAGAGGGAGTTCCGGCAGATAGACCCTACAAAGATACCGAAACG
This sequence comes from Drechslerella dactyloides, assembly GCA_020064725.1. Classification (NCBI taxonomy): domain Eukaryota; kingdom Fungi; phylum Ascomycota; class Orbiliomycetes; order Orbiliales; family Orbiliaceae; genus Drechslerella; species Drechslerella dactyloides. Next base: position 691,446 of record JAGTWJ010000008.1, on the reverse strand, counting down.
CAAGCCGGTGCCTTCGCGAGTGCAGACTCCGTCGTCAAAGGATGCCAGCATCAATGCCAGTGCTGGTATCAATACTAGCACCGATGCTACGACTGCACCCAACAAGGCTTTTAAGAGGAAGGAAGTACCGATGAGGTTTTATGATAATTCGACTGCGCAAAACAGTTCCACGACAGTAAATACGTTCAGCTCGACGGGTTTCAGCACGTTTACTGGTCCCACGAGTTTTGAGTTCAGCAGACCGATGGAATCGATCTGGACGCCTCCGGTTACGGACGAAGAGTGCTCCCCGGTGCGCAAGAAGCGAAATACGAGGGAGCAAAACCCGAGCCTCGCAGCGCCAGACGAAGCAGCAACGTCATCGATTCACCAACCAAAACCCAGACGGGCGAGAAGCAAACAACTCAGGATTGCGGTGCCGCACAGGAGACCGTCCGGTGGGAAGCTACCGAGGACTCCGAGCTCGGGTTCGACCAAGTTTCAAAAGCGAACGATGGAGGAGCTGGACAAGGCCATGGCAGCCGTGAGGCTGAGCTTCGAGGAAAAGAGTAGCGGCAACAATCTCAGCGGCGTCGCGGTCAAGAGGGTGGACTCTGGGAAAGAGAAGAAGAACGGCAGCATAAAGCGGAGGACGTCGACGGGCAGGCGGCGAAGACGGTACTCGCAGGGGATCCCCAGATGCGACAGCCCGGTTCTTGGCCAGTTGGAGGTGGTGTTCGCGGTGCACCAACCGTCGAGGAGGAGATGAGAAGACGGACGCAATGGTGGAACCTACATCGTATGTGGCTCCCTGCGGAGTACACGGTGTTCATGTGCTTCTTTTGCGGTCCTTCAATGCAATGCGAGGCTTGATCGTAGGATGTTCCAAGCAGGGCGGGGGTTGGGTTTAGTTTTCTGGGATGCATGAACGCGGCGAGGCGAGGGGGCCTGCACATGCTCGACGATTCAATTGATACCGCAATCATGATTGTCATTTGCGTTCTTACCGCCAGCGTCCTTATCGATACAGACAGCAGTAATGTATAGTGGATAATATTTATAATACGAGCCGTATCCGAAGCTACCCAAGTAAGCAAGCATCCACGAGAGACGTCATGTCAGAAAGAAGCTGCGCCGTCGCCATGCGTAGCTTGGAGCGGTAGCGCGGGCTCCAAGACCGCCCAAGATCTTGCGTCTTTGGATGTGTTGAGGACATGTGCAAAAGCCCGCCACGTTCGCCAATTCGCCCGCCCTCGCCTTCACTTCAGCCTCCCCATTTCATTTCGTCTCGTCCAATCGTGCCAGCAGGAAGCGCTCGGTTCGCCTGCTCGTTCGGCCCGGCGATGCTAACTCGAATTGCCTGACGGGCAAGCAGGTGCGCATGTGTACGAGGTGCTGCCTGAGCCCGGGCCATCCACTACTTACATAAGGGACAGACCTGCCCGAGTGGTTTATTCGAGGCGGCTGGCAGGATCAGTGACTTACTTGTACTATCATAGTTATCGGAGCACATCAGGCTGAAAAATCCTCCCGTTGCCAGTCCAATTTAATTTGATCCTTCCGACCACATATCACTTCTTCTGGACGTCGCGCGGCGCTTGCTGTCAATATTGCCTGCTCGCTGGCTGGCCTCCGAACCCGACTCGCCGTCTACTCTCCTTCATCGAGTCTCCGGTCGCCAGGCGGCTGTCTTCGATCTCGCTTCGAGTCCGCGCGCACTTCGGACGCCATCTCGTCTGATTCTCGTCCTGGCCGGCTGGGCTGCACTTTCTCGGACGTCGAGTTGAACCTTCCTCGCCCCTTTGGTCCCAAAGCGGCTCTCCGCCGGCGCGACCCGCGCGAAATCCCCGCCTAACCGCCCTCCGACCTCCTGCTCACGAGCAATCGAATCGCAGCCACCACTGGCCTCACCCCTTCGAGATGGCAGACGCGGTCGCCGAGGGCAGTCGGCTAGGCAAGATGGCCATCCAGGCCGATGCCGCTGCCGACTACAAGAACGCCTACGCCCTCTACCAAGAGTGCCTCAAGCTCTACGTTGAGGCGCTCAAAACCGAAACCCAGGAGGACCGCGTCGATTGGACCCACGAGCAGATCCTCATCCGCTTCGAGCGCCTCGCCGAGCTGAACGCATGGTACAAACGGAAGAACATGCTGGACTCCACGTGGTTGGAGCTGGACGATCTGCGGGACAGGCTCGAAACCGTCGCGCCAAAAATCTCCACCAAGCTGCGCAAGTTCTCGTACATCCCGCCCCCGCAGCAGTCGTCCGCGACGCCCGTGCAGCCACCCGATACAGCCCCAGCCAGTGCCGTCGCATCGCAGACGCCGGTGTCCAGCGGATATCAGCAGTCGACACCCGTCAGCGAAACACAGCAGAAGCCACCGCCGGGGCCGTACCCCAACAATGTCGCCACCCCGACCTCCAATGCTTCTTCCACAACGCCCACGGGCCCGCCATACCAAGGGCAGCAGCAAGTGCACCTGCCAGGACCGCAGCAGCCAGGACCACAGCAACAGCAACAGCCAGACCCACAACCGCACTCGAACCCACAAGCACAGCAGTATTCACCCCAAAACAATGCGATCCCGCCCAATCCAGCCCTCTACAATGGTGTCAGTGAGCACGACCGGAAGCCCTCGATCACTGCCCCTGGTGGTCACCAGGTGCCGCAGCCACAAGGTAGGAACTCTCTTTGCTGTTGATGCATTGAACTCGTGGGCAGTACTAACTCCGCTTCACAGGCCTGGGATATGTCCACCCTGGCACCACCAATGGTGCTTCTTCACCCCAACAGTACCCTCAACCAAATAACCTGCAACACCCCTCCGGAAACTACGGCACGGCGGGCCCAGGTCAGTACGGACAGGGCCCGTACGAAAATACACAGGCCAACTCTCCAAACGCATATCCTCCGAATAATCAACATCCCGATCAGGTCGCTCGACAGGGGCAATTTCCCCCGCACCAAGACCCTCGCACGTACCTTTTGACGCCTTTCCTCCGACTGACCGCCCCAGTAAAGATGTATCACTGTTACGGCGCCGCCCAGCGCTACCGCGGTGGAGCCGAAGGCTGGAACATTGAAATAAAAGATGGATCTAAGAACCCCATCTACTACCTCTACGGCCTGAAGCAAGCGAACGCGCCGCTCGTTGAAATGTCGTTACATCGCGAGGATGGCAAAAAGACAAGATGTATGGACATATACACGCCGCTGCGGGAAGGCAGACAGAACTACAATCTCGGCGATATGGCCTACAAACACTATCTACCTACCCCGGTCGACATCTATTCTCAGGGCGAGGCTCAGCCCAACGGCGCGCGTCGGCGGATATTCACGTTTAGCGGCCGGCGTTTCATGTGGAAGCCGGATGCGCAGGGTAGCAGCACGTTAGTTAACGAGAGCTTGTTCGAGATTGACGACGGTCCAGGTGGCTTCAGGCCGACCCAGAACGGACTGTTGGGTGATGGCAAGCCGCTGGAGACGAAACTCGCGTGGTACGAAAACACAATGGCGCGTAAGAAACTCGGCCGCATTAATGTTGTAGCTGGGTTGGAACTGTTCATCGAGGAGATCTTTTTGGGTACCATGCTGGGCCACCTTTGTACGGCATGGGAACAGACGAGAAAAGGGTTATAGTTATGGGTAACTTGTGCTATTTGGCGGAGCATGCGGTTTTCTCATCATTGGATGACAGTGGGTTTCTAGTTTTAATATCCACTGCATTTTTTTGTTTTCCGCTATCTCGAGTACTTCAAGTTATTTTGTGAGTTTTGATGGTTGGGAATCTCCCACTTCTCCAGTGCGCTTTATCGATTTTCTCTAGCTTGGTTTTGGCTGTTTGCCGGTCGTCTCTAGCTTGATATCATGTTCATTTCAAGCTCCGGCGGGTCAACATAGTCCCTATCTTCTCCTATTTGAAGCCAGACTGCGACCTTGCCTCCGAGACAAAACCACTTCGCTTCTAGTATTAATATATTTATATCCAGGAAAAGCGGGCCCTTTTGAAAACATTTATCCTTTTCTCACTCTCTTTTATTCTGCCGCAATGACTTTTCGTGTGCGCTCCACAAACAAACTCAAGAGACAATTGATTTTTTTCCAACGGTCAATTATCACAAGTAGCGCAAATCCTCGTAGCATCCTCTATAGGAAGGATATAAATAACCCCCATGCACACAGACCGTTAGATGTCAGATGCTCGTTCCAAGCAAACACTCTCGACCTTAAGCTTAACCCCACTCTAGTGAAACCGAAGACGACAGCGAGATCTTTAGCCATGGGGATCAACACAGACAACGTTGAGACCTATCTCCTTGCCGGCGGTACGGACATTTCCAACCTGCGTATTCCGTTTCCCATCTTTCTTCCGAGCCCTGTTGTATCTGGCGGGACAGCCTATTGCGGCGTCGACGGCGCAGATCGCAATTCTGCTGTCCGGCGCAGGCTAATCCCTCTTCCACCCGTCGCTTACGGGTTTCCAACACGTCAACTAACGTAATGCAACGCGCACATGTGCGTGCGCATATCTAACGCCGAATCGATCAGCTTACGGTTGAGATCTTGTTATTTGTAGGGAATCTATCCATATCGGAGCACTTTTTCACAGTTCCGCTGGACTATACGAAGCCAGACGGACACAAAATCACGATTTTTGCGCGCGTGGTCAAGGACAATGAGGATGCCGCGAAGCCCAGGAGAGCGGTGAAGTCTGCAGATCCAGAGAAGGCGAAGGAGAAGAAGGAGGACGACGGGCCTTATTGTGAGTTCATAACTTGGAGTGCTATGAATTGCGGCCACGTGAAGCTTCTGCTGGCCGGCGCATATCCACAAACTGTAAGACGTTATTGGACACTTGGTTGACACGTGAATGCGACGGATAGTATGTTATCTCAACGGTACGTCTGGGCAGTATTCACCAACTATCCATCCCACCGAAAGCACATGGCAGCCATCTGACTCCTTGTATCTGCACGTTCTGGTACCTGCAGGGGGTCCTGGGTTTAATAACGCCTCGCCGAAAGCCGAGCATATCGCGAAATTCGTGGACAAAGGTTACAGTGTATGCTATATCCCTACGACCACCTTATAATGCATGCCAGAAAGCTCACGGATGCATAATAGGTCGTCTTGATGGACCAGCGTGGTACCGGCTTGTCCGAATGCATCTGCCCGGAAAACATACCGGGTGCAACGACCGAGGAGAAGGCGGAATATGTCTCCAATTTTCGCGCGGATAACATTGTGAGAGATTGCGAGTTCATCCGCGAGCAGCTATTGGGTAAGGACGAGAGCTGGAGTCTGGCTGGGCAGAGCTTTGGCGGGTTCTGCATTGCGACCTATCTGAGCATCGCGTAAGTTCTAAGTCTAGTAGTGTGCGTGCGGGTTAGTGGGGTATACGGAAGGTGCATGGCTAACATTTACTACGTGACACGAAAAGTCCTGATCATCTTGTTGAAGGTACGGATGGCATTCAGGCAATCTGTAAAAAAGAGAGCCTTGTGAAGATCAACTGACCTGCAATTACTTTGCTGGCAGCGTTCATGTTTGGCGGAATTCCGCCAATCGGCGAGAGCACGCCAGATCAGATATACACAAATCTCTACAGTACGTCACCCCGCCTTGCATCGAGACCACCTTGCGTACGGTCATTTGGTGCAGGGATATCGATATGATAGCGTGAATGAACTGTGGCAGTTTGCTGAAAAAATCAACTTCGTAGACAAGGTGAAGGCACGGAACTTGGTCTACTACAAAAAGTACCCCAACGATGTCGAGCGAGTCAAAGAAATCGCGAGCTTCTTGTCTAAAGACACAGTGTCTTTGCCCGGCGGCGGCACCCTATCTCTTGATCGATTCCGAGGTCTTGGAATATCGTTTGGGATGCACGGCGGTATCGATACTATCCATGGTGAGCTCCCGACGAAACACAATCTTTCAAGTTTCGTGCTAAGATATATGGTATTGTAGGACTGGTCGTCCGAATCCACGACGATATCCGCCGATTCGGTAAGATTCTTACGCCGACACTTCTCAAAGTCGAGGAGAACCAAGACTTCGACTATGCTCTGCTATACTGCATCCTCCACGAGTCAATATACTGCCAACAGTGAGTTCCACCCTAACAGCCCATCTCACTATCGAGCAGCAGACCCGCCGGGACTATATACCCTATCTCCACGTGATATCTAACAAGGTCAATTTAGCGGAAACTCATCCCGCTGGTCCGCCAATCGCGAGCCCCGCCAGCTCGCAGACCCACGACTACAATCATACGACGTCCACCAAAAGGCATCATCCGGACGAACCGGCCTCGACAGCGCCCTCTTCTTCACCGGCGAGATGGTCTACGAGTCCATGCTCGACGACTACGCCGTCCTCCGTCAGGTCAAAGACGTCGCCAACGCCCTCGCCGAGCGCAAGTGGGAAGGAAGGCTCTATGACCTGAACCAGCTCGCGGTGAATACGGTGCCCGTGTACGCGGCGACGTACATGGATGACATGTATGTTGATTTTGAGCTGACGAGGGTGTTTGCTGGAATCACTGGGAACTTTCACGAGTTTGTGACGAATTCGATGCATCATAATGCGGTGTCGGCGAAGACGTCTGAGGTTATCGGGAAGCTGTGGGAGCTGAGGAAGGGGTGTCCAGACTAGGCTCCTAGTTTAGTGAGCGCGCTAGATTGGTATTAGCGTATCGATAGATCTACAAGGGACACTTGATACGTTTGATAGAGTTCATGCCTATTATATAAGCGAGCCTATGCTCCGCGAATATCGATATGCACTAGTCACTTGAAAAAGTCATTAGTCGAGATGCTTCTTTATAAATATCTACATGCTATAGAAGTGAGTCGAGTCTGCAGAGGAGTTTTCTCCATATATCAATAATCAATCTCATGATTCAACGTGATCAAATATTAACTTAGGCCTGCCAAGTACCTCCTAGTATACTTGCGCGGGCTTTACATGTTAGTGTGAACCATATTACTCAAATAATTGCAGCTGTACATCAACTAACCCGATTCCGTGTGAGACAAGCTCGCGCTCGCTCGCGACAAGATAGCGACGCGACGTATATGTACGGTCTATATGAAACAAAAGTCCTGCTTCAAGCGCTATCAGCTAGTGTGATTATTAATCGTTAGAACGAGATCAGTGCGGTCAAAGTCCGGCTCCGCGTATACGGGAACGTTCGAGCAACTTTCAAGCTTGTGCAGGGGCTGGCGCCAATGCCGTGGACCCACCACGGATCTTCATCCTGCAGTGCAAGATCCCGCATCCCTCGAGACGAGGTCCACCCAGCTGGGTATGGGAATCCGGCTACCCCTCCTGCGGTGTGCAACAAACCTTGAAGTCGGCGGATATAAAAAGGCTAAATTCGCTCTTCAAGAAGCCAGTTCTGCCAGCTGCCGATTGACGCCTAACCTCCACGCCTGGTCCCTCGAGCTCAAGGATTACCAGTTACCAAGACAGACATGCCCTCGTCCGATAAACCGCTGCAGGGCAAGCTTGCCATCGTTACCGGCGCCTCACGCGGTAAGGATCTCCCTGGCACCACTGCCCGCAAAATACCACACGACAACGCACCGTGTTTTCAATTCTGACATTGATGACAATTGCAAACAATAGGCATCGGCGCTGCTATTGCCGAGAAACTCGCATCGTACGGCGCCAACATTGTCCTAAACTACACTTCGGACTCCTCGACCCAGAAGACAACAGACTTGGCACGGTCTCTCTCGGAGAAATATGGAATCTCAAGCATCATCGTCAAAGCCGACATGGGCGATCCGAGCGTCGGCGAGACCATCATTGACAGCATCAAGAACTCTCCGCAGTATTCGCAAAGCACTACGCCTTTGGTAGTAGATATCATCATCAACAATGCCGGGTACGTGCATGTCCAGCTTAACTAAAATTACGCCTCGACCATAGAAGCCAGTCCGCTCAGTCCATGCACGCTCGTATTATACACGCTTGTTTAGTCGAATCTTTCTTTATTCAGTGCGTGGCTAATAGAGTTGGAGTTGACACATCTCCAGAATCTCGAGAAATACCAAAATCCAGGACATCACGCCTGAAATCTTCAAGGAGCACTATGACGTCAACGTCCTCGGCCCGCTAATGCTGGTCAAGGCCGCGATGCCTTACCTCCCCCACGACGGGTCAGGGCGAATAGTTTCTCTTTCCTCCGTATCAGCATCACTGGGCTTGCCCGGCCAAGCTATCTATGGCGGCACCAAAGCAGCTTTGGAAGCCGTGACGAGAACATGGTCAAGGGAGCTAGCAGAGCGATGCACCGCGACGTGCGTCAATCCCGGTCCCGTGGTTACGGTAGGTTGTCTCCAGATACGACGTCCAGCCGTGGTATACCTGCAGCATATAGTACACAACCGCTGACGATCTATTTGTGGCGCGCTAGGATATGTACGGTGGGACAAGTGAAGACTTCAAGGAGGTCATGCGCCCGTTCATCGGTACGTAATGTCTAGATCCACCTTCGATTAAAGTCAACGTCGATCAAGCCAATAGTTCAACATAAAGAGTTGGCTGACTCCACGATATGATATAGAGCGCGCTCCATTAATGAACGCCGGTGGCGCGAAAGGAAGGGGAGCGACACCTGAGGAAGTCGCCGGTTGTGTCGGGATGCTTTGTCTACCTGAAAGCTACTGGTGCACCGGCTCTGTCGTCTCCTGCAACGGTGGCATGGTGATGGGGGTATAGCTGACCTATATGCTATGTCCACGTGCGTACGCGTCGTCGGATGCACCGGTCCAAGCTACTAGGGCGTACCTAGTCAACTTGCGCGCGTGGAGGCTCGTGGAGACCCGAAAATTAGCTTTAACAGCCGCGCCAGGTATCAAAGCCGAGACGCTAATCGATGTTTAGAAAATTTAGACGCCGAATCTGATAGAGTGTTTACACATTCACATATATATCACACTGAGGTCTTCACATTTTAACAGTAGAGCGTGAGGGAATGTAAATCGTGTGAGTATGGTAATTTATAGTATACGCCATGTCCATCGGCTGGCAAAGGAGGGGAAAGGGTTCGAATATACAAGTCAAGGACAACGTAGCATAAAAGATTTGGTAACATGAACCGCAGACCACCCGGCCGGCCAAGTCCAGGCCCCCACCTGACAAGGCCAAGCTCCGGCAATCGCGTCCCAATCCTTCGGTTGCGCGTGTCTACAAGACAGCGAGAGAAAAAACAAGAAGCAAAATATCCGCGCATGGTCTTATAGACAATAGAAAGAACAACTGCTTGCTAGCGAGCTTTGACAGTAATCCGAATAACTACCGCAATAGCCAAAGCAAATTTTTGAAGAAACAAGACAGGGAAGTCGAGGGACAGGTGATGATCAATCGATCGAAAGGGGTGAGGGGTAGATTAGATGCGGGTTATGTTTTTGGTATATAATCGTTCCGACTGTAACTGATTAACGCCCACCTAGAGTCAACGAGTCATGCGGAATTCCTCAGCCCATAAAGCAAAAACATACAAGAAAGCCAGAATACCCTGCAATTGCGCAAAATCCAGAAAGCAAAAAGAAAAAAAAGGCTGGAAAGCAGAAAGCACAAGCGATTGTTCTCGGAGATTCTCAATCAGATACTCGATATTTGGTTGACTATTAGCTAACTCTGCCTTCGGCGAACCAGAACTAAGAGTTTAGGAAAATTAAAGGACGCATAGAAAAAGAACACAAGCAATGAACAGGAAGCAGTAAACATAAAGCAATAAACAGACTCTAACGCCCAGATGAATTCCGCATGACTCCCTGACCCTAGATTTTCTTTTTGTCGTTCCAGCATTTCCGTGTGCAAGTTGGCCGTTACAATGGAAAGAATACAAATTTTAAACGCGTGTATGAAAAAAGCAGAAAGTTATAGATCATGCGAGAAAGAAAACGTGAAGGATGGGTGGCTCCGCTTTCAACGCGCGCGGTAGAGAGTGAAAAGAAGATAGACGAACTATGAATCGAAGATGCTTCGATTAATGTGAGGGGTGGTTTTACTCGTGTTCCATGATGCCTTTGATAACCTTGGCTGGGTTTCCGGCGACAACAGTGTGCGGAGGAACATCTCTTGTGACAACGGCACCAGCGCCAACAGTTGCGCCAACGCCGATCTTAACGCCAGGACTATTTAAGCGATGAGAGTTAGCCGCGTTCGCAATTTCCGAGGGCTCATAAGAGGTTGACTTACAGGATGGTAACGTTTCCTGCGATCCAGCAATCTTCTTCAATGATGACTGGCTTTCCAAACTCGGGGCCCTTGGTTCCATTACGAGTTCGCGGGTTGAGAGGGTGGGTTCCAGAGTAGATATTGACATTTGGCCCGATGAGGGTTCGGGCTTTGATGGTAACCTAGTCTGAAGGTTAGCGATCGGCTTGTTCAAACCTACGCGAAGTATCCTTACCTGACAAGTGTCTATGATTGTGCAGCCGAAGTTGATAAAAACACCAGGTCCAAGGGTGATGTTATATCCGTAATCACACATAAATGGTACCTCGATCCAAGGCTCCTCGTTGACCGGATATACGGGATCCTGTAGGCCAAGATTCTTTCTAAGATGGGCGTTGACAATTTCGCTACCCCACGCGCTACCCTGCGGGCCGCGTGTTCCGGCGCTCGGCCTGAAAATCTCCATCTGCAGTCGAAGCTTTTCCTCTCGTGAAATACACAGAGTAGGGTTTGCTGCATTGTTGAACCTCCAGCAGGCAGCACGGCATCGTTCCCGTTCTTCGATGAGCTCAGGCGTGAACGCGTGGAATAGTTCGCCATTGAGCATTCTCTCCTTCTCAGTGGACGAGGAAAACCTTTGTGGGAGTGGTGGCTGAGGCGGGACTCGGGGACCGGAGAACGGCGATACCTGAGGCTGCGTCTTAGGCAGCTCAGGAGCCGTCAGCGCCTGCAAGACCTGAGAGTCTCGTCGAAGCGGTTGCGACTGTGGGGGAGGTGCAGGGCCCGAAAGGGGCAGGCCGGTCGCGCCGAAAGGCTTTGGTTCAGGTGGAAGAGTGGTCTGCGGGACAGTGGGCTGAGAGGGCTGATGGCGGCTGTAGTCCGGGGGAGGGAGAGTCTGGTGAAAGATGAAGTTGAGCATCGAGCCTTGAAGATCCAGGAGTTAGAAGACACTTACAGCTGGACGGTCAGCTGGCCGCATAACGGGAGCAGTAATAGTAGCAAAGCTGGTATTAATAGGGGCTGGACCGTTTGCCAATATCGAATCAGCTTGTTGGCCTTGAGTAAAGAGAGACCCGGATGTACCATAGTCTTTGGACCCGACGACGTCGTTATATGGTTGTACGCCAATGATACGCAGCGGTCCCTGGAAAGGATTCTTACCAGTATAACCTTCACATGGAAATCCACCCCGTTTGCAATTGTTGCCTATTCGATTAAGATGTCAGATTATGCCCGAAATTTGTTAAGTATGCCAAACGGCATGAAGCCAAGCCGGAGGTGCATGGAGCTACTAACATGCGGGTTTTCCCTCGTCACATTTCTTCTTCCTGCGCCGGCACGTGATGCAGCCAGTCTTCGTCCTGTTGCTAAAGATGCGCTTTCTCTTTGTCTCCGGCTGCCCGGGAGTGCGGTTGACGCCGTTGGTCGGCGTCATGCTCGGAGACACGTTCGCATCGTAGCTACGAAGATGATCGTTCTGAGGAGTGCCTTGCAGCTGCTGGACATGGGCTTCGAAGTTTGCGGGGTCGCGATTGCGCATGTCCTCGAGCTTGGCAGCTTCCTCACTGGCCCGCTGAGCGATATGCTCATTGGCATGACGATCTGGCATCTCATCACGGCCTCCCTCGTTTCCGGCATCGGCCATACGTATGTCGTTGGTCATCGGCATACTATGGCCGTGGTACTGAGGATGGACGATATCACTCGACATTTCTCGGTGGCCGTACGCCTCGACGCGGGCACCAGGATCGGAAGAATTGGATCTCTTCCGCTTCTGGTGCGTGTAGCTTTCCGGGCTGCCGGATTGATGGCCCAAGGGCAGTCTATCGGCAGCCGCGTGTATGTACTTCGGGTCGTGGTGGGAGTTTGGCGTCACGGGAGACTGAAGATTGGAGTTGGAGAGGTCACTGTGGTCACCGGCGTCCTCGTCGCCGCTGCCGGACTGCGAGGCGTGTGAGGCCGTCTGACTACGGTGGGTGCTGTTGGTGACGTGTGCGATGTGATTGTGGCTGTGGCTTTGGTGGGAATTGCTGTGGGAGTGCGACGCCGCCTGTTGACCGGGGCTGGTCGTCGGCGCGGGCACAGGCGGAACCGGAGCTCCAACTCGGATTGTTGTCGACGACGAATCGCCGGATCTCGAGTTCCCGTTGACGGCGGTGAAGGTGGAGGTGGAACCGGACGACGATGTCTCGCGATGGTGAGCGCCGGTTCCGTTGGCTGAGCCGTTTGGTTTATTGCTGCTGTCCTCGGCGGTTGGCGACATGCTTCGCGCGGTTCTGGGTGATGGCCCTCTCAAAGCTGCCGCTGCTGTTGTTGCTGCTATTCTTCTTCTTACTTCTTCTTCGCCCACTTCAACCTCGACTGCGTCCACGCGTCCTGGTCTACAGAATCCTCCCCTACACCAGATACACACCTACAGAAACGCGCCGAAAGCCTACGGGCTCGGTGCTCTCACGCTCCAGGTTTGTGGTCCCTTTGCAACTTGGCGAGAGTGTCGGATTAACGAGTATCGCCGCAGGAAGCACGGCCGCGTAGATCTCGAGTGTCGACGATGGAGATTGGCCAACGTGGATTCAACGAGGGGGGAAATGTGGAGGAGACGTTATGGCGAGCGGCGATAGTGCTGATATGGCGATGCGTCTGGCGGAAAGAGCCGCGAGAGTTCCCAGGCGATATCCAAGGTTGGTCGATGCGATTTAGAGTCTGGCGGTTGAGGGCAAAGTTTATATCCGCCTGGGGGTCCAGCGGTGTCTGCCGCGTGGGAGGAGGAATTCGAATACACCGGGGCAAGATCGCCGGACTCGGGTCGACGTTTGTCTAGGACAGGGCCGGTGAGCGAAAAGGGAAAACGCACAGAGCCAACGATTACGAAACCGAAGATGTCGAAAGAAGGAAGGAAAGGGAAGGCAGGAACGAACGAGGGTAAAAATATATATTTAAACTGTTCGGCGGGACAAAAGGGCAAGGTAGTGACCGAAGAGAATGCGAAAGAGGATGGCTGCGGTCCAGGTGGGCTTCAGGCGCGCTACGGCGAGATGACCGAGAGCTAACGACACCAAAAGGTCTTCTGATAGGATTCCCCAAGCGACGGCCGGAGCAACTAACACGTAACAACTGCCACGATAAACGCCAACGGGGATATCAAAAGTCAAGAGACCGAGCTGCTGCGAGCGAGACCGTCCGGGAAACCGAAGGAGGAGCCTAACAAAGGAAAAAGAAAAGGATGCCGAAGCCTGAAAAGCCAATTGCAGGTATGTACGACGGATGACGGATCTCAAGCGTGAGGGCAAGAAGGAAGCACCTTTTTGCGCTCACCCTTGATCCCGATGCGAGGGAAGGAACCGTCGAGGGGGAGGCCGAAACCCTTTCTTTTTTTTATGGGATTTTAATCTTCTAATTCTCCGATAGAACAGGCAAGAAGGAGAAGAAGAGGAAGAGAAGAGGAAGAAGGAGGAGGAGGACCTGGTGATATTGGGCCCCAGCCCGATAGAAATTGCTGGTCAATGACAATGGGCTTATTGTTGGACCTGTGGGCGGGCGGAGAGCGGTGGGAGCCGACTTTGCTAACGCAATGGCAAGGGCGTGCCGACAGAAAAAAAGGAAACATGAGAGATACCAGCGGCAATTTTTCATCTGCAGGCTAACCACTCGCCCATTTTTTGCTCGTGGCCGCCCTTGTCCGCCAGCCCAGGTCTGGGATGCGCTGATTGGCTGTGCGAGAGCCGAGTGACAACCGGCTTGACGAGGGGACGACGCAAAACCAGGCAGATTGGGAGGGCTGGGCTCGCAGGATTTTGCAGGCCACAGGCCGCTCGCTCGCTCGTCTCGTTTTATTTTTGCTTTCTCGCCCGTCTCCTCTGCTCGCCGACAGGCCTGGGCGGGGTGGACCATGTTTCAATGGATATCCCAGGTCCGCCCAGAGGTCGGGATGGAAATAGAAAGCCGCAAACAGTCGCCCTTTCCATGACCCTCGAGCGAGCCCTTGCCATTTGACAGCCCTGGCTTCTGTGCCTCTTCTCCTCCCCTCGTTCGTTCGACTCGGTGCAGCAGGCCGAGGCGCCCACCGCTGGCTGGCTCTTCCTGCCCGTCTGCGGTGCAGTGCGTGTAAAGCTGCAGTATTCGGGGTGGACGAGGGGAAGGTCGCACTGGTGGAGCTGTTGCCCAACTAGCGTGCAGGGGGGAGGGCAGATAATCGGCTCTTTCTCTCGCGCGGTTCTTTTCTTGCATGTTCGTCGTCTCGCATGCTTGTTTCCTTTTTCTCCCAAGGGCGTCGTCGTCTGGCAAAACTACCGGCGGCCCAATTCAGTGGCCCACCGCCGCTAACAGAGGGAGGGAAAGAAAGAGGCAAGGTCGGTTCCCGCTAGCTGGCTTCTTTTCCTCTCCCTCTGCCGACCATGGAGCTCTCGTGAGGGCAAAGTCATGCATATTGGGGAAGCCTCTCAACGCGGAAAGTACAAGATGGGCCGTGCGGAAGAGTCGCTCGATCGAGCGCTCGACGGGGTGATTGATCTGATGATTGCATTGGTGAAGAGGACCAATGATATTGGCCGATTGGCCAGGTGATTGTGGATACGCTCGCTGATAAGGCTGAAAATAGCGGTCAAAGGCGACAACAGAGGAGAAAACAAGGGCCTAAAACTGGGCTGGCAGGCCGGCGCAATCACATTAACACTTACAGCGATGCTTAATTAACGAGGTCGCAAACTCAAGGCAGAAGCGCCGGAGCGTATCCTAAGAGGAACAAGAACAGGCTTCGAACAGTCGGATTGGGGATGCGTGCGCTTCGTATCATATACCACCAGCCGCCTCGTCTGGTAGCGTCGGCCGTTAAATCGATCTCCTTCAAAATCTGGAGCTGAGCGTAATGTCGAGATGGAATTGGAATTGTCCGCAGCTTGGCCGAGTCGGGTGTCCGTATGTGGCAACAAAGTTGGATCTGTTAGGCGGCTATTGGAGCAGCAAATGCTGGGGGTGAAGTCGGATCTCGACGATTTAAAAGCTAGAGGGTCAGCAAAAGAGGTTCGTTCGCAAGTGGAGGAGTAAAAGCCGCGGGCTTTTGGCTTT
This sequence comes from Drechslerella dactyloides, assembly GCA_020064725.1. Classification (NCBI taxonomy): domain Eukaryota; kingdom Fungi; phylum Ascomycota; class Orbiliomycetes; order Orbiliales; family Orbiliaceae; genus Drechslerella; species Drechslerella dactyloides. The sequence continues at coordinate 676,207 of JAGTWJ010000008.1, read as the reverse complement.
TACGGCGGGTGTTTTGCTTATATACGTAATTATACCCACGCCAGCTAATGCTCACCTCAGAACGGACTAACGACAGCGTCTCTTGTTAATTTCGACAGCCAGATCGATGCAATATGAACTCATCCATAACCTGTTGACAATCTCGCTAGCTCCAAATGGTGTCCGATCCCTTGCGTCCATACGACAAGGAAACTAACTCGCAGATGGCAGCAGCCAGAGAATGGAAGGCTGAGACGCCTCGCCAAAAAGCGAAGCGTCCAAGGCGCGCACAGAAAAAAAAAAAAAAGCAAGCTCTGGGCTCTGTTGCATGGGTCATCTCCAGACATCCGCGCGAAAAAAACTAGCCCTGGACTGAAGACCTCAGGCCTTAAACCGTTTGTCGAACACAGTATTATCCTCCGTGCTGGGAGCCTTAAGCTTTCTGCCGAAGCGTAACCGCACATACAGCCACGTCTACAAGAACGACGCGATCTCAGGTACATATGTACTCACCAAGGTACATAAAAATATGCTTCACGAAGTAGCTATGTTACTCAGTGAATGCATTTACCAGCAACCGAGACTGATGAGATCGAATCGTTTCAAATTGCGTGTCTGCACCAGACATGCAAGCGCATGGGCCGTTGGATGTGCTGTACCTATACACGACATGCACTTGCCTTTTGAGTACCATGCACGCCAAAGGTTTGCTTCAAGCTACAAGCAAGTGACCTTTCGGAACACCCCCATCGAACGAGCCTGAATCAGCAAATCGCGGACGTCCGGACGAAGAGGCAGGCAGGCAGGCACCGGCACGGCAGCCGCAGACTGACTTGTCTGGAACCAGCTCTTTCTTTCCCAGCAATCGTTCTTGGTATGACAAACAGCGGCCTGGCAAATCAGGTAGCCCTTCTCTGTTACACAAGGTCCTGAGCCGACTGAAAAGAAGGCGGTTCGTGGTTCCCGTACCGCCCTGCTAACTGGCTGGATACCATTTCTTGCACCCGACTTGGTCTTCGCAAGGGTACCATTTTCTGTACCCAAGGAACAATATAGATGAACTTTAACCGGCCCCCCGTATACTCCGACAACGGGCCCCCCAAACTTGAAGTCTGGAAAAATCATATGCATCCGGCTTGATATTCGCTCTCCGAGGCACATAAACCGCAATATGCAGTCCGTACGTAATGCGATCGCTTCCCACCTTTCGATTGAGGCCAGGCACGCAGGCCGGTTTGAGTGGCAACTGGCAAGTCCTCACGAGAATTTGCCGCCCTGTCTGTTCGAGGTCATCGGATGGACGCCTTCCTCCTGACGAAACGTGCTTCGAGCAGACGAGACGAGGAGGCCAGCTCGACAGACGGCCCTGACTTTTCGCAGCATGATAGTTCCACCTTCCTTTCTCTCTCGATGAAGCGGAAAGTAATCAAAAAAACGTCAGCCCACCCAGGATTCTCCCCGGAAACGTCAAACTGAACAATTGCCATTGTCTTCTTTTCGCTAATCTCTGAGACTCAGTTTTATCCTTTCTCTCCTTTGTCTACTTTGTCTACTCGCCGGAACCTTGTTTTATTTCCGCTCGCATATTGAGCATCATCATCCCTTGCTAGACAAAGAGAGGAGTGTGTATGCGAGTTCCGAAGGTGCTTCCCGAACCAGCCGGCCGCCCATCCGCCGCTGCTTGCGACCCTGCTATTATAGGTCGTCCGGCGTCGCGGCCGTTTCCACCCGAGCGTATCGTAAACGTCTCTGCGTCCTGCGCTCTTACAGGCGTCGATACACCGTCGCGTAAGGATGCTTATACGGGCTTGGGGCGGGTTTCGAGGCCAGGCCGGCTGCAGGCCGCTGCGGCTTGGTCGCTTTTTGCGTTGCGTTGTGCCCAGCGGCGAAACGGACAGGCAGCGATTCCTGCTAAGAGCGTAACCGCGGGAAATGGCCTGGGCGCAGGGCGGTTCAAGACGCAAAAAGAAACCACCGTGCGCTCTGGGCGCTGCGGGCCTCATCCATCACGACCTCGATGATCGAACGAGTGGCGAGTATGAGGTGCAGGTCCGTCACCCCCTCAAATGCTCGATCCCTCCCGCTCATAGGCCAGTCTGCAAGCTAAATGTTTCTGCAGAACGCATAGTCGATGCGCAGATACTGTGCTTCCAGCCCACCGTCTCGAACGAACGAACGAACGAACGAGCGGATGACGGCTCGCTCCTAGCCTGTTGGGTGTGCAGGAAAGGGAATGGGGGTGCCGTCTGCCTGACGAATGCGCTTACTCCGGTGTGTGCAACCGCTTCTGCATTCCAAGTCATTCCTCCGGACAGTCGCTGGACGAGGAAGATCCCTGAACGCTGCTTCTCAGTGGAAGGTTGATCTTGTGATCAGAAGCGAAAGAGTCGACGACGAGGAGAGCCTAAAATTAATATCTCATGCAGCTTATCAGCGACATCGCTGTCGTGCTTTGGGCTTTCTGTTCAGCTCCTCCTCGGGAACTGCTACGTCTATTTCACCGACTGGCCGGCAGGGTACCCACACCCGGGCGATTATTTTGTCGCAGCCAGCGGCGGGAAAACATGCCGGGCTCACCTGATCTTGGCCAGTCCCCAAGTTTGTCCAACAATCCGCCCAGAACCGAGCTGGGCATCGCTGATACGAGCTGACCAGACGAGATGCGCTGATGTATGCATGCAACATCCAACCGGCCACACCCCATGCACCGCCTGCTCGACAACCCCCAAGGAGGCTGGAAATTCTTTGCGAGCCGTGAATCAGACCGTCGAATCCTCGCATCCTCCTGATCAACCCATTTACGTGACCACAGCCGCTAAAGTTCGACGGCGATTAAAGGTCGTTCGAAGTTATCGCTAGCGCCATTGCTGTTATTTGACTTTTCTTAGACCCTCGAGGTTCAAGGTTTAGAGCGCACCCGAGCTAGTGTGTGTTATATGTTATTTCGCCCGCTTATTCGTTTGTCGCGACTCTTAGACTTCGGGGATGGCTCGGAGTCTCCCCTTCTCGTCCACTCAAAGGGGGTGGCACTCCTTGTCGACGATACGTTTTGCCGATGTCACTACACTGAGGTCACGAAAGCCTTTGCACAGCCATGTTTCAAACAGAAGCGGCCTAATTTCGGCATCTGGCAATGAATGGGTAGCAGTTAACCCTCTTCGAGTTGCTCATACGCGGTGTGTTTAAGCGCAGGCCCACTATGCGTCGTCAGCTTGAATTAGCGTCCCTCAAATCCGAAAATAATCCCCTCAATGCAATCTACGAGTTGCCGTTGTCGTACACATATTCTCATGTTCGTAACAAATTACTGTCGGTTGGTGGGACGTGGGACCCAAAGCAAACTGGCGTCTCTTTTTTGGGGTTGAATTCACCCAAAATTCCACGGGCCGGACGTGTGCAGTTGGGTGGAATCAACGGGTAGCCGGGTGTTAGCGCCCTTTCGCTGGCCCATTCATCTCGAGATATCTCGGGCAGCCGCTGTTTGGAAAGGATCCGGATTCGTGCCCAGATCAGCGAACAACTTGGACACTGGCCATCGTGAAAATATGTCTATTCTTGGTTGACATAATGCTTCCAGCAGATCGATACGACATGACAAGGGGTCGTGGTTTGGGGGTGTGCGACCTTTGTAGACGGCTGCCAGAGTTGGGGCCGCCTCGATAGCTATAGCGCTTCTCCAACGCTCGCGTCCATTCGCACGGGTCTATTTCTTCCGAGTGTGCCGTTTGGGAGTCCGTTCGGACCGTGCTGAAAAATAGAGAGCGCGGATGTCCGAAAGCGAAGGGAGGGCATGAGCAAAGACGGCTGGAATTCATTTCGCGTGCTTCGTCGGATGCATCACACTGTTTCAAACATCATGGCAAAGTCGCCTAGGCAAGGCAAGTGACCCGTCTCCAGCGCGCCTAATGCTGATTGCCTTTAACTGCCCCCAACCGAATCTGGCCCATTCTCGCCCTCCTGAACGAAAATCAGATCTTATCTCACGCCTCTTAAGTGATCTAAGCGCTGGCCAGGCAGCCTTGAAAACCCGACAGCTCCCCAGGCTAGTATTCCTGGCCCAAGGATCGTGCGCCATTAATTTTAGAAGTTAACGTGAACTGACCTGGGACCTCAGCCAATAACCTTCCCGGAAGGTCCCTGATACCCTCGACCGGACCGCGATCACTAGCTCGATTTGGGTCATACACCCTTCGACCGCTGTCAGCCGCTATGCGAAGAGGCAACTCTTCGTAGATGCTTTCCTGCTGCATGAATCGACGGCCCCTCAGCTTCCGCACTGGTTAGTTTTAACCTTGTGAGCGCTTGGGGTTAATCCGTGGGAACTCAGCTGAGCACGTTTATTACTGAACCCTATTAAACAATGCGATCAGGGAGTGCGGTCCCTTGACTTTGTGCGATACCTGTTATCGAAATAATAGAAGGCATTCAGCTCCGAACAGGGGCCCGGGCTGTACGGATGCAAATGGACGTAAGTGGGCGAGTCTCCTGCGCATGTCTTACTCGAAAGAGATGCATGCCTGTCTCTCGCAGTGCCGCAGGGAAAGCCGACTCGCAAGCATCCGCAGTGATTTGATCGAGCATGTTACGCACTTATGCAGCCGCGGCACAGAGTCGGCCGCGAGTGCTCTCAAGGTTTCAGGACGCTGGCGGTGGGCAGATGACCAGCTCCACCGCCCGATAAGAGTCAAACCCTTGGCCAACGCAAAATCGACCACGTTGGAGGGCGAGCGCAGGCGTGCGGATGTGCTCACAATTTACCCATCCTCGCTGCATCGCTCGACCTGTTGGATACGAATTGGATGATCATAAGACTATCGCCTGTACGGCCTTCGTGTTGGACAGGGGTGGCGGATACATCGAAGCTGCCTGGCGGTCGAGCGTCGTCAAATGTCACGTCCTGCTCGGGATTGTGCATCGTGTTGGTTGGCCGTATTTGTCTGTCTGCAAGGCTTCTGCCGCCACAAAGTATTCTAGTCTGGCGGAATCAGGAAGATTTCGTCCATTTTTAGTGCGTCAAGGGCCGTTAGTCTCTGGACCATCTCATTTTCAATCCTCCTCATTTGGAGCAACTGACTTGAGTATCGGCAAGAAAATTTTTCCTCTCGTTTCTCTCAGATGCAAGATGGTGCTGTGCCACCAGCGTGCATGGAGTGTGCCAGCCCTGGACGCAGGCTTACCAACATCGAAAGTACATGTACACTCCTGCGCTCCATTCGATCACTCAAAGACAAGCAACTTACAGATATTTTTCGAGCCTTTCCGAGTGCGTAAATGTACATGCCCTCGTTAGGGTGAGGTGTCCATCGCTCGACCGATGCGAAAAAAGATCCCCTTCCGAGGCTCTGGATTCTGGGTTCGATCAGATACGGCTGGTCTATCTTACCCGTATTTCCGGAAATGCCTGAGCGAATGCTCTCTTGTCACCGTCTAACTAAGTGGTCGTATGAACGTAAAAATTATATAACACTCAGAGAATGGGGGGGTACAGGAATTGGTACCCATGCAAAGACCAAGTCGGGTACAGAAAATGGTACCCTTGCGAAGACTAAGTCGGGTGCAAGAATTCGTACCCATGCGCAGACTTAGTCGGGTGCAAGAAATGGTATCCATGCAAAGACCAAGACGGATGCAAGAAATAGTACCCATGCATGCGAAGACCAAGACAAGTCCACTTCCAACATTCTCGGGCAGGTGGGCCAAGACGTAGTTGCGAGGCTACCAAATATACAGGCCCTATCCTACGATGTGTCAACGAGGAGCAGCCAAGGACGAAGCGTAGAATACCACATCGGATCAACCATTTGATAATTACCCGGATGGAGACTCATTCTTGATCATCTTGGGGAATACAATCGATGATAGATAGCTAGGTCCACCTATGAGCTCCGCCTACTGCTTAAATTTCCGTTGGAATACAAATTCTATGATCCTGAGATGGGAGGTGCATTATGTCATGCTGATGCATCTCTAGATCCACATCATCACTCGCTCGAGCGGCTGATTACAATCGAGCTAGCTCTGGACTGGACTAGGATTCAGAGACGGGGTCACACCGCACCCCCCGCTTACTCGCCGTAATGAACAAGACAGCCGAAGCACACTTTGCCGCAGCCTAGCAAGCGATTAATTGGACACCTCTGCCAAAGGAATTTACCGCCCCTCGGCAGACTCTCCTCCCGCTGACTCCTCACCCCCATACGGAACCAATTGGGCCCTACGATCGGAGCTAGCCCCAAAATTATATCTGGCTACACCCCATGGTACCCCCATGCACCCTGGCCAGTATTGCGACGCGAAATTACCAAATACGACAGGTCGCGACGTTTTGGAAAAAAAGCGAAATGCTCCCACGTCTCGATTACATATGAGCATCATGGATCCCTATACGAGATGCCACCGCGTTAGTTATGCGACACCGCCACGTGCGTACGTACGAATGTGGCCGACTCCCTGTATACTCCCTGTATACTAATCACGCTATACGAGCTGGCTAGATGAGGCCCGAACGAACAGCGAACAGCGAACGAACAGCGAACGAACAGCAAACGAACACCATGCGAACAGTGTGCGAACACCATGCGAACAGTGTGCGAACACCATGCGAACACCATGCGAACACCATGTACTCACAAGGACACAGTACGTCTTTCGGCCGGCATCTACCGCGCCGCTTCTCGAATGCGCTGTCAATCGGGGCCTACCGGCCGATGACGAACACACCGACATTCCCCATTCGCGCCTGACGCCATCTCTGGGATCGATCAGATGCCGAATTACGTGACAGCGATCCGCTAGCTGGGTAAATGCCTACATGTGGGATGAGGCAGCTGAGCAGCAGGGAGGTTAGTTAGCCCGCTCACTTCTTCACTCGTTCGTTCGTTCATTCAGCCGTAAACGTTGGCTGGCTGGTCGGCGTCCGTATCGTATTGACCATATCGTTACGGCACATAATATTCCCACGTACTTCGTACATACCTTCCGTGGGATGCCAAATGCAGGCTCTGTGCATGCACATGCAAGGATTGCATCCCACCATGGCAGCGGCACCGCTTCCTCGGCTTTTTTAGGACTGGAAACTAGCGACTTGGGAAGTATCCATCCTGCGCGTGCGCATGCGGTTGGGTCGCCCTCCTTCCGGAAAGAAGTTCCGTGTTGGAAATCGAGCCGTAATTAATTGTGACTTGGATGTTTGAGAACACACACGGAGGACCGGACCCCCCGTGGGCGTTCGAGCGCGAGCTCCGTGACTTTCTCCCGTATATTTGTAGAAACAACCCCAGATAGGCGATAAATGACTACATGTATGTATTTATGCGCTACTTAAATGTAAATTGAGCCCAACGTGCAATTAATTGATCAGAAGATAGGATCGCAACTGTTAATGTTGGCAGATGCAGGGCCGAGCTCTCGATTCCGGAATTCACGTTCCCGTGTGCAACTCGACTGTGCATGTCCTGCTACAAGCAAGGCTGCAGTTTGCTCTTCCATTGATCAATGGGAATGTATCGCGGACAACAGGATCCGTAAACCCGGCTGGCTGGCCTGGGGTGGTCTCGAGCACTTACCGGGACCGATTTGGATGCTTTATAACCTATTGCGATAGCATTCACTGCATCGTTTTGCATATATGATGTTGAGAAATTTGTAAGTTGATATGCAATCAAGTCATGACCCGGATCCGCGGCCGGATAACGCGGCCCCAGTTGCATTGGAGTAATTGGCGAGGCTGCAATGTTATACAGCATATAACATCGGTGGTTGTTTCAAGCCTATCGGCAAGGAGACATCGGATCCGCGAAGCCACCGCTCCCCTTGATGAGATGTTATTTTTCCAGGACGACTTTATCGCATGCGCTGTCGAAAAGCACGGTTGGTTGCGCACAAACGTAGGCATGTGTCCGTGTCAATTTTCTCGGCTCGATGTGGAGACCATGGTTGCACAGCCTTGGAAACCGGTATTACTGGCCGTGCGTAGTTTTATCGCGGGCCCTTGCTTGCGGATTGGGCCATGGGTACATATACCTGTCGCTGTGCGTAGCACAGGCGACCCGCGCTAGCAAATTCAATCGCGGGATCACCGATATCCAGCAGTAATTATTATGCGCTCTATATATATAGGTAAGAAGTAGCCAAGAGATTATATATCGCCACTCCCTTACCTAGACCCACTGTAAAAACTTAAACATGGTGTCGAGTAAACGAATTCTCGTCCAGCATATCTTCGTACGAGCACGCCTCAAGTTTCACATTCAGCAGCGGCTTTCAACCTCGTCACAAATCGCCGCCAGCATCCAACTTGTTGGACCCTGCGTACATTGCAGGGTATACCGCGAGCTGCAGACGCAGACGCAGACGCACGCCCTTTAAATTCTCGCCGAAATTTATCCCGACCAGAATAAGTAGACTTGTAACACAGCCCATCGAGTTAGCTGCATGTGCTGGCATGGTATGGGGCATATCCAACATGCGGTTTAGGACTCCAACATTACTTCGCTCAAGGGCAGATATATCATATCGATCAGCGCAATTGCAAATCATATACGATACGGATCCGTACGTCCTTACAGTTAACGTTGTGATCTTGTGTTATGAGGCCCGCCCGGAGCGTCGACAAATTGCCGCACGTATAGTAAAAATTAAATTGACCTTGAGAAATACCCCGAGTTATATCATCCTTGCATGTTTCGAGGCTCGTTCCAACATGCGCGGAACTACTCTACTTTCTGGCTGTTGGAGGAATTCTAGGTATGTACGATGTGATATCACACGAGAGCTTGCGATTAGTTTGGACGTGAAGCCATCTGTTTGTATTCAACCCGTGTCAGTTTTGAAATTCTCACTGGGAGTAATCTGTGCTATCGAGGCCGTTAGTGAAATTAGTACTTTATACTGATATACACGAAATTTAAATCAAGGTCTGACCGCAAACCACCGAGTCGGATCGCGGTGCACGTTACCCGAGAGCCCAGGTACCGGTAGCGGAAATCGATCTCACCCGGGAACCTGGATATCTCAACCCGGCGTCCCAGTTTCGGAGACGAGAAGTCAGACGTCTGATTCGCAACCAAGGATCCGCGCTTACTATTTGCTGGAGTTCTGCTCGGTGTTTTTTGTGACTCGGGCAATACGCTGTGTGCTGGCCCGAAAGCGGGCTGCCGGGTGGTGTGCGGTTGTGCCTAAATCGAAGCTAAAAGGAATCCAAGCTGGGTCATCGATTACCAAGAAACCCGATGTTGGAGTCGGATGGAATTGCCGCCGAATCAGATCGCTCGGTATACGTTGCGACTTAAAAGTTGGATCGGACCACGGGGCTGGATTCTTTTTGTGTCGAGCTAGTGTGACCCAGGAGTGGGAGTGAGACGGGTTTCGCGGATCCGTCGGAAACGAGCCTCGCGCACGGTCGACCTCTGACTCAGTTGTCCGCTCCACCTCATGTAAGCTAAGACTCGGCGAACCAGAGCTAGTTCGGAAGTTCTCGTGTCTCTCGTCCAACACCAGGCTTGACTTTTCTGATCTCCGAGGCTGGAAATCTCAGGTCATCTCGCGGGCCAGGAGCATTTCATGAATTCAAGTGTGTACCTATGTAGATGTACTTAGGTCTTCATAGGTATTCAGATTTGGTTGGAGCTGTACGTCGGTGTATATTTCTGGGACACATAACACAACCAGCTAGCTCCGGTACGCTTCACACCGAATTTGGCGTGCGAATGCTGCTGTATATAATGGCTGTGGTTTGCAATTTTGGAGAACCGGCAAGTCCGCGTGGAGTAGTGGTCATCTCGCCAGAATCACAGCTGAGCCGGAGACTCTGGATATCGTCGGTTCGAACCCGGCCGCGGACATGATCGATATTTTTTGTATCCTATTCTGCGGCGGTGCGGTCCTTACGGCTGCATTCTTCTTTTTTTTATTTGGTTTCCGTGCGGGTGTTCCACGATCTGTGTTGCAACGTAATCTTCGTTGTATCTCTAGCTGATGATTGACTCGAGACAACTCCCGATTACCTAATCGCAGACTAACATTCTGGCTTGTATCGGGGTTTCTACGTAGCCATTGATGTAGTCCCCATTGGGTCATATAACACCTAAGAGCAATTGGGGCCCGGCTGTATGCAATCGTAACTCAGAGTGAATGAGAATTGGTAGCGAGAATGGCAATCGGAATATCGCGAAGATTCAATGAAGCTATTGAAAGCAAGGCATTTGCAACACCTCATAGCCTACATCAAGCCTAATATACTCTATGATGAGGGTTGCTTCTTCATTTTTGGAGGAGAAGACCGCTGTAAACAACAATATGCTCGGCCTAAACGCATGTGGTTCTCACAAAGAAATGTTGCAGAATGTTGCAAAACGTGCGTTGCGAGGCTGCCACGTGACGCCGGGCCGGGGCCAATGGGAGCCGTCCGATTTCGTCTGTGACGGCATGCATTGGCCACCCGCCACCACCGCAGCTCGACGTCCGCGACCTCACCTCCTCGGCCTCGCCATCGCCTCTTCGCTTCCATCCACCGTCCACCGGCAGACCAAGCCATGGCGTCGATAATACCCCGACGCGTCTTGACTGCCCGAGGCGCAGTTTCGGCCCTCATCCCGCGAGGTACATACAAACGTCCCCCACCGCCTTCGCCAAGCTTATCGAGCAGGAGCCACAGGACTCCACTTGAAATGTCGTAGAGTCGGATGCTAACAGATGTGTCAATTGGATCAGCTTCACTGGTGCCCGCTACGACGGCGACATATCCTCTGCGATCGAAACGCGATGCCTCGAACCTCACTCCCGCCGGAATGAGCGTCGTTCCCAGGAAGGAGGTCCCACTTCCGAGCCAGCAGAAGCCCGAAGGCGTTGTAGACTACGCCCTGTGCGTACCTCTTTACCCATACATGACCTACGTGCCGCGATGACTGACCGTTGCCTGTATCCCATCCAGAACAACCCTCGACGCCATCGCCAATTGGGCGCGTCAAGGCTCCCTCTGGCCCATGACCTTCGGCCTCGCCTGCTGCGCCGTCGAAATGATGCACCTGTCAACCCCGCGCTACGACCAGGACCGTCTGGGCATCATCTTCCGCGCGTCCCCACGACAGTCGGACGTGATGATTGTCGCGGGCACGCTGACGAACAAGATGGCGCCCGCGCTGCGGCAGGTGTACGACCAGATGCCCGACCCGCGGTGGGTCATTTCCATGGGCTCGTGCGCGAACGGCGGCGGATACTACCATTACTCGTATTCGGTCGTGAGGGGGTGCGATCGCATTGTGCCCGTGGATATCTATGTGCCTGGGTGTCCGCCGACGGCGGAGGCGCTGATGTACGGGATCATGCAGCTGCAGAAGAAGATGCGGAATACAAAGGTATGTTATTTGTACAGTTGTTGTATTTTCCGGTTGGATGGTGCTAATTTTGTGGGACTAGATTACGAGAATGTGGTATAGGAAGTGATGTTTGGGGGATATATCTGAAATATTCTTCTCCTTCCTTGCTTGCTGCCATCCGCTCTACCGACTGGGAAGTGGGTAGATGATGAGCAGGCGGCTCCTCACAGCTTCTATTCGGCCGGGCATGGTGTAAATAGTGCAAGGTTGCGTTTGCAAGCGCGTCTGTAGTATATCATATCATATGCATCCAAAATGCAAGATCACACTGAACGGTTCTGGGGCGTCATTCCCTGGATCCAAGGCTTCATCTCTTCTAGCGTGTCTAGCGTAGGCATCAATCTAAATATATTGTCTAACCAACTCGTTAAAGAGTCATCTGTATACGACTGAATGCACTGATATCCGGTCTGGAGGGTCTTGCACCCATATTTCTCTAAGGCTTCATTCGAACTGTTAAAAAGTGCATACAAGTTGATTATCAAGTGTATACACGCATCAATAGCCAGCCAGGCTTAAGTTCGTGCGCCTGATAAGCCCTTGTATGCGGAGAAATCTTCTTTCAAATATTGCGTACCAGTAAGTAATAATTCTCGATGGCGCGAGACAGGAATTGTCTCATAAACCAGACTGCCAGTACCGAAGAACATCTGGCGATCTAGAGCCAAATAATCAATTGCATAATATAGGGAGGCTTTCAAATTCCATGACATGTGGGATTATACATTGAGAAGAGAAGGCAATTTATCCAAATATAAAACCTCGTATCGTATCAGCTATGTCCCCAAAAGGTAGTTCTGCTCACTGGCGGGCTCCCTATGAGTATCGTTGGTGTAATGCCTAACGTCAGGTCTTGAATTCGAATATTTGTAGAGGTTCAGAATACTTTATATCTCTTGCGCAATATATTATTGTACAAGGCCAAATCCAAAATCCGAAGCGGGTTTTTTGTTAGGATGGACGAATTTGAATATTCAGACTTTCTCGATATCTATCAACTGTCACGTTCAAGATACTGACCTGTTCATAATCGAGCGTATAAAATTACAAACTCGATATTTCAGATAGATGCGCCGACTTTGTCAAGCCGGGCATCCGCCATCTCGTAGAATCATGCCGACGGAATATAATGGGAGGTGATCTTGTAAGCCAAACTCTCCCTTTGCCGACCCTTGTGAACACTGTGGGTTATAAATTTAGCTTACGAGACCAACTGTACTGGAAGCAACGTTAGTAATATGAGAGGATGGCATCCATGGGGACGATGTTGTCTCTGCACAACATCAAATATCGATAGGGTTGCGCTATGATGTAGTATAAACGCATGCCAAAAGTCGATATAGCGATCGCGTAGTATACACGCTTGTAGTCAACCGCATAACGAAATAAGCCGAACGAATGCTCGAAGACAGCCGTAGAGTTCATTAAAACATCACCGCTCAGTGGAACCTTGAACCAAGTCGACAAGAGGAGAACTGCAGACGTATCATTTTCGAATTCATGGTATCAGCAAACATGAACAAAGAGAATCGCAGGAGAATGTATGTATGAACGCTCGGCGAGTGCGTGTACGAGGAATTTAATATCGGTCAGGACGCAGAGAGAGAATAGAGAAACTTGTAAAATCTGACGCTTGCATAGACGTCTAGCATGCATCGAGATAAAGCCTTCCGCATGCATGCCTGTACCCAACGCCTTACGAGCTCTCATCGATAGGACAAGCATGAATAAAGATATTGATCGATCCAATAATGCATGCGTATCAAAATGCTGCAGAAGGAAAGAAATAAAGACAATACGAGCAGTCTCGTTCATTCCTTCCCTAAGATATTTCGCCTGGCGAAAAGAAAGAAAGAAAGAAGCGGAAAACGATACCAAGAAGAAGACATGCAACATGGAGAAGTCCGCGGACGGGGTGGAAGAGAAATATGTATCTTACAAAGGTGGAGGGAAGTGAGGAAAGGGGAAGGCAGGTCGCGGACCGTCAACGCGTGCGTCTATGCTGCTGTGATGCCAAATGAACCGAGTAAGGAAAAATAAAGCCGTGGAGGCAAAAACAGCCATATCCATTATAGTGATGACGATGGCCCGACCCATATCAGACCCCCGAGAGATGCAGGAGGCGATGGAGCAGAAGAAGCAAAAAAAAGGAAACATCCAAAAAAAAATAAAAAAATTCCACGAGCAAAGAAAAAAGCAGAGAAAAAAGACATGAATGAAGATATTTCAATCAAGCTTTGATGTGCTTCGCCTTCTTAGCGCCCCTGCCATCTGTGCCCCTGTGGTGAGATGCACATGTTAGCAAATGTTCGGCAAAGTGGTAAAGCGGATATAAGCACCGAAAAAAGTGTGTCTTCTCAACATGCGATGAAATTTGCACCAGGTGGCGGGGGAAAAAAGGCAGGGGAATGACATCTTACCTCATCCTCTTCGTGCCAGCGGCTTTGACAGCCGGTTTGCGAGTGATGGTTCCTTTGACCTTCTTGGCGGCGCCGACAACCTTATCTTTGACGGTTGTCTTCCGCTTTCTGGGTGCAGCCTTTGGCTTAGTGACACCAGCGCTAGTGCTGAAGATTGTGCGCGGAGTGATAGTCCTGGTGGAGCGGCGAGTGGGCTCCGCACCGGAGGTCTTCTTCGGGCGACCAACTTTGGCTTTGGGAGCCGTGGTGGTCGTTGCCGTAGTGGTGGTTGGAGCCATCTTTACGTCGTTTTTTGCTTTTTAATTCTCCGATTCTTTTATATTTGGAGGTACGGTGGATTTTTTCTTCTTTCTCCTTGCGCGAGAGAGAAGGGTGTGAAGATGGAGGGAGGAGCAGAGAAAGTGGGATTTGGATCCGAGCGAGCTAGAGTTGTTGCGAGCTGAGGCTACGTACGTCGGCCGCCCTACCAGCTGATTTTTTGATATCGGAGAGAGAAAAAAAACCCGGGGATTTGTTTGTGAGGGATAAGGTGCGCGGGATGAGGCGACGAAAACTTAGCTCTTCTCGAGGGCGATCGATATCTGCGCGGGGAAGGAGAACGGCGATGGGAAGGTGACGTGTGAAGATGGATGCGATGGATGGGAGAGGGGCGGCGGGATTAATGGATGGAGGTGGGAGGAAAGGAAAACAACAGACGGGAGCTGGCACACCGCAACAGTCGACTCGACAGCCCGGCGGGGGGCCCTTCTTTATATAGCCCTCCCTCCGCCAGCGTAGCAACGGGGGTATACGTAGTGAATATATATCCATAGCCCTTAGTGCTCGATTATAGCGCCTGTTGACTCGCTCGCAGGGCTGCCGTGCATACGCCTGCCCGCTAAAACCAGAATATTATCACTAGCACACTGTACTGATTCTACTCCTACTATTACTATGTCGACGTCGCGTCGTCTGATGCGCTGCACCCACACCACCTTTTTATTTTATTTTAATCTAGTAGACGAATGCGGTGCAATTTTACTGCCCGAATAAAATGTTCTTTCCGCCTGTTCAAACCAGCCTCGTTTTTTTTTATTTTGGATTCGTGTTCCGGCTGCATGAATACGGCGCTCGTAGAATGGCTAGCTATGTGTTGCGCATGTAACATGAGCTCCCGTTGCAGCTTTATTCGACTTCGCGATATACAGGATATCGGGGTGTTATTGTGAATCCTATTCACTCTGGATTGCATGTACAATGTTCTCTCTGGAGCATGGCCAAAAACAGGCTTCTATTCAACAGTCATTTCGGTGCAATTCAGGCGCAGAGATGCATGTCTGTACGCATGTGCAACTCAAACGTGTTTGTAGAACAGTTCTGCGATCTGAGGGCTGGTCAGAGAATATCGTTTTCAGTACGCTAAACTGCTGTTTATAGGTATTCATTATACATCTTTTCGATGGATCAATGGTAAGATGACTCTCTCTTTACTGCGCAGTGCCTTGACATCCAGTGTGGACACTTGCGCATGCACCTAGTAGTGTAACTCGGAGACGGACTCGAGGACTCGCTCGCTAGCTGCGACTGGCCCTTCCCCACCGGGACCGGCCACCCATCCACCCCACGATCCTCAGAATAACAGAAAATGTGATTATAAGATTTTCTATAGTCCCCAAGTCGCTATAGACGCAGCGAATTCGAAAGAATGTTCGAATGCTCATAGGAATCAAATTTACAGGGATTGAAAAAGCTAACACTCATCGATCGTTAGCATTCGAGGCGGGTCGATGGACAAGTCGCAACACCAAGGTCCGGGATGCCAACAATAGTCCGCGTGGCCACGACTGACCTGCCGTCGCTGAACAGGCAGCCTCTGATAGGCGAATTCAAAATGGAACAGCCATCTGACGGCGTGAAACTCGGCACCTTTATGCCAGGATAGTCAACCATAGATAGGTTCTTTCAATTGATCAATAGACCACCCGCCCTTGCATCAGGAAAACACGTATCGTAACGTTAGATATTCAGCCAAACTGGACGGTAATATGCGATTTATGGAAATATAACAAGGCTCGGAGAATTCTGTAGAAGTTTGCCATCCCATTCATATGGACGAATGACTCTATGAGTCAATGCGATGATGCAATCTTTTGTCGGATTGGTGGCATGTATATCAGCATATCAGCTGTAGACGGCATATTCTATTCGATTCACCGCTCGCTGATGCAAGCTCGCAGCTGCCGTGGCGCACTTGCAGACATCCTCAGATGTATACATACTTCTGAGTTAACTTTCAAAACACACATTCAAACCAAGTCCGCGCACTAGCTAGCTCTGCTTCGCAAGCCAGGGCGAAATCGAACCCTCTAGTTAACGAAAACATTTCTGCACGAGACGACGAAAAGATACAGGCAAACACTATTTTCCCTTCAAAGCTCTTGTTTATTCACCCTGCATAGCAACGGCGTTTCGGATGCGACCCTTGAGCAAGCACCTCTTTCTCATAAATCTCAAAACTAGGTGTTTGCTCTTTTATCGCTCATACTAGACAGCTATAGGGACCGGGATGGATCCTGTGCGCAAACGCAACCGTCCCCCATCGTTCGCTCGCTCGTTCGCTCGTTCGGCTGCGAGCCTTAGCGCAGTCGGCTCTTGTTAGGCCAAAAAACTCAATTACCATGTATGTAGGAACCCTTTCCAGGTTTGTTAGCCGGTTGCGACGTGTACGTGGACTTGCATGCCGTGCATGAAGGACGGAAGCCGAGCTGCATGCTTCTGCTGCGGCTCCGGCTAATTAGAATCACGAGGCATTACCTAACGGGACTGTAATCTAAACTTTTGTGTGAACCCGATTCGTTCGATCGATATCTGGACGCTGACCCGGGCCCGACACTCCTGATAAGTAAAGTCCTGGAGCGTTCCCATTTTTGTTGTCCTGTCGTTGTAAACACGATAGTTTGCACATAAAAACCTAACTTGAATTGATGTCAATAAGTGATCATATCAAGCTAGCATGCGGTTCCGGAATGGCCGTATCTGGCACATGATGCCATTCTGAGGGAAAGCGCGAGTGGGGCCGTCAATGCGATCGGACCTCTGATTGCTGATTTGGTCTGGCGCTCGCGTTCTCGAGGCTATCGCTGGGAAGCGAGAATTCAATTGGGTCGGTTGGCAGGGTGTCACAAGACGGCTGCCCGTTTCGATTTCAAAAAATATCACGGAGATTGGCTCGCGGCGTGCGTTGGCCGCCACTGACTGGACAGCCGACATCCCTTACGGTATATTTCGATTGATTCAGACGTTGATTTTAACGTCTTACGCCACGGGCATTGAAGTCGGGATAATTCCCTGCACTGGGGGTGGGAAGCGTACAAGTCACTAATATGAGCTGTGTCTAGCGCATACATTTGTCATCTGTTTGTAAACAATAAGCTCATGAATGAATCAATATCATTCGGCGCAGTCAGAGCTCTCTGACTGGTCTGTCGATGTCACGCCAAGCTCTAGCATACAGGTGTACGGTAGGCCAACAGCATGCAAAAATAAAAGATCCAACCTGCGTATAGCTACCATGGTAGCGTATGCCAGCGCTCTATAGATCGAGAGGTTCAAGCCATTCGTGTAGTCAGTATAAACTAATGATTTTATATTTGTCTTCAGAGGAAGTCCTTGTTCCCCTTGAACGACAGGTGCTCGCCGGTCTGCTCCATCGTGATCACGTTCTCGATGGTGTTGATCATCCTTTTGACGGCCTCCTCGGGCGTCGCAGCTTTCATGTCGAAGTCTGGCCAGACCTTTTTCCACATTGGGAATAATTGGTCCAGGACTTCTTGAGGCACTATACCACAGAACATGTTAGCACAGTTTTGGAACATATCTGCTATACTCCCTCTTGATCACTTGAGTGCATGCTTGAATCATTTTCATGCCATATGATCACGTATAAAACAGCTACATGGGAGGTGGAACGTGAAGATGAAGCAGGAAGAGTATAAGAACGTACCAACAGAAGTCCGCTCAGTCGCCACGAATCCCGGCGACATGGACACTACCACGATCCCCTCGGGCATCAACTCCACCGCAAAGCTCGCCAATAAAAGGTTCTGCGCAGCCTTGCCGGTCGAATACGGCACTCCATGCACCCCGCCGCCGTGCTTCGCCATCTTCAAAATGCACTCGATATCACCGCTCGGCGAGGACAGCCCAACAATCTTCTTCCCCTTCCCCGCACGGATCAGTGGTAAAAATGCATTGATCGTAAGCGTAATTCCCACGACTGCCGTCTTCATAGACTCGTTCGTATCAGCCTCCAGCAGCGCGACGGTCTCCTCATCTTTGAAGGCCGTTGGCGGGAGCGAGATGGTCCCATACGAGCGGTACCCTGCCGTAAATATGAGGGTGTCGACTGCGGGTGTTATCGCCGATATGGCGGCGACGGCAGCTTTTATCTCAGTGAGGGACGTGATATCTGCTTGGAGGATGTGTAGGTTTTTGTAGTCGAGATTTGCGGCTTTCAGTTTTGCGATCGTCGCTGGTGCGTCTGTGCGGACGAGGCCGAAGACGGTGTTATCTGGATTAGCGGCTAGGTAGGTTATGAAGGCATACTATATCGATTGATGGATCGTGTCAGTGGGATGTTGGAGTTCAGCGTATATATATAACGTATGCATGTCGTCTTATGCTGACTACTATGGTGGGGCTCACTTACGCCAATGCCTTGAGAGGCTCCTGCGATCACGTACGTAGACATGATTATATTGTGTATCAATAAAGGCTTCTTCTCTATTATCGAATCCTGGTATGGTCAAGGGGATATCCTCGGGCCGCGGGGTGTGGTTAGCTAGACTTATCAAGGTTTAGAGGTTGATCGCGAATGGAAGTCACCGGCATTTATACTTCTCTACGGGCACCGACCGGGCGCCATGGTCATATATATAAGCGGGGTATACATGTATATTCCGAATGCATCCAGATGACACCGCGTAGACGCGTTGGGTGCCCGCAGCTGATTTGCTGATGGCCCGGCAGTTAAAGAGTAGGCAGTAATATGAGAACTTAGCCAAGCTACACAAGAAATCACCAAAGAGGTATCGATCGCCAAAGCGGAAGTATACTACCTGTTCTTCCTGTAATCTGGTTTGCATTTTACACTAGATATTATAGATATAAGTGCCTGCTGTAACTACATGTGTACAGCCGCCGATATATAGCTATAGTAGATGCTTCACCCGCTGTCGGCCCCGCCAAATCACCCCCAAAAAATTGACACAGGCTCGTCAAACAAGACTGCTGAAGATACTAAAGTAAATCTCATAGATATAAACAAGGGAAATATAAGATTCATAGCATTCATGAACGCGCACATGCAGCCGCCGCCACCTGCCAAACTACCTTACCCTCATCGCCTTCTACACCCCTCTAATCAACCAGGAAAACCTGCGCCTTGTATATCAAATTCTTCAAATGCGTATTATCCCCGTTCTCGTCTCCGCTCTTCCACACCGCCGGCCACGCGACACATGCGACGCGCCGCCCATCGCAATCCTCGTCCTCGTGCCCGTCGAGGTCCTCCATCGTATCCGGGTCGAATTCCTCGCCCAGGAGGCTGTCGGGGTTGACCACGAACCTGGCCCGCTGCACCCGCAGGTCAACCGCGATGGCAGCTGCGGTCTCCAGAATCGCTCTGAGCTTCTCGCGCGGCTCCGCTGCAGTCGAGAGGCCTAGTGGGGCTAGGGCGGTAGTCAAGTGGAGGAGGAGGTCCTCTAGGGATGTGGTGAGGTACGCCTCGGTCGACGAGAGGTTTGCAACGGAGGCGAGAGGCGCTGTGCCTAGCGATGGCATTGCGTGCTTCTTGATCATTGTGAGCGTCTGTGCGCGCCAGCGGTTGATAGCGGCGTCGTAGGAAGGCGCGTTTGAGAGAGCTGTTGGATTGTCAGTTTGATGGTCGTTATTATATTGATAAGCCGCGTGGAAGTTCACTTACAAGCGAGATACTGTTCGAGAGCGGCGAGACCTTCGTTTGTCTCTTTGCTCATGCCGTACATATAGGCATCGAAGATGTTCTCGTGCAGGGATTTTGTAATCACGGCGGATATCACCAGATACTTCTTGGACAGAATCAACTGTGGGTTTCCGTTCGTGACAGATGCAACAGTCGCCTGCGTGCTTTCAGGAAGCGAATCGAAGTCTAACACAACCGTTAGCTGAGTTGTATCGCTGATGTGTAGGGCTGGACGAGAGATACGTACCGATCTTGCCCTTGAAATTGAGGAAGACCCATCGTTGAAGGTTTCTCCACAGATCACCGATCTCCTGGTTGAAGAGGTCATCCGTCTTCTGGGCCTCCGTGCGGGTGCTCATGCTGATGTCGTGCTTGAGACGCTGGATTTGCTCCTCGAGATCCTGCACCAGCTCTTCTTTCTCAGCGATGATCTTTTCCAGCGAGTGACGCTGGCTCCTCGCGGCTTCGAGGTCTCTGATCAGATGCTTGTTTTTCTCCGTCCACGTTTTATCCCAGTCCTTGTCGCGGACCTGGATGGCTCGCTTGACGTCCATTTCATGGTCTTCTCTCAACGTGTGCACACGACGAGACAGCTGCAAAATCGTTAGTCGCCAGGATATGAAGTGCTACAACTGGATAGATGTTGCTCACATCGTCATATGCCTTCTTTGCATCCTTTAGGTCGTTGTCCTTCCGTTCATATGCCCGGTCCGCCTTGTCCAGCTTCTTGCTGAGCTTGTCTCGCTCGCGAAGAGCATCATCACAGGCAGACCGCAGACCCTCCACATCTCGTCTGTACTTCCGAATCATATCCTCAAAGCTGCAGAATAAAATGCCACGTCAGTCATCCGATAATAGTATTCGGACAAGATTGTTGATGGGGTGGCAAAACTCACTCGTTTTTCGCACCGCCGGACAGTTGTGCTGCAATCAATTCGGCTTTATTCTCCATGTGTCTGTAGCTATCGTGAACCTCGTCGACCATAGATAGGTCGCCGTCGAGGTCTCTCGTGGATGTAAGAGGGCTGGTCAACTCTTCATCTCCGCTGCGCGCAATGACTTCGGGGACGGAACCTCGTCGAAGGCTGGACGTAGTCGGAGACGTTGGATCTGTCATGGAAGAGTTCGGGTCTAGGAGAAACCGTGTCAGCGTCATTATCCGCATCGTGGTTTAGTAAATCAAATCTATAGGTTCAGGCTGAGGTGTTGCAGGTGGTGCGTGCAGCAAACACGGTCTCTGTTTTCAACATCCCACGGCGTCTAGTTTCGAGACCGCATCTCATCTCCATCACCAACCACCAGACATCCGTCCAAGCCAAACAAGATATCCCAATCGCATTGATGCTTTACGAGAGAGCGGTTGAAGAACTATGCCTACCTTTCCGTTTCATGCTAGAGCTAGTTCCGCTTGCCGTGCTGCTCGAGATCCCAGACAGACGCTTCGACCGCTTCTTTCCCCGCCGCGAACCCTTCGGGCTGTGATCAGAGTCGGACGCTGACGACCCGTCGCTACCGCTGCTCGAATCGCCGCTGATTACCTCTTCCTCCTCCTTGTCTGATTCGAAGGCAAGAGGGTCCTCCTTGGACTGACGTCTCGTCTTCTTGGTAGACACTTTGTCGGACTCTGCTTCTGAAGATTCTTCTTCAGAACCGCTCTCACTCTCAGATTTGGCTGGTTCCTCTATAACAGCAGCAACAGCGGCCTCCTCAGCTGACTCCTCGGGCAGAGCTGCTTCCTTATCCGCTGACGGTAGGTCCTCGATGTCAATAGGTCTATCCGCGGTGTCAACCTCAGATGCTGACTGGTAGTGGTCCTCGCCAGAACTAGATTCCTCTGACGATTCCTTTTCCTCCTCTACCGGGATATCCGGCCTTGCCTCTGCGGCTTCCGGCTCCGGTTCACTCTCCGGCTTGTCAGCAGCTGCTGCCTCTTCTTCGTCGTCTTTCTCAGATGACTTTTCAGACTCGTCCTCAGACGCAGATTTCTCAGCCGCTTTGGCCTTCTCCTCTTTATCACTAGCTTCCGAAGCTGTAGTTCCTGCTGACCCTCTGTCCTGCGCAATAGCGGCTTCGATTTCTGTACCAGCTAAAGCGGTTGTTGCCGCAGCTGCAGCTAACGGCGATAGGGCTCTAGAGATGTTGGAGATGGGAGATCGTTTGTGTGGTCTCCGAGGCGCGCCTGCAAGCCTTAGGCTACCTGAGACGCTACCAGTCGGAGTTGGGAGCTTCGGCGTCGACGCACGAAGCAGGGGAGTTCCCTTGTTCTTGACGGGAGACCGCGCAGGGGTTGAAGCTCTCGACCGGGGAGCTGATCCCGGAATGGCAATTGGCAGGGCTTGCGAGTTCTGACGAACCTCGTTCTCGGCGTCGTTGGCTTTGTTGCTCCCGGATTCAGACTCGGCTTCAGAGGATTCTTCGGACTTGGCGCTAGCTTCGCTATGCGAAAGACTGGTTGGGCTACGAGGCCTGGGTGGCGACCTCTTCTTATTGCTGCTCCTTCTGCGTCTGCGGCTGCCGTCCGACGATGGTGGACGTGATACAGAAGTAGGGATATTTAGGAGCGCTGTGGGGTTCGGAGAGATCGAAGCAGAACGCTCCGGTACCTTCTTGTGGCTTCTCGGAGGGTGATCTGAGTCGCTTGGTGAGTGGACCTTGATACTTCCCTCAGCTTCAGACTTGTCTTGTTTATCGTCCTCGGTGTCGGTAACGACTGCTTGGGAATCGTTTACTGCTTCGGACCCTTCAGCGATAGCGGGTTCGATGACCAGCTCGGGTGCCTTCTTCTTTGAGGGTTTCCCTTCTTTGGCCTTCTTCGACTTCTTGCGCCTTCTAGGGGCTTTCTCTTCCTCTTCCTCAGCTGGCTCTTCTTCGTCGTCAGCTCTGGTTTCTACGGAGAGCTGATGCTTCTTGCGCTGAGATTGGCGTCGTCGAGTTTTACGCTTCCCCTCTCCCTGTTCCTCTTCCTCCTCTTTATCTTTTCGTTCCTTCTCCTCAAGGTCCTCGCCTCCCCAGGTGATCGCAAGCGGCGAACCTCTCTCCTGCTTTCTCGAGCTTCTACCAGACCCTTTCTTTACAGAGATTTGGCTCGGTTTGATGCCCTCGCGGGCGCCTAGAACGGTGCCGTCGTCCTCTGACTCGCTGTGGCTAACGGATTCGCTTTCTTCCGACTCGCTCTCCTCGGTGAGTTCTTCAGGCGATCGCGAGTACGAATCGGCAACAGAGTTCGGCCGAGATGAAGTCGACGAGTAACGGCGGCGAGGCTTGTCTAGGAGCTTGAGAGGGGGTCTCCTAACGCTACCCTGATTGCTACTCGAGTAGCTGCGGCCCGTGTCAAGCGAAGGGTATGTCTTGGTCCTCCGCGACTTGCGCGATTCGACGCCTGGTATGGCAATGGGCGGAGTGCTACTCTCGCTGATATCTCCGTCGTCTCTCTCCCGGTGGTAAGACTCTGATTCTCGGCGCCTGTGACGCCTGACCGAAGGAGGGGCTTCGATAGCCTTGAGGTTTGGAGTGCCACGCCGCTCGATATCTATGGACTCTTTCCTGTCAAGATCGCGCTCTGAAGGAACTCCAGACCCCCGTCTCTTGAACTGAGGGCGCGGGGAGTATCTCCCGCTGTCGTACCTCTCTTGCTCAACAGCAAGCTTGGCTGACCGCGACTTTTTGCTCCTACTGCTAGTCTCGAAATCCGAGCCCTTGCCGCTGGGATAATAATCGTCCTCCGCCTTTAATTCGCTGTGTCTGGGCCGTGGGACTTCTGAGGAGCCGCTGCCGGTCCTTGTCTTGCCAGGCCTGGGGGAATTGACCCGCGAACCCTCCCTCTGGATGGCACTGAGAGGCGAAGGGGTTAAAGTTGGAGGCGGAGGGGGTGTGGGAGCATATGTCGGCGCAAAGGTGCTCGCGGACTCGGCGTACCCGAACGAAGTCTCAGTCGCAGGCGGTGGTGGCGGCGGCGGAATGTACGTGTCCCCACCAGGGATATATGGATACGCAGCCGCGCCAGGGAAGCCGTGCTGGGAGCCGTGGCTACCGGTCTGATGATATGGATCCGGGGCGGCCGTGTAGCTGCCGTAGGGCGACTCGGCGTAGGACGGGTAATGTGTTGCCGACTGCGGTTGGTACGAGTACGGATCCGAAGCTTCGCTGGCAAAGCTGCTCTCGCGTTCCTGACGTCGCTCCTTCTTCTCGGCGCGATGACGCTCCTTATCACGCTCCTCCTTCGCACGGAGTTCTCGGGCCTCCCGCCGCTTTTCCTTCTCACGGCGCTTGAGCTCGTCTGGGTCGACGCTTTCCGGCCGGCTGGGCGGGGCAGGAGCGGGTGGAGGGATGATCGGCTCCTCGTACGCGCTGTCGTTCGCGTACGGGTATTCTTCGTACAGCCCAGACTTGACGGACGATTGCGAGGGTCGGTTTGTGCGTCTCGAGCGGCGCTCGCGCTTGGGGAAGATCTCCGGGACAGGCGGTGTCGGGGCCGGGATGATTTCTGAGAGGCGGGTGGCCGCCCCTGCGGGGAAGAATTCCCCTCCTTTCTGTCTGCTCTTCTCCCGGACGGACTCGCGTTCTCGGTCAGAGTGCTCGCGGGTGAAGCTGCGCCGGCCCGGGCGGGTGGCGGACCAGGGGTCCTCGGGGGCGTGACGCGGGGAGTGGACGTGAGCCGCGGACTCCCCGGTGTGGATGTTTAGCCTGGGGTTCGACGAGCTGCTGAAGGACTGGGACCTGTGGTGCTGCGCGTGCTGGCTCTGGATTGTCGAGGCCCGGGTCAGAGGGGGAGGAGGAGCGGTGGGGTCCCTCTGGGAGTGGCTCTGGCTTCTGTTTCGCGATCTGGGCTGCGAGGCCCGCTGCGACTGATTGCTGCTGGATAGGTAGTGATAATCGGGAGCACCCCCTCCATATGGTGAAGGGTCGTAGTAGGAGGAGCCGACGCTCGAAGGCTCGTAGTACTCGTCGCCGCCAGCGCCTGCACCACCACCGGCGCCTCCTCCACCTCGATACGAAGGTGAATAGGTGCTGGGCGAGGGTGGTACGCCAGACTGCTGATAGCTTGAGTTCTGCGGTGGTGCTCTCCAACCACCGCCTGCACCCCCGTAAAAGGCTTCTGACGAGTAGGAAGTCACGGTGGGAGCGGGGACCTGCTAGAGAGGGGTTGCAAGGTCCCCTATGTTGCAAGTCGTGGGAAAAAGGATAGAATCGGAGGGATGCTTTTTGCTACAGCTCGGAGAGAGGGGAAGAGGAGGAAGAGAAAAGTCGGTATCCCGGTTTGGAAGACTCCGAGGGCCCCAGTCGATTTGCGAATTGGCCCTTCTGGACGTCCTCGAAACTGGGCCGAGGGAGGTGAGAGGCAGCTCTAGCTCTCGCTCAAGCTACGAGCATCAAGACGAGAGAAAGGATAGCGAGGTGAGCTATTGCAGAATAATAAGCGGAAGGTGAACAGCTGGGTTTTTTTTCGCTTTCGTATCGATATCAACACTGCGATATTGGTCAAACACCAAGAGAGGGAACGAAAGCTAGCAGGTAGGTCTGCTATGGTTCCGTATCGAAAAATGGTTCCGGCTGTTACTCTGCTAACCGCGGGATCGGGTTACATTGAATGATACGACGACGTCCTAATGCGCGAGCTCCGTGGTCAAGGGAGAAGCGAAGATATTCGTCGGCACAGTCATTCAGTCAGTCGGTTGGTCTCGAAAGTGTCGGCGGAGTGTCTACGAAGTGAAGTGAAGTCGAAGTGAAGCGAAGTGAAGTCGAGTGAGGCGATGCGAGAACGACGGGTTAGCTGGCTGGCTGGCTGGCTGACTTGTTCCTCGCATGCATTGAGCAAGAACTAAGTATTCCAACTGACTACCAGCCGGGCCATTTTAATTGACGGGCTTCCTCCTTCACGGTACAGCGGCCGCTTCCAGCTGCTTAGTCGTCTGACAGTAGGAAGCTTCGTGTGCAGGACGGAGGGAAATGCCCCTTCCCCTTGCCCTAGCCTGCTTTCCTGGAGGGCTGCCAGCCTTCTCTGTCGACGGATTCAGGCGCGCGGGGTGCGCCCTGGCTGAAATGTCTCGCTCGTTTGGCCGGTAATGCACTCGCGCTGCAGAGGAAAGGGCGGGACGCTGCCGGTCCTGGAACATCTCAAGGGATGTATACTTGTGCTATCTCGATGGTACCTGTGTAAGTGCTTCTCCACTTGTCCAGCAAGCTTGCAGACGGGCGGTCTGCAGTTCTCTGCTACTCCTGAACCGTACATGATGCTAACAAGACTACAGGTATACAGAATATACATTTACAACTGTATACGGTACAAGCATAGTGCCTACCTCCTCACCGGCCACATGGCTGTACTGTGGATGGAAGAGAAAAAAAGTGGGGTTCGAGGGGAAGTGCTTTTATCTTGAGCAGAGAGCAGCTAATCTCGCCTGGGATAGCTCCTCGTGACGCCCGGCATTGGCATTCTGAGGTCCGTCAGGCCCCTCCCTCCTTGCATGTCGCATTCCTGTTGTAACTGCCAGGACGGTCACATATTCCCGTGCAGATGTTTCCACGCGGGGTGGAATAGTGACGTGAGTTCCATCATAGGGGACATGGAAGGTCAGTATTCAAATTTCGTAGCTCCGAGCAGAAGCCTGATATCGCATCGTATCGTATCAGCTACAAACTCAACTCGTCAGACGGACGACGTGGGGTTTCGCCTATCGCGGAACAACACGATTAATCCGTTCTGAATTTTTGTGGAACTCCTCTCAGCGACGCCCAGCCTGCCGTCTACGGCATGACAGCTGCGGGTCGCCTGCATGGCGGTACATTTAAACTAGAAAACACTGGTGGTGAGTGGGCTCATGCCGGGTTAAAACTGGTGCCTCTGTGACTATGTTACCGTAAACCAGCGTACCGTTCGTGCATTTGCTGTCAGCCACGGTGAGAATCTTCCTCAGCTTGCCGGAACGGAGGAAACTGTCGTGCGTACACATGTGCACACGCACTCAGTCTTCCGTACTTGTTGCCCTGCAGAAGATTTACGTAGACATAGTAGACGTCAAGGCCTGCCGTCGACATCAACCGCGGTCATCTCCTACTCTATCGAAGTCCGTAGTCTGGAAGCCTAAGCAGGCACCGTTGTATCGCAGTACGTGCGTTGATATCATTCGCCAGCCCGCCGGCCAACAGCTAAGCTAAGATCGCCGACAAGGACGCTCGTACCGGTACGGATACACATCCAAGTCTCCCTCCCGGGCCGCTGGATATCGACGGCTCCGCGGGCGGCCTACGATTGGACAATGGGTGCATGGTGCATTGATGTTGATTCTCACATTTTCGGTCAAGTTGGCATCTTTATCCTCGACATGCATGCATCGCATATGGTATTTTATGCGCTCGAGCTCTACGTACGTACAACAGGGGACTAATAAGAATCAGGCGGGGTGCGCATGTATATTTGTTGGTTCGTGCGTGCGGGGCAGTATCGTTTTTTTTTTTTAATTTTTTGAGAGTAAATCAATCAGTCAGTAAGATCGCTAAGACATCCATGAGTATTCGTAAGGAAAGTGTAATGAGGAAGATAGTGCTCGGAAGAAGAAGTTACACAGATAAAAGTAAGAAATAAATGGATAAAAATGACGGGATATTCCAGATCCAACTCCATCATACATATTGCATTACAAGAATACTTCGACAAGCTAGGCAGGTTTTCAGACTGGACATGGTGTATCGATGCGTCGATGACATTCACGACTGGCGGACAGACGGTTTCTTCGTTGTATACTCGTACTCTAGAAGGCAGTCCGCCAGAAGCATAGTAGTGACAAGCAAGGCCAGCTAGTGGAATTTCGCCACCACTTTCCCGTACGGCACTCCGTCCACTTTCAGCTCGAAGATAAGACTGGCGGAGTCGATCGTCATGTCCAGTGTAAAATCAAGATTGTCAAATTCAATCCCCTTGCTTGTCGTCAGTCTGGTGAACAGCGCCTTGGGAACGGCATTCAAATCTGTCGTTAAAGTGCACACGTTGATCAGGCCCTTCTTCATGGAGTCCGGTGCGACATCCGCGTCGCACGCGATCAAGTCGTCCTCGACTATCAGAGACTGACCGGGCCTGAAATTACGCGTGTAATGGAAGGAAACTGCCTTCCTCTCGGAGACTTTTTCGTCCTAGAATCGTAACTGATTTAGCTGCCGCCCTTCCGCATGTCACGCCGCTGGGAGTGCGTACCTTTGCGATATGCCATTGCATTCTGTCGCTGACCATCCATCGCTCCCATAATGGCGACCAGTACCGATCCGATATCGGATGCTTCTCCTCGTCAAAGACCGTCGCGTAGCTCGTGCCGTAGTGCCACCTCGATCGTCGGCTGACGACCATGGAACCCTCCAATCCACGCAACACGGCTCCGCGAACGACGGCAGTCCAAGCATACACGGGCTGCATGACTTCGACAATGCTGTGATTCGTCGGCCGCTCAGAATACGGCGGCGGGGCAGCATTGAAATGGCTCTTCAGCCGGTTGTAGAGATAATTGGACTGCCCGAACCCGCCGACCAACACAATGCCCTGCAGAAACAACCGCTTTCATCAGCGCACATGCACAAGATAGGGATTCTGCATCGACGATGTACTGTAAAAACTGCGTGCGTGGCCTACCGCGATCGCTCCTCCTTTCCTCTTGATGGTTTCCACCTGGCCCTCGACAAGCTCGACCACCTCCTTGATGATCGGCTCAAAGATGTCACGCACGTGCTCTCTCGTCAGGACTAGGAAACCGCCCTCCACACCAGCCTCCTCGTTGTCCACCAATCCTGGGAACGGGACCGGCAGCTCCTGGTCTTCGTCGTTGAAGTTCCGCTTCACATACTCATCCCAGTATTTCAGTCCCATCATCCTCGTCCGCGGTTTCATCGCATTGTACACTGCCGCGCCCACTCGCGACTTCACATGGTCCTCGAACCGGTAGTTCAGGAACGCGGAACCGCAGAGCCCACCGGTGCCGACAGCCGACTCTTCGACTCTCAAAGG
Organism: Drechslerella dactyloides; assembly: GCA_020064725.1. Classification (NCBI taxonomy): domain Eukaryota; kingdom Fungi; phylum Ascomycota; class Orbiliomycetes; order Orbiliales; family Orbiliaceae; genus Drechslerella; species Drechslerella dactyloides. The sequence goes on along the minus strand of JAGTWJ010000008.1, from coordinate 647,464 downwards.
CGCGATTTGCGTGATCCTATACGAAATCAAGTCCTGAACACCAACAAGATGATAAATCAGCATCTCAGCTGCACTTTTGCCGACTTAACGCGTCTATATAGCATGCTGTGCCTGCTACATACCACAGTACCACCACCGGCGTCGCAGACGATAAAGTTGTCCCCGACTTTCAGGTGGTTCGGCTGGATGGCCTTGAGCGTATACACCGCCGCGGCTTCCGGCTCGCTAATCAAGCGCAGGTCATGGCGGTTGCCCATCCCCGCCCTCTCCGCCGCCTGCAGCGTTGCGTTCTTCGCAGCATCGCTCCACACGGCCGGGACGGTCAGCACAAACTCGACCTTGGTGGACTGCATGAAGCTGTCGCCATATCGTCGGCCGAGCGTGTCCATCGTGTGTTTATATATCGCCGTCAGGTAGTCCGAGACCGCGTCGACGACGTTCTTGTTGTACTTCCGGAGCTGCGCAGCGGTTTCAAGCGGGGAGACGAAGTGCGGCAGCTTCTGGTTCCGGTCCAGGAAGAGCTTGATGCAGCGCAGTCGCTCTTCCTCGGGTTTGAACTGGAAACCCCATTTGTGAGCCTGCACGCCGGTAGAGCCAGGCGTGGTCAGGTAGGACATTTCGGTAGGGACTTTATCGGACGTGATGCCGTTGCCGCCGGGCCAGGTCTTGATGACTTCGACATCTTCGGGTGTGGAGGTATATACGGCGGCGACACCTGTAGACCCATCGACCGGGTTAGACTCCGCGTGTGTAGATGCTGCCACAGCTGGAACTCGAGCTTCAGGGTGGATGTATACGTACCACTACACAGAGCAAAGAAAATTCGAAGCAACCGTCAGCGGAAAGTTTTTTTTTTTATCATCTCGTGAAGCATGCATGCACAACGCGGCAATGCGTCCTCGCTCACCTGTAGGTTGTCCCAAAGTCGACGCCGACGATAAGTCTGTCCTGCTGTCGCTCCTGCGGTGCCCCCGAGCTGCCCGACGAGGCCGGTGCGGCACTTGCCGTCCGCTTGCCCCGAGCATCGTCGTCAATCGATGGCTCGGACATCTTGCAGGCAGGCAACTTGGATTAGATTGCGGACGGTGTTGCGGTGGGTCTCCGTCGCGGATCGCGGTGTTTCCCAAGGACCAAGGGCGATGAGACCCTGTCGTGCGGAGGGGAGAGATGGAGACGGGAGGGCAAGGACGGATGATGGGATACGAGAGAGGGAGATGGGATGGCGAGCGGGAAGCGATTCGATTCCTGCGGACAGGATGAGTGGAAGTGGCAGCAGGCGAACTAGAACTATGGGGCTGCTCGATGGGGAAAGCGGGCAGGGTTGGGCTACAATTATATGCAGACGAACACTCCTTGCCGAGTGCTCTGAGCTTCGATTCACGGCGGTCGGAGGATACGGGCAGGCCGAGTTGGACGGGGGGTAATTCCAGATATCTCGAGGCCGATATTACAAATTCCGATCCGAATGGTCATGAAGCTTATATCTCGTTCGAGGAAGTCCGCGATGTGGTTTATATATCCATCGGATGGACAAAGAAAAAATCGATACATCACATACATAGGAGTCTACATGTATACATGCTGCCTTATGTACGGACCCGCGCCGGGCGAGCCGCGAGTACTACGTACTTAGGATTAGGATGACAGCCCTGCCGACGAATGCGAACCTGTAATCACAGGAGTATTTGTATCGAGTGTCACTATAACTCCATCCAGCGTGTCATCCACGGTACTACGATTCCCGCAACATCGATGCATCGTCGCAGCTGACAGAATTTAAAGCCGCAGTCTTGTGCTGCCCGACGCGGCCAAAAAGGAGGGGTAAACGGATTTTATATTCTCGACGGGTTCAAACATGCTGGTCGGAGTTCGACTCGGCGTCCAAGACGCATGCATCCATGCACGGCACCAGAACGGTCCCAGCCTAGTCTTGCAAATTATAAAGGTTCGGCCGGATCTCCGTCTCTACTGCTTCAGGCATTAATTAGCCCGCCCTTGGTTGGGCCATGGCCATCTCACCTGCCCGAATTCGATCCCGCGCCCCCAGCTAAAACCAGCTGCCACGCGAATTCACAAAATGTGGGGGGAAGCGATGCCTGCTGCTGGAGCTAGCTAGCTGTTCGCTCGAATTTGCTAACGATGTTAATTTAGCTGCTTGCGTAGCTTTCTCATGACGTTGTTTCACGAAATCCTACGATGTGGGTTGGAGGTTCGAGCTATAGCACTCACTCTCTCCAATCTCCTGTCTGCGGGACGAGAATGGGTCATGTTAAATCAAGGTAGCCATGGGTCGAGTGGATCAGGCGCTTGGGGTTTAGCACCTGCGATAGTTTCCTGCACGGCATGTCAATCGCTATCAAGGCTATCGGATTTCGCTGAAATCCCTAGTGTTTCAGAGACAGACTAAAGATATTCTTGATCGATTCTATCGTATCCTGCTCCGTCAAACATAGCTAATTATCCGGGGTAATAAGACGAGCTAGACAATTACTTAGTTGATATATATATCGATAGTGGAAGAACGAGAACGAGGCTCGAGCTCGAGCTCGACACGAACCATTTTTAAGGACACAATCCTGAAAAACAACGTGGCAGTTTCATACACTCGATGAATATATCTTTTCTATATCTCGTTACGAGCTGTACGAAGATAACATTCCGCTCGTGAGTTTTAATAGGTTCTGCATAACCCTATATTTTTAGATCTGTCTTATTACATTATCAAAGATACGCTGTGATCTCGAAGTCCATCCTTCCCAGTAATCTCTACGCCGCTAGAAACACGCCAAACAATCCTCCATGTAGCAAGGCTCACAATAATCCCTCAGAACAGTTTTTAGAATTTTTGATATCCCCAAAATCCCATAGCAAAATCATGTCGTGTCGTCATAGCCGTCATAGCCGTAGCTGTCAATCGAGAACCTTTCATGAACGCACTCAATCGGTCAAAGATAGTGCCATGAATTACTGCAGACTTCGCCACTCTTGAAAAGCGTATCCGGAATCTTCAACCCCCAGCCAAAACTCTGCGGGATACCGCCGAAATCATCCTGGCCTGCACCAAACTGTATCCCCGTCGCCGCCGCCAAACTCTCACTAATGCTGGTGCTGCTGTGATGACTAGTGCTGCCGTTGTCGCTGCCGCTGCCGCTGGCACTGACGCCACTAGTGCTGTTTCCAGTGTACTCGATACCTTCCATCGGTATGCCGACTTCTTGGAACATCCGGCCGAGATGCTCGACGGCGATGGCAGCGAGCTCGTGGATGCCGAGATATGCCTCGTCCTGGAAACGCACGTACGATTTGCGAAGTTCCTCCTTGTCTGATTCGAGTTCCGGGTAGTCGCCATGGTCCACAATGTTCAGACCTAGAATCATCTGGATGAATGATAGTGTCAGTATAAGCGTGGAAGTAGTGGTGGCCCCTCGGACGCCGGACACTTACCGAGGCGTTGAACCAGCATTGATTCGAGAACCTAGATTGTGAAAGTTAGCATCATCATCACGTACATCCCACCTCACTCGAGATTGAAGCTATCGATATATCGATAGTCGCACGTACCAGCAGAGCAGCCCTTGTCTTGCGTGCTTGTGCATGAACTCCTGACACTTGAGGATCAACCTCGAACTAGCCAGGATCCTACGCAAGCCTACACCCATTTGATCACCAGGCTGCGGGTGTTCGATATTCTTGCGCCTCTTGTTCAGCAAGATGACCATATTATGGACCTTGGAAGCGTGCAGGACAGCGAGCATATTCATCGGCCAGGTCGGTCCCTCAAAATCATCCTTGACCCACGTCTCCGGCTCGAACTGAAGCACCTTCGGCAGACCCTGCAATAACGCGAGAGCCTCTCCGGTAATCCGATCGATGGAAGCCTCGGTGAGCTCATCCGCGGATAGGATCTGCCGCAGCAATACCGTGTAGGGGAGCACGAATTCCTTGAAGGTCGACGGCATGGGCGTCACGAGCTCGGGAGGCAGCACGTCTCCGATCCCGGAAACTCCAAGTGGCCGTCCGAAGATCATCGACAGGTGGACGTCCTGGTATAGAACCCACCACCAAAGTATCCGTCGGACGTGGGCATCGGACGAAGCCGGTGCAGGGCGAAGAAGACGAGGGTCTCGGTGATAGCCCATCGATTGGGCGACTCTATGATGCCCCTGGGTGGTTAGTAGACACGTACGTGCATTTGCTCCTAACTAGCTTGATTGGCCCTCCACTTACCGGATACCCATGCCATGGACGACCCAGGCGTCGGAGCATCTGCCGCTGTTGGTGAGATATGGCAGCATCATAAGCAACGTCATCAGAGTTGCGCCGTCCGGTCGGCTCGAGAACCCCATGATTCGCAACGTCTGGAAGGACGCAGCGACTGATTGTAGAATAAGGCAGGTTAGCTCGACATCCGACCGTCTGTCTGGCTCTCGAAGCATGACTTGAGAATTAAAATGTTAGGTATGCCTTACAGTATACTTCAGAGAGTCGACGATCCTCCTCCATGGCGCCCTTCACCCACTTGTCTCCTCGTCTGTGGTAGACTGAACACTGTATTCCCAAAGCGATACTGATCAGTATCAATGCGAGAAGACTCGGTTTCCTCTCTGCGTATTCGAGGCCGCCTTCGATTAATTCTCGCACGAGAGTATCATCTTGCAGTTCCGCGTAGATGTACGGATAAGCACACTAACACTTAATTATTAGCTTGAGGCCGGAGCGAAGTGACAAGCAGTAAGCATCGCGCAGCCCATCCGTACCTGCGCTCTTTGTCTGAACGATTCCACGTGAACAAGGACCTCTTCGAGAGGCGGCAGGACCCCCCACGTTGCCGCGATGCCATCGACCGCCTTCCAGAGTGTCGGAAACGGGAACCCTCGCGGGTACCGGGCTGACAGAACGTCGACGGCTTTAGGTGGGGGATGAAGTTGAGCTGTCGGTGCTTTGACATGCATATTTGTGAACTAAAAGGGCAGACCAAGTCAATATCTACATGTCTGAAGCTACTAAGACGAAAATGCGTCGGTCTACCTCGTCGAGAACGGTGCTCCTGCGAGCAACGAAAGGAAGCACGTTAGCAATGAGATATCCCTCGAGGCCATACTATATATATAAATCATCATCTAACTTACAGTCCAGGAGCGCCAAAGTGAAGGTGTGACTTTTCGTCGATGGCGAGCAGCTCGGCTCTCCGACTCGGCTCGGGCTTCACAACAGATATCGAGAACGACGGTCTGGAAGACGTCGACGGCGAGGATAAGGATACATCGTCCATGGGAGTATCCAGGACCGGAAAGCTTTCGGATATGCCAGGCAGCGAATGCTGGGAGTTCTGCTTCTGGAGCTCTTCGTACCGCGCCTTCCAGAGATCGACTTCCTTGCGCAGGCGTCGGATCTCGAGCGCTTGGTCGACGGCCTGGCGGTCATTGAAGTCCGTGGTAGGGAACTTGCACTCTCTGGCCTCGCCGCGGATGGAGCAGGCCCCACAGGGCTTAACGCGGTCACATTTCACCTTGCGGGAGCGACATTTGGTGCAGGAGAGCTGGATGGCATCAATCGGGGCCATGTGTTATATATTAGCAGGGGTCCGAATAATATCACAAAGTACGACCGCTCCTATATATTCTCCTTCGACAAAATAATACCAAGCACGAAGAATGCAGAATGTCCGAGGGAGAAAGAGATCCAGCAGGGGACGCGGGGAGGGGAGGCGATATAAAAGACGCCGGACGGATATAATAATATGTTATACGCACCGCCAGACGTTTACTCGCATTCCGCTGGCCTGCACTTGCAATCGCAGCGCTGGAGCCGGAGCTGGAGCCGGCTGCAGGCGGCGGCTTCTGCACCAGCTGCCGGATGTCCATTGCGGAGGGACCTCGAAAACAAGCTCCACCGGGTCGGCAGGGCTCCCGCCAAACAGAAGCAGGTTGCAGCGGTCTCAAGCAGCGCCAAGGGTCAGGCTAGCAGAAAGCCATGGGTGATCCGTGGTGGTGGTTCCGTCAGATTGTGAGAGGCGCCTGTCGACCGAGGATGTCCGAAGCCGATGGATCGCGGTGTGGGCTCGATGCTGCCTTTTTACGATCAATCACGCCAGCCCAAGCTTAAGGCCACCCGCTCAGGTATGCATAAGCTCTGGAGCTATCGCCGCCTCGAGGATCCCCCGGCAATTTAAGCTAGGCAAGTTGCAACCACCGTAGCCAACTGCGGGCGATCGAATTCCTCCCTCTTCCTGTCGTCCTACCCTCGATTCAATTAGTTCGCCGAACGGAGGGCACGAGTGTCGCTAACCAGCTCTGACACCCAGCCGTCCTCGTTCTTCAGCGGCGTGTCCAGACATATATACCTAGGCACGCAGACAGACACATACTTACCTACTCTCTCACATACACACCTCGCCGCTGTCTCCAGCGCGGAGTCTCATACCGGTGAGTGACATTGCGAGAAGGCAAACCTTTCGGCCGGAATAACAACCTGACTGACAAGCCATGTAATAATATTATGCACAGCGGGCCACAGAAACGAAAGCCCCAATCGAATCACTCCGAAGGCACAGCATCGAGCTCCACCGGGCTTCAGAATCACCCGCCTCGAGGCCTCCCGGGCGCTCCAAAAAACTCGATCGCTGGATGCTCGATTTCCCGCGTCTGAATCGAAAATCGATCCATGGCATGCATCCGGATCCATTAGGGCAGATTTGGATCGCCTTTTGGCGTGGTGCATCTGAGGGTGCGGACCTCCTGCGACCAGATTTGTGCCGCGGTGTGATCTCACTACCCATGCATGCATATGCGCAGGCAGGCTCATGCATCGAGAGGAGGCCCGAGCCAACGCTGGCTGCACACCCTCTCGCTCGAGCGAACAAAAGCACAGGCGGAGGTTGAGGGCATTCATCCAAGGCTTTGCGAGTTAGCGCGAGTCGAGTTGACCCCTTCAGACAGGACACTTGTGTGAGGCGGGACAGACACGATATGCAGCTCTGGAATGTGCCAACATGCGAAATGCTCGCATTGGGTCAGCTTTGATTGCCACACCTCTAGCTACTGTTCCTCACCCTCGTCATAAAATGTCGCCAAGGGCGCTGTGCTGGATCGCGGTTTAAAATGCAAATGCTTCGGCAAGCAGAGTCGGCTTAGCCCTTTGACGTGTGACCAGCTGAACCCCGCAACACCCAAAATGCAACAATGGGCCGCATCTATCGAGGACGAAATACAAGGCCAAGGGACGCAAGCGCCACTCTACAGCTCCGCAAGGCACCAGCACCCATGCCCTGCACTTCTATGGACCGCCCAAGTTTGCTAATTCAAGAAGCACTAACTGGCCCGCTGCGTAGGTGCTTCCAAACACGTTCCTCGATCGTTAATCCCATCTCGTCCCCTTGCTTGGCATTCTGCTTGTTGTTCGATCTCCGCCTCCGCTTCACGGGGCTGCCCGAGGGCGACCGCTCTATGCCCATCTTCTCCAGCTTCGTTGCGAGTCTTGTGGCAGGAGTAGCCTTGGCAGCCGCGTAGACGCTACCTCGCTTTGCACCTCTCGGCGATCTCTTTCTCGCCGACTTGGAACTCCTGCGCTTAGATTTCGTAAGAGAAGCCCGAGTGGTGACGCCTTGGTCGCCGGCGCTCTCCGTCTCCGAGCTCATCTCGTGGTCCCCAACCCTGTGCGTCATCCCAGTACAGGCATTGCATTTCGTCGGTACAGACCTAGCTTCGTACGTCAATTCGTCTATCTCGCAGGAGACACCGCCTCGCTGCAGCCGCCTGGTCTGCCAGATTTCCTGTGGCGGCAGATCGCAGATGCACCCGCTCTGCGATTCGTCGTCTGGATCCACGCGCAGCACCCGCCGGAGTGTGTGGCCGCATTGCTGGTGATAGATGACATGTGCTGGATGGCTCGGGAATTCGGGCTCGACGGGCCTTGTCATGGTGGCTCTTCACAATTTTGACGATGGCGATGACTAGTCAACGACAATGTTTCGTAGATTGTTTTATATCAAAGTCGTGGATACTGTGTACGCCAGGAAGTACCTCAGAATCTGGCTCTTCCAAAGTCGAACGCATCGCGAATAATCGAATCCAGATGCCAGTTGGGTCTACGAGTGCATATATTCCAGTACGTACGCGTCCTGAAACGATATATCTTATATGTATTTGGGTTGTGCAGATTGCCGCTCCTTCGGGTTTGGCCTTTGCCTTTGTTTCAGCACCGGCACGCAGGACCTAGGGCTTTTAAAAACGTCTCGACTGCACACGTGGTGCACTGTACTAATTCAAATCGGCCATCCCAAAACGATTTGACTTTAGTGATATTTCATACGCGAGATGGTTATAATTACAGGGGTTTTATATATATGACAGACTAGCCCGCTTCCTTATCCAGCAGGAGTACCTGTTTAAGTGGGCTTGTAGGCGAGATAAGTGTACCATATCAGCACATATAAGATCAACCGAATATACAGATCTGGATTCTTGACCCATCTGGCCAATCCCGTAAAGATTTGTATATGTATATGCAGTAGTGTACTTTACTATGGTCTCGAAAGAAAACTGCTAGACTATTCGGGCCTCTGCCTGGCCAGGTGCCGACAATGCAAATTGAAGCCGGATAGTTAGTACAGAGTGGACGTGCAGCAGCTCTCTCATACTCGTGTTATAAAATGCCAATTTGATCATGACATCGCGATATCGCATTATAAAGAGTAGCGATAGATCCCCGCTGAGCACTTAAAGTGCTACCGTCTAGAAGGCCGAAATTTGCTATTCCAGAGAATCGATTATGCTTTACAAGGCCAGTTGAGCCTGATCTGTCAGAGATCTAGATCATGCTATCATATCATCACTCTGACACGACGCGTACAGATACCCGGAGGAGAAGCAGCCAAGTCTAGCATCGAGACCGACTGGAAGCCAGCTGGCTTATGGCTCTGCAAAATAGGGATTGCGGGTGCGCTGGTGGTGAGCTCTAGTATTAATGCCAGGCAGTGTAAGACTAGACCGTGATGTGCAAAGCGTGTAGCACCCTCTGCGGATTGATTCCCTAGGCTGAGCGATCTTCTATGGTGTTGAGGCCGGTGGTGGAGCGTGCAGTATAAAGCCAATACCAGCTCCTCCTCCTCCCGTCCGCAGCACGCCATCTTCTACACACCATCATCAACCTCCGCCACAGAAATTGACCCCACATGACGTCCGACTACAAACTCACAGCCTGCTCGCCATTCTCATTCCTAACATCTTGATCTCCCTCTTAGACAAACTACATCTGACCTTCTCTCTGCCCGTCACTCCTCCACCTCCTATCTCTTCCACTGGCTCCATCTCTATATCCTTCTGTCACAAACCTCTGGTACTGCTAGAGACACCGAACGTACACAATGGGTTCGATTGAGCTGCAGATAGCCCACGGGAGAACCCCCATCCCGTTTATGCTGCCGCTCAAGAAGGCCAAAGACCCAGAGGTAACAGCTGTCTCCCACATTCATTGGACACTATTCCCTGATTACGACATCTCCAGTGCTTCTGGAAACGGTTCCACACCCCATCGTCCTGGGAGCTCACCGAACGCGCGATGGTATATGATGTGCAAGCTGACCTGGCACGCTTCGTTCGCAGACTCTCCGCTCTATCATTCGAACCCGCACCGGATGTGCTGAGGACACCAAGATCACAATGTACAATCAAGCCCTCAAGGTCATCCACTGGGACGATTGGGAAGACATCATCGAGGCGGATGGCTACTACATAGCCGACTTGAACGACCAGTGGGTAAAGCACTTGATAGCTAGGGGGACGGCAGGCAGTAGCACCACGCAAGTTCAGGGCTTCCTCAGCGCCTTGACCGACAACAGCCAGAGCTCTGGTGCTCCCGCCAATCCACGTTTGCCCACTGGTAGTTCTGTCGCGAAGCAGGTTCCACCCGCCGCCCCCGTTGCCGCTGCGAGCAAGCCAACGAAGGAATCTCCAGCGGCACCGGCTCCGGTTCCGGCCACTCCGAAGGTCAGGTTTGCTCAGGACACCGTTATTGAGGGTACTAAGGTCAGCGAGTCCGTCGTTAAGGAACTACAGAACAAGATCGCCGAGATGAATGTCGTGTATACGAAGGCCAAAGCGAAGGATAAGAAGGCTGAGGCTGCGCCGGATGCGAATGCTCCTACTGGCAAGAAAGTTATTTTTCAACCTCAGCCTCAATCCAAGAATATCGCCAGGGCGGCCAACAATGGATACACTTTCGAGGAGCTTGAAGCAGCTGAAGGTATTGTCCAAATTAGTTTGACCTTGTATTTCTTTGGGTTTACGTTGACGGCGAATGCTTTAGCCTCTCGAACCACGATCACAGCTCCACGCGCCGATGTACCCTTCGTAGCAAGTGAGTAGCCGATACCTGTCTACCGGCATTGCAGACGACGCTTCGAGCTACTCGCTAACATACTACCATAGGCAAGGAGCCGTACGATGTCATCGAGAAAAAGATCATCTTCGGCGGATATAGCGTTTCAGAACACGGTGTCGCGCCATACAAGACAGCTCCACCACGCAAAGCAGCTCCTCCGCACAACGTTCAAGTCACCCACCAGGCTGCTCCACGAGCCAAAGCTGAGAAGGAAGCCTCGGTCGCGACGCCCGACAGAGCCAAGACCCCGAAGCTTGAGAACGCGAACAAGCATTTCTTCAAGGTCCTCGATCCTAACCCGCGAGAGATCGAAGATCCAGCCCAAAGGGCGACGTACTTCGTCCTGAGCATCCCGAAGACAGAGACACCCGAGCGATTCCTTCACATCATGAAGAGAAACCCGGTCAACACCCGACTCATGCTAGTTATGCCATCTAGAGATTTTAAGAGCTTTGAAGTCTTAGAGTATATTAACCCTGGCTCTAGATTAGGCAGCACTTCTTTCAAGGACCTCGAATGGCCGGCAGGTAGCTTTATCTGTATGGAGGAGGCGACGGACGTGGATCCATCAGAGCAGAACGACTCCAGCCTTCGGAATGAGGACGACGAGTATGAAGAGGAAGAGGCGGGCAACTGAAGTTCTTTGGTGTGAATTGAGATGGATTCATACGGTACTCTTACTTGCTTTTGTGTCAATCTGGTCCGTTTATTTCTTTGGTGGAAGGTCCCTAATCCAACGGCTGCAATCCCTATCTTCTCGGTTCACGAGTTTATCACGGATAGGTGTTCATACTTACTCTGAATAAGACAATGATGATACTTGATTCAATTCATCCAGTTGCATACCGTGCTGTAACCTTGCTCCTCCCACTTCCATGCAGGCACTTCTAGCCTCGATACTAGCTAAGCTCTACGCATAGAATTTGAAGTAGATCCAAATGTGAGCTGTGACCTCCGAAGAATCGCCGTAATAATCGAACAGTCCGGGTAACACAACCCTCTTTATCTAGTGCCGAAAAGGGACGTTCATGGGCTACCAGCCGCCGGCGCGATAGAGCCATCGCCCAATGCATCGAGTCATACTGCACCTTCTTGCCTCCAACGGTCACCCTTGCCTATAAGAAACCTCAACCTCAACACGCGCGCACGCCGTGCGTATTAGCCCTAGGTGTCCCGCCTTGATGACTTGTAGAACAAAGCTGACTTGTTATTCTCACTCTGGCGTAGCATGTCACATTCACCTAAAGCTATCTTCAAAGCTATCTGGACAGACAGACCTCAAATGCTTCTGTCACCAACGTTTGATTCCAATACGTTGGCAATCTCGCTTGTGCAACTTAACGGACCAACCCACCGCTGGTTAAGCAGAAATGATGCCTGAACGAGAGCTTGAGAGGCCTTAGACGAAACCTCCGTCCCATCCCACAAAATCGCCAATTTCGACAAGACAAGCAGACGGCCGTGTTGTCAATGGGCATCCGTGCCAGCCTGTCGGTCACAACGACCGTTGGATGTCTGCATAGCGTCGTTCCACGAGGGCGCTTTGTTTGAGACGCAGCCAACAATCATGAAGCAGGTGCGGCAGCTAAGCGAGACAGGTTAATTGACAGACAGACAAGCTGAGCGGCGGTAGCCGGCTGGCGCTCGTCGCAATGCACGCACCCCAAAGATTCCCGTCCGACACGGCGCTCCTGCTCAGGGCCACTATAAAACCCAATCGGCCCGGTCATCAGAACGCTCCCTGTAATCCTCACCTTCCATCTTCCCAGCACCATTGCATTCGACGACGCCATCAGATCTCAGGCCTCCGCCGAAGCTATTTCGACGCGTGACACAAGCTCCCTTTCGACTGCTCGCGAACAGCCCTTCGATCACGGGGTCAGGCCGTCAAGATGCCTCCTCCGCAGCTTCCCAGGATCGACAAGAACCTCTACAATCAGGGGGCCTCCAAGGGCTCCAACAGCACTGCTGGCAGGTACGTACAAGGTCCCATTGCCCCTCATCATCCAGCTCTTAGCTTGCAGGTCTAAGCTCGCGAGACAACGCAGCCTCTGCACGTTGCATATTTCCATCGTGATTGGTTCGTGATGCTAATGCACGTAATCGTACAGAATCTCGTATCCAGAAACGTAGGTTGTCATTTTTACCGTTCTAGAACTTGTTGCGCGTGAGTAGCGTATGTTGAGACCGGATTATATCGAATATCGTAGCATCGTCTGCTTCGTCTGCCGCCGTGAGAAGCCGCAGTCTCAATATTCGACTCGTCAGCTCACCAAGTGGAAGGCCACCATCTATCAGCGTAAGTTCCCGCTAACCGCATGCCTTCCTTCGTCAATAATTGAAATGATTGAAAGTCTGATATTCGCAAAAAACACATATAGCCTACGCCCCTGGCGGCAGAGTCAAAGCTGCTTCACGCACTACCTGCAAGTCATGCACGCCTGACCAGACAACTGAGCTCACTTGCATCGTCTGCGGGGAGACTAATGGTCTTGGGCATTTTGCAAAAACGCAAAGGAAGACCCCAGATGCTGCGGTACGTCCCGTACATTCACATCTCGAAGACCCCCAAGTTGATTGATATCTAACGGACGGTATAGCGCTGTAAAGTCTGCATTAACAAACAGGCGGATACAGCTCCGGATCTGGAGGTTCCGGACAGCGACGGATACACCTCATCCGACGATGACAACGGCGTGAGTATCGGATATAGCCCACCAATTGCAATGGAGTATAATGTCTAACGTGCTTCAAGGACGAGGACCGAGACTTCGACACCGGCCAGGTTTTCGATACAAAGGACAAGGTCAACCGAGGCGGCCTCGTCGTCAACGACACTTCCTCAAACGCGATCAATTCTTTGACGTCCAACAACTTGGACCGGTTGAACAACAACAGCGTCGGGGCGTCCGATGGCGGCTGGATCACCAAGACGGCGAGGCTCGCGGAAAACCAGAGCACCTACAGCTCCGGCACCCGCGGGGGATCTTCTCGAGCTCCAGCCAGCTCCGTCGTCTCAAGGCCTGCTTCAGAGTTCAAGAAGTCCGGTTGGGCCAAGCCTGAAAAGATTAAAAAGAACCAGCCACAGAATGGTCCTGCTGCCCGTCGCCTCAGGAATCTCACTGGGTCTGACTCCGACGCGGAAGATGGGACCGTCAGTTTTGCTGGCAGCGAATGGACTGACAGGAAGGCTGACCTCAAGAGTGACTTTGATACCGATCCCTGGGCTCGTGCGTACAAATAGTCGCATCTACAACATCCCAACTGATCACTCTTGCAGCCCGGCTTCTCGATATCCTGCCGCTTGGTTCCCCTACATGGTAGTTTTCGCCCTGCATATATCGATTTCTTTTTCGCCTCCTCGATTTTTCCTACATCCGCGCTACGGAATGAAGCGAAACTCTTCCCTTTATACTTCTGCTTAGTCTTGTCTTTTCCTGTGCTGCCCCTTCTTCCTATCCCAAATTTTCCCGTCCGGTCGTTGTTCGTACTATCGCGGCGTTTGCTTATACTAGAATGCGCAGACCGACCCTGTTGATCTTTTTAGAGATCGAATCAAATGTGGCACTTCCTTCCCCTCACATTGAATATCGCGCGTGCTATACACGTTTCCTGTTTCTAAACCAAATCACTCTGGGTTACATAATTCACGATAATCTCAATACTTTACATCCTTCAAGAAATTCTATATATACGGCCGGAATATAGCATATGCCAGATGACCGTCCAACTGAGTGGAAGGTCACCGTGTAGATATCGAGATGCTAATCTACCACCTACGGATACACCGACTCGTGCCTCAAAGCTTCAAGAGAAAGGGATTCCGGCCGCCACGCAGCGCACGTTTAATGCCTGAAAGTTATTAAACCAGCTCAAATCGACGCGATAACCCCCGAAACGGGACGAAAACCGTCTCGAACCGGCGACAGGTTACACACGTATTCGGCAACATCAACCCCAACACCTGCAACGCATTATCCGCACTTGCGTACGTACGGTTCGAGCTCTTCACTTCATGCACGCCTTATCTCGCGATGCTTGCCTGATATGTCGCTAGTATATGGTATACGCTGCAGCAGCCACCGACGACGATCAACGGTTCCGGTTTCAGATAGACGAGCGTGCATATATATGCCGTACGTACCGTACGTACGTAATATAATATGAAATGTTATATGTACGTAATATGTGAATGTGAGAGTGGATGAGTGAAGAATTAATGTATTACCCATTGGTAGTAACGTTGTCCCCCAGCATCAGCGTGCGCGCAGAAAACACTTTTTTTTCTCTTCTTCCGTTCGCTCGATCGTTCGTCTCCAATATAATAGCCATCCGGTCATGCGTCCTGCCTGCGTCTCATGCATGCATGCATGCATATAAATGCTTGCAAAAAATATGAGAAGCGAGAACGGCTCGCTCGGCTGCATGCTGCTGCGTGCGCAGGGAACGTCAGAAGTATAGTCTATCTAAAGTATCTAAATAAATACAAAAACCTCTCCACCGTTTTGATACTATAGTACCCACCCACTCTCCCCTCCCATCCATTACCATTCGGTCAAGCTTGCAAGGGTAGTTCAGTTCAGTGGGTGTGGTATTTCTTAGGTCAAGGAAGAGGGGGCCGAAGAAATTTGGGGGAAAGTAAAGGCTGTACAGATATATACGGTGTCGGGTTGAAAAAGAAAGGGAAGTAGAATATGGACAAAGGAAATAATGATAATCAAAAGAACAAAAGAAAAAGTTGCTGGAAACCATAGTAATAATAATAGTAAAAGTGATAGGTCACGAAAGAACGCCGTGCGTGGAAAAGCAAAGCAAACAGGCAACTATGTAGGCAACGGTGACGGGAAAGACACGCTGGTAGACTAGCTTAGCAATTATAACGGCACCAGAGCAGTAAAGAGGCAGAAGAGAGACAGCAAAAATCCAATGACAATGGCCGCTTTTTTGTTTTTTTGACAGAAGCGCAACAGCGCGACTGGACAGACAGACAGGCAAAGACGAAGACCTTTCAAAGGCTGGCTAGAGTGTGAGTGGGAGAGAGGAGGAGGGGGTTAACTACAAATGAGAAGATCGATACGGACAAAGGAAATTAAAACGCAAAGAGGCAATAAACGAAAGAGAGGAAATCGAAATAAAAACCACAAGCCCGATTGCCAATCAATCGCAGGTCGGAAGAACCAGAAAAAAAGCACAGACAATAGTAACACCGTGGATGCAAAAGACGCGGTTCGGCATGCATGCAACGAAGTCGAGAATTCGAAAGAAGAAAAAATCAGAAAGTAGAAAAAAAGAAAAAAGGGACGGAAAGAACGCCGTGGCGAAGAAAGGGTTTTCGCAGAATCACCCCCCTCCATTCCTGAGGGCCTGCTTGCTTTCTTTTTGGTACAACATGGATGGAATGTATCAGATCGGAATGCATGCATGCGAGCTCAAAACTGAGTTGTAAAGACCGATTAAAAGAGTGTAAAGCAAGTTTTTTGTACAATTACCAGTAGTGTATTGAGAGGGGGAGAGCTTTTCCTTCATCAGCACACGAGTCCGGCGTCAACCTGAACTCGCAAGGGAATCCTCGTGAGAACCGCTCACTATGGTGGGAAAGGGGCGACAGAGAGAGACAAAGATGAAGATGAGTGAAATACGAGTATCGTGAGAAGAGCGGTTCAGTCAGAATCCTGTCTGCATCGGATCAAAAAGCAGTCCCTTTCGGCCGTTCCCCTTTTTTGAATCGTGTCTGTATCTAGACATATTACAACAATTATATCGAGGTAAAAACGCAGCGTCAACAAAAATTCGCTGGGAATAGGAAAACAATAAGAATAACCCCGCCGATATAGTATAACGAAAAGCACGTCTAGAGAGACCTGGGCAAAAATTTCAACAAACAGAACAAAGGAAATGTGTAGAACAACTATGAGGGAAATATCCATATCGCAACGCGTCCGGCTAAAGCGATCAGATCAGGAAGTCTATGTACGATGAGCGCAATGTGAGGTCGTAGCGTGAAAACAAAAAACTTAACGTTTCGAGCCGGCCGTATACGCAGAAGCAGCAGCAGACGCGGCCCAGCTGCCGCCTTCGAGTAGTGGTGAGTTCCATTTAGGGATTGGGCTGTCCTCTTCGGAATTGCGCTGGCCGGATCTCTTTCGACCCTTCGTCGCCATATCCGTCGTCCGCGTGGTACCGCTGACGATCTGAAGGGCAGGCTTTTGCTGCTTGTGAGATGGAGGAGTCGGGTAGCCATGGGAGGGAACAGCTCGCTCGGGTGTTCCTTGCTGGGACAGAACCGGAGACCCTCGCTCCAATCTTCGAATGCACCTGGCTGCCGAGATGATGGCCTCGTCCAGAAGCTCTTCCTCTTCGTCTGGAGTTTCGTAGCGAGCAGCGGAGTTCTTGACCATTTGCCGTCGGGCCTTGCTGTTTTGCGAAGTGATCTGGGATTGCGGTTCCACTCTTGGAGGGTACGACGGGTTCCTCTTGATCTGGGAGTTCATGCTGGGAGGTGGCGAGATTAATTGAGATCTCGAGTGTCGGTTGTTTCCGCCTAGGCCTGCGACGGCGGGGATTTCGGAAACCTGAACAGGAGCATACTCTCGGCTGGCTTCCTTAAAATCGCCGGAGGCTGTTCCAGTTGGGCTAGAAATCTGGTCAATCACCATCGAAGATCTATTTGATGACCATGGTCCACATCCAACCTGAGCCTCAATATCGTCCGCGGGAGATACCGGGATGGACGTTCTTCCGGATAATCTGCGAACTCTTTTGCGGAAGTGGGAGAATATCCCTTCTTTCGTCCCAGGCGGGGACATGACGCCGCGACTGCTGTTCTGACCGGTTAGCGATGAGAGAGCTGCAGCATGTGCAGGGTTTGTGTACTGCTGCTGACTGTTGGTCGACAGTTGCCTTCCCAGTTTCTTCCCCGACTTCTCATCGAAAGTAAGATGTTTCGCATTATGATCCGTGTGGTCGGCGTAGTGGTTGTTCGTGGCTTGGGCGTGGACAGTGTCAGACAGAGGGGTAATCGGTCTGATGGATGGCAGGATGGGGATGGGAGCGGCCCCGTTTCCTCGGAGCCCGTGCCATGTCGAACGCTTCTCGGTGGGTTGGCGGGTGGAAGCTGGGGTTGGAACTTCCTGTTGTGTGACCTTCGGCGCAGGCTTGGTTTCTGGCTGAACGGTGTTCGCGGAGACCTGGAAGACCGACGAGGTGTTGGTGCCCGCAAACGACTTCCGGAACCAGGAATGCTTAGTATTCAGGACTGGCTGGGGGGCCGGCTGGGCGACCTGCTCCATCGACGGCCGGCCGAGCTCGGACTGCCGACTTCTCAACGAACGAGTGGTTGCGGTGGTGGTAACGGGCTTTGGCTTGAGTGGGTCAACAGCATCAATGAAGTAATCATGCGCCAGTGCCTGAGTCGATGTGGGCCTTGTCTTCGGGTCCCACATCAGGCACGAAGTAACAAATGAAGAAAGCGTCGCTGGCCATTGAGACAACGGCAAGTAATGTTGCTCGATGGACTGCGGCGTCATCCTCGGGAACGAAAATCCGAGCTTCTGTGCTAACCGGATGCCCTCCTTCCATTCACCACCACCGATCTTCCTCCCACTCCGGGACTGCCAGTTGCCTGGGCTGCCCATAACCTCGCACACCCTCCAGACTTGGTCGACCTCGTTGCTTCCAGGAAATAGCGGCTTCAGAGTCGCAATCTCAACTGCCATCGCACCAACAGCCCAAATATCTACTGGGGCGGAGTATTCCCCAGCTCTCAGGAGCACTTCTGGCGCCCGATACCATCTCGTCGAAACGTATGTCGTATAGGGTACTTTGGAGTGCATTTCTCGTGCGAGCCCGAAATCTGCGATCTTGACTGTGTAAGCACCAGGAGTTGCGGGCGGTGTCATCGACGCGTATCGCTTGAAAGGAGCGTTTGTATCGTAAGAAGGTCCGACCGATGTTGAAACTAGAATGTTTTCGGGCTTGATGTCACGATGGAAGAAGCCTTGTGCGTGAATGTGCTCCAAACCGGACATGATTTGATACCTATGACGTTCGCGTTCGCAACCGGTTAGGGGAATCTGGCCTATCGCTCTATGCACATTCGTCTAGAATAGCCACTTACAGTATGCTCTTCACAGTTTCCTGGTCCAAGCACTTGTGATCTCTCGACTTCATCAACTGGTACAGATTACCGTCCATGTATTCCATGGCGATGTGGAGCTTCCTTGTTGTCGGGTCTAGGAAGATGTCGAGGGCGGGGACGAGGTGTGGATGTGGCGGGAGCTTCTGCAGGAATATTACTTCCCGCAGTTCCAGACACGGGGCGAACGAGTCGAAAGTCTTCTTCATCGTCTTGATCGCGACCTAGTTCACATCGCAATCGCTCGTTAGACTCAACGGTCTTCTACGTTCATGATAAAGATCACAGATGTATACATACCACTGAGCCTCGCCTCGCAATACTGCTGCCCGCGCTCCGCACTTTGGCGAGCACAACACTACCGAAACTCCCATCGCCAATGTCCTTCAGGATCTCGAACTTATCCGTCAGGGACAGGTTCCCTGTCGAGAGTAGCGACATTGTGATCTAAAAACAACCGACTACTGTATCGAACGAATCATGATTAGCCTTGATGTCTTTTCCATGTGAAGTACACTCGAGTAATCGACGGTGTGAGAATGACTGAAAAAGTACGGGCGTACAAAGGAAATTTAAACGCTCAGGTGCTCTTCTATGCGGGAAGAAACCTTGTCAGGACGCCGGGCGCAATTGACTAGGACGACCAGGTACCAGCAGAGTGATCCCGATCCAGCCGTTCGATCGACGAAACGGGCAACCGAATGCGTAAAGAAAGTGACGATTGTCAAACCAGCCGACCCGTCTGACAGTGCGAAAGAAAACCAAGTTCAAGGTTTCCGACGAGTTCTTTTTAAATAAATATCCCGGGGTGGCTTTGGACAGCAAGGAGATTCATGATACCAACTTCAGGGGTGAGGAGCGGAGCGACAGGAATGCGAGCATCTTTAAAATGCGGTCGGCAGGCTCGAGAATTGCGCAACTTGAATCTCGCTCCCTGTCTTCTTCAGCCCTGAGGAACCTCGAAGGGTTCACAGGCTTCTGAAAAGGCTGCACACAGGGTTCCACAAGCTTTTCCTGACGCTGATGACCATCCCCGTGGAACTGCCGCGTCGAAGGGATGGCCCAAAGAAAGAGAAATAGGATGTATTTAAGGCGAAAGGAGACAAAGAGATAGCGTCGACACTAACCTAGTCGGAACTTCAGCCGCTGGATTTTCGATATCAGAAGTCGATCAGGAATCCAAAACAGTGGGTTTCCCAGCCTGAATCGCGGGCCGCTTCACAGAAACGGATATAATGATCGTTGCTTCTGGCCTATAATTAGGGTCCCTGAGATGGCTTCCGCGGGCAGTCGGCGCTTGCGAATCCGTGAGGATTGGTGGGCTGAGGGGAGAATCTGGAGAAGTTGCGAATTGTGCAACAACCAGCGAATATATACAATACGCACTGATAGTCGACCGCGTTCCGAGGGCCTGTGCCAGTCTAGAACTGTAAGGCAGACGATCGAGTTGGCAAGAATGGTCCCCCTTTCTCGACTAGTTCTCCGGCCGGAGCGAGTTGGGTTCAACGAGAGAATGTATGTGAGAATTCGGATGGGCGATAGGGCCTTTTCCTTACAACGCCGCCGTCGCGCTAGGGGAGGATAGCGATTGAAGGACGGAAAGGGAAGAGAGCGGATTGACGCAAGGGGGCGGCGACTTTTAGACCGTATCGTACCAGAGGGGCTGCGGAGCCAGTGGATGCGGGTGGATGGTGTAGAATTAGTGAGGTTTAGTTGGTGGAGGTTGTGGGTGATGCTGTTATATGCGTTGCCTCTTGCGGGCTGCTTGCGGAGGGTTAGCTTGGGCGCTGGAGCGTGCCACCGACGATGCTAAAAAGAATGACTGGAAAGACTAGCATGTAGATGGATGGACAGGACACAAAGGAAAGAAGGACAATTAAAAGAGAAGAAAAAAATAAAAAAGAAGAAGAGTGGGAAAAGAGCGTGAGGGTGTGTGTGAGTGACGAGAGTGGATTGGAAAGGAAGGGAAGAAAAGCGAGATGGCTGCAGATGGGGCGAGAGAAGTGCAGACCGGCCGTCGGGGAGCAGCACAGCGGTAGCGGGCGGCGGGCAGGGAAGGCGAACGCACAGAAGTCGAACCCGGCCGGGGCGTCCTCAGGGAGCGAGGGAGGGGAGGGATTGGGTGGATGGATGGATGGATGGATGGATGGGGATATTCAGGAGACGATGCGAAGAAGGGAGGAAAGAAGGATGGATGTCTGGATGGAGAAGAGGTGAAGAAGGGGAAGAAGAAATTATGGCGTCGATGGGGGACGTCGGGCAATATCGAGAGGCCCATATAACTCAAGATGCTTCTCTTCTTCAACGTCGGGTCAACGCAGCCTGGCTGTTGGGCTGGGCTGGCTGGCTGGCTGGCGCTGGCTGACAGTGTGCTTGTGCTTAACGGGCTGTCTTAACACCCTCCTCCACCATTACCACCATCTCTTACAGGCAGCGTTAAATGTTAAAACGTTAATGTCAATGGCCCAATTCAACCATTCAATTCGATCCATCCCATTCACCATTCAATACCCACATCCACCATGGCATTGGCACTGGCATTGGCATTGAGACGACTGCAACGGGCGCAGGCAAGTGCACCTCTGCAAGCGCAAGCAAGTGCCCACTGCTCCCTCCAGGCCTCTCTCTTTCTCATTGTCTCTTTCTTTCTGCACGGCGCCGGTGCTTTGAAGAAAAAAAAACGATCATTGTCCTGCCCGCCTGCCCGCCTGCCTGCCTGCCTGCCGGCTTGCTGGATGGGATTGACTTGGCTGTTTGATGGGGCCAAAAGGAAACAAACGAGGAGGAGGAGGAGGAGGGGCCCTGCCCGTCCCGAGAATCAAAAAAGCAATGCACTAACCTGGTCTGGCTTGCAATTTCCTCGTTTTTCCCCTTACCAGTTTCTTGATTTGAGGGATGGGATTGGCAAGGGGCCCGAAGACAGCAATTTCTCGAGGCCGAACGGAAGGGCAGTTTCAACCTGCGAACCGGTGGGCGAGAAGGATGGGTTGATGGAGTGAGCGTGTGAGATCAGGTGAGGGCCGTCCGGCTCGCCGTTTTCGTTGGTTGGGCGAGAGTGTGAGTGCGAGAGTGACGGACGGAGGAAGACCAGAGCCAGGGAGGATCAAAGCGAGGGAAGGGACTAGCCAGTAATTAATGGCTGGCGGCTGCTGCTGCGGGCGTCCCCTTTCGATATAAAAGCTGGATCGGGTCCGTTCGGATTGTGTATGTACCTGTCGTCGTCGTCGATGCTGCGATACGTGCGGTCCGACGATTGATGACGGCGAGAAAGAGGTTGGAGAGAGGGAGAGAGCTAGCTACCGGAGGCCGAGTCGACAGAGGAGGTCAGCTCGGGATGATATCGTGCTAGCTAT
This sequence comes from Drechslerella dactyloides, assembly GCA_020064725.1. Lineage (NCBI taxonomy): Eukaryota > Fungi > Ascomycota > Orbiliomycetes > Orbiliales > Orbiliaceae > Drechslerella > Drechslerella dactyloides. Next base: position 625,597 of record JAGTWJ010000008.1, on the reverse strand, counting down.
GTGACATGATATGTAATATCGCCAGCCAAGGGATTAAAACAAATAAATAGAAACCTGCACCGTACATCGACCTGAAGCCGGCCTCGTTCTCCATTGGACAGCTGCTGCAGCTCCCAGACCCGTTGATTCGATGCTAAAGTAATAATGTTTCCAGACGGGCTTGACGGTGTGCATGGAGCTGCAGCACCGCAGGCAAGCAAGGCCGGCACAGCTGCTTCTTGGTGCGCTGCAGGCAGGCAGGCAGGCAGGCAGGAGAAACTTTTAGACCTCGTTCGTACGTTTCTGCTGCTGAGGTGTCTCTCCAGCTAATGCGAAGCGTCTTTCGTTCTCGCTGCGCTTGTCTCTTCCCCCACATGCAACTATCCCCGGTTGGGCATCAATCACGTTGTCGACCTTGCCCGAACCCGCAGAGCGACGCTGGGCTAAGGAAGCTCGTCTGGCGACGGTTTGTGAGAGCAAGGTCCCCTGACTCTCACGACAGACGCTCGAACCGGTCGACAATCACGGACCCGGCTGCCCTGCACGGCAACTAGACGCATCGCCAGAGACGGCGGTATACAGATTGGCTGCCTTGGTGACATCGGTCGATGACGCCGGTAAGCTAGCTAGCAGTAAGTAAATCACTTGTCCTCTCGAGCTTCTTATTCCTGATCTTATTCTGATTCTAATTCTCACTCTCCCTAGCACAGCTCCCTGATCTCGGGCCACCGCCAATGGGGACGGGTAGCAGCCATGTCCCGTCTCCAATTCGCTCGGGTGTCCCACCTTCGAGGCCAGTCCCCTCAGAGCTAGCGACTCGCATTCGGTCACGGTGGATGCTGTCCAGAGTCAAACCTGCTCCAGCCAGCCCCTTAAAAACGCCAAAGAGTCCAAGCCCAGGCCAGCCCGACGTTTCGATGGTCGGTGCCAAGGAACCGCAGGGGTGGCTGACTGCCTCCCTTCCCTTCCCTTCCTCCCCTGCCAGCCCAGGCCGATTGCCGCTCAAAAACCTGACCACGGAGTCGCTGATTACTAGTGTGGTGAGTCGGCGAAGCTTAGTCCGTCGATAATCATGCAATGGCCAGCAGCATCACACGCCAGAGACAGCTCCCTTCCCACAGCGGCTGTTTGTTGTCATGCAACGGCACGAACGACCTGCGGTGCAAGACCCTTCGGTGCCGTGTCAACGTGACTGGTTTCTGCATGTCTCTCGCCGTCCGCTAGCTCTTTCGTCCCAAGGGACGAATGATGTGTGCGCTCCGGCCGGATCCTTGAGAACGGTCCATGCAGAGGCGGGCCCGTCAAAAAGATAAAGGAAAGCCTCCTGCTGCGCGGAAGCGGGTGAAAGGCCAATGGTGCCAAGGAAGCCAGACCGCGGACTGGACAGCTGGATTCAATTCTTATTCAGGTCTTTTCTGCGCAATATCCGGAATATGGCAGGCTGGGCCAATGCTCTTCCAGGTATTTTCAAGAGTGTGTGGAGATCGTTCGGTCTGTGGGTGTGGTGCGAGAGCATCAACATGCGACAGCTCGCCAATTACAGTCCGATCACAACCGTCTCGGGATCGTGACAAGATCAAGGTCTGGTCTCCGATAAAAAGAAAAACACCAACACAGGAAAGAGGAAGAGGAAAGAAAGAAAGAAAAAAAATCTCTTCTCAACAGAGCCACGCATCAGGATCCGATTGCGGATGTTCATCGCGGCGGTGACTGGCTGCTTCGCAAAAAACAAAACAAAAAGAAAAACACTCTTGGTCGTTGCATTGCATAGGCCGCAACTTAACTTGGCTCCATGTAGAAGAAACCGTCGGTCGAGGCGGCCGGGATCGAAAACCCGCGCGAGTCGTCACTGCGTGTCATCATCGCACTGGACTGAATTATTAACATTCAACGTCCACCCATCCTCATGACCAGGAGCATTCACCAAACGTTCGCGTAGACGCATGCATCGTCGATTATCATGCCGCTCGAAAATCCGGCGGAATTCTCCAATCTTCAAAAACGCTAACATGCCATACTTAGCCAAGCTCTTATAAAAAGTTGCACACTCGCCTCGTCTGACACGCATAAAAATCGTGCAAACAATATGCACATCGCCACTTGGCGACCGGACTGCGGACTATAACTCTTTCTTCCATATTGATCCAGAACATTGGGACCGTGTCCACGAGGCAAGCCCGCCCAAGGTCTCCCCTCGCACGGAAGATAAAAATTCTTGAGGAACTTGATTAAAATGTAATGTACCACGCCACCGAAATCTTTATGAGCAGGTACCGGACTGCTGGGCCCATGGACCTCCTTCGCATCCAGCCGTCCATGCAATGCATGCAGGTGGCGGGAGCCGCAGGCAAGCAAAGGGCAAGCGCAAAAGCACTTGTAAGGAGAATTTTCTTCTTCTCTTCGATTTCCTCATTCACGCGTGCGTTTCGTTCGTTTCTTCTCCTACCCCCCGTCCGTTCTGTTTTGCTTTCCTTTGCCTTCCTTCCTCGCATCTCGCCAGTTTCGGGGTTTACGTTTACTTAATATGTTTTCCCCAGCCTCTCAGAACCCACGTGGGGGAGGTGTGTGCAGGACACTTTTTGGGGATAATTATTATCGAAATCAAAATCATATGTAAACTTCAGATCGCATCGAACCCCTTTTCGCCCCCTTCAACTGTCTTGTTTCGGATGGCTGGGCAAGCAAGCTCCACCCATGACCCATCCCATCCATCCAAGCGCCCGAACGTGACTCTGGACCTCAAACGCGTCTGGGGGGGAATTCTTTTCCCTTTCGTGTCATGCAAATCAATATCGTGACCTGGATTGACGGTTTCTTCCTGCCACCCTCTACGCGATCTCCAGTTTAATTGCCACGAAGAAGAGAGCCAATGTCAATAAAATCGAGACGGATACGGCACCGACCTGGTACACCCGAGATTATCACCCAAGGCCATCCACTCTCGATTTGACAGCCCTTCGAATAGCATGCCCATTTGCAGTATGGTAGGCAGACAGAACTGACAGGGACGAAGCGCAAGGCATTGCAATCAAGGTGGGTCATGATGGACAGACTCGGGACACTGGGATTTGATCAAGGAGAAACTGAAATTCGGGGACGGGTCCAGCCATGGCATCCTTGTCTCTGCTCTGGTTCTGTGTGGCGATTGGCGCAGATTCTCTCTCGTTTGAAGGACATTAGAAACAGCCTACTAAGTTTTTTAATAGTAATAATGAGTGCAAGTAATATCGATGATATCAAGTGGGATGCAATTGACGATAAGTTCATGCCGTTGCTGCTGTCAGTCTTAAGATACCGGATGTTATCAACCTGCTCCTGTGGATCACCGCGAGCGAGACCCGCGGTAGCCATTCGCTCGGTCATTATGCCAGTTTCCCAAGGATCAATAGGAAGGTTGGGAACAAAAACGTGGTTTTTTCACCCGGCCGCTGCTTTTGGCCCGCTCAAGTGGATCCAATTGTATTCTTCTGAAGAGAAAAAAAAAAAAAAAAAAGAATAATAATAATGGAATAAAAGAAATCAATGGGAAAAAGAGTCCTTTCCGGGAAGAAAAGATGATGCCGCAGCTTCGCAGATGCAGGTTGCGTCGCTTCAAGGGCTCGAATGAACCACCAACCATGTCGGCCGTTTCGCATCATATCGAGAAATGTTCCGAAGAGGCAGGGAGAGTCCAACTGGGGAAAGAGCACGGCGCAAGTTGGCGGCAATGCGATGACGACCTGCAGCTGCAAGGCCAGGAAATATCTAGAAGCCTAGCCTTCGAATTCGGGTCCGAGTCGAACTCGGCCGGACAGTATTTCTCAAGAGAGAAAAGAATTCGAAGGTACATGCCTAGCTTTCGATTCAAATTCAACCCGTTTGAAAGAGCGGTAACAATTCGTATCTGTTCCGCGGTACGTACGAACGAGCGATCGAATAACTGCAAATGCGATGGTTCTAATTTTGGTAGCAGCGCTGCACGCATGCATGCCTGCAGCTCGGATAAACCGTCGAGCTGAGTTATAAAACGGTGAGAGCTGCTCTAGTTGGTCGGATGATTGTCGCCTCTTTCCCACAATCTGACAGGAGAAGTGAGAAAAAAACACCCCAACCGCCTACGCACGCATGGCGCCTGAAATATTACATTACTAGCTGCTGCACCCTCGCGAGCGCTGCTTTGGATTCTTATGTGCATAGGCGAGCGCAGAGCACCCGTAGACGGAAAGTTGGGTACGTCTGGGAAATATTTGGAGGAAATCTTCAAAAGTAAAACAGCTAACGCCAGCCATGCAGCTGCGCGTGACCAGGTAGCTACTTGTAGCTTGCAATGCTCCCAGTTACCAAGATTTGGACATCGATCGAGATGCCTACTGGGTCGAGCTGCTGCTATCGATACCCCGATCGATACGCCTGCCGTATCAATTGCCCTGCTAGCTTTGACAGAAATTTGTAAACCGACCTATCGCCAACTTTTTCCCACCGACTTTATGCATTGAGAATTTAGGAAAAACGACACCTCGTGATCCCAGTGTGCATACACATATACATGTACATCCAATATACAAGCACCATACGCATGATATCTCCGGCATATCCAGCACGTGCACAGCGCAAGCCTTGGCCCTCCGGTTCCCCCGGCCGCCCACGCCCTCTCCCCCCAATTCATGCAACGTGGTCGTTCGTCTCGTCCAACCGGCCACCGATCGTGCCGTCCGCTTCATACCCCTCCCGGAGCTCACGCTTGCTCAAACCGTCCAATCTACCTCGCCAGCTCGGTATAAAGTTGACAAATAACGCCTGGATCCCGGGCCCCGCTACGAAGAGCACGATGACGAGCACCCAAGCCATCCTGATTCCCGCCTGGTCATCCGGACGAGACCGGTTCCGGATGGCCTCGTACACGGGCGGCCACACAGCCCCGCCGCAGACTCCGAGAACCTCCCATGACGCACCCCACTTGACGTTCCGTCCCGAGAGTCCTCGGAGCGATAGGGCAAAGATGGTCGGGAAGCAGATGGACTCGAAGAACTGCAGCAGCATACGCAGCGCGACGATAGCTACACTGTTGTCCGAGCCAGGGCTATGCTGGAGGCCGAGGAGGATGCACGAGGTCGCGATGCAGCCCGCGCTGAAGAGCAGGTAGAGCATTCGCGCGGGGACGTAGAACATGCCGACGCCGCCGGCTAGTCTACCGAAGGCCAGCAGGCCCTCGGCGGTCCACAGGAACGAGTTTGCATTGTGCCTGTGTCGGTTGCGACGATGCGTCGGTTAGCATGAGGGGTTGACTATGGCGTAATTGGATGGGATAGCATGGCATGGCATCACTCACGCGTATTCCGGCGAAAACACCTGGATGAGAGAGGCTCCGTTTATGCTGATTATCTCCTGCGCTCCGGTGTAGCAGAACTGGGCCCAGACGCCGAGGAGCAGCAGCGAGTGTCTCCCGAGGAACTTCTTCCGACGCTTCTCAGTAAGCGCCGACGATGCGGGCCGCCATCGATTCACACGGGTTAACTCCGCGTCGCTAGGACACAATGATGGTCAGCAACCATATGATATGTCACACGTATATGGGCTTGGATGAAAAACTTACGTGCACTCCGGCAACGGAACGTACCAGAAGAACAGAGCCAGGGCAAAGTCGAAGAAGGCGACTCCGAGGTAGCCCCACTGCACGCTGATCAACCATTCGGTGTTCGATGTGCCCTCGTCCTTCCGGAAGATGACCTTTTCCGCCAGGATGGGTGCGAATACATTTCCGATAGCTTGAGCTCCTTGCGATAGATTGAGCCTGGCCTCCCAGTAGTGCGGCGGGCCACAGATCGCGACGAAGAGGTTCGCTGCAACTTCGATTCTGGGTGGTCCGAACGCTCAGACGTCAGAAGGAATGAATGATATGATAGAAATGATATAGGAAGGATGGAGATATAGCTGCCGTACGTAGCTACACCGAGCCCGCTGATAAAATTGGAAATGATGAAGCCGGGGTACGTTTGGAGGACACCACAGGGCCAAAAGACGATGCAGCCGACGCCGTAGATGACGAGGCCGACGATAAAGGTGATGCGGAATCCGTAATGGCGGAAGATATAGCCGCTGAAGGTCACGGGACCTACGAAGTATCCTCTGCGAATTTTATAATATGCCTTAGCACGGGACTGCGTATATAACTGTAATGCAGGGCTGCGGTGTGGCTCCGCTTTGGGGCTAGATTGGGGTCCGCCGCTTCTCGAACCTACCCGTAATAGGCGCTGTGCAGCCCGATGAGAGCACTATCGGTACTCTTGATGGTGCTGTTGATTCTGTTGTTCAGGACCTGTCAAGCGGAGGCCGTGAGTCTCGATGCACCATTGAAGGCGTGTCCATGCGTGTAGACACTCCGCCGTGAATGTAATGTATGTGAATGTGAATGAAGAAATAGTATACTCTATGCGCCGCCGTGTTACAAGTTAGCTGCGTTGCACCGGACCAACCACACCGCTCTGCAGACAGAGCTCGAGATGCCAGCTCAGCTCACCACTGATAGCAGCCCAGACGCAAACCCCCACAGAAAGAACAGGATCGTGACTATCGCAACCGGCGCTACCGACTCGTGAGCGCTGAGCTCGACCGCCGACTTGGACGAGTGCAGCTGCACAAAGTTGTTGTTCGGGTCTCCGCCGGGATTGGGCGACGGCTGCCGGAACTCGCTGCGCGCCGGAGAGCCATAGCCGTCGTCCTGCCGCCAGCTGTCGAATCCGTTCGATCGAGGAGATCGCGGCCCCATCCGAGGCGGGACTCGAAGTCGCTGAATGGACGTCAACGCGGCGGCGCCTGGAGGCTCATATACACGACCGGCTGATTGTGGACTGTCGACTCGGGCCCCAAGTCGAGATCATGGCCATGCTCCGATGCCGCCGAAGGGGAATGCGTATATGTGCGATCTCGACGGATGGCTGGCTGGTGCGAAAGGAACGAGGAATTGAGATGAAGAAGAAAAGAAAAAAAAATTAAAAATTAAGATAAAACTACCAGGCTGTAGGTTTCACTCTCCATCTCAGGCAAATGCTTCTTTTTCCTGGCACGGGCGCGATTAACTGACTAAATGGCTATCCAATCCAGTTGGGCGGTTGTACCTGAAATCCCTGCAACTTTGACGGGCTGCTCCATAGCATCATGGCCGCATGTATGCCACCCATGTTGACTTGCGGAGTACAACTGCTGGCAGCCCTCACTCAGCTCGACCGAGCGGTGGCCATCCCCACGAGTCGGTCGCACCATTTGGACCAAGGCTGGCCCTGCTAAGCCAAGAGCAGACGTCAAGTTGTAAAATTGCTAACGGTTTTTGTGATATAGATTGTTCGATTTTTAATGCAAGTCATTGGACCCGCCGAATTCAAGTCGAGCTACTTTCCGTTCTGCGAATCCCCGTGTCAGGGAATTCAGATCCAACTGTTTTCTATCGGCACGGGTATCGCGGTTCCCCCCACTCTTTACGAGCACCTGAATGCATCCCCCAGTCAGTCTGGAGTATCCCGAACTTTGTGCATAACATCCAAGCCCGCATTTTGCCGGCTCAACAGCCGGAGTAACTTGAGGATGGTACACCTGTACATCCACGGTTGGGTGAACTTGTTTTTTCGCAAATTGACAAAAAGAAGTCCTCCTCGCGGACGATTTTTGATAGCCTTGCGGGCTGGCTATACACCAGCTGCCTTTATGATTCGAAATATGAAGACAACCACCCATGGAGCTCAGCAGTTGCTTGTTTCTGCTCGCGGCCCAGCATATTCCATGCGATCCTAGGAATGCTGTCAAGTCAGGGTCGCACGGCGCGGAGGATGACGCTCCCGTGCGAAAACACCCAGATGCATATTGGATCCTCAGCCTCGGAATGGGTGACTTGACTGTCACCATGCAGACAAGAAGTCCTTCATCGATCGAAAGAAGTACTACCAAGCCAATGTTTGCTCTCCCATGCACAGCTCGGTTGGATTCGACAGCGTGAGACAGGCTGCATGCTGCTGAGGCCGGGAGCCTCTTGTAGTGAGGATTACCGACAGCTTTGCAGGGGCCCCGTCGCACTGGCGTGGCTTAAAAATTACCGTTAAAACAGAGCTACCTTCCTGGTAATTTTTCCTTTGACGTGCTTCCAGCACATCAGGATTTTCATGCAAGATTAAGTACGCCCTTCTATAGGCAGCGGACGGGCCGCACCACCATGGGAGGAACGGCTTCTTTTGTCGACTCGAGCAGCTATCTCTCCATCCTTCCAGCTCGGTTGCTGTATCTGAGACCGCGACCGAGTTTTACGACTTGTCAATGCCGGTGATTCGACTGTTCGCGGGGCTTTGACGTAGCCAATGTTGTATGATGGAGAATGGCGGTTCCCTCACCACGCTTACCGCCTCGACAATAGCCGGCCTCGCGACAACGACCACGGCGGCGGCGTCCACCACCACGGGCAAGCTGTACAGCACTGGCGCGACCGTCGCCTCCGCTAGCGACTACAAGGACGACCATGGCCCGACGGTCTCCGCCACGACCATTGTGTTCTTGGTGCTCGCCTTCGTGTCCGTCACCCTCCGCGTTATCGCCCGAGGCTTTATCGCCCGCCGGATGCGAATCGACGACTACATGATCCTCGTGGCCTTTGCGCTGTCGTTCGGTATGTGCCTGTCCATCGTGTTGGGTATCACCTACGGCTTCGGACGCCACTCGAACACGATTCCCTACGGCATGGCTTTGCAGAAGCAGAAGTACCAGTATGCGTTCACGCTGCTGTTCAATCCGGCAATTGCGCTCACCAAGGCCTCCATCTTGACGTTCTATCTGCTGGTGTTCAAGGTCCAGAAGCACTTTCGACGGTTCTGCTGGATCACAATGGCCGTCGTCCTTGTCGCGGGGTTGGCGCTCACCCTGCTCTTGGCCTTCCGCTGTAGCCCTATCGGACTCGTCTTCGACCCCGAATCGAATCGCCAGCCGTTCCCAGGGTGTATTGGCACTGTGAGGTAGGTCACATCTATCAACATCCAGCTCGTATAGAATCAATGGCGTTATATAAATTCGTGCTGACGTCTATCAGAATATACTTTGCCTCAGCGCCAGTCAACATTCTCGAGGATCTTGCCATCATTGTCTTGCCCATCCCCGTCCTCACGTCCCTCCGACTACCGAATCGCCAGAAAGCCATATTGCTGGTCGTCTTCAGCCTTGGTGTTTTCGACATTGTCGTGGGGCTGATCCGCATCCATTACTTCCAGCTCACCGAGAGCCAAGCTCTCGACTTCGACTACAACGCCGCCTACTCGTTCATGTGGGCTGCGATCGAAGTCAATGTTGGGATAGTGTGTGCCTCGATCCCGATGACAAAGCCGTTGATATCCAGGTTCTTTCCTACTTGGCTCGGCTCCGCATCGCTCTCGGACCAGAACCGGGAGACGATCTACGAGACCAACACCTATGCATACGGCGCTGGCACACCGACGATACCGAACTTTGTCCGGCGAGGCACAATAGGCAGCACGAGCCATCGGCCCTCAATTGGCGTCGGTTGGTTGTCCGCCTACGGCGACTCTCACGGGACAATCGGAGAACTCGGCCATGTCGATACTGATGGCAAGATCATAACACCATTCCGCGGCAGGCGTGACACGAACCCCGCCAACCGGTTGGAGGCTGCACTCCAGATACATGATAACATCCTTATCAAGACTCCGCAGGGAACACTGAAAAGGATAAACGAACGTCGACGGGAAAATAGACTTGGCAGCATAGAAGACTCTGGCGTCAGCGGGTCCACAGCTGTCCAGCGGCCGAGCGAAGCCAGCAGCTACCAGGAATACGCTACGGCATCGGGCAAGTCACCTACTACGCCCTGGGAGAGCGTCGGCTCGGACGGCGTCGACCCGCTCGACCCGAGAAAGGCAGGCCCGACCCCTCAACAGCCCGCGGACTCTCAAGATGGCACTGATGACATCCCGCCTTGGGAGAAACTCGAGCTGCCCGGCCTCGACGACCCAACTCTCGTGGGCTTAGAGCCACCGTGCCAGCCCAAGGACGCCGGGGCCTCCCACAGCTCTACCTCCTCCTCCGCCCAGCGCGAAGGACGAAAGAAGCAGCCGCGCAAGACCTCGACGTCCTCAACCGGCTCGTCGTCGACCCGCGCTCCTTCGATCTTCGGCCTCAGCCGCTCGAGAAGCAGAACTAAGCCTGAGAACCTTTCGCTGGAGATACCGCGGCGACGCAGCAGTCAAGTACCACACATCATCGAACCGGGCTCCCGCAAAGGCAGCCAGGACACCACAAACATATCACCCACGACAGACATTCGATTCCGTCCCACTAGGACTGTTGCTGAGCCGTTGTTGCCGCCTGTGTCCCCAAACGACTATTTGATCACGCCTCTAGAGCCGTCCAGAAATGGCCGCTCGGGGTCGTCCGATGCTGCCCGAGCGCCCACTCAGGTAATCCCGGAGCGAGCGGAAGGAACGCCACCAACAATGGAAGCACACGCACCATCGTCGTCGAGTAACGTGCCGAATCCACAGCAACCTCCGAATACTTCACCCGAAATCCCGCCTTGGGAATTCATGGAGCTTCAAGACGTCAGCGGCAAAGGGAAAGCTCGCTCTTCGACGCCAGATGATACCAGATGACGGGCCAACCTACCATGCCGTGATACCTCACCCTCGGAGTCCTTAACTATATCACAAAGAAAACACACATGGAATCCGACAATCAGTCTTCTGCACACATCACTCTCTAAGTGCAATGTACCCACCTCACCCGGATCTAGTGTCGGATCCATATTGGTGAAGTGGAAGAGACTATCAACTTAATATAAAGAATGAGAGAGAGGCGGACAAGCAGTTCGACTTCTTGCTGGGACACAAAACAGCGGGAAGACACCCGTCCACAACATGGTCGCATTTTTTGTTACATATCATTTTTTTTTGATTTCGAGTTCTACGATTTTCATTTCATCAATCTCTAAAGAACCATATTTACGGCGTTCGCGTGGCGTTCACAGTCTTTTCCTGCTTTTACCTCTTCCTCTTTAAAAAAATTTACTTGTTACAGCTTGACGAGTCTATCCTGGCATCTCGTTTTCTGATATATGCATCCATACATGACACGTAACTAGAGCAAGCGTGCTTGTCTGTCTTTTTGTCTATTTATTCGGTCTACGGCATTCCAGCGATTGATGCAATCGATTGTATTTACATATGTTGTACCATATTTTACATGCCCACGTTGACGCGTGTGCGTGTGTATGTGCTTATACTCTGAATTTTTATATCTGCATTGATACTATGCATGCATGTCAATAATTGGGTTCTTAAACGGGTTTACTCGGGCTTTTGCTGCAAGTTTTTGGGGTTCCGTGGATGGCAGGACTTGAGGCTTCGACTGAATTCAACTTCGTCATATGGCCATTGCGAGGTAATGTTTAGATACTATTTGCTTCATTGTCATCTTCACTGAGTACCTTCGCTCGTGCGCGTCTGGGTTTACGAGACCAACGAGTACCTGTATCTATCTGGATGCTTGCATGAGATCGTGTTGCAATTTGGTTTATTGATGCCCTGATGGGTGTATATCATGGTCTGGTGCTAGCACTCTCTTCTGGCATCCTGCTCCATGATTAAGTGATCATATATTGTATAAGTGGATGTAGCATACCAAAGTACTTACTTATTCACATGAATATAAAGTCGCTTTCGTCTTCGTACATAATGCAACCGTCCCCAGAAACTGCGCCAGACACCAGAAAGGAAAATCAACAATATAAGACGTACAAAAGACAGCAGGCTGGCTTCGCAAGACAGAACATGTAAAGGAAATCTAGGATGCACGCAGTGTTAATATCAGACCTCAGCATCTACAAATGCAACCCTCGGCCGCTTGAACACCACACTCTCTTGCTCATCGCCGCATTCGTGCCCCCGCTTCTGCAGCACGCTGCTCTCGGGAGCTACTACCGCTGGTGCAGGTGTGTCCTTGAAAACGCCATTCTTCCCACTGAACAACGACACCTTCGCTATATGGACCGACACATCCGCCACACCGCCATCGCCAATTGTATCTGTGACTTGCGACGTCACCGTCGCATCATCCGCGGCGAACCGAACGGAGGCGCCATTAGCATCTTCGTTACCATCTTCATCATCAACTGCGAATCCAACCCTCTTCTTCGGCTTCATGCTGTTATCCTTCTTTACGTCCACCACCGGCGTCGCAGCACGACTCGGCGGCGCTGGACTCCCGTTCACACTCTGCGGGTCCCTCTGCAGCGTGACAATATCCAAATCCGGATGCTCCGGCGCATCGCCAACCTTGCCCTCGCCAAACATCCGCTGCGGCGTCTCCAGCCGTCCAAATAGCTCATCCTGTCCGTCCACGATATCCGCGAAGGGTTCGCGCACAAGCAGGTTCCGCAGTCCCTCGTCGTCGACCATCAGCTTCTTTCCGCGAAAGTCATTCTCATCCATCTGGTTTTTGCGATTGAAGATGGTTTCTTCAATTGTGCCTTTAAGGATTAGTGTTTCCACGTAGACGGGCCGCGTCTGGCCGATGCGGTGGGCACGCTTCATTGCTTGCGCCAGGACGCTGCATGCGGGCCTTCGTTAGCCGGTTGCTACATCATATGATAGTACCCGAATGGTGCCCGGGATGTAAGGGTGGGAATGGAGCGTTGTACAGACCTGGGGGGCTGCCAGATGGGATTCACGAAGAAGACTCTGCTCGCCGATCCAAGGTGGATGCCCTGCGCCGCCTGGCTGACGTCCAGTAGAAAGACGCGAAAGCTGTCAGTCGTGTTGAAAGTGACGAGATACTCCGCCTTTCGGTGAACATCGAGCCCCGTCCGCGAATCTGCGTTTCAGTCAGCACATTCCCACCAATTTACCAACATGGAGCGATGTAAACCCACATAGTAGATACTTGACGCCCACGACGCTCAGCGCCTCAGCGATATAGAACGCCACCTGATCGGTCTCGTAGAAGATCAAAATTTTCTCCGTCGCCTGGAACTCCAGCACCTTCGATACTAGATATGCGAGCTTCGCCGATGCGAACCCTGCCACCGCGACATCGCGCAGCGGGCTATCAGCGGCCAGATACTCATCTTCGCAAGCTTGGTGACTTTGCTTCAGGATGCCCTTCTTGACTGGTGACGATGAGTTTTTATGAGCGGTAGTTTTCTTTGGGCTGGTAGCCTTTCTACGCTTATTCTTTGTCTGCTTGGAGTGCAGTGTCTGGTGGGCTGATGGATACCCGTGCAGCATGTATTGGTATTGCGTATCTGTGATCTCTCCGGCTTCCTTGCGCCCGAGGATGTGGTCGCGGGTGGTGCTCGATTCGCGGAACGCGGGCATCGAGTTGTCCCCTTCGTTTGCCAGCGTAGGCGTCAAGTCTCGACCGGAGTATGCCTTTTTAGCTATCAGCTTCTGCATGGACATGATTTGTGCGCCGCCTAGCACTGCACCCTCGGCGCTGAATGAGACCGCAGGGTCCATCGCCCAAGCCTGCCGCACCGTCTCCGGCAGCTTGTTCACGCAGTAACCTAGTCGGAGCTGCATTAGTACTGCACAAATCGATATCGATGACAGCGATAACGAGGACAGCAGATCACCTACCCATCTCGTGAAACACGGAATACGTCTTCCAAAGCTGACTCCTCAATGCTGTATCTGCCGTCTCGACCGCCCGCCTCAACAGCTCCCTATCCGCCTCAATCACCACCTTCCCCTCCTTCTCCAGATACTTGACCGCCAAATCGCGCATCTCGCGCACGGAGCGCCTATTCACACCCGTCCAGTAAAACGCGCATTCCCGCATATTGTTCACAAAGTCGTTCAGGTGCCGCCGCTGCGTCGGATGGAACATCCAGTCCTGATCGCACCGCTCGCTGGTCACCTCGTTCGTTGCCAGCTGCGCCAGAAACAAATTCAGCGTCAGCTTCTCGTACCATCCCGGCTTTACATACACGAACTTCTGGTGCAGCGGCGGCAGCGCAACCTCGTTTTCGATATCTGCGATCCGGTGACGGATCATCACGCGCTCGAGGACCGAGCGCAGTAGACCTGTGCCGACGGCTTCTGAGACCTTATTTGGCCATCGCACCCGCCGGTTGTCGTACGGTGGCAGTTTGAGGAAGTGGGTGATCAGGTCACCGATGCGGCGGAGGTCCGATGCCTCAGAAACCTGAATGCTGTTATCGATTTCGGCGTCCTGCGCGGTGGTTTTCGAGTACAGCCCGCTGCTGGGTGTACCCGTTACCGCCCATTTGGACTGCACGTGCAGCTTATCCGCCAGCAGGACGGAGTTGGAGCGCGACGATGCCATCGAGTGCCCTTCATCGACGATGATGCGTTTCCAGTGTATTGTCATCAACGGGGACTTGTAGAACCCGTCCAGCCGGGGACATTTGCAGACCGTCTGCTGTGGACGCGGGCTGAGCCATCGGCAACGACATCCCATTCGGATGCCGCTGTGCTGCCGGCGGCCGTACTCGTCCGCGCCGTCCTGTATCTCCTTGTCGAAACGCGCGCGGGAGATCAGAAGGATGTCGAGGTTGAGTAGCTCTTCGGTGTCGGGAATCGGGCTCTTTTCGGAGACCTTGGCGTACGCGAGGCCGCCTTGCGCGGCAGGGAAGGTGTGCTTGAGGATCTCGTCTTCCCATTGGATCATAAGATTCCCAGGGACGACGACGAGCGTGGCGGACGATAGATAGACGTCGGCTACGTCGCGGAAGCCGAGGCGGGAGGAGGCGGCGCGGACGACTTCGTAGGAGTCCCATTTGTGGAGGGTGCGTTGCTCGCGGATCAAGTTTCCGAGACGGTGATGGTAGTCGGGGTTCCTGTCGCGCCAGGGGACGCCGTGGGTCATGATTGTACGGACGGACAGCGTTAGGAGACTGGGAACCTTCTCTTGAGGAGGTTGCGCCGGTACCGACGGTGGTGGAGTCTCCTTTCTCGGTGTAGGCGGACCCACTCTTTTCCCTTTCGACTCGTAGATGATGTACCTGTCGTCCTCATCATCGTCCGGGACGACATCGGGGGTTGTCTCCTCCGGCTCATCGGCGATAGAGCGGCGGATGACATGCCCCGGCATCTCAACAGTCAGATACCTGGATGCCAGCACCAGCAACAAGCATATCAATGTTTTCCCGCTGCCCATCTCCTCGGCTAGAATTCCACCAATCTGCGAATCGTACACGCCGTCGTCGCCGTTCCTCGCCATCTCGCTGGCACGGTATTGGATCCCCTGCTCGCGCTGGAACATAAGCGCCGCTGAGCGCCGCTGGTAGCGGAACGGCTTGGTGCGTAGGCCAAGAATAGCTTCTATGTCGTCGTCGAGTAGCGTTTCCAGAACCTCGGCGTGGAAGACATTTTGCATCCCCGTGACGCTGGGCGACGGCGAGGGGAGGGTGTTGAAGATATCGATGATGGATTGGTCGCGAGGCGTGGGCGGGGGTGGCGATGCAGCAGCCATTGCCAGTGGGACATCGATGTTTAACTGCATCTCTATTGATATCTGGGTGACGAAAGGCGCGTTAGACCTTAAGGCATGCGAGTGAATAAGTAAGGAGGTAGGTACCGATATCTGATCGCGAGGTTGTCGTTCGATGAAGCGTGTCGCGGGTTTGCGTCGCGGTTTGCGTTGGATGTTGCAAACCGGGATTCGAGCAGGGGACGAAGGCTTATGTAATCGGGAGCTTGGCCCACGCAGAACGTTCTGACAGTATTAGATGGCCATCGGCAGTTCCAGTTTTTCCCCAGGATACAGTAGAACGTTCCCGCAAGGTGGAGTGACCATAAGGAGCAAGTCTGATAAGAGCTTGAGGAAGGATGGGCAGTTTTAAGTTATCTTATAAGAAGCGACTGGTATGCCAAGCGGTCTGATATCAGGGGTATACTATAGACCAGGCCGGTTTCAAGGTGTCGTTGCGACTGCGAGGAGACAAAATGGCAGTCAAACAGTCTGTTCGAACGAAGGCTTACGAGCGTGATGTTTCAATGGACGTTGTTCAAGGGAAGTTAAACTGGCCAGGCGACAGTTACGGAACCGGGTGGATTGCCTGTCGTCCGTTCTTCGGCCGCAGGATCCAGCGCCAGAACGTCGACAGCCGGCGCTAGTCAAACAGTGCAGCCAAGCGACTAGCCTTGTCAGCATTATAAAACCACCAGATATAGATCTCGATAACGGTGTTCTGTTATCGATATCTCTTCTTTGCGAGTACTTCTCGAGTATAACTGCAGTCTCGGGGCAGACGTATAACTGGTAAGATTCAACAAATTAAACGACGAATACAAGTTTGGCTTATTGAAAGTACGGCAGTTGTAAATACAGACTCGCATTCTATATGTACTGCGACAATAAACCGCACCGTTCATGCCCCGCATTAGAACCCCACGGTAAGCAATATACCACCTACTCCTACTCGAAAACCCCTCCATCGAATGAACAATGAGTGGAAATGCTCCGTCAGCACCACTCAATGCAATGAAGCCCCCAGAAACCTAATCGCTACACGCTCGAAGCGACGCATATATAGAAAATATATAGCGTCCCACCTCCTGCCGCAAGACGGAAAATATAAACGACGACGCGACAGCGACGAGTTAAAGAATGTACTTCACCAGGGTCCTAAAACCCTACAATCAGCATGAGCCCGTATCCTACCGTCACCACCACCCCGAATGCTGCAATGCTGCCTGGAACACCCCGCGAGATAAAGTGCTTCACCCGCAGATACCGTTGTCCCGTCTGGTCGTCCTCCATCATGATCGCAGCTGTACACATACACCCGTTAGCAAACTAAGCATCCAACAATAGTATGGCATGACACCAACGTACTCATATTCGGGAAGCCCGACGTCGGCAGCCCCATCGCCGCCGAGCACATCAGGGCGCTCGCCATCACCAGCAACCGCGGATGCGGATCCTCCATCTGCACGCCAATCTGCGCGACAATAGGCAAAATAATCAATGCGGCAACCATATGGCTGATGAACGTTGCAAACACCAATATCAACCCTGCAAACGTCAACATGACACCGTACAGTCCCATATTGTGCGTTACATGATGGATATCCTTCACAATCGTGTGCAGCAATCCCGACGACGTCACCACCTTACCGAGCGCCAGCCCGCCAGCAGCAAGGATGATGATGGTCCACAGAAAATTGTTGAAGTCCTCCTTCGTGAGGATACCTGTGCCGAAAAACATGACGATGGGGATGATAGCAACGACGCCCATGTCCCCAAACTCGTTCTCGAGGCTGTTTGCAAGACACCACAGGACAATCGTCGCGACCGTCACAATCGAGATGAACCATTGCACGCCGGTAAACGGGTCCTTCATCGGCCGTATCGGCACAATGTTGGTTCCACGCCCGGGCTGGAACGTAATCAACAGGATCAACCAGATCGCCAGGATGGATAGCACGGACACCGGCAGCGAGACGACAAACCACTCGCCCCAGCTGGGCTCCGGCTTCATGTTCTGCAGCGCGATGATGTTCTGCGGACTGGCGATCGGCGACACCATCCCGCCAACATTCGACGCCAACGCGATACCGAGAATCAACGACTTGGACATATTCGATTCCGCTGGCAAATTCCGCAACATGGGCTGTTCACATATTAGCTTCTACCCAATTATTTTATACCCAGGAGTGACCTACCCGAATGAGAGAGTAGCAGAGAACCGGCGCGGCGACGTTGCTAATCAGCATGCTCGCGACAGTCGCCACAAACATGACGGTCAGCAGCACCGTCCGCGGCTTCGTCCCCGCCATGCTCAACACCTTTGTCGCGATCAACTTTGCGATATGGTACTTGCTCAGCGCTGCCGCGATCGTAAAGCCACCCAACAGCAGCATGATAGCGGGCGTCCACATCGCCGCAAAGATATACTTGGCCGCAGCCTTAGCTTCCAGCCGTGCGTGCGGCTTCGCATCCTCACGGCACACCCGCAGCACGACGCCGAAGAACGGTATCATCAGCGACGTTACGAACAATGGTATCACCTCCGTCGCCCACAGTATGGACGCAAACACCAGAATGGCGAAACACCCACGCTGCTCCGGCGACTTGAAAGTGGGCGACCATATCAGCGCCAGGAATATCGCGGTGGCGATGACCAGGACGAAAAAGTTCGAGCTGAGAAGCCAGCGCGGGCACATCACCGTCCCTAGCGGCGTCCGGAGTTTTGTCTTCTCAGGCAACTCGCTCTCGTCGCCCTGGCGCCTGGTTCCTTCGCTGGGCACATCCGTACCCAGCAGCGTGCGCATGGCACCGACGTTCGCAGCCTGCGCCTTTCTCTCGATGCCAATCATCTCACGCCAGACCGTGTTGCGTTCCCAGACGACGTGTTCTCTCAAGTACAGCCTCAGCTCCTTCTTCGCCGCCTCGATATCCCCATTCGTGGCGAGGTCAGCGTAAACCTCCTCCATTCTGCTAATACCATCCCCGAGATCCCTGGACGTCTGCTCGCGGAAGGGATACGACGATGCAACGGACTGCGAGAGGTACTTTTCCCGCAGATTGCGATTGAGAATCTTGTCGAACTTTTTCAGCGCCTTTGAAAAACCCGTCCGGTTAAGCTGGGCGAAGGACTTGAGCTCGACCATGGACACGTAGAGATTTATAGCCCGTTTCTTAAGCGCGATACGCTGATCGTATAAGGCGGTGAGAGCGCCGTCGTTGAACTCGTCAAACGTCATCGAGTTGCGCTTCTTCAACCGGGAGGTAGTTGTCGTAAGCATTTCGTTGCTGCCTACGGTGCTCGCTCTCTTTCGTCTCTTGACGCCGGATCCGGAGCTGATGAGCTCGTCGTCAGATGCATCGGACTCGGACTCAGAATGGAATCCTGGCCGCTTGCCGCTCACGGGGCTCGAGGCCGTCGGGCTGGTTGCGACGGGGGCACCGCTGAGAACGCCGCCCTTCCGTTTGCTCAGCAGTTGGCTTCCATCGAGTTCGGTGGAGTCGCCGACTTCCTCGAGCTGGGCCTTCTCGAACGCCTCCTTGTCCCTCGTCAGCTCGTCGAGTTCGCGGTAGAGTTCCAGCTCCTTAAGCTGGTAGAATTCGGATATCTTGTCGAGTTCATTGTCGAGGGCGCGTCTAAAGGTGGGGTCGGGATCCGTGTCCTCGTTTATGAGGGCAGTCCGTTCTTCGTCCTGGTTCGATGTGGAGGCGGCATCGTTGACCTTCTTCTCGAGAGTGTATATACTGCAGATTGGAGAATCCGCGTCAGCGTTTACCCAGGACTTGTGGCATAACGTATGGATAGATGGAGGGGAGCTGGTACGCACAGCTTCTTGAGGTTGGAGTATGCAATGTAGTTGGAACTCCAGTCCGGGACGGCATTGAACTGGATGCTATGGCTGAACTTCATCTCGTCGAGCAGCCGAAGCCACTTGGCTTCCCGCCGCTGCCGTTCGGCTGTATTGTATTCAGGATCAAAACGGTCGTATGTAGGCGACGACGCGGATGGATGAGAGAAGTCCTGGAGCGGAAAGGACTCGACGGGCTGGCCTGTGCCGGACACGTTTGGCAGCTACGCGATCGGGTTATATAATTAGCACCCAGCTGCCATACTTCGGTGCAGTAAAAAATAAAAAAGATTGTGGGTGTGGCGTACGAAGAGGACGGCCGCCTCGGGATCCTAGGTTATTTTAAATATTGGAATAGCGTCGAGGCACGAACGCTTATCGGGCTGAGTGTATTCGCCCCCACAGATAGAGCAAAAGAGCAAGACGTCACACGACCGTTTTACCGCTGAGGCCCCGGTAAAACTGCGGCTTCAGGATGCAGTCAGGCGAGCGTGGGGATAAGCTGGAGGACTGCCGCTGTCGGAAAGCGGGCGAATCATCTAATCGCGGGCTAGCCGTGGTTAACCCTACTACGGAGGCAAGCTGAACGGCCTAGCTGCCTCTGGCTGGTTCTACGTGCCTTCGGGGGTCGTTTGGGAGCGAGTGACGGTACTGGGAGCCTGGCGCGGGAGATACGGAGATGCTGGAGGGGAGAGAGGGTGTCGATGGGCAATGCGATCGGATTGGAAGCTGGCGGACACGGACGACGTGAAGTTGGCGATAGGTTGCGTGCGCGTGCTGCTTCCGGCGCTGCGGTTGGTTGACCTGGCCTCAATACGCCCCACGCCCAACAATGCGCCATTCCCTGCCCGTCCGCGTCCTCCTGCAGGCTGTGTCTCACCGAGATCAAGACGGTCCACCATCTCTGGTCAGCTCGGACCCGTAGATGCGGTCATGCGCGGCCACGGGACGCCGTTGACCAGCAGGCCTGTCAAGCGACCGCCGGCCGTTGGCGAATAGAAAGAGGGCATTGGGCCCACGTTTTCTTCTCCCATCGCCGCATTCCTCGATTCTTCCTCCTCAGCATCGCTCCATCAGCTTCGACAGCTTCACAGACACCGTCACCAGCCGAGGACAAGGGCCACGATGCTCGACGGCTCCCAGACAGAAATGTGAGTATGTACGGCATCACGCGGTCACCGGGTTCTTTCCTACTTCTGCTCCTCGCTTCGTCCATCGACGGAAGCAGGGTTGCATCGCACGTACTAACGCGGGACATATCGCAAATTTAGTGTCTCCCGAGAGGCCCTCGCCCCGCCGCCCTCACCAGAACGGCCGGCTCAGACGGTCGACTGGGCCTCCATCCTCGGCTACTCCATCGACGACCAAGATGCCAGCAGCACTCGGGATGCCAGCAGCGTCGACTCGGGTTCGCCCGGAGAGACGCAGTCGGCCAAGCCTGCAGAAGTAGCGTTCCGCCTGTTCGCTCCAACCCGGGATGCTCCCGCCGGCCTTGTGCAAAACTACATTCTCCCGCCGTCCCCTCCGCCAGAGATCGAGCCCGCTCTTGCAGCGGTGGGGCTAGCAGGCGACCTCCCACAGGTGGCCTACTTTACCGATCAGGACGTCGAAACCGCGCACGCGACACACCGACCCCGTTCATACTACCTTACCCCGCCTCTCGAGGACGACGACGAACGGGCTTTGCGCATTCGGGCTTGTGCCGTGTCTGGGGACGATGTCCAGAAGGCGAGTGGGGAGAGATGGGCCGGGTGCGAATTGCCATGGCGGGTGACACAGCTTGGTTTCGTCGATAGGACAGGGGATGGAGTG
The DNA here is from genome assembly GCA_020064725.1 of Drechslerella dactyloides. Classification (NCBI taxonomy): domain Eukaryota; kingdom Fungi; phylum Ascomycota; class Orbiliomycetes; order Orbiliales; family Orbiliaceae; genus Drechslerella; species Drechslerella dactyloides. The sequence goes on along the minus strand of JAGTWJ010000008.1, from coordinate 604,505 downwards.
AGGCCGTCCGCGAGTGGTGCGGCAGGAAAAACAGCGGCAGTCGTGCTTCAAGGGATGCCGGTGGGAGAATGGCTGGGGGCCAGGAAGAGGCATCGGCCGAACAAGAAGCGACGAATCATTCTGCGAAAACGACGGGCTGCAGAGGAGGCCAAGGCAACGAAGACTGCCGTCAAGAAGAAGAACAAGAAGAAGACGGCCGAAGCCGCAAAGGCCGTGCAAGCTGTGCAAGCTCACAAGCGGACCGAAGAGGAGGACCGAGAGAAGCGGACGCGGTTGAACCGGCTGAAGAAGGTACGGCGGAAAATGAAGCTGAAGGAGAAGGCGCCCGAGACGCCGTCGTGAGAGCTGCTCTGACGACGGACGCCAACCTGTATAATATATTCTTAGCTGTACATGTACATTGAAGAAGTGGCGCCTCGACGGATGCCTTGTATGATACCCTCGATATCGGAGACACAGGTGCGGATGCCGTAGAATGCCCCCCTGCTCTTAGGCGCTGCTGTCGAAGGCGCTGCTGTCGATGCCGCAGCTCTGCGAGTTCAATTCGCGGTGTTACTGCAGCAACATTATTGCTATCTGCGACCGCATCGATAAATTGCAACTCCCCACCAACAGCTGCCGCCCCTCGCCGCGCTTCGAATCCCCATCAGCGCTCCTGCTCCAGACACGGTCACGAACCAAACGAACTCGCAATGGCATCGTACGGCATGCTCTCTTCTACTTCTGCTCTTACTGTTGAATCGCCGGCTAACAGGGCTGTAGGAAACCGGCTCAGCTGTTCCGGCCGAGCAAGGCGCGACAAGGCATAACAAGCTTCCATCTGCGCCAGTATGCTCAGGCGACACTCGGCAGCGGCAGCCTGCGCAAGGTTGTCATGTTGCCTGAGGGCGAGGTACGGCTCCCTTGATACATGCAGATACGATCCATGCGAGGCACGCTGACTGACGCTGTGAGGCACAGGACGAGAACGAATGGCTGGCCTTCAACTGTACGCGATGCTGCATCATCCCGCCGGCCGGTATCCGACAGTCGCTAACCGGATGATCTCTATCTTGCAGTGGTCGACTTTTACAACCAGATCAACCTGCTGGTGCGTATACGGAATCCCACAGCTACACATCGTTGTTATCAATACTGCCTCGCTGACATGCTGTTCTATAGTTTGGTGCAGTCTCGGAGTTCTGCACGGATGAATCATGCCCCGAGATGAAGGCGACGGACGAGTTTGAATACCTCTGGCAGGATAGCGACAAATACAAAAAGCCGACCAAGATGCCCGCTCACCAGTACGTCGAGCATCTGATGGCCTGGGTTCAAAAGAGCATCGACGACGACAAGGTCTTCCCCTCGCGCAACGGTATGCCCGCTCAAAAGTCACCCGCCACGTGATACGGACCGACTAACCATCTCTCACCAGGCGTCGAGTTCAACCCCGACTTTCGCGCGCTGATCACGCAGTTCTTCAAGCGTCTGGCGCGGGTGTATGCGCATATCTACTGCCACCACTTCCCCGTCGTCGGCGCGCTGGCGCTGGACAAGCACATGAACACGTCGTTCAAGCACTTTGTTCTGTTCGTGAAGGAATTCAAGCTGGACGTCGGGCGGGACTACTGGGGCCCGCTGCAGGAGCTGGTGGACTCGATGCTAGCCTCGATCGATCAGTAATGGATCGATGAGCTATGCTACTCTTGTATTTCGGGCGGTGTCGGTTCCTGCATTTTTCATGTTGATACGTGCGATTGGAGGCTGGGCTAGGCATGGCGCATATCTTTGTCTACGACGGGCGCAAGTGTATTCCGGCTTTTGGCATCTCGATAGCATAGCGTAGCCGTCCAGTGGAGTTCTGTAGACCAGCATGCAGGCGATATGTAAGCTTAACATATGGTGTCCCCCTACAGATAATCGGCTGTGATGCTTTTCCTTGTATGCCCCGGGCGCGGTCTTGGCTGGCCACTCGCTGCTGCCGAACGCTTGGAACAAACGTCGCCACCTTCCCCGTGCCAGCCTTCTCCTCTCCCTCCAATCCATCCATCCACCAGCCATCGCATCGCCAACTTCTGTCGCCGGACCAGAAGCCGCCATTCCCCGAGCTCAGAGTACTCCGTATCATTCCCGACCGCTGCGAGTCAAGCTCGGACACCGCCGCCTGCCCTTGTAACCACCGCTACCCGACAGCCGCCGCCCCGGTTACGTACCTTTGTCCAAACCTGCACGAGCCGCTTGCGTCAGCTGCTTCCTGCCCTCCATCTCATCGCCCATCCGTCCACTCTTCAACCTCACCAACAACCCCCGCCAGACCTACAGTTCATTATACCCACCGACCGCCGACCAACATGTCAAGCGCGCTAGACTCCGAGCCCGGCTCCGAGCTGTTCGCCTCCTACGAGGCCGACTTCAAGCTCGTGCAAGCCGACATCACGCAGAAGCTCGAGCAAATCGCCGAGCTCACCGGCGAGCCCAAGAAGGCCGCCATCCGGGCCGCACAGCGAGCTGTCGAAGAAGCAGACGAGATCGTACGTCGCCAGCATCCCTCCGGCTTCCCACTGACCATTCATGACACCCACGTAGACACCTGTTAACAAACCCCCTCTTGCCAGATCTCGCAAATGCGCATCGAGGTGCAAAACATCCCGACGAACATCCGCTCAAAGTTCTCCCCGCGCGTGCGCAACTACGACCACGATCTCGACCGCTCCAAGCAATCCCTCAAGCGCGCCGCGGCCGAGGCCGACCGCGCGGGCAACATCTACGCCGGCAAGGGTTCGACGGGCCAGGACTCCGTCTACGAGCAGCGCCAGCAGCTGCTTTCCGGCACCGATCGGCTGGAGCGTAGCAGCCAGCGCCTGACGAACAGCCAGCGTCTGGCGGCGGAGACCGAGAACATTGGCGCCGGCATCCTGAGCGATCTGTACGGGCAGCGGAACACACTGCTTAGCGCGAGAGAGAACCTGTTGGAGGGAGAAGGGTACATTGGCAAGAGCGTGCAGACGCTCCGCGGCATGAGCAGGCGGTAAGTGCATTGTCTCTCTTCAAAACACACCGTCTTATTATGACCGGGGATGCCCTTGTTTCGTGGGAAGATGAGAGGTGTTAATGTGGGTAGCTAACGGGGAAGGTTCGGGGCGTTCTAGAATGGCGACAAACCGCATCATCACGATCGCGATCATCACGGTGCTAGTGCTGCTCATCATTGCGGTTATCTTTAGCAAGTTCAGGTGAATGGAGTTCTGTGTGTGTGTTTCGGTTCATTACAACTACAATACAAAGACGGTTACAATTGCCTGCTGTCGTGGGGGTCAGAGCTGGAGTTTTCGTGTCGTTTTGCACGTTCCCCGTTTTATATCTTTTATTTAAGTATTTTCTTTGTGACTAGTAGTTGTGAAAGCGACAGTTGTCGCCTTGGTCTCATCGGACTTGTACCAGCTCTGGCGCCCCAGAGCTCGGTAGGTCACTAATGCTGGCTGTTCTTGGTGTTTTTTCGCTGTATCATACAATACATGCTTCGAGCGAGTTATTCGTTTGGATTTCTTTTTCTTTTGAAATTTCGCCCTTTCTGTTCTTGCCGCATGATGTTTGAACTTCACTGCCTGCGCCGAGTCGATGGGCGCTTTTATATAATATATATACTTCTCGCCGGATCTCGCCTTATATCGTACGTACATGTAACTACTTCGTACCTTATATAGTCGCATCACCCGAATATGCTCTCGTTAACCGGACTCTTTCATGTGCATCCGAGGACGAGTTGGTGTATCTGCGTATCACGCAGCCAAGTCGGGACGCTGCTAGCTCAGCATCGTCGGCTGGACTCCTTCGATGCGTGTATTATAAGGTGGATCGAATTATATATTAATGCACGGCTTATGTGCTTAAAGGACTCGGTCCACGCCGAGATGTCTTCTATCTGTGTCTGCCAGAGCTTGTTTAACGCCCATGTTAATATATTGCATAGTATCTTTGTGGAGAACACCACTGCTATAGGTCGCCGTCTACAACACGATGGCCGACAAAATACTACACGTGCAGACAGAGAACACTTTTGATTTCATACAGCACGATACAATTCTTGCCCAGCGTCAATTTGCGTTACACATGCCATGGCGCATAGACTCAACGGCTAATTGTCAGCATCTGCCTCCCTCTTGGTGATGAGCGCTGGCCCCGGCCGGCCGCGCAATCTCCCATGCGCCCGATTGAACATCGAATTCGAGACAAAGGCCGCCCACGACGCTCCATAATTAAAGCCCAACAGCGGGCTACGCATCCAGTCCCACGTTACCCCCTTGCTTGGGCCCTCGAGATAATATGGCTCCCTGGTGCCGCCCACCTCCGTTTTGTACACCGCTACCGGGGCCGGTTGAGAGCTTCCCTGCCCCGAATCCCCGCACGCCTCCGCAGCACACAACTTCGCCTGCTGCCTCGCTTTTCTAACCAGCGCCAGGGAGTCAATCACCCGCAGAGCGGGAACCGGCTCCGGGTCGGCCTTCTTCTGAAGTTCAGGGTCGTCGTCGACACGGAGCATACACGCACACCTGTACCAATCCCCACATGTCTGTGCATGTTCACGAGTGCACTGAGACCACCAATTGATGACGGGTACGACAATATTGCGATTGTCATCGCATTCACATTCCTCGCACTCTTCAATCGCCTCTTTAGCGTACTCCTCCTGCAGCCAGCGCAGGGCATCGCGCTGTTGCTCGTCCGGTGCGTCTGCCGCGTCATCCCATCGGTAACGGAAGCTCGGGCGCCGCATTCGTCGCAAACCGCCGCCCGGGACTCTTGCTAAAACGGAAGTGTAGTTCAACGGGTCCGGATTCATACTGTGGATGACTTGATCTACTGTAGCGCACTTGACGTAGGCTCCGAGGAGAGGCTCCGTCCGTTTCAGACGTCGGAATCCTGGGTGCCTGCTCGTCGGAGCTGATGGTTGTAATTTCGGTGTCGACGGAGCATCAATGTCGGCTTTTGGTGGCTCCGGCGAGGAGAGAGGTGTGTGCTTTGTGCCGTTTACCCATGCTCTGCTATGTGTCTTTTCGTCGGCTGTTGCGGGTGTGCTAGTGTACGATGTGTAATGTACTAGCAGCAGCGATGTGAACAGAAGCAGAGGTATGACTGTGTATAGGATGAGGGCATGCGCGTGCTTTTCCGGTGCAACAGGCAACGAGAGGCGCATCGTACGTTTGCACGTATGTGCAATAGTAACGGAGTGAAAATACGCAAGTGAAAGAGTATTTTTACTGCTATATACAGAATCACGGCGACTGAAATTGGCTCGGATTTGTACGAGGTGACTTCGCCAGGTGCTAATTCTCGCAAAGTCTGGGAACGAACATCGCAAGCCGTATTTATATATATTTGATCGGTCTTTCGCTTTGAAAAGGTGTGTCAATTAATCAAGATTCATAACTTAAAGGTATCTCATTCACGGGAACAACAGTTATATAACGTTGTAAACGGCCGATTTTGGAGATAGATAAAAGATTTTTTTATAAGATAAGCACCGTGGCATGGGCGGCGTAGAGCGAATGACATTGCATTGTTGGTCCCGGAGCCGACAGCTGTTCATGTATACATGTATTCAAAGATTGTCGGCCATGTGCATGTTGGCGTTACATTGAGCTGTTCCCTCCACCTCGCCGTCTGTTAATTCCCTGGTTTCGATCGAGGCTATGCAAAGGTTGAGTGCGGTCATCGAGAATATTTGAATGTGAGCCGCCCAACACGAGAATTGGGAAAATCCCACACCGGGGAATTGACCAGAGAGTGCCTGCGGCACACTGGCCTCACTGGTTAAAGTATGGTAATCTGGCTCGGGAGACAAAGAGGGTCTCAGCTCGGGCCTGCAGCCTGACCATGGGGCGAGATAACTCGATAATGAAATAAAGGAAAACACGATATGATTAAAACTTACTACCAAGGTGGTCCATTGCTATAATTTCAAAAAACGTGCAAGATTCGAAGGGCGATGCAATAACATCAAAGTCATGACAAAGCCCAGAGAATAAGCGGCACAATCGATATCGATCCCCTCACCAGATCTAGATCGACCTCCGAACCACGCCTCCCGGAAGACTTGACTGCGCCGTCACCCTGCATGTTAGTTCGTGGTACAGCCCCGCCTTTGTCTACCGTGGTTTCGTCCGCAGCAGAGAGAGCATCCGAATGGCCGTCTACCGCCCGTCTAGTGATGGTTATTGGCGGCCCCGCGCCTCGCAGTCTCGCAGCGTTCCTGTTGAACGTTGCATCTGCCAGAAAGGCCGCATACGAAGCCCCCAGGCTGATTCCCATCAACGGATTCCGAAGACCTCGAAGATTTCGAAGCCAATCCCACGTCTGCCCTTTGCTCGGGCCCTCCACGTAGTACGGTTCGTTCGTGCTGGCTACCGATTCCTTGTGCACGGATATCGAGAACCCCTCGTCGGCCTTGACCGGTTTCTGCGGTGGAATTGACCCTCTAATTAGCGGTAGAGAATCATGGTGTTTCGCTTTCAGTTTCTCCCATTGCGTCAGGACGCCCAGCGCATCGCCGTCTCTGTGGGGATCCTTGTGCATGCTCTCTTTCAGAGGCTTGTCCGCTGGAAGGAAGCAGTAGCAGTTATACCACGAAGGGCACTCTAGCGCGGCGTAGTAGTCGCATTTACTGCCCTGTCTACCCTCGGTTACCTGGCCGTCCTCGCACTCGCACTCCTGACATACCTTCAGCCAATGGTAGGCCATCGCCCATATTCGCGGGAGCACGGCGTTCCGGACGGCGGGATCGGGATTCGTGGCTATCCGGAAATCCGCACGTCTGTCCGGCGCCTCGACCGCGTTGGGGTTGGTTGTATCGTGGCGGACGACGACAGGGTAAGCGGACGGGTCCGGGTCCATGTCGTAGACCACGGAATCTATGTTTGGGCAGACGACATAGGCCTGAGGTGCCGCGATCCGCTTTTCGATTTTGCGGCTGTTGGAGATGGATACCGGTACCCTGGTTCTGTAATACTCTGGGCGTCGCTTGAGGGTATCATTTTCTGGGGTTGAAAACCCCAGCGATGTTAATGTTGAATCGATGTTTTCGAGATCCGACGAATTGAATGCGGGAGATGTAGGCATATTGCTCGCCATGGCAGTTGCCGGGATATTAATTATACCGTCGAGCAGCAGCAGCAGTGTTAAGCAGACCAGATGGCCTAGTTGGTGCAGAGTTTGGGCGGCCAATGTTGGTGATGATATGAGACGCATAATCTTGTAAATGTAGTTAGGGATCTATACATTTCGCAGACGTACGTTAACTTGAGCTCCCAGAATTAAGCCGCCTCGCAAGCTTCTGCAGATAGATATAATGCCCTAGCGCGGCGTGTGCATGAATGAGCGAGTATATCGATAGATCTGATGTTATGAGATGACAAGCACCTACGTTGAACCCTGCCAAGTAAAGGCTACTACTTACTCGACAGCTGTTTAATCTACAAGATCTAGAGATTATGCATATGAGTGTGCATTTTAGACGGTGTTAATTTCAAAGCCAGGCGCCGTCGACTTCGAAACACAATATTTCCCCTCAGCATAACGCATGGACATGCGACTACGTAGACATATTTATAATACGCCAGCTGCAATGTGCACGGAAAGACGCACATGCTCGTGGACATACGAGGGCGTACTGTAGATACGAAAATTGTTATGATATATTAGTCATGATCCAGTCCAGGTGACAAGTTTCCCCGTGCAGTAAAGTTGTAGACATCATGAAATCTTGTCGTGCGCTAACCTGCACGGGTTTACAGTTGGTGGCAGCGATCGGAGATAATACAGCTTCCAAGGTCATGATGAACCGACCTAACGCTCATAGATTTATAGTTTTATAACTTTACCTTTGTAGTCAACTCGAGCTCGACATTTAAGAGCTCGGTAGCTACGCCATGGGCCCTGCCACCTACGGACTCAATCGTGCCAGCCTCGTTGACCTACTTGAAACGGCAGAGATGTTTAAAATCGATAAATAACAATGAGAAAATGGCTATACCGTAAGTCACTGCGGACGTTTTTTCCCGAGTTAGGTTGTGACGCCGATTCATGGCTGTGATATATATCACCAACAGATGTATACCTAGGCCAACTTGTGATCACGAGGAGTGCCGCTGTGGAACTTTCCCGGAACCCAATTTTGACGTTTTAAACTCCCCGTCGTTGTTTTTATAATTATCCAACTTTGAAACACGTGGCAGCAGCCAACCGTATATATTTTGTTCCGTGCCGCAGAATCAGGGCGGGTCGCGACATCGATGCAGCTGTGATCCCGACATGGTTGGATTCATATGTCGCAATTGTACGAACTTAGGAATTTGTCTGTTTTGCATGACAATAATCTCGAGATTATGAATCCTGTCGTACCTGAACTCCTGCGAAACAGCTGGCGGCACTCACTCACATTTATCAAGTCAGATAATATGCCGGCGACTGGTAGATATAATTGGGATTTTGGCGTGTTTTTGAGTGCTACTCTGAAATCCGTAGCAATGCCGGATGCTTCCGTGCCGGTTCCATAGCATATATTTCTCATAGTTGTGCGGACTTTAGTCCGCGTGTCGTAAGGGCTATAGCACTGGCGCATCATTTGAACGCACATATGTAGAGGCAAGCCTCACATGTAGCTGTAATTGCTTAGAATTCAATAATGTGGGGAATATGCCGGCAGAACGCCCTTTTTGATACTGATAATGCACTGTGTGTATGTACGGAGCCCATACATAAATTCGGATCGCAATGTTGCCGTGAAGGTTGCAATTTCGATATGAAACGTACCGCCGTCAAGTGTGGCGCAATGCGAGCGCGTTCCTGCCGAGCGTGGGTGGATGGCGATTGCCAATAGTTATAGGAAGTGCACTTGGTACTTTAACTTTTTCAACGTTATACTGTGTTCACTTAAGGGTCATCAGAAACACTTATAAAAAGTAGCGTACCGGGAAGCTTGCCTGAAGATCACTGCAGCGTCATGGCGCCATCGGAAATTGGCAGCTTTATTTTCGTGTTTGCCAATAACATGTTCACAACTTATCGCCGGAAGGAAAAGAAAAGAAAAGAAAAGAAAAAAAGAGACCGAAAAGTGTTCGAATATTCGTGCTGCGGGATCGGAGTTCGTTTTCGATGCGAAATCGATGCTTCGCGCGCTGGCAGCTGGCATGCCCTGGAATGCACGGCATGGGATCGAATCACTATTACTCTGCTGTTACATAATACACACGGTGTGAATAGTGCTTATTTGTCAGGTGTCCGTAACGGATACAGCCGGCTCGTGCGTTATCGCGGAAGCGTACGATTGTAGTAGTGTCAGCTAAGTATCGAACGTGCGACGTCTAGTTTAACGTTCGAGCGTCACGTTGCCTCTCACAGACACTCGCACGAAAGAGCTCTGGACGCTGATTTCAGATTCGCGGTACAGATTTCGTGCATGCATGAGCAATCAGATCGAAGATTGACAAGATTGTAGCTATCGGTCGCCGGCTGGTTGGGGGTCGCCGAGGGCTACGTTTGGGGGTCACGGTGCAGGACGGACGGCGCAAAGATGCAGTTATGTGCATGCGCCTATGACGGGCGGGCGGGCACCGAGAAGCAGAGGATTTTTTTTTTCGGGCACGCCTGGCTAAGCTTGACGGCATGGTCGCCAGATATTCACGGTACATGTGCACAAGTTGTACGTACCCATATATGTACGGTACAAAGTATGTGCTGCGTAGCGTTGTAACCGTGACTGGGACATGTTGGGTTGGACAGACGTGTGCAGCGTTCGTCGCTGGATCGAGAGGAGCCGGGATGATGGGTGCTAAAATCTCATGCTAGTTAAGCGAAAGGCGAAATCACTGCATGGAAAACAGGGCGGACATGTTTTCGTACTTCTCGTTGGGGATATGGATCAAAATTTTTTTATTTTGGCGAGATGGCATGCAGCTGTGCACATGGATGATGGGGATCCACCGCTATAAAAACTGTGGAGTGGGTGGTAATATTACAGACATGCAACCGCACAGGATGCAGTGTGCAGTGTGCAGTGCAGGCCGTTTTCGCGAAAACTTCCTCGTTCGCCAGCTGGACAGGGCAGGGGAGCAAAGGAGCGGAGGGAAAGAAGAAAATTTATCGGCTCGGGCATCGTGCGTGCGTCGTAATGTGCGACAGCGAGTGGACAGAGATGGATTCGTATCTGTATGCTCCGGATAGAAAGTCGGGAAAGTTACGGGGAATTTGAATCCAAATCGGAATGGATTGGACGTGTGAACTGTATGGCGTACATGCCAGCGCTGCTCATAACAGGAAAGAAGAAGAAGGAATAAGAATTCGGGGCAGAGAACATCCGCATTCGGAGGGAGAGATGGGCAAACGATCTGTATGGCAGCACCTCATGTCGCCCGGTATGTAAGCATATACTTGGTACATGCGGCGTCACTCTATTGACGGCATTGCTTGTCGCAGGCGTCTATGTTATATTGGGCCTTTCGAGACGCTGCCGCAGCGGACGCGGAAGTGCAAATTTTTCTCGTCTGTGGTTTTAATTATTATACGACGTCTGATATTAATTTCAATATCATATCAACGGCCGTTATACCTCAGATGGCAGAGAACATTCTGCAGAACGATTCTGCCTGATATTGAAGATACGATTGGCAGCGGTGTCCCCATCAAACCAGAACGGACCATGCGTGATGTCTGTCTGTCTGTATGTAGCGTACCTAGGACGAGTCACGGCTCTGCGTCGGGAACTGAGTGACGGTGGTGCTCGTCTGCCTGTCTGCCTGTCTGCCTGCTCGGTTGCTTGATTGATTGCTCGATATCCGAGCTGAGGGCGAGGGCCGGAACCGCATGCAGGTATCGAAGATCGTAAGCCGTGTCGGGAATGGCCAGCCCAGCCCAGCTATGAGCAGCAAGTACCGAAGGAGCTAGCGAGATCTCAAACGACCTTAGCCAGGGAGGTTAAGCACTCCCCTCCAGCGAAGGTATTCGACTCTTTCGGGCCCGCTGGCCTGGCCCCAGGTCCGGTTTGGATATGGTTTCTAAATTTGAGGCGGACCTGTTCGGGCTTTTATGGCTGATATATATAATGGCGAGCGGAGCGTATCTGGCAATCGGCTTGCATTTTGCAGCTGCATGTTTTGCATTCCAGGCCGACGGTTTAGTCCTGATCGATTGATTCTGTCGACCTTGCACGTCTTTTCTCTTTCGTTCTGATGAGAGCATCGGTCAGTGGCCCGGCCTGTATTTGCCTTCGCTGCGGGCGTGGTTGTCCTCGTCCAGCCGATCGACTTCTCTGACCATTCCACCGCGAGCGAACCTCGTGGACGGGCATCGAAATCGAGAGAAGGAATTGGAGAAGCCGAAGCACGGCCGGGAAAGCAGGTTGGTTGGTTGGCTGGCTGGTTGGTTGGTGCTGCTGAGCCGGGCTGAAAGTAAAATTGGCTGTGGAATTGGAGTGGTTGTTGCTGGCGGGCGCCTTCGTCGTCGGCTTCATTGAAAAGCTTTGTTGGCGGCCACCTTTTTCCCCATCGCTCTCCGTTTCCGTCTTCCTCCCTCCTTCCCTCCCTCCCAATCAATCAATCGCTCCAATCTGCCACCTGCAACCTCATCGTCACCGCCGCCCGGACCATCGCGAACCCGCCGCTCCGGCTTCACCACCGACGCTGCCCCTCCGGCCGCCCTCGAGAGTCCCCCGTTCCCGGCAGCCTGTCCCACGGCCAGCGTCCTCCTTTAATCCTGCTTGTGTTGCCCCAAGAGACCGCTTCGATCTGCCTGTTGCATTGGCTCGCCTCATCATCTCTCCGTCCCTCCGTCGCTCTCTCGCCATCTCGTTCTCTTCCCACTTCCCTCTCTCCCTTCCTCTCCTCTCTCCTCCTCCTCCTCTTCCTCTGCTTCGCTCTCTCTCCGGCCGACCAAATCAGTCAATCACCGTGGTTCCAGAGCTCAGCCCATCTGACCGACAAGGGCTCCAACATCCATCCCTCCATCCACCACCTTCCAGGCCCAACAGAGCTGCTGAACAGCAAACGAACACCCTCGCCCGCCTGCCCGCCACCACCACCCCGTTCCGCCCAACCTCTGCCCGCTGCCGGTCACGACGAACCAATCACCGACCTTCCGGCTGGCAACAAGCACTCGAGGCGGCCAATCCTGCTGCCGATTTGTCCCGCCAGGGATTAAAATTCTAGTTCGGGGCCCGTAGCGAGAACGTCTGCTTGGATATTTTGGGGTGTGCCGAAACGACCGTCCTCAACCCTCATTCCAGCGTCTCCATCTCTGTGTCGCAGTCGTCGCAGTCGCCGTCGCCGTTGCTCTCTCTGGACCTACCCGCTTCCCCTGCCAACTTCGATATGCCAGTTCGCCGTGGTCTATCTCTTCTCGGGGCACCCAAGACTTCGGTCGCGTCCGAGGGCCCTGTCCCCGTCATCGCTGCCCGACGAGTTCTGCCAAACCTGCCGCCGCCGCCGCCGCCGGGGTCCGGCTCATCCCAGCATCCCCAATACCCACCGGAGGACTCGACGCTGCAGCAGACAACGACGACAACTCCGAACGGGGGGACGGTGACGTTGGTAAACACTCAGCCTGGGAACGGCAGCGACATTCTGATCGTATGTGAAATATATCTGTCCCTGTTTTTGCTCGTTATCTTCCACAAATTGTGTCTACCCCCTCTAGTTTTTGCGCCCAACGGTTTGCAGAAATTTCCCACGTCCGGAAATGGTGGATGGGCGGTTGCAGGATGAAAGGTCAACTGCTGTCGTTGCTCAATTGGCGAGCCGACACGTTGGCCATGCATCTCCCGCCTGCTCGCCCTATCTTTGCCCCTCCTAATCGCTTTACCCTTGTACCATTCGCTCAGAACCGAAGGGAAAAGAAATAAGATTTGCTAACGAATCCGCTCGTTACACAAATGGCTTTGTATAACAGAGTGCTAGCGAATCTGCAAATATCGTTTCAATCCATCTCATCAATGGCAAGACCTTGAGGATAGTATGGGAAAACGCCGGGCCAGCGTTACCTCCCCCGCCTCCCCCGCCTCTGCCACAGTAATCCTCTACTACGCCTCCCTCACGACCGACATATGAGTTCCGACATGTTGCTATTTTCTTCTCCGAATATATATATTTTTCTGATCCACCGAGCTACCACCTCTTCTGGCTAGCTGTGTGGTTTTATACCTATCCGCATGCGACACCGTCGCACACATCTCGACCCTCCCAATCACGATTGCCGACGTTATACCTAGCAGCTGCACCTCATGGTTTCTCTTCCCCTACGTTACTCTTGTCCCCTTTCCTTTTCCGTCCGTGCTGCAGTTAAACCAAAATTCGAAAAGGGGAGTTCTAGTTCATTTAAGGTCGGCGTCTTTGTTTTCCATTCCCTTCCGATGTCTATCATTTTTTTATCCTTTTTGCTCTTGTGATTCCTGCGAAAATTATTCCCCGAACAGCTGAGAGATACACCTATACCTATCGCTAATAACCTGACTCCTCATACCCATTCCCTACTGCTTACGTTTCTATTCTTTAGCGTGTGTTTCCTTTGCGTTTCACGTTTCCCTCACCTATCCGATCTTACTTCCTGCCGATGAGAAGCTTCGGCTTCTCTTTACACTATCCGATCCGAATTAACGGGAGCTCGGACGGCATGCGCTCTCGCGACCTCGATTCTCATGCTTTTTGACTTAGCACCTTGGAAGACACAAAAGCCGCCCTCGATAGCTGTAGTTGACCCTTGCAATACGACAGTTCCTACCTTCAGAACCCCCTTCCCCCCCTCTTTGATGTTTTTCTTTTCATGATATGTATTAGAGAGAAGACAAAAGAATACAAGTCTCAATTTTTTGATTCAGCATACATACAATCTACAGCTTCTCAAAGTTTCCAAGATATACCTCAAAAGTACACAAATGCCGATACTAATATATCGGAAGATACATATATACTTACGTATTGATTTCCCACCAAACCACCAAGGCGCAGAGTTACGAGTGCCATACGGCGCATCCGCACCGATACGTACATTACACTTCCGAAAAAGCGACCTCGCCATAAACCCCCACGAACCGACCACGAGACACAAGACGCGCTCGCATAACAGCCGGCAGCGGGGAACAGCGAGGGGTACCAGCAGGTGTCGTTATATACAATATGTATATAACCAAAAGTTGGTGGGAACATCGGCGCATGTATGCTACTAATTAATAGGATACTCGATCGATGTAGTGGATCTTTGCGACACTGACTGATTGACACGCCATGGAGAATATGCTCGGGGGCTGGCTTTGTGGCAACTTAATGGTGTGCAGGTAACGGTCTCGATATTGCATTTTGGTTTGTTGGTGGTCATGCTTGACAGGGGCCCGTGCGTCTGGTGGCATGCCATTGCATCATATCGACGTGTACTTACGGCGTGGGAGAGCGTGCAAAAAGTGGATGAAACCAGGGAGATATATATTCCCGATCAATTGAATGGCTAGTTACCTGTCCAGCTGTGCGAGATCATGAGTAGTAGTATATACGTGCACGAGCCCGCCTGGTGAGAGACGCACACGCAAGTAAATGGACATTGGTAAACCGCTCATAAGTTCGTTAGATAATCCTCGATCTCCTGCGGGGTTAGCTTTCTGAATCTCGGTCCCTGCTTGCCCTCGACACCCTCGTAGCCTAGCAGATGGTCTGCCGGCGGACCAACGATACCTGTATCATATTCCCTCCGTTAGCATCAAAAATTCCTCAGAATAACTATATCGAAGGCTCCCCGATACAGTGATAGGGAAGAGGAGGGGCATGAACATACCAATCTCGACGGTGTCGCCATTCATCTCACCCTCAATCGTCTCCTTCAATGTTAGTAGCGCGACGTGTATCGCGTCCTCCAACTCCAAGCCCTCCGCATACCGCTTCTCCAGAAACGTCTTCGCGCTCGTCGCGCTCTTGCCTATCGCCGTCGCCTTCCACGGAAAATAGCTCCCCGAGGGGTCAACCTGATACAAGCTCGGCTGGTTCGTGTGCTCGTCCCAGCCGGCGACGAGGATGGAGACGCCGTACGGCCGCACGCCACCGGACTGGGTGGCCTCCTGGACGACGCGGGCAACCTCCTGGACGAGGATCCGCGTCGGCGGGTACTCGTTGTAGATGCGCTTGTAGGAGGTATGCGAGACCTTGCGGGCCTTGTCGACGAGCACGCGGAAGTCCGGGCCCATGCCCGCGTAGACCATGCCGATGTTGGGCGTGATGAGAGAGATCTTCTCGAGGGAGTTGGGGTTTATTAGCGAGGAGGAGGATTTTTTCTCGGTGGCCAGTACGACGCCGTTCGTTGCTGCCCGTTTGGGGAAAGCGTTAGCTGGGGCCCTGTAAGGTGGGTATATGATGTATAAAAGGTGCTTGTGGAGATGAAGCTTGAAGAGTTGAGATGGATGGCGATAAGGATGAGATGACGTGGGCTGCGGGATAATATCGTGTGATAAGTACCTTTGATACCGAGAGCGGTTATGCCCTGGTTTACAGCATTCAAAGCGTATTCTGTAAGACGAAAAGAGGTGGTTATTAGCTTCTGAAGCTTCGAGAGTAGTCTTCCGGTGATGCGAACCTATCTGGACGAGCTTCCCGCTGCGTGTACGAGCTGATTGTTAGCACTGTTGGAGCTGGGTCCGACGTGATAGCAGATAGTGGGAGGTGTATGCGTACCTCGGGGAGAAGGTGGTTAACGAGAAGGAGTATCTGTCCGCCATGGTGCACTCCTGCTGCTAGCTGAAGACGACTGGGAGAAAGGTAGTGGCTATCGATGCGAGGAGCTGAATTGGCCGTGACGACGACGAGCTGATGCCGGCGAGAATGGAGATGGAGGTGAGGGTGAGGATGGTGGAGGTTACGCGGCTGCGGGACAGCGGCGGGCGTGTTTGGGCGACGTTCCCTCCAACGCAAGCGGCTTAGTCAGCTCACCGGAACCTCGTCGACAAGCGCCACACCGCCCAGCTGTCCACATCCTCCATCTGCATCCACAATCGCAACCACCACTTCCAATCGTCCAACTTGTCTCCAGCATGCGACATCCTGGTGACTTGCAGACGACGCGCAATCACTGCCAATTCCCCTAGCTGGCGCCTGTCTGTATTCAGTCAGCTAGCAACACAGCCGCCGCCGCCGCCCCGCCTTCGTTTAACCGGCGGCATTGATGATGCTGGCCCATCCCGCCACGTCCCGCTCCTGAGGAACTTCTCCTTCAACATACCAAAAACATCCTTATCGAGCACACCACTCGCTCTTCTACACGCCGCAAATGTCTTCGGAAAGCCAGGATACTGATCAGGACGCCGGCCTGCAGCAGTACATCTGGGTCAACTCCAACACGCCCGGCGGATGGGACACCGAACCGGAACTGCCCAAACCCGACAATTCTGCGGATGCATCAGCCTCGTCGGGCTCCTCCGCCACGGCGGGGCCAAGTTTCAGCCAGGATGGGGGCCAATCCACCTCGCGAGACACCCCACGACGTCCACGTCGTCGCCGAGTCAAGCAATGCCGAATATGTCTTGATACGTCAACGGAAGACGCCGACCCGGAGCTCGGCCGACTCATCTCGCCGTGTCTTTGCAAGGGGTCTGCGCGATATGTCCACGAGGAATGCCTGCGTGCCTGGCGCCTGCACTCGGCGAACGAGCAGAGCTT
Source organism: Drechslerella dactyloides (assembly GCA_020064725.1). Classification (NCBI taxonomy): domain Eukaryota; kingdom Fungi; phylum Ascomycota; class Orbiliomycetes; order Orbiliales; family Orbiliaceae; genus Drechslerella; species Drechslerella dactyloides. The sequence continues at coordinate 587,844 of JAGTWJ010000008.1, read as the reverse complement.
CTACAAGTGTCCGACCTGCCACTTCGAGTACCAGTTCCGGCGACTGAAGATTGCGCAGGTCATCGCCAGCGCGGCGGTCCAGATCGGGATCACGGCTCTCATCTTCTTGATCACAGTCTACGTCTTGTATGGATACACTCTTGCAATTAGCTATATTCTCTCGTTGGGAGATGCACCACTATGACATGCTAATGCGCGACCTTGCAAATATGATTAGGGGCTTTATTGCGGACCCGATAATAAATCTCTATATTAACCCCTGGTACGCCGTCGATGGCGGCAACTTCTCATTTAGCGTTAATGGCTTCACTGTTTATGGTCCCACTATGCGTTCCCGTGCCGCCCCGAATCCTGTGGCTGCACAGGCGCAAGGGAAAGTTGGTTTATTGGAACACATGGTTCGCGGGATGAGCGCTCTCGGGCTCATCGGATTCGCCAAGGTGCTGGTGTTTTCGCACAATTGGCTCAGGTACATTTTTGGCGGCGCACCAGGGGTCGCGCAGCGGCAGAACGGAAGAGACCGTCTCGGCCAGTTGAGCTGGATTATCATAATTTGGGGTGTGGTTAACTTCCTAATATTCGTGTGGGGATACGTGAGGAACTGGGTAAGTTGCCTTGCAGCTTCCAGACCGCAGTTATGGTGCTAACAGAGTGGCTAGACGAAAGGTTTACTTGATAAGATCGCGGTGGGAGTCGCGGATATCGGGTCTGGTCAGGACGACGACGACGACGATGAGGGCGTGAAAGAAGAATAAGACGAATTGCTCTCCTTTCCGATTAGCTCGTTCTCCCCGCTCAATCGACATTCATCGCAAGTTTTCAGAGTCGCTGTGCCAATTTTCATGGTCTATCCATCATTAGCCGCGGCGTTCTTGGAGAGGCAAAGTTGGCGTCGTTGTCATATTTCTCCCCATTATAATACAGTATAATGTCCAACTAAAGTCGACAGTATATTATCATAACAATATAATATATAATACGACCGCATCGTCCCGGTGATGGCTTCTTGCTATGCGGATACGCCGAAGCGTAGAGTGTTTTTGCAGTAGTGGCCTGACTTTGGCCTGCCTTGCGTTGCTGTTGCATCTTCATCCTCAACTTTTCGAAACCTCGTCTAAAGGCCGCTCCTTCACCACATCCACCATCACGAGCCTGCAGCTTAAGCTTCACCGCTCCGATGGCGACGACGACAACAGCGGTCCGCCGACTGTTCCTACAGCAGTGGCCTGCAGTCACTCACGCCAATGGCACCCTCCGACTCCTCCACCGGCGCACCGGCATCCTCCCGCACACCCCTCCTCCCGCTATCACAACAGCCAAGCGCTTCCTCCGCATCCCACCAAAGTTCGCGAAACCATCCCAACCAGTCCTCGAAAAGCCCGCCCGCTATAACCCACCCTCGCATCCGACCGGGCCACGCCCGCGCGAATCCGCGCACAAGCCGCTGCCCCAACGGCCGCACAAGGACGAACGCACCCACTACCCGGGCCTGATGCCGGCTCCCGGCACGCTCACACATTGGATCCTCCACTCGCCCAAGCTGCACGGCCTCGTCGCCGTCAGCGTGCTCGTATCGCTCGCGCTGTACGTCATGTACCGCAACTTTATGGAGCACGACGAGGCCGCACAGCTTGCCTTCTGGGACTGGCGGCACCCGATCCTCAGCGCGCGCAGCTTCGTCGCCGCGGTCCGTGAAAGCGACCGGCTGAATACCGCACGCATTATGGAGAAGCGCCGGCAGATCTCCGAGGATATGGAGCGGAAGGCGCACTATCGGTATGTCGTCGAGGGGCGCGTCGGCGCGTCGGGCGAGGGACTCGGCAGCTGGGGGGTGAAGCGGACGCAGAACGATGAGAATTTCGGATGGGGCATTATGATCGATGGCAAGACGATCGAGCAGTATATTGCCGACAAGGAGAAAGAGAAGGCGGAGAAGAAGGCGCTAGAAGAGGAATCGAGTATTCCAGTGGTGAAGCTGGATGAACAGCCGTTGAAGGCTGGCGCGGAGGGAAAGAAGACGTGGTGGTAGCTGTATAGCATAGACCAGACGAGTGGTGGTTCGAGTGCATATATTCAGTCTAAAGTATCATATTGTACATACATACACCTACGCAAAACGATAGCAACAGGCTTTTGAGCAGACCCGTAAACGCCATGCACCTCATCTATAAACGCGAAAGCACCAGGGGGTCGAGATCTGTAGAATGGGTCTAAGCCCGGAACATTTGCTGCCGTGTGGACTCGCCAAGTCCTTTGATCACGTCGCCTGCCTCCCGGACGCACGCGCCAACCATCTGCCGCAATAGTTTCCGGCTGATGCCTTTCCGCTCTCCTTCCTTACCCCCTCCACGCCCAACCTCCATACCCCTCACGCCTACAATGTCGCAGTGACCCTCGGCATCCGCCAGAGTTAGGGTGACAACCAACCCCACTTCCGCAGCTGCGATCTCCGCAACGCTCGGGTCGAGGAACACATTGTCGCCGACAGCAATGACAGGCAGCGACATTGGCGGTCGCGGGAACGTCGACGGCTCGTAGAGGGGGACGGAGATACCCCAGTCGTCCGAGAAGGCGGGGATGTCGTCGACATCATGTGGCGAGATGAGTTTCGGTAAGAATGTTGAGTCGAGTGCCATGTTTGTCGCGGCGGAGAGTAGAAGCGGCGGTGGATGCGACGTGGGAGTGAGGAGCAGGACCTATAAAGTCCTTCATGTCAGCATCGAAATTCCGATAGGCATGCATGCATGCATGAATGGTATACATACGTCAATGTAGAGCTTCCAATGCCACCCTTTACTGATCACCAACCGGTCTAGGATACCCGCTCCGCCAGCCAGCAGTCCCTCCTTCAACCAGACAGCCGCGCCACCGTCTCCTTCGTCTTTCCCTGCCGCGCCACCGGCGCCAGATATCCCTCCGACGCCGACGCCGCTGCCAGGTCCCGAGGCGCCGCCGCCAGCAACCTCAACGGAGACTTCGATCCATTTGTCGCGCTCGATGACAGTAGCGTACTTTGACGTGGCGTCCTTCTCAACCTCGGCTTTGACGCCGACAATGCACTCTCCAGCCTCAGCCATGCAGATACGCGAGGAGCCATTGCAGTGCGGGAGGAAGGAGCATTCGGCGACGATGGGGCGGAACTGAAACGACGTGCGAAGATCTGGCCGGATAGGCGGCGAGAGCGCGAGGGACGTATAGAGGTACGAGAGCTCGGGCGGCGAGAGCGGCGTCGGAGGCGGCATCGTGACGGCGGTGATGGAAGCGGGGAGTCGTGTCGTGGAAAGCGCAGAAAATATGCGTTGAAGCTGTGGTAAAGTTATCGGGCTTATGTAAGCACAGATGGACATATCTCTGGCTGGATACTTCGGAATTCCACGTCACACACGTTACACAAAGGGTTGCGTTTGTGGGACTGCAGGTTCTAATATAACGCCGCTGACGGTTGGCGACGCGCATATGCGAGCTATGCTGGCTCAGGGATATATATATCGATAGCCACTCTGGCCATGCAGATACATGCCACGTTAGTCCCAGGTATTTTCGAGTTCCCAGGGTCTGCGAGATCAAGAGGTTGATCGTAGCTTCGCGAGTCCTGCCCCAATGCTGCCCCCAGACTAGTGGGACCGGTGTATATAAGGGGTTAGTAATATAATATATATAGGCTTGGAGTCATGATAATCTTGAGGCCGTACTTGCCTGATGGGTCGATTTGTACTTTATACCTAACATTACCCCGTTTATTGTTTATTGAAGAAGACTGGGATTTTCATTGGTTATTTCATACTGGCTTCTTAAAAATGGATCAGAACGGTCTCGTAAACCAGACTCTTCCTTGGCCTCGCCTCGATCACAATTTCCAGGCTCAAATGCAAACCGGCACCAACAATGGCGTCCAGGTATGCTTTCAGGACGGCGATATCAACTTTAGTAAGTCAAGTATTATAGTAAAAATAATATGATTATATAACACGGCCTACTCGCAATCGGGATGTTAACATCTAAACGTTATAAACGAGAAATACGCTGACGCCCTCAAGTCCAAGAACTCAAGAGCCAGGATGAGGATGCTAGTTCTCACCGCCATAGGGAACTCCGAAAAGCTCGGATAGGCCAAGGCGTCATCTCGAGATCAAGAACATCGTCGTCCGAACCCGAGCTCGGACTTTGTGACTGGTTTTTGGAAAGGAATTTTTATAAAGATTGGGACGAAGATGAGGCTAGAACTTCTGTTCTTTGGATCCAGGGCCCGGGTATGTCAACGAATGTTCCATACATTGAGCGATTGATTTATGAGTACTTAGATTAATCATGCAACAGCTGGCTGCGGCAAGTCGACTATCGCGTGAGTATATCTGCTGTAGCTAAATATTCTGCACGACCATGATCCGAAACTTAGTCATACCTGTAATATAGATCCCGAATTGTCGATGAGCTTGGTTGGCGGTCCACGCGAGGAGACATCCATCTTCTCTATTTCTACATCAATGCAACTAATGAGGAGCTTAACGGGCAAGACGCTCTCTTACGATCATTTATGAATCAAGCAAACAAATTTCTGGACCCAGCTATCAACCTATTCTCGCCACCATATCAGAATGGCACCGAAAAGATAGAAGCCAGAGAAATCCAAGACCGCCTATTCCGGTATCTTCGGCATGAGGCTAGACTTCCTGTGTACATTATCGTCGATGGCCTGGACGAACTTGAGGACAACGATTGCTACTGGCTAATCGAGACCCTCATTGAAGAACACGAGTCAAGTTCTAGCAATTTAAATTCCTGTTTCAAAGTCCTCCTAACTTCCCGCGATGATGGCATCAGAACGATCCAGGAGTTTCCCAGTGCGGCTGACCGTCGGACGAAGGTTCATCCTTTTGAGATTCAGCCCAAGGATACTATCGGTGATATTCAATCCTTCATCCGCCGAGAACTTGTACCATTGTGTAATGGAAAATTCAGACACAGTCTCGACTCGAATCGGCAGACAAATATCGTGAAAAGTTTGACAGAACATGCAAATGGAATGTTCGTATAACCTTGCGATTATTTTCCGTAAATATTCTTCTCTGTCTAACTAAATCGAATCTAGGTTCCTCTGGGTTTATTTTCAAATGAAAATTATCTGTAGCATGCCGACTATTCATCTAATCGATAACCATATCAAAGAACTTGCTATACCTGGGAAAGGCTCGGGAAATGGTATCCATGTCTTCTACGAGCACATGATGGAAAAGCTTAGGGATCCCGTGGTTGTCCAGTCTCAACGAGATATTGCTCGAAAGGTTTTCACCTTGCTCCTACATACACCCGGGCCGATCGCGGTGGAAGCTCTGCTGGAGGCTATCTTCGTGAGCCCTGCAGAATCTCAAGAATATAGACACGACTCCAAGAAGATTGTTCGCATTTGCAAACATCTCGTGGATATGGACGAGGACCTACATGTCTTTCAGTGGACCCACTACTCCGTTTACGAATACTTCGCAACCCCAAGACCTAGAAATGGTGACCCATCAACCGAACCTTGGAAACGGCCTCACGAACACCTTGCATTAGAACAATGCAGCGACGATGCCCTTGTTGCAGAGATCTGCTTGTCATACCTTTGTCGTGACGCATTTTCGGAAGGGAAACTAGTTCCCCAGACTAAAGGGAAGCAAATCAATTCGCCTCGATATGGCGATAATCCATTAAAGACACACCTGAACAATCACAAATTTCTAGCGTTCGCATCTACTCGGTGGGCTTCTCACAGCAGGCTAAGCATGGCTGACGAGAAATCGAAAGCGAGAGTCAGTATATTTCTACTTGACTTTTATGAGAGGGAATCAAATATGCAGCTAGCGTTCCAAGTCTTCCTGCTCAGTCGCAATGCGCACATAATCGATGGCATCTGTCGTATACATATATTCAGTTATTTTCATCTATCCGGTATCTTCAAGGAACTAGCCGATCAAGGGCTTTTGGAAACGAAGTCTCGAGCAGTGAATGGATACACAGCAGTACATTGGGCTGTCGACAGCTACAATAGCTTGGCTGATAGAACGGTCTCCAAAGAGAGTTCCCACCCTGCTGTTGACCACTACCAAAATGGTGTCCTAGACACGGTGAAGGAATTGATCGCGCGCGGAGCAGATGCCAACATCCAGGACGGCGAAGGTCGCACCCCTTTGTACCATGCCGCGAAACAAGGATATTTGAAGGTCGTCGAAGAACTTCTGAGGACAAAAGGTGTGAAGGTCGACCGTCATAGTAGAAAGTTGGGAACACCGTTGATAGTGGCTTCTTACAAGGGCCACGCGCCCATTGTCAAGAGGCTGATTGAAGCAGGGGCAAATGTCAAGATAAAGAGTGAGCTCGGAACAGCATTACATGCGGCAGCCTCGCAGGGGTCTAAAGATTGTGTCTCAGTAATTCTAGAGAGCAAATCAACTCGGTCTTTGGATGTAGCTCTGCCACTTATCGGCACGGCTCTTCATGAGGCGGCCTTTTATGGCGAGCACGAAATCGTGGAAATGCTTCTCAAGAAAGGGTTTAAGGTCAACAGTATGAGCACGAACTACGGGAGCCCTCTACAGGCCGCTGCAGCTGGCTGTTACAAGAGACCAGATCGAACTCCGGCTGACCTCGCGCGGCCCAATGTCACAAATCAACGCAAAGAGATCACTCTAACAGAGTTCAAGACGATTTTCAATATTCTTTTAAACATGGCGCAGACGTTAATGCTCGAGGTGGTATATTTACAACTGCCCTCCATGCTGCCGTTCATTATGAGAATCACGAATTAGCGGACATGCTGCTCGGAAAGGGAGCGGATGTACACATCGAAGGCCCAAATGGAACTGCATTCCAGATTGCAGAGAGAGAAGGATACGAAAACATCGTGGAATTGTTTCGCCAGCACGGAAAACATAAGCCGCCTATTTTATCAGATCAGATCCCTGAAGGTGAAAACGGGCGTAACGATTCAAGGAAACAAGACGAAGTCCTCGGCCAGGGGCGCTTTGTCTCTAAAGTTATCGCGGTGCCCTCCTGGATGTTTATGAATGCACTAAAAGCCGATGACGAGAGACGGATGGAAATTTTCTTTACGGCTTACGAATGCATTATCGAACAAGCTATCAGGTTGAACAAAATTGAATCCCTGAGGACACTGGCTTCTGTTGGCGAGCAGGTTTTCAAAGATATCGTCTCTTTTACGGTTCTCCGACATAGCTCACAAGCAGGCAAATCTCACCCTATAGGCCAAACCGCGGACACGAAAGAAAACCCCAGCGAAACAGCAGACACCATTTCCAATAACTCTTGGAATCTAGCCAAGATAATCTTCGATATTCTGGTCCGCATCTCTAATAGATGGCGCCGAAAACGCAGGAAAGAACGAAATGTTACAACAGTAGCTGGATCGGAAACGGAGGAATTTCCTTTCTATAGCGAAGACCCCGCCTTTAAGACCTTGGACCGTCTTACGAATATCGCTGTGACCATTCTAGGCGACGCCATAAAAAAGGAGAAAGTGGCAGCAGTTGATCTGTTATCAGACGTCTGGACGAGGGCTCTGCATCACGTGCAGAGTCAAGATGACATCGGCGACGAGATGCTCAGAGATCTCATGAACTCCCGTATCGATGAAGTGATTTCCCATCTTAACAAAGGCAATGAGGAAGCAGGGAAAAGCATAGCAAGAGTTGCGGTCCAGTTATTAGCGACAGCGATTGGTCGAGGGGAAATGTATAAACATTTGGCAATCGGTCTTGCACGTATCTGGGCTTTCGCCATGGAAGATATTCGCAAGCTGGGCGAGAGAAAAGGTCACGACTATTTGAGCCCATTGCTGGATACAGTTCTCGAAGCTGTCAGAACCGCTATCAAAAAGGGTGACGGCGGAAAGATTGAAGAACTCGCTCAGGTTATTTTCGCAGTTTTCGGGCACGTTGTAAAGGAACGGCTTGACAACTTGTTCGACAAGGCAGCCGATATTTGTTTCAAAGTGTGGAATATGATAACGGCACCGGAGTGCCCACAAAGCAAATTTATGCACGGGGCTCTCAAAGGTAGAGCGGACCGCTTGATCGAACTTTTGCAGTTGGCCGTCAAAAACAATCGCACGGATATTCTTGAGTTTGCAAGAGAGCAGGGCGAGGAAGTCTCTGACGAAATAATCGCAGAGCTTTCAAGATATGTACCAGGCCTAAGGCAGGTACCTACCGCGGTTGGCTCACATGATGGGCCTGCTGAAGGAGCATCCCTTTCGAAGGCGCCCGGAGTCGAGATTCAATCCGACATAGCTAGTATTGCGATATTTTCTGGTTTAGTTTGCTAATAAATATTCAGAATGAGTATTATAGTAAATTTCGCTGCATGCTTGGAGCATATCCATCCTTTACAATCTACGCACCTATGCTATTTTCATACCCAGTATATGTATACACGCTTTAAAATCTTTCATCAGAGAGGCAAATATCTCTATTAAGATATATATCTTCAGTATTCAACTCGAAGCCTTGCAAATTGCCGGGCTTTGCAGCTCCGTAGCTCTGCAGCTCTGGCCCGCTAAAATGATAAATACTCGCTATCATAACTGACAAGACATACGACTCACCGGTGGAAGCAAAGGGATGTAAGTCTTTAAAATCTAATCGCTTTTTATCCCAGCAAGCATGTTCGAGCACCCGGACTAGGACGCCGAGACTATCGGGCGCCACCAAAGCCGGTTAACCCGTCGAGGTTTGGTCAACCATGGTTCGCGTTACCTATGGCGATAGCGTTACGTAATCATACACCTGGCTCAACACCACACAGTGCGTAATCCAGGCGACGTTTTGTCTTGGTTTCGGGCCTGATTAGCTAACTCCTGCCGACAATGCAGCTGACATCCTGCTCAATCTGACGAATCCTACCGTGTCGATAATTTGAGCAGGATACTTAAGTGAATGCCACGCCTGCCAACCATGACAGCTATACGACAAGCCACGGACGGCCACCTGTGTACTTGCGCAGGAACATATGGCATCCACGAGTTAGCCCACGCCGTTGACGCTACCACAAACTTAAATTTCATATGGCAGTATATATAGGTATATAATACCCTTGTAGGTGATAGTGTATAGGGGCACCGTTTCGATAATCAGGACGCTCCTGGCCCCAAATGTGCGGACATGCGGTACCGTTTACGATGGATCTTTCTGGCAGGGGTGCTCTCTGTATTCGCCATTATTTGGAAACTCGCGCCCTCGGAGTTTGGTATGTGTACAATTTCTCAGATAGCATGACGAGCTATAAAGTGCATCTACGAGCTAGTCTAGATTATGTTGGCTGACACGAGTAATGTGGTTGACGTCGTGCGTCTAGACGAGCTTGATGCTGCCTTCTTCCCGCCGTACCCTGGGTCCCAAGATTACTATGTCAGCGTGCCGCGCACGGTGGTCTCCTTTGGCGACGCCTGGAGTGCTATACCTCCACTGGACCCAAGCTGCAGACGGGACTCACGGGGGGCATCGTCACTCCTCCACCAGCTTTCTCGCACGGGGCTTTCGTGGTTCCGTCACGGTGACCCGGCCGCGGTCTCGCAGTCTAATATCGTGCCGCCATCGCTAGCCGACGCGGAATCGAGCGCAGGACGCTCGGAGCCCGTGAGCGAGCTTTCACCATCGCTTATGGCGCAGCTATGGACAGAATTCCAGAAAACAGTAGTGACGGAACATGGTAGCTCTCCATCTCGTCATGAAGCGGAGGACGGCGGTGACGTATCCGCGCCATCCGATGCGCAGTGCTTGTCGCCGCCGCAGACTTGGAACGAGCGTCTCTGCTACGACTATATCTACTGCATCAACCTCAAGAGCTATGCTCCGGTTGGCCGTCTCGTCGGCATCAACCATAGTGACCCGGCATACAGCTCTATCCAGTCGTCTAACGACGGCGATCCCGATAGTAGCGGAAGCGTGAAAGATCTAGTTTTTCAGGTGGAAGAGTGGCTGGGATTCATAGAGAATGAAAGATGGGCAGCCTGGGAAGCTGCAAGGGCTTCCAATGAGACGAGCAGCGGGTGGGAGTACGACTTCTCGACACTGTTCACGGTGTGGGTTGGGATGGCTGAGGTGCTAAAGTACTCGCTCTTGCCGCGGGGCGAAGCCATCAAGGCCGTCGATAGAAGCCTAGACACCCTCTTTGTGGCACTGGTAAGTTTTGGTTCAACTCCTTATTTCACCTGAAAATACTTATACATGGAGTGAGAGGCTAATCATCCATGTCACGATAGTACCACCTTGCGGCATCGGTATCCTCACCAGCAATTCTGCTTCCCCACGTCGTCGACGTCACCACCCTCCCCGCATTCCGCGACCACATTCTCCTTTCCTCCCGTATATCACCCTACCTCTCGACGCAGATCCTCAAGAACGCCAACTTCCTGCGCAGGTACTGGAACCAGGGCCTTGAGATTCGCGCCGGTCAGTTCAGGGCCGGCCAGATCATCAGCTGGGACGTCGAAGATTGGTTTGCTGCCGAACTTCGACGGGCGGCCGTCTGGAGGAACGAGGATGACATGCACAAGGGTGTAGGGTTCGGCGGGTACGGTAGACGGTACATACCGAAATCCGCGAGTGGAATCGATGTCGCGGGGTTCGCGGATGTATCGAGGCCGTGTGTCACTGGTGACGGCGGAGAGCTGAGCGTATGCAGTGATGAAGATAAACATTTAATGTGGTATGTATATCGCATGCTTCCTCGTTCGATGACTTTGGTCTGCGTGATATCCATAGGTAATGTTGAACTAACAAGGTATGCAGGGACAATATCCACCTTTCCGGAAGGGCACACGAGGAACTCGCGAGGGGCGCCGCGGATCTAGTGATACAGCTCTGGCTGAGCGATGAGAGCTACCTGCATCCACCCACCCGCGCGGACAGATGGACGTTGTTCAAGGGAATGGGGATGAAAGAGGGTACGCCCAATAGTAAAGTCGACTAACCCGTACATAACCTGGCGATTGTCTGGAGTTGGGATTAGAAGGTATTATTGTAAATAGAAGTTTATTGCTTTTGTCGTCGAATATATTATTGTCGTACATATAGATACTCTGCTTTAATTTGACGGAAACACGGGACGTCTAACTTATAGTACTCGTAACTTCGTAAAAACATTCGGGCATATAGACTGTTGGCCCCACATAGCAATCGTTAGTTTATGCACCTATGGATAGATCCAGCCATGGGGGGTCCACTGTACCTCTAGCAAAATAATGAAATGAACTAATTGATCGTACAGACATCCCCCAATGTATCAACGTTGATTCGTGCAGGCGCGGTCTTGTGAAGGAAATTGGACTCGGGGCGATAATGGGTAGGTGAAAGAGGAACTCGAAGGATATCCCCGAGGCCAGACCTCAGGCAATAGCTGCCTCTGTCTTTTCGGTCTTTTCGGTCTTCTCGGTCTTCTCAGCTTCGGCCCTCTCGGCCCTCTCGGCGACATCCTGCACCTGTTCAGCCCATGTCCCCTTTGGCGTCTCAGGCTCCACGGGTGTTTCCGGCACAGCAGCTGCTTTGGCAACAGCCGTCTCGACCTTCGGCTTTGTCCCCGGCAGCGCTGGGAACTCCGCCTCATTCTTGATGTCGGCCGGTGCACGCTGGTGACCACGCGGCCCGCTATCACCGTGTTGGAAACCGCCACGCCCACCTCTATCGCCGCGCCCACGACCTCTACCGCCCCTTCCCCGGCCACGGGAATGATAGGATGAACGTTCGCCGTCATCCTCACCACCCTCGCCATCACCTTCCCGGTAATAACTGGCGTCCGGGTTGGCGATGACGCCCGCGACCCCGCCGTGCGCGCCGCGACGTGAGCGGCTCGAGTATGGCGAGGGGTTGTAGTCGTCTTCCGTTTTGCTGACGTCCCACTCGCGGTTCGAGAGCGCCTTGAGCTTCCGTTGGCGGTTCTGCTCACGTTCGGCACTATTCAAGTATTGTCAGCGGCACGTCTTATAGTAAAGTTAGATACATCATGTAATTCGACTGTACTTACTCGAGTTCCTTCTTCTTCTTGCCGTCTTCGACCGCCCGTCGCCGGTCCTCCGCACGCTTCTTCACCTCCTCGGCCTTCCGCGCCTGCTCCGCCTCGTTGAACTTGAGCTCGTCTTCCGCAGCGCGCAGGTGCTTCTCTGTCCGCGCCTGGTTCCTGAGCCGGGCGGCTTCCATGCGGTTTGCGAGCTGCTCCTCTGTGAGCTTCGTGCGCTCGGGGCCACCGGTCGTAACGCGATTACGCGCCGGAAACTCCTTGCGAGGAGGGATGCCAGCCGCAGGGCCGGTGGGTGGCGCTGGCTTATCGGCTGCACCTTCTGCCGTGGGACTCGAGGGCGCGGCCTCGCCATCGACATCGACATCGGCTGGCTTCGGTGCCTCCGCGTCGTTCTCGTCGGTAGCTTTGTCCTTATCATCTGCCGGAGAAGTACTCGTGGCAGGAGGAGAACTAGTCGCTGTCGGCGCCGCAGCGGCGCGAGGTTGAGGCGCATGTCGGCTCGGCAGCCCGCCCCCCGCACCATCTCCACTTCCCCGCCAGTCGGGGGCGGGCGCGGTGCCGCCAGCGCTTTGCCCGTATCCACGAGCATTCCCTCTACCTCGCGGCGCGCCTCTCGCTCCCCTGGCACCTCGCCCGCGACCGGCACCGCGGCCGCGACCGTTCGGATGGCCGCTGTGGCCGCTGTGGCCGTTGTGGCCGTTGTGCGCCTTGGGGCCAGTGGGAGCCGCGACGTCCTGCTTTGGCGGCGACGGGTTCGGGACGATCTCGTCGTCGAAGAGGTCTTCGGCCGGGCGGCCAGTATTCGCAAAGTCGTCCTCGGCAGGGTCGAGCGACGGGATGGTCTGCATCTCTTCAGCCTGTACGTGAATGAAGCAGAAACATTCAAACGCGGGGGCCCCGCGTGAAGTTTCGCGCAAAGTCAGTTGAATTTCCCACACGAAGGATCTCGATCTATGCTGAAAGTAGGCAGAGAAAGCTACAGCGAGATGAAGAGACTCACCATTGTAAATAACTTTTGAAGCAAGAGTATATACTCTGTAGTCTTATAACGATAGTATTCTGTCGAGTGAAGAATAGAAGACAAGGTGGAGACCAAGCTCCTCACGCCGTGGGCGCAATTAATTTCAGCTGCAGCCAAGCTCGGACCCGCTAACCACAAAGTCTAGATATTTCGCTCGGTTGTGCGCTAATGCCGCAACAGAACACTCGAACAGGTGTATACGTATATGACTCTAGTTCTACACAAGCGCGTCATGGTGCTTTTGAGGGTATCCTACGAACGCCAAATGCAAGCCCGCCGTTATATATTACAGATCTCCCGCCAGATGTTACCGCGCCGGCGGCCGGTAGAATCGTGCCACTGCGGGTCCCAGTTCCTCCCTCTTCGACTCGGCAAGGCCCTTCGCGAGCCGCTGTCGCTTCACCTTCAGGCCTTCGAGCTTCAGCCGCTTCTCGTCGATGATGTTCTTCTTCGCCGTCTTGCGCAGATACTTTCTCAGCGCAGAGTTCTTGCCACGCTGGCGATCCTTAATCTGAATCTTCTCGTCAATCTGTACATTTCAAAAAAGTTAGTGGGCCAGATCGCGACAACATGATAGAATTGAGCAAGTAGGGCCATACCCTCTTCTTCTCAGCGTCCTGCCACCTTTCCCTGCCCTTCTCCTCGGGTTTCCTGCGATCCAATGTGCCGATAAAGTCAGGATCGAGAGTGATCATCTCCGGCTGCAGCTTGTTCAACAGCATCTTAACCTCGCCCTCCTGCCGCTGCTTCTTGCCCTCGTACGGGTTCAACTCCAGCGCATCATAATTAGCCTCGCCGGCGCCCGGTATGATCAGCGACTCGAATCCGCCTGCGTGTCCCACCCCCAGAATATCCTCGAACGGACAAAATCTCACATCCTCCACTATATTCCCCGGGGTCAGATGCTGCATGTACGGCGAGTTTGCCTTGGTCCTCAATGCATCCTTCCAGACCGTAGCATGTGGGCCCCATCCTACTGCTAGTAGACCCCGATCCGAGATGTGCAACGACTTTGCCGGCGTAGGGGTCGAGTAGCTATGCACCTTCTTATGCATCCGTATATCCCACACGCTAACGATGGACTCCTGTCCTGCGGTCGCCATGTAATTTCCCTCCCTGTCCACTGCCATGGCCCGCACGGGGCCCTTGTGACACAGCATTTTGACCAGCGGCGCCGTCGAATTCGGCGACCACATCGTCACCGTGCCTTTCGCATGCCCGATGTGGAGGATCGCGTTTCGCGGATTCTGCGACATGGACATGGGTGTGCCCGTTTTGGTGTTGATCTCACAGACCAGGTTACCTGTCGAGGTATCCTGGTACTTGAGCCAGCCGGCGTTCCCAACCGTGCCGAGGAGAAAATGGTAGGGCAGGAATTCCATGTGTGTCACCTCGATGTGTTTTTTGAGGCAGTGAATTTCGATACCCTTGAGGTCGTAGATGTAGACGTATTTTTTTTGCGAGACGGCAAAGAATTGGGAGTTGTGCAGCCACCTATCGTGCAACCCTGTCAGTAAGTTTTTCATCTCATCCGAAGAACTGGGAATATGCATAGACGAAGAATTGGACGTACTTGACATCGCGAATGGTCTCGTTGAGCTGCAGCTCGGTATGTAGCGACGACGACCGCCAGTCGAACGCCGCGACATGACCCTTCCGCCCACCAATCAACAGATCCGTGCCAGTTCGATTGTAGTCGACGCAGTACGGTCCAAATGTCGGCAGCTTGAGCTCGAATCCCTTCTTCGCAGTGCCAATATCGAGTTCCTTGCGAATGGCCTGCTGCGTGAACTGGTACGTCTTCTCTAGACCCTCAGCTTCCAGGTAGCCGGGTGTTTCCTCCAGCAGCAGTTCTGTCGCTTTAGCTTGGATTGCCCCCTCGCGGTACTTGTGCTCCATGCGCTTCATGTTATCGCGGAGTCGTTTCTGTTTGATGCTCTTGACGGGCACCCGCGCGCCGCGGCCGTACTCTTTGATCGCATCGTGCTGGAAGGCCTTGATGGCCTTCTCTTCGGTGTCGTCGACACGGGAGTCCTTCTGCCGTTTCTGCAGTGTAGCCTTAGTGGCGACATGTCTGTTGTGCCGGCTGATGGCGACAGGCGCCGTCTCGTCGTCTTCCGAGTCCATCTTCGTCGTCGTCGTCGGTGTGCAAGTTGGTTGGTGGAGAGGTCCGACTGGACTTTTTTCGCGACAGCTTTTTTAGCTGCGGCGCACGCGGCGATAAACGCAAACGCCGGCCGCCGCACAATAAAACACAGCCAACAAATTTTCCACACTGGTTTTTCCTCCCCGCCAGCAAGCTGTGCAGCTTGACCTCAACTTCACCACCGGCGCATCTCGACTTTGAGCCTCCCCAAACATCAGACAGCCAATTTCTCACTGCCGCCAGCTGTACCTGCTTCCGAAGCAGCTCCCACCGCCACGATGGTGTCCAACTCGCACCACCACCGCTCGGGCACGAAGA
This sequence comes from Drechslerella dactyloides, assembly GCA_020064725.1. NCBI lineage: Eukaryota > Fungi > Ascomycota > Orbiliomycetes > Orbiliales > Orbiliaceae > Drechslerella > Drechslerella dactyloides. Next base: position 572,350 of record JAGTWJ010000008.1, on the reverse strand, counting down.
GCGGCCACAAACCCTTCAAGTCCCGCCATGCCACCAAGGGCCAGCTAGCCAAGCAGAACAAGGGCAAAGTCGAACGCACCAAAGGCGTTCGCCAGTCGCCGGTCCAGGCGCTCAAATCCAAGCTCGACCGCCGAAATCAGGCTCGACAAAAGCAGCTCCAAAAGGCGATCGAGCGCGCAAAGAACGACAAAATCTTCGACGGCCGGAATGGCGCCCCGCGGATTGTCGCTGTTGTGCCACTGTGCGCCGACACATCAGCCGAAGTTGTCCTGAACCACCTGAACACAGCACTAGACATGGAGACGCAGAAGTATCCAAACGGTGTCCATACTATCGGGTAGGTACGCCGGCTAGCACCCAGCGGCTCATCATACACAACTATGTTCTCAGCTCTGACAACGGTGTAGCGTCGACCGGTTCAAGCAGAAGATTCAGTACATTGTCCCGGAGCGGAAGCTATTACCCGTACTCGACGCCTGCAAGTTCGCCGACTTTATATTCTTCATCCTCTCTGCCACGCAGGAGGTCGACGACATCGGCGACGCCCTCCTCCGCGCCATCGAATGGCAGGGCGTTTCGACGGTGTTTAGCCTTGTTCAGAACCTCAACCAGGTGGAACCCGCGAAACGACGGCCGGATGTGAAAAAGTCGTTGCTGAGCTACATGAACCACTTTTTCGCCGAGGAGGACAAGATATATGCTGTCGATAGTGCATCGGAGGCACTCAATGCCATTCGGTCGGTATGCACGCAGCACCCGAAGGGCATTCTGTGGAGGGATGCGAGGTCGTACATGCTGGGATCCGAACTGGCATGGGACAGCGCTGAGGAGAAAGCATACGTCATGGGAACGGTCAGAGGGAAAGGTTTGAAGGCCGATAGATTGGTGCAGCTACAAGGTGGCGGTGTGTATCAGGTCGAGAAGGTGGTGTCGCTGCCAAACGAATCGCACAAGGGCGATGCGATGGATACATCCGCGGTCATCGATGCGCCGTCGCAAGACCAGGACTCGCTGGATCAGGTTTCGGAAGAAGTCAACATGGAAGAGGAAGCGGGGTCACTGCCGGATACTCGAAAGGGCGTTCTACTAGATGACCACCACTATTTCGATGACGACGAAATCGACGGTGTGGTAAGCGAGCCGGTGAGGAAACGGAAGCTACCCCCCGGTACATCAGAGTCGATGGGGAGGTGGATCGTGGACAGCGATACCGATGACTCCGACCTTGAGGACGACGAGGAAGTGGAGGAGTTGATGGAGACGGAGATGGAGCCCGAGGTGACGATGGATGTGGAGGAGGAAATGGACGATGCAACTACAACCTTCGGCACCTCGAAGAGCGAGATGTTCTTAGACCTATCGCCAGAGGAAGAGGTGAAAGCGTATGTGCAGCCATCACCGCCCATGACTCAAGGCTTCGAGCTAACTTTACCATAGTATCGCAGAGTTCCGCCAACGGAAGAAGGAAGCAGAGGAAGACCTCGAGTTCCCCGACGAGTTCGAGCTCCGGCCCGACGAGAAGGCACGGGAAAGACTCCACCGCTACAGAGGTCTAAAGGACTTCAGGACATCCCCCTGGGAGACCAGTGAAGACGTCCCCTTCCAACCCAAGAAATGGGACGCCCTAACACACATCGACAACTACAAAGCGACGAAACTAAAGGCGCAGAGAGAAGCCCTGGTAGGCGGCGCCGCAGCCGGCTCCAAAGTCAAAGTATACCTCCGCGACGTCCCCAAAGAATTCGCAATCGGGCCCGTCGACGAATACAACAGCCGCATCACCGGCCTCTTCAGTCTGCTGCGCCACGAGCACAAGAAGGCCGTTGTAAACTACAGCATAACGCTGAGCGGAGACTACGAGGCCCCACCGATCAAGTCTAAAGACACCCTGATACTGCAATGCGGGTCAAGGAGATGGAAGGTGCAACCGCTATTTAGCCAGGGCGGTGCGACGAAGAACAACGTCCACAAATACGAGCAGTTCCTACAACCCGGGCGGACATGTGTCGCCACCGTCGTCGGAGAGATATCCTTCGGCAACGTCCCGGTGCTATGGTGGAAACAGCATCCAAATGGTATACCACATCCCCCTTACACTATTCTCTACACGAATACTAATCACCAAACAGGCAACCTCGAACTCGTCGGCACAGGCTCCTTCCTCAACACTGACCACGATCGGGTCATTGCCAAACGGCGCATTATCACCGGCCACCCGTACAAAATCCACAAGAAGCTCGTCACCGTCCGCTACATGTTCTTCAACGCCGAGGACGTCAACTGGTTCAAGGCATTGCCGCTACATACGAAACGCGGCCGCAGCGGATTCATCAAGGAGAGCCTGGGCACGCACGGCTACTTCAAGGCGACGTTCGACGGCAAGCTGAACCCGCAGGATACGGTGTGCGTGTATCTTTACAAGCGGTGTTTCCCATCCGAGGCGGAGGAATGGCATGGCAGGTAGGCAGGTACCATCCTCGCGCACTCGAGCGAGTAGCCTGCATTGTCGCGTGCAGAGTCCGCGCCGCATTCGAGATGCGATGTATAGCGCAATGTATATCGATCCTCTTCAGGCTGCTGGCCGCGGCGTTTTTGCATATTTGGTGGAATGTGTGCAAGTACAAAAATGTAGCTAGGCCGTTTAGCTTTAGCTTTTTGGGAGTTTGCTGCGGGGATGGAATTTTCAAAAGCAAGTTTGGGGTTTTCGCGGGGACGGTGGCAATTGCCAGGACGCTTGGTGCGGCACGAACCTCGATCCGGCCGTTGTCGAAGCGATCCCTCGGCTAGCTGATATGATATTGCATTCGAGAGAAGAGCCAGTCTCGTGACGTGATGTAATGGGCGGATTGATCCGGTATTGTGTGCACGGTAAACGGGACATGTTGGTAACGTAATTGTATCGCTGCCATGGTCATGGCCTTGGACTTGTACATGTACATACATGTACGTTGGTCGAGGCCCTGCGAATGCCTATTTCTACCGGATTGGAGGGCTCGCAATGACGTCGGCGGGCGTGGAGGATAAGCATAAATACGCCAATGGCCGCACCTTTCGATGGAGGCGCCTTTCTCACATGCACTTGATATCGACAGTTACAATTGCAATCTACTATCAACTATAATCTTAGCATAGTGAGTCCTTTCTTCAATGCACCATACAGTCGTATAGAGATATCCATGCGCATGGACGGTTCGCTGATATGTTGTACTAGTTACTCAACAACGCAAGGTCGCAAACGTTGCAACAATTTCCAAAATGAACTCTGACAAGAACGACAAATCGAGCATGAAGGGCTTCAAAGAGGCAAGCGGGCATTAACGACCGATTTACTGGGGACAGAAATACTGACCGGTTATATAGGGCGCACGGGGTGTCGACCGCGAGGATAATCCCATGCAGGTTCCAGAACGCCGGAAGAGCTGGGTAAGCATACATCCACACGTGCACACGTATCCCTGCCATAATAATACAACCCAACCATGCAACTTCTAATCGTTAGTTCGATAAGGACATCGAGCTACAAGTCCACAGTTTGCTGATTCGTGAATATGTAGGCCGAAACGTTCGAAAGCTTCAAAGAAACCATCGGCTTATCAAAGCCCACCCGCACCGGCTTCGCCTCAAAGCCAATTGGCTTCCCCTCCAAAGAACACCACACCCCATCCCAAAGGCCAACCCTGTCGGAGCAAGCCCACGAAAAGCTAGACAACGCCCTCGACGACGCCAAACGCTCGGTTGAGACCACCCAGACCAAGGCCCAGCGTCGCGGCAGCGACATCCTCGACGAAGTCGCAAAGGAAGCTGCACGACGCGACATTGGCGGCCCCCAGCTGTTCGGCTCGCCGAAGGGGACAAATCGAGAAGGGACCGCGGGCAATGGATTCTTGACCAAATATGCGAATGAGAGTGCTCCCGGCGAGAATACCTCCTAATCGTATACATGCACCTAAATACCCGTACGCAAGGGTACAGGTCAGGTGTGCAAGTGCGGTGCTTCCACGATAACATGTTGTATACTATCTTACTGTCGTTCAACGTTTAGTTCGCTTTGTTCTGGTTTTGTCGTTTCGTCTTGATATCAGCAGGTGGGTACCTGCGGATGGGTGCCTGGAGCAAGAATGTTGGACGCCTGGTCGATCGATTGTGCGAGTACAACGTCGGCTGAAGCTAGTCTGAGGGAAGCTAGAGTCGAGAACGTTCAAATTGGCACCATACCATGCATGTTTGTAATATACGAATACGAGTAATACCTACAGACAGAGAACTTGACTTTGTGTATCTACTAGCTTGTAAACGTATTGATCATGCTAGAATATCAGCTTAGGATTTATAAAGTATACTCACCGGCCACGCATCAGAAGTCTACCACGCATGAATCCGTAGGGCTACATTCGAGACGACTAGTTATTATAGAGCGTGCACAACCATGCATGAAACCGAACCTTCGCCGTACCGTTTTATTTGTTTTCGCCAGCCTAGAACCATCCCACTATAATACACAACATTCAAAACCATAAAGGACGGGAAAAAATAGTAGAAGAACGTCAATCAGAAAAGACCATCGGGTTTCGAAGCAGAAGCACTGGATTGCAGACGTAGACCGACCCAGAGAGAAAGATAGCGTGGCACCATCCGACTGAAGAGTCCTGACGGATCCCGCCGCCCATCGCCAATAGCCGCCATGACAAAGAAACCGACAGAAACGCGCACGCGCACCATCGTCAGAGTAACTTGAAACTTAGGAAACGTAGACAGAATCAGAATCCTGGTGCAAAGCAATACGAACCTCAAGCAGCATAGCCCGCACGTCATCGTAAACCCCCATCACCGCATCACTAGGAAATACAGCATAAAAACTCGAACCTTCAAGAAAGCCGCCGTTAAAGAGCATAAAACACAAGTTAAAGACGTTGTCATCCGCATACACACACGGCCATTATTTCCTCGCAACCACATCCTGAAATTTCCTGTTCATTTTGTATCTCTCCGAATATCAGCTCAATAAATACGCCGTCGAGGATTAATACATGCATGTAAAGCACATTCCCCTGCCCGCATCAGTCCAGCACAGGAACAGCAGACGGGGAGAATGTGATTGATCATGTTAAAAGGGAGCATCCGGTTTGTTGCATCCGGCAGTAAAACGCATGTTCGACATGGATAACAAAAGCGGGCCAAGAGAATCGGGTGGATATGACGGGAGAGAGGAAAGATGAAGAAGAAGTGAACCGAGGGGGGCGTATCATAGATTATAGGATTTATGCGTGAAAAAAAGGAGACAGACAAATCGGGGAATCGAAAAGACGTCTCGTAAAAAAGTATCAACAGAGAAAAGAGGATAAAACAGATAGATCAACAGCGTGTCGCACAAAGAGAGCGGTCGGCGTAAATTTGCATTTATTCCTCCTCGCTCTCCGACCCAGATGAAGAGTCATCATCACTGGAGCTCTCGGCTTCTGTAAATGGTCACGTTAGCAACACTGGCAGGATGTCTCAGACGGCAGGCAAACATACGCTTAGTAGGTCCCATTGACGCAAGCGACCTCGGCCCGTCATCAGTCGGAGAACCCCCTTCGAAACCCGAAATCTGGCTCTGGAGCTCAAGGATCTTGCGCTCCTGCTCCGTCGCCGACATCGGCTTGTTCTTCTTCCGAGGCTTGGCTGGGGCAGCCGACTTTCCGTGCTTGGGTGCCGGGGCAGGATGCTGGGTAGGCGGAGATGGTGCGAGGGTGTTTTCAGCCACGAATTTGTACAGCTTATGCAATGTCGTGGCAGCTAGCTCGTCGATGTCTAGCTCGATCTCATCTCCGTCCTGTAGCAGCACGTTAGAATTCGTCCATTTTGGAGAAGGGTGGATTTCTTCAACTTACGGTCAAGTTCGGGTGTTCACTTCTAATGAGACTCAAAGCCTGATGCATCTTGGTTGGCGAAAGCGTGTTTATCCGCTCACTAAGCTCCTGTTTCTGGGCAAAAGTCATGTAGGGGACCTCCGGTTCGGACTTCTTCTTGCTACCACCACTCTTCTTCTTAGTTGGAGGGGCAGATTTGCCGCCGGCCTTCCCAACGCTACCGCCGCCACTAGCTTTCTTCTTGTGATTTTTAGCGGTAGCGGGTGGAGTGGCCTTTTTAGCTTTCTTTTGCTTTCGAATAGTCTCAATCTCCGAAGTAAGGCGATTGAGCTTGGCTTCGAGCTTTTCAAGCTGCGGCGAAGCTTCGTCCTCACTTTCCTCCTCCTCTTCATCGTCGTCTTCTTCCTCCTCTTGAACTGGTGGCGTTGGGGTTTCTTCCTTAAAGCTTGGTTTCTGCGACCACTTCTCGTCAAAAATCGCCTCCAAGGCTTTGCCGCATTTGTAGACCGGTGAATCGGGTGGATTGAATTTGTAGCAGTTGTTGAACATGAGCCTGATGTCCACTTCGAACTCGTTTGCGTTGTTGTATTCGTTGTGGTTGAGCTTTCGTTGGATTTCTGACATGTCCATCGGCTTCTTGATAACCTTGAAATAATCCGGAATCTCCAATGCGACCGGGTCGACCGGATTATAGAATGGGTAAGCTATCGCCTGATGTTGCTTTTTCCAGAGCTCCTTCATGATTCCTTCGCAAAACTTGAATTCGGCGATCGACTTCTTCCGACGAGGCTTGAGGTCGCCCGAGTATGGCAAGTCACGGGGAGGTGGTGCATGGATGGGGCGCTTTGGACGGCCGTCAGCAGTCACTATACTATCGCGCCTGATCTGAGGCACGCCGCCGGGCGTCAAAGAAAATGTTGGAGAAGCTGCTGTGGGTGACATTGCGGATGTGGGTGCTGAAGTTCGGGTCGATTCGCGTCGGACTCTTGCGTCGACTGGAGGCGGGGCAACAGGAGCTGGAATGTCGGCGGTGGAAACAACAGGTCGCTTGGGAGGGGCCTTTGCCTTCTGGGCGATCTCAGCCGCAGGCATTCTCTCCAACAAAGCCAGGTACTTGCTGTGAATGTGTCTTCCAGAAAGTGTCACTGCGTGCTCTGGTCCGTTGAACAGCATCGTGTTGTGAACCATAAGATCAAGATCGGCCTTCAGTTCATCCGGGTTGTGGTATTCACCATTAGTAAGCTTTTTCTCCATATCCTGTAGCGAAATCGGGTTCTTGATGATGTCGAAGTAAGTCGGAAGATTGAGCTTGACGGGGTCGACAGGAGTCAAAAAAGCCTGGGCATCCTTCAATCGCTTGATGTTTTTCATCTGTGAGAGAGCAAATCTTGCCTGATGTGCCGGCATTGGATCTCCTAGCATGGGAGGAGGCTTAGGAGCTGCTTGCTGCGACCCTTCCGCCTTAACCGGTTGATCCATGCTCGTGTCCATAGCAACAGGGCTGGATACCTCCGGCTTGCCTGACTGGGTTCCATTGGTCTTGACGGGAGGGTGCTCTGAGGCCGCAGCATCCGGTAGTGATTCAGGTTCAGCGGTTTTCTGGCGTTTGTTAGGTCGCTCAGGCTCAACGGACTCTGATCGTGCGCGAACGAGTGACGAGTTCAAGACGGAGGGTGGAGAAGAAACGTGAGCGGGAGCGTCTGGCATTTCAGCGTCCTGGGCAGCCGGTGGGTGAGAAGTAGTGCCCTGACCACCAGTGGCAGGCTCTGCCGACCCAGACTCCACTGCAGCCGCGGGGGTAGCATCTTCCATGTCAACCTCAGGAGACTCCGATGTCTTCGCCTGATCCCTGACATCTGAGGTCGGCTGATCGACGACGGCGGCCGTGGCTGTGTTCGGCTGTTGAGAGATAGCTGATTCGCCGATGATAGATGGGGCGACGGGTGCAGTCGGGGCGACGCTTTGAGTTTCGAGAGGCTTATCAGAAGTCGTCTCTGGCGATTCTAACGTGAGGCTGCTCATAGCCCTCTGGCCCTGGGCGGATGAGTCGAAGCTTTCGGTGAAAGGTGGTGTGGGGATCGGTGGAGATAAGGGAGCGGTGATAGGCTTTACGGTATTGCCGTTGTAATGACCGTTGGTATCCGCGACGGCTACGGCGGTGTCGGGCTCCCTGGCCAGGCTGTCGTCTCGCTTGAGGGAGGTGTTATCTGTAGAGGATGGGAGGGATGTTGATGGTGTTGGTTTCGATGTATCGAGATCGGATGTAGGAGGAACGGGGGAGGAGGTGGGAGGGTTCGCCATGATGATAAGCGAGAGATGGAATCCTTTTATAGTGGATGGTGGCGAGGGAGGTGAGACTGTATCGGGTGGTGGTTGTCGAAGCTTTCAGACGATGGCGGGATTAGCACCTGCACACGACACCGTCGCACAGACGTGCCAGTTAGTCTCCCATGTGTAAAGTAGACGCAAGCGACGACGCTCAGGGCGACAAGGATGCGGGACAGCAGGAGAGGCACGGGCGACAGACATGAGAGTGTTTGCAGGTATCAGAGTGGTGGAAATGTGGAGGAGGAAGCTTGAAGCTCAGGTCAGTGATGTCGCGAGCAGCGGTTAGGCGATGCGGCGAGCAACCAGAACCCAAGCAAGCAAGCAAGCAGCTGCGCGCCGTGTCGTCCGCCTCACGATGCCGGCAGAGGAAGCAGTAGCAGCAGCAGCAGCAGCTAGAGATGTAGCGGCGGTGCCAGCAGCGATGTTGAGATGGGTGGCGATAGTGATGGTGGAGGATGCGTGCGATGGGATGGAGAGAGAGGGAGGGTGGAGGGAAAGTGTTGCGGAGGGCGGGAGTGGAGCTCGAGACGAACGGAAAAAGCAAGCAGCAAAATAATTTGAGGATTGAAATCAAACGCGGCGCCGGTTGGCAGGCCCAAAATTTATACTGCTGACTAAGGCCGCGCCCCCAGCACGGCCGCATGCTTTTGGGCCAACAGCCGAACGAACGAACGAACGCTCCAGCCTGTGGGCTGAGAGAGAGAGAGAGCTTCAACCGGGACATGCGCTTGGCCCATATGGCTCTGGCTAGGCCCCGCCGTGCGCTGACCAGGTCCTCACCGTGAAGAAAGCAACAGCAAGAGGGCAGCCGGTGATGCGGTTGATATGATATAACATCATGGGAGCGCAACCTTGCCGCCAACAGCTGAGCTACTGCTGCTGCGATGTTGATTATATCAGAGCAGCAGTCGCTTACCGAAGGGGACGATTTAAAGAGGCAAGGAAGGGCAAGAACGAATGACAAACAGCTGCATCGCGCCGGAATTCGCTTTAGTATTCCAACCCGACGAGCTAACAGAAAATAAATGGAAAGCCAATGTATAGAATGTATGAAGATATCGATGGAGGAGGGCAAAAAAAAAAAAAGCTGACGACGCAGCAGGCACGGCGAGCAAGTACTCAATCGATATCACAATCAATCATCTTAATTTCTCTCAAGAAACTAAGAGGAGAAGCTTACTCGCGCCAACGAGCACTTGCCTGTGGATCATCTGATAATAAGGACAGCGGGAAAAGAAAGGAAGGCGGGCTGGGGTCTGTTCGCAGAAAAAAACAAAAGAGCGCCGATGGTATGATATAAAGCACAGCAATAAAGTACTACTACAAAACGATAACAAGTAAAATGTATGCACCAACCTGAAGTTCCGGTCGTCAGTCGTAACAGCACTGGCCGTTGTCGTATGCAGCAGCAATATTATAATAAAGAGAGCGGCCTCCGTAATGATAGTGTAATGCCACTTGTAATGGCAGCCGCAGTCCAATTTGTCTCGAAATCTGCAAATGGCAAATGCTGTGTTGTAATCCCGTGAGGCGAGGAGGACTGGCAGGCCGCCCAATAAACCACGGCCTCTGCGATCGTATTTATTTAGGAGGAGGGGTGCAGCTCTTCGATAAGGTTTCCCCCTCAGCAGCAAACACCCGCGCAAACCGTCTGACTGTCCCTCTGGCTGCGCTGCGACGCCCTGCGAATATTTTTTTTTTTTTCTAACAAGACCTGCGAGCGAGCCCTGTAAGAAGAAAAAAAATAAAAAAAGAGTTAGTTCGTGGTGCTTTGTGGGTGTGGGTGCCGCTCGGGTACAGCAAGAGAAATTTACGGGACTGAAATTGGGGGAGCAGCTGCGGGTGGTTTTAAATGGTCGAGCGAATCAGTCGTGCCTTGCCAGATGAAGCCTAGTCCGGCGCCATGCAAGAGCCCGCGTGTGCAAAGGAAAAAAACGAAGGACGGAGAGAGGAGCAGGAAAAAGAGGGGCCAGGGTTGCCCTTCAGGCTCTCTCTTCTGCTCTCTCTTTGTTTTGAAATCGATAGCCTGACTTTCTTTTTTCTGCCCTGGCACTCCTCCCCTTCCTGCTTTCGAGATCTTGGGTGCCATCATGGTGAGACCCGGCGGCCCAGCTCGAGGCTGGCTAGCTGGCCTGCTGGGGAATTTCGACAGGAGGAAACCGATGGGCGCTCGAGAGTGAGGACGACGGCCGACCCAACCTTCTTTCTCTCCAACTGTCCTCATCCCCCCCAAAAAACGTTCGTTTCTTTTTCCTGACCTGGCGTCTTCGCTGGCCCGTTGCCCATGTCCTCATTCCGACAAGGGTATTGCGTGGGAGAAAGCGAAAAAAAACTCGCGCTGCAGGTCAAAAGATGGAGAAAGAGAATTAGAACCAACCCGTTTTGTTCAACCGAGACTGTTTGTTGCATCTGACAGCTCTCGCACCTCCAACCGCGCGATGTCTGTCGAAATATGCATGAGCAACTTGTATTCTGACCTTCAAGGCCAGGCTATGTATGGGGAACTGGGATGCACACCGAAACCCATCCTGAACGCGATCTGGCCAACCAGAAAAATAAAAGCACCCAAAGATCCCGTGACCGCTCACTTCCCCATCCGTTCGTCCAGCCAGTCGGCAGCCAAGTCGAGCACCTTCGTGAGACAAACGCGTATATCCTGTGCATGTATGCAGCCAAAGCTCGAATCCTCGGACAGGAAACACGAGAGCGATATTTCGCAACGTGACGTCGCTCCCTAGAATAGAAGCGGGATCCAAACATCTCGATAGCCGACCCTTACGGTTCCTCGGAAAGCTGAACAATCCGGTGCTGGCCGCCGTCCCTTCCCCTTCGAAAGAAGCAAAGGCCCTGTTGTGCATGTATGGTCCCCTCTCAGTTTAATTTCGCTGGTGCGTGAAATATGCCCCCCCGCCACAAACCATTGCGTGGACAATTATTTTGCTCCACCAACACAGGTCGCCTTGGCATCCAGCTCGGGCGCGATTTCCCGCTGCGAGAGAGGGGGGAAAAAAACGGGAAGCGTGTTTGTGATCACAGCAGAAAGCTGTCGAGACCCGCCGGTGCATTTTTTGCTTTCTTCCTGTACAGTGCCAGAGGGGAAGGCAGGAAAGCGTGATGAAATGTTAGCTTGCCCGCTTGCTTGCTCGCCTTCTCGACAGATCCGAACCCGTCAGGGAAGGATTAAAAGAACTAAACCAAGATGCAAAGGAGGGGTATGCACACCAGATTTGTTGGCAGCACCGTCAACCCGAAGACGGGGGTTAAGCTTGCACCTATGCTAGAGAAGGATCATGGTCGGTTCCGACATGGTTTCGCATGCGGAACAACGGCGGCTGTCTGTCGTTGTCATAGTCGTATCGTGCGTTACACATTGGCTGGTCCACCGGCGCCCGAGGCCACATATCGATAATTTCAGGAGGTGATAGAGCCTGAATGTAAGTAAGTAATATCGGTCGAGCAGCTCTAGTCGAGGTCGGAGTTATACTAGTGTGAGGTCATCTCCTCAGGGCGTGCGTTTGCGACCTGCAGACAGGCGAGGACGAGCGAGCTCCGGAAGGCCATCGAGAGTTCTTCTGCATGCTGCCATTTTGATAATCATGGGGCCGCCTTCGCGCAGCGGGCCTTCCTTTCGAAATCGATGAGACGTATGTATCGGCGGTGCAGCGGTTGCTACGTACGAAAGTCCTGTTCGAATCCTAGGTGGTTCCGTCCGTCAAGCCACCAGTCGAGAGGCGGCGTTTTCGAGAATTTTGTTTTGGTGAAGTCGAAGAGATCAAATTTGCTGCCTTTCGAGAAATTGTCGTCCTGGTGCTGGTGATTCTGCATCATATGATGACTAAAGTGAGGGCGGAGGAGGTTGCGACGGGTGTTAGTCAGGCTATTGCTCTGGCAGGCTTTTTCGGGGTGGGAATTTGAGGGCCAGGCATGGGCGTGTGACTGTCGCCCAGGTCGGCTAGCTGGGCTGCAACACGCCCTTCAGTTCGCAAACTGCAGTCGTACGAGGCAGAGCCGCTGGTTTGCTAGAGTGCAGGTGCGCACGATCCTGGATGTCCCAAATTGAGTCGAGGATGCGCTTCTGAGTATCGGATCTAGGACTTTTATCAGGTTCGTAGGCAATTTAGACCAGTCAGATGTCGTTCTATGTCGAGGGTCTCGACAGTAGCTAGGTCTAATCCCAATCCTCGACGAAGCTCTAAGCTTTCCCTAGACTATTCCATAAAGAGCTTCGCTGGCATACTCAAAAATACAAGTATATAATACATACTCCATTGCTACGCACAAAAGGCTGGGTCATCGCCGAGATTGACATATCCATATCTACCCAAGTGCATATGCGCGGCCGCTCGCGTGAATATACCAAGACCGCATCAGATACGTACGGCCAAAAACGGTCGCATATAGCACATGTGCATACGCATACGTATACGCGGCCTCGGCCCCGGCCCGATGGAAACGACCACAGTATATATCATAATACAGAATTTAGATATCTGATACCACTCTCTCGTCGCCGGTACCGAATTGTCGCAACTATCTTTTGCAACTCGGGCGGACGCATCGCGAACACGTGCTGACTCGTCTGACTACTTCCGCTTATTTTCGGGCTCTCGCAGCGTTCCCGAGTCTATCTACATTTTATCACATCGGCAGCCGATGTGACGGGTTTGAATACAAAATTCAAAACGGCGGCATCATACATGTATACAATCTCTCTGGTATCATGTACGGACAACTCGGTTGACTGACACCGCCGATATATACAACCAACGGTTGGTAGATACTTGCCAAACAAGTACAATTCAAGTCTGTAAGAATATCATAGATCTGGACTATACACATGTCAGCTAGTGCTCAGATCACACAGATTGAACATGATGTCTAGCCAAACCTTTGAAGCCCAAACTTTGTCTGTAAGGATCTTTCAAGATATACAACACAGGGCTGCCGTAAACTTTGATAAACTTTGATGGCACGCTGTTGACAAATCCAAGATTTAAAAGTTATTCCATCAATCGGTAAATAGCGCTAGAGTTGTAGCTTCCATCTGGTTCCAGATCTATAGCATATCGTCACGACCTCCCGATGTCTGCTGATTCCACGGCAGGCAGCCGCAGATGTTGCATTTTGTGTGTTGTAATACAGTCAAACATTCCCGTTTCGGCAAATGTCAGGATCCCAATGTTCGGGCTTTGGATAAAAAAAAAAAGTTGAACCGAGAAAGTTTCTTCACCAGCCCGTCTACCGCACATTCACAAAAACACTACGACAGGCCACCACCAAACCTTCTTCATCACCTTCGCATTCTCTGTACATATTACCAACCCGACCAATTACCACTACCAGACACGGCCCCCACGCGACTCTAACACCCCGTCCCTCCGATGGCGGGCAAATCCAAAAAGCAAAAGCTGTCCAGCAATCCTCGCGGTTCAACGAAACGCAGCACCGCCTTCGCCTCAACCTCCCTCTCGACGGCCTCGCCAATCCTACAGTCCGCCTTCGCTCCAAGTTGGTCCAAGCTCCCGCTCTTCACCTCTGTCCTACGCGGCCTGGACGCCCAGCGCCTGCGCTGCCACGACACTGCAACCGCCCGCCTGCAATGCGAGCACGTCTTCGACAAGAACGTTGAGATCACCTCACTATCGTGGGGCTCGCTCGCAGAGCCCGATAAGGACGCTGCCCGGAAACAGAAGAAGAAGAGGAAGCGGGCGTCCGATGCCAATGATGCCAGTGTCGCGGATGGCGATGCGAACGACGGCGTCGACGGCGCGCAAGTGGTCATCGCGGCGACGTCGAGCAACGGCAGGATATTCCTGTATTCGCCCGTGCAAGCTGAGATCGTGAAGACGCTGGAAGGCGGCCACGTTGGCCCTGTTACAGACTTCCAGTTCGCGGACTCAGTGAAGGGCGTGAGGGCGTGGAGCTGTGGTGGGAACAAGCTCGTCGAGTGGGATGTCAAAAAGGGCGCGCCGCTAAGGTCCGTGCCCCATGTCATCGCTCCTTACCATCAACCGCACGTATGCCATGAATTACTGCTAACATTTTTATACGTACAGGAATATCGCATTCGGTGAGACTGTAAATTTCTACAAGACCCTACCGCTACCCGACAGCGTCGTCTGCGCGTCCTACTCTACCTACATCGTGGACATCACCACCCCGCCAACAGACCTCGCCTCCACATTCTCATCGCACTCCTCGCAAGTACACACCCTCCGCCGGACGGCCAAGCAAAATAAGTTCCTATCTGCCGCCGACGGCGACCACTTCATGTACATCTCCGACATCAAGAAGGAACAGTCGCTAGGCTCCCTTGTCGCCAAAGGCGATGTCGCAAAGGTCGACACGACAGACAGCGCCCTTGTCGCGGTTACGGCCGACGGCGTCGTCGAGCTGTTCGTACAGCCATGGTCTTTCCAAGCTGCTTCCGAGGACGAGGATTCCTCGCTGAAGCGAAAGAAAGCCATGACCAAGACGTCTGAGGCGAGGATAAAGGTCGCCAGGCCGGACAGCCAGCTCGTCAAAGTTGTCGATGCCTGCTTCCAAGGCGACAGCGTGCTTATTGCGTGGGCGGAGAACGCGACGAGTGTGCTTTTCGAGACCATCAAGTGCTTGTCCGCAGACGGTGGACTCACGATCAGCGGAGACGTAGTCATCACAAAGGCGAAGACCGTAGGTATCGGTGGAGCCGCCGGTGGAAGGGTGGATGCGAACGGCATCAAAGATGTTAGCAATGTCAATTTGAAGCAGGCGAATACAGTCGTCATCGAGGGAGCAGACATGCAGGACATCGGAATGGTCGACGCGCCAGAGAAGCCGAGATCTGACGAAGAAGACGAAGAAAACGGGGAGGATGCTGCTGCAGAGCGCGGAAGCGGGAGCGAGCGAGAAGAAAACGCAGAAGACGACCAGGAGGAATTAACCTTCGAAGACCGGGTAAAGGCGCTCACCCTCACTGGCGACAAGTCTCCACGATCCAACCTGTCGCCATCGACAAACATCACGGTTCCATCCATGGAAGGCGCCGCGCTCATCACAACCGGCAGCAAAGCCGTCGCATTCCCCAATTCGACCTCTCTTACCACTGTCCTCACTCAGGCCCTGAAGACGGACGACCGGGCGCTGCTGGAAACCTGCTTGCAAGTCACGAAAGCGGACATGATAGAATCGACGATCCAGCGCCTAGACTCGCTGCTTGCCGCGAGCCTGGTAACGAAGCTGGCGGAGATTATCGCGCGGAAGCCAGGCCGCGCTGGTAGTCTGATGGTGTGGATCCAGAAGACGCTGGTCAATCATGGCGGTCACCTGCTCACTCTCCCAGACTTGGTGCACACCATGGCCTCATTGCAGCGAGTGCTTGGAAAGCGCGCGGAAGCGCTGCCCAAGATGCTGGCCCTACGAGGACGATTGAGCATGCTGGTGGCGCAGATGAAGTTGAGGAGTATGGCGAAAGACAGACTAGGCGCCGGCGGCGACGTTGCAGTGGTATACGTTGAAGGCGTAAGCAAGGATGATGAAAGCAGTAGTGACGAGGAAGCCGAGGAGGATGCAAATGAAGTGGTGGACGCGGAGGAATCAGATGAGGAAATGTCGGAGAGCGAAGGCGCGAACGGTGTGCTGGATCTTGCGAGCGAAGGCGAGGAAGACCCGGAAGACGACGAGGAAGAGAGTGAAGAGGAGGAATTCGGGCCGGGTATGTACCTGGATAGGGAAGCAGAAGAGACGGACGACGATAGCACGGGCGAGGACACGGACCTCGATGGGTTCATCGTTGACGACGACGAGGTGGACTACGATAGTCAAGATGATGGCAGCGAGGAAGAGGAGGAAGCGGTGGCCCCGAAGGTAGTAAAGAAGACGAGAGGTCGGTTGGTGAAGGGCAGCATGTTGAAAAGGTAGCTTGAGCTTGGCGATGTCGATTGCATGTAGTGTGCGGATTATACTTGGAGGGCGCAGTTCGTTTCTTTGGCTTCTGTGTACGATATTTCTCAGCATAATTGGCATGGCTTACCCGCATAGCTGCCGTTTTCGAATTTGTGCATGCAGTTCTTGAACCCGTGATAATAGAAGTAAATGCAAGGTACAGCAGTTTGGCATTCGGACGAAATCTTGGATCATGTTGTTCGGCTGCTGAATGCGGCGCATCGAAATTTTTCCAACAGCATATCGATATCTTTCAACACAGCCGACGTTGCAACCCTCATCAACCTTCATCCTATCTCGAACACAACACCTTGACCGGATACACCTCAGGCGACCCGGCTGCCTAGCCCGCTGGCTCTACGACACGTCGTGAATGTTGGCACGGCGAGCTGTCGCGCGATGGCAGGCCCGCTTTGGACGCCATTATCTTCGCCCGAGCCGGGTTGCCTACCGGCCTTTATCAACGGCGTCTCTCGCGAACTGTAACTGTCGCACATCACCGCGACATATCTGCGGGATATGGAGCCACGAATCGATAGTCGGGGCGACTAGATGTTACTCCACATCTCCCGGAGAGGATGTCTCTCAAGCTCGAGCCGACGACGTCGTTATCGAAGAGCAGGGAGATGAAGTCGCATTGGACATGATATCCACCGTCAAGGAATCTCTCAATGAGGGTGCGCTTCTCCCCCAGCTCCCGGTGGAATACGATGATGGGCGACCAACTATCGAACACCCCGCCGACGTCCCGGACGAGCTCTCTTACCGCGATCCGGTCACAATTCCAAAAGGCAAGATACACGACTATATGCCTACTGTCCAGGTTCCCGAATCGTCGCAAAATCCGACTGCGGCCATGCCCGCATTCTGCCCTGGCTGTGGGGCGAAAACACACTCCTTGCGAGAAAACAGGCACGATCCCGGCTACTACGGCCCAGAAAAGCAGATGCCGTCCCCTAAGCAGCCGCCGTTCGACGCAAAGGAGGACGGCAAGAACCGCATGATGAACAAGGAACTCGACGCAGTCTACCAGCGCACGCTAGCCGGTTTGACGCCCGAAGTCCTCGAGATCCTGCGTGAAGCCAACATGCCCGACCGGCTTAAGCCATCCGAAAGTGCGCGTCGCACGCCAGAGGAAAGAGCCGCAATAGTAGACACCGAGAATGAGATGTGGCTGGCGGCTCTGGACGTGGAGACCCTTCAGGCTGCTGAGACGGCTGAAGCACTACCCGAGCGACCCTTTGTTCTTTGCTCACGTTGTCGCAACCTCGCCCATCATGACAAATTGCTCTCCAGAATCTCCGATGCATCGTTCCAATACATTGCCGAAGTGATCTCGCAATCACCGTTTACCAGAATCCATATCTACCACGTCATAGATGCGGCTGACTTCCCCCTGAGCTTGCTCCCCAACGCGCGGAAAAATATCCTTCATGCACTCAGGTCGTTTCCCGGGGGGAATAAGAAGGACGTCACCATGTCGTACGTAATCACGCGCGCGGACCTGCTCATGCCGACTGAGATGCAGGTGTCCGGTTTGATGACATACTTCCGGCGCGTGCTCAGCGAGCAACTCGGCCCGGCTGATGCCAGTCTGAAAGACCTCCGCGTCGTCAGCGCGAAGCGGATCTGGACGACCGAACGGCTGAAGGACGAGGTTCGCGGACGCAAAGGCGGTGTCTACTTGTTGGGTAAGACGAATGTCGGTAAGAGTAGACTGTTCGAAGCCATATTTCCGAAGAAGGGAAGGGCAACAGTACTCTCCAGTACCAAGAAATTCGAGAGAGATGACTCAGAGAATCCAATGGCTGCTGGGAAGGAAAGCGGCGAAGACGACTGGTATATCCAGAACGGCCACAAAGTCCGCTATCCGGACATGCCGCTGTCCCACAAGGCGCCCGGTGTCACCGCTGGTCCAATTGCGATCGATTTTGCCGCTGGGCGCGGCCAGCTCGTGGACCTACCGGGTATGGAGCGGCGTGGCATTCTGGACAACGTCAAAAAGGACTACGTCTCGGATACCACAATGATCCGCCGCAAGGTACCCGAGAGGTTCGTCCTCAAGACCGACCAGACGTTAATCGTCGGCGGCCTTGTCACAGTCAAGCTCTTGCAGCCGGAAGACCCTCGTCGCAAGCCGATCGTCATGGAAGTTGCAATGTTTACGGACCTCCCCGGCCACGCTAGCAAAAACATCAAACTCGACGGATTCCTGAACAAACAAGTGGAGAAAAGCAGACCGTTCATCTGGACGAAACCTGGTATCTCCGAAGTCATGGAGAGTGCCGGAGTCTTCACGCTCAAGGACGATATCACCGCCCAGCGCTGTGAGACCCTAATCGATAGGAACCCCGACTTTATGAAAACCACGAAGTTCAGAATCTGGGCCACGGATATCCTCATCGAAGGATGCGGATGGCTTGAGGTTTCCGTACAGGTTCCCAAGGATGCACCCCAACCACAGATCGAGGTCCACTCGCCGCACGGCAAGGGCATCGGACAGCGCGAGACGATGAAGGCGTACATGCAAAATCTGCGGCCAAACACGAATCCCTCGCCGGGATCGCGGCCGAGGAAGTCGATGAAGGGCGCTAAGCAGGCTGAGAAGACAGAGCTGAAGAGCCTCCAGATGAAGGTACGGGGTGTTCCTTCTTCACCCGCTGGCTCCTCGGATGCGAGGTAGTGGCGTCTTCTATCCCCACATCCCTCCGTGTCTGTAGATGTATATTCCTATAAAAACTGGCTGCAGCCAGTTGTATTTTATCATCATTGTATAATAGATTTGAATAACAGCATTACTTCGAATACGTCTATAAAATTAGTAAGACCGAGATACCCATGTCGTAACTATCCCCGTCTTCAGTTTACGAAATTCGGACAACCCAGCGGTTCTGCGTTGAGCCCGTGATAAAATTATTCTCGGCTCAAAACGTCCTCTCCAACAACCCGACATCATCCTCCCACCCGACGACGACGAATATCACCACCCCACCAGCCTCCCTCGACGACCACCCTTTCGCCCATCACCATCACAATGCTCTCCCGCACCACAGCCTCGATAGCCCGCGCGGCTGCCTCGTCCTCCGCGTCAATTGCCCCCCGCGCCGCCTTCGTCTCGGCTGCGCGGACGTACGCCACGGCTGCAGAGAGCACCAAACCCCCGGTTGCCCTCTATGGCATCGACGGCACCTATGCCTCCTCTCTCGTGCGTCCTACACAGCCAATTGACTCCCATACCGCTACACCAGCCTAGCACTTCACTAACATCACCCTATTACGCTAGTACATCGCCTCCGCCAAAACCTCCACCCTCGACACTGTTGACCGCTCCCTCAAATCCCTAAAACAAATCCTGGACAAGGACCCCAAGCTCACCGCCGTCATCTCCTCGCCCACCCTCTCCGTGCCCGACAAAGCCGCCCTCGTGTCCGAAATCTCCAAGGCCGTCCCAGGCGCCTCCGGCGACAAGAACTTCAAAAACCTGCTCGAGGTCCTCGCTGAGAACAACCGCCTCGGCCTCCTCGGCGGCATTGCCGAAAAGTTCGGCGTTCTAATGGGCGCCCATCGCGGCGAAGTCGAGGCTACCATCACCTCCGCACAGGCGCTGGACCAGAAGACCATCTCGCGCCTCGAGTCGGCAATTGGGAAGAGCAAGTTCATCAGGCAAGGACAGAAGCTCAAGGTCGTCAACAAGGTATGCTCCGCATTGTAGCTTGTAGTCTACGAGTATGTGGCTACGTAACGGCGCTGGATGAAATGCTAATGAGATATAGGTGAACCCGGATGTTCTCGGCGGCCTCGTCGTCGAAATCGGCGACCGGACAATCGACCTGAGCGTCTCGGCAAAGATCGCAAAGCTCAACAAGCTCCTGACAGACACTCTATAAACCATACTCGCGTAGCCCATTTTGGCACATCATAGAGTCCGTGTAGCTTGCTTGGCGAAAAAAAAAAACCTTGTACGGCGGGGAGTCGGCGGGAGGCGCTTTGTAGAATAAAGCCGATAGGTGACGCCGTTCCTCTGTAATTATCAACACCTTGTCTTTATCCCTTAGATGATAAATTATCAATCTATGGCTGTAGATGCTGCAAGCATTATCATTTTTTCTAGTCATTAAACTTGCTGATAGGTACGACACGCGTTAAATCGCGGTAAGATGCCGAGAAATGAGCGAATGGAATTCTGAGTCCGTCTATGGAGCTTGTCTAGCGCAGTACAAAACGAAGAAAAGCAGACGCATTCCTCCGGCGAGACTAGTGCCCGACAATTTGCCCAAAACAAGTACGGTCGAAACCATCGCTAACACACCATCTGAGCCAGCTTTCACTGTGCCTCCATGATTTCCCTGTGTGTATTCCATACCTGCAGCCTGTATGTGCAGTCGATGACTTTATGCATGCCAGCCACCTCACCGTTTATGCGCGAGCACCAACTAAGAAAGAGAAGAGCAAAGAACTGTCCCACCATGCAGTCTGCTATTATACCAACCGTCCTCAGGACAGACAAAAGCAGAAAAAGAGGCAACTTGGTCGTATTTTTAGACAACCTGGGTCGCTAGCTCATCCTCATCATGGAATGCGGCTCCGTACGTCTTCATGCGCGCGAGCTGCTCGTTGACATAGTTCATGACCTCCTTGTCGTCTTGCTCACGGGCCTTCTCCTGCGCTTCCTGCTCCTCGTCCCAGCCACCATCTTCGTCACTATCGCCATCCTGGGTTTCGGCCTTGTTGATGGTGTGGATCGAAGAGCGTCGGACGTTTGGCATCTTTGGACGCGACACCAACGGGAAGGTGTCATCGAAATACTGCGCCGCAGCACTGGAAGGCGTGCGAGGTGTGCGTGGGAGACGGCAGTTGATACCGGTGTCATGGATAATCTTGGCGATAAGACCTGTCCAACCAGTCTGGTGAGCTGCTCCGAGGCCGGCACCAGTATCAGCGTGGAAGAATTCGTGGAAGAACAGGCAGTCTTTCCAGTGCGGGTCCTGGTTCATCAACTTGTTGTTGGCATTGCAAGCACGGTTGCCCTTCTCATCTCGAGTAAAGATGTGCTGCATGCGGTGCTGAATCTCTTCCGCAACATGTCCTGTAACATGGTAATTAGCATTTGAAGATGCTACTGATGGTAAGTGAGTGTCTGAAAGGGGCTTACCCAGATGGTAGAATTCTCCCGATCCGGTAGGGCATTCAACCTTGAGGCTGTCGCCGTAGTACATGTAGAATCTAAGGAGCGATTCCACAAGCAAGAAGTTGGTGGCAAGCCAGATTGGCTGGAGATTTACATCAGCTGCTGCATTATCACCTTCATATTACTCAAATGAATCGACTTACTCCACGCCAATTGCTGTTGCCGCCGAACATTCCGCTGTTTGAATCACCTGGGACGTAGTCAACGTGGAACTCCTGCCCATTGACATACATGGAGTATGGGTGATCTTTGTGATGCTTCGAAAGCCTGTTCGCTTAAATTAGCACACTGTTACCCGCTAATGGTATACCCGCGTCCTAGGACTTACGATCGAATGCCAAAGTCGGAAAAGAACTCGTTCTCATCCAACATCCTCTTCAAGAGAGCGACCAAGCGATCCCTGTTGACCAAGGCCAAGAGGATTCTCTTGCCCTTACCACGGTGCTTGACGCTGTGGATGTTGCGGTCTGCGACATCTGCCTTGTTGTCCAAGAACCACTGGAATCGCTTCCGGAACGATGGCAACGTCTTCATAACTTCTGGCTCCAGCGTTAAGACTGCATAGAGCGGGATCAGACCAACTAGCGATCTGACGGGCAGTTGCTGGGCGTATGGACCACCCCAGGAGATAGCATCATAGTAGAAGCCGTCTTCGTCATTCCAAAGACCCTTCTCCTCGCCTCCACGGCCGGCGGACAGAGCGTCGGAAATCAAAATGAAGTGTTCGAAGAACTTGGACGCAATGTCTTCGTAGGCTGGTCGGTGCTTCGCCAACTCGAGGGAGATGTTCAACATGTTGAGGCAGTAGAACGCCATCCATCCAGTACTGTCGGCTTGCTCGAGCACACCTCCGGTGGGAAGAGGCTCTGAACGATTGAAGAGACCAATATTGTCGAGACCCAGGAAGCCTCCCTCGAACAAGTTCTTTCCGTCAGGGTCCTTGCGGTTAGCCCACCAGGTGAAGTTCAGCAAGAGTTTCTGGAAGACACGCTCCAAGAAATCAAGATCCTCACGTCCATACATCTTTCGTTCAATCTTGAATGTACGGAAAGTAGCCCACGCGTGGACGGGTGGGTTAACGTCGCTAAAGTTCCACTCGTAAGCCGCAAGCTGGCCATTGGGATGCATATACCATTCTCTCGTCAATGTATCGAGCTGCTTTTTGGCAAAGTCAGGATCAATCATTGCCAATGGGATGCAGTGGAAAGCGGAATCCCAAGCGGCGAAGAACGGATATTCCCAGGCCTCAGGCATGGAAAGCACATCGTCGCAGTAAATATGCTTCCACGAAGCATTCCGAATGCCCTGTCGGCCTGGTGGTGGCGGTGGTTGAGCTGGATCCCCATGTGCCCAGTGGTCCCAAACAAAGTGGTACCATTGCTTTGTCCAAAGCATACCACTCCACGCCATACGTTGAATGTTGCGCAAATCGTCGGCCATTGGGAGGGGGCTCAATCGCCAGTAGAATTCATCAGCCTCAGCGCGTCGGGACTCCATGATCTCGTCAAAAAGCTCCTCGTCAATGGCGCCCTTCTCGACCTGCCTGCTGAACTTCAAGCGGACGACGGCACAACCGCCGGGTGGAACACCATCGGCCTCGTCAAAGGAGTACCAAGCTGCGGACTTTGTGCCAACGTGCTGTGGGTTGACGGCACCGTGATCCTGGTTAACGATATATCGGTGGAACCCGTCCTTGACAAACGGTGTGGGATTTGGGACATTGTAAAGTGTCTGGAGGTTGGTATCGTTCTCCGTGAATATAAGCTCAGGATTGACATCTTTGGCATCTGGGGAGACTCCAGGAGACGGGGAGAGCTGCATATATCGAGCTCCAAGCTTATGGTGGTCAGCCTGAGCAATGGTGTCACTCTGCTTTCGGATGGTAGGCTTGTGCTCTGGCGGCTCCCGGCCCCAAGACCATGTATTGCGGAACCACATCTGCGGTACGATATGGAGAGGAGCGGGCTCTGGTCCACGATTGTATGCAGTGATCCTGAAAAGCAGTTCCTCCTCATCTTCGCCATCCTTGGCAGTCTCGATAAAAATATCCCAATAGCGGTTGTCACTGTAATCTATCGTTAGCAACCGAACTGTGCCTATATGGGCTGCACTCGGCCGTGGTAGAAGACATACTCGAAAGCACCGGCGTCAAAGATTGTATACTCCGGCATGTTACGGTCACGCTTTCTGTTTTCCTCTACCAGTTTCTCGTACGGGAACTGGCCTTGCGGGTACTTGTAGAGGAATTTCATGTAGGAGTGCTAGATTCTTGAAGTTAGTAGTAGTTCGACGTCACACGATATATAGTAGCTAGTCAACTCATACCGACGGAGTGTTGTCGAGATGGAAATGGGCCTCCTTGATACTCTCGCCGTGGTTTCCCTGAGGATTGGACAACCCATAGAGACGCTCCTTCAGGAAAGGACTGTACTATCGTCA
Organism: Drechslerella dactyloides; assembly: GCA_020064725.1. Classification (NCBI taxonomy): domain Eukaryota; kingdom Fungi; phylum Ascomycota; class Orbiliomycetes; order Orbiliales; family Orbiliaceae; genus Drechslerella; species Drechslerella dactyloides. Next base: position 548,623 of record JAGTWJ010000008.1, on the reverse strand, counting down.
GCACCAACTGGCGAATAGCGAAAATGATGCCAATCGAAGATACGTACTCCTTTTCGTTCCAGAAGGAGAACGCGACGTTCAAGATACCATGGTTGTCGCAGACACCGGCGATGCCGTCCTCACCCCACCGGTATGCGCGGAGGCGCGAGTGCTCATGGGGGAAGTCTACGCGTATAGAACGAACGGTCAGATCGATCAATTGGACTTCCCAATCTCAAAAAGGGCTCAAATTCTGCTACTTACTACTCCACGCATCACCGTCCGCGCTGAAACCGACGCATATAGGATTAGCTCACAGATCCTGAATCGATTGATTGAACACAAAACTTGGCGGACCAGTACTGCTTACGAGTAGTCCTCTCTCACTAAATGTCTCGCAAGTTAGCTCCAGCTTCTTATACCGTCCGCTCGAGGTATTCCCGGCGAATTGGCAAGATGTGGCGCGCAATCGCGTTCTGTTGGGATGATCCGAAGTATGTGACTTACCGGTGGCCCATTGGCGTTCACTGACGTAGGGACCCCATCTCTTCCAGTACTTGGTATGCTCCCTATCGGCCTTGAGGCGCTTCTCCTCCTCGGTCAAGAACTCGTAGTCACCGTGAACAACCATTGTGATCTTTTGCCACTGATACTGCTGCTGAGCTTTGGGAATTTCTAATCGAAAAGCTAGTGCACTGGCATGGATGAGCAAATGTTCGAAGGGATAAAAGGGCCAAAGATAAAGGATTTAGAAGCTGGACCGGTAATCGCAATTGAAGGGAGGGGCGTCCGGGATGCTAACTACAACGGGTAAGGGTACGCGGCAGCTCTGGCTGATGTGCTTCGATAGGCTGTAGCTGGCCCGCCAATGGGGGGCTGGCTGTGCCTTCAAATGGGTAAAGCTTGTCGGTTTCGGCTTGGTTCTTGCGGCGAGGGAATGTCGTAGACGGATCGAGAAGCGAATGATGCTTGCTTCAAGGTGGCAGGAGGCAAGGAAGCAGGAGGGGCAGAGGGGGGGAACACAGAGGAAAGGGAAAGGCTGGGAGAAGGAGGGGCCGAAGGAGGGGGGAAACAGCGGCCGTCGATTAACGCCGGGTTGTAATCTACCTACCCGGCGCGGGTTGCAGTAGCCTTGTGTATCAGCTAATGATAAATCGATCGTAATCCAAATGTATATGCTGCCCGTAGTATACCCCCCGTGGTTGCTTACGAGCCTCTGAGTGGTGCCTATATAAAGAGCGTTGGGCTAGCAGGTCGGGATTCACAGCACATAAGTCCTAAGTACTTACATATGCTCCCTATCGCACGGTGGTTTATGTGGTTCTGGTGTTTTGTAGCCATGCTGCTCGCTGGCGAACAATGCAGCTCCTGGTGCGCGTGTTCTACTAGCTTGCTTTGGCCGCGCGGGGGCATACGCAATGCTCTACTATCCTGACCATTTACAGCATCGGATGCTATATTTTGGGAGAAGTCCATGGATTGCTGTCCGTGATATACGCGATATTCAGGCATATCCCGTTACCAATTGATAATTGCCTGCGCAGATGACGTGCAGGGAAGCAGGCCTGTCAGCCGCTGTCTCCATTGCCCGTATCGGTTTGAGGCGCCGCTGCTTGGCGCAGAAAATGGCATCCTGAGAGTTGGGTGTATATACGTATACCAGCACATGGGATGGATGGTGGGGTGTGTGTTGAAGGTGTGGTGGGAATCGCTGACAGGGATGACCGATGTTGGTTAACTTTCCAAGTTGCTGGCCGTTGTATTGTGCCACGTGACTCCGTCTCTGTCGACGGCATTGCCCATTGCCAATGGACATCTCTCAATCCTCGATGACACGCTAACCATGGTCTCTTCATCATTCAGATTGATAATTGCGCGCGTCCAGACATCTTGCCCATAGAACGCGGCCATAACTCGCATCCAGATACCCAAGGGCCGCCCTCCTGAACCCCCAATCAGTTACCGCAACCGGCCGAATAAAAAGGCAAGGAGCACAAGATGCCACCACGAAGCCACCAAGCGCAAGCTCATCGCAACTGTCAAAGAGATGGTGGCTTTAACTCAAAACGGTGGACTGGTGTGCATGAAGCGACATACATCGACAATTCTCCGTGGCCAAATGGCTCCTGGGCTCTTCGCTAAGGAACGCCACCAGGCCGGGATCCGGGCTCATGCATGAAAGCTCTCCGTCCCAAGGCGAGATAGGCGTGTCGCTTGGGTTTCGGAAGACGACAGATTGCGACTGTTTGAGAAGTCACTGACGGCGCTGGTCGATTAGCGTTCGCCTAGGGCTTTATGGATTTCCAATCTGTTCGCCGGAATTGCGGATATGCACCGCTGGCTTGATCTCGCGAGAAAGATATTCGTTGGTCTGCTCACTCGTTCGCTTGTTCTTTATATATTTCGTTGTCGCGTCGACGTCAAGGTATCTCGAGGTGGGGACAGCATATGCTAGCATCACGACAGAAGAACGAGGTGCCAAGCTAAAAGTGGCGACACCAGTCGGGCTGCGTCCCGCCTACACGCGGCGATTAGTTGAAGAACATGGACGCGACATTCAGTTGGTCCAACCGAGATACACCCATTGGCCAACGCTGCATGACGGCTGCAACCTCGGAGCAACTGCTCATGACAATGGCTGCAGGTCTTCTCACCTCCGAATGTACGCTTGCTGCAGAGGCTCATGTAGGTAGCAATTTACATTATCAAGCGTAAGATCCATGGAAATCTAACTTAGTGATCATCCACTATCGTAGTGAAGATTGAGAATCCGGGCCGATGGCGGTAATGATGGTTCCGGCAATCGGCAGACCGTAATCGATACGTTCTGTCAGGTCCGTATAGCACTACCAGTCATCGAAAAAATTGCACAGCTGTCCTCACCCAGGGAATCCACACATGCACGTCGAAGCACGTGTGTGAAGGGTGTGTGGGTGCGAGAGAAATTTATACCTAGGACGGCAGAGATGGCAAGCCTCACGATCCAGTCTAACCTTAGAGAGCTCAAGTCTCGCACTTTGCCGCACCGACAATGTCTCGATATTCACCTTGGCCCTGAGAGAGCAATCTGGCCGGTGTGTCGACGTCTACGTGTGAATATTTTGGCCTTGTTGCACACCTTACGGCTGATGAAAAGGCCAGCTCTCTATTATAATGGTGTCTACCAGGAAATATATATATGTATAAGATGTCTTTTCCGCTCTTATACATATACTGCGGCAGCTACGTGGGAAACTCTCTCTTGAGAACGAGGACCTGACTCAACCGTTCGATCAAGGCCCTTCCCGGCGAACGATTTCAAGGTAAAGTCCGGGGGCCCATATGTCTCTCATCATCTAATACTGAAGGATCCTGGAATATTTTGCGGCCTTCACCTCCACGATGAAGGTCCCTCTCATTACCTATCTGCTAAGCCAGGCCGTCGCCTTTGCGGATGCCGCCGTGTTCGCGAGACAAGTGATACCTTTTGCGTGCGATCCAGACCCATGCCTAAGGGAAGTCACCGGCTACAATTCAGATGTGCCTAGTTTCACTCAAAAAGTGGACTGCACTCTCTTCCTGGAGACAATTGTCGCCTCGTCAATTACAACTACCACTGTGACGACAAAGATCATACGTGGAGTTAGAACATCCACAGTAAGTAGCACAATCAGTGTCGGCACGGCGACCATCACAATGCCGTTCACTCCAGGCGCCGCAACCCAGACCACATCTGGAACCACTTCGAGAAGCTCATCGAGCAGCGGCACGACTAGCACGTCCACAGGCACGGGCTCGACTAGCACCAGCACCGGCACCGGCACCGGTACTGGTACTGGCACCGGTACCGGCACTGGTACCGGCACTGGTACTGGTACTGGCACCGGCACTGGCACGACGGATACAACCACGACGGATACAACCACGACGGATACAACCACGACGGATACAACCACGACGGATACAACCACATCGACGTCGTCGACGTCGACACCAGGGACGGGTCCGGTCCCTCGTCACGTCAAAAAACGGGAAGAAGACTGTGAGGAGAGCAAGAAAGTGATCGTTAAAACAACGATTACCAGCACCACTTCCCCGCCATGCACCACCCTCAAGAAGGTCATTACAACGAGTTGCGATGAAAGCACACCAGCAGCGCAATACCGGCCACCCCAAGCTTATACTACATCAACGGTCAAGGGTTCATCCTATGACAACTCTGGCAGCAATAGTGGCGGCAAGAGCGGCTCGTCCTATGATGATTCCGGTAAATCATCCGGTGGCTCCTCTGATAACTCGGGTGGGTCATCTGGCGACTCTTCTGATGATTCAGGTGACTCGCAGGGTAGTCCTTATCCTACCCCCACCGGTAGCAAGTCAGGCGGTTCCTCGGGTTCCGGTGGTAACTCGGGTTCTGGTGGTGACTCGGGTTCTGGTGGTGACTCGGGCGGTGATTCTGGGGGTGACAATTCAGGAGATTCATCTGTGACAGTAACCTATGATAGTTCAGCCGGTTCCGGCGGCGGCTACTACACGACCTCGTCGAACGGCTACCCTTACTGGGTCCCCAAACCCGGTGCTACAGGCGGCAATTACTATGTCAACCCGGACGGCTCATATTGGGACAACTCCGGCGGCGGCAGCTACGCGCCACCGCCATACGTGACCTATACCCCTGGTCACGAAGGCCCCCACTACACCGGTGTGCCGCCCTATATCAGCTCCTGCGAACCGGCGGCCTACAGATCCGCCTGCTCTTGTTGGGGCGTAACGGTTGTCAAATCAACCTACTACCTGACGACGTCCACGACCATCACTAGCACCACTACAACCACGTCAGTCGTTCTGAAGACCAATGTCAAGATCGTCCCGGCCACCACTACCACCGTCTTCTCGTCCTGCCCAACCGGCTATGCGGACTGCAACAACAACCAAAACTGCATCCCGATCACCAATAACACTGATCACTGCGGCGCCTGTGGCAATAAATGCAGCACTTTCTGTCAGAACAGCGCCTGCGCCAGCTTCGATGGCCCGCCATCCACATGCGATGGTGGCAGTGGCGGCCACCTTTGCGGGGGTGGTAGCACATGTTTCGCCGTCGAGACCACCGAAGGCCAGTTGAAGTGCGCTGTCAGTCTCTTGTGCGCCGGCGCCGAGTGCGAAAGCTCAGACGACTGCGGCCTCGGCAAAGTCTGCGTTGCAGATACATGCTGTGGTGGCAGTAGCCCGCGCTGTATGCTGTTGCCGAGTACCTGTCCGAACGGCCAGGAGGACCAGGTGATTGTAGCGCGGGGGGTGTCGAAACGGGGACTAATCCCCGAATTTGACATGGCATACAAGCTCCGGAAAAGATCGATGGACGGTCTCGGTGTGAATAAAGGTATAGGCAATCCACTACTAATTTGATAGTTAAATGTAATCCACTTTTTCCGAGCCTCTACCCCATTACCAATTTTCCCCACCGAGCTAGCCCCTCATTTAGTCTGGTCTCATAACATAACATATATGCATAACATAATGTATTTATATTACCTCCATTACGTTACCCAGATAATGTATTCACGAAGCGCTCTCTACAGCTGCCTTACCATCCCTGTTCTATAGCTATACCCTAGGTTTACTAGCATGTAATCCAGTGCAGCGAGACCACAATTGTACGATTACGAGCAGGATATAGTACTCGGGTTATATTATACGACCTCGTATTTGCGGCGGCCAACGCATGTTGACGTGTAACTTGTTGTAATTTTTTGTGTTGTTCGCCCGAAATGGATGGTACGAGCCGAAAGAGGCTGGCCAGGGTCGAGGCCTGGTAAGCTGCCACGCATTTGACTTGCGGTGTACAGATGTGTACATGCATACATGTCGTTTAAGTGTCATGTAGGCGGCATACAAATGTGGTAGTATACAGTGGTCTTTGGACAGCATAATTCCCATCTGGGTACTGTTATATACCATTATTTGTATGTGGCCGGATCATTTAGCAGGAAACTACTTCAGGAGCTCCTATAGACATTGTTGTCAGTTGGCTGTATAGGAAATTATATTAGCGGGGCATGCTTCAGACGCCTTTGCTGGTATATACGTATACTAGTATACTTGGAATTTCCATTCGTCTCGGTGCCACACGCCGGCTCGTTGTTGCGAATTTATTCCTTTTCTAAATGCAATATCAATTGCCGCAGCAAAAGTTGGATGTCGATAAATTTAAGAAACGACATGTATACGTATAGCGACTCGCCAGATTTCTTCTGGTTCCGGCAGAAGCAGCGTTATCGATGCATCTCCGTGGCCTGTCGTTGCAGGAAACGAAGAGAATTCTACAAGGTGCCCAAGGTCCACGCGGATATGTAGTGAATATTCTTTATGACATCTTTTGCGAAATATTTATATTGCTAGATGTATGCCGGGCGACGTATTAGCCTAGCTAATTAATTGTCGAGTCTACTGGGTGTGTGATAGATAAATGTTTTTTGGGAACTTTTTTGACGGGCCCACAGCTTCGCATCGACCGATATCGATATTGCGATGTAGTAATACAGCCAGTATCTAACCAAAGGGTAGTATTCAACACTCCCTAGTCTGCGATAGATACACATTATCGTGTACATACGTACGTCCAAATATTTCGTGGGGCCAGAGACTCGAGATATCGTTTATTATTGAAGATCGAGGGGCCCGTTACAGCATAGATCTCACCTATAGACGAGGGGCATACACACGCAACGGCAAGCTCCCGATACGGGAGAATAAGCCACATATTGATTTTCACACCAACTGGAATAACTCGATGATTCATAAATTCAATATATATGTGTCTCCAATCTACAATTCTGCACCCCCGCAGACCACGGGCCTTCCTTCATGATACATTTCCACCCGTAACCCTGCGCTCAAAACTATTGCGAGTTTTAAAATGCCCATATGGACCAGCACCAGATGTTCATAGAAAGGAAGAAAAGCTCAAGCACTTGTGTTATAATGAAGAAAAATATATGTCAAAAGACACCTGTACAACTCTCCCTACCCCGTGCCCCGGTTGATCGATCGACAGCCCGCTGTATGAAACAGTAACGAATCATTGCTGGCATTTAGTGTTCCTTGTTCTGGCGGGAGAGTCGCAGCGTCTTGTCCGTCGAGAGCTTGTGGACCATGGCGTAGCCGGCGGCTGTTGCAAACGAGGGGCGAGCAGTATTAGTCATTCATGCTATTATGCGAAGTTATAGAAGAATCACGAGGCTGGCGATGCATACCAACAAGAGCGGCGCTGTCAGTTCGCGTTGAGATTGGCCGACGTTAGCCAATCGGGTTCATGAATATACGTGGTTACACAGTATGCCTCGTCCTATAGTATTTCCTTCATCGATTCAGGCTGAAAACTCACCCAATAACGACCCCTGTAGTTGTGTTAGCCAATCAATTGCATTTTATATCGATCTCTGCTTAAGGAAGAGCAAGTGATTATCGTAGCAATAAGGGCAATTGGTATACCTAGAGGGATCAATTCGACGGGGATGTCTTTGAGACGGCGAAGGCGCTGCGTCACCGTATGACCTATGTTTGTTTGATAAGTCAGCACAAGTGCCCCTCTCCCATATGTCGTGAGCTGAGGATATTCGCGGGCGATTGGCGCCCGGTCTTTGAGGGGGTAAAATGTACCGCTCTGTTCTTCCTTCTGGAGATATGTGACGAACGGATTAGCAATCTGTTACGCTGACAATACAATGGGAGTGGCAGCATACCGGCACGGCCATCCTGAGGATTGGGCTCTGTCTCATGGCGACCCGTGGGGTCTGGCTCATCCGGAGCATCATGGCCGGGCGCATCTTCAAAAGGGGAGTTGGCCTCATCGTTTCGGTAGCGTGCTAGCGGCGAATGGAGCGGAGAGGTGTCTGTGCGGATGGAGCGTCGTCGGCGTCGTCGGCGTCGAGGTGGAGATGTTGGATCGGAGGTTTTGCAGTGTCAGGCCATCTGCCAATTAAACGGTGACGTCGGGCCAATGGAATGGCGGCAACACCGCAACACGCGCCCCGCGCCGAGGTCCGTTGCCATCCATCGCATTCTCCAGCTCAGCTCGCGGACGGGGATGCATACCCAGGAGGTCCCTAACTGCAGCTGACCGGCGCCGTATTTAATCTCGCCCGGCCGCCGGTTCCAGCCGGTTCGTCTTTCCGAATCTTCATTCCATCGCTAGTTCTCTCCTGTCGACGGTCATCGCGATGTCTGGCGCCGTTTCCCGTCTCTCGCAGCTCGCCGGCCAGCTGCTGCCGTTCAGAAGCCACAGCCAGCCGACCCACATCCACAGTCTCTCGCCCACCTTCTTCCTCCCGCGCGCCGCCTCCATCGAGCCCGATGCCACCGCCGTCGTCCATGTTACCGCGAACAATAAGACCCTCCGTCGTAGCTATGCCGAGCTTGCGGATCGTGCCCGAGGACTTGCCTACTACCTCAAATCCCACGGCTTAAAACGCATTGGCATACTCTGTCCGAATACGCCAGCGTTCCTCGAATCGTACTTTGGTATTGCAGCCGCTGGTGGCGTCTCCGTCGCCATCAACTACCGTCTAAAACAGGACGACATTAGCTATATTTTCGACCATGCAGAGGTCGACGCGATCATCGTCGACACAGAGTACCTTCCACTGTTGAAGAAATACAGAGAATCGCATCCGAAAACCGTAATCATCGAGGACACCGATACCGACGCTGTCGAAGGCCAATTATGCGGCCCCTTCGACGATGCCGTACTGGAGGGTCTGCGCCTCGATGCGCGTAGCGGTGCTAAAGGCTGGGACGGGCTGGAAACCCAGACCAAGGACGAGGATTCGTTGTTCTCCCTCGCGTATACATCGGGGACAACCGCACGACCCAAGGGCGTCGAATACACGCACCGAGGCGTCTACCTCGGCGCCCTGGCGAACGTCGTCGAGTCCGGTCTGAACTTCCACCGCGGCCGCTGCAAGTACCTGTGGATACTGCCCATGTTTCACGCGACAGGATGGACCTTCCCGTGGTCCGTGACCATGGTTCGAGGGACACACTACTGCCTGCGCAAAATCGACTACCCGATCATCTGGCGGATGCTGATAGACGAAGGCATCACGCACTTCTCTGCCGCGCCGACAGTGAACACGCTGCTGTGCAATGCGAAGGAGGCTCAGAAACTCGAGCAGCACGTCAGAGTCGCCGTCGCTGCCAGCCCGCCGACCGCGCACCTGTTCCAGCAGATGACGGCGCTGAACCTACATCCTGTGCATGTATACGGCATGACGGAGACGTACGGCCCCATCACGAAGGGCTACTACATGCCGGCCTGGGATGAGCTACCGGAGTCGGACCGCTTCGCAAAGATGGCTCGACAAGGACACGGTTTCATTACTAGCTTGCCGACAAGAGTCATCAAGATCGGTGATGATATTCCCGAGGGAACGATCATAGATGTCAAGAAGGACGGGAAGGAGATTGGCGAGATTGTGTTTGTGGGCAATATCTGCGCAAAGGGATACTACAAGAACCCAGAGGCGACGAGAAAACTGTTTGCGGGCGGAGTACTGCATAGCGGCGACCTCGCAGTCTGGCATGAGGACGGTGCGATTCAGATTCTGGATCGCGCGAAAGATATCATCATCAGTGGTAAGTGTTTCAGTCCCAGCGTAGTAAGCCAACGTCATGTTCGCTAATGTAGTAGAATAGGTGGCGAAAATATATCGTCAGTCGCCCTCGAATCGATGCTTGCACAACATCCCGATATCTTAGAGGCGGCTGTTGTCGGGGTCCCAGACTCGCATTGGGGCGAACGCCCGAAGGCTTTCGTGACACTGCAAACGGGAAAAACGGCCACTGGCGAAGCCATCATCGACTGGGCGAAGCACTCGAGCGATATCAGCAAGTTCATGGTACCCCGCGAGGTAGAAATTATCGACGAGTTACCCAAGACGAGTACCGGAAAGGTCAAAAAGACTGTTCTGAGAGAGTGGACCAAAGGCGCCGACCGCAAATTGGTCAAGTGAAAGTTTTAGACCATCTTTCTTGGCTATTATCTGTACGATATTTAGAGCAGCGGATACCAGGCATTTGATTGAATAATCGAACAGGAGTATTGGAAGCTTGATATGAGTATATGTATCATAATTGTCCTAGTATAAGTACATGTGCAAGCGAACAGTTGAATTGTAGCATCGCAGGAATAAATTATCGGCTTTGGTTGATTTCCATTGGGGGTTCATCATTCTAGTAACAGCTATGCAAGGCTTCCGTAAACAAAACAACGCCATTGTTACCCATTCCTATGCCATCCATCCACCAAAACACCATGGGGTCAAATTATATATGAACAAGAAGAGTCCGAAGCAACCTTGGGATACGAGTCATCATGCAGCAGTCGCCTTTCCTTTTCCCTTACCCACTTCCTCCTCCTCATCATCATCACTCGACAAGAACTCATCGTCCTCATCGAACCCGACAAACTTCCTAGGCTGGACTTTTGGCTTTGGTTTTGCAACCTCCGTCTCGACAGCCTCGTCTTCGCTTGACTTTGACGAGGTGCCCTCTCCAGCGTTGTTATCCTCCTCTTCCTCTTCATCTATATCTTCACTGGTAGAGCTTTTCCCGGGGCTCGGTGCTCCGGAACCGCTGGTGCTGCCGGCTTTCATAGCTCTGATCACCGCCTCCCTCGCGCGCTCGCGTCCCTCATCTTTTTCCTCCAGCCACTTGGTGTCGTCGAACCTTGCGTTCGCTTTACTGCCGCCACCGCGGATCTTCTCATCGGCGGCCTCGACGACCTTTTCCCAGCGCTCACGGCGCTTCTCGCGTTCCTTTTTGTCCATGTCGGGTTTCGTTTCAAGATACTGCGCGAGTGCCTTTGCCTCTTTCACCGTCCGCAGCCGCCGGCCGTCGAGGTTACGGCAGCTGTCGCTATTTTCCTGTCCCTTTCTCTTGCGCGAGGACATGCGCCCGCCGGCAGCACGGAGCTGAGAGCCGAAACCACCCTTGCCACCAGGGAGCGGCGCGGTGAGCCGCAGCGTGACGAAGTCATAGATGCATTCTTCGAGGAGAGTGCTAAGCGGTGATTCGGAAGATGGTGATAGCGGCTTGCCGGAGGTGGTGGTGAGGCGGAGAGGCGTGGGTACGGATGGAATGTAGGGGTCAAGGGTATTGAAGAGGTCGGAGATGGGGGCGTCGGAAGGTAGCGGGAGAGAGAGGGTTGACGGCAGGCCGAGGCCGCTGAACGTCTCGACGAGGAAGTTGGCAGTCGGCATTGTGAGTCGATTCGGGATGTATACCGGCGAGAATATGGCTCGAGGCTGACGATGGCGGTGAATGACCAAAACGTGGAGAAGATGAAGCGACGTTGACGGGGATGTGGCGATGGCGGCGATGACTTGGATGTTCTGAAAGGAGGCTTGAACCGCGCTAGCCCAAAGGGGCAATCAAATATAAATTGCTTGGACTTCCTAATAAGGTTAAAGCCCAGGGAGGGCACAACCCCCTTCGCCGCGCGGGTGTTGCCAAAAAATGGAAAGCTCCCACCGCGGCTTGGCAGCAAGATCTGTGGTTTGTGTGCCGACAGCTCCAACGAGGATAGTGTAGACAGCATCAATCAACCTCCAATCTGCAGACCCCGCCGACGACATCCCATTCCCTCCCGACCACGTCTCGAAATACCGTAGCCGGCACATCTACACTTCAAGCCATTCAAGATGTACGTTTCCGCCCGTTTGCAGCCCTCAGTGGTGACAGCTGCCCGTCGATGGAGCAGGGACAAAAGCTGATGGTTCGGGCAGGCTTATTCCAAAGGCGGATCGCAAGAAGATCCATGAGTACCTCTTCCGAGGTGAGGAACCCCCTTCCCAGCGATATATCACCCCGGAGAAGATGTTGGAGGATGCCGAGAGGGTGGATAGGCGACGAGAGAGATGCAAACTTGGGGGGAATTCAATCAGCCACAAACCGACACACAACTCGAGATCCAGCCAACAGAGATGCATATAAGACAGGGGAATGGAAGAAACGGAGTTGATGGTGCTATATACGATGAAATCGGAAACAAATGCTGACTGAAGTTCACGATTGAATAGAGGGTGTCATGGTCGCCAAGAAGGACTACAACCTTCCCAAGCACCAGGAACTTGACGTCAAGAACCTCTTCGTTAGTACCCCCTACGACCAGCCGTCCAGCATGCAAGTCACATCATCTAATTGCACCGTCAAATCCAGGTCATCAAGGCGTGCCAGTCTCTCACCTCCCGCGGCTACCTGAAGACGCAGTTCTCCTGGCAATACTACTACTACACTCTGACCCCCACCGGTCTCGACTACCTCCGAGAATGGCTACATCTCCCAAGCGAGATTGTCCCGGCCACCCACGTCAAGCAGCAGCGAAGCACCGTCCCACCACGCGGAATGATGGGTGGTGACGACCGACGGGAGAGAAGGGGCGGTGACCGTGGTGACCGCGAGGGATACCGAAGACGGGACAAGGAGGGCGGTGCCCCCGGCGAATTCAAGCCCGAATTGTAAGTTTGATACCCTACCTCGATATAGGTCTCTGCCCGCCAGTACTAACGAGCGTGTTTTTTTTGCAGCCGTGGTGGATTCGGTCGTGGACGCGGTTCTGCTGCTCCTCCTCCAGCGGCACAGTAGATATCCTGATGTCCTTAGCCTTTTATTTCTGCTTTCCTCCTCGCTTCCATCTGTCTCATTACCCTACATGATTCCGTAATCGCCATGTTGCTGGTCTCCCACAGACATATCTACGATGTTACACGATCGAAATCCGCCTCCAACCTACATCGTTCCTAGGATCCGTCAGTCCGTCCACACGCCCGGGCTCTTTCACACATTACTTTCTTCTTTTTGTAGTCATATATCATGTTGCTTTTTCGCTTCTTTTTCATGTGTCTATACGGATTCCAACGGCGTCGAAACCTACACTTTTTTTGAATTGAGATCGATGTTCTTAATGACGGGAAAACTCTCAATCATTCTCCAAGCATGCGTATGCTGGAGATAACTGAACACCTGCCGCTTCCCCTTAGAAGCCTCCTTAGGCATTGTCTTGGGTAGCGTATCTTGAAGTTCCAAGTAAAAGGGAGAGAAGAAGCTCAAAGTAGAACCGTAGCATGATGACTAATACGACCCACTACGTGCCAACACATTCTCTATATAAAAATATGACCTTCTCCTGAACGCGTCGACTTCCAAAGCTTCTAATCAACCGCTGAGATAGCCGGAGCTTGAGCTTATCGGCCTGCTGAACAAGTATTCATCTCATCCCTAACGAGAAAGAGGTGGAGCACCATCAAACACGTCGCGTCGCCGCTCGCGTGAACAACCTGCATGCACGTCCTGTACGTCGCGAAACGAAGCCGAAGCCCTAGCCCGCCATGCCGCAACGCATCGAATGCCCTGTCTGCGGCCGCGATATCGCGCTGTCGGCGATAAACCGCCACCTGGACGAAGGCTGCCCTGAAGAACCGGCGGATGCGCCAAAGGTTCAGTTCGCAGGAATCTTCTCGCAGCAGACGTCGAAGAGCAAGTTATCCGATCCCGCTGCAGAGGAGATACCGCGCGGGCCTCTATATCCTGGCTTCTTGCCACCTGCTGCGAAAAGCAGAGCTGGAGCGTCCATTTCAAATACTATAGCGGACAGCAGTGAGGATCGAGGAACAAGCTCGGCCGGAGCAGATCAGGCGCCGTCATCAAAGTCGAGCCCTCTCGCCGCACCATCTACCTCACAGCAGGTCCAGGGCCATCAGAAACGGACGCTTCCGCTACCATTTCAAGGTTCCAGTCCAGGTTCTCAAAACGACACCCCCAGTGCTGCTAGCAGAACCTTGAATAGCGATGCCGCCACAGCGGACCCGGATTCCCCAGCCGCCAAGCGCCAAAAGACCATCAGCAGCGGCAGCCTCGCAGCAGCCACACGCCATTCAGCAATGCCGCTCGCCGAGCGGGTCCGGCCGAACAAGCTGGACAACATTTACGGACAAGATCTCGTCGGTCCATCGGGCATTCTGCGCCGCATGATCGAGACGGATTCCGTCAAAAGTATGATTTTATGGGGCGGGCCCGGCTGCGGTAAGACCACGATCGCACGGACGATCGCAGCGAGCACGAAGGCCCGGTTTGTCGAACTTTCCGGGACGACGAATAATGTGGCGGACTGCAAGAAGATCTTCGACCAAGCGAAGAGCGAGATGGGGCTGCTGGGGCGTAAGACAATCCTCTTCATCGATGAAATCCATCGGTTCTCAAAGGTAATGCGATTCAATTTTATATAAATGATATGGAAAACAGCTGACCAAACTTGGACTTCAGACGCAGCAGGATGTATTCTGTAAGACTTTCAATCATCGTTCATGTGTATGGACGCAAAGCTGATGAGCATTTCCAGTGGCGCCAGCGGAGAGCGGACAGGTGATACTGTGAGTGCGACTCACCCCTGTGCCTTGGTGATATATAGAGACTGATTGCGATTTCGATGTCAGAATTGGGGCAACAACCGGTACGAGTTTCTCTGACCTTTGGCTTCACTGGCCTATAAAAAGATTATTGTGTTAACATTATTCCAGAAAACCCATCTTTCAAGATACAGTCTGCCCTGCTGTCCCGTTGCAGGGTCTTTAGCCTCAAACCTCTGAGCACTGAATCCACGCTCAAGATTTTAAATCGTGCATTGTCAACCGAATTTCCGGACTCAAGTACCATCCCGCCGCTTCTTGACTCGAAACTGCTCACGTATCTAGCGGAGTTTGCATCCGGTGATGCGAGAACCGCGTTGAACTTACTGGAGATATCGATACAGCTGGCATCGCAGAAGGATGGGACGGATATTTTGACTCAAGAAGACCTGAAGAAGGCTTTAACTCGAACGTTGGTGTACGATAGGCAGGGCGACGGACACTACGACACAATATCGGCGTTCCACAAGAGCGTGCGCGGTAACGAGTGCGGTCTCCCCGTTTTTGATAATGTATTATATGTCATGATGCTGATGATTGAATTGAAGTCCGGATGCAGCACTTTATTATCTCGGCAGGATGATCGAAAGGCATGTATCGTTATCTGATCTTGGTTCCAGGCAATGGGCCTACGGCTAACGAAACACTAGCGGCGAGGACCCACTATTCATATCTCGGCGAATGATGGTGATGGCCAGCGAAGATATCGGCCTCGCAGACAGTAAGTATTTATCTCCATCCCTGTCCCCGTCCGCCCCTTTGCGGAATGCCCATGCATGCAGCCTGCACCGTTTGCTGACCGGATGCACCTGCCGGGCGCAGACTCGTTGTTGAGCCTGGCGACGGCAACACACTTCGCCGTGCAGAACGTTGGAATGCCCGAAGCGAGGTAAAAGCCGAAAAGCAAACAATGCCTTTGTGCAACCATGAAGCTTCTTACAACCAAACCGCTAACACAAACAACCCGCCCGCCAGAATCAATCTGGCCCACTGTACGTCCGCCTTTTAAATTTCTAATCCTCCTCCATCCACTTGGCCACATCCACGTCCGCCCACTAAGCAAAATAATAACAATACCCGCCCAGGCACCGTCGCCCTCTGCCTCGCAAAAAAGTCCACACGGACCTACCGTGGAATCAGTAGCGTCCTGGCGCTGCTGCAGTCAGACCCGGAGGCCGCCAGCGCCCCGATTCCGCTGTCAGTATATTCCTTTCTCTCACTGAACTTCTCACTCGATTCGATTCCCCGCTGTCTCAGCCTGACCTCATCCTGTCTCTGTTTCTCCTGAATGAGCTTTATCTCACGTACGCCCCTCGCAATTCTCTCGCGGCACAGCCGCTTAGCCCAGGGCTAGGCATGATTAGCGCAGCGGCTTCTTACATGAATATACGCTTGGCTTAGACAGTTGCGCCATGACTTCACAATTAGAGTATGGGGCTGGAAACGAAACTCTAATACCAAGTCGCGCATCCTGGCATCTGTGGATCCCGATATCGAGATCCACGGTGCCCGCCCTTGCGCACGTTACCTACACAGCATGCTGAACTATCTGTGCGCAAGAATAACCACCTCCCATAATTGCATTGTCATGTACAGAGCACCGTGCCCCCTAACACTGCATCGAACTATCCGCCAGCCTCACTAACCCTACACTACCCTACCTCGTACTCGTATCCGCTCCGACTAACTTACTCCCAACTGCTACATTCACAATTCACAATACGCGGCACTAGCACTAGCGTATACCTTGCCGCAATTGTTTGCCTGCTTGACATACGTTACCTTATCCTGTCCATGTTACCAGCCTGTACTAACATTTGTCAATTGCACACACACGCACAGCCATCTACGCAACGCCCCAACCACGCTCATGAAGAACTTGGGATATGGCAAAGCGTACAAGTACCCTCCAAACTATGTCGACGGCATCGTCAAGCAAGAGTACCTACCCGCCTCGCTCGTCGGGCGCAAGTTCCTCGACGACCGTGATCTTGGCGAGCTCATCGACGAGGATGACGATGCCTACGCCGCGCTAGCGGAGAACGATATCAGCTAAGTAAGTTTTACTCAATCATCTAAATTAATCACTTGTTAGCCCGAATAGTCAAGTAACTAACTGCTAACTAACTCGAGAACAGTCTGTTCTAGAATAGCTTCGATCGTATACACTCAAACCTAAACTCTACTACAGGGTCCATTTCTATCGTGTTTTGGAAGCCTGGTAACCATCGTATCAGTATCCGAGGCCGACGCAACGTCCACCTGCCCTCTTGATAACCATGCTGACCACGATACATACGAGCTGAAAAACACGGTCGATACGATACAATACGATACAGCATCCCCGGCAAATGCATCCACCCGCCCACAATATGATAACAACATCACGCGCAGACACGATACGACTACCGTATTAGCTCATACACGTACATGTATGTACCATGCAACAGCAATTCATAGACAGATATATTAACAAATTTAGACTAAAAAAATACATGCTATTCTACTGAAAGAAAGAAAGAGAGAAAGAAAGAAAGAACACATACATCCAATCAACATGCATGCATGCATACATGCAGCACAGGCGAGCAAGACATGCAAGCCAGACAACTTTGCTAACTATAGCCACTACCCACTCCAAAGAAAACAATCCGCATGCAATCAATCACACACACAAAACATGAACCCCAAACGTCAACATGTACAAACAAAAAAGAAAAAGAAAGAAAGGCAGAAGAAAAGATACGAGAGAAAAGGAATAGAAGGAATGGAAAGGAAAGGAAAGGAAGAAAGAAAGAGTTAAAAAGAACTTCGGAACGAGGGACGCTCGTATCTATCCGCTTACCTGTATTATGACATCACGCACCCCCATACCGACCCATGACAGACTCTCTAACCTCAAACGCCAGCCTGCGAATCACAGTCTGCCCCCACAGCCGTCCATCCTCTCGATTGCTCGTCGGCGCCGGCACACTCAGCAACCCTAGCGCCGCATCCTCCACCGTCACAACCCCCATCCCGTCGTCGTTCCGCACGATAATCGTCAGATCCGGCCGCGGACTGCCCCGCCACACATCCACACACCACTCCCACGTGTACACGGGGCTGGAGTTCCCTCCGGGCGACAGCCGCCGCTTGGCCGTCGTCGAGTGTGTGAGGATGTACTGCTGCAGGATGGAGACCGTGTGCGGCGCCGGCACTCCAGGTGGCGGCAGCGACCGGAACTGCTGCTGCTGCGTCGTTAGCGGCGGCGGCGGCCGGTCGCGCTCCCACGACTGCAGCGGCACGGGGGTGAACATGGCGTCAAAGTTGTGACGGGCAGCTGCAACAGCACGCAGGTAGTCTGACGCTAGGTCCTCCGGCCCGCTGGTCCGGTGCAGGAACTGTCGCCATTCCGGCACGTCCATTGGCTGGTGCACGCGGACGTCGCGGAAGCGTTCGACGAGTTCGGTGTGCAGCAGGAAGCAGAGCTCGGCGGCGAGCCGGGGATCGGTGACCTCGACGGCGATGATGAAGGTCCTGCTGCCTAGCGGTGGAGGAGATTGAGAATGCGCGGCGGCGCTGCTAGTGCTGGCGGAAGACGCAGGAGCGCGGGTAGATAGGGGTCGTGTGATTCGTTGTATTTGTTGGATTTTGTCGGTAGGCGCCAGCGGTGTTGGTGTTGATGTTGTTGGCCGGTCAGATGTTGGGTTTCTGCGCTCGAGCTCTCTGGAGAGCTGGAGCTGCTGGGGGTGCATGGAGTGGTGGCGCTGGTGGTGGGACTGGTGATGGTGCTGTTGGTGGTGGCTGCCGTAGGGGGGCTCCAGGAAGTCTGGAGAGTAGGATGATGTTTCATGACGGGGCTGATGCAGCTGGCGGTAGCTGCTGGCTAGGGAAGGGTCCGATGCGCGCCGTTCGAGGGGGAGCTCACTCGTGGACTGGTAACTCATCGCTGGGGATGTAGCTGTGCGAGAGGCAATCGTGTTAACGTTAGGGTTGCTCGCACTTGCATTGGGATGGTCATTTGAGTGTCTTATCCGATTCCTCTTGCTTGGCCGCGATGGGTTGACACTGGCTGCGCTTTCATCTCTTACATCAACTGCTAAGACGAGCCGCCGATGGTAGCTCGTCTTAACATCAGTGGAGGTGGGAGGAGGCATACTTCTTGATGGATAGTCTCGTTCAAGAGAGCCAAGTTGCAACAGCGCTTCCGCTCCAGGAAAGTATCCCGTCTCATCGCTTCTCTTCCGTTTGTGGTCGCTCGGGGACATTGAAGGGCCAAGCAAGTCGCGGAGGGAGCTGCCCCTCGAGGGTCCCGGGACGGCAGGTGCCGGCGCAGACGCCGTTGGCACGGGCAGAACCGGAAAGGACGGCGAGTCCGTCACGGAATAAGCTCCGGTCCTGCCGCCACATCGCGGGCAGCGAGAGGGCTCATTGGACGAGTCACCACCGGAGGAGCTGCTGCCTCCCTTCTTGCCAGATCGCCGCGGTTGATACCGGTATTCCGGATATCTTGCCATGTGCTGGCGTTTTTCCTCCTGTGGGAGCGCCGCAGGACGGAGGGGCCATGTAAGCATGTATTCTCATCAAATTCGCGCAGCTGGCTGGCTAGCGAACGCATAAAATGCTGCTGCTTCTGCTGCAGAATGCTCTGTTCGAGCTTCCGCAGAAGACGCGAATGCTCAAGAGATAAGGAGGCCACTTACATCAGCATGATTCTGCCATTCTTTCCTGGTGTCCTCGGACGCGTTCTTCCACATCTCCCCAATTATCTTGGAGATAGCGGGATTCGACTTGCCAGGGTTCTGAGCCATGACAGCAGAGTGATGGTGTTGGCGAAACAAGATGAAGGCTGTTGGATTTTAGTTCCAACAGCGGCGACGAGGCGCAATTCCTTCGTTAGCATGTCTCTGAACACATGGCGGAGATAGACGCTGCAACTTGATGTATAAAAAAACATTTTGCAGGGATAATCTCCGACAGAAAAGCAGGAGATTCAAAGCGAAGAGGAGCTCTTGTGTTTACCATTTCGAGGCCTCGGAATCTTCGGTGTCGGTTGACACAGACAGATGTGTGAATTAGGCGGAATGTGCGACGACGACGACATTATTGATGATATCCCCTTTGGAAGTCCGCTTCTGGGTGGCATTCCATCCGAGGTCGTCGACGGCCGACAGACCTTCTTGTTTTTATATTGCTCTGGCTGGGCGCCGTGTCTATTGTGCGCGGGATACCCTGAGGGGGGTATAATAGAATGCTGGCGAGGGCTATCGAATGGCCGAGCAATTATAAACCCCATCGGAATATGACTAGGCATATAGGCGAAAAATAAGGCGACGGGGGTGCCGTTCTCATTAACACCAAAGAGAAAAAGGGTGGGGGACAGAGAACGAAGAAAGTCTTCCGTATGATATCGAGATACTTTCCTTTGAAAGAGGTTCTTGTCGTATATCCGGTCCTCTGACGAGAGAGCGAGGAAGAGGAAGAAGACAACCCGGGGCCCGAAGGTGAGAAAGAGAAAGAAAAAAAAATAGAAAAAAAGAAAGAAAAAGATTTCCGGCTATGGGTAAATCAGACGATTGTTTCCCCCCTTCTGCTTCGTCACCAAAAAATCGCAAAAAAAAACCCTGAACGATAGACCTCAGGCAATGCACAGCATCACCAGTCTGCTATAGTATAATAGAATTGTATTTTCGAGTGACTCGTGCCAATTGTATGCAAATGCGCCTAGTCTTTCCTACGAGACGGCAACGGCGAGAATGGGTGTAATCCTCGAGGAAGAGGCCTGTAAGTATAGCGAAGGAGTCAGTAATTGTCATCCAAAAAGTAACTCTGCCCTTCGGATTGGCTATGGTGGTACACGAGGACTGGGAACTAGGGGCGAGGAAACTGTGCCGCATATAAGGCACAGTGACGCCACGTCTTCTCATCCACTTGACCAGGGGAAGCTGTAGTTCGGAAAACGAGCAAGCAGGCGAAGAAGTCATGTACGCACGTACGAAATGTCGTTCAGGGCCGTGCAGTAGCTGCTATACCCTCCCCTAAAGGCAGCTGCTGTAAAGGTGTGAAGTCGTGCAGCTGTTGCGTGGAGCTGACCCGAAAGATGGGATTGGCAGCCAGGTTTCGATGGCTGCTCCTCTTGGGCGGTTTCTCGGATCTGGAGTGGACCGTCGGATGGCGAATCGTAAAAAGGGTGTTTCTAGCTATGCTTTCTGAAAAGGTCCTGGCCAGCGGCAGGTCTTAGCGTACAGTACATTATCTTAACGCTGTCGACTCTCATGCGCGGCTGATAAGATCCAAAGTGCATGCGTGTGAGCGAGCGTATGCACCTTGCGACGCTCGTACAGGACAGCTCCCTGGTCAAACTGGCCGTCAGATGCTGTGCCCCAGCGTCACGAGAGCTCTAGTCATGGATTCGCAAGAGCTAGCCAGAGGTAGAAATGCGAATTTCTCCTTTTTCATGGCTTGCATTCTTTTTTCTTCTTTTTTTCCGCTGTTTTTTTCCTTTTTCTTTTCTTTCGATTGATGTTCTTTCTGTTCGCTCCGCACCGAGATTCAGGTGACATACCACAGCCTAAGCTGGCTAGCGAGCAGGCGTACGTCGTGATGAGCTGCAGCTGCGCAGGTTTTCGATACCGGTTTTTTTTTTTAGCGATTCGGGGCGATGACCTTGACCGACAAATTGTACAAGCAAACCATCCAGGCTGAGCATCTGAACAATCGAACCCTTCTCCCATGGACGTTAATATACCAGCGCCCGTCAATTGCGAAATATTCCAAACGGGAGCAAATTCAGTCCTGCCCAGACTTAAAGTGGTTACTTGTTATTCTGAAGGGACTCGCGCTAGGTCATCGGTACCGGATTGTCGGTAAATTGGCACCCATTTCTCGAGCAACCGGTACGGACAGCGCTGGCGGAACTGCTCGACGGGGACGGTATCACACATATTGCGGGAACCCTGGGTTGCATGACGGGCTGGATAAAGGCCGCGAGCATCTAGAAAAGCGAGAATTTGATATTCTGGATGTATTTTTTTTGTTCTGGGGAAAACTA
The DNA here is from genome assembly GCA_020064725.1 of Drechslerella dactyloides. Taxonomy (NCBI): domain Eukaryota; kingdom Fungi; phylum Ascomycota; class Orbiliomycetes; order Orbiliales; family Orbiliaceae; genus Drechslerella; species Drechslerella dactyloides. Next base: position 527,167 of record JAGTWJ010000008.1, on the reverse strand, counting down.
CGGGAGCGGACTTGAGGTTAGACGGGTTCGATATCCTACGCTGTGCCGCATTGTTGCATCTTGGTAAGGCTATCCGTGCCTTTGCTTAGGCAGTTGGACACGAACAAGAAAAAAAAAAACCGTCTTCGAACACCATGCATCGAGCTCACCTATTCGCTCCGAAACCTGCTCTCGCAAGGGCATTCGTCGACGAGCCGGGTGGGAACTCACGTCCATAGAACCAACCTTTTCTTTTCTTTTCGACAGACGTAGAAGAAGAAAAAAGGAGTTACATCCCTCTTCGCTTGTAACCAAGACGCGGGAGGTTAGACAGAAAAAAAACTCCAGGTCATCCTGCAGGATATCTGCTGCAGTTTCCGTTCAAGCTGTTTTTCCCTCCTTCTCCCCGGGCATTAACGATACGGCAGCTTCCACACATATGTATGCGCGGGCTGCATGACGGAGACTCAGGGGGACGAGTTGGGATAGGCGGCGGACACCACCGCCAACGTGAACCTGCCCTGTTGTGCGCGTCCGAAGAAACATGCAGCAAGAACATGTTTCAAGTTTCAAAGAATCGCTGTTGGACTGCAACAGGCTGCGAGCCACGTGGGGACGTTTCGATGTTATCAACCAACAGCACAGCATTGTTTCTCGGGGAGCCGGTGCGCTGTGCGTACGCGTCCGCTGTACATGGTGGACGGACGGGTGCGATGGACGGACGGATATTAGCCATCGGATGACATGTTCCAAGTGGAAGAAGTTTGAACTGACAGATCGCGAGAGAGGCTCACCAATATTAACGATGTATGGCTAACGTCGCCACGGGGGCACGCAATTCAGCGACTGGAACTGTTACAGGCCCAGCGACCTGACACGGACTGGCATGACATCGGGATTGGAACCAACCGGGCCAAAAGCCCATGGCCGTGGGTCGGGAACTGGCGCGCACTGACTTGGTTGATGGCCTGACTGGCCGTGGCCGCCAGCCGGCTGTGGGAGACCGCGGAGATGGCCACCAGCCTATCGGGCGGGCGTGCGTTGTCGCCGCGTGCGTCCAGATCGATCTTGGGACGTCTTACAACCTCAGCTATACCCATCGCTCCCACCACGCTCGACCCTCGCCGCAGACCCACGTCCAGCTCCAGCTTCTTGGGCTTGTCCTGCAGCAGGCTTCGGCAGTTCCGCCAGTCTTGCCCTCTCTCCTCGCTCCTTCCTGCATGAGTGATTTTCCGCATTGCAGCCTGGCCGCTATGCTGCTGCCGGCGCTGATGCTGAGGCTGCTCGAACGTCCGCCGCGCGACACGACGATTGGATATTAAATTCTCGTTTACGATATCGGCATCTCGGCAGAATCAACGCGATACGAATGGCCGGCCGGATGCAGCAAAAGCACCAGCGTCGCATCGACGTGCTGTAGCTGGTCACTTGAGATGGGTGATGGAGATGCAGCTTTGCGGCACGAACAGGGCATCCACAGTCCATCGATTCGCGCCTCCGAGCTGCTGTACCGGTACAGCTAACTTAACGTTCACTGCTTCACGATATTGGTTGTCCAAGAACAGTCAGCGGCCGTGACGTGACTTGGTCGCCTTTCAGTTAGATTCTGCGAGAGAATCCCTCAGGTCTGCTAGCCCGCTGCAAGCCACATTAGCTCGTACGCTCGTTCGTGCTCTTAGCATGCAGTCCGTTAATGCCCCCAATGTTGCAATTGGGTTAAGCTGGCCCTTTAGCACCGAGCTTTGCCGCCGTAGCACTGCTATCTTTGGCCGGCCCGCTGGAAATGGCAATCAACGATCACGAAGCCCATTTTCCCATTGGGCAGGCGAGAGACAGACGGAGCCCAAGCAGACCACGGCTCCCCGCCATCCCGCAGTCCAAGACGCTCTATCACTGCTTTCATTGCTTTTCCTCCCTCCCTCCCTTCTCCCGAGTCGCCCTGTCCCTGGTCGAGCGGGCTGCTGGCTGGCACACTGGCACTGGCAGGTCCCGAGAAATGGAGCAGGCGGGCTGGAAAAACTTGTGGTATCGGGCTCGTATATCTGGGTGCGGATCCTCGCTTCAGCAAGCCGTGATATCCAGCTGGTCCCTGGACCATGGCGTTGGCTTCGTCCTCCCCACCCGTTTCTTTCCTTTTGAAAAAATCCGTTTCACGGGTGGGTGGAGGGAGGTGCATGTTTCTGTTTCTGCGTCCGCTTCGCATCGTGATCTGGAAAACGCCCTGCTCCAGCTAGTCAGCCAGCTAGCCAGCCAGCCCACCGATCAGCCATCAGGCCTTAGCCTGGTGACTAAGCGTTTTGACTAAGCCAGCTAGCTCGCCCGTTGTCTCTCGTTCGTCTCATCATTCCTGGGACGAACATTTCCCCGCAAGGAAGGCCGCTTCGGATTCTCGACGTCGATGTCGCAGGAGCGCACAGCGGCCTCGTAAAAAAACCGAACTGGGCGCTGACACCACGCATAATTCCGTAAATCCAAATACCAAGTAAGTATAAACCACACAGCGGATACGAGAGAGAGACCAATCCCGATGCAACAATGACACTTCACCTCACGTCGTCTTATGTTTGGCCTCCCTTGCGGCCTCGTCATTGCCGCTGTCGCCGTTTGTCCTGTTGAGTTTGGCCGATGGCGAAAAAGGCCAAGCTAGGGCGAGCGACGCATGCCACGCCCGTGCTATTTTTTACAGCCGCACCGTCAAGCCTAAGCACCTTCCAATCAACCGGATCATAAAATAGAAACCCTAGGCGCTTACGAAGACCACACACTCAACATCTACTTGTCTGCCATCAGCACTAGAATGAAATCAATCCATCACTACTAAATTAAAACTTGATAGCGAACGCCGAACTCATCGATCGTGCAGAATCCCATCCACAAAACAGAAAAAGAGAAAAATACTGCATGAATATCAGCACGGCACGATTTAAACAGAAACAAAATGTCGTCACCCGCACCGCCCAATACGAAGTCACAGATATTTGGAAGTGGGCCGTCTTGAAAAAGTAAAGGAATATAGGAGGCAAAGTCGACCATAGCAAAAAAGAAAAGACTAAAATTAATAGCATATTCTATCCATCTCGAGAGTTCCCGTGTCGTCGTCTATGCATCTCATTCATTCGACCCCACAGCCTGTCGACGTCTCACGAAATGAAGCTGTTTGGTTGGGCCCCAGCTACAATCTTAGCGCTCCGCTTCGCATCGATGAACAGATCCTCGCACTCCTGCACCTCAAGCTCCGTCACCTCTGCCTTACTGGCAACCTTGGCCAGGATCCACGCCGGCGTGAGCAGCTGCAATGCATATCGCAGGCTTGTGCTCACGCCGTGCTGTGCAATCCGCTCCAACGCCGCGTCCGCCACCGTGATCCCCTCCGTCTTGGCTCTTAGTCGTATGATAGTCTTGATTTCCTCGGCGTTATACGGCAGCGTCTGGATGATGAGCAGGCGGTCTAGCAGGTCTGGTGGGATGCCGTGTGCAGATACGATGTCTTCTGTGCCACGGATGTTGCACATCCCCCTGTTCGATGCCAGGATGACGATGGGCGAAATCGACGACTCGAGTGCACGATTCAGATATGTAAAACATTCAATATCGAGCATGTGAACCTGCGACGTAACGTAGAGAAGATTAGCCAGCCAGCCAACGTCAGCTAACAGTGCCTCTAACGTGCGTCCTTTAAGACGGGACAGAATAACAAGTGACTCTTATACATCTTTCCCGATGTCTGCCTATCTACCCGTCTGTATACCACGCGCCCACTCGTCCGTCGAATGAGAAGAGAAAGGAGCTCGTTGCCACTCACCTCGTCGATGAAGAGTACGCCGGGCACGAGCTCAGCGATACCCTGGTCAATATACTTATTGACAACCTTGTTGATTTCCTGCCGCAGCTTATCCGTAATCTCAGTCTTCTTAGGCTTCATCAGCTGGCCCATCATGCTCATGATGTCTTGGCCGCCTTGCGGCCGCGCATTCGCAACGTCCAGGTCATGCAGGGTGACGTCCTGCACGATTTCCTTCTTCTTGTGCACTTCCCCCTTCGGGATAGGCACGTACTCCTCCGCCTCGAGATCAAACTCCGTAGCGTATGCATCGGATCGGCCGACCCGCTTCACAGCTCCGGTGTTCGCCTCGATGTACACCACGTCGCCGACGGCGACCCGCTCTTTCTGCACACTCTCAAACACCGTGGGGTCCAGCCGCAGTCGCTTCGTGCCCTTCGCCGACTTGAGCCCCACTATCACGCTGGCAATCGTCTTTCCGTACCCACCCAGCGGGTTGTCTGCTTCCTCAGGCGTCAGCTCGGTGACCTCGCCCTCGTAGACCTCCTTCGTCTCGCGGACCCGCAGGCCTATCGCCCGTCGAAAGTTCTCCATCAAGGCCTCCGTCTTCTTCACCTCCGTCGAGAATATCTCGCTGCCGACGATGGGGCGGAAGGGCACTTTTGTTCCGAGCTCCTGCGACACCGCGAGTGCGAGTGCGGTCTTGCCTGTGCCCGGTCCGCCGGCCAGGAGGACCGCGTTGCCAGCCATGCTTTTCGATTTGATCAGGTCGACGACGATGCCGAGCGCCTGCACAAGTAACCCGCAGATACGTCAGCTAGTGCTTCAATTGACCTCCCGTTTCGTCGCGCCATGCTGACCGCGTAGACAGACGACGCGCAAGCGGTGGGAAACTCACCTCTCGAGCTTTTTCCTGGCCGACGAACCCTCCTGCGACTTTCTCCGGCGTGCCATCGGAACGCAGGCCGAGGCCCTTGATGTGCGTGTGAGCTGCGGTTCTGGTCTCGCGGGAGCTACCGCGGACTTCGCTGATGTTGACCATGTCGAAGACGCTGCGGACGCGATGGGGGATGTATGTGGTCGTGGTCGGTGGGAGGAGACGCGGAAGGTGGTGGCCGGTGGCGATGTCGTTCGAGATGGATTGAAGCTGTGGAAGACGCGTCGCCGTCGGCTTTTCTCAGGCCAGCAGTTTTTTAATTCGTGCGACGTTGTTGGAGCGGCGGCGCACAACGCAAAATTCGCGACTCCACGGAACTATCGCGAGAATGCGCAAGACGGCCGCTCTAGCCACGGAACAGGTATCGTGGCGGATGCGATTTCTTAAAATTGCTCATCGCTTTGTAGAGTGACGCGAGTGAAAATTCAATAATCCCAATGCGAATGCTTCTATCCTATAGACCGAACATACACAAACGTGCAAACCGCGACTCTATCGAGAAATATAACATCTCGCTGGTTCCATGCATCTATTTAATTTAAGCTAGCTTCTACTCTCTCGCAGCCTTCTCTAGAACGCCCTCAAGAATGCCCATTCCCTCCTGGATCTCTCCGTCTGTAATGACCAATGGCGGCACGAACCTCAACGTATTCACTCCCGCCGTCAGTATCAGCAAGCCCCGCTCCCTACACTCCGTCACTATCCCCGCCGGATCCTTCGTCAACTGCAGTCCCAAAATCAGTCCCCGCCCTCTGACTTCAGTAATTAACCCCGGATACCGCTCCTTCATCTCCCCGAGCTTCTCCTTAAACACCTCTCCCTTCCTCACCACTTCTACCAGCAGCGACTTATCCGCCAGTCGCTTGAACACATGATGCGCGACTCTCGCAGCCAGTGGGTTCCCTCCAAACGTGGTTCCATGGTCCCCGATGACGATCTTCTCCGCAACTTTCTCAGTCACGATCGTAGCGCCAACGGGAACCCCATTGCCCAACGCCTTCGCCGTCGTCATGATATCCGGGTGCGCCTCGGCGGGTAGCGCCGCGTGTGCCCATAGCCGACCCGTCCGGCCAAGCCCACACTGTATCTCATCGTAAATCAAGACGGCACCGACATCATTGCAGCGTTTCCGTAGCGCGAGCATGAATTCATCCGTGGCAACGTGTATCCCGCCCTCGCCTTGAATCGGCTCGACGATGACGCCGCACGTGTTCTCCGTGACAAGCTGGTCCACTGCCGCGACGTCATTCAAGTTGCCGTACCGGAATCCTGGGACCATGGGTGCGAACGGCGCCTGGTACTTCTTGTTCGGCGTGGCGCTCAGCGAGCCCATCGTGCGGCCGTGGAAAGAATTGTGGAAAGAGACAAACTCGGTCTTGTTGTCGCTGAACGACTTGCCGACCTTTCGGGCAAACTTGATTGCTGCCTCATTCGCCTCGGAGCCGGAATTGCAGATGAAAACTCGCGAAGCGTCGGCCATTGCGCTAGACGCGCGGGTAGTCTCGATCAGCAACCGGCTGAGCTCGCCGGTCCAGGGGTTATGGTAGAGGTTGCAGGCATGGATCAATCGTCCTGCCTGTGTATTTCAGTACCATGGAATCCACTCCGATTAGTCTATGCATCCTAGACACGCGCACGTACATGTACTCTGTATATTGCTACGATAGAGGGATAAATTGCACATACCTGGTCCGCGATGACACTTGTGACACCCTCATCCGCGTGCCCTAGAGAATTAACGGCAATACCCGCCGTGAAGTCAAGATACCTATGCTGCTCCGTATCCCATCTGCCATCAATTCGTACATCAGTAGCCCATTAAGGATATGACTTCCATCAATAGTTATGAACCCACAGATAGCACCCTTCCCCTCTTTGAAACATAATATTCGGCCGCGAGTACGTCGCCACCATATAATTTGCTTCTTCAGCAATCGCCTCCTTAGCTTCCTTTCGCGGAGCGTGAGCCTGCGTACGCGGCGAACATATATCCGTCATGGTTAGTACAATTGTCTGCTTAGTAGTATATCGAGCTCTGATAAAACCAATCGATTAAGGGATATATATACGTACACCTTCATATTGTGCCTGCGACGCCGCCTGTGCTGCCGCTGCCGTGCTCGCAGCCCTGAAGACGGGTCTGTTCAGATTCAACGATGCTCGCGATATCGATGGTGCACTGATGCTAGCCGGCGCCCTGCCGATGACGCGGGCAGTCCTGACCGATAACCTGAGCGCCGCCATTTCCGTTTGTCGTACAGTCGAAGAGTGAGGTTGCTGGAAGCTTAGCTATCGCAATCGATGCAGCGGAGGCAGGTGCACTTGATCAAGGAACGTCTGCACCCCGGAAGAGCAGCGGTTGGCGAATCGATACGGCTAGGGTAGAAGGGGCAGCTGTGACTAATTTCAATCGCACGGGCATGGTTTGGTCGTCGTCGCAGAATTGCCATGGGTAAATTTGGCGTTGCGTCGCAAGTGAAAAAAGCCGCAAGCGACGCCGGCCGCGGAGCCGATGCCCTAATTGAACGGCGAGTCATCCTGCAAACTTTTCTGCACGACTGAGCTCTTATCGAAATATCACTTTTATCATATCGCCCATTCATGTTCATTACGCTATGGCACTCGAGCTACCAGAATCTTGAAACTACTAGAATTTAACATTGGATTACAATCATAGCATAAATTTTCACCGAAAGACCTGATTGAGGCCAAATTTGCTCAGTCGCGCGGGCTGATATCGATTTGACACGTCTTATATATACAAGAGATTCTATTTTTTCTAGTGAACCAAAAGGCGTATAAACATAATTGCGCAAGCGGATACGTATATACGAATGCTAAGGCATCGGTGCTATCTTCAGTACTCAATTAGAACCTTAGGTCCCATCCAATCTTAGGTCCAATAGTCGGCAGCTCTTCTGCAACGCTCTGGACATCCTGTACCCCGAGAATTGATTAGCATCAGTTTCAAACAGGAGTAAAAGAAAAATATCGTAGAAGGTGTTCTTACCTTGTCGCCTCTTCCGGACATGCAAATGACGATATTCTTCCCCTTGCCTAGCTTTTTCGCAAGCTCCATAGCTCCCCAGACCGCATGCGAAGACTCCAATGCAGGTATGATGCCTTCCGTCTGCGATAGCCGCCTGAAGCCCTCGAATGCGTGCTCGTCATTTGCAGCAATGAACTCTGCACGGCCCTTGTCTTTCCATTCGGCAAGCTGGGGACCGACGCCAGGATAATCCAAACCAGCCGAGACCTATACATCCCAAAAACAGACCGTCTTAGCTCTCCATTTCTTCTTCCAAAACGGTGACATCGATGTTTACAACGTAGGTAGACTTACGGAGTGTGTATCCAGAACCTGTCCATGTTCATCCTGTAGAATGTAAGTCCGCACACCGTGCAGGACACCCTTCTGCCCAGCTACCAAGGTAGCACTGTGCATCGCCGTGTTAACACCATGACCACCGGCTTCCACACCTAGAAGTTTGACCGAGAGGTCGTCCTTGAACGGGTAGAACATGCCGACGCAGTTGCTTCCGCCACCGACACATGCCACAACGGCGTCTGGAAGCCGTCCGGTGAGCTTCAGCATCGCAGCCTTGGTCTCACGACCAATCACTTCTTGGAACTATGGACAAATTCATCAGCCAGGATGCTTTTATCTACTCCTCGAGATGATATCTTACCGTTCGGACAATTGTCGGCATAGGGTGGGGTCCGATCGCGGAACCGATAACGTAATGCGTGTTATCAAGATCGACGACCCAAGCTCTCAGAGCCTCGTTGACAGCGTCTCTAAGAGTTCTGCTGCCGGCTTCGACAGGGATGACCTCCGCACCGAGCAACTTCATACGGAAGACGTTCAAAGCTTGTCTTCGGCAGTCCTCAGCACCCATATAAACCGTGCACTTCATCCCAAATTTGGCTGCAGCGGTAGCCGTAGCGACACCATGCTGCCCAGCGCCGGTTTCCGCGATGACTCTGTTCTTCCCGATCCGCTTGGCCAGAAGGACCTGGCCAAGAGCGTTGTTGATCTTGTGGGACCCTGTGTGGTTCAGGTCCTCGCGCTTCAAGTAGATATCCGCGCCACCAGCATACTCAGTGAGCCTCGGCGCGAGATGTAGGTGGCCTGGTCTGCCCATGTAAGGGTAGTAAGACTCGTACTCCTTCCAGAATTCCGGATCCCGGACGGCCTCGTCGAATCCCTTCTCAAGCTCGATCAGGCAGTCCATCAAGCTCTCCGGGACATATCTGCCACCAAACTCGCCAATTCTCGACGGTAGGACCTGATATTCCCCCCGTTAGACCGTCACAAGAATGAACCAAGCTGTAGATAACGTACCTCAGGATCTGGCACATCAGGATTCAGAGCTTCGCTTTTGCCAGCAGCGCTTGGCTCTGATTCCTTGCCAGAACCGGTCACCGCCACCTTCTCCCCAGTCGCGCTTCCACCATCCGATTTCCCCAGAATTTCGTATAGATATTTCTTGACAGCTTCAGGTTCATTTCCCGGCGCGCCACGGATGGTATTCACAATCTGGCTGCCGATAGCCACGCCGTCCGCAGAACTACCTACAAGCTGGAAATGCGCCCTTGTGCTCACGCCGAATCCCACGACAATAGGCTTATTCCCGGACGCCTGCTTGACCTTCTTCATCAAATCCGGCAGTGCATCATTAAGCTTCCCCGTCGCGCCGGTGACGCCCATACGAGAGACGAGATAGATCCAGCTGTCTGCAATCCCGCAGAGTTTCTTCAAGCGGGCATCGGACGTCGACGGCGCCACAAGAGGAACGTAACTGAGTCTATAGCGGGATGTAACACAGATCAGCCACTATTCCACCTTCATGTGGCTGTGCAATTGCAAGGATGAGGGTAACATACCCTCCGTTGACGCAATGGTTCCGAAACTTGACTGCTTCGGTCTCCGGGGGTAGATCCACGACGATGAACCCATTGAGGCCTGCCTCGCGACAGCCCTTGACCAGTCGCTCCTCACCATAGATCAGCATGGGGTTGTAATACCCCATCATGACAATTGGTATCGTGACGCCTGCGGCACGAGCCTGTCGCACCATATCGAGCACCGTCGTAACATTGACGTTATTTTGTAACGCAATCTAAGAGCATCCACGCCTATTCGTAAGCTGATCAACTCCTCGCGTGTATTCCGACGTATGGCTGGGTGAGAGAGGATGGTTTGGGCATTCGTACGGTGTTCGAGCCCTGGATCGTTGGCCCATCGCCGATTGGGTCGGTGAACGGCAGTCCGAGCTCAATGATGTCTGTAGTCCAGGATCGCGTCAGCGGATAGCCTTCTTCATGATGACTGTAGAATGCGTACCAGCACCGCCATCTTGCATGGCCTGTAGGATTGGGACCGTGCCCTCGACCGTGGGGTATCCGGCCGTAACATAAGGCACGAGGGCAGTCTAGCAAGCAAACAAGTCAGACGTCAGCTAACAGCCTTCCAAGCTCGCGATTGAGGATACATACTCTGCCTTCGGCCTTGCACTTCGCAAAGGCAGCTTTGAGACCCTCCGACATGGCTCCGATATGGTGTAAGTTCGCAATTGAGCGACGAGACGGTGCAGTGTGAACGGTATTGATAGCGTGGTTGATGCACTGGTGAGGTGGGAGAAGTGTTGACGGTACGTCGAGACTTCGGCTCAGTCAAATTTAAACTCAAACAGCTTCGAGTTCTATCTTGCCTTCGAAATCAGATCCCGAGGTAGCAATTGGCCGACGGTTGACTCATAGAAACCCAACGGTGGCCAGACCGGCCGCTTTCGCGACAAAATATTGTTTCCGCGCGAACAGGCTAGTCGGATAATTTGGGGGGCAATGCAGGGTTTAGCACTCTATTGCAGCTAAGGCCGGGCCTGTCCGGCCGCGGCCGATTAGCTTCTGGCGGTGATTCTGGTTAAAAGCTAGCTAGTGCCTGCAAGCTTAGGTTTCTCCAGAGAATTTAAAAACGCATGTTAATTGATACCGGTTCAGAGTTCTAGAATACCATAAATGAACCCTGAATAAGGAAGCATCTAGTAGATATCTGGCTTAGATATTAGTCGGTTTTTGTCTCCTCGCAGGTGGTCTACTTACTACCAGCTAATTAAGTACGTACCCAGCTGGAGTACATACTGCTCGAGGATATTAACACTCTTGTATACTTTGCATCAATTTCTAGATCTAGAGGTTGACATGGAACTGTCAACGTTAAAAGCCGGCTCGCCCAAATGCATTGCATCGATTTGGAGAATGATATAGCTTGACTATAGAAAGGTGATATGATATCTATAACAAAGGCCCTCGTTTAGTAATAGTAAATACCATGCCCGAGCAACCATATGCGCGTCCAACTTTACAATACAAGACTAGTCCAGCTTGTGGCATGCGAGAAATCTAAATTTGACCGATTGTACACATGAAGCTTGGAGTGTGTACGTCTGGTTTGCGAAACGTAGCGTGCTCATATTCAGTTCGATTCCACGGGAAGCATCCAGATCTCTTCCTTCTCTCCTTCCCCGGCGACCTGGTGATGAGCTGCGAGATTCGGGTTATTGTAATCCTCAGGGCCCACTAAGACGAGGTCTTCGAATGGCACCTCCTGCTGCTTCTTAGCCTCGTCGCCCAAGAACGTTGCGCCGGTGGTGTGGACCTCGGATTTCAACCTTCTCTCTCCGCCCAGCCAGCCTCTTCGATAATATATCTTCAGACACTGGATGCCAACCACAATGTCGCTTGACTCCTCGAAAGAGAACACAGGTTTGTCCGCGGTGGTCCCCTCCACTTTCGGGCCGACTTCGACTCCCGACCCTCCCAAATTGCTCAGACCCAGATTGAGACTTCCTGTTATTTCTTTTTCGCTTTCCAAACGCACCGACACGCCCTTGGCAACCTTCAGTCCGGTGACGAGGTAGACAGGTTTCTTATGCTCCCACGCCTTAATATACTTGTTAATATCGGAGAGCATTATATACTGGGAAACATAGCTGTCCGAGGGGTAGAAGAACTTGGTCTCGACGCTGGCGAACTTGTACATATCATTTTCCCCATACTTTACAGAGAGGCTGGCCTCGCCCCCGATCCCCTCCGCCCTGACAAAGTTGGCCCAAATTCCGAACCTGCCATTTTTCAACTGGGACTGGGTAGCCTCGAAGCCACCCTTGTAATCCAAGTATATCTCATTCTCAGGAATCTTGATTCGCTTTTCATTACCATTCTTGTTTTTACCATGGTTGAGTGGGCGCATCTGCTCTCTACAGCTAAAGTCCTTAATCACAGTACCCAGGTAGAATGGTCCTGTAGGAGGGGGTGGGGTGAAGAAGTTGGGAGGAAGATAGTAAGTTGGCTTGATTGAGCTCATCCTGTCAATTGGCGTTGTCGTACCAGGTAAACATTATGTAGAAATTTCAGACCGATAATAGCTTCATAGACAGTAAGAATGTTTCCAGCAAACGAGTTTAAAGCATCGAATCCTACCCACTTCCCAAGACTAAAGGGCATAATATGGCCCCGCGCCAAGAATGCGATGCGGGGTAGTCATACGGGTATAGGGTAATCTAAAATCCTCAGGCTGAGAATTCTGGCCCGTTGCTGGTCCGACATAAGAATATCCATAGCCCCCCGCAAACCAACCGATTTGATGCTGCACGAGAGCTTTGCGAAAAGAAATATAGCTAGGAAAACATAAGTACATAAGTATCTACTATTAATTCTAATATACCCTATGCAGGATGCGAAAGCTTTCCCTGTCCGTCAAAAAATTAGGCTAGAGAATCTCTGTCCTCGCCGACCTTTTGTTCGGCCTCAAGATATGTGATGGCGCTCTTGAGGATAGATGGTTCGTAAGCACATAATACAGCAATTAAGCCCCGAGCTACGACCATCTCTCAGCGGCCAACAATCTCGTATATCTTCCTTATAATATCCTCGTCCTTGTTCTTGCCGTCCCAGAGGTAAAGCGGTGTGATATAGTTGTAATCATTACGCTTTCGGGCCATGAGCCTCAGAATCTTACACATGCCATCATACTCACATAGCTGTTCCAGTTCTTCCTTATCCAGATCATATTTGTATCGAGCGAACTTGAGCACATCTGCCGCTAGAGCTGCCGCAATTGGTGTTGCGAACGAAGTGCTGGACTTGAGGACGTCGTCTCCTTTCCATTTAAACCCAATGGAGATGCCCAAAATGGAGAAGTTGTCGGTGTCCACAATTGGCATTGGGCTAATTCCACTATCATTACCAAGACCATCACTAGTATGAATACATATCACACCACCACCCTGGTTGGATAAATATACACGAAGTTTGTTGCTGCCGCTGTTGGAAGCAGCCGCGAACATAGTAATATTCACCTTATAAGCCATGCAAATAGCCCTATCTATTTCCTTGTCACGTTCAATCTCGAGACCAAAAGACATAGAGATAACATTTACACACTTCTCCTTATGGGCCCACTTTATGGCCTGGTATCAAGTCAGCTCACCTGTTAAGAGGATCAAAAAGAAATATTTGAGAGTTTCATCAATAAAGCACAAACCCTTGCTATGTGGTGTAAGTCAGTACATGGAATCCCTATATCATCGGACACCTTAGCAATGTATATCTCCGCCACTGGGGCCATCACCAATATGAGCCTCGCGATATACGTTCCATGGCCATTGTGATCCTCATAGTCATTATAGTTCAGACCAGAGTTAGGATTATTGATGAAGCTGCAGCACTGTTTGATACGACCGGATTCTTTATGGCATTCAATCAAAAGGTCCTGGTCGTCAATGCCGGTGTCGATTATTGCTATCTGTATCCTCTCCTTTCTATAGTCAGGAGCCCAATGTGGGATTGTCGATTTGCTCAGTTGTTTGATCATGTCATTGACTAAGATTTTAGTATCCATCATAAACATTTCTGTATTTTTGATATCTCTAAGAGGAACCGCATGCGTCAGCTAAATATCGACCAATATCAATCTACTAGACGACACTGTGTAACACGGGTCCTTATGTTAGATTATGTGTTTTCAAATCGTCGAATAGCTGGAGCGAAGGATGTTGGCTTGGGCTGGATTGACCGAACCGGCCGCGCTGCCGCTGTATCGCCGGGGAGCATTTAAGAGGGTTTGGAAATTTGCTGAATATGGTAAATATCCTACTATGCTGTTATATTATGATTCAGTAAAAAAGTGCTATAATATACTTGTATATTACTGCAATATTCCTTCTCTCCTAGACCACAGCCGGATCGTAGAACTTCGCAGACAGCTCTCAGAACCGTAGACAAGCTGTGACAATATGTCTATACCCATTGCCAATTACACGACTCCACTCTCCAATAACCCTTTTCAGCATACTATCTTTCGAGGGGAGACCCGTCACCCAGTCCTGATCAGCTTATTTCGGGCGCACAGGCTTCTTCGCTTCGATCTCCATGAGTAATAGGCCGAATGAAAGGATGGTGTCATAGATCTCGTATTTGCTAGGTGTCGGTTTAAGGTAACATGCAATGTGCGGTTTCCAACACCAATTGGGAGGAGTGGTGGGGAAACAAAAAATTTCCTTGATGTTCAAGTCGGCTCTCAACCAAACGCTCGTGTTTAGGTTGAGTAATGATAGTGCAACAAGGAGCTTGATGATTTTTTTATCTTTTTTCACAAATTCCTGTATATTGGCTTCCAAATCAGAGTTATTGCTGTCATCTTTCCTTTTGGGGACCAACAATTCGAGGAGCGTGAGAAGGGAATTTGAATCGGGAACGTGCGCGTGCGCCGGTGATGATTCACGCACTTCATCATCCCATATATCTTTATTATCGAATGCCAAATGGACAATTGTATCGCTTGATGGTTGCGAACGAGTACAGAAGCTGCACCTAGCGCTTTTGAGCGTTTCTGGCTGTTGTTGGCTTTGACTTGCATGATCTACTCTATATTTATTACGATTAGCTGGGTCCATGAGGAGATAGCAGAGATAAATTGAGCGCTGTTCTCACAATCTGCAATTGGCAAGTCTCTAGCGCTCATTCCCGTGCTTGGTAATAAGAAGTTCGAAGTTGACATTGGGATCAAGAAAGCCGGATAGATGGAGCTTTACCTTGTGGGCCTCGATACAAGCGATGCTCTTCACGAGGTTCTCGAATAGTGACTCAGACAGAGAGTTCAGATAACTGGCCTTTTGAATGAAGTTTATTTTATTGTTGTTCAGCGAGCTGGTATTTCCAAGGCCAAGGTCCCGCTCTAGTGCTTCGAGCGGGTCAGCAAAAATATTGTCAATTGTCGATTTGAATTCACTTATAGCATTGGCTACCTGCCTAGAACTATATTTTTGATTGTTCTCTAGGCCTATATAGTCGATATGCACTGCCAGCTGGTCCAGCGGTGTTGTCTAATGCGTGGTTGACTCGGACTGCTTGACCATGCCCCGCAGCACGACAAGCTTCGGATACTTGGTCCGTAGCTGTCAACCATCGATTGTTAGCCCTTGCCACAATATATAGCACTTCCAATTCCGATAGTGTTGTTGGCATCGCTAATTCGCACCTCTCGCTCGTGTTCTGAAGCCGCAGCAGCAGCATCGTCGCGCCCTGGAGCGTCCAAATCCAGCGCCCTTATGTATACATCTTCTCTGATAAGTGACTCGAAAACCTCTAGCAACGAGAGCAAAGTGTCTGAGAAGGTGTGATATTTAGACTCCTCGAGGTCTTTGTCGAGGTTGATATTAGGAAGGACGAGGGGGATGGCGCGGATCGTTTGATGGATGAGTGTAATATTGTTCTGGATTTGGAGGCTGATGTGGATTTCGGCTGGCAGGTGCCTGGATGATGGGAGCGCCCGCTTAAAGAGAGGATGGAGGGTGGTTAAAAGTTCCAGGTGTGCCTGGTACGGGCTAAGGATTTGCATGTCGGCCAAGGCCTTGCTTGCGCCCTCCAGTGCAGTAAGGATTTGTTCCTGATTGAGGTTGCGCAAGTCTGGCCTCAAGATCTATCGATTATTCTTAGCAGCAAGATTCAATTCGATTGAGGTCAAATTCGGGCCATCGCAGGCAATCATATCGAACATCGATTCTAGCATTGTCACGTGTGCGGGGTAAGCAGCATGCAGGCATGCATAGAACCTTAATTTGCCTTGTCAGCCTCTCTGTTTGCATGTTGCATATCGTGCACCTTGTAAATTTTGGTTGCCCAGGCCTTGCCCTATGTCCTAAGATCCTGCGCTGGACCCACTTCGGATTGGAAAGCGACTCATTACTGGGTATTTGATCAGATATTGGTTGTCTATGCCATCTCGTTCGTTCACGGCCTGTTATCAACCAATTCTTTCTTGCCTGTGTAATTCCTAAGTTATGTGTATTCTACGTGTGCATACAATTGGCCAAGGTTGACCGCCCTAATCCTGGTGTGAGTATATATCCGAGTGTTCTCGAGATCTCAACATTTTTCTTGCTCCATGGCATATGATCAGCCGGCGGCCTAACTGTCAATGATTCGCAGGTACGAACCCCGCGATGCGCTTATCCCACCCGGGTACCCGGAGGAGAATATATATCTTGAGATCCGGCTTATATGCTCATGAATTTTTGCAGAGTCCGACCAGCATAGAGCTATAGTATATTAATCCGCGGATCGACCGTCAACAGTATGAACGATATCTACGAGTTAGCCGTTGAGTGCACAGCCCTCTTCGAGTCCCTAAATGAGCAAACATGCTCCAACCGCGAAAGCAACCGTAAGGACCAAGACGCCGATTTGAGAAGACAAATGAAGAATATGGAAAGAAGTCTTAATCTCTGGATTGACTCCACGGGTGCTCTCGCGGCTGATATTAGTCGGTCTCTTGATACTCGTTTACACGACCACGATAACATCAAGGAAATGGTCCTGGAGCTTCTCGAGATGCTTGCTAGGAATCTTCAATGTCGTACGTAAATCACAGATGCAAAATCGCAGCACTTGTGTAGCCCAAATCAATAAACGTTGGTGTTTGACATATTCCAGTTCAGAGTGGTGGCGGTGATGTTATAATTGAGCACAAGCCAGAGTCTCAGGATGACAGTGACGACGACTTGCTACAAGAAGCCATGGATGCAATTAGGAAGGCTCTCAATGAACTACACTTTATGGCTATTACAATACACAGATCTTCTATTCACAGCCAAAAATACAACCTCTCATCCCAATTCAACAAAAACAACAATACTTATTTCCATCAGCAGGCCTGTCTCCTCATCAAGCACTACTTTCCAGATACCAGACGGTCTTTGTGTGACCAACTTAGAACATCTCTGGCAATCCATCACAGGCGGTTTTTCCAGAGGATACAACATAAGGAGAAACTTAGTACCAGGCAACAACCAGCTACTCCTATCAAGCAGACAGTTGCAGCTCAAGAGCCCATTACAAAGCCGCAGCTATCTACCCCCCAGCCAGATAAGCATCCCATGAATATCCTCAAACAGAAGAATGTTATACCTCGAAGAGCTCCTGTGCCAGGATCTGCCAACACTAGAAGCAGATTGGACAGCAAGGCAGCTCGCTATTACCTAAGACAGCGCCCAACACTCTCCACCATTAGCATAGGGTCTTCTGTTAATCCATCTTCTATGAAATATCCGGATATACCTAAATTCAAAGATAGTAACAAGCAGTGTGCGTGCCCGTACTGTGCTAGGCTGCTCACAACCGTTCAGTTAAAGAATCATCCAAGATATTGGCAGTAAGTGATTGTGCTCCCTGCATTGCAATATTGCTATCACTAATGTATTTACGATCATCAATCATCCAACAGGAACCATATAAATGAGGACATAGAACCATACATTTGTCTTTCAAAGGAGTGCACCTCTCCTGTGCTGTTCTTCGTCCATATAAGTGACTGGCTACACCATATAACAGAGTTTCACTCCACCCAGTAGAATCGAAAAGTCTATATGAATACTTGGTATTGCGATGTTGGCCACGATACCATGCTGTAGTTTAACAATCTCGAGAGCTTCCTCAAGCACATGAAAGACCCTAAGAGTCACCAAGGTTGAGCTCCCCCAACCAACTTGCAGCTTGACACTCTCTCCCGCAACAAGCAGATAATCCTTAAACAAGAGAATAAGTATTATTGTCCTCTGTGTGACTGCGTACTGGACAAAGTAACGTCAATTATCAAGACCAGTGAACCTGCCAAGATTAGAGACGTCTTGTATAAGCACATTGCTACTCACATCAAGGATCTAGCTTTTAAATCTATCCTGGCCTTAGATAACGAGGACCTTTGTCAAGATGGACAATCTGAAATCAAGGCCGAAGGGCGAGGGTGACTGAGGGGTAACAGTTCAGCTGCATCATATCCAAGTGAGCTTAGCCAACTCAGGCGCGAGATATCTTTGATCTTTGATTTCTCAGCCCCTGAATTCGAAGAAGGAGACGAAGCATTTAGCAAAAGTTATTATGACATGGACGCTGGGGGCACGCTTTGGGATAATGTTGAGTTCCTGGAATACTGGGAATCAAAGACAGCCCGAGAGCTGGATAGACCAGATCCCATCCTGTCCCATTTTTTTGAGCTTCAACAAGGTAAGGTTCCGGAGAGCGGATATGACGGTCATGGGCAAACTATTGTGGATCAATCGGACACCCTCCAGACTCCGACGCGCCCTGCCAACCGTCGCGGTTTCGAGGTTGCTATCATATGCACTCTTCCCTTCGAGGCGGACGCTGTTGAAGCTCTATTCGACCATTGCTGGGACGACAATGGGCCCCCGTACGACAAAGCTCCGGGCGACCCCAACGCTTACTCCACTGGTGCTGTCGGCCGCCACAATGTCGTGCTCGCCTACATGCCAGCAATGGGGAAGGTCAACGGGACGGTAGTCGCCACCAACTGCCGGACAAGTTTCCCCAACATCAAGCTGGCGGTAGTGGTGGGGATCTGTGGCGTTGTTCCCGTCAGTCCTGAGGGCAATGAGATCGTGCTCGGCGATGTCATCATAGGCAAGGATGTCGTCCAGTACGGTTTTGGGCGAGAAATGCCCGCACAGTTTGTTCGGAAAGACACACTCCCGAACTTGTTTGACAGGCACAGAACTGAGATGTGTGCACTGCTGGCCCTGATGACACTAAAGAAGCCCCAGGCCCGGCAAAAGCTAGAAGTCAAGATGACAAGCTTTATAGATGTGTTGCAAGGCACCCTGGAGCTAGCTGCTGAGTACCCCGGTACCGCTCACGATAGGTTGTTTGAGGCGACGTATCGCCACGTTACATACGGGATGTCGTGTGAAGAATGCGGCTGCAGCGGCGAGCTGGTATCTCGCCGCCGCCTCGAGCACGATAGTCCGCTGCCAGCCATCCACTTCGGCCTGATCGCATCGAGCGATACAGTAATGAAAGATGGTGGAACCCGCGATAACATTGCGCGCAAACAGGGTATCGTGGGCTTCGAAATGGAGGGTGCTGTAGGAGTGTGGGACGTCCTCCCGTGTGTGGTGATTAAAGGCGTTTGCGATTACGCAGACGGCCACAAGATGAAGGCGTGGCAGAGGTATGCTGCGGCGACGGCGGCAGCCTGTATGAAGGCATTTCTAGAACACTTGATACCTTCATCGCTAGGTGTGTTCAAGTTTCCCCAGAATAGTTGTCGAAAGGCCTGCTGAATTGTCTACGGCTAGAGTACATTTCGGATCCGGATCCTCCTGCCAGTACTTCAAGTTGGTGTACGTGATCACCATACCAGCTGTAATCTCAGATCAAGCAACTCTGATGCGTTCATAGTTCTTGTTCCCTACCCGAGAAACGAAAGCTTCGTTGGCCGGGCCGCCATCATGCAAGAGTTAGAGCAACTGCCTCTCAATTCTATTACCTCACAGAGAAGAGTCTCGCTCTTTGGTCTCGGTGGCATCGGGTGAGTTAGTTCTACCGCACGCCGTTGCGCCCCGTACGCCGCTGACCTATCGCAGGAAAACGCAGATAGCCCTAGAATACGCGTACCGGGTCAAGGGTAACTGGCCAGACGTGTCGATCTTCTGGGTCCACGCGGCCAATGCCCAACTGTTTTACCAGTCATATACTTCCATCGCATTTGAATGTCGCATCCCCGACTACGATGCGGATGACCCCAAAACGGACGTGCTGCTTCTAGTGAAGAGGTGGCTGGAGAGCAAGGATCCGGGTTCCTGGCTTATGATCATTGATGATGCCGACTACGTACTGAACTTCGTTGGCGGAGCAGTAGCAGACATGTTCAGCCTTGGAAAAAACACGGATTGCTACCTCCCCGAATGCGCTCATGGATTGATTCTCGTTACGACCAGAGATCAAGAGGCAGCCCTGAAACTTGCTAAGGGAACGCAATCTATCGAGGTCAGCAAGATGGACAATAACGATTCGGACCAGCTACTCCGTGCCGCGCTTGAAGCAAGCGACCTTAAGTCTGATGAATTATCGGAGCTATCATCTCGATTAGAGTACTTGCCGGTTGCACTTACCCAGGCGGCTTCATTCATTAAAGAGAATAGCATCACGGTCAGCAGGTATCTCGAGTCACTGGATATGAACAGCCAGCATCTCATCAATCTACTGAGTCAAGGATCCGAGACATCTCCGACAGACTCAGAGATGACCCGTGCTGTCATAGAAAGGTGGATTCGTTCATTCGAGCATATCCGGTTCCAGAACGCCTTTGCAGGCGAGCTTCTCTCACTCATGAGCTTCTTCGACCAGCAGGCCATTCCAATAGAGTTCTTAGTCTCCTATGATGAACAGCAGGAAGAGAGTCGTGGTGAAATGCAACTTGCGGAGGCTCTTGATCTTCTCAAGGCATGTTCTGGTATCACAGAGGGGAGGGGCTATAATCTTAATGTTCACCCGCTGGTGCAGCTAGTGACACGAAAATGGCTTGATAGGTGTGAGACGACGGGCCGCTTCGCGGGTTCCGCGCTCTTGGCGGTGTCACAAGCCTTCCCTTACGGCAGATATGAGAATTGGGCGCGGTGCAGGGAATATCTTCTGCATGTGTATGCCGTGCTTGAATATGAGGGTAGTCTACCGAGGAATGAGAAATTGTGCAGAGCGACTCTTCTTCATCGCACTGGTGCGTACCTCTATCATCAGGGTAAATGGAGGGACGCTGAGCGACTGCAGCTGGAGGCTATCGAGACAAGGAGAGTAATGCTGGGAGAAGAAGACCCCGATACGCTGGCCAGCATGAACAACCTAGCATCGACGTACTGGGACCAGGGCAGGTGGAAAGAGGCTGAGGAGTTAGAGGTACGAATAGCGGACGCCCATAAGGCGACATTCGGAGCGGATCACCTCGAAACGTTAGTCAACATGAGCAATCTGGCGACGACATACTGGGGCCAGGGACAGTGGAAGGAGGCCGAGGAGCTGCAGGTACAGGTAATGGAAGCCCGTAAAGTGCAACTCGGAGCGGACCACCTCGACACGTTGACCTGTATGAGCAACCTAGCGTCGATATATAACAGCCAGGGACGGAGGAAGGAGGCCGAAGAGCTGGCCGCGCAGGTAATGGATGCCCGTAAGGCGAACCTCGGACCGGACCATCCCGACACGTTGAACAGTATGAGCAACCTAGCGGCTATCTGGGAAGGCCAAGGTCGGCTCGATGAAGCTATCGATTTGATGGGGCAGTGTGTCCAGCTTCGGCAGGAAGTACTCGGCTCAAATCATCCTTGCACAGTATCTAGTCTTTCCGTGCTGCATGAATGGGAAGCGCAATATCTTAATGAAACGAGCGTCTTGGAATCGACCGACGCGGAGCCGGAGCCCGCAATACAAGACGAAGAACCGACCGACGCTGAGCCCGCAATACAAGACGAGGAATTGACCGACGGGGCGCCGGAGCCCGCAATACGAGACGAGGAATCGACCAGCAACCTAGCAACCTAGCTATATATAATGATTTAGAGTTACCGTACGTACACAAATCCACGCGGAGCTCAAGAGTACTAGTTGAACCTAATGACTCCATTTCGTCGGGCATCATCGATAGATTGTGCGTCAGACCCGCTAAGAGCCTCTGGCAAGATAAGTTCAAGATCTGCTAATCACAGCGGTGGAGATGACCACATGCGTAGGACAAGTAGGACACTATCCAGCATTTGGACAATGCGCGATCTTGATCAAGGTAACAGTAGAGGTACATAAACATAGGAATACCGAGCACATCAGGTCGGCTTCAAACCAACTATTCTACGACCAAAATCAGAGCTAGCTCAGTCCAAGTCATTCTCGAGACCTCGCTTACTCCTTGACGGTGCGTTGCATGATATTGCAGAGGAATAATTTCAGTGTGGATAGCTATAGTACTTTGATACATCGATATCTAAAAAGCAACGTTGTAGCAGTACTAGTTAGTTGCAATGATGGCGATATGCGTACTTAGTAGGGATCTGTGTCTTTCCAGTCTCGCCAATCCCCATCAGCGCGAATGTGGAAAATTCATCCGTAGATTTGATTTCCAGGAAATACTACTCTGCAGCGGCCGGGCCTCGTCTCGGGGCCACCCACCGAAAGGACTATGGCTAATAAGAAGTACTTTCTAATTTGCTATAATTTTCAATATGTGTTGTTGTGTGGTACTATGCATTGGGACTAGTCTTCAATCTGCCGAGATCCGAAGAAGTAGATTAATCCTTCGTGTTAGTAACGGGGACTGCAGTATTTCCCTGCCACTTTGTTCCTTCCTAGGGCTTTTAGAATGGCGATTTCATACAGTATTGTTTGAAGTAGTAGCAGTAGCAGTAGTTCAGCAGGGAAATTGAGCATCTATCAGAGCTTGGAGCGCTCGCAAACGCGAGGCAGACGTCGAACACAGGGCGACCAAGCCACGGTATGATTTGGTAGATATCTAGATGGCTACGGCAGTTAAACGGAGTGCCTTGCGATTGTCGCTTTAAAGCCGATATACAGACAAACAAAATAACAGAAAGCTAAGCAAACAGATAAATGCTGTGGATATATAATCTTCTTCAAGGTCTTGCGGTAACAGTTTAATAAGCAATGCATGTACCACCCCCGAGCCACACCCCCGCAAAAAGCCAAACTGACGGCTTAAAGATCAACCAAGTTCTCTTCCTGGGGCTTGCCATCCTTTGCCGTGGTATCCCTGGTATCCTTCGTCACAGGCTTCTTGCCCTTCCGATCCGCAGACCGCTGGTAGAACTCGTTGATGACCTTCTCCGGGATACCTGTAGACACAGCCAATCAGTCGTTGTTCTTTAAAAAAAAAAAAATCCAGGGACATGAGGACAGTGCAACTTACGATTCAGCAGCTCCTTAGGGTAGATTCGGAGTAGAGACCACGCGATATCGAGGGACTCAAAGATAGTTCTCGATTCGTACGATCCCTGCGAGATAAAGTTCCGCTCGAACTTCTCCAGGAATTCCAGGGACAGCTTATCCTCTGACGACAAAGCCTCCTCTCCGACGACAGCTTTCATCGAGGCGGCGTCCCTACCAATCGCGTACTTGGCGTAAAGTTGGTTCGATACATCGCCGTGGTCCTTCCTTGTCATTCCCTGTTGTGATTTCGCTTAATATCTGGGGTCCCGCTAAAATGGAACTAGCGTAATAAACGTACCTCACCGATAGCAGACTTCATGAGACGAGACAGCGACGGCAATACGTTGATTGGCGGGTAGATGTTTCGATTGTACAAGCCACGGTCGACGAAAATCTGGCCCTCCGTAATGTATCCCGTGAGATCGGGGATGGGATGGGTGATATCATCGTTAGGCATAGTCAGAATGGGGATCTGAGTGATAGAGCCGTTGCGACCCTCGACACGACCGGCTCGCTCGTAGATTGTAGACAAGTCGGTATACATGTAACCCGGATAACCACGACGACCGGGCACTTCCTCTCGTGCTGCCGAGACCTATAATCGTCGGTGTTAGTATCCGGTGGCCATATAGAACCGATTATTAACAACGAACCTCACGCAAGGCGTCACAGTAAGCAGTCAAGTCCGTCATGATAACAAGCACGTGCTTCTCGAGTTGGTAGGCATAGTACTCGGCGGTTGTCAACGCCAAACGTGGCGTGATGATACGCTCAATAGTCGGGTCGTTCGCCAAGTTCAAGAACAGCGTGACACGCTCCAGCGACCCGTTCTCCTCAAAGTCTCTAGTGAAGAAACGGCTGGTCTCCATGTTGACACCCATAGCGGCGAACACAATGGAAAAGTTGTCCTCATGCCCATCATGCACGCCCTTCGTCGGGGCCTTGACCAAGCCGGCCTGACGACAGATCTGAGCGGCGATTTCGTTGTGTGGCAGACCAGCGGCAGAGAAGATGGGGATCTTCTGTCCTCTAGCAATCGAGTTCATGCCGTCGATGGCAGAAATGCCAGTCGAGATCATTTCCTCCGGGTAAACTCGGGTGTACGGGTTAATCGGAGATCCGTTGATATCCAGATAGTCTTCCGCGAACACCTTGGGACCCCGATCGATTGGCTTGCCTGATCCATCAAAGATACGGCCCAACATGTCCTCAGAGACAGGGATCTTCAGACTCGACCCAGTGAACTCGACCTTGGTCTTCTTCACGTCGATGCCGGTGGTTCCCTCGAAAACTTGGACGATGGCCCTGTTTCCACGGACTTCCAGCACCTGGCCAGCCCGCTTCGTCTGGTCGGGCAGCGTGAGCTCGACGATCTCATTGTAGCGGGGGAACTTGACGTTGTCAAGGATGACGAGGGGCCCGTTAACGCCGGCAACGGTGTTGTAACGTATGCGAGGGTTGACGCTGTAGTTCCTGGTAACGGCAGCGGCGTTGATGGCAAAAGCCTCTTGGGCCGACATTCTCGGATCGCTGGCCATGGTGGAATCTGGTCGAGAGTTGTCGTGGGGGTTCGAGGTCTGGGTCTGGACCTGGATCTATGGTTTCGGAGGTGGTTGGTGCTCTCGTCCGTCCAATTATGTGGCCGCTGCCGTTTTCAAGTGGCCGGGGGGCGGGACACTACGTCAACTTGGGCATCCCAGCCTATCGATAAGTGCAACGCACACAATCCAACAAAGCGCCCTCGACGACCGGCATCGAGGATGACAATTTTGCGCGATAGCTACATGACAAAATGGCCAGCACAAGTGTACTGTGCTTCAAACCGACTTTCGGATATGAAATAAGCCGGGTGCACTGGTAACATCTAACTAGACGACTCCCCCTAAAGCGACTGCTGCCAACCACAGCCCCACCAACCCCGCCATCGAGGCCCGAGGGGTACCAGCTCCAGAGCCCGGCCCCCGGACCTGCTCGTCGACATTATCTCCAAACTCGCCGATGACATTCCCATGCGGATAATACTCTATTACACTAATATCAATATTCCTTCTTCATATTGTGGGCTATTATCCTTCGGATCAGCCAGTAATAGTAGATTTGATACTGACCGCATGCAATAAACCAACCTGGTGCCTGGTCTTTTCCTCCACATTCCTTCCGGGCGCACCCGACCTGTGTCGCATTCCTCCAGACAAGCTGTGTAAAATGACCGGTCTAATATATGGCAGTGCAGCGATATTAGTTTAGAACCGAACGAACCGACACTGTTCTCTTTACTTTAGAGTATATATCTCAATTCAAATTTCTGGAGGATAGACATGGTATATGCTCATCTGTCATGAGTACGCACCTGTGTGCTAAAGTCTGGGTCTCCGTAATTGTACTCGTCCACCTCGTCCTTCCACGCTGTAATAGCCACAGTCACGTTCGGGTACCCGGCTGCTAGGTTCTCGCCATATTCCTGACCCTATAACCATTCGTACTACTATCAGTACAATATAAATGCGTATTATATATCAGGCCAGCATATACTTTTTCTAATGAGTGGACCTAACATGTAGAAAATGCACGCACGAAGAAGAACTTACCGAATGCTGGAAGATGCAATCGTCGACTGCGCGCTCCCCCGCCTCGGCCAGCGTATCGTTCCATTCGACTGCCGTAGCATTGTACCAGTCTCTAAATGCTGCATTACAGTGAACATATTTAGCATTAGCATATATGTGCGCACATATGCGAAGCGCTTATAGCATGCGAGATTATGCGAGGCTCAATCCCAAGAAAATCCGCTAAACTGTTAAAGCTTGCTTGTATACTTGTAGGAAATCTCACAAGTCTCCGCATGCGAAAATTGGATCTAGCATAACCCAGCCTAGATCCGAAGCGCGTTGAGGGAACTTACTATTCGTAACGTTTAGAACCGTGTCGCGAAATACATCATCCGACGTATACGATACATCCGCGTCCCGCGCGAATATCCCTCGTCCACTGGCCAATGTGGCCCCAAAAACCAAAATTGTAGGGATCCACATATTATCGGTGATCCCGAAGTCTGTAAGTTATTGTTTGACGCACGCCAGGAGGTTTCCTATCCCAATGAAGTCGTGCGCAGGTCCTAACAGCTTGAATTTTGCGCTAGAGCCGACTGCAAACGCCGAGTATCGAGACCGCGAAGCTTCCGCAGGTAACTCCGTAGATATCTATGGCATGTATAGTATATACTAGTGTTAAGTTGGTAATAATCCCAATCAACGTCAACCACCGCTGCTTTTGAGCTTCTAGCTAAGTTATAAAGTACGATATTCGAGGCTGCATCGTCTATTTCTACTAGCTACTGTCTTCCGACGATCTTGAATCGATACCACAGCCGGCTATTACGTCGTTTGTCGTCAAACGAGCCCGTGCACCCATGTCACTCACCAAAACTTGGACAGGAACACTTGCACCGCCCGGCTCCTTGGGCCAGGAACGAAAATTCAGAAGGCCCATCTACGCAAAGATTGGCACAAATCATCGTCGATTACGCAAGCGGATAAATTATCATCATCCACGTGAGCGACTATGCGTGCAGATTGCAATATCGAAGTACAACTGATTCGAGCGGCGACGTCAGCTCGTGAAATAGGTACGCAACATACAACGCAGCGACTCTTATACGACAACACTATCTCACCGGTACGGACCGGTACATCGAGCTCATGTCCTCGAATTCATTCTGCTACCTACTCTTACACCCACCAAATGTCCAACGACGTATCAAAGCAATGCAATACTATGCCAACCTGAAGCTTCAACCTAAATGTACCTGAAAAACGACGTCTCCCCTTCCTGCGGCGCCACATACGCTCGCTTTAAAATCGGATCTGCAGCTGAGATCCGGATCCGCTCCGGCGTCGCCGGCGACTCTAACTGCAGCACGTCCTCGACGCCATGGTCCTTTCGCGCAGACTTCAGCGCATCCCTAATCGCGAAGAACACCGAGCTGCCCAGGAACAGCGGTGGTCTATATTATCACAAGAGTCATTAGCACAGAAACACTCGTATGTTTGAAGTATTGGTTGGTACTCACTCGCCGACGCCCCTGCTCCGCTGGATTGTCTGCAGGTTCTTCCACTCCACGTCCTTGAGCATGCTCACGTTGAAAACTTGCGGGATATCCCTAAAGCCGGGGATCTTGTAGTTACCCGGGCCGCGGGTGAACAGCTGCCCGTTCCGCAGCCACAGCGACTCCTCCGTTGTGAACAAGCCCTGTCCCTGCACGAACGCACCCTCAACCTGGCCACTGTAGTAAAAGAATCCAGCCGTTAGCATATATCGAACCGAGCGCGGGAAAGGGCGAATGGTAGGTAAACATACTAGTCAATCGCGGGATTAATCGACCGCCCGACATCCATTTTCAAATCAACCCGGTGCACTGTCCAATCCCCGGTCAAAGTATTGATCTCCACCTCCGCCGCCGCCACCCCCTGCGTGAAGTAGAAGAACATCATCCCCTTGTTCTCGCCCCATGTGTATCCGATCCGCGGGGTCTTGTAGAATCCGTTGGCCGAGAGGTTGACCCGGTCAAAGTACGCCGCGTGCGCCAGGTCCTTCATCGTCGCTTCCGGACCCAACTTCTCCCGGTACGGCTTCAGACGCTCGTTCAACTGTTCGCATGCATTGAACACCGCGTACCCGTTGAGGTCGCTGGACGCCGACGCGGCAGTAGCAGAGGTATTCGCGACCGTGTTCGTCGATGTTTCTGAGATCAGCACGCTCTCCAGCGGCACGTCGAGCGCCTGCGCTGCAACCATGGCCAGCTTGGTGTGCAGGCCTTGTCCCATCTCCGTGCCGCCGTGGGCGACGAGCACGGACCCGTCATGGTAGATATGCACCAGTGCGCCAGCCTGGTTGAGGAACAGCGCGGTGAAACTGATCCCAAACTTCGTCGGGATGAGAGCCAGCCCGCGTTTCTTCCACTTGTGCTCCGCGTTGAATTTATCCACAGCTTCCCGTCTGGCCTCGTAGTCTGATTCCTGCTTGACCTGATCCACCATCATGGGGATATGGTAATCCTCGAGGGGCTGGTTGAAGTGCGTTTCATCGCCTTCGTGGTAATAGTTGGCTTCGCGAAGCTGGTCCACCGACATGCCTAGCGCATCTGCAACTTCAGACATGTACGTCTCCGCAATGAACATACCTTGTGGGCCACCGAAGCCGCGGAACGCCGAGTTCGATACCGTGTTCGTCTTGCAGATCCGTCCCCGGACGTGGACGTTCGGGATGTTGTAGCAGCCGTCGATATGCGACAGCGAGCGTTCGAGGACCGCGCCGCTAAGGTCCTGCGACCATCCGCCGTTGTTGAACACATCGGCGTCCAGAGCAACGATTTTACCATCGTTGTTCACACCGACCTTCCACCTCGCGAGGAATGGGTGGCGTTGACCGCTTGTTACCATGTCTTCATCTCTGTTCAACATGCAGCGGACCGGCCTCTGAGATTTGTGCGCAGCGAGCGCGCAGATAGACGATAGCTGAATACACCGGGTTTCCTTGCCGCCAAAGCCACCTCCTAATCTCTTGACCTTCGCAACGATCCGGTTCGCTGAGACACCAGTGACCTGCGCGGCGTACGCCTGGACTTCCGTCGGATTCTGTGTGGATGAAATGATCTCCATCTCGCCATCCTCCAGCTTAGGGATCGCGACGCACGCCTGCGTCTCGAGGTAGAAGTGCTCCTGCCCACCCATCCTTGCGACACCTTCAACGACACGATCAGCGGATGCAAGCGCCTCCTCAATCTCCATACCACGTTTGATGTATCTGAAGTGCTCGTAGAAGCTCTCTTTCTCAATCGCTTCCTCGAGCGAGTAGATCGCCGGCAGCTCCTCATACTCGACAGCAACTGCTCTCGCGCCAGCGGCAGCCTTCAACGCACTGTCCGCAAGAATCATACCGATAGGCTGGCCAGCAGTGAACACCTTATCGACAGCGAAAAAGATCTCATCGCACACCGGCGCTCCCCACCAGTTGGCTTCCGGGCTCGGAAGATCGTTGTGGTCGATGTACATAACCACACCTGGAAGCTCAAGCGCCGGTGAGGCGTCGACGCTGAGAATCTTCGCGTGTGCCTTTGTTGATAGCACTAGGCATCCGTAGAGCTCATTTTTGCGAGGCGGCAGGTCGTCAGTATACTGCGCCTCACCAACCGTCTGTCTCATAGCAGCAACATGCGGAACGCCCTTGCCCAGGACCCTTTGCTCGTAGGCGACGGTGCTATCTTGGTCACGCCAGCCAGACGAGATCTTGCGTGTGATATCCTCGATAGCATCGTTGTCGACTTCCGTCGTACCAACTTCGAGCTTCGTGAGCGACTCCTGCCAAAACTTGTAGAAGAACCCGAACGCCAGCGCGCGTCGATATGTCGCCATACCGCCAGGCACGCCAAACCTGAGGTCGAAGTCTTGTTCCAAGGAGCTCATCGCTCCCTCTAAGACTTCCGGATCACCCCATGTTTTGCCCTGTAAGTACTCCATCGTCTTCTTTGCAGCGACAGTAACTGAGGCCATGCCGCCATATACCAGGCTGACTTCATCGACGATATTCTCCTCGCCAACCTTGACTCTCATAGCGGCGTTGACGATCGCGATATCGTCATCCTTCCGCTTCGCCTGCTTGAAAGCCTGGAAGATCTCGCCGGTTTCGCCGCTGAGCGGTATTCTGAGACCCGCGATGATTGCGTTAGGAGGTAGCGCAGTCGTCCGGTATCCCTTGAAAAACTGCGTCATCGGGATTTCGATCTCCCCATCCTCCAGCGTCATGGCGATCAATGTCGTATTACTAGCCACAAAACATGGGTTCAAATCCGAAATCGGCGACGCCGTCGCAAGATTTCCTGCCGGTGTGCCGACGTTCCTGATCTGCCGACCCGCGAAATAGTGTAGCTGCTTCAACATAGCAGCGAATGGTTGTGCTTTAGTCGCGCCGTAGTGGTCTCCCGCCAGCTTGCATACCATCTCCAGGTCCGTCAGCGTGATGTTCGCGCCGATGTAAACATGGTCCTCCTCGAACTTGTATTGTCGTAGTTCTTGAATATCTCCAACGAAAACGGAAGCACTATACTGCATCGCTTTGAATTTGATTTCGATCTGTGTCTCGGTGCTGCCGCCAATAATTTTCGCGGACGGATATGCGTTTTTGATCTCGAGCAACTGCTGTATCGTGACGGGTCTATACCACCGCTTCCTCTTGTTACCGAATGCAAGCGGCTTGAACGCAAATTTCGTCAGCGCGGGCGGAAAGATGAGCTCCTGGTCCGGTCTAAGTTCTTTGAAGCCCGGTGGCGCGAACTTCTTTACGGGTTCGTCCTCGTTGATGCTAGCTTTGTTCATACAGCAGCCGGCGGGACGCTCGCCGTCGCCATTCTGCATGCAGCATCCGCCGCCGCCGTTGGTAGTAGATTTCGCACAATTGTCCACGCTGAAAGTCTGCGCGGCGTCTAGGATCGGTCTGTAGCCAGTGCATCTACACAGGTTGCCGTCGAATGCCTCCTCGACGTCATGCTTCGACGGTTCTGGGTTGTTCCTCAGCAATGCGTAGAGACTCTACGAACTTATCAGCACTGATCTGTAATGAAATACGAGATGCAATCCGGTCAGCTCATACCATGACAATTCCTGGCGTGCAGAAGCCGCACTGCGAGCCATGCCACTTTGCTATCCGCTCCTGGACCGGATGTGGGTTCTTCGAGTTGCCGATTCCCTCGACGGTGATAACGTGCTTGCCGTCCACGCTGACGACCGGCGCAAGGCAGGCGTTCACGGAGGCATGGTAGATCTTCTTCGTTGTGGGATTGTATTGGGATACGACCTATTGGCATCATGGCAGCCCGTCAGCTCGCGATCTCCCATCCATGGACACATCGATCTTTGTACGTACAACTGTGCAGGCGCCGCACCCGCCCTCGGCGCATCCGAGCTTCGTGCCCGTCAGTCCAATGCCTCGCAGGTATTCAAGCAGCGTGATTTCCGGATCCACGGACTCCAAGGTGACTTTAGTCCCATTGAGGTAGAAAACAATGGTGTCGTCGTACGAGCTCGTAAGCTCTGCCAGTGAAGCCTTTCGCTCTTCGGGAGCGGCGCCTTCGGGCTCGATCAGGCCAGGCGCCATGGTAACTTTTCGGAGGTCGACTCGGTCGAGAGGTCTAGATTGATGTAGACTGGAAGGGTCCCTCCCCGGATATCCCAATTGAGGTTACCTACAAGACGATGCCTGCTGACTGGTGCTGACCAACTGCGTTGTTGGGCGCTGAAACGCAACAATCAAAATCGCGACCGGTGGTCAACTAAAAAGGTAAATTACTGTATCAACGATGACACTTCAAGCTTGAGGACGGCGACGCATCGAACAGAAATAAAAGGTAAGAGAGCCTGGCAAGATTTCAATCGCTCAGAGTCTGTGGAGAACGAACAAAGATCAAGCAAGCACTAACGCAATTGCGCTCAGTCTCGTCCATGCACACCTTATCGATCGGGAAGGCAGGCAAAAGCGGACCTGGAGACGCCCGATGCATCCATTCGCTGATAGCAAACTCCGCGCCCACGATTGGCTGCACTGCGACGGCCTGTTTTTAGCTGCTACGTAGTACATGTACATGTACGTCGACGGAGGTCCTAAGCTCCTGAGCTACCCTGCATTGGCTCGAGGGTGCTCCAGCCGAGAAGCGGCAGTTGGAATGGAAAGACAAAGGCCGGCACCCGGCGAGTTTCCTGGGCGTCCAGGGGCCCCCAACTTGGTTTGATCGGACGGAGCCGACAGCCTTCTCCCGCGTGGGATCCGAGTTACATGCATCTTGCAGGATCGATCGATCGAAGCTTTGTACCCCAGGACGTTCGAGTGACCGATTCTTGTGACGGGTATCTCAGGACTTATCGCTGTGGAATGTTCTCTAAAACGCATCCACCAGGTTGGTTCCAGCTGCTTCACCGCAGGTCCCCTGTGAGAATGTCTCCTGGCTAACGGGTACCTTAAGAACCTCTGCGTAGGATGACTGGTTCCTTGGAGTCCCGTATCAAGGGTGCCATCTTTGGCGTCGCCGTGGCGGACGCCCTTGGTGGGCCGTACGTGTACCGCTCGTTATTGTGTCAAGCTGCAGCTGCCACAGCTAGGACACGAGATCCAATACGATAGAGCATGCCCCACTGACCGGGCCCCGGTCCTCTTGGGACCGTGTATACATTCAGGGTCGAGTTCCACCGCCGGGGAACATTCGCCAGAGTCACCGACTATCAGAACAACCGGAACATCAATCTGCCACCTGGGTACGTCACGCCACATGGCGATAGACTCCACTGCACTGTCGCCTTCGCAAACTGAGGTTGATACTCGAAATGAAGCACGTACACGCACACGCCATGCATTGATCTCAACGAGTATCCTAGCCTTGAAGCCAGGCGCTGTATCACGTAGAGGCAAGGCATCAGGCTATGACGTTGACGTGAGGGCATTATGTATAGCCAGTGGCAAGTTTGCGCTGCTGCGTTGTGATGGCGCTTTTATATTGCGTTATTTGATGTTTGTCCCGTTTGTCTTTTGGTCCCGTTTGTGCGCCGTTGCACGAGCAAACAGGACAAACATCACAAACAACACAAAGGTCGAATTCAACACACAACACGCCAGACCGCTAGTATCCTGCTTCAAGATGCACCTGCTGATAAGACCTACTACTACTACTATAGCGCGTGGACCGTCGACACCTCTATGACCCTTTGCCTCGCCCAATCTCTTATCACCAGCCGTACTTTCGACCCGGTCTCCCAGTTGCAGAACTACAACGCCTGGCTCTCCAACGGCTACCTCTCCCCTTTCAGCCGCCGCTTCGAGATTGGCACTCTCACCCGCCGCACCCTCAACTTCTGGTCGCGCCACATCCCACCGAAGCCCCAAAGCGATGCTGATACCAATACCCCCACTATAACCCCCGAAGAGCTGGGCTCTCTCCAGACCGAGTTAAGCCAATCCTACGCCCGCTCGAAATTCTGCGGCAATGGCTCCCTCATGCGCACCGTTCCCATCGCGCTATTCTATTATTCTTCCCCGCGAGAAGTAATCGCCGCCCACGCTCACGCAGCTAGCCAGCTAACCCATCCATATTCGACAAACGGTGAAGCATGCGCTATCTACTGCATTCTCGTCGCCGCTATCCTCTCACACGCGGCTTCCACTAACTCCCCTGCCGATGCACAAATCAGCAAGTCCGCACTCTTCGACATCCTCAAATCCTTCAATTTCACAGACCCGACGCTCCGCTCGCGGTTTGAAGTCTACGCGGCTGTCGAAGACTTTGCTGCCCGCGACGAGAAGCTTATCTCCAGCTCTAGATACGTCATAAACTCGCTAGAAGCTGCACTTTGGGCGTTCTTCTCCACAAACAACTGGGAGGAAGGGTGTCTAGCTGTTGTAAACCTGGGTATGTTGATTCCCAAGACTCTATAATCTATTTGGTGGCCTCCACATTAGGCGGCGTGGCATAATATCTTTCCATCCATTCAATATAACGCTTACTTTATTGACATCTATCTAATGTACAGGCGACGACGCGGATACCGTCGGTGTGATATACGGCGGTCTAGCCGGTGCATATTACGGCCTGGAGAGCATTCCGACGCGCTGGCGCGAAAACTTGATCAAGAAAGAACTCGTCGCAAAGATCGCAGACGATTTATACCAGGTGACGGTGGAGCGTACACAGCAAGCTTCATCGGACGAGTCAGCTAGCCAGTGACACGCACATCCATACGTGTCTGATCTCACACGTCAAAATCTACCTTGTTCATCGTACATTTATAGATATTATATCTAGCCTCAATGACAGATGTATATTAGTAATACGCACCAGTACCCATGCATGTAAGTTATATATCAAGTACAGAGTCTCGGAAGCAGTAGCCGGCCGACCCCGATATTTGTCTCGCGGACCAGAGGCCCCATATTGAGATTGCATACAAAAGAGGGAGAAAGAAGCCTAAGAGATTATATTGCAAAAAAGTAACCATCAAACTGTCCGCCAGCCGCCCAGGATATCAATCAACCGTTCATTCCAATACGTAGTCGGTTTGCTAGTATAGATCTTTTTACATCCCCGCAAAAACAACCAAGGTGCGTCGACAGAAAAGTTTAGACCAAGCAAAATTTAAAAGAAGACGACGTCGTGGAAAAGGAACAAGGAAAGGGAAGAAGAAAAAGTATTAAAAGAGCGGGAGACAACATAGTACTATGTAGTATCGGATATACCGATTCGGAGAGGGCATGATAAAAGATACGAACAATAGGACGAGTTGCATGGCAGTGGGGAACGCAGGAAGGATGCAAGGACGAGCAGGGCAGAGATAATTGAGCAAGCTAGAGGTCCAGGAGGCCACTGATTCCTCCACGGGTGCAAACGCCAATCAAAAACCTATCTCCAATTGATATCTCCCAGGCTGTATGTACCATACGCATACACCAATCCCCGCCTCACCTCTTTCGTCCCAACGTGTCACCTCGCAGCATTACATCTATTCATCCACCTCCTTCCCATCATCCGTCCGCCACTACCGTCGCTGTCATTACTCCTCAGCATCGGCTCCATCCTCGCGGTAATAGAATCTCTCTAAGAAGCTCTTCGCAGCCTCGAAATCGCTCTTCAACGTTGGCATGAGCTTTCTGATTTTCTCCAACGCCTTGTCTTCCGAGATGTCGTCGTTCCCTGTCTCGTCCTTCAACGCGCCCAAGTGCTGGATCTTTTCACAGCAGTCGCGCACCTTGGATATCCCCAATGTTGCCGAGGAGCCCTTCAAAAAATGGCCGAGCGCCGAAAGCTGCCCTAAATCACGTTCCATTCTATAGTTTCCACGCAGATGCATGTCCATTTACGCATCCACCACATACGTCAGCCAGGGCGTTTGAATCCAGAGCGAATGAGCAGGGAAAGATGAAGAAGAACATATTGAAAATGGATGTAAAAGAATGACTTTTATTCTGAGCGCTATGGGGTAGAATGCCGTCACGTACACCTTCTGGTCCATGTCCTCGAATGTCGTTTGAGCCTGTTCGAAGAACCCCAATACCAAGGCGTGGCTGAACTCGCGTGTATCGTCATCGTCATCCATCTCCAATATTTGCTCGAACGTTTCGAGTTCGACGTAATCCCTGGCATCTGGCGGGAGGTCAAAGGACCCAGTTTCCTGCACATATACAAAGCTGCCAGTTAGAACTAGGACAAAGAGGACGCCTTGGAGCGCCGGTATATTGAGTTGCGTCCGCTCCTTACATCGTCTGACATCTTTGCGACAGCTGGGGGCTAAAGATGATCGATGGCGGGAAGGCGGAAAAGGTGGTGGCGGTGATGGAAGTGCGTCCGTATCGAGAGTGGCGAGAATATGAGGAGTGGTCCGGTAGGAAAGCGGAGAGAGGGCCTACGGAATAGTCGACCTACGAGGAGAGGCGACCTGGAGGGAGAGGGCCGGAAGAGAGTGTCAGCAGCGGTTCCTTGAACGTGGTGGTGGTGATTGTGGTGAAAGCCAGATTATAATAAGAAGGATGGCAGCGTGGAGGGGTCGTCGGGCCTGCAAATCGCTGCGCGGGATATGATGACATTGCCCGAACATCACATCACCCAATCGAGCGGCCGAACCCGCGAGAAAGAGCGAAAGAGCAGTCCATTTGATTGACCGAGCCGTCGAGAGAATCAAGGGACGGCGAGAGGGGGGCCATGTGGGCGGAGCGAGGGTGGAGAGCGTGAGCGATGGCTGGTGACCGACTTACGAGGTTCCGACAGCGATAGGTACCGTGCAGCTAGTTGGAGTGACTCGCTGGTGG
Organism: Drechslerella dactyloides; assembly: GCA_020064725.1. Lineage (NCBI taxonomy): Eukaryota > Fungi > Ascomycota > Orbiliomycetes > Orbiliales > Orbiliaceae > Drechslerella > Drechslerella dactyloides. The sequence continues at coordinate 491,342 of JAGTWJ010000008.1, read as the reverse complement.
ACGCCAGCGAGTGGAAGCGGTATGACTGCCGGTAGCCGGCACGGATGGTCGGCGTCAGACTATACGGATCGAGTAGGGACTCGAGGGGAGGAGGGATGGAGAGATCGAGATGGTCGGAGTCGAGAGAGGTTGAGATGGTGGTGGTGGTGTGCCCCTCCAGAACAAGTTCGAAGTGCGAGGCGGACAGCGGCACCAGCACCACAAGCACCACAAGCACCAAGCACCACAAGCACCGGCACCAAAGACCAGCACCAACCGACAGCAGCACAGCAGGCACAGACACTCGGGCTTAGCTCTACTTGCTAGCTGGTCCTTTAGTTCGACTAATATTATAGCCCCGTTAGCTATGGCCAAATGGATCAAAAACGCCCGAGAATCACAGCAGGGCCCCCGCCGCCGGGCTGATGACGTCTTAGAAGGTGGGTCGCAGGGGACGATGGATGGATGGCTGTTCCTCGCACTTACCGGCGTGCAAACTGCTGGCTGACTTTTCCGTGCGTCTCGAGTATTCACAGGCAATCGGCCGGGGTGGTCAGGTCCTTTAAGGGCTGTCGACAGACGTTGAGCACAACGGTCAGTTGTCCAGCCGGGCGGGCGGGGTCCGATATAATATAATGTAGTAACGGTATTACTAACGGTGTCTCTATAGCCGCCGCCTTTACACCCGTTTCAACAATGATCGCTGGCAGCCAGGAGAGCTCGAGCCCAGGAGGCCGCTCGACTCAAAGGAAAGGACGCCGAGCACGAGCGAATGCGGAAGAATCGTCACAGAAAAGTTGGCAGACGGCCCTGGTCCTGTCTGTCCACTTTATGCACGCTGCATATGCATGCACACGAACGGCAGGCAGCCTCTTCGAACTCTTTCCCAGCGTGCGTTTCTCTCATCCACTGCGGCCAGCTAATGGGCGTGGAGCTGGGGCGGAGGAGGGATTCGTCAAAGTGGGGCCGATCTGACTGGGAAGAGGAGAAACGAATGCCACCGTCCAGCATGCAGCGCTGGCCGAACGCGCGAGCAAGTCCGAGCTAAACCAAGTGCTTCGAAAGATGTGATATCGAAGCGGGGCGCTAGAACGAACGGGCGATGAGGAGAAACGAAATGTTCCATCCAAGACAGCAGCCTGCAGGTGCAGCTCTATGACTTATATGCACATTCTGCCATTTCATACGTGTGTAATGGGTACTTTCCATGTACCACGTTACGCCATCGTCCCAACATCCATCCGCCAGAGCGACAGTCCAACAGTGGTGGCCGCCATCCGGATCCCCACCGCTCGTCACCAAACTTTACCCGCGAACCGATTTTCCTCCCTGCTGGAAGAATTCTAGAACCGCACACGCCTCTCTCTCGAAACTTTATCTGCCCGTGTCTTCCTCGAACCACGGCCTCCCTGGAAACAGTTTAGCCGGCGGCGTCGTGACCCGGCCGTCGATCGGACCAGGCTTGCATGGGGTCTACGCAAAGGGCAAATATCATAATTCGCAACGGCACTACTTAGTAATTAAAGGGTCCGCTGCTGGTTAGCGCTGGCTGCTCGCCCACGATCTAGATCTAGTTTCTGGTTATTATCACCCCACTTCTGGAACATCCGGCAGTAAAAGGGTCTGTATAGCTCCCTCTATCGCATTATTATAATTGATATCACAGGGACAGCGACGAATTGTAATAATGCCGAAAGAAAGAAAAAATCGCATCCGAGTCAGCGGTGGCCACGGCCATGGAACGCTGCTTGCCTGCCTGCATGAACTGCGCTGCGATAATAATACGCAGCCCTCCGCCGAATCACACTCACTCCGCCGGGAACTTCCGGCTCGTCGCCCGTTTTTTCTTACAGGTGCCATGTCATCGCAGCTTTATCCATGGGTAGTAGTCGTATTCTTAAAAGAGCTGGAATACAAATGCGAGTGGGGTCGCGAGAGAGTCTCTCGCGGTCTGGGCCCCAGCCGTCCCGCGTGCAGCGGCGCCTTGACGTCAGCCAAGCCGTTCCGCACCCAATCATGACAGAACTTCGACAGGACTGCAAATTGCTCGGTCGTCCGAAGGTGAGGTATCCCGACGGCAAGCTGTCAACTGTTTCGCGCCGGTCAGCGTTGCCGAGACGCATGGCCTGCGTGTAGTCGGTTTGCTGTCTGCTGTCTGTTCTGTTGCACAACATCATGGTCAAACAGGGAAGTCAGCCAGCTAGAGCTGGCCGAGTGCAGTGATTGGGTAGCGGAACGCGAGCCAACTGCATGAGCTCTGCACTGCATTGACACTCCCCAACAGTAAGAGTACCGTATCATACAAGCATATCCTTGCATAGTATCAAGCACGACGCTCAGGCCTGATCGCCCCCGTTCGCGCGGTTTTGGGCAATCGATGTGGCGGGAGCTTGCCCCTGCCGCACGGCCGAAATATCACTTGATCCATCCATCCCGCTCGGCCAGCTACGAACTATTCGTTTATCAATTGGCTCAACCGGATGAACATCTCGCCCGGCTACTGCTCAAACCTTATTGGAAACGCTGTGATCCTGGCGAGTCAATTAATATCTGTCAGCCGTCGTGACGAGCCGGCCGAAGCAAGATTTGCCGCAATTATATTAATATTGGTCATTGACTTATATATATATTTACAGCCGAACCACACCAGCAATTACAAACGGTACATCTCCTCGGAGTGCCCGACTATCAGGCTGCATATATATGCGAGTCTATTTCATTGTATGGTCTAATAGACTTCTTAATTCGTGTAGAATCCGCGCATGATACGGCCGTGTGTCATATGAACTGTCTGCATGTATACCACACTCCTTCATTACGATAATATTGGTCTCGGCAATAATATCAGCATCTATGGAACTTTCTTTTCCTCTATCTACTCATATTAAGAAAGCAGAGATATATTATATACGCATATGCACCCCCCCCCCCCCCATCTCACAAAATCTATTACATGAAAGGAAATTTTATAACCCGATGTGAGTATGCATATCTGCGTCTTTGTAGCTATGGATGTACGTATGCATGGTCAGGATTGATCCCACCAACAAGGTCAAGTAAATACACGAAGCAGTCTAATTATCCAATGTATACGGGGTGTATGTACCACATCGATCAAGTATAGTCAGGCAAATCTAATCGATCAGGAGGTCACCTTGTGGATCGCCTCAGCAAGATACTCCACGTTCCCGGACGTCATCCCTGCAACGGACATCCGCCCGTCGCGCGTGCCATACACTGAATACTCTTTCGCCAGCCGGTCAACCTGTTCCGGGGTCAAGCCCGTGTACGTAAACATACCAATCTGTCACCCGTCAATCAGTTAAATTAGCACGCTGCGCATATATGCCTGTGACAAACTTAGGGTGTTGAACCACCCGGTCAGGAGATTGCTGTCACTCACCTGCGAGGTAATGTGCGACCAGTCCTTCTGCGAACCCAGCTTCTCCAGCGCGCCCTTGAGCGACTTGCGCATCACGATGATTCGGTCCGCCATACCCTTGACCTCACCGAGCCACTGCTGGTTCAGCGACGGGTCGTTGAGGATCTGGCTCGCAATGCGGGCGCCGTTGATCGGCGGGTTGCTGTACATCGGCCGTATCAAGATCTTCAGCTGCGAGTCCACCGCCTTCTTCTCCTCCGGCGAGCCGCACACCAGCGAGAACGCACCAACGCGCTCGCCGTACAGTCCCATGTTCTTCGCGAACGACTGGCACAGCGCCACGTTGTGGCCCTCCTCGACAAAGTGTCGCACGGCGAACGCATCGCCGTTTGTGTCACCGGATGCGAAACCCTGGTAGGCCATGTCGAAGAAGGCAAAGTGGCCCTTCGACTTGACCACGCTGGAGATCTCCTTCCACTGCTCCGGCGTCGGGTCGATGCCCGTTGGGTTGTGCGCGCATGCGTGCAGCAGGATGATCGATCCGTTCGGCGCCGCCTTGATGTCCTCGAGCATGCCGGAGGCGTCCAGCGCGATCTTGTTCTTGTCGTAGTAGCGGTACTGCTTGACCGTCAGGCCGGAGTCGGTGAAAACGGCCTTGTGGTTGGCCCAGGATGGCGTGGGAATGTAGATTGTCTTTTCGCCGGGGTAGAAGCGGGAGAGGAAGTCACCGCCGATGCGCAGGGCACCCGTGCCGGATATCGACTGGGTGATCGAGACGCGGTTTTCCTTGAGCGGCGCGCTGGACTCGCCGTATGCAAGGACCGCGGCGGCCTTGACGAAGGCGGGAATGCCGGTGATGCCAGCGTATTCCTTGTCCGAACCGGCCTCGAAGATCTTCTTCTCAGCCGCGCGGACGGACGGGAGGACGTATGGCTTGCCATGATCATCGCGGTATGCACCGACGCCTGGCCAGGATTACATTAGCAGTGTGTAAGAATTTTCTTTCTGATATTGGGAGCCATTGCTTACCGACGTTGACCTTGTGCGGGTTCGTGTCGGCCTTGAAAGCCTCGGTGATACCTGTCAGACAGTCAGTATGCTTTTCCGATCATTTAGTGCACGTATATCCAGACGACCGGACGGTATATAGGGCGATACAACATACCTAGAATCGCCTATATCGAACCGACGTAAATGTCAGTCTCGGCCCTACGACCACCACTATATGGCCAACTAGTCACAAAAGAGAAAAGCTTACATCCTAGACATATCGTTTTACATATTAGCCATCTATCCGATAACTTTCAGCAGAAAATCATTTATTCGAGGAGCACTTACTGGGGGGCCCTCCGGAACACTAGCCCAAGCGGACACGGCCCGAACGGCGCCGACGCGAGAGGAGAAGACACCTCTGCGGGCCGAGACACGCACGCCGCTAAGCGCCGAGCGAGTGACAGCAGCCTGCATGATTCGAGTGCAATGGACGGAGAAAGAACGAAAGGAGGGTATATAGAGCTGAAGCTATGCCGGCTTGCAACCTGCGGTGGGGTGAAGAAGCAGTGAAGCTAGAAGAAACAAGCGAAACCACCGCCAAATAAAGCAAGGTCAGCGAGCCCTACCCGCAGCCGCTGACTCATCCACATGCGCCAGTTGCCGACTTCACCTCAAACCCTCTCACGATACCTATATCTGGTCTTTGACGGCACAGTTGACAGATATCGCCATGATCCGTCTTGACTTCCCGCCCGCCTTCCTGCTCGCGATCGTTGTCACCGCCCTCGCCAGCGGTCTTGGCGGCTACTACATCGGCGCAGCATCGCCCCGGATCCGCGATCTCCCCGCGGCTGCCCCTCCGGGTTCCTCCTCGTCAAAGTCCGCCTCTTCGCCCTTGAAAGACTCCTTTGAGAACATCAGCGCAGGCGATGCAGAAGACAATGATGACGATGACGACGATAGCGATGACAACGGCGCCCTAGTGCAGTTGGACTACAGTCATTTTGGCGCCAGCGCCCTCACCGAAGAATGCAAGATGGTACGTAAAGGACAAGCTTCCTCAATATATATATCTATACACACGTATACCTCTCTCGCGAACACCTGCGCTAACTCTATGGCACCGGTATTTTATTAGGTCCTCTGCGTCCGCACAGACCTCGGCATGACGAAGGGCAAAATCGCCGCCCAATGCGGCCATGCTGTCCTGGCCTGCTACAAGACCGTCTCTCGTCACGCCCCGCTCCTTCTCAAGCGCTGGGAGTACATTGGCCAGGCAAAAATCGCACTGAAGGTCGACTCTGAGGAGGAGCTGCTGACTCTGCAAGCGCAGGCCGTGAGCGTCGGTTTGGTGGCGCGCGTCATCCACGACGCCGGACGGACACAAATCGCAGCGGGGTCCGCAACGGTACTGGGTATCGGCCCCGGGCCGAAGAGCATCATAAACCAGATTACCGGTCATCTCAAGCTGTTATAACAAATGTGATGCCAATCTTTTATATTTTGCAGAATCATGCACGGCGGGAGGCGATTACACCGCAGCAGGTAATGTTAGACAATGTTGTACGATAGTAGATTTATACCACAATGCATCAGCGAGAAGTAAGCATCCAAGAATATCACAGGAGAGCATATATATGTATAATCACAAAGACCCTACAAACTCCAGTCTCCCAGTTACCAAAAACACTGAGCTACCTGTTCTCTAAGTACATTCACTACATCAACCGGACACCAGCCGTCCGCGACTTCTTCGCCGTATCGGCAATGGTCACCAATCCCTCAGGGTTCAAGCTGCTCGCCGCCATGCGCTTCTTCTCATCCTCCATTTGCTTCAGCTTCTTCTCGGTCTTCTGCTTCCCAGACCACTTTCCGTGGAACTGATGCGAGAGATATTTGAATGCCTCCTTCTGGTTCATCGCCCGCCCGTATTCATCCTTGTATTCAATCTTCACGTCCGGCTTGTAGTCCTTGAACCGTGCAGCGGCCTCGCGCGCCTCTTGCGTGTCGCGGACCTTATTCTCGTACCGTGCGTATTCTTCCTTCTCGCGCGCGCTCATTTTTTCAAACTTGCCGCTCTTGCGGTCGCGCTCTCGCGCCGCGCGGGCCTTCCGATCCGCTTCCAATTGTGCAACACGCTGTCGGGCCAGGAAAGCTTCTTTGTCCATCATCTTGAAGTGTGCTTCCGGGTCAGCCGCGGAATCGACGAGCTGTCGCTGCCGCAGCATGCTCAGCATCGCGCCGACGCCGACGCCGATGGTGGTTTCCTCTTCTAATCCTGTAGATGTGATTTCAGGGGCCTCGGCCTTGACCTGCGGCTTGCTCTCGGGAGACATGCTTCTGCCAAAGTCGGTGCTACCCATGGCTACGTCGCCGTCTGCATCTGGCGAGCTAGGCTCAGATTTGACTTCCGCTGCCGCTGGTTTCGAGGCTGCCCGCGACCGACGATCGGTGAAAAGAGGAGCCTGAAGGCTGCCGACAAATTCCGTTGTATCGTCAACTATCAAACCTGGCGCCTGGATGTCGTCATCCTTCATCTCATCGGCTGCTTCCTCCTTGAGCTTCTTCGCCAGCTCCTCGGGCTTAAGCGTACGCTGTTTCTTCAGCGCCGCCCGCCGTTGGATGGTCAACGCTGCCGACAGGTCCTCATCGTCGACGAAGGACTCTTCAAAGACTTTCTTTGGCTTGCTTTCCGGCGCTGAATCTACATTCATCGCACTACCAGCAGAGGCAGCAGCAGCGGTTTCACCAACCGGTGCATCTTTGGGCAGGAATATATCATCATCCTCTTCAGCAACGCGTCTTTGAGTGCGGACTTTCTTCTTTTTTGGCTTCTTTACCTTGATGGTTGACGGATCAATGTAATCCGACTGCTGGTCCGCAGTGGGCTGGAGGATGTCCAGGCTGATGGGTATCTTTTTCAGCTTTGCGGAAATCTGCTGTTGTCGCTGAATGTCCTTGGACGGCAAGGCGGCCGTCGACCCGCCTTCGTCGAGGACAAAAAACTTGCGCTTCTTCTTTGGATCAATATCGTCATCGTACTTTGAGAGCACGTTGTCCTCGCCGTCAATGTCGTCGTCGTCACCGTAGGGGTTGTAGTCGGGCTTGCGCTTCTTTGAATCCAGCCGTTCTTTAAGCTTTTGACGTTCGACCAAACCCGCATTTTCGAGCTCGTCTCCTATATATTCGTTAGCACAATCTACATTTGCGCAGGTATCGCCAGTGATGAGCCTACCCGAATTGTCCTCCGCGAGGACCTCGGAGTCCTTCAGCGTAAGAACCGCCCCATCGATGGCGTCGCCAAATTCATCGACATCGTGCCCGACCTTGAGGCCCGCCAAGTCCTCAGCAGTGTAATCCTTCCTCAGTCTCGCTTCCTCCTCTTCCCGCTCGCGAAGGTCCTTCTCGATCTGTGCCGCAACCTTCTTCTGCCGCTTCTTGGACTGCTTGATCCACGCGAGCGCACCCTCGTCGTCGCTTTCGTCTGCAAGACCCTTGCCTTCTAGCTTCTTCTCTCGCTGGGCCTTGTCCTGCTCCTTGCGGATCTTGTCTTTGAGTTCCTGGCGCCTCTTCTTCCGCTCTTCGTCCTCCTGGTGCTTCTTCCAGTTGTCGGCTGCACGGCGTTCCTGCGCGTCAAAGCTGTTGTCGTCGGCGGCAGGAGGCGCTGAGGAGTCTGTTTTTAGGGGTTTAAGGCCTAGCGCGGCTCTGATTCTGTTGGTTTCTTCGATCGAGATGCCATCGCCGTCGTCCGCCTTCGGTGGCTTCTCTGATGGTGGCGGTGGTGGTGGCGCGGAATCGACGCGGAGGGGTTTCAAGCCGAGAGATGCGCGGATGCGGTTCGTCTCCTCGATGGAGATCTCCTCGACATTATCGCCAGCCATGTCGAGAGCGGGTCGGTGGTGGAGGTTGAAGCGGCGATGTCTGATTGATGATGGCGAGGTAGAAGGAGGAAGCGTCGTGATGAGTCGGGCAGGTTGGCCAAGTCCTCAGCGCGCAGTCTTGGCGCGCGCAACACACGGCCCCAACAACCGCGATTGCGAGTCGGCCTTAATCTGGACTTCGAACTTCCACGGCGACAACTATCACGATGATTCCCCTCTTCCCCGAGGAGATACTGCACAAGAACCCGCAATTCAAGGTCGTCTTCCAGGACCTTACCACCAACAAACTCAATCACGATGCGTCTACAAAGCTGTCCAACGAAGGCATCAAGGAGAGCCAGGACGTCGATAAGGTGCGCTCGCCGCGTCTTATACCCATCCGCATAGCCCATGCTAATCGGCATCAATTGATATATGTTAGAGACTCACAGCTCTCCGCGAGGACCTGGTGAAGAGCAAGATTATTCGCCAGAGGCTTATTCACACACTAGACGAGCTTCCCGCCGACGTACGTTCGCGACTATGCACTTCACGAGTACCGAACTAAGCATTGGGGGCTGACATTGATACGTATACTCACTACAGCTCAAGGAAGTCGTGGACTTGTATCTCTTGACGCAGGATTCCGGTGCCGTCCTTAGGAAGGATGACGAAGCCTTCTTTCTCGTATGAATATCCTATACTTGTCCATACATTTTCGGTTTCATCGACACTGACATATCGCATCCACGTAGGAAGGCCTCCCGCTACTCTGCAAGTCGTTGAACAAGATCCTCCTTGAAGACGCCACAGAGCTCGCCAACATGTGCGACGAAGGTATCTACACTAATCCACCTATCCATCCATCTAATCAAACCCTCCCGCTGACCAATCCGCAATATAGATGCAACTCCCCTCACCCTCCCCTCCGCCATTGCGGACCGCCAATCCTCCCTGCACACCCACCGCGAAACCCTCCACTCCCTCCGCTCACGGTCTCTCCACCGCTCCACCGCCCTCGCAGACCTCCACCGCCGCCTCCTCAGCACCACCATCCAGCTCATCGAGCGCCAAAAGCACGGCATCCCCTCGCGCGCCGCAAAAGCGCAAGCCCGCCACCTCGCCCTCGTCGCCGACTCGCTCGACGGGAAACTGCGCATAATGCACCTGGAGTCCCTCGAGCGTACCTACGACCCGGATACAGTAGCCGCGCTCGCGTTCTATAAAGAGCACCTGGAAGATGCGAAGACACGGCTGCGTAGACGGGGTGCAAGGGTGCAGGGCGAGTTGGCGGAGTACGAGGGTTTCGGGGAGCAGATGAAGCGGGATGTAGAGCGCTATGCCGCGTTGCTAGAAGAGATAGATCGAGCAAAAGCAGATATCAGGCGGTTAGGTGGTGATGCTTGACGCCTGATCGGTTGGGTAGATGACCGAAATATTCGACTATAGCAGGAGACCACGCATGCGCATTCAGCGCCAAGAGGGGGGCATACATATAATGTAGTACGAAGTGTGTATGGACTTAGCAATAATGTAGGAATGCAAGATCACGAAGAATTTACATATGCAGTGTTGACTTTGATATGAATTTCATTTGAACTCATATAGATAATCCGCGTTAAACTCCACTTTTGGAAAGTCGTCAGAAACGACGGAATATGGACGTATACTAGTACGTCTGCAGTCGCACCGCCGCCAGCCAGCCCACACCCCGCCAGCGTACAGATCCAATCGATCCAATCGACCGATTGCTGGAAAAAAACTCAAGACAAGTGACCCAAAGATACCCAAACAGAATCGACTCAGAGATACCCCAGCCCAACAATGAAAACATCCAGCACCCATCGAAGCGTAGATAATACAAAGGAAATTAAAAAAGAAATGAAAAGAAAAAGGGAAGAAAGAAAAAGAAAAACAGCACCGTAGGTATCATCAGCTAGTATACATTTGGGTTTGTTATGTATAGGACATACTCTGGTCCTCGTGCCCAGGGTACATCAACTGTTGTCGTCAAAATAAAAATATACTGTTCCACCCACCCTGAAAGAGGTAAGAAAATAGAAGGAATCAGGCAGATGATAAATAGAAATCAGGTAGGTAAATGGCAGAAATCGAAAAGAAAGCCGAGATGCCAGGAGATGCTCGTAATAATGCAAAGCCGCGTTTAGCCGGCGTTGTAAGAAGAGGTTCGTCCGAGATATAGAAGAGCCCCGGATATGGAGGATGCCGTTAATGAGATCACCATACGATTGGCCGAAAATATGACGAGATGGTTGATATGATGAGAATGTGAATTTAATTGAGCGGCTCAGACGAGGTGCTCAAGCGGTTCAAGTGGAGATACACGTCGGTACCGTATCTATAATCATCAATTAGCACCATGTACGTCCGTAGATAGGAGAAGATGAACTCACCCCTCCATGCTGATCAGCTTGAGATCACCGCCAAAGTACCGCGCGTAGAGCCTCGAGATTGGCAGACCATAGCCGAATCCAGCCAACGGGGCCTTGAAGTCATTGTTGTCGTACCCGTCCTCGATATCCGGTGTTTTGTCGACAGTTGTGTACATGTACGTCCACACGAGCGGGATAGCGCTTCGGGGAATGCCGCCACCCTCATCGGAAATCTTGATGGTGATGTCCTCCTTGCCCTCGGCGACGATCACTTTCACGGGCGGGTACTCCTCGTTGTCGACACCGTGCGACTCGACGACCGCACGCATGCTGTTCTTGAGGGTCTCGAACAGCATGTGCGACAAATGGCCGGGAACATACATGAAGTTCAGGTCATCCCGGCACACGAGCTGCACCTGCGGGCCAGAGAAAAGACCATAGTAGTTCTGGCAGATGTACCTTGCGTTCTCAATTGCTTCTTCGGCAAGCTCTTTCACGTTCGTCTTCGTGCAGATGATTCCAACGTGGTCCGGTTGGCAGGGCATCTCGTTGAGAGCGACATGTTGGCCAATCAACATACGGATGCCGATACGGGACATGTAGAACCTGTCCAGGAACGATTGGATGTTGTCATCGATGCCCGTTCTCCGACGCTGCCGCTTATATTCATTGATTCCAAGGGCTGCATTACGTCATTGTACACAATCAGCACGAGCCGCTCACAGATATGCAAAACCATCCGGTCTATTTCGCATGGCATTGCATTGCATGATTCACGATTAAACGTACCAACAGTGGTGAGGACGGGATCGTGCCTCTTCTTGATGGTCTTGAGGGTTTGCGTGAAATTCTTGTTGTACTCCAAGATCTCGGGCGGCCATCTCACACCCTCGTCGATGGTGGCGTAATAACGGCTGTGTTCAGACTCAGAACCATCAACACCCTGCGGACGCTGGCTACTACCACTACCATCCTGCACCCCCTGCAGGTTCGGTGTGTTTTCGGGAACATACCGGCCGGCGGCGGCCACCTTCCTAGCGCCGTTGTTTCCGTTCCCGTATACGGGAGAACTCGAGTACATGCCCTTCGTGATCGAGGGATTTTCTGTAGCCACGGATAGCTGCAGAGGTGCCCCTCGGGTGCCCCGAACCAAGGCATCTTTGATGTCGGGTGACAGAGCAAGCTTTGGGAGCGTTGTGATTTCCTATCCGTCGAAGAAAACGGCCTCCCGCTGGGCCGAGGCATTTAGCCCGACCCATGTGGAGTCCAAGCCGAGTTAGCCCGTCTGTTTTTGCTCCAGAAATATACGCACGCCGGCCATCGGGATGGAAGCCCATGCTAGCTCGACGCCTAAGCGAGGAAACGTTCCGATGGATTGCAGAGGGATATTTCTCGCCGCCGTGCGTTGCGTGACGTCCAGTAGCCGAACTTCGGGGGGAACGCCGCAACGCAGCAGCCCCAGCCAGCCGAAACTGAGTCACCGCGCGGTTGTGGGACTTTCACATGGCGGGCGAGCGCACATGGCGGGCGCCTTTGCGAGTGGCCGGCCACGGCAGCGCAGTGGTGATATCATATGGTGATCGAGGGGACGGATGCATTGCGGGTGCTTACCTCGAACGACTGGGCGTACCAGTTCGCAACTTTCTGGATGGACGGCATCTCGCCCAGGCCATCGGGCAGGTTGTTCAGCTCCTTCACGCGGTGTGCCAATCTTATCGGCAACTCCTCGCTCAGGAACTGCGACGCACGGAAAAGGGTGCCTACGCCATATCCCAATAAACAGATCAGTCTGGGAGCTCGAAAGAATGTGTCCGATTCGGCGCACGATATCAGATTTAAACATACCAGGCGATGGATTCTGTCCAAACTGCACCATCTGCCGCAGGCTCACCGGTGTGGCCGGAAAGTTGCTATAGTGGCTGATCTTGTCGAGGAGCGACCTCGACATCCTCCATGAGGACTGCATCGTGGATGCGGAGACGGTTGTGTTGGAGCAGACAAGATAGGCGAATGTTGCACGGCGAAGCCTGAGTATAAGTGGTTCGATGACTGGTAGAGATCCAAGATGCCGTCGAATGGCCGAAGGTCCAGAAGGATAACGTCGGGGTAAGATGATATATGGTTTCCAAATGCCTCTTAGAGCCAAGTGGGATTAAAGTAGGTTGAGGGGGGCTAGGTGTATCTTATAAGAATGATCGAATTGGACCGAGCGGTTCAGGCGGTGGGGTTCTTCGAACTTAAGCTTCTCCGCTTCAGTCCCTTCATGGGCCGGGAAATGATTCGTTCCGAGGGGCAACAGGACCCAAAAGCATTTCACGTGCTCGCATTCCAAAGCAGTCACTGGCAGTTTCGAGTCTGGGGAACCAGCAGGGGGGTGTGCTTAAGCTTAAGCTTATGTGCGCAAGGGTGCTGGTCGACTTCTCGAATCGCAGGTTCGAGGAATTGGAAAGAAGAGGCGGTGGGGTTTCGGCGCAAACGAGACAATCGTGCTGCGGATGAAATCTGCAGCAGCAAACGTAATACACGTCCTCCGGGTTATAATCTCTGGATTGTCCCTTTTGAATCAGTGGGGGGTTGTTCGCAAAGCAGAGAGAGTTTAGGAGTGGGCGGGAAGAAACACACCGGACGGCAGTACCGTTAGGTATTTTTATCCAAAGGAAAAGCGGAGGAGTTGAAGAGCTCAGACAACAATTGGGCCACACCTCCAATGCGCCAACTTTTAACTCCACCAACCTCTTGGAACCGACAGGTCTGTAGTAACCAACTGGGCTTTGAAACCGGAAGGGGGTGTGGCATACGTACGCACGGAACGGCCACAGTTGTAGGTATCGATCAGAGATCAGAGGTTCGATCCACCGAAGCAACTTCCAGGATGGAGATGGTGCAAGAGGGCTCCCTGCAAGAATGTCGCCAATGAGTGGTGGTTAAGTCACCCCACTGCATGCAGAAAGGTCATCCGGACGAAGGTTAATCTTCTGTGCATCATAGCATCCCCCCGGAAGTTAGTTCGGCGTGCGAGAGGAAGAAGAAGCAGGAGCTGTCAAAAAGCCGACCTTGGAATCTTGTCCCACAGGCGATCCATTTTTATCCTGCTCACCTGCAGCATCTACCATTTGAAATATGTCATCCGAGGATGCGAGGCCGAAGGGGCCTTTCGCCCGGACTCCATTCGAGCCGGTCGACATTTCCAGAAGTCCATCTGGGTTTGCCTCCACAAACCAGCCGCGGGCAGTCTTTCCCGACTCGCTTAGGCGGAGTGTGGACGGGCGGAAACATCGAATCGAAAAAGTATCATTGTGACTTGATCTGAAATTCTTGGTATCGCCGCGTCAAACTGATGCTCCGTCGCCCGCGATGGCCTTTTCCCTCCAGTCACAAAATATGTGATACATCGGACTCGGCCTCGCCAGATGGCCAACTGCAAAGAGCACGTTACAGAGCCTGCCCCGCACAACCATGCAGCATGCATGCACGGTTTGACGAAAAGGTGGATACTTGCTCGCATCGAAGCCACCACTCAGAGACCAAAGCCCAAAAAGAAGCTTAAAAGAGACCCTTCCCTGCCAACCTCGCCCCGCAAGATAGCTTGGCTCTTGCAAGCGGGAGGAACCCCCCGTTAGCTCGCCATTGACGGACGGTCCTGTGAGCTGAGCACCAATCCGCCAGGGAGCCACAGGTCCATGATGTCAGCCCAAAAGCTTGAGGCGGATGCTGGTCGATCTCAGACGGGGTGTGATACCAGCTTGCATATGATGATTCCTAGGCCTGAAGGAGCTGGAGCTCCAGCCGCTACTTTTAGCTTCGATATCCCCTAAACACCAAGCATCCTCGCGTCGATGCAATCCAGAAACGCTGAGCTGGGGTATCGTCTCACTAATACGAGACCATCGCTCACTCACCGTTCAGAAGAATGGCCCATCGATCTATAGAAGCGGTGATGGGCAGTCAGCTATCGGCTAACTCCGTTTCGGCGCGGCATCTCTTCCCGAATCCGCAGGCCAAGGCTGCCATCGAGCGTCCGAGATGCTTTCGTCTGTGGTTGCTCGAGTGGATGTGATCAGTGCAGTCTGACGTGGGGTGGTTTCTCGACAACACAACGCAGGTAGCGCCATAGCCCCAGGCTGGCTGCAGCGCAACAATCAAACGGCTGCCTCGCAGTGGATACTTGCAGCCCTTGTGTATCTACAGTTCCATGCCGCACCGTTCCGGCTGCATCCACCCAGTGGAAAATATGCTGTACTTCACCAGGTAATCGCTTTACCACCCGCACAAGTACGTGCTTTGTGATCCAAATGACCAATTGATTAACTGCCCTTAATTTCCCGGCCCTCAGCCTTTGAATTCATGCTTCGAATCAATCAGCAACTGGGGGTCATGCATGTAAAATCCTACCACAACCCCTATAAATTGATGCATGCAGGCCAGTGTGGATGGTTTAAGCTTAATCGTGTAGCACGCGATTCCTATAGATTACAAGGTACTTAGCTCGGACCTAGCGGATTCACACCCGTTTGGTCTCTAGATCAGATGCATTTGCACCACCAGGACGCATGTGGACACGCGTGCAAAAGCACATGTCATACGTGGGTGAAAATCTGACATGAGATTTGTATGTATTGCGTTCTCTCGCCGAGAAGTTCACTTCGGTGCCCAGAGGTGTGGATCGGAGCCTGGATTGATAATATGCGTGACCAAACGCATAAGTATTCCCAGGCTGGTATACCATGAGGCACGAGGCGGGAATTATCAATCGATCATTGAATTCGGTATAGGTAAGGAGTGCATTAGCGCATTCACCTACCAGCACTTCGGCGATATCTAAATGCCAAGGAGCTCCCAAGAGCTTGAAAGTGGGATTCAGCACTGTTCATGTCGTTGGCGGTATCTACACCGGTACCGCTCTGTACAGGATTATCTAATTGCTTATTCAGCTACCGGTATCACACCAGGCTCCATATCCATAACCTCTAACTGAAATGCAATGCCCAATAGCTATATAGACATGACACCATATTGAGATCCAGGACGACCCGGCGAGGTATATTTCCATCTAAATTACGACACCACCTCACAAGGAGTTGGTTAATACAGTGCCCCGCTGGTTCTCCTCACCGATTGAATTTTCCGATCCGGACGCGTGCATATTCGAAATATAAGCGTTTTCGTTGTAAAAGCCACGGCCCAGGGCACGCTATTACTGGCAATCGCTGAGACAATGGCGCAAATACGGGCGCTGCATCTGTTAGCACTGCCTAATACTCGCGATGGTTAATCGATAGATCGTATAGTGTATGATACGATGCTTCTCGCAATGATCCGTCGGTCGATGGTATCATCGATCACGATAGTGCAGGAACGTATAATCTTGCAATCAGGCATATACTTATATGTACATAATGCATAATGAATTACCAATACGACGGGTCGCTTCTAATCGAGCTTTATTGACGAAGGGTTACACCGTCTAGCTGAACACAGTCCCGATGAAGATATCTGTCTAAGATCTGGAGAGGAGCTCGAGGAAACGAACCGAATACACCCCGATATCGATATAACGGTCGGCTCGTCTACCAGCCTGCGGACGGTTGCAATGGTTTTACATTGACACTAGTGCGCCTCGAATCGAATTATTCCCGTGACGTTTCAATGCATGGCAGTCACACCCTGCTTATTTCGACGACGGCAGAGGTGGAAAACGACGCGCAAACCCTTGTTGTGTTGTGTCAGCAAAAGTGCAACATGATATTTCGCGATGGCAAACTCGAATGTGATTCACACTCTCCGACGCAATGATCCTCAGCTCAACCGTGAACTCTAAACTCGCGTCGCCTTGAGAAAGGCCAAACTAGATCGATGTCGAAGGCTCCGGACACCCGGTCGAAACGTGTAATTCTGCATTTTGTAAGTTCTAGCCCGCGCTAGATTTCCCCGCATATGCATATGGTCGATCGCGACCTGGAGCTCTCTGCGACGCGCAGCTAACCCTCGAGCTCCCCGTTATAATAGGACTACGGTAATGATGTTCCTGCACCCCAGATGCAGCACCCTAGCTCGAGCTGACCGACTCCTAGACTGCTTTTACGCGTCATGCCATGAGAAGACTAACCCAGCTTTGAAGAACTTGCCGTGTCCGTAGCCAATCCCTTCGAGATTCAAAGTTGACCCCCACGCATCTGCATTCTATCTTGAAGATAGCTAACATTATAACATGTGAGATTCGAAGTTTTTAGTAGCGATACAGCAGAAACAAATCATTGTTACCTGCAATTATGTCGCCCGCAAGAAGGGACTGCATAAGCTTCAGCTTCTAGCTGAAGCCAAACGAGCCTGTCCGGAGCTAGTGGTAGTGAACGGCGAGAATCTGTATGCATATCGATTGAAGATACTTCTCGAACATGCCTATATTTAAACATAAACCCCGTTAACACAAGTCCTGGCTTTCCGCAGTGATCTTTTCCGAGATTGCTCGAAGGAGAACTTTCTATTTCTCAAACAGTACATATGGAGCGGCAGGATAGAGCGACTAGGATTCGACGAGGTGTTCATGGACGTGACAGACCAGGTGTGCAACAGCCCCGTTGCAAGGAATAACTGATAAACAGGAATCCTAACGCTGTACAGATTGACTATAACCTCTCCCTCGCCGAGAAAGAAGGTTTCAAAACTGGATTCTACCAGCTCAAACCCGACCAGCCGAATTTCGGCTTCAAGTTTGAATGGGATGTCGTTCCAGGCCACTTATACCCCGCTCTCACAAAGCCAAATAGCAGACTATCGCAGGAGGCACTGGATCAAATACCCAGACGACTATTACTCGCGACACACTTAGCGCAGTATCTCCGGTTACTGCTGCTGGATCAACAAGGCTTTACCTGCTCTGCGGGTGTGTGCACATCCAAGCTCACAGCAAAGCTTGCGGGTACAATCAACAAGCCATGTGCGCAGACACTACTGCTTCCCGATCACGTCCAAGATTTCCTGGACGAACTAGCCGTGTTGAAGATCCCAGGCATAGGGGGCAAGACCGGCAGGATTCTCCGGGACCTTGTCAGCGATAGAAAGCAGTATATTGAATCAAGAGCATCCGCGGAGCCAAATTATGAGACGACACTGCGAGATGACACACAGATATTTGATATTGATACTGCACCCAGAGAGGAAGATTCGCCTCTTGAAGACGCCGACCAGCTGGAGCAAGCGGGGAAAGACGGTTTCATGATGGCGTATTATCAGGAACCAGAGTTTGGGACCAAAGTTCTAGAGGCAAGGACGCTGCTCACGCGGCAGAGATTAGACGAGGCAATCGGCAACATGCCACCCGGTGCTGGAAGGGTCTGGGAACTTCTGCATGGGATCGATCATACAGAAGTTGCGAAGGCGAGTCTGGTGCCGACTCAAATATCCATCGAGGACACATTCGGGTAAGTTTACGCACTCTCACAGCTATACACAGTGAAAAACACATGCACAGTGAAATTGATGTGTAGTGTATGCAGGGCCGGCACCATCACTCCGAATACCACTTTCGACCAACTCGAATCGATATTAGCTAGGCTGTCGATTACATTAATCCGCAGGCTCAAGGCCGACCTGCTGACTGCAGCGGCGCCACTCCCTGAAGACGACAACTTGGTTGACATCACGCAGTTAGGCCAGCCGTCGAAGAGATGGCAGGCCTTCCCCAAGACGTTACGCATTTCAACACGTGACAGGAACACGATGAAATACGGCACACGGAACTCAAGATCAGGTCCCATGCCAAATTTTGTATTTTCATTGACGACTCGTATTGAAGAAACAGCCAGGAAGTTGGCGCGAGAGGCTCTCATCCCCTTACTGAGAAAGCTACATGGACCGGATGTCCCCGGTGGTAATAAATATGATCTCGTGCTAATAAACATTGCTGCGGTGAACATGGGCAGCGGCGAGACGGGGATCGAGGGTGGCGATGTTGCGGCTATGTTCAAACGATATAACGAGGTGTTCCCTGACGGCGATCGAGACAAGAAGCGGCCGTTTTCAGAAACACAGGAGGTGGATGCTGAGCCACTGATGCAAGAGGGCCAGCCTGATGATATAGGATATATTGAAAAGGAGAGATGGCCAGAAGAGAAGGATAATGAAGACGAGGATGAGATGGAGGATGGATTCCTATCAGATGATGAAGATTTCTCCGACGGGGCTGTGTCGGACGAAGGAAGCCAGGAGGTCGTCTGCAAGAATTGTCATATACGGCTGCCGCTGTTCGCTATCGGAGCCCATGAGCGCTTCCATAAGAATATGGATGGCGGATGAAGGTTCCGTGCCATCGATGAGATGAATATATCCTCCGATATCCTATGCGGAAGCAATAGTGATCCACCTTGATAGTCCAGAGCCTGGTTCGGAAGGTCGTGGCCGTACCCCTTTCGTATCGCACCTTGCATCGGTGCGTTTTAAAACATGTGACCTAATTTCGGGGGCCCTTTGAGCTTGTGGCTCTGAAGCTGTCTTCATCATCGTAGGCATCTCGCTCTCTCGTCTCATCGTCTCCGTTGGCTGGGGGCGGCGGTGGGGGAGGAGGCGGGTCATCTTCCTCGGATATCCCAATCAGGCTCTGGAGCAGCTGGCGTCGCGCCATGGCCAGCGACATGTTGTTTGTGACGGCCACGATGGCCTGCATCTCGAAGGACTCGAGAGCTGTAACGGCAAACTCGCGAAGCTCGAGGTTCTTCGGGTCGTCGGAGGTGGACTCCATTGTGGATGAGGCGCTACTGCTGGTCGCCTTCTCGGCGTTGGACGTCGACGGATGCGACGGGCGAGGAGGCATCTCGATAGCAGCTCCCGCAGCGTTTCGTGTATATGGAAGTCGATAGTGACACGCGGATTATGCCCGAGAGAGAATATGATTCCACCGGGTTTTTCGGAGGTGTTAGGGAAGTAGGACACGATACATCGCCGGTGAAGCTGCAGCCTGGTAGCACGAGTGGTCCGGGCGCTAGGCGCGTAGGGTTTGTGTTGTCGATGCGGTTGGTATGTAATTTACCATTTTCTGTCGAGCATGCTGCAGGCAAGAAACAATTAATGACGACACCGACAGCTGCAACTCCATCCCGCATGTATCACCAGGCACTCTCGCGATCAAGCAACATCTGGACAAGGCATCAACGCTGGAATCTTATCCGCCAAGGACCTCAATCGCCCTTACGATATCTATCGACTCGGCATCACGCTAGTTCTCGGCCTCGGACCTTCGCAGATCGCGGTTTATATTATTACCCCCCCGCTCCGAGCCAGCATCTCACGTTTGCCGGATCTATAACTAGAGAGCTTCATCCCGCATTCCAATCAACTTTAATTGCACGTCACTTCTCTCGGTCGCGGCCAAGCAAAATGTCGGACGCGGATTACGCTGCGTTCCTGCAGAAGGCGAACAAGGACCACGCGGGTCTCTCAACCAATACCGCGTCGTCATCTGGAGAGTACATTTCATCCAAGGCCCATAAAGCGATCAGGGCTTTGGGCGAGCGATTTTACTCATCCGATGCAGACGAGCCATTTATCGACGTGGCATTCAGTTGGTCGGGCGACCAACTGCCAGATGAAGGTCGGTCTGTCCGTTTTACTTGGAACAAGAACGGCGGCGACGCTGGACATTGTAATGGATGACTAACGTCTTACAATCACAGCTGCATTTGAAAAGCTTATAACTAAGAGTGGAGAAGTTACAGAAGTGGTGACGGCGCAGCAGTGGGACGCGACCAATTCGTATGGGGACGTGATCTCTGCTGTGAAGGAGGCAGCTGGCGGTGGGTCCGAGGTCACGGTTTACAGAGTCGAAGAGGACGACGTGCGCAAGATCTACTATGTCCTTGCGCTGGATTCAACCCACAAGCAGTTAGTGGGCGTGAAGGTTCTGTCGATTGAATCCTAAGGCTGAGCCAGCAAAACGGCTGGAGAAAATATGATTAGCCATCATGTTGCATCGCGGGCGCGCGAGATTGCTCTCGTCAGCCAACCAGCCTGCTTTGCCTGTACTTTTACGAGGTCTTTCGAATTCAGGAGATTCCGTTGTTGGCAGTTGGGCTCAGCTCCCAACGGCCTTCTTATGCACAACATGAGATGATCGCCTCCGACCCAGGCAAGCTTTGTGTCCAGGCCTCGGTAAACCAGCAGGCTTCCAGAATTGAGTTTTAAAAGTGTCAAGCATGCAGCACCTCAAAAGGATATGCGCCAGGGATGTTTGCCCTGCCGTGTCGAAACTCGCCGCTCTGTCAACTTAATTGCACCATTCCAGCCGATGCGACGAAGAGGAAGGCCGCGCCGGGCGCCCAGCGGCTGTATGCAAGCCGTGGCCATGACTTTTTTGTAGCCTCTTGCGACTACGGGCGAACCCCATTGCCGGGCCCCCCAACCGCGAATTTCCCATGATGGGCAAAAATTGCAGTGACAAGGCCCACGGCGCCAGCTTTTTCCACAGCCTGCCTTGTGGGCTTCGCAGGGCACAGAATAATCCCTGAACAAGGGTCTCTGAAGGGAACGTCAATAAGATTGATGCAGCCAATGTCAAGTGGCGACTCCCCTTCCCGCCCAAAAGAGCTAGGTCCATCCAGTGAACGTTGTTCCTTCTCCTGATTAAATTCGGTGAATCCCAGTGGTCCTCTTGGCAACATCTTCGTTTGACTCGCCCGCTGCTCGCTGCTCGTCTCTGGTGTCGTCAATTTTGACTTTTCTCTCACTTTTCCACTCTCTTTTAAACTTTTTATGACAGTAATCACTCTCGTTCAGTAGTCGAGCAATTCGTTCAATTCTTACATTCTTTACCTCTCAATTCATGTCATTTTTCTTTTTTACGCGACTGTTGAATTAACGTTACGCAAGCAGGGTCTCGATCCCTTCGGTCCAAGATTCAACAGCATTCAGACACTCATTTTTCGAAAATCTCGACGACTAGTACCGCAGGAGACGTAGATTGACCATATCGAAAGCTGCGACTGCTGAAAGACGATATTTCGGATACGATTCATCTCTCAGCTATTCGCACCAGCAGACAGCATTTCTCGCTGCATGATAGCAGTGATATAAACCTCAAGAATGGAGTCCAAACGGCAGCCACCACCAGTGCCTCCTGCAAGGAGATCGATGCTCAACTACAATAATCTTAATCTTTCGATACCCCCTCCCTTCCCCGCATCGCAATCCTTACGGCCTGTCTCTCCTCGAATCACACTCAATTCCAGCTCAGAAGATCTACTCGGCGCCGATAGAGCGCAATACACAGGACCGATTCGCAACTTGACACCAAATTCAACCGCCCCAAGCTCCCCAACGGTCCACAATGGCCACGACCAACCGGTATATAATAATACGGGCGATTACAGGTCGTCCGCGGAAACTCTGCTACCACCCCGACGAGGATTCGCCTCGAATAAAACCAACTCGTTCGATTCCAATTTTATCCCAGAGTACTACGTCCGGGATCAATCAAGGGATTCCTCGGATACATTCGACTATCCCTCTGCGCCAAAGGACCCATTCTCCACACCTTTACCAAGCCCTGGGTGGGACTTTGATAGTCACGATGGACTCCGACCAATCACCAGGGACGACGACGACACCAGCAGCATACATGTGATCGGCGAGAAGTTCAACATATTCGCGGATGAGAATCTGTTAATGTACCCAAAAGACGTGGAGCCAGACGATGAGCTCCATGCACCAGATGGAAAGAAGGTTGATCGAGATTTCAACTTTTGGACAAAAAGAGGATTCGTCAATCTTGGAGGACTGCTAGTAATGGTTGGCGGTCTGCTCTTCTTGTTCATCGGGTATCCTGTCATGTACGTCTACCGGTATCCAAGATCTAAAGGAAAACACATAAAGCTAACTCTGCCTTCAGATTCTTCGTCCAGAATTACTTTATGGAAAGCCACCCCGAGGAAGCGCCGGCATGCTCGGGTTTCAGCTGCTTGCGGCCGGAGCTGCAGAACCAGCCGTTGCTGAAGAACGTCCGGCAAGGACTGATCGATCCCGACACCCCTCAGAGCGCGAAGACGAGGAAGGCGACGGACGGGAAGAACTGGAAGCTGGTCTTCTCGGACGAATTCAACGAGGACGGCAGGACATTTTATCCGGGCGAGGATCCGTATTGGGAAGCCGTCGATATCTGGTACGGAGCGACGCTAGATTCCGAGGTATGCAACTCGACACCCCATAATGCAACATTTATTCCCAGTCCTGAGCTAAAACGCATTCGATCGCGCGCAGTGGTACGACCCGAATCAGGTTACGACGAAGAATGGAGTTCTGGAAATCACATTCGACGCTTGGAAGACGCACGACCTGAGCTATCGATCCGGCATGCTGCAGAGCTGGAACAAACTCTGCTTTACCGGTGGGATAGTCGAAGCTAGCGTGTCGCTGCCAGGGCGGGGTGACATTATCGGTTTCTGGCCCGGTTTCTGGACGATGGGTAATCTCGGCCGCCCGGGCTACTTGGCGTCGACGGAGGGGATGTGGCCGTACTCCTACCACGACAAATGCGACGTCGGAATCACAGCAAACCAATCATCTCACGACGGCATCAGCTTCCTTCCCGGCATGCGATTGCCAGGCTGCACCTGCAAGGTAGATATTGCATCCGCATGACAAAAATGCCAAACGTATAAGCTTTGAAATGCTAACTTGTCGCAATAGGGCGAGGACCACCCAACACCCGGAAAGGCCCGCTCGTCTCCGGAAATCGACGTCTTCGAGGCACTGGTGCACACAATCGACAAGAAGGGCACGCAAGTCGGCGCCATCTCGCAGTCCGTCCAAATGGCGCCGTTCGACGTCTGGTACCAGCCCGACTACGACTTTGTAGCCGTCTACAACAACTCCATCACGACGATGAACGAATACCGAGGCGGCAACCTGCAGCAAGCCTTCTCCGGCCTCACAACCCTCAACAACGAATGGTACGATGGGAAGAAATACCAGACGTACGCCTACGAATACAAGCCCGGCGCGGACGGCTACATCGAATGGGACGTCGGCCGCGAGCCCTCGTGGAGGATGGAAGGTCCATCTATCGGCCCGAACGGGAATATCGGACAGCGGTATGTAACCTCATCTCGGGAGCGGAAACCGCAAAACAGCATGAGACAGGTCGTCTAATTTGCCCGATTGCATTTTTCCACAGAGTCGTACCAATGGAGCCGATGACAATTATCCTGAATTTGGGCATGGGAACCAGTTTCCAGCTGCCGAATTACCCCGAAATATCCAGTAGGTCTTACTCGCAATCGATACCATCTGGCAACTCGCTAACGTGCAACAACTAGAGCTCCTGCCTGCTAAGATGCGAGTTGACTGGGTCCGCATCTACCAGCCCGAAGGCGCAGAATCCATCACCTGCGACCCGCCGGGATACGAGACGACGCAGTACATCCAGGACCATCTCGTCGCTTACACGAACCCGAATCTCACAACTTGGTATGTCGCAGCAGCTCCCGTTGCCGATTATCGCTGCCGGAAAAGGATTTAATTCTAACGAGATATCTTTCAACAGGGAATCTACGAACTTCACGCGGCCGAAAAACAGCTTCGAGAATAAATGCTAAAAGCATTTTTCGGGACCCTACCTCCTGATTTTTTCCCTCATTCGGATTACCCTTCCCTTCGACCTTGTTTATATTTTTACTCCCATCTTATCGCATTGGCATACCGACCTACTTTCCTGCCGCATTTACGAAGCCCGCAGATACGATGATTCCGTTTAATTGTTCTGGATGCACTTATACCCGGCGTTTCAAGCCATACTAGGATGACACTCACGCATTTATCATAAATTTACCTCTCGCTTTCCCATCCGACAGATTTTTCGTTTACATTCACAGAATTTTCTCTCTAGATCGCTGGCATCTCGTGTTAGACGATTTCGTTTATTTACCATTTGAATACATTCTTGTATATATATTATTCGTTCACTTTTTTTACCTTTTTTTTTTTTCTTTTCATTTTCATTTCTTTTCCGCCATCTTGCTACTTGAACTGCATAGATATATAGATGCGCATATATCAAAAGCGATCTTGTATAGACTCAGACAACTTTAGATATTTTCTACCTCCGTTACTTGTATATATTTCCTGAGTTTCGGTCATATGCATCCTAAACAACCCGATCGATAGCTGATTTGGCAAGTTGTCCGTTAACGTAGCTACTCGACTACATTGGCTTACGTGGCGACATCTGGATTATACCCGGCGGACTCGAGTGCGGGTATACCCAACGGATATCTGGGTGCACGCAGCTTTTTTTCAATTTGACCTCGACTCGTTGATTTACTCGCCAACTTCTATAGAATCAGGACTATCGGTCGTGTATGTCGACGCGACTCATGACACTCGCTCACACGCAGTCCATTGGCCAGATATAGATCTGCCTCGCGCGCCTACCATGCAAGTTAATGACATGCCGCATACAGGCATACAGAGCCCAACCCCAAGGCAGATTCTACACAATATATCAATATCACCGGGGGAAAAAACAAGCACAAAGTCTCGCGAACAACGAACATGCTAGCCAGCTTCATGACAAGATCTTGACGACACGCCGCACTTCAGCCGCTGGAGTTACCGCAGCCACCAAGCTAAGTGCTGGCCCCACAAACGACCGTCCTGCTGGCAAGACAGCTGGCTGGCAGCTGTTCAGCCCTGGCGTGGCGCTTTTTTGTCAAGCTCCGGCGCCCGCTAGCTCGGCTACCTGAACGGGCAGTTCAGATACACCAAGCACCAGCTGCAGGAACACACGCACCATGATATCACCATGCCGCATCATAATACATCATACCTATCACGTAATACTATTATTTCCGAAATAGATACCATACATGTACATCCACGAGTCGTGCCCGAGCTAGCTACTTACGTTGGTGGCGCTGTAGATATCTCGAAACTAAGTTCCGAGTCCGCATTCATGCACGCACACACGCGTACCTGCCGTGCGGCTCGCGTCCTCGAACATTATATTTCCGACAACCGCCTTGCCCTAGCACATGTATCAGAGTCCCGCGACATTGATGCCGGCAGGCCGGTCCGGTAGCTTAATCGACAGTATTATACCCAGTAATCATTCAAGTGCCTAGCAACATTGTCAATTCAATGACGGAGACACATCTACGCCTCATGCGCATGCTCGGCCAGTACTTGCATCCCCTGGCTGGCTACTAGCAGTGCTCGTGCCGTCCCAAGTATACGTACATATTCCATTGAATGTTTCAAACCACTCAACTCCGCGGACCGTACGTATGTACATGTACATACACTACAGTTCTACATTACATACCCAGACGGTAAGACCCGGATCACCGACTCAAAAGCCACATGCACTGCCAGTCGGACCGATTGGTTATGTGCGGGCCCCTATGTCTGTCCGTCGCGATTGATCGAAATAGCTCTTAAACGTTACAGCTAGTCGATCATGCATGCATGCGGTCAGTGTGCATCCGCCGCCGTCTAACCCAGGTGTACGCAAGTAACCACGAAGGAAGGGTATCTGCTTGAATGACGGACCGATCCTCAAGCGCACGGCCGGTCTACGACGAGAAAGTCGTCAAGCATAATATATAGAACGGTAGATAGCATGCACAGCTCGAAGACGGTAGCAAGAGTCTCTCTAGCCTCGAAGCTAGGCGCTATAGGGTCCCTCGTGTAGAAAAGTACCAAGTAGTTATTGTCTCATAAAATACAAATCTCACTAGTATTGAAGGTATAGCAGTAAATACGATACCATTCACCGAAATCTCTCACAAAAACTAAAAAATCGTACAAACTAGAATAAATAAACTATAAGAAATAGCCAAAGCAAATGCAAATATCCAACGATAAATACAACAAAACAAGCAACCGCAAATGAATCAAAGGAATTTTTGTCCGAGCACAAAATAAGATAAAAAGTAAAAGTAAGAGAAAATAAGAAAAAGAAAAAGTGGTATCCTGAACGAATGTCCCAGCTGTACTCGAAACTCGCCAATATAATACCCTGCCAAGAAACACAAAAGAGAAATATAAGGAAGAAAAAAGTGTAAAAGAATACCCCCGGTGTGAATGGACGGACGAGAATGAACTCGCAAAAGGTATCAAGACGGAAAGGCACAAAGGGCCATCTCGGTGAGTGGGTGGGTATAGTAGTAGTATAATATATATAAAAATCGGTAGAGACCGGAAAATGAGACCAAGGAGAGAGAAAAGGGGAACAGAGGACCCGGAATCATGTCAGCATTAAGCATTACTCGAGAGAGAAAGAAACGGTCAACAGGATAAATTGCAAAAAGGGAAATCCGTCCCGCGCTGTAGCTAGCCACGAGGAGGAGAAAGAGAAAGTGGAGTCATCGATCGTTTATTTATTTATCGCCGTTTATAACCGGCTTCGACGCGCCCTCCGTTTTGATAGGGGCGGACGCGGACGAGGGACGTCTGTCCTCACCATCCGGCTCGTCGTCGTAGTTCTCGTCGACGTCCATCTGGCGCGCCGGCGGCTCGATGATCTCCCTCCTCTCCTCCTGCTTGGGCTGCTGCTGCATCGCCGGCGACTCCGCCATCGGCGGGAACTGATGCACCGGTCGCGGGCCCGGCGTGCTATGATGCGACGGCGGGGGTGGAGCCCCCCGGAAATCCTCCCGCGGGCGCTCCGAGGAGCTTCTCCGGCCCTGGACATCCGGAGAGATGGTGGTGTTTCTCCTCGGCGGCGACGAGCGATGCTGCATGTGGCCCTCCAGTCTGTCGCCCAGTCTGTCGCGCGCGTGGTCCGACGCTTGCTTCTTCGGGTGCGGGTCCTCGTCGTCCCATTCTCTCGGTCGTTTGTTCATCGGGTCGCGGTCTCTCTCCCGCCCAACATTCTCAGCTTGGTGTGCTGAAGTCGGTGGCGGGCCGGCACTAGCGATTCCTGACTGTGGATGCTGAGGATGAGCTGAACCATGCACACTATGTGGATGAAATCCGGAGCTTGGAGATGGCATACGGTCGCCCACTGGTTTTAATTCAGGGATGGGACTTCCGCCGCGCGTCCCATGAAACGTCATCCCCATCGCACTATTCCCATTGGCGTTGAGTGGGTTCAGCTGGTTGCTGTGGGAGGGCGGTGGAGGTGGTGCTGGCTGGCTGTGGTGCTGCGGGTTGAGGATGCGGTTCGGCCCCGGCGGGCCGTTCAGGGACTGAGGCGGCATCTGGGAGTGGTGCTGCATCGGAGGGGGTCCCTGTCCGTTCGGTCCTGACGGTGGCGGCCCATACGGCATGTTGGTGTGGTTGATCTTGGGAGATGGAGAGTACCGATGCAGCGGTGGCGGAGGAGGCGGGCGAGACGGATCTGCAGCACCAATGTCAGGACTACGCAAAACGGTCGGACGAGGTCCCATCGGGTCGGGACCCCGGTATGGCGACGGCGCCGGTCCCGGTCCCCCAGGTGGCAGCTGAGCGAGGACGGGTCCAGGCGGACCCTGAGTCGGAGGGCCATGTGGCGGTGGCGGCTGTCTGCTCTGGGTGCCCTGCGGCAGCCAGCTGTGGCTTGGTGGAGCTGTCGGCTGGTATTGCTGGACATCCTGCGGGAGAGGTGCCGGCGGCGGCGCGCTGTTGTTGTGCGACATGCCGGACGCCTGGCCGCTCCGGAGAAGGTTAAGGCGAGCTTTGATGTGCACGTTCGTTGGGTCGAGGTCCGCCGCGCGCTGGTATGCGTCGAGGGCATCGTTGATTTGGTTGTTGCAAGATTCATACTGCTTTCATTAGCGACCACCGCTCATCGAGGGGAAAAACTCCGGAGAGGAAAGAAGTATATCCACTTACGAGCGTGCCGAGATCGTACCAAACTTCGGAGATGTACGGGTTCAGCCGTATAGCTCGGCTATAGGCGTCCAATGCATCCCTGTACTGGTTGATCTGGTAGTACAGAACTCCGATCGAGCACCAGAAGGTGGGGTTCCTTCCGTCTCTGTAAACCGCTTGCTGGTAGGCTTCGTATGCCTTCGGGTACTTTTGTTGCGACATGTAGCAGCGACCCAGGAGGTACCAGCTCTGCGCATCGGTGTTGTCTGCCTGAAATGTTAGTACCGTTCGCTTGAATTATGCAGACGGCTGATCGAGTCCACTTACCGGCACGAACCGACTTCTCCAGATGCTCGATTGCGATCTCCTGGCTGTCGTAGCTGCTGCTGCGCTGGTGGTACAGCCAGCCGAGCTGCTGCAGGACTTTGGCGTGGTTGGGATCACGCTCCAGAACGCGCATGTACGCCTTCTTTGCGTTTTCAAACTATATAATATGCCTGTCAGCTACCGTATCTCTAACAATCTGCGCGTCGCGGCAAACTTACGTCTTTCTGCTGCTCGTGGACATGGCCGATTTGGAACCAGATGTCCTCCTCGGTCAGGGGACGCGGGGGATCCTGGACGATGAACTTGAAGCAGTCCAGACTCTGCTGGAACTTCTGCTGCTGCTTGTAGATTATGCCGAGGCGGAAGTAGATCTCGTTTGCCTTTTCGAAGTGGGGGTCCATCTTCATCACAGACGAAAAGGCTTCCTCGGCGTGTTCCAGGGATCCGTATCTGTCGTAGAGAATACCGATGCCGTACCACAGCTTGGGCTCCTTGGGTTCTCTCAAATGGTAGAGAGCTTGCTGGTAAGCTTGATAGGCCTTCTGGAGGTCGTCCATCATGAGATAGCAGTGGCCTTTGTCCAGCCGTTAGCTCAGCGCACCAACTAGACGGGAAAAAAGCGAATGGTACACACCTAGCGAGCCCCAGACGTCGCCATTGTTGGCATCGATATTGAGGATGGCCTGGAGGAACTCGACGGCTTTCGGGAACTGTTCGCGGGTACGTAATATGTGCGAAATGTTCTCCATGGCTTGTGTCGAGTAGGCGTTCTGCCTCAGGGCAGCTTCGTAAGCGTCCATTGCGCCCTCCATGTTTCCCATCATCTCGGCGATGGAACCTGGGAACAGCAAACAACCAAAGTCAGCTCGAGTGGCACGCCAAATAAGCTATGCGCATGCGACATACCAATTTTCAGCCAAACGCTTTCGTTAAGCGCGCTCAACGGGTGAGACGCGTTCATCTTCGGCGGGCCGCCGTGGCCATTGGGCTGCATCGGCCCGGAAGGAGCGTTGTGGAGGTGGTGAGGCGAGGTTTGCGGTGGGCCAGACATCTTGACGGCGGCGCGACGGTCACGCGCGTGACAACCGGATCCAAGCGGGTTCGAACGACAGGATTTCAAGATCGCAGGGATGGTATTTGGATTCGCTCAATGTAGGTAGGAAGGTCGGAGGGAAGACGATCGAGTGTTCTCGCGGTACGGTACGGGTCTATCGTCGGTCACGGTTGGCGGCGGGCTTTATTCTCGAAGCGACAGGAAACGAAACGGACCGAAGAGAACAGAACGGAAAGTTAAAAACAAAAACCAGCGCGGCAAGCGTGCGATCTACTGGCGCAAGGCGAGACGTGACAGGCCACGGTTGGGCGACAGGCGACCGTGGACGACAGGTGTATCTGCGAGAATCCCACGCAGCAGGCGGTCAAACGTGGCGAGGCCGAGGCGGATCGCGGCGATGACGCAAAAGCGTGTTGACGGGGGTCGAAACGCAAGGTGATGTTGTTTTCGTCGGCCAGGTGGTCTACAAAGGTGATTGGCCGTCGGTTGGGACGAATAGGCGGCAGAACAGGACCCGGGCGAGCAGGAGACTGACGCAGGGAGGTGGTAATGAAGAAGACAGGAAGGAAGGGGCGGTGGTGGTGAAGAGGGCGAGAATTTCTGGCCGGCGGGCGGGAATTGGAGTTGAGTGGACAGGGAACCGAGTCGGCTCAAACAATAGCGCAGGGACCCGACGCAATAAATAGCGGCAGCAGATTAGCCCGGGACGAAATAAGAAAAATTCCAGGCCGAAAGTAGGTAAAGTAGAGAAGGAATGTCAGAGAACGAGAATGCGTGATAAGGACAGGGCGCCGAGAGTGGATGCTGTATGTGGGTGTAAATGCGGATGTGTGTTTGGTGGTGGTGGTGGTGGTGGTGGTGGTGTTTGTTACAGCAGCAGGTCCAGCAGGCGCATGCGACTAGACTCGACCAGGCCCGATGACGATTTTGTTTTTCTTCTCGTGCCCAGGAACGGATGGCGATGGTGATGTGTGTATATATATCTCGCGCGACGAAAGAGGACGGACGAGGAAGAAAGGGAGAGAAGAAGGTTTTGGTTGGAAGGATTGGCTAATTGGCGGCGGAAAGGTTACTGGAATAGAGTTTACAAAAGACGATACACGCTCGAGAAGGACGCTTATCAGCCGAAACTTTTTTTCTTCTCTCTCAATGTGCCCGAAGAGATAGAGATAGGATGGATGGATGGGGCTTGGTTCCTTGCGAGGGGCAGCAGAGGCAAAAGAAAAGAAGAAGGGAGACGACGGGGAGACTCGACGGGGCAAACGACACGATCGAGATGATGTCTACGAGGAGGGGAGGAGGAGGAGGGGGGAGGGGAGGCAGGTAGACGCCACGAGAGAGGTTGGCGATGGTGGTGATGATGATGGAGTGACGGTGTCCGAGTAGGAGGGATAAGAGAAGAAGAAGAAGAAAGAAGAGAGAGAAGAGAGAGGAGAGGAAGAGAAGAATGAGAAGAAGAGAAGAAGAGAAGAAGAGAAGAAGAAGAGGGAGCGTTAGCCAGATAGAAGAGATCCAGGAAAAAGCACGGTTGTGAACGGGTGCAGGTCAAGAGCGGTCCACCATTATTACACCACGCTCCACATCATGGCAGAAATCCACAGCAGCGGTCTGCAATAGCAAGCAGACGAGAAGAAGAAGCAGAAGCAGAAGCACGACCACAGCCTGGCGGGTTAGCCTCCTGTATAAAAATGGAGATATTGCTTCTTCCCACCAGCTAACTAGCCCGGACGCTGGGACTTCTGCTTCTTCTGCGTCTTCTTCTCTTCTGTCGTCCCCGTTCTTTGTTTTTCCGCGGTTGCGTGTGTTTCTTTTTTAGCCTTTCGCCGTTTTTACTTTTTTGCGTGTTTCTCGTGCTTGCTTCTTCCGCCGGCTGTCGACATTTTGCCCTTCCTCCGCTTCTTCTCCCTCTCTTGTTATTATGTACATGCTGCTAAGTATTGCAGCGCTGCAGGTGGGTAAGTTCAGTACTTTGTAGGGAGTGCTTGTATCAGCGAGTCAGAGGGCTGCCATCCGTCCATCAGCCCGCCAGCCAGCATACACATGTGTACATACAGACCTACATGTATGTATGTAGGCGCATCCACTGCAGCATGTACAGACACACAGGCCTCCGGACTGCAGTACAAACTCTCCCTCTTTCTCCCTCTCTCTTACAGCAGTACATACATGTATGTATACAGGATGCAATGTATGTATGTAAGTATATATGTCGGTGTGTATGCTGCAGCAGCAGCCTGCGTCTGCAACTTGCTGGAAGTAGTTTATTTGACCCCGGACCCAGCCGACTTGCTTTTTGTATCAGCCTGCCTGCCTGTCCGTCCGTGCTTTCTTTTTTCGTCAACAGCAAGTAAACTTTTGCTTCTTCGGCGAGCCTCTGGCGGGAACCTCTCTCGTTTTGGCGGAAGAAGCAAAGCAGGCGCACGCGGGAGGACGACTAACAGCAAAAAGCAAATTCGGCGGCGGGCAGAAGAAGGTTCGTTGCGCTCGTTCTGGCACAAACGGAGGCCAAGACGCGATGCCTTGGCGCCTTGGCGGGACGACGACAGGGGCACCTTTTTTAATTCTACCAAGTGCACCCTCTGGGAAAAAGATGGAAAGATCACAGGGCTGGCTGGCTGATGGCGGGCTTATGCACTCCTGCTTCGGTCGCTGCATCGCCGTCGTCTCCGAGGTGCATGCACATGCTTCTTACATGAGGACATCGAGACGTTGCATGCGGGCGTCCATAAATACTTCTTCTACAGCCAGCCATGACGCCTACATGTACGTACGAGTGTAGGCGACGGCCTGGATGCACGCCTCTCCCCTCCCCTCCACGATGACATGAATGCATGC
Source organism: Drechslerella dactyloides (assembly GCA_020064725.1). Classification (NCBI taxonomy): domain Eukaryota; kingdom Fungi; phylum Ascomycota; class Orbiliomycetes; order Orbiliales; family Orbiliaceae; genus Drechslerella; species Drechslerella dactyloides. The sequence goes on along the minus strand of JAGTWJ010000008.1, from coordinate 458,741 downwards.
GCGGCTGCAAGACAGCAGACGAGAGAGGGAGAAATAAAAAAAGGAGGAAGGACGGGAGGAAGGACGGAATGGGATGCCTGGTGATCGATTCGAGTGTAAAATTCTCCCCGGCGGAAACCACACCACTACACATCAACATGTATGTAAAGCGTATGTAAGAAGTCGTATATCAGGAACACCACATAAGGGCGCACCTTATTTGCATAGCGGCCCTTGTCCCGATTCCCACTCGTGCGTAATGGCGAACACCCCCCCAAGAAAAGCCAGAGTCAAAGCCAGAGCCAGAGCCAAAAATGCCTGCCTGCCTGCCGCCCCGTTGCTTTTTCGGCGCCTTGCTGTGATGTGTATCGTGGTTGCTTCTTCCGCTTCGTCTGCGTCTTGGTCGGCCGGCCCCTGCTCGAACGTCGGCTGCTCGCACCCCAGCCAGACGCCAAAAAAGAGGGCTCGATGGAATGCTCCACCGCACCACTCACTGACCAGGCTCCGGGGGGCGGTCCCACCCAGATTAAAGTGCTGGGCGTCATGGCCGACAGACCCTCGTCTGTTTCTTCTTTTCTTTTTTGTGTGTATGTGTGTGTGTGTGTGGTTCGCTTTCCTGCGTTCGGCTCTTCGCCATCCAATTGATCGTGTCAGTCGGTGACAGAGGGAAGGGAAGGGGGGCACCTCCACTCCACTCCACCACATCCTCCACATCCACATCCACATCCACATCCACCGTCCACCGTCCACCACCTCCACGTCTGCTGCACTCTTGCTTTTTCCGATGCTCATCCGGAAGACGCTCGCTGTTTTACCATCTCGCTCTCATTCTTTCTTTTGATTCTTTATTGCTATCGTCATGCTTTCTTTTTCGGACAGCCAGCCAGCCAGATGATACCTGTGTTTTCGTTCCTTCCCTCTCCTCCTCCTCTCCCCTTCCTTCCCAATTGTCTCAAGACCACCCCCTCGGTCTTCCGTCGCCTCTGTTTCGAAATAACAGCAGCTGACTGCCACATCGCCATCTCGCTATCTCGATCCGGGCCTCGGAAAGACCACTCATCACTCCCGCTGCACTCCCCTTCACATTTCTTCACCACCCATCGCATTTAGTATCGCTATAACTCGTCCACCGCTTAATTCCAGGGGTCACACGCATCCAGACTCTCCTCCTCCTGCTTCCATCGAGATTGGCTGATTGACGGACTGATTGATTGATTGACCCGCCCGCCGCCGAGCTAAACCCGAACCTGCGAAACGTTAAATGCGAGCCCGGCGGCGAATTCTTTCTTTTCTTTTCTTATTTTCTGGCGGGTTGGCTGGCTGGCTGGCTTACTCGATGCTGCCAGAAAATAACTCCCACACGGACTTTTGATTAAGGCACTTTTACCAACCGGTATTCCTTTTTTAAGCCTCCACCCTCCACCTCCACAAATCCACATTTGTATCCCTCCCCCCCCTTCCCACCGCATCACATCACATCACCTCACCGCCGATGCGTGCGGGAGAAGAGAAATAAGGGCAAAAGCTGAGTTTGCGCCGTGTACCCGTAACCTAATCGCACCCACCTCTCCCCCGCCAAGCCCAAGCCAGACGTGCGTGCGTGGGCGACACGCCCAAAAAGCAATATACATCCATATCCTCCATCCTCTCACCGACTGACCGAGTTGACTGGCTGGCCAGACAGAGGAGAATAAGCACATGCATCCCTTCTTTACACTCCACTCCCTCGTAGGCGTGTCTGCGATCCATCCCGCAAAAGCAAATCCGCCCTCCAGCGCGGAAAAAAAAGAATACAAAGTAAGTAATAAAGGAACCCCCAAAAAAAGTAAAGAAAAGAACCAAGGAGCGCACGTTCAAACAAACAGCCCGAAAAAAACAAAAAAAGAGGAAGCATTCTCACGTAACAATGTGGGTGGGCGAGCGAGCGATTGACTTAACTGACTGACTGATTGATTTGACTGCTGCATTGCATGCCCTTCTTGGCACACACCATTATTACACGCCCGCCCGCATGCTTGCTTCTTCCTCGTGTCCGCTGCCGGGTGGGTAAAGCCTATGTATCCCAGATCACGTTAGCGCAGCCCAGGCTTCCCCCATCGCTTATGTCTGGCCATCCATCTGGCTGTCCGCAGTCTGTCTGTCTTGTCCGTCCGCGCTGCTGCTGCTGCTGCTGCGTCCTGCTGTCTTGTCTCTCCGTCTGCCTGCCTGCCTGCCCGTCCATCTGTAACGTAACGATCGCATTCCTGCGAAAGGCTAAACTGCAGCCGTAACATTAAAACCCGCGCTGTGCTTTGTTTCGAAAAAGTTATCGTTGCTTGCTTTTCTTACCTTCGCTCTCCCCACGCTGTACTTGCATACATACTTTGGATACCTTTCGACCGATCGATTTTACTCCCCTCCCGCATGCGCATGCACCGATGACAAATGGATCCGCTCTTCCTATTGCCGAATCCATCCTCACATACTTCTCACACGAAATAGCTTTCTTCGCCAAGAAGTATTAACTTGCATACAATCAAACAACATTGCATTGCATTCCTTCCTTTCGTCCCGCTGTTCCTATATATCTCTGTGTGTGCGTGCGGGCGGGCGCTCCGATCTGGCTCTCGCTTGTGCTTATGCTTAGTATGTCACGTATGTAATATAATCCGCCGCAACGAGTATAATTAGATTCGACTGTTTCGGGTCGAGGGATCCAAGCCCGACAAACAGACTTGTATAGTGCGCATACAGATATAAACGTAGGTATTATGCCGTATATACTGTATAAAAATCGAATTCAGGTCAGTGCAGTGCACGGCCATGTATATATATATACTATGTGCACATGATACGGTGGGTTTTATCATAAAGAGCTGCGCAAGTATGTTGCGTAGACGGGTGACTTGCCGGATGTCGACGCACGGTGGTACACACGGCGTTAAGTAATCCTTAGTTATCCACGCGAGGCGTCCTTCTAATACGTTACTCACAAAACTTACGCCTCCACAGCCGTACCAAATATCCCCTCTCTTCCTTCAACCCAGCCGTATGTGCTCGAGCCTTGGCTTTGGTAAATATTGTATGTACCCCTTTGATATCATGATGCGACCGATCGACTACCAAGCCAGGGACCGCGTTTTCTCTGGAATGTGCTCAGATTGCAATATTAAGTGACGTAGCTTCGATTCGAATAATTTGCCCAGACCGACACGGCTACACCTTGCTTGCCGGCCAGCCGGATTCGATACCTGGCTAGCGGAAGTATACCAGGGGCTGCAGGACGCGCCTGGCCCGACGCTAATATTATCATGTTGGCACGATCGATATGATCGATTCGACGCCCTTGAATTCGTCCCTTCTAGCTAGCTATCTCGCCCTTACTCGTGCTGTAACTTGGGAAATTTAAGTACGGGATTTACTAAAAGCGGTCAGGCGGAAGGGCACAGACGACATGACGCTTTAACCAGAAATTCGAGCAGGCGAACGCGACGAGAAATTCCAAGACGGTCGGAATGGATATACTCGTTATAATCATATGAAACGAAAAAAAAAAAATTAAAGTTTTACCTGCACTTGCATTGCAGGACATTGTATTATATTATATATCATTAGAATATCGAAGCGACGTTGAGTCGACAGTATATCTGTCTTGTACAGCTACGATATTCCCTCTTACAAATCCGTGACGATACATATAATCAACCGATATACAACTACCAATAGGTGCAGCAAGGAGGTACGTACGTGTCGGTTGGGTTCCATCATCCCATCCCTCGCCCGGCCGCCCGCTCTCGCTCCGCACGGAATGGAGGCAGCCGTCCTGCATCCATCCATCCATCCATCCATCCATGCAAGCAGGCAAGGCAAGGCTTATCAAGCCCGACGAAGTAAGGGACACCGCGCCCTACATCCAGACATCCATACCTGCACCCCTTCGGAACCTACTCTTCCGTCCGTCCTTTTTCATCCCTTTCCTTCCTGTTATTTCTCCATGACATCAATGCCGCATACCCACCGGACCGAAATACACCTATATATCATTGCAAGTGTGTGCACTCCTTGATTTGGGTGCGGGCGGGTGTTTCGAACGGCATGTATGTATGTCACGCCGTGCTTCAAAACCCGAACCGGTACCGGCTCACGAGCCGGGAGGCAAAATATCCTATATATCCTACCGGTAACAGCTAGCTATACAAGCACACGGCTATAGCGTTATTAATATACTATATAAGAAAGTACAATATCCTTAGTCGTATCGTAACTTCAGGAGAGCACAATGGACATTTCCGCACCGGAGCGGATGACTTGCGCAAAAGCAACATCCAAACCTTATACCAAGTACCCTCCAAGTAGGTACTCGCACACCGCTTAGCATGTATGTATGTAAGAACGTGCGGTGTATAATTTATTATACTTATTACCTGGGCATGTATAGAGGACAAAAGGCCAAGCTAAGGCTTAAGCACGCCAGACGAAAAGCACCGAAAAAAGGAGAACGGGCGAGAGCACTAGCATACTCTACTCTCTCGGCAGTAGAGTATGGACGTACAGTCGTCCGTCGCTACCGCACGCACGCCATATATTCCGTTCGCTCGCTCATTCGATCGTTCGATTGACTGGACTTCTCAAATTAGAGCCGACCAGCCTGACCGCGCCGGCCGGGTCGGCATGTCTTCGCATGCTTTATCGTGCGTGCGCTAGCTGTTCGCAGATTAGCGAACGACAGCCGGCCAATCCACCACCGCTGGCTGACCGACCGACCGCATTGCCTGCATCGCATGCGCATCGCGGTGCTTGCTGAAACGAGACACCCCAAAAAACCATCTTGATAAAAAAAAAAAAAAAAAAAACCTCGAAGAAGAAAAGAGGAAGGGCCGCCTTCCAACCAAACTCCCCGATCAGCAGTTCCACCTTCATCTCGCGATCTGATGAAAAAGCACACGCAGCGGTGACCGGATGCAGTAAGGAACAGTACCTACTTCCCTCCACCGTCATTAGTTCACGTTAACTTAACCTAACATCACATCACATCGTTTATCGCCACGATGCTTCCTTCCTCGGATGTGTGCGTGCGTGCGTGCGTTCTTCCTTCCTTCTTTCCTTCTTTCGTTCGGCCGGGCCCCCCTTCCCTCGCCAACCCAGCCAGGCCAGACCAGTTCAAGGGCCACGGACAGACCAAAGCCATTGCAAGTGCCTAAATCTGCAGCGCTAGTGCTGCCCGCGGAACTATTTCGACCAATTTACCAAAATTTATACTTCCCGCACGTCCGTCCGGGCAGCGATACATACCCATTGTAGAAGGATGTGATGCGCGACCGTCACATTTCCTCGACGAGGCCATCTATACAATTACCGTATCCGCCTCACTTACTTATCTGCTAGCACGGTGGTATCCCTATCCTATCCTACCCTAGAATAGGATATCCGCTGTAATATAAGGTTTTCGCTGCACGCCGATGCGCCGTTTATACGTTAGCTTAATCCAATCCAGCCCATAGGTCAGCACTGACTAAGGTCCGACTGTAAAAAGTACGTTCTTGCCCAACATGTAACGCCTCATATAGCGCATACTTAGTGCAACTTAGCACTGGAGATATAGTAAGGTAGTAGTAAGGTGGATACTTCCGTATACGGGAAAAATATAATTGTCTGCTAAGGTAATATAGGTGGACGTCCCAAACTTGTCAGCACCAGCCGATCCGCGCGGAGACCGTGCATGCCGATTTGCAAGGAAGAGCGAAAGCAGCCTAGCCCGCAACGGACAGATATATAGGATCCTAGGAAAAGTCTGGACTTTCGCCGGACGGCCGGTCGGACAGCCGTGTGTATATTGTATGCACGTCCGCACGCATAAGGTTCTACCTTCGCTATAGATGGGAAGAGATATCTGTAGACGGTGTGCATGTGGTGTTTTTGCGAGCGGATTGTGCGCGTAGCCGGATATATCCCCACGCGGGGGTACCGTAGCTGACAGACAGCCCTTGGACAAGTAGGTACCGCTCGTACGACCGTCTGCCCCTGCTCTTTGCACGATCGGGGCGCTTCGGCTCGCGTTCGTGGCCTGAAAAAGGTCAGCCTGACCAAACGGGCTGGATGGAGGCTGGACTGCGCATGCATGGTTTCTCTGCGGAGGATCCGAGCCATTGCACACACACACACTCTCTCCCTCCCTCCGCACAGAACAATCTGATACACGCTGACTCGACTCACTGTGAAACATTCATGCACGCCCAGACGATTGCATTCGCCAGTATACAAGTAAGTAAGTAATCTATTGAGTAAGTAAGTCTGGACTTACCGATGGTTATTATAGCAGTATTATAGTGACCGTTACGTTTCTCGCTCGATACTAAGCCCGGCGAGACGAGACAGTTGGGCTGCCTATCTGAGGAGTCCGGAGGAAGGGTGGGTCTCGTGCCGAGGGGCAGGTACCGACGCAGCGGGCGAGCGCATGTGTTGTCTGTCTGTCGCGTTTTGGCGACGCCCTTGGATTCCGCGGCGGACCAGACTGGCTGGCTGGCTGGCTATCCGGCAGCGGACCTGCTACATCAAGCACACACATACACACAGACATCGTACATTGTGCATGCAGATATGACTTTACGCTTTTCTTTTCCTTTCTTTTCCTTTTTCCCGGTTGACGTACGGATACAATTAAAGGTAGGCAAGTAAGTAATTTACGTCCCGTGTCTCTGGACCGATCCCGAGATTGAACTGCCGCAGCCTGCTTGCCTGCCTGCCTGCCTGCCTGCCTGCCGCGACAGCATTCTAAATGTGTGGATGTACATTATGTGATGTGTGTGTGTGTAAAGTCGACTTTCGAAACAGCGCCGTGCGGGCGTGCGGCCCCTGAAACGTACGTACGGACGTAATATATGTACGGTACGTGCGAAGGATGTATGTAACACCCGCTGCACGCGCAATTTCGTCTCGTCCGTCGATCGAATCTCCACATTTGCACATGGAGAATGCAAAACCCGATCATGCAATTGACGGGGCCACACATATCGATCGCTGATTTAGAGTTCATTACATTTTGAGTTCTTGAATTTTTCGATTTCAGCGACGGGTGGTCGTTGATTTTTTTTTTTTTTTTTTTTTTTTTTTTTTTATGCTGTATAACATCCTGGCGGGGTGGCTGTCGGCGTCTGTCGGCGTCGTCTGTGGCAATGCGTGCGGAGTTTGCCGTTGCCGTCTCTCTACAGATTCTCAATTCTAGATAAAAAGTGTATTTTGTCGGCTCACGGACTTGGTTGTGTCTTGCGCAGTTTAGACTTCTCGAAGGTGTCCGTGTATGTGAGATGTAGCATGTAGACTTTGGAGGGTCTTATAATATAACACCGTCTCTGCTCAAACTCTCATGCACGGATAGATGATATGCTTTTGCATCCGCATCCGTATCGACGAGTAAACTTTGCGGGCGAGTCAAACCGCACAAACCCATTCACTCCAAGACAAATGACGTCTCGCTTCTGGACGAATCCTGGTTGGCCGGTGACCGTGAATGTGTTGCCGACGTAGTCCGGTCGGTGACAATGCAATGCCCTAGCTAGCTGACTTAGGTAAGCAGCTGGAGCGTGGCCAGCCTCAGACAGCGTTCTGTCAGGTCGGGCGGGCCTGTCTGATTGGAGGATGTCTGACACAAACCGGCTGCACGCAAGCTGTAATGTGCAATGCCATGAAACTTGGAATCGGGAAGGGGACTTGTCCATCCATGGCCAAGTACCGGTACGTCCATGTATACCATACTCTACCGGGCCCAGCAACTTGTCAATCGGCATGCACCGCGCCCACACCGGCACCCCACACATCGCTGGCTGGCGGCGAGGTGTGACGGTCGACTGACTCTATCGGACCCCATTCTTCGATTAATTTAGCTTCCTGCCAGCGAGCCAGTAAGCCAGCTGCTCCGGACGTGTCTTTGTTGGAGATTAATTAAGGCAGGCAGGCAGCGGCAATTCAAGGATACGGTAGGTCACGCCGATGTTATACCTGTTGGCGAGCTGCTCGGCACACACATACGTACGTACAGACATAACAGCAGCAGCCGTTGATATGCAGGAGTGCAATGTCGTTTGCAGTGGCGAGCCAACCAACGTGCCGAAGCTGGACCAACGTTACGTCTGTTGCGGTAGCTAGCTAGCTCACCTGCAGCAGCAGCCTCCTTCTCCGCCGGATCGAACGAGATATATTAGCCAACATGCACCTACGCCGGTACGAAGGATGCCTCCTATAATACACCGAAAGCCAAGTCACTCCAGACATTTACTTGGGTATGTCCGACTTGACAACCAGATGTTAATGTGATCCCATCCTCGGATCCTTCTTGTTGGCCTTCCGTCAGGATCTGTGCGCATGCGCCGAAACACCCCTCATGGCGCCCTTTTTTTTGTTCCGTTTACATCTTTGCTTTTCCTTCCGTCATGCATGGGCGTCAAGGCATGTCGACCGTCCAATCCATCGAGAGATGGTGCTGTGAAATACCCTTCTTTCGGTGTATATTTTTCTTTTTTCGGTGCATACCTCGATCGATGGATACTTAGTTGTAGCTCCTCGACGGAAGACGGAAGTATACTAGTAGCTTATATTACTATCCTATGTTTTTATTTTTACCCGTCCGCTGGTTTCCCAAGTCTCCTTTTCAATCCACGTCGCATCTGTAAGGTTAGGTTACATACAAAACAAAGGGTCTGCTGTGCTGGACGGACACACGTATGTGTAAAATAATTAACCGGCACACCACCAGTCTCGTCTCGCGACCCAGAGTCCGACGCTCAGAGGACGGATTGCTCCATGCAAGTGTTCGAGGGTGTGCGCGTGGGTACCTTCATATTATTATTATTACCGGTGTCGTAAAGGGTGTGGGTGAGTGGGTCCCAGCGCTATAGCGCGCAACGTCTGTTCGCTCGGTATTTTAAATACAGCTATTGGGCCTGTGACGAAACAATCGACGGGTCGCGCATGTGCATCGGCATCGATCACCTCCTCCCGAAGCGAGGACGTACAAAACGAGCGTCCGGTCTTGTTTGCCGTTTGGTACCTGTACTTGTACTCGTACCTCTTACACACATCATTGTATTATTGCAGCCGTGCTGACTTCGGTATTACTTGGTACGTAGGTACCGACCGGCTCCATCCGTACATACATCCACATAACGACAAACGTGCAGATGGAGGATGGAAATAAATGCATGTAGCAGCTGAGGCCGGCGGTTGTGAGCTGGCGTCGTTCGCATGCATCTATGTTTTTGCATGTATGTATGTAGGGAGAGCGTTTCTCGCTCGATAACAACGGCGATAAGCCAGATCGCAGGACAGGATGGGACATGGAAAATATAATATCCGACAGGGCTACGCTGGCCCGGCCGTGCGTATGTATGTGCCAGCGTTATAACCGTTTGTCACACATGAACAAACAGTCAGTCAGTCGAGGCGATACGATGCGTACAGGCAGGCAGGCAGGCATGTATGTACCAGTACGGATGCGATGTTTCCTGATCTATATATATCGCGAACGAGTACGTACAGACCTGCGCAAACATGCTGAAGGATTGCCTGCTGTGTCTCTGTCTTGGGTCGGTTTCCGATCTCCATCTCCATGCGCAGCAGACGTGCTCCGCTGGCACCATCTTTGCTGGGCTAATCCGGAGGAAAAGAAAGCAAAGAAAGCAAAGAAAGAACTGACTAAGTGGTAACCTGCTACCTGTGCAAAGTCCACTCCGAACTTTCCATCCCCATCTATCCCTCCCCCTTCCTCCGCTCCCGAAAAGCAAGCTCAGCCTTCGACGAGGCCAGCGCTGGGAAAAAGCAACGCTGGACGACCAGGAAATCCCTTCATTTTCGCTTGGAAGGGGCCGGTCGGTCAATTATGAAACAAGGCGCTTGCTTGCTTTTCCCTCAGGTCAGGCCTTGCCTGCCTGCCTGCTTGCTTGCATGCTCGCATCAAAGGCAATTGCTTTCTTTTCGGAGGAACAAGAAGGAGGACCCACATCTCGCGCGAGTGGGTCTGGGCTTCCTTGGTTGGTTTGGTCTGGTTGGCTGGCCCGGCTGTGCTAAAATTACCCATGCTCCCACACTAGCACCGCTCGTCCACCTCCACCCACGCACTCGCATTCCTCACGTTCGTGTCTGGAAGATGCGTCGAGGTTAATCTCGCAAAAGAAGAAACATGGACGTCCGGGTCTTACCTGCGTGCATGCATGATCAGCTTTTTGCTTTTTCGTCTGACTTTTTCCCCATCCTTTTGCTTTGCCTGACTTTGCCTGACTGACCTATTTTCTTGGGTTTTCTGTTCTGAGCTTCCGTTCCTCTGCCCTGGACGCACATTACAGATTTCCGCTGCTGTCTGCTGCGTGGCGAGGAGGAGGGCATGCAAGTTCATGTAATGGAACATCCACACATGCACTGACAATCTCGCCGCCGCCATTCGCCGCTCGCAGCTGCAGCCTTTAGCAGGGTGCCCCTTGGCCGGTTTCTTTTTTTTGTCATGACGGCATCGGATTTGTCGATTGGGGGGCTTCTGCAGCTGCTGCAGCCTGCATTGATGCGTGAGATGCATGATGAGTGCTTGGACGGACACTCCTACATACGCACATGTAGCGGTCTACTTATGTAACGTATGTACGTACCGGCGGAAGACCTTAAGGCCCAGCGAGCCAAGTTGCCTGTTCGTTCGTACGTACGTACAATGCGGCGTCGGTACATACGGGCGGTATGTGTATGTAATGTAATGTACCTGTTCGATTGTTCATGTTGGGGCTGTCAGCCTACGCGATCAGATTACCCGATCGCGGAGCTCTCGGTTGGAACATTGGCAGTTGGGTAACGTAACGTTGTTATTTCTCCCCCCTCTCGCCACCAGACTTGATTAAGTTCCCCCCCCCTCTCGCGATGCCGCCTGCTGCGGGAGACCACCTGTACGTATATTACCGCTCGCTGGCAGCCCCCGAGAGGAACGGCATCCGAGCAGCATACATACATAAGGCACGTAAATGTAAATCTGGAGGGAGGGAAAGAAGATTACTTGGCCCCATTTGCGGATGGAGATGCACGGCCGGTGCTGTGCTGCGGGAGCGGTCTTATAGGGATGGGACAACGGCTTATTTGTTCCGACCGCGACTTTTTGGCGAGAGGCAAATCTCGCGGGCAGCATGGATGGCCAATCTAATCTTATCTTATCGCTCGATCTAATCTAATCTTCGGATCAATCTCCACGGATCAAAGGCCAGCCAGGGCTCGCAGCCCACTGCGACGGATGTGTTGTCCCTGCATCATGTGATCTTAAATACGTTTGTCCAGCTGGACTGTCAATTCCCAAAGCGGGATAGCGCAGAAATCCCAGCGGCTCGAGCAACACAGCTGCCAAAATTTTGGGTGGACGTGCGGATGGATATAGACAGACCTTCGGCCGGACCTCGACTCCAGACTTTTCATCACCAACCCCGTCGACGACACCACTAACATCGCAGATTCCGACGCTCGACAGCAGTCAAGATGTCTCACGTACGTCCATTGTACACCCTCTGGAGCTTCGACCCACGCATATTTGAAAAGCTAACGTTCGTGATGATTGCCTTTAGAGAAAATACGTATGTTGCTACCATCACCACGCCACGACCACGACGTCGAGCACGATGACTGAACAGGCCGTTGCGATATCTAGGAAGCTCCCCGCCACGGCTCCCTCGGCTTCCTGCCCAGGAAGCGTGCCGCCAGACACAGAGGCCGATGCAAGGCCTTCCCCAAGGACAACGCGAAGAAGCCCGTCCACCTTACCGCTGCCCTAGGCTACAAGGCCGGTATGACCACGATCGTTAGAGATCTCGACCGACCCGGTGCCAAGATGCACAAGAAGGAGATCGTTGAGGCCGTCACCGTCATCGAGACCCCACCGGTTAGTCGAATTTCAATCTATATAAAAAAAAAACTGCAAACAGAAAACTTACAAATTTTTACAGATGATTGCTGTCGGTGTCGTCGGATACATCGAGACCCCCCGCGGCATGCGATCGCTGACCACCGTCTGGGCCGAGCACCTGAGCGACGAGATCCGAAGACGCTTCTACAGGAACTGGTACAAGTCGAAGAAGAAGGCCTTCACAAAGTACGCCAAGAAGCACTCCGAGAACAACGGCGCGGCCATCACCCGCGACCTCGAGCGCATCAAGAAGTACTGCACCGTCGTCCGTCTGATCGCACACACCCAGATCCGCAAGACCCCGCTCAAGCAGAAGAAGGCCCACATGATGGAAATCCAGATCAACGGCGGCTCCATCGCCGACAAGGTCGACTTTGCCCGGAACCTGTTCGAGAAGACGATCGAGGTCCCCTCCATCTTCGAGAAGGACGAGGTCATCGACGTCATCGGCGTCACCAAGGGTCACGGCTTCAACGGCGTTACCTCCCGTTGGGGCACCAAGAAGCTGCCGAGAAAGACGCACAAGGGTCTCCGGAAGGTCGCTTGTATCGGTGCCTGGCATCCTGCCCACGTTCAGTGGACCGTCGCCCGTGCCGGTCAGGCCGGTTACCACCACCGGACGTCGATAAACCACAAGATCTACCGCGTCGGCTTGGGCTCGGACCCCAACAACGCCTCGACGGAGTACGACGTCTCCAACAAGACCATCACACCCATGGGCGGCTTTGTCCGATACGGCCCGGTCAAGAACGACTTTGTCATGATCAAGGGATCCTGCCCCGGTGTCAAGAAGCGCGTTCTCACCCTCCGGAAATCGCTCATCAACCACACCAGCCGGAAGGCCCTGGAGAAGGTCGACATCAGTAAGTTACCTACCCTTCTCAAAAACAAAACAAAACATGAAAATTCCTCCGTCGCTAACAAATCCAATAGAATGGATCGACACCTCGTCGAAATTCGGCCGTGGTGGCTTCCAGACCAGCGAGGAAAAGTACAAGTTCCTGGGAACCCTCAAGAAGGATGCTACCGCTTAATTCTCTTCCGTGCCTGTTACGTTCTATTATTAATGCCTGTCTTTGCCACTTTTTCCCTTTTTCGACCATGCATGCTCCTCCGCCCTCGCATTCGTGTCGTCCGTACCGTACCTTCTCTATATATGCATGGCTTTTCTCTCTCCCTGTTTCTGGTATGCGGAGTTGTGCATTTCCTCTGTATATTTCTTTTCTCCGGCCTCCTTGCTCCTTGGCCGCCCACACTCACACACGATACTCCTACGAATGAATGCACGCTGTGGCGAGACTCGACGCATGGTGTCGGTCGGTCTTGCCACTGGTACTCTACATATTTCTAGCCGTAGACTATAATCGATGATGAATGTATGTTTATAAGACACGCACGTGCGCATGGAGACGTCAATATCAATCGAACCGTACCACTTTCACCGAAGTCGTAGCGTGCGTGTATAACCCGTGCTAGTGATACAGTAGCATGAGCGGGAAAGCTGCCGAATCTTGCCTGAAAACCGTAAAGCCAGCTATGTCGTTAAATTAAGCGCATTTCCCAAGATTGCGTGGAGCTTGAAGCGGACGGAAAATCCAACAGCGACCAAATCCACCGCAAGCGTCTCGAAAACTGCCCCCACCGTCGAAATCCCACCTCACGTCCACACCCCACAACAAAAATCCACACACGCACACACCACCACCACCACCAATCCCGCTAGATCTATGATATAGACAAGCTCCATCCGACGACACACGCACCACCTTCACGCCTCACTCGGTGTTCCCTTCTCTTTCTTCGAATCCACCGACAGACCGACCGACACACTGCAGACAAGCGGGCAGGCAGGCAAGCTCGGTGTCTCGCCGCAATGGACGTTCCAGTCCTCTCGGAGCAGCTGCCGCCGCAGGTCTTCACGACGGGCGCGCAGCTGCTGGATCTGACGGACAGTACGTAGCATCGGCCGCAGTCAACCCCCGGCCGGCATGGCGTGGCGTAGTTGAGCCGCAGCTAGCAAGCAAGACAGTCGTGAACAGAACGAGAGCTAACTATACCTCCCGCGCAGAGAAGCTTGTCATCGTCCTACGCGACGGTAGGAAGCTCATTGGCACGTTACGAAGCTACGATCAATATGGTCCGTACCCTCTCCACCCTCCTCGGCCTGAGCTCCGGCTCCATATCCGCTGCATGTGAATATCGTGGGATCAGTGACGCTGACGGTGGTGATGCGGTTACTAGCGAACCTTGTGCTCCAGGATACTGTTGAAAGACTGTACTCCGACGATTTATACGCTGACGTCCCGCGCGGCTGCTACATTGTCCGCGGCGAGAACGTGCTGCTCCTGGGTGAAATTGTGCGTACCCCGGATAATCAAACTGCATATATCCTGTCGGGTGCAATCATCACGAAATATGGCGCTAACCTCGGATATGTTTATACCCTGCAGGACCTCGACAAAGAAGACGACCTGCCGCTAAAGCAAGCAACCGTCGACGAAATCTACGACGCCCAACGCGCGGAATCGGCCCACAAAAAGCAAAAGGAGAAAAAGAAAGCCCGCAAGCTGCACGGCCTCGGCTTCGAGGCCGAGAACGAGTTGATTCTGTAGTCCGGAATCAACCCCTTCATGCCGCTTGATGCCTTCAACAGACTCAGCGTCGAGGAATTAGCCAGACGACAGCGCGCTTCTGCTTTGCAGCGGCAGAAGCCGGTGTCGCCGTCGATGGATCTGGATCTGCCCATGGGGCCGGCGTTGGAACGGGAAAGGCTGGGTTTTAGGAAGCGGTCTCAGAGTTATTGGACGCGCGAGAGTGCAACTATAGCTGCCCGGATGGCGGCTATGGCGGTAGAAAGTGCGTTATTGCAGGCGATGGTGTGCGGACAGGAGCCGGTTGCGACGCTGCCGTCTGTTGTTGTTCAAGAGGGGGCTGATGACGAGGAGGCGGATCTTACTGCGAGTGGCGATACTCTAGTGGGTACGTCGCGGGAGTATTACGAAGCTTCAAGCGTGGAGGATGAGTATAATAGCGACGAGGAAGAGGACGGCGACAGCGAAGCTGAAGAGGAAGAAGAAGAGCAGTCAGAAGACGAAGAGGATGAGAAGGATGACGATGACGATAGCGACGACGAACAAGAGGATCAACAGGAAGAAGAGGAGGAGGAGGAGGAGGAGGAGCGAGAGGAGAGAGGAGAGGGCGTCAAGCTGAGTCCCAACTGGTGGTTGCAGCTCTGACGTTAACAGATGTTTTTATCTTGTCGACATGATGAATGCAGTGGGGGTGGTTTTATCGATACCAACCTACCCTCACCTTACGCGCAGCTTCAATAGGAACATATATTATATGCATATAATAATACGGATTCAATCCAAATCCAATCGGCGCAATCCGATTGAATGTGCGCGCTAGCACCAGCTTCCTCTAGTAACAATCGTGTTTACCCTTATAAGATATCTCTATAAACAGATGTCTACGAAATCTACACTCGCACGCATATATGTATCCACGCAGCTACAACCTCGTCCCCTCCAGCGTGCTAACAGCCCACTCCAGCGTCTCCATCAGCGTCTGGTCCGTCGTCCGCGGCGTGCGGATCCCGCGGTCCAGAGCCGCAGCCGTCAGCACGCCGCCGTCCATGTCGCCGTTCTCGTACAGGTAGCTGTGCTGCTTGACGTACGCGGGCCAGACGAGCAGCTCAAAATAGCCAGGAGGGTCGTGCCAGAAGCCCTCCATTGTAGTATAACCTGCGCGTTCTTCGCGGCGCTTTTTCGCCTGGTGGATTTAAGATGGCCGTATATTAGCTTCGTCCTCGTCGATATCCACTCGTGTATATATCAAAAAGGTATGAAGATATCGGTAATGAACTAGGAGGGCCCATGGCTAGCTCACCTTCTCGTACGGAGTCCGGATCATAAGCTTGATATCAAACTCCGCCTGCAGCGCCTCCGGCACTCCCTCGCCGAAAAGCAGGAACCCATCCACAATCACCACCGTCTCAACCTTAGACCCCCTCGCAACCTCCATGCTGCCCAACCACGCGAGCACGCGCCTCTCCAGCTCCACGATCCTATCGGTGCCCGCGCCGGTATCCGCGGCTAGAAACCGCGCGATACTCTCCTCGACGCCGACGGCGTGCGTCGTCTCGTAGGACACATGATCGTCCGGCAGACGGCCGCCGTGCGTCTTTGCGTGCCGCACGCTGGTGAGAAAGCGGGTGAAGTCGAGGGCCTCGGGGCAGTCCCAGTCTTGGACTTTCTCGGCGCTGTCGTCGCCACCGAGGGACACGAGCGGCAGCTGCGAGTCCGGGATGTAGAAGTCGTCACCGTGAAGGATAGTGCAGGCTATCGGCGGGGCGGTGGGAGATGCTAATGACTTGGAAGTGAAGGCGGCGCGAAGGAGGCGGGATAGCGACGTCTTGCCGGAGGATGAGGGGCCTATTATATTATATCGTATCGCATTAATCAGCAGCTCGACTCCCGTATTTGGTATATAGACATCAATCTCAGCGCCTGTATATGGCCAATGTATCGTGACCCCAACTATCTCCACGTGGACTGGGTGCGTGTGTGGTAGCACAAACCTGATATTGCAATGCAAATTGCCGAATTCGAGGACGCTGGCGCTGCCATGGCTGGCCGTTTCGCCCTGATCGAGACCCGTAGACGGATACGGCCTAAGCTAAGCTTGCCTAGGGGCTGCCTGTGTATCCGAGGCGATGAGCGGGCGTCACCGGGTGTACGTTGTTGAAGTTACGATTTGTCGCCTGTGCGACGACGGTATGGTAGTTGCAATTTGCCTAATATCGATACCATCTCGCACGCGGACAGACGTCGCCCGCGTCTCCACAACTGGGCAACTGGAGGAAAACTCTATAGATATAGGTTTGACGTGACCAATATATATCATGCGTATGTTTGTACACTGTAGTGCCACCGGCGTCGAGCTATCACGCAGACTATAGCTTACATTTGAAATATCCCATAAGGTACAATGCAATGTCCGCCGCTAAGATACGTACTGCATACCGGGTATATACCTACTGACATATGTTTAGCCCACCCTCAAATCTCAGCATCCCAATTCATTCCGTCGCACAAGCCCGCACAAATCCGGTTGGTCAAATAACCCGCCGTCGATAAGCTCTTCTCCGGGTACATGTACACCTGTCCAGGAGCATCAGACAGTCACACAAGCTTCATCCTGTCTCCGTTCATCCATCCCTCCCTTCCTCCTTTTCCCGTGCAGCTCAGGAATGGCGACCCCTGGCCACTCACCAGACCGTCCAGGAAACCGTAGAGCCGCTGGATCCTCTAAAGTGCACCGCAATAGTCGCTCAGACAGCTGTACCACGTTGCGCAAAAACATCCAACAGAGTGCAATGTCGCACCACATGGCCGGCGGCCTCTCTGAGTCAATCAGACCAACCGACCAGTAATCCAGCCAGCCAATGAATCAACAAGCGTGCATGACAGGGGAGCATCTGTGCATAAATGTATGTACCCATGCTACCGCTATCACCATTCGGCTCTCCACATCCTCCGGGGGCGACGCGGCGCTCCGCAGAAATGAATGATACGGTCATGCAAGGCATTGTGACATGCTCGCTGGAGCGAGGGGGCAGCTTGTTCGGATGGTCGTCCGTGTTACACCCGCCGGCCGCTAGCTGCCTGTAGCTCGCAGCGGTACCCAATCGCCAGGAGTGTGAGCGAGTGAAATCCGCATAGGTAAGTTGTTTTTTCATGTCTCAGAGGAGACAGCGCCACGTGCGACATTTTTTGTCATCCAGTGATATAGCCAATCAGGTAGACAGCCAGGTTAGATAAGGTTGGCTGTGGAATTGCAAGGGTAAAGAACGGCTATGAAGGCCGGTAGTTGTGAGGTGTTTCGGCTGTCGTTGGGTGTATAGCCGTTGATACAGCGAACTCGCTGTGGGACCGCGATCAGTTGGTCGAACGGTTAGAGGCTTGCAGCAAGATAACGAACGGGATCCCCAACTATAAGAAGTAATGGAGATCGACTCGAGTTGTATATGTGGATGGATGGCAAGACCCAAGTCGACAACTGTCGCCGAATACCATGACTCGAGATTGTTTCAGGACTTCAATGACATACATTCTAGATGAAGGCCGCGTGTTATATTTTTGATTATCGGGGGGGGGGGGGGGGCGTAGTGGCCTAAAAGGCCGATAAATCGCAGCGGCTATTCAGCCATCATCAGATTTTCGAAGCTGTGGTTGGAATTCAGCGAGTTGGCGCTCCCGAGGGCGCGTGCCCGAGTACCAACGAAGCCATGTCTGTTCCGTCCGGTCCTCCCACGGCTCAGCCAGTTATGCTTCATCGTCTTCGCCAGCTCGTCCATCTTCGCTTGCTTGTCGTCGTTCGAAAGAAGCGAGGCAAGCACGCTGACGCATTGCAGCACCCGACCCACGGTTTCGGTAACATTCGGCAGAGCGTCAAAATCTAGCTGTAGTTTTGAAAAGATAGCTAAGAGACAGCGTTAGTATATACAATGTGTTTGATTCGACGGACTTGGTAGTTTTCCTACTGTGAAGTCTGCTGTACAATGGCAGGATTATAGTATCTCGGTAGCTGGTGAGTGTCATTCGACGTAGATCGAGTCTTTGGTCGGCTGCTCCCCATAGCTCTCGGGCTTCTCGCGCGCTCAGTACCGTCCCAATGCCCTTGAACTCCTGTTGGAGGGGCAGGAATACTGCCTCGAAATATGGAAGTACGGTGCTGAAGACAAAGTTCCAGATTTCGACGAGTCGTGGAATAAGACGAACGTCCGTGAGTTTTGATAATGACGATGAAGAATTGTCAAGAAGAGCCATTCCGTGATCCAGGAGCATCTGGACATCGTCGATTAACAATATCGCAGCCTTCTTCTCTACCTGACGTTTGATGTGTACACTACTCCAAGTTTTAATAAATGCCAACTGCGAATGGTGTCAGGAGCAAGACTTACATGACCAGCTTATTCAAGTCTTCGACTGGCGTTCGCAACCCTTCACCCGCAAATAATGGCAGCACTCTAGATTTCAAGAGCGGCCACACTTCTTCAAGAACTTGTTCCCCAACTGCGTCTTTGTCTTTACCCGACACCACGCCGACCACATGCTTTATATCGGCGTTCGTCACTAGAGTTTTCTGACCAGCAGTGACAGTGGTGGATACTGCGAAGTTCGCAGCCGATGGACTGCTAGGATTGAAACTGTATATGCTAGAGCCCTCCGCAACTAGTTTCGAGTTCGAATTGGCGCTGGATAACGGCTGCTCCTTCCTTCCTCTCAACAGAAGATGATGCTTATGGCTATGCGAGGATGTCGGCGGCGAACTGGAATACAGCGTATCCGATATGGTGGACGTAAAGGACGGCCGCCGACTCCCATCGGGATTGGACACGCTCGATGGTATCCGGGGTAGAGGCGCACCCAACTTCGACGGCGACGGCAGCGGTTTTTGCTCCGCATTCCTCGCTTGCGCTGATTGTGCTGCGCGAAGCGGTTTTGAGAATATCTTCATCTTAGACTCCTTCTTCTCCTTCTCCTTCTCCGCCCCGCTCGAGAGTCCACGGTCCATCTTGGGCATGGCGGCAAGAGCCGCAGCTCCAGCGGCGCTCATCGGCATCGGCGAACTCGCGCCAGCCGTCGAGGGTGGCGACGGATCTGACTGCGAATGCTTCCTCGCGGACTCCCGCGCAATAGCAGCGGCGGCAGCCACCTGCGAGGTTGTTGTCAGCGACGGCTCAAAATATCCGGCACCCTGCTCATTGTTGCGGCTCAGGCGAACTACGCCTTGCGAGGACGACACGATCGTGTTCGCGGTCGACGTTGACGAGTCGGAGGACGAGTCGGCGGACGGGGAGCGGGTCAGCGCGGGGGTGCGCTGGTGTCTGCGGTGAGGACCAACAGGAGGCATCGTGGCCGGATTCGGGTAGACACGCTTATCGGCGTCGGGCGGGCGCGATGTGTCGTTAGATCACGACGAGTTGGTGGACTTTAAGAGTGAAGTTGACATGCCTGCGAATTATAGCTAGCGTCGGCTCGCTCGTAGCACAACACCGTTCCCATCTCGGCCGATGAGATAGCTTGGATGCCTTGTGCTTAAACGTTATAAACTAAGCTTTGCGTCAACATCTTCAAAGCGTATATTTTAGTACACAGTTCTATAATTCATCCAGGCGCCTAGGCAGTATTCCCAGCTCTGGAATAAACGCGTTTACACCAATGCCAGAAAATAAAGGGTGCCGCAAGCGGTGTAGACCGATGCTTACGCTTGTTACAACCAGATTCGCAAGTAGCTTCGATACATGAGCTCCGGAGCAATAGGCCGCGGGACTACAAAGGCTACGACATTCGAGCATCATATTCAATTTACACATTATTATTACGTTACATTCTCTACCATTGTCTACCACAGCTAGGTAGATGTGACTCCGGAATCAATTCAAATACTGTGATAGCGTATGCGGCTAGTTGATCGGAGCTGTCGTAGTTATCATGCCCAACTTCTAGCATTCCAGACGAGCTGTCACTATAGTACTAAGCTAACGGTAACTACAGAATCAAAACAAATAATCTCAAAGTCGTATTTCACCTCGTAGGCCAAAGTTACGATAGCAAACAGACAGAGCTATAGAGTTGTACCGTAATCGCCGTACATACATACTTGGCCCTCGAAGTGAAAGGGACGAGGGGCTAGGGCAGATTTTGAGTATGGATAGAGTCCATTACGCTACCTATACATGTGGATTGTCTCATCAAGTTCGGATGTTAGCCGATCTCATATTCTAGCTTCGCTGGCCATTGTCCGCAGCTTAAGTAATAACTGCGATAAATTTCTAGACCCACAGACGTACTATACTCTGTTGACGATATCGACGATTTCACACGTATATAGCTCAACAATGCCAAAGAAGGCAAGTGATTTTTATATCTTACTGTGTAAAAAAATGATATACATGCCCGTGCCAGCAAGCTTCTTTGAGGCATCCTGGCAAGCCTGGACATGTGTAACATAACAATCCATGCTGTGATTTAGATTCTGGAGTGGCCTTGATTCTATAAGCCATGAGAGCTGGAGCAGAGTCCTTGAAGGACTGCCTCCTAAATACGGGGCTGCGTACTACTCTCAAGTCTACTAGAGGCATTTCTGAATGCAGATTTCGCGTTTCGTTGAAGATACCTGGTCTCGGAGCAGACGCCGGAATATACCCAGTGGCCAGCAAGTCAACATATGTACATATTTTCTATAATAGATATTTGTAGATGTATATTTACAGAGAGCATATTGGCGAGTAGCGGGACTATGAAACGCTGACAAGGCTCTGCATCAGCATACGAGACCCCTTTGCGGGCGAAGATCCTCCTTCCTTATATTGAATGGAATTTAGATCCCGTTCCCAAAGGCATCGAACGATATCAGTGAGCAATACTGTAGAGGAAGGTGGTGTGACTGAATGCCGGGCAGATACTAGCTAGGCTGAGTTTATAAATTTACTATACTCACGTATCGTTTTTGCATTTTGGGCAGAGTTGAATGAAGAAACTCGATTGACGAAGGGGTCGAAGGTCAGATGAGAACAGACTAGTATGCGTCTACGGGATTACTCTACATCAGCAAATAGTATGCATCCTTGAAATATTTGGACTTGCCGCGAGAACCGCCAGAGGTAGCTATAATCGGATCAATCCTGGGCTATACATCTCCCGAATGCTCAGCCTAGCATAAGTCCGTTAGGATTCTGTCGACACTGCACGCCAGCTCAAGCCCGACGCCTCAAGCTCGAGAAGCGGAACAAAAGGCGTCGAAGGCGTCTAGCGAGAGGATTCTCTAACCCAACCGAGCCACGTCACTTCAGAAGTCACCGACGAAACCGACGAAAGGGGATAATGTTTGGAAGCCTACACTGCTCTAGAATACGGCTTGAAGCCCAATTATATGCGGGAAGCAGCGGCATAGGTTCCTAAATGCAGGGCTTTAAACGACAGCTAGCTAATATCTCGATTCACCATGCTAAAATCCGACGTCGCAATGGCGAGACCCTTTGAAGCAGAATATCCCCTCTGCCAAGTTCCAGAAAGCTCGCGGCCTTTGGAACCCGAATTCAAATCTTCGGCACAATAATGAAGCACTTAGCTACATTGTCCGGTCCGCCCAAGTCCTGCATCCTGTGAAAACGGCGTTTTCGCCAGAACTTCGTCATGCCTCCTAAGCTTTCTTTGTTCCCTCTTCTTCTCGGATTTGTTTTCTCACATCCATCAGAGCCTTGCCCAGTAAGTTCAAACCCCACCTCGCCCGGTTTTTCGGGGCGTTTACAGCGCCAAATCCTACTCCCCAGATCCTATCCCGGGGCGAGGCTTCGACCTATCCACGGGAAACTATATTAACAAACATATTCGCTTTTATAAGTATAGCAAGCAGGGTCAAGCCAGTAGCCGTTATCTGCAGCCACACTAAAAGGCGACAGCCACATTGTCCCTGCAGAATAAAAGGTAATGCGGCTTACTATCTCTCTATCACCGGTTGCTAATAGCTGAGTTTTTAGCTCTTCGTTCTGTGTGAACTTGAGATAGTTCGCCTTGACCACAATTTTATAACGCTCTTTGTTCCAGATATCCTGGTCAAAATCCGGTACCTGTCGTCCTAGGTCCTTAATGGCCTTTGGGCCGTGGTTTCCTGCCAGAATATCTGCCGTAACAGGATGGTCTGGTGCGAAGAGAACTCCTGCAAGGCAGCCACAAAGCGAGTTTGATCAGTAACGAGATCTTGTACAGCTCACAGATGTGACATATAAAAATTGCATGCATTGGTCCCTGCATGTATTAATTGGGGCACTCGGAGGGAGAATCGTGGCGTTCTGCCGATTCTGATCACCTCGCTAAAATAGTACAATAGCTTGGTCTTTTCCGTTTTTCTTCGTTTTTCTCGAAAATGTCACAAATGAAAATCGTTAAAGCGGGTTTTACCTTTCTGATGCATCATGTACCTATCGGCCCGAAGATGGGATCGGTTAGCAGGGTGTCTACATGGCTTCTCTCGGTGCCGGAATAACCACCCGCTTCACCCAAAGCGGCGGGTTCAGAAATATTTCCGGATTCGAGATATAAACCGAGAAGAAAATCCCTCGTATACATGTGCATGCACCGCCCTAGTTCGCACGATCAAGCCACAAAAAGAAGGCGCAGAGCTAATCAATGTATGTACTCACTGCTCACAGTTGCGGTACTCCACTTTGGTTCCGTCTTCCAGCGTGTCGACGAAAGGCGAGCGATACCATTGCCCCAAGTATCCGTCCGGTTGTTCCGGTTTCCAAAAGAAAATCGGGCCACTCGTGTCAACTTGCGTGTTGCTCGAACTTGCGGATGCTGCAGCCATCTTGCTTCCCGCCAATGAGATCACGATTGGCGATTCGGTGGAGATATATCGGGCTCGATATTGCCTGCGCAGGGTTACGGAGTAGACGTTCACGGCGAGGGGTTTGTTCAGCAGTATCAGACTAAAGGGCAGCCGTCGAAGCATCCGCCGGACGGGTTCTTTATACAACCTCGGAGAAGTCGCGTCGATGTCGTGGGGAGTCACAGCTTCAGCTTCAGCCCTCGATCGACTCACGGGACGCGTCGAGATGACTAACACGGTGCTTAGGCATGCTTGGCCGAAGTATCAAACGCAACGCAGTATGTCATGTGGTATTTTTGCGCGCCGACGAATTACGGTATCATGACAAAACATTTTCGACACACGCCGAATCGACGCCTTCTAGCACCGAAACGAAGGCCGCGGCACCCAGCTAAGTCGCCAAAAAATTACCTAGGGCCGAAATTAGGCTTGCGCCCGCTGCCACGTTTTGGGCTGCAACCTGGACGCGAGGGTTTTCGCATGCAGGGTGCCTCTTTCGACAAGCGTGACCGGCGAAGAATTATGCGAAGCGTCGTGCGTTCCGTCCGCCGGCGGGAGGGGTAGTTATAACAAGAAACAAGCAGGCCTGACCTGGGTTGCAAGGCGAAACATTTTATATCTCGAGTATACATGCTTAGCAGCGGAATTGATTGCGGTGGCTGGCTGGTCTGACCATTTTTTTGTCC
Source organism: Drechslerella dactyloides (assembly GCA_020064725.1). Taxonomy (NCBI): domain Eukaryota; kingdom Fungi; phylum Ascomycota; class Orbiliomycetes; order Orbiliales; family Orbiliaceae; genus Drechslerella; species Drechslerella dactyloides. Next base: position 434,777 of record JAGTWJ010000008.1, on the reverse strand, counting down.
CTCGGTCCTTTCGCTCTTGAGTTTCTCCTAGTCGACGCTAAGCAGTCCTAGCGAGCTCTGGAAATGGCTGGTCTTGTTAGAGCGTATACATGCACCTATGGACTGTTTGATCACTTGGTGGCGTGGCCGTCTACTCTAACACTGCGGTGGTTTCATGCACCGTCAAAATCTTACTCACCTGTGCAATCTTGGATATAATTGCGTGTGCAATGCGACGTGATAACTAAGGACGAGGAAGTTCAGGTGCATACATGTACGCGCACATATATGTGCATATGCGCCGCTGATAAGCTTATAAGGCAGGGGACCCGTGATTAGCCATCACCCTCCTCATATGTGAATATCGAGATGTACGCATACACGGTTGCGCACCGATGCGGGTGTGTCTGCCGGCGCCTGTCTGCACGACGGGGACAGCCTTGATGAAAGTTAGACGCACGGAGTGCAACTTGTCAATTTAATGATAGATTGAAGCAGTGGCTTGATCCGATCCCAGATGCGTGTATCCGTTGTGACCAGCCTGTTTGAGGTAGACGCCGATGTGACGGCAACGTATCATTGCAAAGTTGGAAGGCACGTTGATTTCTCGCACAATTTTGATACACTAGGCATACTGGTGTGCGATCCTCAGGTTAAATATAGTCTCGTGCTATAGCCCCGAGCCCCTTGTACCCAGGGATATATCTGCCAGGCATAATCACATCAGCGCTGAAGGCCCCGGCCAGTAACATCCCCGTGCACGCTGTCAATGCTTCGGCGAGTGTGTAGACGCATACCTTCGGGGTGAAGATAGTGCTAAGCTACTATCGGTTGGCTATCTATATTGTCGGGGCTTTGTTACAACAGGCATTCCCCGACCAGTTGACTCGGTTCCTTCCCAGCATGAAGTATGATCCTTGTCAAAGGCGTGCTTAATGCGATGTCGTAAGCAGCGACATGGCTACTAGAGTGTGAGGAGTATATCTCTCGATAGCATACATATAAATTCTCATTCATTGCGCAACTATAATACACCAGCAGTCGACTCAGCAGTGTAAAGATTGCATCGGCCCCCGCGACTTGCGATCCTGGTTCAGTGTCCTGAGAGTTATCTCCCCGCATAGCCGGCTTCAGACTGCGCCTGCGAATGGTAGGCAATTGACAGATCGCCGAAAATCGATGCTCGTGCGTTTGCATATATGCGTGCTAGTCTCGAGGCGAGCGCTCTCGTGATCCGGTTTGAGGACCCGTCTCAAATACGAACAACCCCAAGCTAATTCTTTTCATGCATATAAATTGACGTCTTTCGGTCGGACTTCGAACATAAGTGCGGAGACATGAGACTCGGCATCTGCATATGGGACCGTGCGTACGTAATTGTCTGCCTGCTTGTGTATATGCATGCCAAAGCGTTCGAACCGAGCGGCTCCAGACTCTTGAGAGCCCGCCGCGGAGAACACTCGTGCTTTGGTCAAGTGCACAGCTGTGTCTCATTGCATATATGTATTTTATCACGTCGTGCTCATGACAGAGGGCCGGGAGTAGGTGATGGGTGGGGAAGAGTCTCACTTCGCAGTTTTGCCGGGCCGTGGTAGATATCGGTCCTACTATAGTCCGAGGCGAACTGCATTTTAATTATTCGGATGGCTTTAGACGGCACAGGCGAGTTTTTTCTTTCATGGTAATCCATGCTGCGGTAGACATCGTGAGATTGAATGGTATATCGTGGGAACACGTCAACAGGCGTGACCAATCACTTAGATTTCAATTACTAAAGGTTTCAATATCTCGAATTGTTGAAGGGATACAAAGCATCTACGATTTTACCTGAATGGAAGGTAGGTTCTCCAGGCATCAGCTTTTCAACGTTACGGTAGCGCTGATACTGCAGCGGACACTTCAACTGCGATTAATGGCAGTGTGCACACCAGCCTCCCGCTTGTTTGACTGGCTGGCCCAGTTCTAGGTGCATTGGATCTACAATACCGACAGTGAGAACCCACGACCCGGAGTGCATTGTCTGAAACCACCATAATATCCGGAAGGGGTGACGACCGAGTGGGTGATCAGTCGTCACTCGTAAGCAAGCGAGACCACGTTTTTTTGAGTACGGTTTGATGATTTTGCCTGAGGCCTGCTGCAGCAGCTGCCCAACCTGAATCATGTTCAGGCACCACGAAGAGTAGCCGAGTTCGGGAGCAATCCAAATGAACACCATTGCAGTGCAACTCCGCCTCTCTCTCGTTTGGTTTGGTCTCCTTTCCGTGCGAGATCCTGTTAGTTGTCATACCACGGGGGGAGAATATTAGGTATGTAAAATGCTTCACGGAGTGAAATTTCCAATGCATGCACCCGTCCATGAGGCGCAACAGCAATTCGGATACCTCAAAAGACCTTCGGGCGCATCCGCATGCCACCCTCGTTAATTATTTCCCCTTCTTTCACCCGGAATTCTGAAACGAAACGCAATCCCCCACCGCGGTTTCTCGAATCCAGCCCTTTCCCGCGGGTCGGGAGCCCGAGGCACACGCCTTGCGACTTCCTGAGCTTCCGTGCTTCCTTCCAGAATGGAATTGCGCACATGTTCGATAAGTCGCGGATGCACATCAAATTATTTGTATGTCAATCTATAAAGCGAGAAGGCATCGCTTTTGCGCATATCCAACTGGCTAAAATTAGCTGTGGGGATCATCCCTTCGACGTCCCGTCTTTTTGATACACGAAAAGCTGCAGCTTTGAGGGGCGCTGCTGGGGAAGAAGCTCTTTGCGCTTGGGGCAACCCTGAAATAGGTAACTTCCTCATCCAACGACGCACTGTGGTAGGCGAGCGGACCAACCGCTGTCAAACAGACCGCTCGCACAGCCGGCTGCGCCGTCGCCGGCCACAATGACTTCAAACCCGAACACGAGTGTTCCAATTTTTCGTCGGTGGCAATAATACCCGTAGGTGCATTTCCCACAGACCGAGTTTGTCGTCACTGGTAGACACATCAGCCATCGAAGAGGTCTTAGAGCAGCGTGATATACTGCCCGCGGAGAATTGCTCACTTGACCATCGTATGCAGGAAATAATTTACCATCACAAAAAGCCTGAATTGAACAGTAATTGCAGCCAGCAAAACTCTGAGAAAAGCAGCGGCTGCCGCGCGTGCTCAGATTGATATCCTCCCAGCGCTTTGACAAAGCGGCATGTCTAACATATCCGTCACATAAAGCGTGTTATGTCGTCGGTAAAAACTGAGCTGTTTCCCATCGTCAGCGCACCTGCTGGTTGCATGTCCGGAGGCAATGCGTCCGTATTCCGACGCCAGTCCAACCGATGCATTTCATTTGCATCGCCACGAACCATCGATCGATAGACGTTTGGACACCCAACTCCTTGGTAAGGATTATTGGACAAAGCGACAAGGAGGTCCGTGGGTGAAGTCGAAGCGGAATATTGATCCTGCACTGTGCATCCAATTGGCCCAGCCGAACCAATGGCCAGCTGGCCGGCGAGGTCCATGCAATATGTCGATATTCCAATATGATATTGTACATATTGTGATGCATCACTTATCCGGTAGAAAAAGTGATTCTGTCTGATCGCTTGGAACAGCCGCGACGTGGCGGCGAACTCAAATCATGGTAAAGTAATTCTGGTACTTGGAAACGAAGCCACCGGCACGCGCGCTGGTTCTGGGGTGAATTGTGAGGCACTCGCTGGTAAATTGCACTTTGTGCAGTGCATTGGAGTAGGTGCGTGCGGCCTCGGTGAGGTTTTATCTCGGCTTAAAACGTGTGGTATGCAGGTTGTGGTCAAACAATCCCCTTGAGTGCGGCTGTTCCTGCATCTGCAGGAAGTAATTGACCTTCGGATGTCGTCCCGGCGAGAGAAATTTCCTCGATTCACCATTTCATCAGCGATCGAGATCTCAGGGACGACGGGATCTATTGTCCTACCCGCGCGAGTCCTGTTGCGTAGTTTCCGTCGGCTTGGATACCAATAACCCAGACTACGCTTTCGCAACTGGATGCCGGGATAGAATCGAATAGTGACGCTCTGCGCTCCAGTAGACTGAAGAAGGCCGATTTTCATTGCGCCTTTAGCCCAACTCGTTTAATAGCTATCAGCCTCAGGAGCAGAGTCTTCACGACGAACCCATCTCCTTTTCGTGATCATTTGTCAGAGAAAAGACATCGCTATGTTTCAACTACAAATATATTAACGTTACCTTAGTTAGACCTTGCCACGTTTAGGTGGCTTGTCAGTAGAGATCTAGGAGACGCGAACGAAAGTTCATTCGCTGACCCTCAATTCACGAAGCAATGGACCTTCCTGTTTGTCGAAGACGCAAGCGAGCCGGCTACACAGCGATATTCCCAGTTGTCGAATCGATTAGCACCACCTTGTCTACAGCAAGCAGCCTTGGACAAGGTTCCGTCGCTAGGATCATGGGTTTCGCAGCAGTAGAAGAGGTCAGATGTCTCCTCAAACCGAAACGAAACGAAAAGAAGCCCTCCAAGCCTTTTCTCACTTTCGCGAGTTCGTTGGCTTGATCTTCGGGCGGTCCGGAATATCGGATTTGCTTCCTGTGGCCACAGCTGAAGATAACCTGCGCTGTAGGCGCCATGGCTGGCCAGAGATAATTACAATGTTCTTGGAGGGGTCTGGACGTTTGGGGAAACGGCTAGCAATTCTCCGTCGTACAAATTGTGCTATGGCTTTTTAATTTATTATCTTCGAGCACGGTCTCGGAAGCGTGGTCAGGTGAAAGGGGAAGTGATTTTCAGAGCTCGGGAGCGATGCTGGAACAGGATTGAGTCTTGACGTCTCGAAGCCCTCCTAACTTTAGCCAAGCACCTAAATTCGGCGGAATTTGACGCATCTCGATTCTGGCAGAGTAAATCAAGGAACAACTACTTTAGATTTACTTGGTTATCCCAGACTTTTGCTGTGGTTGTATATTTTTTTGCATCTCGATCAATCGCGGCCCTTTGCTCGCAATTTTTTTCCAAATGTTCAATAAGCGTCAATGCTCAATAACGTGGCATGTAAGTCATTCGTTTCTCTGCGAGGCCGTTCAGGCTAAGCTGAGTGGAGTCTCAGTCCATGAGTCGAATCGATTAAGTCTTGCCTGTATACAATACCAGGTGTTAATATAAGCAATTTGGAGCGATGCATGACATAACGTGAGTAGACAGACCGCTGGGCAGGATATTTTGATCGATACACTCGACGTTTCGAAAGGAGTACCTGATTATTTTCGGCGTAGTGGAATTCAATGGAAGGCTTCCAGCCGTCTCCGCTTGTGCATATGCATGAAATCGATGCATCGAATGCAAGGGACGGGGCGACCAAGCAAATAAACTCGACGATGACGATGGCCCTTTCCGGGCGGCCGGTGGCGTGATTTCCCGAACGCGATCTTGATAAATGGATTCTTCAAAGTTTGCTTGAAGCTCCCACGTGGGTTTGTAGAGTTCACTTTCTCGAGATCTGAATGGCTGTTGCGGGCATCGTTGGATTGCTCATGTCGATGCGAGGGTGCTGGTGGTTCGAGAACGTCAAACGTGGACAAGCCACAGGGCAACACTCCCGTCCACCTGTCTCAACACCGTCAGCGCAGCTTGCTCAACTTCATCACCTCGGGAAATATATCGCTTTGGGCCGTATAGCGCTAGGCAGCCAGATGAACCAACAAGGCACGGCAATGACGACGGGCAGATACGCAAGGCCAAACCAGACCGTCGATAAGTCCGGACGTCGATTTCACTGAAAGCATTCGTCTCATGCTATTTACGTGTATCCGCAGCTTCGCGCCTCGTAATATGAGATTGCCGGTCTCAAGGTCATGCTGTTGTGCTGCTGCACGGAAACTATCGCTCCTGCTCGGTCTCGGAAGCAGGAGGTCTGGATGCATTGCGTATACTCGTACCGCGCACAATACCATTCGAATCCAATCCGATCTCATGCAAGCTAGACTCTCTTCGAATTCGAAAGGAGGGACGTGAGGAAGTATTTCGGACCAAAACTTCAAGGCCAAAGTCCACTTCGGTAGACCGACCGCTGCCTCCTGGATTGTTTCAAAGACTGTTGGCTGCAGGCTGCAGAGCCGTAGACCTACAGCGGTGGCCAAAGAGAGCAAACTAATGGTAGCGTAAACCCTAGTGATTCCGTTGTCACTCTCGCTCCCGTATATACGTGTGCAGTGCAGTAACTAACGTATCTACGGACAAGATGTACAGGTGTATATATGCAAAGGCAGGAGACAGGAGGCCCGCAAGGTCACAGGCAGCTACGAAAGAAGCTAGCATCTGATAGCTCCAGGTGGCCGAATGGTGATCCTGATGTCGACGAGGAGGCGGTTATGCACCTGCTAACTGCAATTGTGCCTGGGAGTCCGCGTTCTTGCCTAGTGCGGGTCAGCAACTCCGGGCCCTGGCTTGAGAAAACCCAAGCACTCGTTCCTCCGATTCACACGTCTCAACCGTGCGCGTACCCATCATGAAACCCATCTCCCCAGAACAGTAAGGTAGTGAAGAGAGCCACCAAAACGGTCTGCCTCTTTGCTTTTCTCAAGCAAGCAGCAGTGTGAATACCGCGTTCTGCCGTGCACCAGCTACCTCTTGGCTTGAACTCCAGACAGCCTTGACTCTCCCAGAGCAAAGCTCTCATTCTCCTGACACGAGGGCCCTGGGGACAAAAAAATGGGCCCTGTCCTAATCTTGACAGGCCTCCCCGGTCGCTTTACAGTAATAACACTCAGAGTCGGGCTTGCTTTTTTCTCTCGTGGCCCTTGTTTCTTTTATTTTTCCTTCCTGTATTCTTTTTTTCTTCTTTCTTTCGTTGCTTTTCTTGGGTTTATCGGACCTGCAGAGAGGGCTTGCTTAGGGCGGCCAGCCAGGCCAGTATCAAACGCGAGGGGGAGAGCAGGACGCAAACCCCATAGCCAAGTGAGGGCGAGCGAGCGCTATGGATTTTGGGCCGGACACATATATCCATTGCGCCCTCCCCACGAACTACGAGGGACCGTTTGTTTCGACTTTTCTATTTGCCTTTGCAAACAAGCTCGAGCATCGCAGAGGGCAGGCCAGCGACGAGAAGACTCAAAGCAAAATAGAGGCAATCCTTCTGCGAGGGATTGGGTATATTAGTGCAGGTTTCCTAACTAACTTACCTACAATTCCTTTTATATAAACGGGCTTCTTTTTTCTCGTTTTGCACCTTTCCTCCTGTCCCTGTCGACGTTGTCATCATCTCCCCAGAGATAATATAGCTGGTCTTTCAGAAGACAATACAGGAAAAGGAAGACGAGTAAGAAGCGGGTGCCTGGATCACTGTCGGTATATCGGATTCGACTTTTGAGAGGCGAACACTCGGGCAGGCCTCGGAAGCAAATCGGCAGGGAACATTCACACAGTACTTAATACATCCAACAGCACCAACACCCAACGTCAACAGCACTGTACGACAGCCGGCGTCGATACTCGACCAGACCACAAAATGGCGTTGACGCTCTTCCCCCCTCGTGCGCCATCGAGGCAAAGCCCTCAGATGCCGGATTCGCACGCTACAAATTACAGCGGCCAGAGCAGCGGCAGCAGCAACAGTAATCATAATGCCAATACCACCAATGAACGTCAGAGATCCTCGCAGGAGCAGCAGAAGGCTGGCATTCACGAACAGTCGAAGGCTACATCTTCGGGTCCCACCAGCGCCGGAGCCTTGAGCTCATCCACTGATGCTGCCGACAATAGAATCGTACGTCACCCCGAATATTTTTATATCCCACTATATATTTATATATCCGCCAACCACCCCGTCCCATATGTTCTCTGGGGTACCAACCAACACGCATATGCGCATGCATGCGCAGGCTCCCTTGGTCTCGAATGTTGTTGACTTTATCTATCATTGATCCATGATCGGAATACTAACTTCACCTTTTCATATATGCAGAGTGTAGTTCCTCCACTCCCAAACTTCGCCCCCCGCAGTGAGTCCAGGTGTGACTCGCCGGGGCCCTATCGATCTACCAGCAACAGCAGGCAAAACTCGCCAACAAGGGCAGCCCAAAACCTGACCCCGCCGCCAACGATTTCTTTGCCGCCATTGCCAGGCGATGCACCTGTGGTCACTAAGAATGGTCGACCTGTGAGCCCAAATATGTATCATATCAAAGCTCATACTATCTCCAAAGGGTCATATCTCACTGGCGCTAGAATGAAGGCCAAAGAGACATTCTTGCGCCGCAAGGGTAGCATGCCTGATATTAAGACCACTGCCCCCGTAGCTCGCGAGCCCGAGCCGGAGCTGCCTATGGACTCTCGTGAGTAATCCTTCGATTTCCGTTTATTATCACTTTCCGTATATATCTCATCTAACTGACCGATCCACACAGCCACTATTCCTGGCCGCCCTCCAGCACACGACAGACAAGCAAGCCTACCAGCCTCAGCATTCTCTGCCCCTCCCTTCGGCGACTCAATGTTCAAACATACCGACAAGAAAGAACATAAACGTTCGACATCTATCGCGAAGGACGTTGATAGATCTAAAGCCCTTCTGCACAAGCGGTCGGAGTCGGCACTGAAGTTGATTGATATTCCTAAACTGCAGCTGCAAACATCAAAAGTATCCCCGGGTGGAAGCCTTGCTCCCATTCCATCGCCTGGCCTACCTCCTGCCGGCTTCACCTCCATACCATCTCCACCAGACGACCTTCCGCCCTCAGTGCCTCCAAAGGACACTGCACCCTTGAATATCAGAGGTCCTACATCGAGAGCTCGCACGGGGTCGGAGCCGATGGCTGAGAGGGCTGTTCGACACGCCGCCGCACATAAGCGACAGGCATCCGCCCAGGAATTGAAAAGCGAGCCACCAAGAGTTAAGACCGCCTCTAGCACGCATACATCTACGGCGAACAAGAGGAAGAGCACAGCCAACCGAACGATGCCTCGAGGCATGCGTCCAGTAGATGTCGTCAAGACACTGCAGGTACCTGTCATCGAGTCTCTTCAGACTGCCGCCCGCAAGACCTGTGAAAAATTCGCCGTGCTATCGCCTGCCGAAGTTGATGCTTTGACTGCAGAGCTCGCATCACTTGAGGAGCGATGCGAATATCTTCGCAGAACGCACCAATCTCTCAGGTCCGGCAAGAAAGCCCTCCACATGAAAATGCTGCAGCACTTGCGTTCGGACCGTTCCAGCAGCTTCTCTAGGGAGACATTGTTGAAGCAGCAGGAAGCCCTTGCCGACCTTGATGGTTCCATCGATGATTGGGAGGCGAAGATGGAGAGGGTAAGTTTCCGCGACCGCTCAATATTATTTCATGTGTTATTAGTATACTCACGTCGATTTTTTCTCTAGGCCGAGACCCGCAGGGCACAGGTTCACAGAAAGCTGCTTGAGCATGTCGCCGCCGCGCTTAGCATTTCCAACCCAACTGATCCAGCAAGGGCCGACACTCCTCCCTCGACTCCGGAAAACCGGAAGAGCCTTGACGACAAGACCCAATCGATCAAAGTTTATGCACTCTTGGCTGATGTCGAACACGAATATGGCAAGTGAGTACAGATATCAAGTTACCCGCACACTACCAACACTCGAGATGCTAATTATCTCCTAGGATGTTCACGGAAGCACGATCGTAATGAGTTTGGAAGGAGTTTCATCAAGCTTGAAAACATCTACATTCATTTCCCCTAATCGACGACAAGGTCGATAAACACCTTCATTTCCCGACTTGTAATATTTCCTCTTATCTCAGCGTCACACGATTGATGATGACGATTCCTTACAAAGTATTTCCCTAATACAGGTTTTCTTTTTGTTGCCGGCGCAATTGATAGCTTTGAAAGTTGTTTTTCTGAGTCTAAAAGATACTAGTACTGCTGTCTCTCCTTTCACTCTTCACTCTTTTCTTCGCAAGAATACTTTTTCAATTCTTTTTCCTTCTCACAAAGCTGGGGGTTTTTTTTACCTTTTTTTCCTTTCCTTTTTGCTTGGAGTACTATAGCCCCGGCGTTTTGGGTCGTGTATTCTGCCTCGTCTTGACTGACATTTTCATTTCTTTTCATATCTACACTATATTTTTTTCTTCGTCGGCTGGGTTGATATCTACTCACTCCATATGGGATCCACTCTTTACCTCAAATTTTACTTGCATAATATTTTCCGCTGCTTGCCTACCGTTAGCTGTCGTCACTTTTTATTTAGTTGTTTCTTCGTTTGTTTCTCTTTTACAGCCAGCGCAGTCTTGGCCAGGACGTCCGATTTCAATCTGTCCATCTACCTGAAACCATCCCTCTCCCGCGACTGGAGAAGCTGATTTTCTGTTTATGAACCCACCACCACTTGCATCCTTTTCACCATTGTCATGACTTAGTCTCTGAAAGCGCTGTATTTCTCGCAGAGAGTACAAACAAATATCAAGAAAACATTACTAATATATTGATATCCTTCGAAATTCTACATGCAATCTCCCATCGTAATTATATATTAAAAATTCATGCAGTCGCGTGGCAGCAATCTATCGGAGCGTGCATTTTCGCTTGCTGTTCCCAAAAATTTAACGAAGGCTTGTATGAGTCCCAACACCTAGGCAGGCGAGCTTGGTCACATCTCGATAAGCACTCTCACCAACGCTTCGACTTTGCGACGACGCAAGTGTTTGGATATCCCCTCTCTAACGTTAATTCTGTTGCACACACTCGCATGCTGGTTCGGAGGATTGCACCCATAAGGCCGGAAACACCGAAGATGAGATATATTATAGGCCGCAGTAAGTTACAAGTAATAAGGGAATTAATTCTCGCTCTGGACACGTACCTGCATCGAGATGAAATCGAGGGTGCCAGAAAGGCGGGAGAGGTGAGGAGAACGGAAAGAGGTGTAGCGGGAACATTTTGGGGGGCCAATAGACAGAACTCCTACCTCGCCTCTTACCCCGCTGCCCGTGCTCTAGACCACCAAATGTCAGGCCACAAAGCAAAGCTTGACAGGGGAACGGTCTCGGCGAAACAGATTTATTCTACCGATTTACCCGTTAGCTAGCGCAACGCTGCCCCCGCGGGCTTGGAGAAAATCGCACGAACGATGGAGACGTTACACGGTCCTATGATATATCGATAACGTTATCATACCACAAGTTTGCAACTTGGGGCCGATTCGGTTGCGGGGATCCGGTTGAGGCAGGCTGATAAAGCTAGGTGGATATCGTGATGTGATATCAAGTAGGCTATACCATTTGGAGCTTTGTTGCTATCGCAGACTTCCCGATGAACTCAAACTTCAATAATGACGGGACCTATTGCTTCACGAGTCCACACATACGCACAGAGCCCTATGACCCAAGGAAGCGAGAAGTTGTACGTACGCCTCTGGAGAATCGCTTCAGACTTCAAGGTTGGCCCTTGTATCCAGTTAGGCCGACAGCAAAGAGGACGGCATGCTCTGAATACTGCCCTGAAGATGCGGCAGAGGCAAACATGGGATCTCCAACAAGATAGCGGGATGGTTCGCTCGGATGGCTCCCGGCCGGCTAGCACCGTAAGCAGCGTCCAGGAAGTTGCTCAAGATATCAATTCGATTGGTAGCTGAAGGCGCTTGAAGGCAAAACACCTGCTGCGCTCACATCCAGACCTTGAAGTCGTATGTCATGGGATCCTTCCTAAGATGGAACGGGCTGCCGTTGAACGGACCCTTGAGTCAGTCAGCCCGCTTTATCTTATTAGCCTATTAAATACAGGGTTGCGCATGCATATATGTGCTTTTCTTCTCTCATGATATTGTCCAAGTGCAGGAATTACGTATACGTCGATGCCCCAGTTGTAACAAAACATGCGTTGCAGCACGTCGCGTCGTCCTCCCTGCAAATATCGATCCAGAGTTTTCATTTTCATTCTTGCAGTTCGAGGTTCCTAGTCTAGTGCAGTGCATTCTTCAATAACACCTTCCTGAAGACTGCTAGTTGGCTCGTATACACAAATTGTTCGGCAATCGATAGCCTGGTCGCGGTCTGGATCAGCGCTTCGCCCTGGTAACTTTTACCGAAGTTCTAGTTTTTAAATGCCGTGGATTGGAGATTGTATTCAGGGTAGATTGAAGGCGGGCGGCTCGTTACAGACCAGGGAAAAAACTGAGGCTCGAGCTCTTCGGTCCATGCATCGATACATGGGTTTTCATGATCATGTAGCACTCGGGGCATGCCGGACGGAGTTCCGACTCATTGACGTCCTCTGACATGAATGAATCTAGAAAAAGACCCGACAGATTGGTAAACGGCCTGTTGGTCAAACGACCTATACGCCAGGCTGTTAGGCATCAGTTCCAGTGCTTCACGAGTCGATGCAGGCTGCTTCTGCAACAGCAAACAAAAGGGTTGTAGATACCATATTCGTTGTCGCACAGACTCTGCAGAGGGCTGTGTCAACCGTTCTTAGTTTCGTAAACCTTGGCTTGTTTTGGGTATTGCTTTGGAATATCGGCACCTGCGGATTGTGATAAGTCTGCGTATGTGCATAGACACCTGCAGCTGTTGGATTTTTTGTTTTTATATCGGCGGCCACATCGTCCAGGCACTAGTGGCTAGCATCTGTCAGAACTTAATGTTAACCTTGAAAACAAAATTGACCAACGACTAGTCTCGAGGCCAGGCCTGCATGCATGCATAGTGCCCACCTTCCTCGCAGTTCCACCTAAAAATCGGTTTGGCCCGACGCGACGGCGAGAAATATGCGTGACAGGCTGCCGGTGCTTCTGGCATAGAAATCGGGACTGCCAATTGGCCCACAATAACCCACAGACTTAACGAATGTGACTATACTCGTTCATGCCTTTAATACTGCGATAATATCACGATAATAAGAACGAAGCTAGGCGCTAACATCTTCGGGGCTCCGTATTTTCCGACGCCGGTTGCAGTTCAAAATGTTTCCCAGAGTGCAGCTCGAAGGCCAAGTTGTTTCTGTTCCAAATCTCCGGCTACATCACCACTGACGACACCATGACTACCACGCTAAGATACCAGGGAACAAGCTTTTTCAACTGCGGTGATATCTTCGTGATGTCAGATCACCGCCATTCTATGAGATTTCCAGTTGGCCGTTGTCTACACACATGGGTAGCTAGCTTGACGTAAACTCTAGAGGAAAACTCCGCAAATGCCAACATCAAAACCTGGCAGTCATGGGCGAATCCGAGACTTGAGTGAAAGTGGAATCCCGCCGCTCACAATCTTACTCAACATGAAGCTGGTGATCTCGTCTACTCTTTCTCTTTTTCACCGATTTATCAGCCGTTTCTTGAGCTCCCTGGCAAGGACGGCGATATTGCCCTTTTCCAGTATGAAGACCGCTTGAGCCGAAAGAGAAAAAAACATCCTTCACATGGAACCTCGTGCAAACCGTGCGTCCCTTGAAGCTTCTGGCAAGATCTCACCCTCTCCTCCTCACAGGATACTATGTGCTGGGAATGCTTTCTGGCTGCTAACGCAGGATAATGTTATAAGGGATGCTATAGCTCCCCGAGCCGAAAGCGAAATAGCGTCCCGCGTGAATGCTCACCGGCTTCCCGTTGCACGGTGCATTGATCTCTTTACGTCGGTCTCGTTACGAGAGCTACCGAGAGTCGGCGCAATGTCACCTTGGGAGATTCGAGGCGCCTGTGGCGCTCCCACTGCAGTTTTCAAGTCACGTTTTGTTCGTGCGAGCCAGGTAAAATGTTTGTGCATCGAGGTCTCGAGCCATCCCACGGATACTCACTACACGGAGTGCACGGGTCCCGTTCGGAGCCTCACCTGGGTAGCCAGGACCGGCTAGCCCCGTGGGGCGGTGGCTCAACTCTGGCCCCCAAAAAGTTCGCCGGGACACAAACAATCCGCGGACCTGTCACACTTGGGTCCAGGATGCAAGGAAGGACCTTGTACGACTTCATGTGAGCAGGCATCGCCGTTTCCGAAACGTCTGGGCACCAAAGGAATCGTTTGTCTCCCTCTTGTTGACCTTTTCTCTCTCTTTCCCTCTTCCTCTCTTATTTCCCCTCTCTCGTGACCAATTTGAAGTAGAGAGGATGCATAAATATGCATATTCATGCAATGTGATGGTTATATTGAACCTCTCAAAGATCCAGAGCGGCGGAATGCTTGTTTGAATTCTCGCTTCAGCAGCTGCATGCATCGTTCCAGCCATCTCGGTCACTTGTCGAGGCTGCAAACGACCGAAATATCGGTATAGCGGCGTGCCGCACACGCCCAGCTTTGATGTTTCGAATTACGATAGGGGCCTGGCGGATATCTATCCTATCGCAAATATGCAGTCGGCCGCAGCAAGCCCGTTGAGCTCCGAAGCCTCCCAATCACAGCTTTCTGTACGAATTCATCAGATCCTTCTTTGTAAAAAAAAAAAAAAAACGTGTCGTGAGGCCCGAAGGCAATCTGAGTGTTTCGTTTCGGAAGCAACAACACGTTTTGCGCCCCTGATATCAAATGTTCTTTCTTTTTCTCCTTGAATGCCTTGGCCTGTGGCGATATTTTACAATTATAATCAGTTTTGGCCTATAGCGTTCTCGTCTTATATTTATTATGTCACTCCCCACCCGCAACAAGCCGTTTCCCTGTTTAAGCACGCAGTTACGAGGAAGCCTGCTGCCCGTATCGAGTCTGGACATTTGCACTGATAGATATCGATATCGGGGGGGAATTCCAAGCGCGAGCGGCTGCGAGTTTAACCATCCGAACGCTCAGGATCTCCACCGCAATTCTGTGCGGCTTTGAACATTCCCTTCATTTCCTCGTCAAGCTCCACATGCTGTATCGAGCGGTGACTCCTTGGCAAATACGTCCAAGGGCGCTCAATCCAGCTATCAGAGGGACAGTGCCTTTACTCAGTGGGCCCGGTTCCTCATCCGGACCCATCCTTCACCAATACCAATCGACTGGTGCCGTTAACTTGGACGAGATATGATATCAAATACTGCTTAAGGGTCATATTGGGGCGGGAAAGCCAACAACTTTTGTTGGGATGCAATATATGCAATAGAGATCCGTGTTCATTACTGTAGATTGAGTAGGGGTCTATACCCACAGAGTGTGGACTTGCACATGTGGGTTGATGTTATAGGACAGCGATTGTAGACATGAACGTTGACGGGCGGGCCTATTCGAATCCCGCCTGTCGCAATACAAGTTTTTAATGGCACCATATAACTGTCGATACATTACTCGACGGTTTGTTAGCAATGGTCGGACGTCGTTCTGCAGGTGTTTCCGCAACCATACCACCGCCTACGAAAAGGTACACCCCACAATAGAACCAGTCTTATTCACCACGAGACTGCCACCAGGAGCACCCCAAGACTATAGCACTAAACTTCACGTTTTCTTGCGTGATAACGACACTTGGTGGTTTAATTCAAGGTGCCTCCCGGGACCGTAGGCAGCTAAAATCATAAGATTTACATCTAAAGCTCGATTTTAGGACGACGGGTCTCGCGCCCCGTATTTTGATGACATGACCGCTGCAAGCGCGTGTAGACCACCCTGGGAAACCTTTGCTCTGCAGGCTTTTCATTAAATATCTCACTATCCGTCCATCTTCGAGGCTTCGCTTGAGACATGCATGCAACATGCACCCGCTGATCAAGTATATCATGCAATGTACGTGAAGCAAGTTAGGCAGATGTATAACCACGGTACCTGCCATTATCGTTTATTACCTCGAGGAGCTAGGATATTGGTACCGAGAACTGATGAAACGTAGCGCCGGTAGAGGTACGGGCAAGTGTAGGCTATATATTCTGTCTGTATCGTCGCTATAGTACGGATGAGTATACGCAGGTGCATGAGCATTTGAAATTGAACTTTTGATAGTACATATGGTGTACACGATGGAGGGGAGAATATGAGAATATATCTGGTCTGATACCCTTACGTCGGAACTGAATTTCAAGGTTCCTCCAAATATTCGACGTTTCTGTAGAGATGCATGTACTGACGCTGTGGCGCCGCCTTTACATCGATGCATCGGCCCTGCAGCGTTGGACGCTAGCGATGCTATAACATCGTTTGATATTGCTCGGGGGCGCCGGCTGGCGAACATTCACGTAAGCAAGGGTGCTAGCGATGCAAACGAGGAAAACTTTGCAGATTCGTGCAGCAGATTCCATACATGCCGGCATGCGAACTTGTAGTAGACGGCTATATTCGAGGAGAAAAAACCACTAGCTTTGCACAAGTTAACACCTGATCGTCCAGCGGCTGACGGCACATTCTCATGTCGCGAACAGCGCGACGATCGTATCCCGATATTTTATAACTTAGCGCAGAATAGCAAGCCGCTGAACGCCGATAGATATCGGATGCATGAGCCTGCAGATATTAGCTAAAAATTGAACTTTCGAGAGTTTGGGGCACCGACGACAGCAGAACGTATAGCCAGAATATCATCATGATATTATATTAACCCCTCATTTAAGTTTGTGGCGGTTGTGCCTGGGGCAATGACAGCTGCATATCGTCGACAAACGGCTGTCAAGAATATGGCGTCCTTAGCTTTCAGCTTTCCCCACTCCGCAAGCTAGCAAAACGCCGCCTATAGCCTAACCAGCAGGACGACAGAGGACATGGAGACTTGACTCCAGAAGCAAAAGAAATTGTCACCGGGCCCATGCCCTGACAACTGAATATGTCCAGACTCCCTGAGCCCAAGTTGCTCTTTACCTTTTGCAGACCAAGGGCTCGCCGGCGCCCCAGGCCTGGTTGAGACCATCGTCGTTATAGGTGCCTACCATGTTGCAATTGTTGTTGCAACACAGCATGCTAGCTAGCATGGCTATCGACTCGGAGCGCGCGCGAGGCAGCCGTTGGGTCAGGGTAGCTGGATGACACACCAGTCAATCGATCCGCTCCGCAGCCGTCCGCCTGGAAGTATCTGTTGGTCGTGCGCACATTGTCTAGCTCTCTTCTATAACAGTTGATACACCCCGTAATAATCTAGTTATTCAAGTCCTTGCCCTTGCCGAGGCCTAGAAATATAGCCTAGACCGTGGATGCCCTGTTAGAAGTTTCGTCGCTGTGAGTAGTTTAGTTCACGAACTGGACACGTCGCGATCTTCGCAATATATTAGCTTAGGTTCTTGGCCAAAGACATAGGTCCGTCGCAGAGACTTGTGATCATGGAATCGGGAAGTAGGAAGCTTAGATGTGTAGCTCTGTGTCTATTTGAGCTTACAAGACCAAAGGATTGAACACATAGTGTTCTCGTATTCTGTTCATATACGTTTCTATATCCTCCCCGATTCAGTCCTTTGTACATGTCCTATAGACCAGCTAGTGCTTCGTCTGACGCTTGAAAGTATTCATTGTAAATCCCGGGGACTATCGTATGTCCCTAACAGTCAGGAGGTTTTCCTACGGTAGGAGGCCAGATTTATAGCTATGGCTATATGTATAAGTAATTTTTAATATACTATAGAGAACTATAGAGCTGAAACTATATCCAAGGACGTGCACTGTCGACGTATACACCTTAACTCGTGCACGCATTTGCGTATCAATGTCGATACCTCGAGAAATATTATCCACATTAACGTTATCGTAACGTTGATGAAAAGACGGGAAGACGGCTCGTAATCCATGAGTTAACAGAATGGCGTGAAGCTTCGCCCCCGTCATCCTCACGCCGCTGACGCCTGAGGTTGTCGACTCACGCACGTTCAGTCTGAGGTCTGTTTCCAAAATACCACGCAACTCAACACGCAATAACGTTATAGTCTGAGTGGTTTCTGGGTTCATTCTTGACAAAATCTAGAACACGACGTTTGACGTTAATGCTTCTTAGGAAGGGATTGTTCTGCTTCAACTGACAGTAGATACATGATGAATAAGTACAAGACCCATCAACAACCAATCTACAAAGATTTTCGATGTATGGGTTTCAGCTACACAGCTGACTTCACGATCGATTTCGGTCATACCATATTTAGAGTGACCGGATCGGCCGATCAACTTGAGACATGCTGGCTGGATTTACGTGCTATAGCTCTCTCATTACATACGTGAGCGCTACCCACATACGCATGGCTAAAATTCAAATACACTGGCAGGCTGATGGTGCCGGCGCAGGCTATACCCCCGTTCTTAGCGCGCGTCGAGTCTACGTTTTCAACCAGCAGATGTTCGTGTGGAATTAATTTATAAACCATTGGACCGGTCGGCATAATAGTACTAGGACATGTATACGCATATCGATGTATATATATCCTTCTCCATGATAAGAAGAACACATTTCCGCTTTAATTATAATTATAGAATTGCTCTATCAATATTTAAATTCTCAATATCTCTCAATGAAACCCCTAGCCAACGCCAAGGAGAAAAAAGAAGGATTCTAGAAGAAAGATCGATAGTTTCCAAACTACCGATAGAAGATATATAGATATCTGGGCCTCGGTCCGATAATATACAATGGTGTAATGACAGCTCTCCGCCTACAATGGTACCAGTGACGGGATCGATCTTAATCTATAGATCCACAGCAACTGCTGATAATCAGTCTGCTCCCTACATAAGGTAATAATCATATGGCCTGCACGGCACAGGTGAAGTCGCCCTCTTGAGTCTTAGCTAAGCCGGGAGCGTATCGATAGACCCCATATATTAGTTCGCTACTGCTCTATACACTTACCTTTCGAACACGTGGTGAGACCAACGCCGACACATATATGTCTCGATGAAATTCGGGAATGGTTCAGACTGGTCTCACGGTGGTTTGAGCAGCTTGCGTGGTCAACTCTCGAGTCCGCTTGCGTGCGTGCACTAATCTGCTCCAAACAGCTCATGAGGTTTCAACGTTTACGAGGTACACGGATTCCACATTAGATTACGCGCGGACACGTGTAATTTTACGACCGCAGAGGCCACTACTACCGTATACGATATCGATATATCCGAGTGCATCGAGAAACTGGGTTTCTATATATGTATATATGTATATTACCCGTATACACCAGTATACAATACAAGACTATACAACAGCCATCTAGCCCGATCATACCCTCTATATTCATAACCAAAAAAATCAACGAGAAGAAAAAAGCCACAGTAGAGATGGTAGTAGTCGGAGAGTATGTAGACAACAACGAAAGGAGAGTAAGTGAGTGTATACAATAAAATAAAAAAAAACGGAGAGTAAAGATGCAACGAGTGTCGGTGAGTGAGTAATGTGTACAATAAGAGGAATTGGGTCGGTAGTTTCTAAAAAAGGGGCTGTACATGCTTGAAGATAGTACCGTTCCGTCCTGTCCATTTTCGCCGGATGACAATTAAATAGCTGTATCGGGCGACTCTATAGATCTAGGACTTTAGACGGTGGAGGATATATGCCAGCTGCGGTATCAAACGGTGGTTCCACAGGTATATATCTGATTCTTAACAAATGAGAAAAAAGGTTGCCGCACAACCGAGTATAGCCTGCAGCTTGGTCTGCTAGCTAGCTTGCCGTGGTATCGGTAGGTAGTGTAGTATAGTGGTGATTTACACCATGTATTGGCGCAGCCCTCGCAGCCGCTCTTTGGCCGCCTCGAGCACATCGTCGTCTTTACATACCGCGAACCGCAGGTAGTTCTCCGTCAGCTTCTCCATCACCGTTCCCGGCTGGACGAACTCTGTCGGAGGGATCGCTGCCACACCGAGCTCCTTTATCAGGAACCACGAGAGTCTACCGCGAATATTAACAATCTTTTATCCTCCGGAAATGGGTAAGGTGGATGGGGTACGTACTTGAAGTCGCGCGGCCGCGACTGCACAAAGTCTGGGAATGGGTAGTCTTCCGGAATCTTAACCTTGGACATGTTGACGAGGACAAAGTATCCGCCTTCCGGGTCAGTGCTGTTCGACACAACGTTAGCAGATGCCCTCGCATGTGTAGAGCACAGAGTGTGGAATTCACATACTACGGCAGTCCGAGCTCGTCCCAGATGGCGTTGAACCTGAGCTGCTTGTCCTTCATCTCGCGCTTGGAGCGGTCCCAGAAGCCCTCTTGCTCCGCCTGCTCGAGACCGATGGCGACGGCCTCCTGCAGCGGCGATACCGACGAATAGCAGATCTATATAACCATCAATTAGCCACGCATGCACGCGGACCAGACAACATCCAAAGCCAAACATACCCTAGTGTGCGCTGCAGAAACGTATGTGATCAAATGCGGTCGCCCAATCAGCCAGCCCACACGCCTGCAGTATCCCAGTCAGCCAACGAACCCCTCCAACCACAATATATCAATGCTCGATTGTACGCACCAGCCAGTCGCGTAGAAGCACTTGCCCGCGGATCCCACCGTCAACGTCAGGTTGTCGATTTCCGGGCTCAGCGTGGCGATGCGTGTGAACGGGGTATAGTACAGCCGGTCGTAAACTTCGTCGGAGAGGATGATGATGTTGTTTTGCACGCAAATGTCGCCGATGCGCTGCAGCTCCTCTCGCGAGAAGATCTTGCCGATGGGGTTGTGTCTACGATTGCATTGTATCATATCAGCTGAATTCTTTTCCTCGACTGCATCCATTGAATGCATGGATCTGCGGTTTACACATACGGCGTGTTGATAACCTGCGAGTAACAACATAGCATCAGCGTCAAGACCAGGGATGACCACTCCAAGCTGGATTTTGGTACGCACCAGCATCCTCGTCCGAGGGTTGATCCGCTCCTGCAGCATGTCAAAGTCCACCGTCCACTCGCTGCTCGGCCGCGTCTCAACGTGCCCTCTCTCCGGCGGCACCAGATTCACATAGACAACCTTCCCACCCGCCATCTCAATGTTGGAGATATACTGGTCAAAGTACGGCTCGAAGACGATCACCTCATCCCCCTGCTCGACGAAGGCCATAAACGCGGACAACATGCCCTCGTTCGCGCCGGTGGTGATGGTGATCTCGGTTTCCGGGTCGAGCTCGCGGCCGAAGAAGGGCGAGTAGGCGTCCGCGAGGGCCTTCTTGAGGCGCGGCCGGCCCTTGGTCGGGGAGTACTGGTTGCAGTCGACGCGGTCGAGAGCTTGCTTTGCGGCATCGAGGACGAATTTCGGCGGGTTGTAGCCGAAGAAGCCTTGTCTGTGCGGATGGACCGGATGCGCAATCGGTTGGTTAGCGGGGGGTGTACGGCAGTGGAGTTACGGGTCGAGTAGGTAGGTATCATCTCGCGGGCCAGAATCCAGCTTCTGGGTTACGAGACAAAGTAGGTGGGTATGTATGTATCTAGGTAGCGGTGGATTGGGTACCCGAGGTTGATGACCGGAGAGACCGAGCTGGTCTTTGCGGCTTCGTTGACAATCGTCCAGACCTGGTGATGTAGATATCGTCAGCTGTCAGCGCTTCAATGTTGGAAAATTTCTCCCCCACAATCGCGCCAATTGCGGGGCGACGGGCGACACCCCGCAGTCGGCGCGATAACTACGATATCGAAAGAACGTACGTCCTGGGTCTGGTTCGCCACGCGGCGGGCGGGGCGGATCTGGGAGGACATATGGGCGGCCTGGAAGACGGAGACGACGGAGTGGCGGCCGAGGACCTGGGAGGTGGTGACGGGCGGCGGGCGGATGTTTGCGGCGGCGTTTGCGACGATTGGCGGGGACTGGCGGACAATGACACTGCGGAAGAGCGGATTGATGATGAGCGGGAAGGGCCGCATTCTTAAGAAGGGGAGAAAAGAACGAAAGAAAAGGAAGAAAGAAAGACTAAAGAAAAAAAAAAGAAGAGAAGAGAGGCGCGAGGGACGGAGTGGAGAGGTGTTTCTAATTATATCTACAGAAGCTGCTGTCTACAGCCGAAGCGGTCTTAACAACGGCCGCGATGTCGCAATCCCACCGCTAGCGCTCACTCGGGCAGCCGACGCGGACTAGGTCGTATACAGACCGATGCGATCTCGATGCGACGAATCGAATGGGACGCTGCTCTGCAAGGGGTGCCTGACCGGAACCAGCAGCAGACGAGAGCAGAAGCGCAGATGCGACGGCCGCGGAGTTAACGTCGAGGGCCAAGACAGCAATGGGCAATATAATACAAGCGAAGCGGAAGCGGAATAGCGACAAGACACGAATACGAAGGACAAAGAAAAGAAGAAGAAGAGACTAAAGGAAACCGGGGACGGGAAGCGGCGACGGCGACGACGACGCTGGCAACATCAACGAGGGTGGTGATGGTTGTGATTGTGGTGTAGCAGCAGCAGTAGTCAGCACAGGAGAGCGGCCCTCCCGGCTCTTATATAAAATACTTAAAAGTGAACAAGCAATTCGTCCGAGATTAAAATAACAACATCGCCGCCGGCCGTCGTGAACGTCAGCGCCGGCCTGAAGCCAATTTCCATTCCGGCCGCGCAGGCCCTCCTCAGCCCCACCACCTCTTCCTCCTCTTCCTCTTCATCCTCCTCCTCCTCCTCTTCCTAACTCTCCTTCATCCAAGTGTCCGGTATGCACGTTCTCCACGATGCAGTCGCAGATGACGGCGCCGCAGTCGCGGGCGGGCGCTGCGCTCGTGACCAAATTACGGAAACCCTCCATCCTCCAATCCTAAGCGGCCCCCCGAACGAGGCTAGTCGAGCGACCAAACGGGTCTTGACTTCATCTCGGCGGGGCAATTGCAATTCAAGATGCTCATCGCTGCCTGCCCGCCAGCCAGCAACGTTACGTAAGGCCTGCCCGCCCCCGCCGTCGGAACCAATCGGGTGCGGCTCCCAAGGCCCTCCCTCCTTTCAGATCGATCCTCCATGCCTTCGTCCCATCTGGGAAATCCAAAATCGGAACGAAACGAATGAATGATACGGTCACCTGGCGCGCCCGGCTATCCCAGTTGCCGACCGACTCGCTCCAATCTTTCATGGCTGCTGATGTAACTCGTCCGAACAATCCAGCGTGAAGAGTACACCGTATGTATCAAAACTCCCATCCTAACGGCCCGTGTCTTAATATCGGCGATAAGAAGCCGACGAATTCTAGCTGCAAGGCACTCGCAGGGCACACTTGAATTCAAACCACATATACATACAGGTGATAGTGATAGCGGTACACGTACGTACGTATGGTATCGCGCGGCCTGGTGGAAACAAACCATTAGTCAGTCCCGCCTGCAGGTCCACTCAAGCGTGGGTGGGTGCGTTACGACATCGTCACGGGCGACGTATGCACGGAACATTCTGCCATCCGCTCTCCGATATCGTCGGACCGTCCCCAAAAGTGCACTTTTGTCCTGCCAATCGATACCAGTGATCGCATTGCATATCTGGCCTCTCATCGGGAACACTCATTCGAGAACAGCTTTCGAAATTTCAATTCCGGTGGAATCCAATCGAATGGATGCAATGGGAGTAATGGCTGTGCTATCACCATGATTTCATCCGCCGTCAACATGCATATATACAGCCGTACACTATCGCCGCATTTTCTAGAATTGTGAATGTACAGGACTCGACAGCCGTAGGGTTATGTATATATAGATACATCTGACGCATCTATCTGACAAATCTCCAAATCTCACCCCAATCAACATCCACCAAACGTCCGACATGCAAAAAAATGCGCAATCAAGCCCTGAAATATCTCAGACAGAAGATAAAATATATTCAAAACGCCGTATAAACGCCTTCTCCATGCTAAATAGTAATAGACAAAAGAAAAACCCCATCTGCAAAAAACGGTGGCCGGTAATGCATCCCTGATCCGGTAGTTTTTCCTCCCATCCCGCCTCATCATGATTCATTCATACAGTGCCAAAAAGAAGAAAATCCCAAGGACCAAAAGCAAACCAAGGCAAGGCAATTCCTCATGCAGCTATATCGAGACCCTGCAGCCAATGTAGGTAACGTCGTAACAAGTTGCAAACCGCCAAAAAACGAAAACCAGAAAAAGAGGTACAACAGAAACGAAGATGCGACGCTATATACCTTCCCTCTTTTTTACGCATACCGCGCGCTCTGCCCCCGCTGCGGCGGCGGCGGCATCGGCGCATCGTACGCCGGCGGGTTGTTGTACCCATTGTACACACCAGCATACCCGCCATTATTGCCGTGACCGCCGTGACCGCCGTTATCCCGCATATTATTATAGTAATCCAGCGCGGCAGCCTGCTCCATATAGTACTGCTGGTCGTACCCCATGGTGTTCTGCCCGCCCGGCGACATCGGCCCCGCGCGTGTCGCGCTGCTCCCACGCCGACTGCCTCGTCGACCGCCACCCTGCGGCGGCGGCGGCGGCGCGTACGGCGGGGCAACGTATCCCATATCCTGCGGCGGGATAAAGATCGGAGGGTGCGCGCGCATCTTCTTGCGCTTCATGCGCCGCATGCAGCTTCGCACGCAGCACCAGAGGATCGAAAGCACGATCAGGCCGCCGATACCCGCCGACAGCCCAATGACAAGCGGTAGATGCTACACAAGTAAATCAGTCGAGTGTCCAGATACAATATATAATTGGAGAATGAAACATACCCTCTGAATCCAGCCGCGGACGTCGTTGAGGACATTGTTCCCAACGCACGAGCCGGACCGGCACACGCCAGACCCGCACTTCGTCCCATCCACATACCACTGCTGCATACCGTAGCACACGCCCTGTCCCAGCCGCGGCGACGTACACGTAAGCTGGCAGCTCGTGTCGTCGCAGCTGCGCGTATCGTTGCCAACGCCCTGCAGCACGCCCACCAGGCTTCGGCACTGCGCGTCTCGGCTCGTGCAGTGTCCGCTGGCGCAGTACAGTCCGGACGCCGTGCCGTTGCTGCAGCTTTGCCCGTCCGGCGTGGTGACGTCGATCGGGCAGGTCGCCGTGTTGCCCGTGCAGGTTTCCTGCGGGTCGCACGGGCCATTGCTCGGGCGGCACACTTGCGTGTTCGGTGCGAAACCGCACTGCGCGGTGCAGCATTCATCGTTCGCCGGGCTGCGATTGCAAATCGGTGCGTTAGCGGGGAATGGACTTTAATCAGAAAACGGCGTTTCCAGTTTCACTTACTCGCAAACAGCGCCGCTGCGGAATCTACAAGTTTGAGGATCGCAGCACGAGGACTGAACGCCCGAGCCGCTGTCGCACTCCTCGCCTTCTTCGACCTGTACGATAATAACGTTAGCGCCAGCTCTTTCAATGCTAATATGCTGCGCCGCGAAAATATCGGAAGAGGGCAAACTTACAATCCCGTTACCGCAAACACCGTCCGTGATGGTGGGGACGTTGCGGTTGCTGGTCAAACAGGTCATGTTGACGGTACCCCGTCCCAGGCCCGTGCAGATATTGCCCACCGTGCAAGGGCTGAACTGACTGATCTGGTCGCCCGTCGAAGGGTTCATGATGTACTGTCCGTTCGCATCGCAGGTGTTTTGGGACAACGGGCAGCATTGCGACGCCGCGACGTAAGCCGCATCAGCGCAAGCCGCGGACGTGCAGTCGTGGACAGCCCCAAAAGTGTGGCCGATCTCGTGTCTAATATGAGGTATAGCGTGTTAGCGGATATTTGCTCTATATCGCGCACGATGACGATTACGGGTGCACTCACGCTAATACTTTGAATTCCTGGGCCGTCCGGGCGACAACATTGGCACCGCTGACGAAATTGCTGCCCTGAGCGTTGGCCTGCGACTGGCATAGAAGACCCAACCATGCGAGCCCAACAGATGCCCCCGTAGGGCAGTTGGTGAACTGGGTCCAGAACGCCAAACCGTCTCCAGACTTTCCGCCTCTCCACTGCGAGAAGATGTTCAGCCGGTCCTCGATGGTAGCATTGCTGTTGCACCGGACGTTCCACGGTGCCGTTGCAGGAGGGGTCACCGGGCAGGTTTCATTGGGGTTGCTGACGATCAGATTGGCCAGGCCGAGGGTGATGTTGAAGGTCGTCTCGTACAGCGTCGACGCTTGATTGACGACACTGATGATGTTCTGTCTGACCCGCTCGCCGTTGTTGCCAAAGCTGGCGACGTACTCGCAGTCGGCCACGAGGCCCATCAGAGCGACCTTCCTGGTTGTCGGGCATCCGTTAGTGCTGCCAATCACGGTCCTCAGATTGATACCACCGCCAAAACCGCCAGCTGCAAAACCCAGTCAGCAAGCAATACTCATGGAAAGAAAGGAATGCAGATCAACGCTTACCGCTGCTGCTGTCAAGTTGCCGCTTGGCCTTCATCTTGCCAAAGACGCTCGCGGAACCAAGCGGGTTCCAGCTAACATCTCTGCGAACCGCAGCGTTCGCAAGCTGCCGACGGATCTTATGGTTCGGATCGGTATTGAATGCGAGGTCGTCCGCCGTACACGAGCGCTCGATCTGCACGCCACGCTTGTGCTGCGCCCGTATGCCCTCATTGATATCGGAATCTCTAACGACAACCATAAATTCCTCGTCGCCATCAACATGGGGGTCCAGCTCGTGCTTGGTGCTCATGTAGCCGGACCGCAGCTGCACGTGGTGGTCGTCGCCGAAGAGGGTGAACGCGCCGTCGAACAGCGGATCTTCGCCGTCGCGGTACACGTAGATCCGCGCATATCCCGCGAACTCCCAGCCGTCTTCGGTCAGGACCCAGGAGGTGCCCTTGAAGACCTTTTCCTGGTGCCGATTTATGGTTTCCGAGCTGACGATGCGACCGTCGCTGCCCATGTAGTCGATTTTGACGGCATGGTCGATGATGTCCGTGTTGGGCTCGAGGGCTAGCCGCACCTGCTGAAACGGCCGATCGACGGCGAAGGTGAGCGAGAAGTGGGAGTATGCATTGATGCGCCGCGAGGTGCCCTCGGAGTGTATTCGGGCGTCCTTGATGAGGCCGATGGAGGGGATGGGTCCGCGTGCGGTGGAGTGAGCTAGAAGGAAGTCGGATGCGGTTAGCACGGAATGGATGGATGAGAACGATAAAGTCACAGGCCCACGGGTCCGAACGCGCGAAATACAGCATCGACTCGTGCCGCACGAGGAGACGCAGACCGACAACGTGGGCGAGCTCGAGAACGAGGGAGATTGATTATACGCACCATGCGAGAACGCCAACAACAGCAGGGATGTCAGTATGCCTGTGAGGACGGCATCTATCCTGCGAAGAACCACCATCCCAACTGGATGGAAGATTACTTTGATCCGCTATGCGGCAAGAGGATCACAGCAGCGGCGATTCCGGCTGCGAAATTGTAATTTTTTTTCTTTCCTTCTCTTGTCCTCTGTTTTTGTCCTATCTCGATCCTCCTCGTGCTGCTAGATACGGTGGTCGAACGAGAGGGTTATGCGCCACCGTGGATGCCACCAAACGAGCGCAAAACGTGAGCGGTTCAGAGAAAGTCGACGAGCGGAATAGGTTTCCAGGAAATACGTGGCCCGGCGAGAACGTTCTCGAGAGCGAATATAAGGATGAGGACAAGCTGGAGCCGGGTGATCTGGTGGCGTGGCGACAGGTGGGAAAAACGTGGACGGCGAGGAGGAGGAGGAGCTGAAAGTGAGATTCTGCGGGCGGTTGTTGCTGCTGCGACAACACGCAAGGGCGTTGACGGGGCCGGATCCGGGTGCCGAGGGGCCTGCGCTGGACAACGGCGTGTATTATCTATTATTACTCGTGGACGGCCGTATCGTCGAGCCTTCGGGGTGAATGATAGGTAGAATCGTGGAAACGAGCGTAGAGCAGTCGAAGCGGCGACGGAAGGACTGGCGATAGAAGCGGTTAAGTAGAAGGGTGCTGGCGAGGGAGGAATGATTTGTAGTGGAAACGGGGGTTGGCAGGGCTGCCAGGGAGGCTGAGGGACCGCCAGCCGGAAAGATGGCAGTTGGTCTGGCTCGCGGGCAGGGACCAGCACCAGCACCGGGGCCCAGCTGGCTAAGAATAGAGACAAGCCATCCCGTACTCGTCTGCCCGTCCACATGGCATTCGACTTTCGTACATGTACAGTGGTACCCAAGGTTCTTTGAAGAAGAAGAAAGCATCTCGTCGATGGATCGTGGATCGTGGATTGGGAGGAGGCTGACCGCCAGACGTCCCGGCTGAACCGTGAAGACTTAATTGCCAGCAACACCACCGTCTCGCCGGCATCGCGACATGACACCGCTCAGATATCATCAACATCTGCATCTACGACTACGACGGCCTGCCAATACCGTCGACCTGCTATCGATACCGCCTCGATCCGAGAGATCCGAAGGCCCAGTCCCGCTCCCTCAAAACACACATTCTTGCACCAGGCCCTTTAGACCGGCCAAGACGGGGCTAGGACGCAGGCAACGTAACTCTCTGCCTGGGCGATTTGGATTCGGCCGTTTTCCTCTCTCTCTCCTGCGACAGATGCTCCAGCTTTGTTTCCTTCGAATTGGCCTTCCCTGCTCCTTTCCTTTTTTCACATATGTTTGCCTGTCAGTGCGAAACCCGCCCAGCGGCCTGCCAGCTGACAAACCTTAAAAGCCCATCTCTGGATCTAGGCCGCTCGACCCATCTACAAAGCCTCCACGGCCATGTTGGAATTGATTTTTACCTCAAGATCTTCACCTTCGGCCAACAGTCAACGTCGTAACCCAGGCGGGCTGTGTACCGCCCCATCCACAAGCTGCATGCAAAAAAGCTAGCAAAGAGCCCCTCGACGGCCAAACAGAAAAAACACGCAAGGCCCCACCCGAGCCATCTTTGCCTGCATCCATGCATGCATGAGCGTCTGTACAGACAGACAAGACAGACAAGACAGACAAGACAGTCGGTACATGCATGGATGCATCTGCCCTGCCGCAGCCCCATTGGCCGGCGACGCAGCGTTCCGAGGGACAGACGCTAAAACTAGAAACTGAGCCCGTCCGCCCAGGCGATCGAAAAGCCTGCTGCTGACCATATCTCATTACCCCACAAGAACACAGCAGAGATTCATCCATGCATCCTTCCATCTACCGATGCGTCGTCTAGTCTGCCAGATGTCGGCTGGCTATTTTTCAATTTCCAAGCGAGGCTGCCACCTTTCGAACGAAAATCCATCGCATGACCAGCGAGTTTTTTTGCCCGCTTGCATCTGGGAAGGATACTGACAGCCTCAAGCCATGGTTTATATCGGTGCAATCCATCGACGCCGGCGTCCACGGCTAACTGCATGCGGCCAACCGAGGTCTATCCACAGTACCCGCATGTATACCGTCTGCAAAAAGCAGCACATCAGTCCTAAAAAAAAAAAAAATCAAATCACGTCCCACAAAGGCCTCCCACCAGGCGTCTATTCCCAACAATGCCCCCGGAACATCGCCCACCCGAAACAAGAAAGAGCACAACATCGTGAAACCATGGAATGCACTCAGCGTACATGTACCTGACAGTACTGTACTTCGCACACCCGCACTTTCTTTCGCAAACACAGAAGGAAAAAAAAGGCGCCGAAGCCATGAAGCTCCCCAGCTTCTTGGTAGTTTTGCTAGCTCCCCGTCGTATCCAATAGATTGATCATCCGCGCAAAGTGCGAAAACCGCAACAGCAGCCGTTCCAAATCGCCCCGGCAGAAACGACGCGGGGCCATGGCCGTCCGCCAGCTAGCGACAGGGTGCGTCCGCTTGGCGTAGTCAGCTCGGCTCAGCGAATCCGAGGTCCCCCTCGCTCCAGAAACCGAAATCACGAGCCCGCCAGCTTCCCGAACGAGCTCCAAAGCCACCCCGGCAAGCGACAAGCAAGCTTCCTCACAGAAACATTCATCCGAGCAATAAACACTTCTTACTGCAACCAGATCACGCAAGTACCTCAGCCCATATAAGCGGCGTATGGTTTCCAAGTATTCTTGCAATGACAGCGTACAGTGCACAGCCGGCGACGGTGGAGAACACACATGCACCACTAAGACCACCCGACTCGAATTACGCGTCCGGCCCCGCCAAGCTGCGACCATGGACAGAATACCTCCGACGCATGCACCCACGTTTCATGCAGAACGAACACAACAAGCAGTTCTGCCTCCCTCCCGTTCGAGAAACACCTCGAACTCGCCGCCGTCGCAGATCGCATTGCTAGCTGCGAGCCAAGACATGCGTGTGAATCCGATTCTCAAATACCTGATCCCACACACTACATGCATGTCTCCAATCGAACAATCTACTCCCTACTGAGCGAGTTAACGTTAGTCAGTAAGCAGTTGTGCACCGTTCCTAGGAATTCGTTTTGCAGAATTCGAAGGGATCCACCCCTGCAGGCCTGACAAAGCACCGCTCTTGGCTGTAGAGCTTGCCTCCATGGCAGAGGCTGAGCGGCGACCGCCCAGCGGACCGCAACAAATGAGATTCGCGAACGTGATCTGCTGACAGATACTTTCTACCCGTATTTGCGATTCAACGCTCACGTTGAACGATGGCATGCCTGCTGTAATTACATACGCAGGATATCCAGTCGGACCCATCCGCTGATGCTGTGATAATGCACACGCGGGAACCTCCGCTATGCTAGCATACCAGATGCTTGATTGTATGACGTATCGTTCGTGTCGCAGCTGGCTATAAGCCTCGTTCATCTATCAATCAAGTTGTTGAATCCTCCTGATTAATCAGAATCGACGATCGTAAACTTCTAGACCGCCAACCAGGCACGTTATATCGCATAACCGCATCAATGGACTACAGGCAGCGAACCAACAATTAATTTCTACAATATCAAATCACGGATCCAAGGCGTATACGTAGACAAGCGGTATCCAATTAATTAACCAACAACGTGCATTATATACTTGAGAAAAGAAAAGGAAAGGGAAATGGAACAAGTCAACCATAGAATCAATTCGCAGATCAGCAGTACCAGTGCTAGCTATACTAATCAACGAGACTCCAACCGACCATCAATATCATCCCCCATCGACCACACACTTAGACATTACCAACTGCCACCATGACCATACTACTGCTTGGCATTCAAAGCCTTAACCTCATGCACCCGCTTAATGATACCAGCAACAACAGACGGATCCGCAAGCTACACAGCAATCACACCGTCAGCACACCTGCAACGCCACACAATCCACGTACACAGAAGGCAGAATGTAAAACTCACCGTCGTAATGTCACCAAGCTGGTCCTCCTCGCCAGCCACAACCTTGCGCAAAATGCGCCGCATGATTTTCCCGGACCGTGTTTTCGGCAGGTCCTCGACAATGTAGATTGCCTGTATCACCACCACCACCACCACGAATCAGTAATCCATCAACCAAGAATATGAATGAAGAAGAGCGTACCTTCGGGGCGGCGAATGGCCCAATCGACTTGCGCACCTGCAGCACAAGCTCCTTCCGCAGCTCCGGCGTGTTATCATACCCGTCCTTCAGCGCCACGAACGCATTCACCGCCTGGCCCGTCAGCTCCTCAGCGACACCCACAGCGGCAGCCTCGGCAACGGACTCTGCGCGGGACAATCACACATGTTAGCCATATGTTACAGCAGCATCCGGATAAGGGAGGGAGGGAGGGGGAAACGTACGGTGAGTGAGAAGCGCGGCTTCAATCTCGGCTGTCGACAGTCTGTGGCCAGACACGTTGACAACGTCGTCAACACGGCCGCGGATCCAGTAGTATCCCTCGTGGTCACGGCCGGCACCGTCACCGGTGAACTGTTCGCGAATACCACCTCATGTCAGCGATGCAATCCAATGGAACCCCTGGAGAATATGATGTTCACTCACGTAGTAGCCCTTGTAGACGTTGAGGTATGTGTCCATGTACCGCGTGTGCGAGCCCCACACCGTCCGCGCCATGCTGGGCCACGGCTGCTCGATCGCCAGCACGCCCTCGACGTCATTGCCCTCGAGCTTCTCGCCGGACAGCGGGTCGATGATCGCTGGCTTGACGCCGAAGAACGGCAGCGTCGCCGACCCGGGTTTTGTTGGCGTGATGCCCGCAAGCGGCGTGATCACGTTCGACCCGGTCTCCGTTTGCCAGTATGTCTAGACACCATCACAGTCAGTCTCCAAAACCACCCGAGGACCACGAGAAGATATATAAAAGATATATACGTACGTCGACGATGTGGCAATTGCCCTTGCCAACCTTCTCGTTGTACCACTTCCAGACCTCCTCGGCGATAGGCTCGCCCACGGACCCGAGCACACGCAAGCTCGACAGGTCATGGTTGATATACTTGTCGCCCGCCTTCTTCAACAGCCGCAACGCCGTCGGCGCAACGTAGAACTGCGTCACCTTGAACTTCTCAACAACCTCCCAGTACCGCGAAAAGTTCGGGTACGCCGGCGTGCTCTCGAAGACGAGCGTGCCGACACCCAACAGCAGCGGCGCGTAAACAACGTACGTGTGGCCGGTGATCCAGCCGACGTCGCCGGCGGTGCCCATGATATCGCCCTCCTGCAGGTCGAACACGTACTTGCCCGTCGCGGCGGCGCCGAGCAGGTATCCGCCAGTGGTGTGCATCACACCCTTCGGCTTGCCCGTCGAGCCGGACGTGTAGAGCAGGAACAGCGGGTCTTCCGCGTTCATGGGCTCCGGTGCGCAGTAGGGCGGGTACCGGGCGGTCTCCTCGTGCCACCAGAAGTCACGGCCAGGCGTGAACGGGACATCCGTATTGCCCGTGCGCTTGAAGACGAGCACGTTCTTGACCTCGGGACACGACTTGAGCGCCTCGTCGACAATCTTCTTGGTGCCAATGATCTTGCCGCCGCGCTTGCCCTCGTCTGTCGTGATGACAACCTTGGAGTCCGCGTCGAGGATGCGGTCGCGGAGGGACTCGGCTGAGAAGCCGGCAAAGACGACGGAGTGCAGTGCGCCGATACGGACGATGGCGAGCAGCGTAATGATCGCTTCGGGGATCATGGGCAGGTAGACGGCGACGGTGTCACCCTTGCGCACACCCATCTGCTTGAGAACGTAGGCGACGCGCGAGACATCCCGGAGCAGCTCGCCGTAGGTGATGATGCGGCCCTGGCCGGGCTCGTCGGCTTCGTAGTAGATGGCGGGCCGCTTGGGGTCCTTGAAGGCCCAGCGGTCGACGCAGTTGACGGAAGCGTTCAGGCGGCCCTCGGGGAACCAGCTGACGTCGCCGAATTCGAGGGAGCCGTGAAGGACGGTCTTGAAGGGTGTATCCCAGGTGAGGAGCTCCTTGCCGAGTCTGCCCCAGAAGCCCTCGGGGTCTTCAATGGACTCCTTGTACAGGGCCTGGTACTCGTCCATGCCGCTCAGGTGGGGCTTTCCGGGGTGGTTCCTGAACGCGCAGGTGGCATCAGTTGCAAGTCGCTTTTACTTGCATGGTGATAGATAGCGTGGACATACTTGAAGAAGGCATCCGGCACGGGGAAGGTCTCCACATTGTGCGCCTCGATTACAACCGGGTTCTCCGGGGGGGCCATGGTGGTGATGTTTTCTGTCGTGACTGCGGTAGCTCGTTCTTTGCCCTTGCCGTTGACTGCGACGTCGGTGGATGCGCCGTTCGTGGTCGCGTTGGAGACGCCGTTGGTGTGGCCTTTGGCGCGCGATTTGGCCGACTTGGAGCCGACTCTGCTCTTGAGTTTTTTCTACACGGGGGGCACGAAGAGGTAAGCTTGGGAATTTCTGCAGGTGCGCTGTGCGAAGCGGCGGGGATATGTGCGTCAAAGCTTCTGCGGGCTTATGCGGGCAGCGGGGGGAAAGCGAGCCAATGCAAATGCAGAGGAATGTGGGGTACGGCTGCTGGTGCGGCCCAACACGGCGACGTGCGACGGACGAACAGACTAGACGGACGCGAACGTACAGATGATCTCGCAAAAAATTCGAGATGCTTTACTCGAGACTGAACAGCTGCGGGATGGAGATGTAGAGGGATGAGAGACTGGGGGAAGGAAGAGGGAGGGGCAGCAAGCACAGTGGGAGGAGGGGGCTTATATGTACCCACATGGATCGATTGTGGCCGTCGACCCGTTCTCACCGACTCTGGAAAAATTCGGTAGTCAAGAATCGGTCAGCGAACAACCACAATGGATCCGGAAGCCAGAGAGCTGCTAGCTGCTAGCTGCTTTGAGCGCGCTGCAGGACGACGTGAGGATAAGCACGTTGCCACAGCCAGTCCTGCGAGAGTGCGGGGTGCACCCGAGCAGGGGTTCGTCGGCCGGTCGAAAAGCAGGTCGGTGTCAGACAGGCAGGCGGGCAAAAAGGAGCGGTCCAGGCTAAATCGCTTGGCCGGTCGCTCGGTCGTCGAAGGAGAAAAGGAAGCTTCTCGGCAATGACGCTGCCAGGGCGGGTGTATGGAGGGCGGATGGATGTCGGCCAGACGAGCGTACAACCGGGACGCCGCGATGGATCTGGATCGACGGGAGCTTTTCAGGAAAACTTGCCTCTGCGGCGAGCTGGCCGGGGCGCTGGAAGTTCAGAATCGAAAATGGCTCTCTGCTGTGCTATTTGATTTGATATCCTGGCGCTGGATGCGGGCCTGTGCGCGGGGCTTGTTCTGGCTGATGCAACGGCACGACGATGTGTCGATATCCACAGCGGACGATATTGTTCTGACTGCACCTCTCTACTGGATTCCGGTCTGAATGGACTGAGCGCGAGGTTGTGAAGGTAGAGTTTAGGAGTCCAGACGGCTTCTCTTCCTCGAGGGCCGGTCCTGCGCTTTATATACGCTCGACGGCCTGGCGAGCGCGAGCAAGAATCTAAAAAATTCCGTTGCACACGCTCGAGTCGCATCGACCGAATCACGGCTCTCGTGGCAATCCTAGAGTAGTGTGTGCACCGGTCGGTTCAATTGTCCCATTACCCCTCCCTGCTCGTATGTAATCTCATGTACCATTGTCTGTCATCAATGTCATGGCCTGCATGCTATGATGCACGGCAAGGCATGGAACCTGTACCATGCGGGTCGCGGTGGTGGCCTGGGGGGAAAGAGCTGCCATGCTGCTCGAGTAATGATGCCCCACAGTGTGTGGGTGTCTGTCTGGAACTCTGATATTGATAGAAGCATATCCCAGGACATGGGGCCATGATCAGCCAGCAGCGGAGCCCTTTTCCCGTACGGTCCTCAGAGTTTCTGGTGGCAGTCGGCCGGGCTGTGGGGTCCAATCGCGGGCGGCGCATTGGCTGTCGTCACGGGTGAATGGGCGCGCCTCCGTTTGTCCGAGCGGTCGAGATAGGCTACCAGCATTTAAATTTCCAGCCAAACGGCGACAGAACATCTGATATCTGACAGATAGGTGGAATGGAATGGCTCGATCTGAGAAATGTCCCGCGCATGCATGGATCCGGCAGTCTCAGCCGGTGGATAAGGGCGGGCCCGCTGTCGTCCGCGGCTGTTGCTGGCGGGCTCGAATTCAGACGATACCTGCATAGACTTCCAGCTAGGGTTCTTCTCGGCTTTGGGCGGGCCATCGACGAAACAGATATCAGCAGACCACGAGCTTGATCCGGATCGATAGAGGCGGCGGTCGGCGGCGACCCGAGCGGCAACTTTGCAATCGCCATTCGCATGATCGGGAAAAGTGGTATGATGCCAGCCGTGCAGCCTGCATCGCCGGCATGGCGAACAGCTCCGGGACAACGGTAGCACGTGTGAATTCATCGAGAAACGTGCTTGGCGAATATTATGCATTGGCCTGACGGATTCCAAAAATGATCTCGCGCGGGCGAATGCTGGGTTCTCGAAGCGTGCGTGATATGATATTGTAACCCGGGCGGTCTGCTGTCTAAGCCGGATCTCAGTTGATCTATCCGTCTCGTAGTCGGAGATTGATCGATCAGATAGCGACGGCGACTCGATGCAATGGCGTCTTTCAGCCACAGCCGCATCCCATCGCGAGGCGAAGTTGGTGGTCGTGAGCGTGGTCGTGGAGGCCTGTCCGCTGTGGCGGTGAAATCGAAACGCGTTCCTCAGCTGCCAACGTCAACACAATTTCAACATCCTCGCGGCCGCCCATCGCCACAAGATCCTTCGACACGCTACCTCCCCTCTCGACCACCATCGCCAGCATCCCGTCGTCGTCGTACCGCCTCGTCCATCCGGGTCGCACCGCTGCTGGTCGCCTCTCAACTTACCCGCGCAATCGCCTGCGCGAATCGCCGTCTCGTCATCACGACTCACCCATCGACCTCGACCATCCCCTTCTCCTCCTGACCGCAATCATGCCGCCCAAGGCAGCCAAACCTGCGCCTCCGCTGTACGAAGTGAGCGAGCGCGTCCTCTGCTTCCACGGCCCGCTGCTCTACGAAGCCAAAGTCCTCGAGATTAAGAATGCGACGGAGCCCGGTGGTAGTTACAGCTACAAAGTGCACTACAAGGGGTGGAAGGCCAGGTACGGTTCACCACAAACAGCGCCCCGGGGACAACATGCTGACCGGTATCCTCCAGCTGGGACGAATGTGTCCCTCAGGACCGTGTGCTAGGATGGACGGACGAGAACCTCGCGAAGCAAAAAGAGCTCCGCGAGGAGCACAATCCCAAGAAGAAGCAGGAGAAGGAGAAGAAGACCACTCAAGTCGAGGAGCCTGTCGCCCCCCCAGTGCGAGGTCAGAAACGCGCACGGGAGATGGACATGGACAAAGTACGGCCGCCGTCGCCCCTCAATCCGCCCGTCGGCAGGATCCGATCCATACTGACAACTCGTACAGGAAGAAGACTTTATCAAACGCCATGAGATCAAACTGAACGTCCCCGAGATCATCAAATCCCTCCTCGTGGACGACTGGGAAAACATCACCAAGAACGGCCTGCTCGTCCGACTGCCCCGCCAAACCCCGCTCGGCACCCTCCTGACGGACTACGACCGGTTCGCCAAGGCCAAGTTCACAACGGCCAAGTATGATGTTGGCCTTGAGATCATGGAGGGACTGAGGACGTACTTTGACCGATGCCTGGGGACGATGTTGCTGTACCGCTTCGAGCGCGACCAGTACAACGAGGTCAGGCAGGAGTACCCGGATGCACCAATGCACGACCTCTACGGAACTGAGCACCTGCTCCGTCTGTTCGGTGGGTCTACCATACGTTCATTTAACTGTAGTATTCAGATGTGCGGCTGCTGACAGATGGACTGGCTAGTCACGATGCCGGAGTTGATCGCGCATACAAACATGGACACGCAAGCCGTCAACACGCTGAGAGAGCATCTTGACGAGCTGATGATGTTCATCTCGCGCAATCACGAGCGATACATTTTGTCGGATTATGCAGAGCGTGAGTACAGTTAACCCGCGTGCTTCTTTTATGATCAATCTGCTGACTTGAGTGCAGCTCCGGCTTTGGATACGGGCTTGAGTGTTCCGGTGGGAGGGTCGGGGTAGAGGAGGATATCCTGTTGATACATGTTACGCGTATATTCGTTTACTGCTGATTCCACGGTTTGGCATTTGATTTCGCGGGCTGCTGGCGAACCGGTGGAAGCTGTGATCCCGCTTTTTAATGTAATGACGACCGCCTTCCCTCGTGTTTGCTGAACTTGATTTCCGTCACACTTGTACTATACTCTCAGACGATTCGTATACTTGCCTTCGAGACAGCTTCCCTCTCGTCTTCACATCGATTCCGGGTTCCATACGGTCATCCGGTTTCTTTCCGTAACTCAACCAGTGCATATCCGGCTGCATTGGCGGTTGTTGGTGGCGGGGCAAACAGCTGCGTTCTGCGTTGCGCCTACAAAAATTTCTGCTGATAGTGAACTTCTTCAACCGATGCCTGGCCGCGTCCTCATCCCTCTCCACTTCAACTTCACCATCGCCACCGCATCTGTTGCCGACGATTGACGTCTACGCGGACCGCATACCTGTCCCCTCGCTCAATTGTCGACTTCCCATCGCCTACCACGATTTCTCCGGAGCGGTATCACCGCCACGATGACCTGCTCGCAATGCAGCACCCGCCTGCTCCGCTCGTTTATAACTGCAACTGCAGACCGCTCTCTGCCCACGGCTCACGCCGCCTCCCGCCGATGCCTGACTCGAACGTCAATCCGACACGCCTCCTCCTCGTCGCCGCGTAACCAGAGCGCCGAGCTATCCTCTCCCGCGTCCCCTGCGACGACAGCATCCGGTACACCCGACTTCCTAGCCCTCTACACCAATGCGAAGAAGAACCCGAACAAAGAAGCTCTATCGGCCTGGGGCAACAGCTGGAAGCCAGAGACAGACCTCAGCGCCATCCGCAGCAGCTCGCTGCGACTGACACCCGACGCACGCTCCGAAAAGCCGAGGAGGGGTAACCGCAACATCGAGGGAAACCAGCTCACGAGCTTCGATTTCCTCGACGATTTCACATCGTCCGCGGTATATTCGGCCACAGAGGGCGGCGAGGAGAGCCAGGCGGCGGCCTACAAGGAGCTCAATTCGTCAAAATACAACACCGAGTTCGATCCCGTCCCCGCACAGATGAAGCGGGGTTTCCCCACGAGAGCTCGTGGTGATGTCGCGGTAGACATGGACGAGGACGGCATGATACCCTGGGAGGATGCAGCAGGTGTCGAACAGCGGATGCAAGATGCAGAGGACCCGGACGCTGCCGCATGGCGAGACCTGTCCACGCCGGCGCTGTGGGCGCGCTCGAAGAAGCGCAGGATGGTCAAGTCGGAAGACATGCCGAACGGCAGCAAGTTCTCCCGCAGACTGGCCCTCGAATCCCCCACCGGCACGCTGAAATGGAAGCCGATGAACAGCGTCGATGCGGACGGCGAGGCGGCGGCGGCGGCAGCGGCAGCGGAAAGGAGCGAGCGCGACCCCGACGAGCCGGCGTGGAAGACACACCGGGACGCCGTCAAGGCGAAGCACAGCGGGTCGGCCTGGAACCCATTCACACGACTCTCGCCGGCGGCGGTCGCGACGCTGAAGCAGCTGAAGGCGGAGAACCCGAATATGACGGTGGAGGAGTACGCGCCGATCTTCAAGATCTCGCCGGACTCGTTGCGCCGGATCCTGCGCAGCAAATGGACGCCGTCGGCGAAGGAGGAAGAAGACCGGATGGAGCGGTGGCGTCGCCGCGGCGACAGCGTGTGGAAGAGGTGGGTGGACAACGGGATGGTGGTGACGCGGGCGAGCAAGCGTGCGGAGAAGGAGGAGCGCGACGCGGATAGGATCAAAGCGTACGCGGACCGGAAGGAAGCGAAGGCCAAGCAAGGGTTTATCCTGCGCAAGCAGCTGAATCTGAAGAACCGGATTCTGTGAAGGCGTGATGTGGCGGTCTGTATATATGTACCTTATACCTATTTATCAAGATGGAATGTTCTGGAGTTTTGTATATAAGTAATTGATAGCGCTTGCGCATACTAGCTAGCTGAAGCTCAAGCTCCCCAGATCTGATTTGATGTCTGTCTGTAATACCATTGGATGCGAATACGGTATCGCTGTTGGATCGATGCATTTAGCCGATGTGTGTCTTGGCTGTCGTATTGCACCGACCGGATTAACCCCGGAACGCAGAGGGACTAAGCTTGCGGCCATATACCACTTCTTTATAATCCCACCCGTCGCAGGCCACGACGACGATAACGGTGTCCTTTCGACCTTTCATTCACACCATCAGCTGAGGATACGCATTCCAAAGATCCATAAAAGTCGACTTGTCTGAATCGTAGAGCTTTCCACGAACGTTTACGCAGCATGAAGCTCCCCGCATTCGCACTCGCGGTGACGTCCGTCCTCGCGGCGACGGTCTCCGCGCAATGGGACCACCTGCAGCAGCTGCTGACGAACCACGGCTCAACGGATGAGGCGCCAGTTCTCGAGCCGGGCGTCGTGTATCCGGTGGACACGCGCAACTGGCGGACGCTGCTGGAGCATACAGATGTGGACTGGCTGGTGCTGTGCACGACTGGGCCGGAGAACTGTCCCGGCTGCGGCATCTACGAGCAGGTAGCTACCTTATTACATCGCCCGCTGTTATTTCTGGGATATCGAGATGCTAACGTATTGTGGTGACTTCAGACGTTCAATGTGAGTAATGCCTCGCGGGTAGACGTAGGATGCATATGCATTACTCGATTATAGTGCTGACGAGACGGTTTACACGCGGGATATAGGACGCTGTCGCGCTGCTCAAGGATAACAAGGACGTCTACTTTGCCCGCATCGACTGCGACAAGCAAGCCCGTGCGTACCCTCTCCAGCTGTTTCCCATTATATACGCTGCTAATGTAACTTTCACTATGCGCTTACAGTCCTCTGTGCGGTCTTCTCCTCCTGGGGCGCCCGCGTCTACCACGTCACCCACAGCTCCAAACCGTCAAAATCTTTCCCCGGCATGACCGAGCGCTCCACCCATCTCCGTCCCGTCCCCTTCCACCGACCCGGCACCGAAACCGAGGCACCGTCCCCCAGCGGCGCCGAAGAAGAAGACCCGAAGGACAAGACAGCGGCTGGCAAACGGCCGCCGCCGCCGCCAGATGCGCACTGGCTGGCCGAGGTCGCTCGCGAGGGACGGTGGCACGAGCTGCAAGAGTGGACCGGGCTGAGCCAGCCGTTTGAAGGCGCTGCGAAGGAGATTGTGTTTGCATGGTGGTGGATTGTCGGGGTGTTTTCCGGGGTGCCGCCTATGGCGATGATGGTTGGCATTGGCCTGTTGTCGCGGTTCGTTACGTAAGTGTCTAATATCTCCCTCCGTTCTCTCTAGCTACTCTCGCATGTGTCTACACCCGCTCGCGAAGGATGATGTGATATGCTAGGTAGTGGTGGCGCTAATGGTGTGACTGCGATTACAGATCACGGTTTACGGGCAGGATGGCACCGCAGAGGCGACAGGAAGGCGCTCCAGCTGCACCGGGCGCCGCGGCTGGAGCAGCTGGAGCGGCCGGAGCAGCGAGGAAGCGGCAGTAGGAGTCCGTGCTGCAGTTGGTAGTTTTACACTGTCGTTCGTTCGTTAGTTTTCGTTCGCTTGGTCTTCGCATGCGCATGTTGAATGCGGGCGGTAGTCAATGTTTATATTGGAAGCCGAAGCATAGTAGAGGGACGGAATCAAAAGTCGATTGACGACTTGCGTGATCATGATGGCGTTGGGATTTCAATTGTCTGGTGAATGAGGTTGTACCTCGACGTGTAATGCACGTTTATAGTCAAGTCTCGCCACTGTTGCTTTCCGTCTGGCCGGTCCAGGTACGGTATCTCGACTCCGTGACTTCAATCTGATACCTCATTATAATCATACAAGACCTGTTTGCAAGACCGGTGGCAATCCGGCTTCTGCCAGACGCAAGCTCGATATCAACTCGAAAACGAAACACTGGCCGTGACACCGCTGGAACTCAATGTCTGCAACACCTCTATCGCAACTTTGACCAAAAACTTCGCCATCATCCGGCACAAGTTCCCACCACCACAGCCATGCTACCACGCCTCATTTCCCGCTCCCGCAACTTCCCTCTCCGGCTCCTATCCCGCCCCTTCAGCACCGCTCCAGCAAGACACACCCGCATCCCACCGCCATTCGTGCCGTCGCCGTCGCCACCACGCCTGCCAAAGGAAGACCAAGAAACCTTCGATGCCCTCACAAAGGCCTCCCTCGGCGCCTTCTCCACGCCGCCGCCGCCACAGTCCACCAGCACCGTGAATACAAGCAGCAAAACCCTCTCAGAAGCCGAGCTGCTCGAGCTGGAGAAACACGCGGATGCGCGCAAGGGTGGCGAGAAGCCGTTGTTCGAAGGCGATAGAAACCCCGTTACCGGCGAGGTTGGCGGGCCGAAGACCGAGCCGACGAAGTATGGCGACTGGAGTTTCAACGGGCGGGTGACGGACTTTTAGGGTGTATGCACTTTTGAAAGTGCTGGGTTCTATCAAAAGTGCTCGGGAAGCTACATGTCATATGGACGGCTGGGATATGATATATTATGGGCGCTGTGGATTTATAGGCTTCAAGACTGACTCAGTCAACGGCGGGTTTCGATGTAACTGGTGTTAACTTACTTGCTAGTTTGTATCAATTTGAGAGGGAAAAGACATGTACGATATGAACACAGATAGAATCACCAAAATGACGGCGGTCTGGCTTCGCGAGACAATAGAATCACTACAATCACTGAAAGCTGCAAATATTTCTAAACAGGTAACAGCAAATCCACACTGCTGGAGTATCGGGTAATGCATATAATCTCAAGAGAAAACTTCATCTCTGGTCTTTTGATCTTTCGTTTTAAAAGAATGGACAAGACGATGGTAAGACTTTATTTTTTATAACAAACATCCTCCAACTGAACGCCGGTAAAAGTATAAGATATGCACATATGCGCGCCGTTCCAAATGGTAAAATACAAGAAAGTGGATGTAAAAAATTTAAAAGCGACATTCAACCCCGTAAAGCAGATGGCCCCGTAAATGCATAAATCATATCATAGCATGCTAGCGATGTGCTTACCGACTAACTTACTCATGTAAGGACATATCGGTTCGCGGCCGGCTTTGAATCCACGAGAAAGACGTATTGAGCAGCCACTAGCTGCTCGCCGCGGTATCATCCCCCTCGTTCGTGTTCGTCTTGGGTTCCGGCCGCTTGGCCAGCAGGGCCGGTCCGACTTTGCTGTTGTTTTTGCGCCCGATGGTATCGCTGATCCACGCACCGACCTCCGACAGTCGCTCCAGATCGACGCCAGTGTTCATGCCCACGCTATGTAGACTGCACATGTTCTGTCAGCATATCTTGCTAGCCATATTATCCCAGGGAGAATAGAAAACAGAGTGGAGCAACTTACAAGTACACCAGGTCCTCGGTAGCGACGTTCCCTGTCGCGCCCTTCGCGTACGGACACCCGCCCAGCCCGGCGACACTGCTATCGAACACGCGCACCCCGTTCGCCAAGCCGACCATGCAGTTGACGATCGCTTGGCCGTATGTATCGTGGAAATGGCACGCAAGCTTGTCCACGGGTATGCCCGCCTCCACGAGCGCCTTGATCAATACATCGACGGTATGCGGGTTCCCCACGCCAGTTGTATCGCCCAGCGACACCTCGTAGCAGCCCATGTCGAGTAACTTGCGGGTGATGTCGACAACAGCGGCCGGCGGCGTCGGGCCAGAGTACGGGCAGGCGATCACCATGCTGACGTAGCCGCGGACCTTGACGCCGGCGTCAAGTGCGCGGGAGACGACAGGGGCGAAGCGAGCGAGGGACTCATCGATGCTGCAGTTGAGGTTGCGCTGGGAGAAGCCTTCGGAGGCGGATGCGAAAATTGCGATTTCGGAGGCCGGGTGTGTTGGACTCAGGGCCGCGTCGAGGCCTTTGAGATTCGGGACGAGAAAGGGGTAGGAGATATGCTGGGACGGTTGAGGAGGATTCTTGTTGAGATGGGCGAGAATTGACGAGCTGTCGGCCATCTGGATGAAGATATATATGAGCACTCGATTGTCCGTCAAGCGAGAAAGAGTTCGGGAACCATACCTGCGGAACCCACTTAGGAGCGACGAAGCTACCGGCCTCGATCACACTGAGCCCAGTCCGGCTGAGGCGCTCGATCAGGGATATCTTGGTGGAGAGCGGCACGATGGTCTTCTCATTCTGCAGGCCGTCGCGGGGGCCGACCTCCACAATCTTGACATGCTCGGTGGACGACGGCGACGGCGACGAAGCAGCGCTCGGCGAGTAGTAGAGGTCCTTGACGGAGGCGAACAGTCGGGACTGCGAGAGCAGGCGCAGGGTGCGAGGCGAGAAGAAGGACGGGCGGGCGGAGATAGGTGGCGTGGCGCCCGGGCCTGCCTTCAGCGCGAGGCGGCCGAAGATGTGCTTCGATGCGCAGAACATGGTGGGCGGTCGGTCGGGGCGGTCGGTCGGGGCGGTCGGTCGGTCTCTAATGCGATATATCGTACAAGAACAGTCTAGAAGGCAGCAGGAAGAGCAAAATATAACAGCAAAGGCAAGGAGCGTCTACGGGCTGGCGATGTCGTTGACGGCCATCGTGGGGTCGGAAGTCGGAATGATGGAGTTAGTTGGAGTTGAGATGGTTGATGACTCCGGTCTGCCGGCGATGAGGTGATATCATAGCCGACCTAAGCCGAGGCTGCTGAGTCAGCGCCCCGCGATTCCGGCTGAGTCAGCGTGGGGCAGCAAGCTCTTCTCAACACCAGCGCCCCGCCATCACGATATCACGGCCGCCAGCCAACCACGGTTTTCGATATTTCCTGCAGCTTGCGATGTCCGACCTCCGCCCGGAGCCCGTGGCGGCTCCGCGGCAGCCTCGCCGGCGCTTCATCGGCAAGCGCGCCGCCGCCGCTGAAGCCAGCAAGACCGACAGCCCGTCCGAGGCCGCTGTCGAAGACGCCATCCAGGGTATATAATTGCCATCCACATATCCATGTCCTGCTACATCTGTTCATACTGACAGGGTAATGGTGCATGTGTAGTGGCCCCCCGGAGCCGCGCCCGGGCTGCTGCCCAGATCCCGCCTGAGATCCTCAATGACGCCGAGCTGAACGCCGCAATTGCCCTCCTCCCGTCGAACTACAACTTCGAGGTCCACAA
The DNA here is from genome assembly GCA_020064725.1 of Drechslerella dactyloides. Classification (NCBI taxonomy): domain Eukaryota; kingdom Fungi; phylum Ascomycota; class Orbiliomycetes; order Orbiliales; family Orbiliaceae; genus Drechslerella; species Drechslerella dactyloides. The sequence goes on along the minus strand of JAGTWJ010000008.1, from coordinate 390,482 downwards.
GACGGTCCACCACATCCGCAAGCACGCGGCTACACGCGTAGCCCTGCAGCTCCCCGAGGGCCTGTTGCTGTTCGCCTGCACTCTCTCAGACATCGTTGAGCGCTTCTGTGGCTGCGAGACGCTCATCATGGGCGACGTCACCTACGGCGCCTGTTGCATCGACGACTTCACCGCACGGGCGCTCGGCTGCGACTTCCTCGTCCATTATGCGCACAGTTGTCTGATACCTGCGGACGTAGTGAACGGAATTCGCACGCTGTACGTCTTTGTCGCGATCGATATCGACGCCGCGCACTTTGTTGCCACCATGACTCGCAACTTCACACCTGGGAAGCACTTGGCTGTCGTCGGCACGATTCAGTTCAATGGCACCGTGCACGGCGTTAAAGCGGAGTTGGAGGCTGCAGGCCTCAAGATCACAGTCCCCCAGATCATGCCGCTATCAAAGGGCGAAATTCTCGGATGCACAGCTCCAAAGCTATCCGCGCAGCGTGCAAAGGATGGCTCCACCATCGATAACGTGGACGCAATCGTCTACCTCGGCGACGGCCGCTTCCATCTTGAGTCCGTCATGATCCAGAACCCGTCTCTCCCTGCCTACCGCTACGATCCGTACTCCCGGCGCTTCACGCGCGAGGAGTACGACCACGCAGAAATGCATAATCTGCGTCGGACAGCCATCACACAGGCTCGCTCGGCGAAGAAGTTCGGGTTGATATTAGGCACTCTTGGCCGACAGGGCAATCCAGATACTCTCGCCAACCTGGAAGACCGCCTGCGCGAGCTCGGCATCGAGTATGTGCTGCTGCTGCTGTCTGAGATATTCCCAGGCAAGCTGGCGATGTTTGACGACGTGGACGCATGGGTGCAGATCGCGTGTCCGAGATTGAGTATCGATTGGGGATATGCCTTCCCTCGGCCGCTGCTGAGCCCCTACGAGGCATTTGTGGCGCTGGGCAGCCGCAAAGACTGGAGTGAAGAGGGCGACGGGAGCTATCCGATGGACTTCTACGGCAAGGACGGGCTGGGGAGAACGAGGAGACAGAACGCCAACAAATGAAAAGTGCTCTGAGCACAAGGCAATCTGCATAATAACATCAGCAATTTGGAGAGGCGCGCCTGAAGACTACCAAGGCGAGACTCGTATGCCACGCTTTGAGGTTTGCCTGAAGGTGTACCTGACACCAGGCTTTGGCGAGCTAGTATGGTGAGGCTTCAGGCGACTAACCGCAATTCGGCTAGCGAACGCTGCCAAATGCGCTCGCTTGGCGGCTGAAACAGGCAATGGCTGCGTTGTGACTCAACGGTGGTATTTTAAATTGTCAGGCATGCCTGAGATATCTCAAGGCTTCTTGAACCGCGCTCCTGAGTCGAAGTGGGCATACGCCGGCATAACATATGGTCGCAGGAGGTCGACCCATTGGCCGTGTATATAAGTGCCAGTCGATACCTCCACTGTTGGATTCAGAATCAGCATATTCATCAACATCTCTACTTCTCTGTGATCGTTCCAGAGAAGACCAATATAATAATCAATTGGTATTCAAGATATTAAAATTCAACTCGATTGAGTGAGCCACGCTTTAGTTAGTCGCTGGTTCTACCGCATATTCTCGATTTTCACCACACTACCTTATATCTATCATTGATCTATAATGGCCGTCCAACTACCCTCGGCCACGCGCCGCCTCCTCCAAGACTATCGAGATATCACACTCCACCCTGTCTCCACCGCTGTTACCGCCGCCCCGACCCCGGCTAACATCTACGAATGGCACGGCAATCTGTCCCTCTTCCTCGCTTCCACGAATTCCACCTTTACTATCCACTTCACTCTCCTCTTCCCGAGTTCCTACCCCGCCGCACCGCCATCGCTGCTCCTCGCCACGCGGCTACCGCATGAGAATGTTCTCACCGCCGTCGGTGGGTACAAAGTGTGCCTGGACATGCTCGACGAAGGTCTCGAAATGGAGTACAAAGGCTGGAGCCGCGCATACACTGTCCGCAGCATCCTCATGCAGCTAGAGGCGTTCCTTACGGACGAGTCCGAGCTCGTGAACGCGCGGCTCGGCACGCTGGAGCAGGCGCGGCAAGATGCGGTGCGGTACGTTTGCAAGAAGTGCGGTAGTCGTACCGCGAAGCCATGGCCCGCCTTTCCGACTGCAGAGGCGGTCAATCGGCGGGTCGTGCGGGAGGTCAAACGGCCGAGGATCGTGAAGCGGGATGGGAATCTGGGCAAGAAGGAAGAGCAAAAGGGGAAGAGGAAGGTCGGCGACGATGGGTGGTCGGAGGTATCTTCGAAGCGGGAGCAGGCGGAGATGAAGCGGCGGAAGGGCAAGTCCAAGGAAGATGCTCCTCCGGCGAAAGAGGAGAAAAAGAAGCTGGTCGACTTCTCCAAGGCTGCTGGCAGAGTCATGGTCATCAAGCCTGGCCATCAGATCCGTCAAGCGCCTAAGCTTCTCGAGCTTGCCGACCTCGAAAAGCTCAGGATCGCACCACCTGAACATGCTCGTCCAGCTGCACCCGAGGACATGCAGGAGCAGCCGCGCGACATCTACTTTGCGTCCATCGAGCGCTCTCACGCCGGTCTCTTCGCCAAGCTGCCATACGAGATGATGCTCCAGATTTTGCTTTCCGGCGGCCTCTCGGCACGGGATGTCGTCAATCTCTCGCTCACCTGTCGCCATATCCACTCCTTCTGTACGGATGGGTATTTCTGGAAGGCATTCTTCCAGCGCTGCTACCCGAATAGCACCCTTGTCGCATCTACTCTCGACGACTGGCTCGCCGCATTCGCGCAAGAGAGCAACTTCGCCGGCTCGGAAATGCGCTGCTTCGCATCTAAGGTCACGATGGACGAGGACGTCCTCGGCCTCCCTGTTGACTTTACCGTGAACCCGAAAACGAAGCAAGTTGACTATATTTATCTGGTCGACTCATCCGACTTGCTCTCGCGCACAGCTTTCATGGCCGATGGCGTCCGTCGGACGACGTGGAACCGTGAGTTCAGCGCATGGTGCCCAATGTTCCTGTCCGACGAACACTTTCGTCGTGCCCTGCCGGATATCCAGGAGTTCATGGTCAAGATGTCGCCGGAGCTCGGGACGCGCATCTTCTCCCCGCGGATGGTGCTCTCGGTTATCCCCAAGATGATGAACACACTTGTCGTCTTGCTCATGGACGAAGGAGAGAAGGTGTCGACGAAGGCTGTGGAGGGATATTTCCTACTGCATCGACTGTTCCGCGCGATGGTGAGCGAGTATCCGCAGCTACAGGCCGAGATTGAGGAGCGGATCCGCCGCGTCATTGAGAGGGATGATAACCGTACGAAGAGCGCACTGCCGAATCTGGGCAACTTTCTGCCGCTGTTGTCGGTGTCGGAGAAATACTCGTGGGTGACGCCGGGCTTGAGCCGTGCCATCATCGGCGAGACCTTTGACCGCGGCGTGATCTGGGCGGCGAGGGAGAACCGCGGCGTGCTGAACGTGAACAAGTTCCCACCAGATGCGGTGGCCGCGCACGATGCGTACCTGAAGCTCTGGCTAGAGCCGAGCAGAATCTCGCGGCGTCTCCTTGCCTTCCACGTCCGCCTGCTATTCCAGCTGCGACAGAAGCCCGGTTCCGCTTCTTCCGTCGACGAAATCGCCACCGCCAACGACCTGCTCTACGGCCGCCCTCCCCGTCCTGTTGTTGACAAGTTTCAGCGCACAGTCCAGAAGATTATGTCTCTGGAAACATGGCCGCAATTCTTCGAGGCAGTCTTCGTCCCCGTCCCGCCAATGGTAAACCTAACCGCTCTCCTCCAACAATCCGTCCGGAACTCGCTGCGGAAACGGTACCACCGGGCCGGCATGGACTTCTCGCGCATCCAGGCGTCCGGCGTATCCCGACTATTGCTCCGCGGGCAATCCTACTCCGTCCCTCCTAATCTCGCCAAACTCGAGATGCGCGAATCCTGGCGCTGGGAATCCAACTACAGCCGCGTCTATCTGGACGCAACGTGCACTGCGTTTGACTTTTCTCATAAATTTGTCGACGAGGTCACATTCGGCTCGCGGATCGCGCTTTGCGGAGACGAGGAGAACCGCAACTCTACAGCTGCTCTCCGCCACTCCGGCGATGAGATTGACGACGCTATCTCCCGCGGGCAACATACCATTCAGGTCGACCTGGCCCGAATCGCCGGCCGCTCGAACGTCAAGGCGCTGGTGTTCTGTATGAGCGCCTGGCAGAGGGCGCGCCTTTGCGAGTTCAAGGCGCCGGAGGTGACGCTTGTCGACCCAGCGACGAAAGTCGAGCTGGCAACGTACAATTTCAAGAAAACGGGCGGCGAGGAAGGGAAGAGTGTGGTGATGGCGGTGTTGTGGCGGGGTGCGGTTGGGGGAAAGTGGGAGCTGAAGGCGGTTGGAGATATCGGGATGGGTGACTTGACGAGGCCGAATACGCTACGTGAGGAAATGAAGGAATCTCTTAGAAAGATTTGGTGATTTGCTTTGGATTCAGGTTTATATAAAGTAGATACATAGAGTACTCGCTCCCATGAATCAAAGGCTTTTGAAGTCTAATAATATTTTCTAATCGCACCATATCTACAACTTATCTAACAATCTGGTGATCCATATGCAAGGCATTCATCTATTTATGCATATGATTGAGAGTACCCGGGTCAAACAATATGCTATATACCTAGGTACTTATTCGTGGTATGGCCCTCTGGTAAACGATTGATGCGGCGGCTATTCCGGAACCGTCAACAGAACTTGCTTCAGCGGAAGTATTCTGATGTCATGTTGATAACATACACAACTCCAAGTATCATGTACTGCGATGGGTATATATATGAAAACAGCCCAGATTTTTGTGCGCCTCGGGACCACCCCCGCAAGTTTCAACCAGTCTTAACATATAGCTTAGCTAGCTAGATCCGTATATATTGTTCTTGTTCCACAGCGATTCCGGGGTTTAATCGTCGACTCATGAGGAGCCTTCTTGCACCGATGCTTGTGTGTATTTTGAGTGTGCCCGCTGCCGATGACCGGTTAGCCCCCGGATGAAATTGGCAACTTGCTTTGCCATTTCAAACCAAGGCATGAAGTTTAGTGTTTTCGGTCCCTGGAGTATGGCCTTTGGATTGTTGGGGTCTGTCGTCAGGTTCGGGCTGGTTATCGGGCTCATGCTGACCATCAGGTTTAGGCCGGGTATCAGGTCCAGGCTGCAGGCGGTGAGCGTTTTCTGCTATAGTTTGTATGCGAAAGTCAGCCGGGCTTCAGGGATACAACATCGTCGTCACATTGCTGGCATGCATATGCATGCATGGCATATTTTCATGGGTTCATACGTTCAACAGGATGTTGGTCCGGGGCCTCAGTAGTCATCTTAAGAAACCCTATATCTCCGGGGCGAGTTTAGATTAGGCGGCGCGGAAGTACTAGTAGAAGATTTATCGAGATTGTATAGTATGAAGTTTGAGCAACAGGCTATGCAAGCTTTGAATCGGGTCGACAATGCACTGCTGGGGAGGCTTCTTTGAGTGTTTGAATCAGGACAGAAGGCTTCGGAGTAATCTTTTTATAATGAATAAACTCCCTTAGGGAATCCCTAAATATCGATCTGAATAGCATTTGATCGGCTGGTCCGAACCTCTTGGTCTCGTGCCTCGTAGCTACGCTGGATCCTGTGGATTCTGCCTAGGCGCCTTAATATAATACGTAGTGATGCTGCGAAAAACTAACCGTGTCAAAGGCTGCGTAGGTGATCATCTATTTCGATATCCTGTGACGTCCATTGTTAGGATAAATATTTGCCTGCTTTGTCGATTTCGACCCAATCGCTGTCGCAGATGCATGTGAATATTGTAGGAAGTGATACACCTGCAGGTTCTTGCGTTTGGTGTTGCAACTTGGGCCACACCATTCTGCAGGGAATTTTAGTCGTGCATGGCTGGCTGTCCAATCGGCATGCGAACGCTAAACTTTGGCATCCAATTATTCCTCTTAGGCTAATCGGGCCTTTGTGATCTTCGCCTTGAATCTCGGTCGACTTCACCACGGCTTTCCTGCATTAGCACGCAGCATTCCTTTCGCATATCACGATATCGGCGTACCCCACAGCTGTACAGCTGCACAGAAGCTTCAGGTAACGTAACATTAACAACAGAACGATGACTACTCAATGCAATATAAAGTACATGTACTTTCTGATCAAAGCATCGACGTATCACTATTAGATTTTTTTGCAATTTTGCGTCTTGGGACCTCCGAATATGCATGGCGCGCTGTACTGTGCATCTGCAAGGCTCGAATATCGGACTTGAACGTCGGACCACTCGCGGCCTCGTGACATCACCTAGAGCTAGACTCTTCCCGGGATTCCCAAGGGCCGTCAGCCTCGTACACGAGCGTTTAGACGTATAGTAAGCGATTCCTCCTTGGCTCTGAAATTCACCTAGCAGCCGCTCCGGACCCCGACAACGTTGGCTAACGCTATGGCTTGTTGTAAAACTTAAAAGCCATCTGGTTTCACCTTGAGACCTATTCGAATCAATTGCGTAAATCAAACCATCATACTTTACTCCATTGAAATCTCAATATGTCTGCTATTCTTCGAGCCCAAGAAGATGTCACTTCAGGCCCTTCTGAAGCGGCGTGGGAAGCCGCGAAAAGGCACATCTATCGTATCTACATCGAGGAGGCCCGGACTTTGAAGAGTTTGGTGCAAATCATGAGTGCTGAACACAATTTTAAAGCATCGTGAGTAAATATAACTCGTTAGCGGCCCATTAGTAACCTAGATTAACCTAGGCATCCTTAGACCAAAAATGTATAATTCTCGTTTTACAAAATGGGGCCAACGCTTCGATAAAAATAGGAAGAAGGGGAGACCCTCAGGCCAGACGCCAACAGCTCCGACCGTAGGGCGGAGAACCAGGCCCAAGCGACTGATCAGCCAGAAACCTAATACTCGGATGGTACCTGTAGCATGTCTAGTACCTACACTGTCTGCCATCGTCCCTCGACTACCTGACAAGTATCGAAACGTCGAGGGCGCAATGTATTACACCGATAGCCATATATACGCGTTATTGAACACTTTCAGATGGGACAGATTCAAAATCATCACTCCGTCAGGTGTCAACGCTCCTGACATCACATTGAAGTGGCAACACCTCTCGGATCAATGCTTTGGTGCCACAGAGCTTATCAAAAGCGGGTTCCCGGACGAAGGATGGAAAGAACTGGGGAAAATCTTCAAGGAGCTTCAAGAAATCCTGAAATTTTGCGATCCAGCCATGATGGTCAAATTCTGGAGAATTTGCCATCGACTTCACGAAGGCCCTTGGCCTCAGTCACCTGGGGGAGTCGACGTCCTCAGCAGCTTTCTAAGATACGTGAGTAGCCTCGTCGAAATTTACCATGGCAAAGACCATCCTCTTTTCAAACTTCTAGACGCCATCGTTCGGGCTCCCCAGGATCAAGTCATAGATACTTTGAAAGTGTTATATCGTCGAACGATTAAGGCTATGGGCTCCCGCGTAGGACAGGATCACGCCATTGTATTGCACATGGAGTCCAATTACCTCAAGTATTGGGCGAAAGAAGCACCACCCCGTTCGCTATTTGCACAGGACTTCCGAGGCCTTCTTGGTGCCGCAGAACAAGAGTTCGGGCCGACCGGAGATACCACGATCGTTGTACTCCATGAGTTCCTTTACATGGCGTACTATAACCTGAAGGACAAAAATCTGACCACGGAGCTGGCCCTCGAACTATGTCGGAGAGTCAAAACCATGCCATGCTTACAGGCGAAGCCATGGTGGTGTTTGCCGACACAGGGGTTCTCTCTGGCAGCTAAGATTCTTGCTTTCAATAGCTTAGAGGCGAACAAACGGGAGGACTGTCGGATGTACCTAGAAGATGCTATCATCAGACTAGGGACCGGTGATAAGGAATGCCGGACGAGAGCAATGATGTTGGCTGATCGATTATATGGGCTTCTCAATGAATGGGGCGACCATGACGACGCTGCTATGTGGGGAATCTGGGGAGCAGGACTCGTGGCAGACCAACCTTGTCTTGTAGACGAGACTGTCGGGACTAGGGATCAACCCCTAAGTGCATAAGAGATTGAGAAGACTAATACACAGATTTACAATGCCTGTGGTATATACAAAGTATGGTAGATTTCCCTAAACTTGGTTGATGCCGGTGCCGCGGTGCTTTTCCGAATTCGATATTCGAGTCGCTGATATCGAAGCTTACTGTTGGCAGGCAAGTCTGACCCCGAGACTATACCATTGGTATCCAACTGCAATCATATTGAAATCTGAGAGAAGATGGAAATTTTTCTTATCGTTGAGACTGACTGGCCAATCCATAACACTTTGTTATCACCAGATCCATGTTTGTACGGACTCAGACTGGACTTTTGTTTATCAGCGCGATCCTCCTCTCAACATCTTCTTATTAGACCTCTATCACTACTATTACGCATGTTTAAAATGACAGATTATAGCGATGCTTGTCTGATAAACTCTTTTCTATAATCACTTTTTCTTGCAAAGACCCAAGACTAGTAGCATCCTATCGCTAGCAAGGTCACTACGAAATTAATTCAAGAAGTATGTAACGATTTTGACTTCGAGAATCACGATGTTCTTAGAGCATTTGCACCTATCAGTCAAAGTACTATTTTCCGATTCCTCGATTTCGAAAAACTCCCTGGAGTGCACATCGGTGATTGATTTTTATTTCAATTGCAAGGTAAAGTTAAACGCGTTGCTTGTTGCCCTTCGTAGAGACTATACCTTGATTGGTATACGTATCCGGTGATGGGATAGTCTGAGTACTCACAGCCTAATCTAGCTGTGTGTATGTACTGATATTCGACCAGTGACAAAGGTATCCCGTAGTTTCAGTGTCACTCTGAAGCTAAGATTTTGTAGGTATCACAAACTATGACCTTTCCGCTTTCAGCGAGGGATTTCTGCTGCGCTGCGCCTCGTCCGACGCAATTATACAAGATAGATCCATAGATTTCAACACGCATGTTGAACAGAACATCGATATACACGCTGACAATAAAGAGCTGTATTTATTATATCGAGCGGAAACTTTTTAGCGAGTATGCAGTTCTACCTTCCAAGGTTGTGCGGGCCACATGAACTCCATCACATCGGCCAGTTTGACTTCTGGGATATCGTGAAAATTCACGCGCAAACGGTTTTCCTCGCTGCGAGACCAGTTTTCCTTGCTTCCAGCGCATCTGGTCCCAACGGTTCTCCAAACAAATGTCCAGGAATTTATTCAAAAATTTAATATACCCCTTCGCTGGTCAATATCGCACATTCTAGGATTCAGAGACATGCATTTCTCGAAGATGGTTCGTTTGTTTGTCGTCTCTTGTTGTTGCCGGTTACGGGTTTCCTGCTGACAGGGTGCAGCTGAAGTTAGCGAGAAAGAATGGAGCCATGCAAGATGCAGTTTTGTGCGAGTGCTCCGCCACGGTACATGGCGCTTGCTCGTCAAGACGGGACTAATCTCTGGGAAATGCTTATCTTCAGCCAGACGTCTCCTTTAAATTACATAAACCTTTTTTCAAGAAACATATCACCTTTGGTTCATCGCACCGACTGAGATTTTTTTTTTTTTTCGCATGAGAAATTTTCGATCACGGTAGTTGGGTTATACACAATCTCGGAGGATTACACGAACAGTCAAGCCGAATGGTCGCTATATTGGATATTACGGTGTATTTGCTTTCGGAGAGGCCAGAGCCCTAACGTCCTCTATAGGTTAGTACGACCAAGCGTCTATAGGCTAATGCTTGGGCGCTCTAGCTAATGCTCGCAATAGAATCTATATACTTTGAAACGGGATTGCAGTTTTACCCCGGAAATTTGAAATATTCGAGATGGGCACTACCGGCACCGAAGATCTCAGGGTGCAATTCAGCCAACCCGTGGGTGTCCAAATCCATATAATGATGTATTCGATACATTACGCTGATAGAATAGCTGTCTAGCCCATAAGGCTTAGGGAAGAAGAACCGCGTCTAGCGCCGGATAATCATATTGATTTCGCACTTCTGGAGTGCACTGCCGGCAAGAGGACGCCACGGTCGCTCAAATTCGAAGCGTACACGAGGAGTAACAGCCTTGTGTCGGAGCCCGTATTCGGGAAGAGCAAGATCGAGCCTGGGCTATTCAGCTTCTTTTCCGCAAAGTCGGGCGAGCTTGTCCCCATCGCCAACATTGGAGATCTGATACTCCCAGATGGGTCTCTCAGCGGCCTTTTCAATGCAAGTCCCACGGGAGGTGCCTGGTGGCTGGATGTCTTGAATCCCAACGAGGCAGAAGTCGACGCCCTGGTGAATGCCTTTTTCATTCATCCCTTGACGCAACAGGATATCAAGATGCCGGTAGCTCGCGAGAGAATTGAACTCTTCAAGCACTACTATTATGCTTGCTATCACTCATTCTATCGGAACGGCAAGGCTGGGGATTTGAAATCGTTTAACGTCCATGTTATTGTATTTCGAGAGGGGACTCTCAGTCTTACATTTTGCAAGAGGAGTCGACATGCGGCTAACGTCCGCACGCGAATGACGAGACTGAAAAATTTTGTGACTTTCACCAGCGATTGGATCTCCTATGCAATTATGTAAGTCATTGTCTCAACCATGAAGCAGATATGTGGATGGCTAACTCGTTATAGTGACGATATCATCGACAGTTTCGCCCTCCTCATGAACGAGATCGATAAGGAGACGAATACAATCGAGGATGATGTGTCAGTCCGTGGGGCATGTGATTCCGACTCACTGCTGATGCAAATTCACGTATGCCGCCAAAAGGTCATGAGCATCACGCGTCTCTTAAGCGGCAAGGCGAGTATCGTTAAGAGCCTTACCAACTTTTGCGGCCGAGATGGGCCCGCTGCTCCCAGAGGTGATATCAAGCCTTATCTCGGCGATATTCAAGACCACATCGTGACGATGATATCAAACTTGCACCATTTCGATGAGATATTGCTGCGGTCTCGCTCTTGCCACCTCGCTCAAGTCTCCGCTGAGATGTTCCGTGCCAAGTCTCAGATATTTCAGACCATCAGCAAGTGCTCGACCGTCGCAGTGATTTTTGTCTCTTTATATGTCATTTGCAGTTTCTGGGGGATGAATGTCCCGGTACCCGGACAGGACTCTGAAGGGCTGGGGTGGTGGTTTGGCATATCAGCTGTGGTTGTGATCGGCTCGTTGGTGAGCGCAATTCTGGCCAGACGTAAGAAGTTGATTTAGGATATTAGGCTTGTTTTGCTTCTTGGAGTTTTGTGAAGGAGACAGCGTTTATTAGCTGGCGGTGATGGTTGTTAAATCCAAGCGTCTGTATCTGTATTTCAACTTGACAAAGAATGTCTAGGGGGTCTAGATCTACGTGCTGCATCCATATATGAATTACTACAAAAAAGTGTCAGTTCAAAATTTTCGTCCGTAAATTAATCTCGGGCTTCCATGTAACATGCGGCTTATTATGCATTTGAGTTATCAACGGTCGGTTTGTGAAGCAATATAGCTATCTCCGAGAGGTGTGCACCTTTGCGTGCATATCACTAACAATAGTTCTTCACCATTTCAACGGATCCGGGGATATCGCAATATCGCCTGGTAACTAAACCCCAAAGGCACTCTGTTCCTAGTTATCGTAGAATAGAATTAGTTGAATATTAATCCTTGGTTTAATCATGCAACAAAGTTTCCGCATATCCAACATGACTACAGCCTGATTCTCGCTGTTGACTCCACTGATACCGAGAAGGGCCATGACATCCTTTCTCCTGTCTCTGTTGGGAAACTTCCTATGAATTGGCATGCCAATGGATGGATATGCAAAAAGGAATAATCAGCTTAGCACGTGGATCAGGCTGTGGTATACATGAAGTTTATGAGTCATGTAGAGTGGCGGCGAAGAGACGTTGGGGCCTAGTTCGGGAATTTTATTCAAGAAAATTCGGGACTCGGTTGATGGAATGTATAGATTCTGGCCATAATATCTTGTGAGTGACTCGTCGAATCTTCAAATCTACCGCTGACAAATTCTGGTATAAGGTTCGGAGTGAATCAAGTGGAACGGTTTCTGAATGGACGTTGCGAGTGTACAGGCTGGCTCCTCTATCACGGAAGGATCTTTGTCTCGTGAACCAAATTGCAACGGCGAGTGAAGCCTAAACATTTGGGTTTTGCCGCGATAAAGTTTGGGCTGAGGTGTATCGTCTAATCTGAGTGACATAGTCAGCTACGTTGGTGGGTACCTGCATGTGATTATTACTAACTATATACTTTTCCTTTCGGAGACGGCCTGTAGGTTGGATATATTTCGAAACATTCAATCGATCAATCTCGCCTGCCTGATGCTGGTACCAACATTGTTCAGATTTGTCAGTCTGCAGAAGCGTTGGCGAATGTCAATGAGAATAGCAATGTTAACGTTGGCGGTTCCTGCCGCGGGATATTGCGCCAGATCCTGTAGCTATCCAGTTTCAAATTCGTTTATTCCTGTCCGTGTCTCTATAGGCTTAGTTTATATAAGTCGCAATAATTCACTTCCTGGTGCCTGTGCTTGCGGACGCTTGGCGACGACGAGCTGACTTATCCCAGGTTCGGTTGATTGACGAAAGCTTAATAATCGTCTTTCTACTCATCACGACATACACCAGCTGATTTTAGATATAGCAGGGTCAGTTAATACGGGACCGAGAATGAAACCAGGGGCTTGGGAAGTGGTGGTTAGGTGAAGGGAGTAAATGTTTGTAAGTAATAGTAAGTCAATGCCTTATGCATCTGTATGAGCAATTGCATGAAGAGAGGGCTCTCTTTCTGACATTGTAGTTTGAATCCTTATTTGATCAGCATCACCCATACATCTTGAGATCCAAGGTCCAGGCGGTTGATTGACGAGGGTGGAAAGGGAAGTATTGCTTCCAGTGATACGGATTAAGCCGGTGCACCTGGCTTGTTTGAATCTTTCGTAGCCCGAGCGAGTTAACTTTAAATTTTAGATTCGGGGGTCTCGAGCTCAGTCCTTGACGGAAGGTTACCCCTGTCCACTGGGCCGGTCTTCGGGTGCACTTGTTTCCGAGTCTTTGAATAGATGAACAAGACAAGGCAGCTCTCGAGCTGCATGGCTTATGAATAATGAATGGTCCTCGAGGAACTGGTGAATGTATACTTGTTTCAGTGCGACCTATATAGTGGCGGTTTCCGGCGCAGCGGATAGGCCCATTGTGGAGCTGGACATCCGCGGATACTGAAAGCTCCGGGATGAAAGTGTGTAATACCATCCTCTTTCATGAGCCCCAACTGCCGGTGATAGACGAAACCGGATCAAAGTTCACACAAAGCATTATATCATATCATTGGTAGCCGGTAGCTAGCCACACATTGATTGCATGGGTTGCATTCGCGAATCGCTACTGAGACTTTTCTATGGTGCTGCGAAGGTCACAAAATATAAGCTGCGGCAGTGTAAATCATCTTTAGCATTCTGCCGTATCGGCTGTCCCGCTGTTGTACAATCTGCAGGGCTGGCCTAGGCCTCCTGTCATCTAGTAATGCAGTGTTACCCCAAGTTATCAAGGTTTCGGACCAGTGACATAATGTTGGTGATACGAGATTTAGATCGATTTCGAAAGATGACCACAAGAGACTGTCGACTGTAGCTACCGGTATACCAAGCTTCATTTTATTCGATGTCTCCACACATTTCCAATATTCCCAGAGTTACATCTGGGGATTGGCCGGGCTCTAGCCCCGATGTCAACGACCCTCGTAAACGACGGTCTGAATCGGGAAGGATGGCGAGGGGGACGTCAGCCGCCTGCATGGCGAGAGGGACTACCCTAGACTATAGCTGAACGCGAACCGAAAGTCAAATTGCCCCCCAAGTGCATGGCACCGGGCCAGGAAAGTATTTGACATGCTGTACGAAGTCTCTTGTTTCCTCACGGTATTGTTCCCGGTCTCCTAAGTCTACGGCGTAGAAGTTGGAGGCGGTCACGGAGAGATTACTCAGGAACACTCACTCGGGTCGCTAACGGCGTACGTCGTATGCTGGGCCCCAATTCGAGTTTAATGTTTCGCTATCACCGAATGCTCGACCAGGGTGCATTGTTATGCGAACGCCGAGTAACGCTAGAATCGCGAGACCACAGATGGACCATCAGTTTTGCCGGCCTGGCCAACCAAAGGAGCTAGCGGCTGAGTGGGGAGGCCAGTTGGGACCCACCTCTGCCTTTGGCTCTCGAGTGCTGGTGCAGGGTGCTCGGAGAAGCAGCGTTCCGGGCAGATAAAAAGCAAAGTGACGATGGCCTGTCGCCTCTTTAAAGAAGTACAAGGTCGTCAAGTGCGACTGTCAGCAGCAGACAGAAAACCCATTTTTCTGCCCGTCGCAGGACGTAGTTCACAGTTCTTTCCAGCTTCGAATTCATCCAGGACCTTCATCGGCGACCGAGATCCGATATAAAACCCAGATCGCAGCCGTTTACCAGGTAAGCCTTTTTCCGCGCCTCGTTTGTCAGGCCGGCCGTTGACATGCATTACATCCTTCCCGCAGAATGGGGGTCGAAAATAGCGAGAAACCGGCAAGTTCCGCGCCGGAAACTGCGGATCCTCAACCTCCCGCCAATGCCACAGCGACCAATCCCAAGCCGGAAAATCCTGAGCCTCAAGCAAGCAGCAGCAAGGATGACGACCGATTAGACGTTCTTGCCGAGAAAGCTGTCCCTGGCAGCAGTTCGGATTCTGAAGAGAGGGCAGTGATTGTCAGTAGCGAGAAGGGCGGCGAGAAAAACGGCCAGGAAGATGAGCCGCCGTCGTCTGGAGACGGATCTGGCCAGGTCGAAGAGGACGACGAATCGCAGTACCCGGGTGGAGTTACTTTGGCCATTCTCACGACAGGTCTATGTCTGGCCACATTTGTTATCGCGCTAGGTACGGTCCTATCTTGTTAATTTTGTTGTAGCAGTAATCGGGCGCTGCCGACATGAATTTTGGAAGCTGACCGTATGCTACTTTACTCACAGACAACTCCATCATTGCTACTGCTATCCCGCGTATCACGACACAATTCAACTCGATCGGCGACGTGGGCTGGTACGGCTCTTCGTACCTTTTGACCCAGACATCCCTTCAACCAAGTTTCGGCAAGATCTACACATACTTTAGCGTCAAATGGACTTTCCTGCTCTCTCTGTTCATCTTCGAAGTCGGCTCTGTCGTCTGTGCAGCTGCTCCCAGCTCGACGGCTTTCATCGTTGGTCGTGCCATCGCTGGTGTAGGGGCTGCGGCGCTATTTTCTGGTGGCATGACGATTATTGGATACACAGTTCCACTTCGTAAACGGCCTATATATATTGCTGCTCTGAGTTCTATGTTTGGAATCTCCAGCGTTGTCGGTCCATTACTGGGTATGTTCATTCTCTGTGACTCTGAGACTAGTACCAACTGCTGACATGATGTATGTGAACAGGTGGTGCCTTCACAGATGCTAAAGCTCTCACATGGAGATGGTGCTTCTGGATCAATCTACCAATCGGAGGCATCGCCTTTGCTGTCGTCTTGATCTTCTTCAAGAATCCGGAACGAAAGCAAGCTACCGGACTCACAGTCAGAGAGAGAATCGCTAAAATCGATATCCTCGGCGCTTTCTTTCTCATCTCCGCGATCATCTGTCTCCTTCTCGCGCTGCAATGGGGTGGATTCACCTATGAATGGAGTGATTCCAGAGTCTGGGGATGCATCCTAGGATTCGGACTCCTCATTTTGATATTTATCTACATCCAGTTTCGAGAAGGGGACAATGCAACAATCCCTCCCAGAATTTTCCTTCGCAATAGGACGGTCCTCGCAGCCTGCACGTTCAACAGCTTTCTGTCTATGGGCATTTACTCGCACATCTTCTATCTGCCATTCTACTTCCAGGCTGTGAGGGGAACCTCTGCTGTCCAGTCAGGCATCCGGTGTATCCCTTACCTTATCTCCGTTACGGTGGCCTCGATCATCGTTGGAGCTTCTGTCACTGTACTCGGATACTATACTCCCTTCATGTGGGTAAGCGCGGCGGTGTTCACCGTTGGTGCTGGTCTGCTGCATACCCTACAGGTCGATTCGGGCTCTGGCAAGTGGATTGGGTACCAAGTTTTGGCAGGTTTCGGTGCGGGAATGGGTATACAGATACCGTTCGTCGCTGTGCAAGTCGTCTTGAACTCTCGGGATATGCCCGTTGGAAGTAAGTTAACGCGAACGCAATATCATATCAATCTACTCGTTTCGGATTTCGAGGTCGTGCTAACAAAATGTAATGTAGATGCCCTCGCGATCTTCTTCAACTCGCTTGGAGGTGCACTCTCAATCTCTATCACTCAGAATATCTTCACAAACACTCTACTCAAAGAACTGCCTAAGTATGCGCCAAACGTCAACGCTCAGTCCATCGTCGACATTGGCGCCACTGCTGTCCGCTCCTTTGTCCAGGCTGCGGACCTCGCGGGTGTTATTTTCGCTTACAATGAAGCCATCGTGACGGCCTTCATCCTGGCCGTTGCTGTTGGCGGCTTCGCATTCATCTGTTCACTAGGAGTAAGTCTTTATCAACTCTATTCTCGACCCGCGACATAAATGCTAATATGTTATGCGACCGTGATAGATGGAAATGAAGTCCGTGAAGGGCAAAAAACTAGCAATGGGCGGTGGTGCTTAGGCCGAGCCTTCTTTGATTTGGATTTCCTCTGACTGCTGTTTCCCGCTCTCCTTCCCAGTTTCGTGGACGCAATCTCTTTTTTTCCCTGTCTAGCCTGGCATTTCCGGCATATAAATCCCTCTTAATCGCGTTTCGAGAATATCTTCTCTTCGATTCAGAATCTCATTCATACACAGGGCCCTAAAGGACATAGATACCCGGTTCTTCTGCTGGACCACATTTCACACATACCGCGTCGCAGTCATACCTTTCCATCCTGTATATACTATCACGTCGTAATGAAGCTTTTAACACCGTTTATCCAGACCACGCGTGTGCATGCATGTACGCGTACGTCTGTCTGGCTTGGTGGATCCCCATTTCGTCGCATCGCATAGCTGACGACAATGATTCTTTCTATACGGCCTACGTTGTATGATGCCATTGGTATATATATCATCCAACCTTGTCGCATCCTACGCACGCGAGAGCTATGGGGCGGCGGGCTGGCTTCGCAACATGGAGATGGGTCCTGCAGCCATTCTCTCCAGCGTGAAATACCAGCATAGTGCGTCGCCAGCGCCTCAACTCCATCCTGTATCTTTAAATACCCATCTGCAACTCCCACCGAAAATATGTTCGTGTCATGGTTATTCCCCGCACTCATCAGACATAGTCCTCTGCGACGATTCTGGAATATGACTCGCAGCCGCCATCCTCACCGGATAATTCCATCAACGGTGACCACCCGAGGGCAGCCCACGGAGAAAAAACCCAGCGCTACATCAAAGTAAGAGGACAACGGCCGTCAATCTCGTCGCCCAACCGACAGAGCTATACTTGTGTAATGATTTGTGATAAATATCGGACCATTCGGCGGCGCGTGGGTGGATCCGACCTCGTGAGGTGATGTCGAAAAAGAGCGGGACTACTGTCGACCGAGATGGGACTGTAGGCGTCTTTGATTGGGGACTTGGTGTTTGTGTAAGAGAAGAGAAGAGGTGGAAATTTTTTGCGGTCAGAAGGATTTTTATGGGCGCGCGTGCCAAGAAAAAAGCAAGCCACGCGAGATTTGCAACGCGGCGACTTGCGCAAATTCAGCGCGCACTTTTCCAACGGCCACGCCTGTCGACAGCAAGGCAATGAACGTTGCCGTTACGTTTTCTCGCCCAAACGTCACGATGTCAATTAATCGGAGTAATCATACAAATTGAAGATGGTATTGGAAAGGCATAGCGTATACTAAAAGAAATATCCCATATTTGAATAGCACCGACAACCAGAAAGAAACTAGAATAATCAAGCCAATTGGATCCAATCCTCACGCCTGGCGCCTGACCTCCCCAGCTACCAGAGCATAAAAAGAACAAGTTTATCATACTCCTCCTGCGACGGTGGCGCTAGCGGTTGAGGCGCAAGCTGCGCCCGCAGTACCTCAGCGGACATGAGCGCCTCATTCGCGAATTCTAACAGTTTCTTTTCACGATATATCTGTGACAGCTTGTACCTTGATCGGGCGGAATAGCCCATTCCGTATGGTATATTGTCTGCGATATTTATCGACTCATCTAGTAAAGACGCCCTAGATGCACCAATTGATATTGGTTGGCGGATTTCTAGTGTCATATTGAAAAACTGTATGACGTACCCTGAAAGATGGAAGTCTTTGCGGATATGTAGCAGGCAGGCAACCTGGTAGAGGGAGTCACAAGTCTTCAAGCCGTTTCCGAAGATAGCCTGTCTCATCTCTAGAGCCTTGGAGCTGAGTCGCAGGGCTTCTTCAAGCCTACCTTGTTGTTGACGAACCTTCGCCAGCAGGACCATATCCCTATTCTCTATTAGCAATATGACCGGAATGTTATGTAACGCAGGGAGTACGTACCCTGAGAATCGCGGATTCCCAGTCTCCATGAAAGACTCCTCGCTGAGGTTTTGAAGATTGGGACACCGCCGCAGCATATCCTCTGCTTCATCCAGATTCCCCATCCGCAACAGCGTACTTGCCATATTACTATACGAGTTACCGAGACATTCACTATTATTCCTAAGTCGGATATCGATCGCTTTGCTCCCAGCCTTCAGAGCGCTTGTCATATTTCCAAGCTCAGTGTACGCAAGCGAAAGGGCGTTTAGACTTGATGCTATGAATTCATCGTGTGGCGGGAGAAGCCGCTGTCTGATCTCCAGGGTCTTATTGAATGCGTCTAAAGCTGCCACTATGTTGTTCGTATCGAGGTCGATGAGGCCCCTGAGCATTAGGACGTTAGCGTGTGTGAGATCGTGGCTTTGGTCGACATGACAAGCTAGCGCTCCTTTTGCTAGAAATTCTTTGGCTTCGTCGTATTTTTCTTTCTCATAAAGATGCCTAAATTTACTCGGTGTTAGAGACGAAGAATGCAGATGTACGTGTGAATAACAGCTTGGCACCTACCATGCCATCCGGAAGATAAGCTCGCTATACGCTTTTGGATTTGAGGGCTGCACTTTCCACTGCTCGCACTGCTTTGCGAGGAACGCGATGTGGGGATAGCAGACTTCACATTTCTCCCACGTTGCGAACTGGTGGCCTGTTACGATATTCCAGGTATTAGGGAAGCTATTGCTGAGGAGTTCGATTGCGGCGTCGACATATTTAACTCGTTGCGCATCGGGCAGCTGACGAATAACCGCTTCTTGCACCAGGCAATGTATCGACAACGAGCCAGTTTCGTACCAGCGGTCAACAAGAGCCGATCTTAGAAGTGGCGTCTTGGCCTCAGCAAAGCTAAAAAGCGTACGGGACCAGTTAACATAGACTCTGAGCGTATACAATGGGTTGATGTTCGATATCAGCGTGGATGCACCAGCTTACTCCATTTCGTCCTGCAGGAAAGCGAAATCTTGGTCCGAAATCGCCGGCCCACCTTCCAACAACATCGAATCCTGGATCTTATCGGGGTCTAGGAAGGCGAGAAAGTTCCGAAGCGTCGAGGCCTCGCCAGGCAGTCGCTCAAAGTCGGCATCCCAAACTGTGCTGATCGTGTGACTGTACGAGGTCTTCCCGACACGCTTCTGATTGATCTTGGCAATGTTTTTCCGATACAGCGGTAGAAATTCCTTGAGCGAATAGCGCTGCTGATTGATGTACCCACTGATTTGGGCGATTGCAAGAGGCAGTCCCCCCAGCTCTCTGACCAGCTCAGTTGCAAGCATATTGTCTTCAGGTGATGTTATATTTTGCTTCAGCAGCGACTTGAGCGCATCCAGTCCGTCGTCCAGGTCGAACGATTTGACGTGGACAGAATCAGCCCCGATTATATCTCCAGCGGATGAGTCTTTTGCGGTAAGTATTATAGCTCCAGCTGTTGTGGCCGGTATGGCGTCCTCAAGGATATCTGGGTCGTCCACATTGTCGAATATTAAAAGCCACCGACAAGCTAGGAGCGCACGCTAGCATAAACCAAAACTGCTCAGGACAGCGTCCAATACGAGGATTCATTGCTTACGGTTCTGTTGGAGCCATTCCTTCACCTTCGACTTAGCGTTTGTCGCATCGATATCCTCGAACGCCTCCTCGCCCTCTGTAGCTGCTGTGAGACCTAGCCTACGGGACACCTGCAGGAACGCCTCGGACATCTTCTCAGGCGCATCCGCTGTTATCCAAAAGATAGCATCATATTGATCTTTGAATCGGTTGGTGTACTCAAGAGCGACCTTTGTCTTTCCCACGCCGCCTAGCCCGTAGAGCAACGCCCTCCTGTTCCAGGAGGCTTTGATCGGGTCCAAGATCTGCCGAAGCGCCTCCAAAACATCTGCCCGGCCGCAAAATGTTTCGTTGATACCGTTCGGGATAACGTATAGAGGAAACTTGGAATTCTGCGACTGTCGGCTCGTAGAATCCGTCGACGCCGACGCCTCGCCAGTCTGGAGATTCAGCATCGCGTTTGTCATTTCCTTCTTCTGCAGCTTTTGCAGGTCCAGCCGTAGACGGGCGGCTTCGGCTTCTTTGTCGGCAATCTTGGAGAGACTCCTCAGACGTTGCAGGGTGGAATCAAAATCACTGCTCAGGGTCTTCCAACTAAAAGAGACCAAGGCCTCTTAATATACGAACCGGTCAACGAAACACTCCCCGGGTGGCTGGAATGCAAATCATGATCCCGACTTACTGTGGGGGTTGCCGCGGAAGAACTTGACCGCCCGGCCGCAAAAGCAGAGCAGCTCTGCGTAGACGTCGACGAGCGCCGCCTCGATATCCTTATCCATCGGCACCGTCTCCTTATACGACCGAGACTTAGGGAGCCCAAGGCTCAGATCGTGAAGCATGTACACGACTTTCTCCGCCGTATCGCCAATCTTGGCCGCCAACTGCCATCCCACGCCGGAAAGCTCAGCATCACGTATGTATGTATCTCGAGCGCGCTCCGTAAGCACCGACGCATCCTACCTCCAACAGCATCTTCAGACTGCCGTAAACCGCGCCACTAGTATTCGCTACGCCCGCCCCCTCGCAAAGAGCGATGAGGGTCATAAAGTCGCTAACGTGCGAAATAATAGGCTCCAGCTTCTGCATCGAGGCCCTCGACAAGCCGTGTCGCGTTGCGTTGGTCTCCAAGTTTTGGGCTTCCTTAAGCAGGAGCTCCAAGCTGGCTGCATTCGGGACGTTCTTCTGGTCCACATCGCCGTCCAGCTCCCGGCGAAAACGCTGGAGGACCTTAGAAAACTGCGTGTCGGTTTGAGCTGGTTGTGTGCTGAAGCTGCCAGGTCCCAGATTCATTGCATCCGCGCAGGTCCCGTCAGCAGGCACGCAAATTTGTGAGATCTGAAGCGAACGGCGCCTTTTACTTACCGTGCCATGATGTTTTTGATCCAACGCATCGCTCATTGCAAGATGTCAAATGCAGATTAGTAGGATGGCCGTTACGTAGGTTTGTGGAATTTAGAATGCGGCGTAATCTTAAAGCGATAGTATCGTGTCAGACGACATGCAATTAATTCGGAATAGAGTAGACTTGGCCAGCAGGCGGACTTCCCCCTCATATATTGTGATTTGCCACCCCGATGCAAAGGAAAACAGGAACCAAAAAAAATCTGATGATTTCATTGGCTTTGCGCCAATTGACCTCCAACAGCTAATCGCGAGCGTTTTGACTCGACATTTAAGTAGTACCCGCCATCCAACAGGCCAGGCCATATGAAACGTCGAAACTGCGATGTTGTAGCCCAAATGGCCAATGTGGTGCGTCCAGTACCTACATCGACGAAACTGGCAAAAATAACCCGGCCGTTATCAGCACCCCGCTAGTTTGTCAACGTGCTGCGGGTAATCTATAACTCAAGCGAAGTGTAGACACTGGCCACTCTATGCGTCGGATACCTGGACAGCGGTTACGATATGTGTTTTGGGGCAGCATCGGATCTGATGCACAAGTGGATTTCAGGCACAAGGGGCCCCGAAACCCAGAGTCTTGACACCATCTCGTTAGCGTCGCTGAGAGCACGTTTTTGTGCCCTTCCATGCCGTAACTGGACCTGTAGACGTCGGAGGCATTCCCTTTCGGAGCGAGGGCCTTATCACTGCAGTACTGCATGCCGAGACTTGACACCTTGGTACAATTCTTGATATTCACGCCCCTGCTTTCGATAAACGAGGCGGCCTGTGCAGATTACAGATCCATACGATCCCGTAATCCCTCATGAACACGTCTCCTCATTGTAGTGGAATGATTCCGTTTGGTTGATTGTTGATTCTTGTCGTCGGGTGGCTCCGAACTGGTGACCGTGGAGTGTCGGCCAAAAATGCAACGGAGCAAACGTGTTGTATCCGCCAAGACCACTCGATCTTATCTCCGACCGCATCTGAACTTTTCGCCAACTTCATCCCACCTTACCGCGACGACGATCCAGCCATTGGCCGACAGCAGGGCGAGAACAAGGCCTCAAGCATCACCCAGGCCCCGGCGGCCTCCAGACCACCCACCATGCCGCCACGAATACCCAACCTGCGATCTCCCGTGTCGATACAATCTCCACCATCCACACTACTCCTTACGGCCTGTCGCGCCTTCTCCACGACCACCCCTCTCGCCGGCAAATCCTCCAAACTTAAGCTCACCAAGCTCCTCGCAAAGGCCCCGCCCTACCCGTACCCCATCAAGCCGACCTTCAAACAGTCCTGGTTCGGCCTGTACGCCGCCAAACACATCCAATTCGGCAACAACATCCCCGAAGAGAAATACATCATCACCCGGCGCCGCTGGTTGCCGAACATCAAGCACAAGAAACTCTGGAGCTTCGGCCTCGGCGAATGGGTCAAGTGCAAGCTGGCTACCAACGTCCTGCGTACAATCGATAAGGTTGGCGGCCTGGACAACTATCTGCTGTCCGAGAAGCCAGCGCGGTTAAAGGAGCTAGGTCCCTGGGGATGGGAGCTGCGGCACCGGCTGCAGTGCTCCAAGGCCATCCAGCGGCGGTACCAGGAGGAGCGCGTGGCGATGGGCCTGATTACGAGAGAGGAAATGTGGATCCAGAACGACCAGATGGGTATCAGCAGAGGCGCACATGAGGTCGAGAGAGACTATAAGAAGCAGCCCAGGAAAGCAGCGACGCGCGTGCGGGAGTTCGCAGAGCGGTGGAAGCGCAGCGCGCGGGTGAAGAAGGTCCTATTCGGGGAGCCGTGGCGGGCCCGTGCGTACGTTAAGAAGATGACGAAGAGCGAGTGGAAGATGAAGCTGGCAGCGGAGACGAAGCGGCGCGAGAGAGCAGAGGCAGTTATGGCGCGGCAAAGGGCGGCGAACAAATGGCGGAAGGAGATGATTAAGGAGGAGAAGAGGAGAATGGAGGAGATCAAGATGCAGAGGCTGACAAGGTTGGCAACGAAGAGGGCGGAGCTGGCGGGAGAGGAAGATATTGGCGTCGAGTCGGGTGACCTGAAGGCTGGACAGCCTCTAGATCAGGACCAGTCTTCGGGAACTGTGCCACAGGATGGAAGCAAGCCGACTCAATTGTAAGCTTAGTTGATGAACCACCCATATCGATATGATATGGCCCGCAGACCACAGAACCGTGGATTCTTCGAGTTTCACGACATTGTAGAGTCTACCGCGTTCAGAATCGTGTATAGTCTCCAGGCAAGTCTGGCCTCGAGACTAGTTCGTGTATATACCAGTTATAATGTAAATATACAGCTGAAGCTTTGGTGTTTTATTTAAATCATAATCTTCGTTAGTGAGAGTCGGGAAGTGAAGCCCACGACCACTCCTGAATGCAGCCTATGGACAGTATACTATCTAGTATGTATGTAAGCAAAGGTATGCACCGATGCATGGCAATCGATACATAGTGAGAAACAGAAAGTACGAATAGACAAACAGGCATCGACGTGTCAAAGTGAGCTAGGAATTGTTTCCGCTGGTAATTTGCCTTGACTCTGGATATCTTGCCATCCATCTACTCCATGGAGATAGAAAAAACTTGGAAAAATCCGACGGGAAGGAGAAAGGAAAATTAGAATTGTTATAATGTGCACGTGCAAGGACAGGTATAATCTTTTCTTCAGTGAAGATAGACAATAGAATTTATGAACAGCGCTATGAAATGCAGCAAAGGAATGAAGGAAAGAAAAGGAGGGGAATTGTAACTCATAGACAAAGGAAATCATAGGCACAAGAATCCTCACAACGAGACCCAATAACTAAAGTACTCGGTGTCCGACATGTAAGGCTAGTGGATAGAAAGAACTGAAGAAACCCGAAACGCGCCACAGAAAATGCACAATGAGAAACGAAGACGTAACCGTGGACTGACCGAGGTTGCCTTCAAGGCTCCTCAGTCGGCCCACCGTAACTATTCAAACCAACTACGCAGAAGCCTCCTCACCGCGAGATCTCCCCGTGGCTGCTGTTAACCCATACGGGCCGTTTCTCGATATAACCACTCCTCGTCGGACTCGCGACCGCCGCCGGCTGCCCCTCGCTCTCCGAGCTGCCCCTCAGCGCATTCAGATCCGGGTCCGACTTCTCCGTGAACTGCGGGAAGACAGACGCAATCCTTTCGTCGTTCTTACCGCCAAAGGTTTGCCGTCCGTCGCCCGTGAGCCCCCGAGTGCCGCCCTCGCCTCTGGTCTTGTCCCGCATCATCATCAGGATGAGGACGCGGAGGCCACCGATGAGGCACACGAACAGCCAGAGGCCGATGAGGCCGGCGGAGATGTATGTTTCGATGAGAAGTGCGTTCTCGTATTTAGCCGCGAGCCGGACGACGACCTCGGTGATCTTATCAGCCGCTTGCGAACCTGTATCCGCGAGGAAGCTGTCCGAGCTGCTCTTCGCATCCGGGCCGACGCTCGTCGCCGCGCCAAGGGAGAAAGTGTCGTTCGGGAACCGTGGGAAGGAGACTTGAGAGTTGTCGTGCGCCCACGTGAGACCCTTTTGGATGCCCTTGACCTTAAGCTCGACGAGGCAGAAGAAGATGTTCTGGATTGGCTCTTCGAGCGGAGTGCCACCGAAGATGCTCTCGAGGCCGTCGTGCATGGTGTCGGTAAAGTCGTTGAGGGTGTTGTTCAGCGCAAGGCTGCCGTTGTGAACCCATCCGAGAACGTTGTCGTTGATCTTGCCCTGAGTCTCGTCAACGACACCGTTGGCGTCGTTGGCCCATGCGAGGGAGGCATCAGTCAGTTGGTTGACGACGAGATCGGCGAACTGGCCGACTTCGTTCGCGAGACCGGGCGTCGCGTTGACAACTTGCTTGAGGACAACGTATTGGCCGAGGCAGGAAAGCAGACCGGCGACACCAAGCGACAGGACGAATAGGCAGGCAGGCGAGGTGACATAGGCAAACCACCATCTGATGAGGACCTGGCGGCGCGCGGACTTAGACCAGGCCGCGGCCTTCAAGCCGAGCGTCGAGGAGTACGGACGAGCGGCAATCTGAACGATATCAACAGGGTCGAAGTTTTGACCTGGCGCCGTGAGCATGTATGCACGCTGACGGAGGGACCTGTATCGCCACCACTCGCGGTACGCCATGGGGATCATGACGATGATCGCGAGGGCGATGAAGACGCCCAGGAGAATGTTCCTCACGTCCCGGACCTTTTCGTGGAGGTTGTTGAAGAAATTGCCGATGGTCGGGTTGTCGGAGCAGAAGGTCAGCGTGTTCTTCTCGGGGACCGGGAGGACGTTGCGGTTGAACTGGTAGACGGTCAGGGTATTGTTGAGCTCGGTCCGGATGAGGTCGAAGGGGAGGCTAAGAGCCCTATTGTACATGGTGTTGACCTGGTCGAATGTCGGGATGGAGCTGTTGAGGTCCTGCAACTTCTGCTGGATGCTGTCGGGTAGCTTGATGTTGTCCAGTTCGTCGAGCGAGGGAAGCGTCAGCTTCGGGACCTCTGTGTCGGAGCCAAAGAAGTTGCCGATGGAATTCAGTCCGCTGATGAACTTGTTCAGTCCATCCTCGAAGCTCTTCGCGTCGTCTTGAATGTCGTTGACGATCCCGGTGAGGGTCTTGTTCAGGAAGCTGGTGATTTCGCTCGCGGCACCAATGACGGTCCCCAGGCTGCTCCTGATAGCGAAGGTCAGGAGACAGACGTAGGTTTGTACGATGACATTGATCGCAAAGATCACGATGGCTTCAACAGCAGTTAGACCTAGCATCAGGGTCTTCTGCAGACCTCGTACGGCAGCTTCGATACCCTGGGCGGCAGCCTCGTTGACACCGGTAGCCATGTAGTGTGGCATCGACGCCATCGCACTACCCATGCTTTCGACACCGGTACACGCAGACAGAGCCCGGACCTGGGCATCGTCGAGGTCGTCGTTCATGTCCACAACGAGAATGATCGTGCGAACAATGATCAGTACCAGAAGCACCGTCCATCGGTTGAACCATACTTGCGACAGCCTGGCACGTAGACCAAGGTATGGTGTGTGGTACGGCAGGACGGTGTGCACTACCGGAGGTGGTTCGGAATCGTTCGCATGGCGATGAGGCGTTAATGCAGGCGGGAGGTCGGGGTATGGAAAGGCCTCATCTCTCCGTTGATATATGCTCTGGGTTATCCTATCTCCCAGCGGCATCTTGGAGGTGAGGGTGGTGAGAGGGGAGAATGGGCTGAGTTTTCGAAGGCGTAGATGGCTCTTATTTCCCTGCAGAAATGAGAATTGATGGTTAGAAGGTAGCTAGGACTCTTGGAGTGTTCGAGTCCATACCCGTTGTATGATGAGGTGTATCGATGCCGAGTGGATTAGGTGTCGAGGGTGCTATACCGTCGTTGTTCGATGCCAGAAAGAACCAGAATGAAAGAAATGAAGAGATGCAATAATCAGGCGCTGGTACAATCGAAAAGAAAAGGTCGAGGAGTACTTGTCGATAACGATGAAGCAGTCGCGGATGTAAAAAAAATTGTTTCGTGGGTGTGAGCAGTGGATGGTGGGATGGTGAATATATTTTTCAGTCGCAGGCAAATAAAAAAATTATTTGGTAGTCAACAACTCTTCCGGAGAGAAATCAACAGCCAAAGCAGCAGAACAGCAGAAGGAACTTTGCACGCCAAAGAAATTCGTTTTCGTGAACGGGAAGAATATCGATTAAAACGACCGCAACGATGATGCTCGATCCACGGAAGCAACTGTCAATTCAAAGCGGCCTGCGTTGTCATGTGTTGGAATTGTCGCCCAAGTCGCTGTTTGTGATACTTTCCCAAAGAGGCGGCGGTGGACGTCCTTTCGTAAAAATGAATAAACGCTTCACGAAAGTCACCAGATCGATTTCTTTGCGAGGAGAGTATCGGAAATATTGGGGGGTGCAATGGTGTAATATACCGCCTTGCCGCTTGCTTGTTTTGATGGTGAGGAATAATACCCTGATGCACGATCTTTAGATCCGAAGCGTGTTTGGCCAGGCGCTAAGATGCGAAATTTGGGCTCGAGTTCTCAGAGGCGTGAAACACAGATTCACTCAAGACTCGAGAAAGAAGAGAAGAGAAGAAAAAAATTAAGAGCAAGATAGTCGACGAAAAAACCGCAGATATAAGAGAAGACGAATCGACAGGAGGGAGCCCGAGCACACAGCAACCTGAGCAAAAAAGAAGGGCCAAAAAGACAGGCAATGGAACGACGAAGTGGCGGCTTTAACGTTTATCAGAGGCTGCATCTCGCTACGCGATCACGTTCGCTGCAAGGGAGCAAAACAGGAACAAGCCCTCGCCCGAAAAGAGGTACAGGAACCGGCAGCGACTCCACAAACCGTGCAGACGACAAATCAAAGCTCTATTGGCGTCAAGGCGACGCCTTGAGCGAGCAGAAAAAAGGAACGGACGATACCAGAAGCCTGTTAGTGCTGCTTGTCGAGCTATCATGGGGAGGACAACAGCATCATGTCGCATTACAGGCCATTGAACGAAGAGCCCGGCCGGGGTGTTTCAACCAATCGAATCGCCAGAAGGCCGCAGGACCAAGGATCTTCTCTGGGAACCCGACATGGGTGGCTTGGCTGGTCAAGACACCACTAAATTCGAGCAACTGGCCTGGAGGCTCATCTCTTTCATGCCCTGGAGTCTGAGGAACCGCCTGTGCAGACACAAAAGTACGAATTGGAGGAACGCTTTCTTTGATGGCGATCTGGCATCGCTGGCAGGTTTAGCAGGGTGACAGACTGGCTGGCAGGCCTGCGGAGCCCTGCACGAAGGATAAATGCGACCTCACTGTTGACATTCCCATGACGTTTTGCCACCGCTGCCCGTCGATCCGGTTAGCCACCGTCCAGAGTCCCGGTTTTCGAAGAGGCTGTGTTCGTCGAGATCGCCTGCGAGATGGCTCATCTGATCATGAGATGATGGCAAATATTAAGGTTGCGTTCTGGTCGCACTGAAGACTTAACCGAAGAGGTTGGAGGAAACCTGGCTATCGTCGATATTGCTCCCTTTGAGGTATGACGAAAGCCTAGCTCGGCTTATGTCGTCGACGAGCTACGTTATCAGCGCAAAGTATCGTCTCGTATCGAAGACTCTGGACAAAATATCAATATCATGCAACAACTCAACGATGCGTGCGCCGGCATACGCTCGGATCCGACGATGACGTGGACGCCGCACGCGCATTCCCTCCGGACCGTCGTCTCGACGCCGAACGGAAATGCGGTTTTGACATCTCGCCCGACTTCTCTAACGTTTCCTTCCCAGAGCTCACGTCAAGGGACGCCCGCCAATAAATCAAGATGAGCGTCCAGCGCAGTTAGCCGCCGAACCCCGGCCCCCACGTGGAGATTTCGGTGCGGTAGCTCGTGCAGGCCAATCAACACATCCCCGCGCAGGAACACGACCAGAGCCAAAAATAAACCCGCCCGGTTCACGATCTATAATTCATGTCAAGCATAAGTTAAGCCCCAAACATCACCATTAGGCACCCTGGATCTGAAACTCGACATGAGCTTGACACTCCGCTAACTCGCCTGGTGGACGATTCCGAGAAATTTTACAAGTGGCGACTTTTAAGTTAACTTCCCGTTCGCCGGCATTGCAGGCCGCACTGTGTCAATAAGCGCCTGTCATCTGCCTGCCAGCTCGATCCTTCAGGCGGATATTGCTGGCTGATTACCAAATTAAATTATTTGTTTGCTCAAGTGAGATTTGACTAGAATGATAATGGAAGTTAAAATGCCTATGGCCTATTTTTGCACAATCTTTAATTTTCTGGCCCTGCTATTTCAGCTTGAAGCCAAACCAGTGAGTCCTGTGACCGCCCGTTGACTGCCTTATTCACATACTAAAAAGCATTCTGCTGACAGAATTGTCCGGAACCCAGGCTTGGAGTTTCATGGCGTATATACAAGAGCTCTTGAGGAACATGTATGGAATCCTGGGCAGATTCACTTCTCGCCTTCGCCTTCGCCAATGCCCTCTTCTTTGTCTACCTGCCTTCGCTTTTGCTCTTCTTCCGTGAACGGTGCCTTGCCCTTTTCGGCCTCCAGCGCGCGATCCGTTATCTTTTCGTCGCTGGACTTTGGCGACTCGCTGTCCCGCTGTTTGTCGCTTGGTAAGTTCGGGCGCTCTTTGTCGCCTGCTGGGGGCGATGCGGTACCGGAATAGAGGGCGGCCGTTGTCGATAGCGGACGGCAGTTGCGCGTGCCTGTTGGTGTCAGTTTGATCGCGGCCGGGTAAGGCCGGTGTTGTAGGCGGGCGAGGCGCGCCGAGATTGAGATGGCAGTTGGCAAGCGGTTCATTGTCGACAATGCAATGATTGTGGGATTCTTGTAGGGTACAAAGATATCGGGAGATTCAATCAATGGAACACGATCATGAGGATGTTTGGATTAACCGATGAAAGGCACCAAGGTACAATGCAATGTAGGCAGTCTAAAGACGTCTAGCCAGCGGTCAGCGGTCAGGTCAATTTCGATGATGTCATTTCTCAACACAAGGGCCAACGTCACAAATTCGTGTCCAGCCAGCACAGCTAAAGCAAGGATATACATTGAGCATTGCCCCCGCAAAACTGCACTGTCAACGGCGTCTTCAATCCCCTGCCGCATTTAGCAAAGCGGGATGCTCGACGCTAGTTTTCCAGAGGACAATGGAGAAACAGCGAGTTCCTCGCTCGAGTAACATAGATCAGTATCTATAGATCTGGAGACTGCAACGGCTGGCCTGGTATCGATTCTGCGCGGCGATTGTTGAGATTATATCCGCAAGATGTATTGAATGTATGAATTCACAGCAACCAAAACTAATTGATTGTCAATAAATTTACCACTACACCATTACCCCCATCAAGCTGATATTTTAGACGTTCATAATAGTCCTTGCAAGAAGATTGCCAACAAATTGCAACAACTTCCTCGATTTCATTCAGTAAAATGCAGTAGTTAAGATATATCATATGCGTCTGCACGCATGTGACACAACCTCTGACGAAAGACCGAGCGGTTCATTCGACACTCCAACAAGACTTGGCCAGTACTCCTTCACTACTTCCAGGTATATAAAATGGATCCCACCCCAGCCCGGATAAATTTAACGTATAGAATTCCAGAGCATCAAGGTGGCACCGGTAACGCGCCGAACACAAACTCGAGGGCAGTCGCTGCTTGTGCGAAAAGATCGCCGAGGCCGAACAGCTCTCGTTTCTACAATAGGACTTGTCAGCCCTCATTCGTTGATCCAGGAAAGAATAGAAAGGTAACAAGAGAGCAAAATTACAGCATCAATAACGCAAACCGGTAGACTGCACAACGTACCTCATTGGTATCCCTCTTGTTCCGAATAATAGACATCGCCAAAATCTCGATTTCCTGAACTAGTGCGTCTGTCGGAAGGTCCATCGTCTGCTTGGGCACCAACCCTTCCAACAGCCCGGCAAGCCCCGCCACAGACGGCTCTAAACGCGCGGTTTTCCTAAAGACAGTGCCCCCAGAAGCATCCTTACCCGTGACAGTCACATCGCACGGAACGGGATCGCAGAGACCGATAGCAAGATTGCTGGTCGCAGCCGAGCAGCAGTTGATGACCGCAGATTTCAACTTGAACGGATCGCCAAGTGACTTGAAACTACCAGTCGCGGTGCCCGTGCCCGCCTGGGGTGCGATGAATGGGATATTGACTGTCTTGTGGTTGACTTCCGCAGCTTGGAGGGAGAAGCCTTTGAAGCTGAGGCCGTTGGCCGTCCCAAGTGGCTTTGGCGGGTCGCCTAATTTGAGAGGCCCGAGCTGTTTCAACATCAACGATGTTAGCTTATAGTCTTGAAAACGGTAGAGCTACTCGTAGATTAAAATTTATATGTTGGCAAGGAGATGACGCTCACCCCGAGCAGAGGTTTACTAGAAGCCGGTACAACGAAGAAAACAGCGGCAAGTCCGCGAGCGACAGTGTGTAGCTTCATGACTCTGGGTGTATTTGGAGGTTACTGTCCGAGTTGATTTATATTTGATTGATGAAAGGACCTAGGAAAATAGGTACGATAACCAATCCGCTTGAAGGAATCGGTTATCGATCATGAATGATTAATTATCTGGACAAAGGTAGGAGTTCGAAGGCGATGCTGGGGTGTCGATGTAAGCACCAGTAGGCATGGGTGATATGTATCATTTTATAGACGTTCCTATACCCCCAAGCTATCACCATTAAGTAGACGTACGTTGTCGATCTCCCGGAGTACACGGAGCGTGTTAGCAACCATGATAACAGTTGCTTCCTATAGAATGTTAAAACCAACGTTGCAACGGCGCACAGTGACATTTGCCTCTTGAATTTCGTGCGACGGGCCAGGCTAGATGCGCATTGTTGACGGTTAACTTTGTATACTATACCACGGTACCAAACAGGCAGCAACAAAAATTTGCAAATTGGAATTCGAACCTCTAGCTGGATCCGGGCTGCTGGGAGGCGAAGCATCGGGGTTCCCGAGATCTAGGTTATAATTCCTTCCATCCGTATCTCGGCTCAGTCCTGAAAATATCAGTTTGGCTTGAGGATTGAAGGGATGGTCGTTGAAACAATTTTCGCTATGTCGATATTTGAATATCAAATTGTGCATCTGATCGCCTGGAGATTTTTTCAAAAAAAAAAGTCAGATTCAAAAAAGGGAGCCTAGGGTGGTAGATATACCAACGTTGCAACATGAAGCTTTATGTACAATGTGGTATATTATGAAGATCGATGTTGCATATTTGGAGGCTTTCACCTGAGTCTAGATCCGAATCAACCTGTATATTGTCAAGGCGTATGTCAAAGCGACATACTGCATGGTCATATAGTATACATCAGAGGATCTGAAAAAAGAGGCACTCGCGAAGACTAAAGACTACATGACTACATACACGCGGACCGCACCAAACAAGATTTTGACCACCGATCCAAAGCAACCATAACCATATGGCCAAATCCACCGCACTCACGCGAGCCAGCCGCGAGAGTGACATGGCACCATACTCTTTCTTTCAAGCCAAAACCGAAATATAGTGTACATATAAAACACGTGCTCACTCCGGGTTTTCCGGGTACATTTTATGTCTAAAGTACCCACGATACCGGCCTCCGCGACTCATATTCTGCATCAACGCCGGCGGCAACCTTATCGGTTGCTTCTGCCCCGCCAGCCCCTTATTCTTCCTCACAATACACCTCAGCAGATCCGCCGGCGCGCATTCACCGTCCGTGAAAAACCTCTTCAACGTCGAGATCCCCACGTCGCCAACCGCAAACGCGTACGGCGCACCATAATCCCCAATACAGTGCGTCTGCACGACGGGTTTATAGTGCATCTCGTCCGACGCGTCCATCCACCCGCCGCGCAGAACGGGACGGTGCAGGAGCAACATCTCCTCGACAGCAGGGAACGGGCAGCGCGCGAAACGGCGCCACCAGGCAACGGAAACGTCGCAGCGGATCTTGACGACGCGGACGTTGCGCGGCGGGATCACGAAGAAAGATGGGTGGAAAATCTCGCCGCAGAGAGCGAGCCAGGTTAGCTTGCGCAGGTTGAGGAAGGCGTACTGCAGCTTCTTGAGGAGGGGTGCCAGCTGGCTGATTGGCGGTGGGTTGTACGGTCGGTCTTCGCTGTCGGTGATGAGGCGGAAGGAGCGGAGATTAGGGGATCTTATGAGCAGGCGGGTGAGTTCTTTTATCTGCTTGACAGCGTTACTGCCCGCCACTTGTGCAGCCGGGCGGCGATTTTTGCTGTAATGCTGCTGGGGTGCGAACACAGCCGCGCCGGCGATTGGGCCTTCGTCATCGTCGTCGAAGAGGTCGAGGCGCAGGTCGAGGGTTGTAAGCTTTGACATATCGATTAGGTCGAAGAGCGAGCTGCGGAGCCGGTACCATGGTGAGATGGAGGAAATAAAGTTGGCATCGACGATCAGGCTGAACTCCTCGGGCTTCTTGGTCTTTGAGTATTTCTTGACGAGGCTCAGAAACTGTTCGATGCCACCGGGCAGCCTATCCGACGTCTCTAGATCTAAAGGGTGTCACTTTAGTTAGTCGAATACTGTATTTACAACCGGTTGCCATCCGGTACCCGATAGAGAAATCTTGAGTTCATAATATATATTGAAACGAATATGTATGAGAGAGTCAAAAATTAGACTTACAGCTGCTCCAGACGCTGACCTTCATCCACGTGAGTGGAATCTTCCCCCCGCCGATCAGATGCCCCAAGGCACTTATCAGCCCGTCCTCAACCCACGCCGTACTCCTCTGGAACACCTCCGCCTCGAGCGCTAAGCCTCTCATATGCTGAAAGCCAAACTGGCTATCCGCCAATCCCGACCACAAAGACTGCCCCTCTGTGCATTTTCCCTTCTGAGTGCGCGCCTCCTGCATCACCCGCTCGAGCTGCCGACAGCCCTCGTTCGCAACCACATTCGCGACCTGGGGCATGAACGTCAACGGCGGGCATGGCGGGCCAATATACCGTCGCGGAACGCGGTCGCACAAGTGCAGCGTGTGCCAGAGACGGCGGTGAGAACCCGGGTACAGTGCCTTGCAGGTGCGCATCAGACTCAATACGTCGTTGAGAGGCAAGTAGGCCATGATCTCGCCGACGAGCTCAGGGGGGATAGTGACAAGCGTTGGGCCGGTCATCGTAGATGTAGACGAAGGCGCCGGTGGTCAAGAAGAAGATGAAGCAGCAGAGGAGGCAGGTCGCTGACGCTAGCATGGACGTGTGGCTCGTGAATGTCTCTTTACAGTTTATAGTATAATACGATATATGATATAGTCTAAAAAGATAAGAATGTGGTACCAGCCGGCATCGATCTAGGATAGCGGTAAGATCATACGATAAGGTTATAAAACGAGTGGGTCCGCGTTGCGAGCCGTGGTATTTTAGCACGGCTCTCAACTCCACCAATGCGAATGATTAAAGCAAATGAACCGATGTCAACTCACACGAGGCCCACCATCGTCCTTAAATATACGCCAGCCTCCTGTGCAAAGACACCCACGCCAGCTGGCCAGGGGGCTGTAAATTTACACGTCGAAACCAACGAAGCCCCTAAATCATTATCCTGCCGTTGTGGCAGCAAAGGAGACAAATCGAGCGAAGGAAAGGACGGTCTGGGCCTCGTGCCCTTGCTTGGCTGAGCGCCAGGCAGCAGGGATGCGCGCATTCTTGTGATGTAGTACAGCGCTTGCTCCCGACTGCCATGGCTGAAATATATACGTTTGTAGAAGATTTACACACCCCCACGTCACGTCGACCGCATGTGCTGGCTGGCGTACTCAATGAATGGTTTCAAGACCCATGTACGGGACGGCACGACATGAGGCAATCAGTGGTACCTCTGTATCTCGCTGATGCCCGTGCATCGAGATTAAAAGCGAAGGCATTCAGCTGTGCCCATCGCACCAATGATATTAGTCGTATATTAGCACACCGTAAGTAACTGTCTATGATTCTCCTTTTCGGCTCATCGCCAGCTTCCCGCCGCCACAGATATACGCATCCACAGCATCGTTTTTGAATGTGAAGAGGGGAGGGACGCATCTACGCATCTGTCATGATTGCGTCGGGCAGCTCTTCCACCATCCCAACCCTCTTCACACCGCGCCGCCACGCCACGTCTTGCTTCTGGTACACGTCCCCTGCAGGCCCATTCAGCCAACTCTGTGGCACGCCGACCACACTCCCATTCTTGCTGCTGACCCATCGCACCATTGTCGGCGGGTCCGTCGGCGGCGGCGTGCCGACCTCGATGGCTTCTTCGGCTACCGCGTCATCGTCAACGTTCCCCCCTCGATTGCGGCGATTGCCTTTAGTAGCTTGCCGCTTGAGCAGCCTGTTGATGGTTTCCATCTATAGAAAAGAACCGCCACTGTTAGCTCCTCATGACGTTCTAGGTATGATCGTGGGTACATGTAGATAAGCGAGTATGCACCTTTTCTTCCTCGCGCCGCTGCTCGCTCTGGTTCTTCCGCCGACGTGCCATCTCTGCGCGCCTCGATGCCTGCTCGGCCGGCGTTAGGTTGACTTGTTTCTTCGCTCCCGCACCTGATAAATGTGATGATAATTGTTAGCAGCAGTCTACGCGTGCGGGCTCGCCTCTTGTAGAACCCTTACCGAAATTATCGGGCAGCTGGTGATGCGTGTCGCGAAGCTGGCCAGGGAGGTACCGTTGCTTCTGGCGCCAAGTAAGCTTATCAAATTTCGCCGGGTCTAGCTCTACTCCCGATCGGTCTTCGTCGCTGTCCACTTCTTCGTCATCGTCGTCGTCGTCATCTACGACGTCGCCTTCCGCATCTTGATCTTCGTCATCTTCGTCTTCGTCGTCCTCGTCTTCATCTTCCTCCTCTTCAGAATCGCTTTCGGGTGCCACAATTTTGGGTATTGGCGGTTGCCTCGTCCTGGTCGTGCTCGTGGCGACTACGACACCCATATCTTCGTCGTCGTCCTCACCCTCGGCATCCTCGTCGCTCTCAATCGCTGCCTTTCGACGTAGTGTCCCAGTAGTGGCAACGGGTGGCTGGTCGTCAACATCCATCCCATCGTCGGTTTCTCCTGGGGCATCTTCGTCCGATTGTACAGCTCTAGCCGAGCGTCTAGCCAGTCGCTGCACCCGTCTTACTGGGGCTGATCGTCCGGTTTTCTTCAGCACCGGTTCAGACTCTTCCTCCTCCTCCTCTTCCTCCTCTTCCTCCTCCTCTTCTTCCTCCTCGGACTCTTGACTCGCCTCTACATCGTCGTCGTCGGCTAGGTCGATGTTGGAATCCTCATCCTCGCTGTCGCTAGACGGTAGGCGACGTCGAGACCGTGTCGCCGCTGAAGAAACAGCAGCGCTGCGCGCAGGCTGAGAGCGACCGGACGTGCGAGACGGTTGGGAGCGCGTGTTCGCAGCCGAGGTGCGCGTACTGCGCCCAGCTGGCACAGACCTGATATTCGAGGAAGTCCTAGGCACTATACATGTAAAACCAATCAGCACCATTCCCAGATAATATGCCGTGGCAAAACCAATGACCCAGCATGATATGCATACGTGGGTTTTCGGAGGACGCCGTCCGAGAATGTGACCGTAGCGAAGGGGACTCGTCGTCCTTTCGAGCGTTCGCCCGGGTGCCGCGAGAATGCTGCGGTAGAGGTGTAGTCGGCTGAGAAGCAGCATTCTGCGCGAGCCGACGCGAGGTCCTGCGGTCCGTCATCGTATCGTCGGAGAAGCTGGCAGCGGACAGACAGTATCAGCAATGTATCGTAGAACGCTCACCGTCCTGAGCGAATCGACAGAATTGGCATCTGTAGAGAAATGGGAAAGCAGAGAAGGCGAGAGAAGGGCGGAGAGGGGCAGCTAACTTACTGGTCGCAGTGTCTTTTCGATGGAACAGTGTTATTGGTAGCGATGGTAGTGCAAGGGCTAGCGCCGGGTCCGGCAGCCGGAAGAGCAGCAGCATTCGCAGGAGGAGATTCCTGGTACGCGCGCGTGTCGATGTCGGAGACGACTAGCAGCAAGAGAGAAGACCAACGGTCAGACAAGAGCCCACAAGTCCGCCCGATGAGTGATGATGATGATGTAACAATTGGTCACGGAAACCGCAGCCGTCCTGCCAGCTAGCTCTGCAGCTTGTCGGCCTGTGCTCCGGGCTGTTTCACAGCACCAGCACAGGCATATGCATTCCAAATCCAATCCAATCTTAGTCCGTTACGAGAGAGTAACAAAGACCAAGCATAATTTGGATAATTTAGGAAAGAGGGCAGGAATAGATAAAAATGCGATATGCATAAGCTACAAAGGACTTACTTCGCTCCAGATACCGTCGGACAATCCAGTCGCACGCCGTCCGTCTATCCAGCGGCAGATCGAACAAAGAAGCTTTCGACGATGATGACGATGCGGCCGACGACGCGATGTCGAGCTGCAAACGCGAAATACCACGTTGCTGGGGCGGCTGCTGCTGCTGCTGGCCGCGGAGGAGGAGGTCGTCGGTGGCGGCGGGGAGAACAAGGCTTGTCATGGTTGCAGCCGATATAAGCACCGTACCGTCCTGGGTGGTAGATTTGATTTTTCGGGCTTCGTTTCGTTTCGTCTGGCTCTCCAATGAAGTGACGTGGAAGGGGCAATTGGTCCCAGCCCGGCGGAAAGGCGACTACGAGTTTGGACGCGAGACGACGGGAACGCAAAAGACGCAGGAAGGAGCTGCAGTGCGGTGCTGGAAAGGAGATGCCGTTCCGGATGCTGAGCCAGGCTAGCCGGTCTTGGCCCCGTGCGCCGCAGGAGCGAATCGACAGTAGCAGCCAACAGAAGCTGCAGGCTGTCTGTGATTGGATGGTGCCGTCCAGAGGTATATATATTGGATGTCGAGGATCGATTGGAAGCTGATACGATGTCGAAGGGAGAATCGCGAGATGGAATGGAGATGGAGAGATGCTTGAGGGCAGCCCGCCAAGAATGGAAATGTCCAACGTCGCGCCAACACCACCAGCTGCTTTCTATCTGCGCTCGCTCTATAGCTACCTGCATTGTCCATAGAATACAAAGGTAATGCGATCCCATCTAGCCGGAATGTACCCATCTACACAAAAATGCCCAAGACGCACTTATTACATCCAAACGCACATATATATATCATCCATCCGCTTACCCGCCAACAACGTGAACCCCAACCGTCCCAAAATGTACAAGCAAATACCCTACAGGACCTCCGTCCATCACACCACGAACCCGCCATGGACCCCGCTCCCGCCTGGGCCCCCTACGTCGTTCGCGTACACCTTCACCGGAATGCTGCAATCAAAGCTGTCGCACCAAACCTGCTGCACAGCTGTGAACAGCTGCCCACGGTCGTCCCTCTGCGTCCGCTCCATCACCCCCTCATTTCCTCGTTGCGGCTGGTAATAAAAGTAGTCTCCCTGCACAACCTCCCCCATCTCGTTCACCTGACTCGGCGCGCTACTGCGCCGACTGTGGTCGCCGCTGAGAGAGCTGATGCTGCCGTTGCTCCAGGAGTGCGCGGAGATAAATTCGATGCGTAGGCTCCACGACAGCGAGACACCGCTGGTCGAGAACTCGGGCGTGCCGGACTGCGGGATCGTTGGGGAGAAGGTTATCCGTTTGGAAAACAGGCAGGTTTCCGAGTGCTGAGCATGAACTTTGCGCGTTACACGGTAGACAGAGCTGGAGGAGCGCAGGGCTAGCCCCGGGTTGACGGATTCGTGCGTCTCAAGCGTGGCATTGACCTGCAGCAGTTAGCGATATTACCAAACCTAGAGGGTATAAGGTAAGATGGTGCATACATGATAACACGGGATCTGTGCGCTGGAGAAATCAATCACCGCGATAATCGCCTCGCCCAGTTTGTACGCCGGTCGTGCCAAAGACAGGTTCGCCACCTGCTTCCCGTTGCGCGTTATCCCAAATACCTGTGATGTGCCCGCCCTGCCCTGCAGCTTCGTGACCGCGAAGTCTATCGCTTCCTTCGCCGTCGGCTGCTCGGGCACGAGGAATGAATTCCGGCGGGACATCGTGATCGACGGCGAGAGGATGCCTGTATGACCGCCCGGCGAGTGCCCTCCGCTGGTCTCTGTCTGTAACAGTTTTTCAGCGTACTGTAGGAATTCGTCGAGCGAGGACTCAGGTTTGTTCGGCCGATTCTTGATCGGCTTCGACTTTGGGCCGATGGAGAGTGGGGTCGTGGTCTCGTCGAGGGTTTTGATCTTGGCTTCGTCTTTCAGAAGGACGATGGGGTTCATGAGGTCGTAGGTGTGTAAGCCGCCGCCGCCTAATACGATGTTAGCAATCTCTATCAGATAGCCAGGCAAGAATTACGGCTTACTATTGACGTGAGGGAAGACGCGGAATGGCACCTCGACAACTTTTGGTGTCTGGACGCCCTTCCCGGGTCTCTGCGTTCCGATCACGATGTTGTAAACGACCTTGATCGCCTTGCCTCTGTGTGTCGGCGGCAGCTGCTTTGGCAGCGTAAAAGTGTACGTGTACGATCTGCTTTCGCCCGGGGCAAGCTTCAAGTCGACGAACAGGATAGATTGCGGCGTCGACAGTACCGGTATCGACCTCGAATCTGCAAAATAAACATTAGCTTCGAACAAAAGCATCCGGGTAAGAAGCGCCTTACTGGCAATGTTCTTCATCTCCGCAATCGTACTCATGTTGCCGCCAGTGATCAAGCTGCCCAGCCCATTCGTAATCCCGTTGGTGATCCCGTTCGTAAGCCCGCCCCCAAACCCATTGCCAAACCCGTTCGACAGATTACCCCAACCCAAGCCTCCAAGAAACCCGCTTTGCGTTTTCCGGCTCTCGATACCGACCACGCCGCCGCCCATCTGTCCGCCCACGATGCCCTTCCTCTTGACTTCGTCGAATGAACCCGTCTGGACCAGCGAACCATCCAGTATGAAGCTACCTTGCACCTGCACGTATCCCATCATCAGAACCTCGGGTGCCCTGGTCGACGATGAGTTTCCCGACAGCAAGCTAGGCCGCCGGCTGTGACTTTGAGTGTGCCGTAGCAGCTTCTGGTTGACTTGCGAATCAAAGTCCGAGATCAGCGTATCCGTCGTGCTGTTAGGCAGCGAATAGAAGTCCAGGCTCGACCTAGGCGTCCCATCGTCGTTCATTATCTGCGAATTGATAACCTTGCTAGGTGGCACATGTTCGAACTCCGATTGGGAATTGTTGGATTCCTCGGCCGGGCTAACCAACTCGATGTTCGCTACGCCAGGCAACAGCAGGTCTGAAGCGTAACTTCCATCGGCCCTTGGTGTATCTCTAGGACCTGGCTTTGGCGAGTCTCTCGGTCCAGGCTTCGGCGAGTCTCTCGGCGCTACGCCAGGCGACGAACTGCTTGTGCCCGGAGTCGGAGGGAACTTGAACGACCGATTCAGAGAGCCATTAGCGGCATGTCGGGGCGTCGGACTTCTGCGGGGCGCTGAGAAGGAGAAGTTTGTAAGAGACTCTTCGATGATATGTGTAGCGGGACCAGAATTCCGATCGGTGCTCGACAGCTTTCGTGACGGCAAGGTAGCTATCAGTTATTACATCAGCGATCAATCCACCTTAAGCTACAGCACCATTCTCCATCGTCCATCCATCAACCTACCAGACTGAGGCATCCCATTGAACGCAATCATCATTGGGCTTCGCTTTGGCGCATAGCTTAGCGATGTGCTTCTCGAATGTGGCGTGGACCGCCGTCCGGGAGTCCGAATCTGCACGTCGCCCGCAGCGTCGGAACCAATCGAGACTATCGATATCGACCGCTTGTGCTTGTGTCCCGGGACGCCATTGCCCGCCGCCGCTTCGACTGTGCTCCCCTGCGTAGTCGCCGTCATGGGCCGTACCGTTGTCGCAGGCGAACCCATCGGCGTGCTCTGCTGCTGCTGCTGCAGCCTTCTCGCGCTGTTGGGTGTCGACAGGGAGAGGCTGGGTCTGTGTTTCCTGGAGCCCCCGCTGATGGAGATGCTGCCGGGCCGCTGCTTCCTTGCCGATGCCGACTTCTCCGCGGCGGCGAGCTGCAGCGGCGGCTGCTTGCTCCGGCGCTCGCTGAAGCCCTTGTGTTCCGGCCCGTTCTCTGCGATGCTGCCATTGATGCTTCGCGAGCCGGAGCGCTGGGAGCCGGGGGCCGGGGCGATGTTTCGGAAGGTGATGGTGCATTCGATGTCCTCGCCCGCGAAGACAGCGGCCTTGTCGCCGAAGGAGACGAAGACCCGGATGTTCGACGACATGACGGCGGTTACCGTTTCCCGGCGTCGGATCGGGTCGAGACGAGTCGAATCGAGCGTGGGATATCGTATCGGCCGGTCGATGGTGTTGGTGAATGTCGAATTGGAGGCCGGGCGGCGGAGAGAATCGAAAGGAGAAAGGGCAGGCAAGCCGCAGGAATAGTGCCGGGAGATGCGCCGGGAAGGCGGCAGGAGACAGGGACCGAGTTATCCGGCCGCTGAGAAGGGACGGCGAGAAGGATGGAGCTGAGATCGGAGATACATACTAGTAGATGGATGCAAAGGCTGAGCGGGCGGGCGAGGCAAACGGGCGAGTTGGGCACATCCCCCTGCATCCACGGCCATGGACGCTGGCTCCACGCGGGCCTCGCTCGGGCCTCCACGGTCACAGTTCCTGCAGACGCACGCTATTCGATCGTGATGCTCTGGATCATTCCAACCGGACGGACAGACAGGTCCTGTGCCCAAGCGACGAGATTGCCGTCATTCCAGCCGGGTGGGCTCCTCCCAAGTCG
Organism: Drechslerella dactyloides; assembly: GCA_020064725.1. Taxonomy (NCBI): domain Eukaryota; kingdom Fungi; phylum Ascomycota; class Orbiliomycetes; order Orbiliales; family Orbiliaceae; genus Drechslerella; species Drechslerella dactyloides. Next base: position 348,609 of record JAGTWJ010000008.1, on the reverse strand, counting down.
AGTCTTCGAGACGTTGCCCGACGCGATGTCTCGAGAATGGCCCGGCGTTATGCCCGGTCGGCAGCACCAGCTGCACGCCAAGCTCGCGACGAACCGGCCGATTCGGACGGACGAGGCGAGCAGACGGCCGGAAGGGCGAGAAGGTATACATCACGAGACGTGATCATGCATCTTACAGGTCGGCTTTGAGGTGAGCGCTTGGGGAACGTCGGAATGTTGGTACGGGTGCACTGACTCGATGAGGCTACAATCGATCACGACCAACCTCACAACAGAAAACATCCATGACAGGCCGGCCAGCGTGCAACAATATTCGACAGCCGTTTCAAGAATACTAAATCGCCAGAAGGGGAGCATATAGTATGGTAACGAGTCCGCTATCGGATAGAGCTATCGATAGCAGTATCCAAACCTTAATCAGCAGACCGCTAAGTGACATTAACGACGGGTCAACGTTGAGATTTCTCATCCAGATCAGAGCGAAACCGGGTACCCACGCAAGCGACTCGCCTGGTTATCGATTGGCTGGGCCACCAAGTCGCCGACCAGCTGAGTGACAAGGCTCTTCGAATTCTACACATACATTAGTAATACTATAGCTTAGTTTCCTCTCTACAATCGAATGAGATTCGAAAAACCCATGTCTCCCTATTAATAACAAATCCCGCCAGCGCTGAGAGAAACATGGAATCGATATCACGGCGACGAGGCTGCCCTATTCCATGGGTGATCGAATACACTCAATTCCATCATGAGGCTGAAGGCGCACAGTATACTAGTATAGAGACATCCTATAGACCAGGAGTTTCTGAGCTGAGTTGATACGGTATGCGTATATGGATGTGAGGTATTTCTTGATATATAAGTAATGCCGGGTCGCGCTCTCACTTCTCGTAGCCTCCTGTATTAATATTACCGAAGGGAAGGCGCCACTCGATTAAGACGCGCACGGTTGTATATAAGCTCCACGCCATGGTGCACGCCACACCTACCTTTCTAGCCACCGTCATTCTCGTCACCATCTTGCTCATAGCGCCGCCCTGTCTATCCTCCCCGGATGGCGCGCAGACAATCGACGTCCTGACCGCCTACACCGGCCTCCGTGGCTGCGCTCAGCTCTGCTTCTGGCAACCCAGCCCCGGCGGCTTCCGCACCGACGTCATCGCATCCTACCTCTCCTGCTCGCAAGTCTACATCTACTCCGGCGCGCTCGAATCCTGCTGGTGCCGCGCCGACTACCGCGCCGACGTCCTCTCGCACCTCGCCAGCTGCGTGCGCGAGAGCTGCGCGGCGGAGCCGGGCACGTACACAGTTGACGTTGAGCGGGCGACGAGTCTGTACGCGGGGTACTGCGCGTCAGCCGAGTCTGTCGCGCAGGCGGACGTGGGGGCTGGTATCACTAGCGCTGGTGGCGGCGTGGCTGAAGAGACAGGTGGGTCTGCAATGTCCGCTCTGGAGAGGACGGTGACGGTGACGGCAACGGCGACCGCTATAATTACGGCGGTGGCGGATGCTTCGTCTGCAGAGAGGCTCGATTATAAGGCGGCGTCTTGGGCTTTGCTTGTTGCGATTAACATTTCCGGGCACGTGGGCGTCGCGGCGGGGCTCTGGTGCTTCTAGATGCAGGTAGCAGACATGTAGGGCATGCGCGCACAGGTCTATGCTAAGATATATAATTGGATGCATATGCAGACTTGTTAACTTGACGTGCTTACGCGCTATCGATTGATACGCGGGTAGGTGACCATGCCGGCCCCTCATCGGATGCATATAGCCGGACGGTAGCATCGACGTCCGTCACCACGACGATACCTACCTCTGCGACGCATACGTCGACGACTCTCGTCACATCGACGACTCTGCCGTCATCGAGTTCTTCCACAGGCGCATTCTCTTCAACAACGAGTCCGAAAACGACTTCTCCCCTTGCCGTTTCGAAGAATGGATTGTCAGGAGGGGAGATTTCAGGGATAGTGCTAGGGGTGCTCACGTTGTTTGTGACGGTGGTCGGCATTTGGTATGCAAGGAGGAGCGTACGGTTCCAGGAGCTAATGCATAGTCTGCAAGGGCACCAGCAGCAGACAGGGCCATTGCATCGCCGGGAACGTCGGCGGTAGCATATAGAATGCTGCGTAGCATAGCTAGCCGGATTGTCTAGGGTATATGTATACGGTGGACAGGGTCGCTGGAAGGCCGTCCGCACACGAGCACGTCTATAGCTATACGTCCTGGGGAATGCCCTTAATATTAATATTCATGCCGTTGATAGAACCCGCGTCTGTAGATGGACTGCGCAAAGTGCTTTAATGAGCTTTAATCACGACCGGCGCGTAACTGAGGCTCGCGGGGCACCAGGCAACATCCGGTCGCCACCGCAGTTGCGTTGTCGACGTTGCATTTTCTCTGCGGGCGTCGGCGGAAGGGCCGCCATGAACCTCAACCTCAATTGCACTTGCACTCCTGCCGTGATTGCAACGTCCGTCGAGACGCGATCTTTAGGCCGACGAACGACGACGACGGGAACGACCAGGTGGAGAGGAGAAGAGGGGGAGAGGAGAAGGAGGAGATCTCGAGAGGGGGACGCTCCGCGCGCCGCGGACTACCGGATTGGCCATTGGCAAGATAAACATTCCTGTCGGCACGGGTCGAGGAATCGACATTCTCCAGACGGGCTCGGGCCACGGCCATCTGGCATTTAAACTCACGTCAGCTATTCCTCTCTCTCTATTGCTCCCTTTTACGTGCAGCAGACACGGTACTCCGTACACGTCTCTTCTCCTTTTTTTCCCGTCGTCATCGCTGGCATTTTCGCATTTCGCCAGAAGCGATTGGACTGGACTGACTGGAATCGATAGTGATGCTGCTTTGGCCCACGTTCCGATTGGGCTCCGGGCCATGCCACGAGTGAGACAGGCTAATCGCGTCAAAGAGATGCAATTGGAATGCCATTTCGGGCAGAAAAGGTCAATAGAACAGGCTTTATTGCTGCCCGCCACGCGGGGCCTTTCTCTGCCGGCAGGGGTTCGACATGCCCTGTCCCTCCTTCATTCATCCTGGGCACGAAAGGGAATCATGCGCCAGCTCGCTTTGTTTCCCTCCTGACCAGCCGGGCCCTCGGTGCTTGCTCTAACGCAACCGTACGACGACGTCTGTTCATTCTGTCCTTGTCTCGTTTCGGCGCGTCCTTCCTTTCAGGCAAGGCAGCTCGAAATTAATCCAACTGGCCTTGGGGGCTGCGATATTGCATGATTGCAGACGACGTGCAGAAAAAGAAAGAAATTTAAAATCCGAACGAAAGGAATCGGGATCCAGCAAGTGATGGCGGCTGCCATCTGGCGTGTGAGCAGTGCCCAGCAGCAGGACCAGCAGCAGCAGCACTCCCGCTCGCAATCTTCTCCCGCTGTCGTCGCCGCCGCCGCCGCCGCCTCTTCGTCTTCGTCCGGTCTAGGTCGATATCGCGAACACGAACACGAACCACCAACAACCTCTCCTCTGGACTCCACCGACCTCCTCCCCGCCGAGTTTGCTGCTTCCTCTTCTGCTCAGTCGCTTGTTTTGCTCCACCACCCATCGCATCCCATCTCAGTCTCTCGCCGCCCACAAACCGCTCCGCAGCTGCAATTGGCAACAAACACCCTCCTCTTCGCCGCTGCCGCCAGCAATACCTCTCCCACAGCAACGTCCACCGCTCCTGCAAATCCCTCCTCAGCGACCGCGTCTACCTCGTACGGCACCCTATCGCTGCTCGACGTCGTGGGCACTGGCTCTGGTCGGCGCAAGCTCAAAGAATTCCCAGGATACATCCCTTTGTCGCGCTACTTCATCCCACCCTCGGCAGCCGCCACGCCCGTCGCTGGGAACACGCCCACGACTCCCACGCGGCCCAGCTTTGGGAGAGGCACGCCGGACGTCGAGGGCGCTGCGACACCAAAGTTTGCGGCTGCAGCTGCCGGCGCTGGAGGCAGCATCGGCGGCAGAGGAATTTTCCCGAACGAGGGAAGCGTCGCACAGAGCCTGTCGCAGATCAATGGTACGACCAAGATGGAGCAACAACGTCCGGTAGTAATCGTTGGTGATCCGGAGCCGTTGATGACACAGGACCTCCTCAACTTCTACAAGGTACGATCTTATCGCCATGTTGTTCACGAGGCGTTTTTTTCTTTATTGTTTTCCTGTCGATGCCTTTTTAGGAAGGTGCGATTCCTGTGAGATTGGACTTTCGGCTAACGATTGCTGCTTGCCGCCGTTGTAGAACCGCCTTCACGAATTGGAACAGTCGACGCAGCAGGAGCTGCTGGAGAGAATATCCGTACTCCGTGGCTTTCTGCTGGAGCATCACGATGCGACGAACCGGCTGGAGCGGCAGCTCCACGAGCTGCAGGACGAAAACACGTCATTGTCCAAGGAGCTCGAGGACAGCATCAAGCACCGCGTGGAAATGATGGCGCTCGTCAAGGAGAACGAAATATTGAAAGGTGCGGCCCCGCCCATGACGCCCGCTCAAGAGGCATATTCTAATCGGCGCTGTCGTCAAATCACAGAACGGATCGATCAGCTATCCAAGAATGCCAGCGAGCAAATCTACGACCCGACCCCGATCCCTAGTCCTGATCCCTCGGTCACCGGCTCGTCCAGAGAACCCGACCAGTACGATAAGATCCAAACACACTACGAAGACCTGATCCAACAGCTGCTGCAAAAGCTGAACGAGCTGACCGCCGCCCGTGAATCTGAGCGCGCTCTCTCCAACCAGAACATCGACCAGCTCAACGACCGCTGCAAGCGATTGGAAACTGTAGTGTCGGACTCGCTCGAGGACATCTCCCGGGAGCGTTCCCGTCGCGTGGGTTTGGAAGAAAAACTCAAAGAGACGGAGGAGGAACTGAACGTCAGCGTGTTCGAGATGCAGTCCCAGATCGAGATCTTTGAACGGCATATCAATGAATCGAGGATGAGTCCCGTGGACCTGCAGACGGTACAGGAGGAAGAACAGCAAGCAGACACCGATCAAGTGCTCCCGCCAGAGATGTTTGACGACATACCAGATGTCGCCGCCGACGATCCGAACGCGGAAAGGAAATCACTGCCATCGCCAACCCATCGCAAGACACCGTCACCAACGAAGCAGAGGACGCCGTCTCCCACGCTGCTGGGAGCGAGAGATCAAGGCGCCCAGACAGAGCAAGACGACGACTCGCGCGACATCCAAGAGCTTCGACAGGAACTCCAAACTATGATAGCTGAGCGGGCGGCGGAGGAGGCCTTGATCAAGAGCAAAAAGGCAGAGTTCGAAGCCGCGTACGACAAATTCGCTGGTATCGTCGAGCAAGCCCGTGCAAGAGATGAGGAATACAACCTGCTGAAGACCGAATGCGAGGAGTTGAGAATCCACATCGAGGAGCTCATTGAGCAGCATGACTTTGACCAGGAAGAATTGCTGGCCCGGCAGAGCGACCTCGATGCGATGTTCAGGCAACTGGAGGATTCGCTGAAGCAGCAGGTCGTCGACAAGCAGGAGCTGACCAAGGCGAACGCGCAGATCGAAGACTTGAAGAAGCAGCTGGAGGAGACGGACACGGTGTCTATCGTCAAGGATGATACCGAGTTGAAGAACCTACGATTGCGGCTGGATGAGGCGAAACGGGAGAAGGGCGTTGATGAGGAGGCGATCGCCAAGGCGAATCGCGAGATCGAGATGCTTCGAGGCCAATTGGAGGATCTGGATCAGCAGCGTTCAGCGCAGGTTGAGGCGATCGAAAAGGGCAAAGGCGAGCTGCTGGATCTTCAAGCTCAGATCGAGACGCTTAACAAGCAGCGATCGACCGACGTAGAGACGATATCTAGCGCTAATACGGAGATCGAGTCTCTACGAAAGCAGCTCGAAGAAGCAACACTGGCATCCACACAGTCGACGAACGAGGAACTCAACACACTCCGTGCGAAACTTTCAGACACCGAAGCCGCCAAGACAGCGCTGGAGAAGGAGCGATCACGCAAGGATGGCGATGTCAAACTTCTGAGGGAGCAGATGCAAGGCTTGTTACGCGGACAGTCCACCAAGGAATCTGAACTCACTCGCACCCGCGAAGACCTCGACAGCCTGCGAAAGCGATATGACGAGCTCGTCTCCGACCGAAAGAAGGATGAGGAGTGGCGCCATGAGAACTTTATGGAGCTGGAAGCCGTGCGGCAGAGGTTGTCCGACGTCATGAGAATTAAGGATCAGGAACACAGCCTCCACCAACGGGACGTCGATGCCTGGGAACGTAAAGACGAGGAGAACCAGCAGAAGCTCATGGAGGTTTCCGGACGCCTGGCCGAGATGGTACTGCAAGTCAATGGCCGCAACGACATCATGAAGGAGCTGAACGAGACGGTCACGAGTCTGAAGCTCGCGGACGAGGCTAGCTCACGGGCAATTGAGGAAGCGAACAAGAAGATCGCAGAGCTGGAGAAGGAAGTGCAGGAGGAGAAGAGGAAGGTCGCGGTTGAGGTCACTCGCGCGAACGACCGGGTTGCCGAGGCGCGGGAGAAGCAACGAGTGGCGGAAGCGGAAACTGAACGTCTGAACCAGATGATCCAAGACCTGGAAGAGCGCATCAGCGGGTACGAGATGGCTGTCGAGGCGACCGAAGATTCGACGTTGCGGGTGCAGGAGCTCGAACGCCAGGTTACCGAGATGACGGCGCAGATGCAGAAGCTCGTGCTCGAAGCGGATATGGAAGTCGAGGCCATGGACCGTGAAATCGAGGATGCCAAAGCGCACGCTGTCGAGGTCGCGCAGGAGGCGAATGTGAAGATCGATGCGCTCGAGCGGGACATCTCCGTTCTTAAAGAGGCGGTTGTTCTCTCAAAGGGCGAGGCTGACGGCAAGATGGCCGATCTGCAGACCAAGCTTGTCGACGCGAAGTCAGATGCGGCTAGGCAGCTTGCCGCGGCTGATAACGAGCTGAAGAAGCTAGAAATGCAGATCAGAGTCGAGGAAGCGAAGGCTTCCGCGACGCTAGCTGCTGCGAACGAGCGTCTTGCGGTACTCGAGAAACAGATCCGGACCTACGAAACCTTGTATGTCGAACCTCCAATCCTTCTTTTTAACTGTTTACGAAATGACGTCGCTAACGGGGCCGTGCGCTACAGGAAACGCCACAAGGCGCAAGACGAGACTGATTTGCATACACTCAAGTCACACGTCGTTAAGATCGAACGGATAGCGCTGCAGTTCCTGCCGCTGGAAGACTCGGGGATGCTGAATGCAATCGACGAGCTGAAGAGAAGTCATCTGGAGACGCAACAAAAGCACAAGAAGCGGCGGAAGAAGGAGCTGATGATGGCGGAGAAGTGTGGGATCCAGCTGTAGAGTGGTATGATGCTTTGTGCGCATTTTACGAATGTGATGTGCGTGATGAGGTTATGACTGGTGATGTTGATGTTCGTTCGTCCCTTTTTTGCGTGCTCTTGGAGGCATTTTCAGTGGGAGGAAAAGTTTGCATTTATATACGGATGCATGGCGTTTTTTCTTTATCTTCATTTTCTTATTTCGTCTACCGTTGCTTGTGCTTGTGGGTTCAGCTTTGCATTTTGTAATTTTCTTGCAAGCTTGCTTTTCAAAATTCTGTCTGCATTTGCATCTCATGTTCACGTTCAGCATCAGCCCGTTGAGCCTTCTTTTGGAGTTTTTCCTCTTTTCAAGATTCTGCATGTTACGCTTGATGCTTTTCTCTCCCCCCTTTTTTTTTTCTATAATAGTACCTTTGTAATTGCATATTCCTACCCATACACCTGCTTTCGATTCTGCCCATCTCATCTTGTCTTTGATGTTCACATTTTTTTATTTTCAATGTTCTTGTATACTGCCTTGGAGTCTGCGGATGGGCTTTGTTTTCTAGCAATGCAGTTTGCATGCTTGAGCGATATTTTGTAGAACCATCGGTGATTGAATCGATGGTCTCCATGACTGTTTGATAGCGTACTTAGTATTAGTGTATATGCCACATATTCTCACCCTGATAGTATTCGCAACTTTGATCCTCGATGAGCCCAAGACGGTAGTACAGGGTAATAAAGCTAGTAGTAGCTCGGCAGCGCGTGGTCATGCTGCGACATGGGGCTGCGTTGACGCGACGTCAACCAATTCTGTCAAACAGCTACTATGACGCGACGCTCACATTAACGTTATCCCTCCAGCACCCGCGGCCACGGTTGATCGAGACGCTCTCCGACGGGTTCAATACTTCAGCTTCCCTCGACTCGGTTTGCACTGTCGATAGATACCAGCGCTCCCAAGTTCGCGACAATGCCGTCGGACATTCGGTCCTTCTTCGCGCCCAAGGGCGGAGCTGCACCGGCTCCCAAGAAGCCGGCCCCACCCCCTGCGGTAAATCACACCTCGATCTTTGACATGATACTGCGAGATTCTTGGATACTGGCCGGATGCTGATTCTAGGCGACTATTTAGAAGCCCGGCAAGAGAGGACGGCGTGTCGGTTAGTTGCCTTCTAGAGCCAAGCTCAAGCTTGCTTGTCGATGACGTCGCGACGATGGAGACTGACCGGGGCGTATACCATATACAGTTGAATCAGATGATGAGGAGGAAGAAGAAGCCAAGCCGGCTCCGTAAGCACTGTCTACAACCGTATACACAGATCGCGTCATATCGCTGACCATAACACGCGGCAAGTAGTGTTAAGAAGGCCGCCCCCCAAAAGCCGACTCCGAAAGCGTATGCACTCTACCACAATCACATATGAGATTGCAAAGCGGACACCAGCTAACGTGCAATCGACTCTATCCAGCAAGAAGGAAGAACCGATCGAAGATGCCTCCGCATATTTTGCCAGCTCCGGCAAGAACAAAATCACGCGCACCGGCCCCGTTCGCAATGCTCCCGCCGCAGCACCAGTCGCAGAACCCAAATCCGCGCCGCCGCCCAAGAAGAAGATTACCATGAAGAAACTCTCAATCGACGACGACTACTCGAAATATCTCGACGACGACGACGAAGATTACGGCGACGACATCTTCAAAAGCGAGTACGGCAAAGCTGCCGACGAAGACGACGCCCCGCGCAGGAAGAAAAAGAAGAAGGATGACATGGACGTCGACGAGTACGCGGATAAAGACGAAGAACAGGAAGACTCGGACGAGGATATGGACGACGTGGTCGATGACGACGACGATGTCAAGCCACGGGGCAGAGGACGGCCACCGACCAAGAAAGCTGCCCCAGCGAAGGCCGCCGCGCCAAAGGGGCGCAAGAGGAAATCGATAACGCCCGAAGAAGACGACGAGGAAGATGACCAGCCAAAACCGAAGAAGAAGGCTACCGCTGCCGCTAAACGGAAGACGCCGGTCAAACGAAAGGAGGTTGAAGAGGTCGAGGAGCCGGAATCGATCAAGGAGATCCTGAGCGCTGTGCCTACCGTCCGCCCACCGACACCGCCCCCAAGGGATGAGACCAAAAAGTATGTTACCCACGAATCCTTGCTCGTATCATATCATGGATATAGAATGGGTGGTGGCTGACCATTTGTAGGTTCAACTATCACGCGTACAAGCAGAAGGCGCCGGCGCCACCTCCAACCGGGACGAAGGATATACCCATCGGCGCAGAGAACTGCCTGGCCGGTCTGACGTTTGTGTTTACCGGCAACCAGCAATCTATCAGTCGAGACGACGCCGTCGAGCTGGTTAAACGTTACGGGGGGTAAGAATACACCCATTGCTACCGCAAAATTAGATGAGAGAACGCACTAACACACATATACAGGAAGGTCACTGGCGCCCCGTCCCGTAAAACCAGCTATGTGGTTGTCGGTGCCGAAGCCGGACCGAAGAAGCTCGAGACGATCCGCGAGCTGAAGCTCAAATCGATAGACGAGGACGGCTTGTTCGCTCTGATATCCAAGCTCCCCGCACACGGCGGCGACAGCACCGCTGCGCAGGCAGCCGCGAAGAAGGCGAAGGAGGAAGAAAAGAAGATCAAGGAAATCGCCAGAGAGATGAAACCAAACACCTCCGTCGCACCAGGCAAGGAAGCGAAAGACCCGAATGCGCAACTGTGGACGGTCAAGTACTCGCCATCATCGATGAAGGAGATCTGCGGCAACAAGGGACAAGTTGAGAAACTGCAAAAGTGGCTGCAGAACTGGCCGCGGAATCTGCAGAAAAATTTCAAAATGCTGGGGCCGGACGGGTCGGGTATCTACCGAGCTGTGATGATCCACGGACCGCCTGGAGTTGGGAAGACTACTGCTGCGCATATGGTCGCCAAGTTGGAGGGCTACGATGTAATCGAATCGAATGCCAGCGACACGAGGAGCAAGAAGCTGCTGGACACGTCGTTGAAGGGCGTATTGGATAACAGGTCGTTGATGGGATATTTCAACACGGGTGACAAAAAGGTAGATACCTCAAAGCAGAAGATTGTGATGATTATGGATGAGGTGGATGGCATGTCGGCGGGCGACCGCGGGGGCGTCGGACAGATGGCAGCGCTATGTCGCAAGACGCAGGTATGTGTTCCTCTTCATCGGTTGGCAGGCAGATGAAAAGCGAATTCTAACGATTTTAGATTCCGATTATCTGTATCTGCAACGACCGGCGGCTGCCGAAGATGAAGCCGTTCGACCACGTCACCTATGACCTCCAGTTCCGCCGGCCGACAGCAGCAGAGATCAGAACAAGGATGATGACGATCTGCTTTCGCGAAGGACTCAAGCTGAGCCCGCAGGCTATCGATTCGCTGAGCGAGGGGTCGCATTCCGACATCCGTCAGATAATCAACATGCTGTCGACGTTTGGTGTCAGCGGCAAGGAAATGACTTTCGACGAGAGTAAAAACATGGCGGCTGCGTGGCAGAAACACGTCGTCTTGAAGCCGTGGGACATCGCGCATCAGCTGCTGCAAGGCCAAATGTTCGCCCCGACGAGCAAGAAGACGCTCAACGACAAGATCGAGCTCTACTTCAACGATCATGAGTTCTCGTACCTCATGATCCAGGACAACTACCTCAAGCCGACCCCGCAGCGACTAGGCTCGCTGCAAGGTGCAGAACGGCGGCTGAAGTGGTTAGAACTCGCGGATAAGGCCGCGGAATCCATCTCGGACGGCGACCTCGTCGACGCGATGATCCACGGCCCGCAGCAGCATTGGAGCCTGATGCCCGCACACGCCGTCTTCTCGACCGTCGCGCCGTCCAGTTTCATGTCCGGTAGCTACGGCGGGGGACACATGGGATTCGCCGCGTGGTTTGGTCAGAACTCCAAGCAGGGGAAGCTTATGCGCTTCGTCAAGGAGATTCAGAGCCACATGCGGCTGCGGTGCTCGGCGGACCGGCACGAGGTGCGGCAGTTCTACGTGCCGATATTCTGGCAGATGCTGGCGCGGCGGCTGGAGAAGGAAGGTAAAGAAGCGGTGGAGGATATGATTGAACTTATGGATGACTATTTCCTGACGAAGGAGGATTACGATGCGATCATCGAGCTCGGAGTCGGCCCGTTGGCCGAGGGGACGTTGAACGTGCCGAGTGCTGCCAAATCGGCGTTTACCAGAGCGTGAGTCTTCTTCAAATACGTTGACCGTTCTGTGAGCTGTGCTAATCATTGGATATGACAGGTACAATGCGGCTTCCCATCCAATGCCGTTCATGAAGGCGAGCAATGTCATCGCACCGAAGGGTAAGGCTGCGCGGAAAGAGCAGCCAGACTTGGAGGAAGCGATCGAGGAGGATGAAGACGAGTTGGAGATGGTCGAAGAAGCGGAAGGCGCAGGCGAGGAGGAAGAGGAGGACATGGATCTGACGAAGGACAAGTATGTCAAGCAGCCAAAGGCTAAGGGTAAGGGGAAGGCAGCAGCGAAAGGTAAAGGGAAGAAGGCGGCGGCGGCGGCGGCTGACGATGACGACGACGAGGATGACGAGCCGAAGGGTAAGGGTAAGGGCAAGGCACCGGCGAAGGGGCGGGGACGCGCGAAGAAGTAGAGTAGGTTGGCTTTTTTTAGTTTCCTGATTCTTTGAGTCTGCAATGCTGGTTCTGGAGTCGTGCTGTCAGTATTCTTGTCCAATCGGCTCCACGCATATGCGCATGGTAACTTGGTTTAACTATGCTACATTCGAGCTTCCTCACATAAACACGGTTATGTATACGAGTGTCGGTGCGTCCAAGAGCTCAACATCATCATGCTAGATTATATTAATCAAGAGGTTGTCTCAATTTCGGGTATCCCGTCCATATACGCCAAGACAGTGCACTACCAAACACCTCGAGCCGCGTAATATCAATACGTCCAAATGCAATGCGGGACTAGATAACAAGAAGGATAGCACCAAGAACTCCATAACTATTCGAAAATATCAGCGAATATTTCAATGGCGCACATTCATCTCTTCTGGCTCGAGAGCCTCTTTACTTTGACTTCTAGAATGTTAACCGGGCTCCGTTAGCAGATATATCGTAGGATGGTTGGACTATTGGAGGACTGCAAGGACGTACCTAGCTCGGAGCACCATTCGTCGAGCTCTTTCACCAGCTTTTCGAGGTCGCCAACGCGCTCGTCAATGTCGTCGACTTGCTTTGTGTACTTTTTCAGTTCTGCGTCTGCTTGTATCCCAGTCAGCATCGCGCCATCTTATACTCATGTACTTTGATACAAAGATGGACAATATAATATGCACCAGTTAAAGTACAGAGAATTTACATGGCAATCGCAATCGGTGGTTGTTTTGATTCATTAGTATACATGGGCTTATTGCGCTATGGAAAACATATATATACGCACACTTTCCCCGCAGGTAGTCGCTGTCGTTCTCAAGTCCAGTCGCTGCGTCCGTCATGGCCTTGTAGCGCTCCCGCGCGGCTTCATTGATCTTGTGCAGCAGGTCGAGGTCACCGAGGATGGCGGAGCTGTCAGCCTCGATGAGGTTCTCGAGCGAAGAGAGGACGGTCTGCACGGCTGAAGATGGGTGGTTTGTCGGCGTAGCGGGAGCAGGCGGGACTGTCCCGCCCATGCCCAGAGAGAGCAGCGGGGTCGGCGGGGGCATCGCGGGTGCGATGGTGATGGGTCTGGTCGATATCTACTGGACTGGGGGAGCCTAAGACTGTCGCCGGGGGCGACGTGAGGATGAAGGGAGAGGTGTGGCGCGCGTTGGCGGTGTGTTCGGGGCGGCTAACTGCAAGCGCTGTAGCCGCGGGCCAGCGGTGGCGACAGGGACCAGCTGCCCAAATTTTTCAGACGAGAGGACGAACGGGCCGACGACTAAACTTTGCCACTTCTCGTACATTCGACGACGGATCCAATTCTCGAATTCAGTCAATTGCACCGCGGGACACTTTCTATTTCATCGCATCGCTCAGGGAAGGGAATTCTTCACTGATCTTCTCTTCACCAATCTCGCCGTACATCATTGCATCGATTGAACGTCTTCAACCGTTCATATCATTCGCTCAGTCGCATCTACACAGCCATGCTCCGTCGCTCCATCCTCTCTCACGCCAGGATACGGCCCTTTTCTTCCCTGGCCGCAGCAGCTGCCCGTCCATCCCCATCTCCACTATCGATACCATCTTCTGCTACTGCTGTACGGCTACCGCAGCGGCCACATACCCCGCTACAATGGCGAAACGCTACTGTCGTCGGCTCTCGCTGGTCGTCGACAGAAACAGCCGCTGAGAAACCGGCCGAGTCTGCACCGCAGCCTGACGCTGCGACGGCAAAGCAGGAAGCACCAAAGACCGCTGCTGAGCCGTCTGCAGACAAGACACAGAAGGAGCTTGAGGCAAAGGCCAAGGAAGTCGCAGACTTGAAAGTACATACTCAATGACCCCGCCCCCACCACCCCTCTCCTCGACAAGGCCAAAACTAACAGACGTATCACAATCCGTTCAGGACAAATATATGCGCGCCGTCGCCGACTTCCGCAACCTGCAAGACCGGACGACCCGCGAAGTCAAATCGGCGAAAGATTACGCCATTCAAAAGTTCGCAAAGGACCTCCTGGAGTCCATTGACAACCTCGACCGCGCTCTCACCTCCCAGCCCACGCAGTCCTCCGACCCGGCCAAGGAATTCCAGAACCTCTACGACGGCCTCAAGATGACGGAGAAGGTCCTCATGGGCACGCTTGAGAGGCACGGATTGACACGATTCAACCCTGTAGGCGAGAAGTTCAACCCAAATCTCCACGAAGCGACGTTTGAAGCCCACATGGAGGGAAAGGAGCCCGGGACGGTATTCCACGTCCAGAGCAAAGGATACCAGCTGAACGGGCGGGTATTACGGGTACGTTTTCCACCACCGCTATAATTCTGCTGTCGAAGGATCGGAAGGCTGACGTGGGTGTTTTCCGTACAGGCTGCTCAAGTCGGTGTCGTAAAGGCACCTCAGTGAACGGACGTTCATGAACTCAGCGGTCAAATGCTAGTTATAGACCTACGATATGGTATGCATGCATGCGAGCGGAACTTGTTCCCCGTACGCACATTGTAGGTGTCAGGATGCAGAGACAGCTCCTCTATACATAGTCTATATCTTCATCTCTATATATTCTTCCATTATACTGTACATATTTACACATCTACTGTTCATCCACGCCCTTTCCTTTCATTCCTCTCACCCCCTCTTCCCTCATATATCACCGGGCAGTTATCGAAGCCCTTCTCCCCATCATCACTCCTCCTCTCTGCAAAGCCAGACTTTTGCTGCTTCAGGCGTCCTTGGCATTATCTTTCGGGCTTCGAAGATCGGGTCCTCCTGTACTATAGACATCCAACCAAAAGTACTAATGTAGACTATTCAACTACATTTCGGTCCTTCGTAGTATGGAGGCGGCGGCGGCTACCGCAACTCTACGTGTAGCTTCTCAGTTAGCGCGGCCCGGACCTCCTCCTGCAAGATGTCGGCCTCCTTGTTCGTCAACGTGCGTTCGAGGGAGCAGTAATTGATGCGGTAGCACATGCTCTTGCGCCCCGTTTTCGGATGTGTAAACTCGTCAATCTACACCAGACCACGTTAGCCGCCCCTTCATATCACCACACCTCACCGGCTGCTAGTAAATTAGGTGATGTGATGTGTCGGGAAGGAAACTCACCAGTTTGACATCCTCGACGAGGTCCCCGCCGATACCCCTTACCAGCTCCATAAAGTCATTCTCATGAAACGCATCCGGCACCCAGAATGTAACATCCTTATAACACTGCGGATACCGACTGAACGGCTCGTACCGGCGGACGACGCCGTCCGCGAACTGTCGCGCGAACCGCTCGTCGCGGCTCCAGAACAGCCGGATGTCCGGGATGCCGTACATTAGCATCGCGATGCGCTCGAGCCCCAGACCGAACGCCCAGCCAATCTTGTCGCTGTGGCCCGCGTAGTCGAGCAGGTCCTGCCGGACGACGCCGCAGCCGAGGACTTCCAGCCATTCGTTGTTCCAGAACACCTCCAGCTCGTAGGAAGGCGACGTGAATGGGAAGTAAGCGGACACCCAGCGGACCTTCAGCTTTTCCTGCGCGGCCAAAGAAGGCACCGTGGAGGTAGCGCTCGCAGCCTCGCCGAAGACACGGGAGACGACAAGCTCGAGCTGTCGCTGGAGATGCTGCGCGACAGCCTCCGCTTCAGCGGCGGTATGCCCCTTCGCAACCTGCACGGGATTCCCATCCTCGTACACCGCACAGCTCTCCACAACCTCCACACCAGGCGCCGCCATCCGTTCCACCTCCGCCATAACCTCAGCCGCTACATCCCCGCCGCCGCCGCGCGAAAACACCCTCGCCCCCTCCATCTGGTGGAAAACAGGATAATGGCTCCGATCGATCGCATCGCGGCGGTACACGTCCGCGGTTATAAGATACCCCGGCTTGCCCACCGCATCCAGCACCCGGAACTTCTCCGCCTGATGCGCGGATGTATGCGTGCGCAGAACTGTATGCTTGTTAACATAGTACGTGTCGCTAGTGCTGCGACCCACGTGGTCCGCGGGGAAGCCGAGACAGTCAAAGTTCTGCGCGACGGTGACGACGGGAGACAGCGTATTGTACGTCTCGTAGAGCGAAGCGGGGAAGAGCGACTCGATCGTCTGCCGGGTCGCGCTGAGCGGGTGGGACGGCTGCAGGTGCAGGTTGCGGGTGAGGTATGCGGGGAGGGTGGAGGGGATGTTGGTCACGTTGTCGGTGTTGTACGTGATGTTATCAAGGGTGAGTGTGCCCGGGAGGTCGGCGAGGGGCTTTTTCCGATTGACTGGAAGGAAGAATCGGTCAATTGGTATCGCGATAGGTTATGTGCATGTATTGTGGGACCAGCACTCACGTACGTTGGGGGCTTGTCGTAAAGTAGCGACGTGGGGCGCATGTTGTAGCCTGCGCCAGGCGGCGGCCGAGGAGCAGCAGAGGGCGTGATGCCGGCATCACGAGTAAGGCTGGTGGTTCAATTGCTTTGTCGTAGGAGATGCATCCTGTTGTTTCTTTTTAAAGTTTGCAGTGAGGAAAAGAAGTCAACAGGCAGCGGGCGTTTGCCGAGTATTGGATAATCGATATCGCGAGATCACGACAACCCGCCAACATGCAACAAGGATTGTTTCCATGGAACTCGAATTGCAATACTAGACTACAGATACACTGACGGTTATATACCTATGTACGGAGGCGAATTCAGGATATTATACTAATACGCAGGCTCCTTCCTACAACTACGTGTACGAAAAAAAAAAGATAAGAAAAGAAAAAAAACTTTTCCAGCATTACTGTACCCCAGAACGATATCCCACAGACAAAGAAAAACATACAACCCAGACAGAGAAAACACATCAAACGATGCAATCCAAGAAGATGGAGGACAATCAACGTTAAACACAAGGGAGGAGGTAGGGGAAGAGTATAGAAGGAGGCGGGGTCCGGTCTCTTGTCATAGTGGTACTTCATCATCGGCTAGCGGCAGGTTGACGATTGGGTAACCAAATTTTACCAGGCGCTCGCATTCTCCATATTGAATAGTATCGGCATTCAGTTGTCAGTCAACGGTATTAGGCGTGTTAATGGGCGGTCAGCGAATCAGGTCCGGTCACAGATGTAATCGCATCCAGAATCCCCACGAAAGCACGGATTGGCGAAAGGGACTAGCATTTGTCAAAAAAATTCGAAGGAGAAAGCAGTCGGCAAACCCAGTCTTAAATCACGCCGGGAAAAGAAGATAGAATATAACTAGTCCTGGGAATCAAACGATAGAGTCAAGAGAAAACGAGAATGGAGAAGAGATGTGCGGATCTGGGTGCAACTGTCTCCTTATCGAGTCAAGTTTATCGGTATTAAGTTCCGTCCTAGTGCATTGTTGTCATGCACGGCGGCAGTCGGCGAGTTCATAGTCGAGTAGAAGCGTGCACAGTGGTGTTTGGGGGCGCAATAATCATCCGAGTCGAGTTCGTGTTCACCAGCAAAGGGTAGCAGTAGCACAGTCAGGCATCGTCATTGTCAAGCGTGTGAATGTATGTATGCGTACGATCATCCGGCACCGAAGTCAAAAGTCAATACGGCAGTTGGTCGTCATAAATCGAGTCATCCACGTGTCCTTTCAGGCGATCTGTCGAGGCCTGTACGTATTTCATGGCGGTTCACTTTTTGTTCAGCATGCGAGTGTTCAATCATGGCGAAAAGTACGTTCAGGGCAGCACACGTCTCGACAAGGGCGAAGGCGACGATTATGTGCCGGGCGCGCCAGGGCCGGGTGCGCCACCGGGCTGTTGTTGCTGTTGCTGAGCTGCGATGGCGGCGTAGTACATTTGGGCGTAAGTTTGGGCATAAGTCTGGGCATACGCTTCGTACCCACCGTAAGCCTGGTAGGGGTCATTGGCAGGGTCAGTAGATCCAGCGGGGGGAGCGCCTCCTCCCGCAGTAGCCGCGGCTGCTGCATACGCACTGAGGGCTTGTTGGTAGCGCGGGTCAATGCCGCCTGCACCTGCAGGGGGGTTTCCGTCGGGCGATTTTACTTGGCCTTGTCGACGCTGCAGTGAGATACATGTTAGCACCATATTTACTACCGAGAGATGACAAGGATACATACTGCAGTATCAACTTTCTCATCGATCGCTGCTTTCGCCCGCGCGATAGCGTCAGGTGGACCCGACAGCGAGATCTCGCGTTCTCCGTCGGCTGTTTGCTGGCTGAGCACATTGATACGGGCACCTGTGGTGTTCTGCATTTCCTTGATGGTCTCACCGCCTAAAATAGGGTTAGTTAACCTGGCGATAGCGCGTAATGGTAATCGAATTGCTCACCTTTTCCGATGATCATGCCAACAGCGTCGATTGGCACACGGATAGTTTCACCGCCTTTGTCTCCTCCTCCTCCTCCGCCCTGATTTCCATACCCACCTCCCTGCTGGCGACCTCCGCCGCCGCCGCCGCCGCCGCCGCCGCCACCACCACCACTACTCTGTGGCGGAGGTCCTGGGGCAGGCCCAGGTCCGGGGCGTACATCTGACTCAACGATCTCGAGGATCAAAGCCTTGGCACGCATTGCAGATTCTGTAGACCCTATCAGATTGACGGGGCGGAAACCATTCACCGATTTACTTTCACCGACAATGTTGATGTGGCAACCGGACCGATCTTGGAGATCTTGAATAGTCTCGCCCCGCCGACCAATGATCAGGCCAACCGTCTTATCGGGAACCATTATCTGCATGCTATTCTCTAAACGTGACGTCAGCTTTGTGCAACAATAAGCCATATTGTATAGCGGGTCGGTCCTTACCTCCTTCTTTGAGGACAGGATGATGGGCGGGATCTTGTCGACCGGGGCCACCACCACCGCCGCCGCCGCCATGACCACTGCCACCTCCACCACCGCCACCACCACCTCCTCCTCCTCCTCCTCCCCCGTGCTTGCCATGACCATGGCCGTGGCCGTAGTTGCTCCGACGGTGGTCGTCGCGTATGCTACTCGCACTGTTCTCCGAGATGATTGTCTGGATCTGCTGTCGGGCAGATTGTACTGCGGCTCTCGGTCCGGTGATGTTGCAAACGCGCTCGGGCTCACCTCTGCTATCAGCGACGAACTGGACCCTGGCACCGCTCATCTCCTCCACCCGTTTGAGCGTTTCCCCACGGCGACCAATAATCAACCCGACTAAAGACGCGTCAATCATCATGTGATCCGTTATATTTCCCTCTCCCTGCGGCGACCGTTCACGGTACGCTCGAGGCGAGCCGCCTCTGCGATTTCTGTTCGGAGGACTGAAGGATCGGTCTCGGGGGCGTGGCGAGCTGAATGTATTTCGGCCACGACGTTCGTCGCGATATGGGTTTGGATTGAAGTTTCCATCTCGACCGCCACTACCACCGTATTGGCTGCCGCCGCCGCGCCCGCCTGGAGACCTCGATCGCGACCTGGCGTCTTGGTTGTAAGGGGCCCTTCCTCCGCCTCTTTCGAATTCTCTGGCATTGCCGGCAGCTAGGAGAGGTTAGTATGGGGTCAACGTGTGTTTGAGACTGTTACACCTACGCGGATAGGAGCCGGGTTGGATGCCACGTTCCGTCGCAAAGTTACGGGCCTTGGCCAGGGCGTCCTGTATGGAAGCCGAACCAGCGTTGTTCGGACGAATGTTGGAGAGGTCTAACGCGCCGGACCCGGTAGGCTGAGGGAGGGAAAAGTTGCCCGGTGGTGGAGGAGCAGCGGTCCCTCCAGGAGGCGTCGGCTGCGGGACATTGGCGAGGAGACTTTGGAGGGCAGCGTAGGTGTTTGCGTTAGCGGGCTGTTGGCCAGCCGCGGCTTGCTGCTGTTGTTGCTGAAGGTTGGCAAGCAGAGGCGTTTGGACGCCGGCTCCTCGCTGCTGTTGCTGGCTGGCTAGGTTTTGAGAATAGGGGTCAGCGGTGTCGTAAGGGGTGAGAAGGGGAGGTGGTACGTACTCAGTGCCGCGAGGATAGCCGCGACACCGCTGGGGTCTGCCATCAAGGAAGACGTGCAGGAGCGGATTTTCGAGAAGCAAGTTTGTTATAGAGAGCGGATGTACGGTGGAGCAGAAGCTAGCGGAACGGTAGAGTGTATACTGCGTGAAGGACAGTTGTGATGATTGTTTGGAGGCGAAGCCGTGGATGTGAAGCTGGCGATGGGGGTTGATGCAGCCAGGAGACCTGCGGGCTGAGGGAGACGGGACGGGAGAAATGGAATGGCGCACGAGATTGATTGGCTGGCCGGCCGCCCTGGCTGCCTGGCGGGCGGCCCAAGCCTGCGCGAAATAAACTGCGCCCACACAACACGCACCGCTTACGTAAGAAGGAAACAACGAGACGTCTTGTGGCATATGGCATCTCGAGATCTCTAATATCGATAGATCGGGTTGGAATCCGCTTGGTTCGATGTTGGGCCATCGTACGGTATAGTCTGACTATATCGTTCATGAGAACAGTATATGCTGGATGGATGATTATAATTCTAACGAGGTTCAACAATGGCTAAGCCCTGGATTTTGAGATTTCTCGTGAGGCTTCAAAACAGAGCATCACAAAACGTTACATGATGTATTCCCAGCTGGGTACTACTTCAGACCCTAGATTAGTGTATGAGAAGCCCATCCGGCGTATAGATCATGTAAGAGTATCTGAGAAGCCGGTCTCCCTTCAATCTCCCTGACTGCAGCTCGACTGGTCAACCGAGAGCGCTTGCTCTCTTCCAACAGGCGACAGATATGCCTCCAGGTGTCGGTGTGCTGTCTGGACACGTTTAAAGCTCTCATGATAGGGTTAACCGCTACAAGTCAGCGGAAAAGCTGCTGCGTGTCGACAACTCGCCCACGAAATATAAAAGGCCACACTCCCACTCACGAAGAACAAAAAATTCCTTCCCCTCTACATCATCCCTCTCAATCGTAGGCATCTACAAGTAGACAGGTAGGCCAGCCCCCCTCGAACCCCCCATCCCCCTATACCTCCTGCGTCTCTCTAATATCGATTGCCAGGATATCTTCTCTCATCCCTAGCGAACATTCCCTCCGGGTAGTACGAAAACAACGACAGACACCATGCCCGCCATCAGCACGCTTCGTGGTGTTACCACCAAACTGGTCATGGCCAAATGCGACAAAAGCGACCGACTTCGAATCAAGATAATAGCCGATGATACGTATTTCATGCTGCTCCCTCTTGAGTATGAGATGACGAACAAAATCATCATCAACGGCGGACTCATTCCTGCAAACGGGGACTTCGTCGCCTACTACATTGACGATCCGAAGCACACTCACGAGATACTCGAGCTTGCCAAACTCCGGTCGAGTTCTCCGCTCCCCAGCACAATCTTTCCAATCTCCCGAGTTCTTCCCCCGCCTCCGGAGGAGCAATTTGATAACCTCAAGTTCATGGAAAACTTTTTTGATGACGAGGACGAGGATAACATCACTTCATACCGACATGTCATCAGTCATATGCACGGTTTGATCACCAATAGTTTCAACAGCGTCGTCAACTCTGATGGCGGTGATGACAATAAATTCAGCCTGTCCTTTCTCAAAGATTTGGGTCGTCCTTCCCCGATCTGGGAAGAACGTGCCAAAGACCTTCTCATCCAGGAGCAACGGGTTCTTCAAGAGCTAGTGAAAGAGATCCGCGGTGGGTGGGACTTCTTCATCTTCCACGTTTCCCGCAAGATCAGAGTCGGCGACTACGAGAGACTCGTGGTTGCGGCTATGATGGAAGCACTCGAGAAGAGCTCCGCCATCAAGGCTTATCATATGATCGCCTACGATGTCAACGTTGAATACTACGTCCACGGCGCACCAGGAGAGTATCTGCTTCAGCAAATGGACCCCTGGATCCAACCCCCCAAGTCTCTCGACAATGATTCTTTCCGCATCGACTCTCCCTATGCCACCCGTCTTCGCAAGCACCCTATGCAATGTCTTGATGACCTTGGTGAGAAGTTTTTCCGCAAGATCATCGACTCTCATCAGAGTGGAGAGGTCCTATACACCCGCGCCGTTCTTTGCCGCTCTCTCCTTATCACCTACTTCTTTCAATCATTTTTGAGTGTCTGGGATGACTGTCTCTCGAATGGTCATTTGCACTTGGAAGCCATGAACGTGGCTGTTCCCGTGTATCCCAAGATCATGGACCGACTCAAGGAACGCACCAGACAAGATGAGGTGATGAGAAGCTGCCGACTCCTGATCATGGGTCCAGCTGAGGATGAAGCCGAGGCGGCCGTCCCTGAAACCATTACACAGCTATCTGCCCCTCAGCTCACCGGCTCAGTGCTCGAAGATGTTGAGATGGTGGACGCAGCAGCAATGAGCGAGCAGTCTTCGGGAACTATCACCGGGGAGTCTAAGGCTCAGCAAAGCGAGCCCGTCGACAAGACCTCGAAAAAGACGAAGAAAGCAAAGCGCAGTGATAAGCGGAAACTTGCACGGAGCAGACAGACACCGCCCACAGCTACCCAACCAGGTAAACAGAGATGATGCTTTCCCCGAGACCGAAATCCTTTCGACCTAGCGGTACTGATACTGACACACCTAACCCCTAGAAGCAGCAGATCAAACAGAAGAACCAGCTCAGGCAGTCGAAGCTATTGCTGTCGACGCGATGCTAACAGATGAGCCGGCCACACTCGTCACCATCGATGATGCGACAGAAGCTGGAGCATCACAAGCAGATGAGGAAATGATTGATGCTATGCGGTTTGGTTCACTGTCTCTCCTTCACGATTTGGCTGTAAAGCAGGAAGACAGTGTCGAAGAGCCCAGTGTTGTCGTAACTAGCACCGAAAGCAATGTAGAGGCTCAGAATGGTGAGGGAAAAAAGACGCAGTCACAGGAAACAGCACAGTCACAGGAAGTATCGTCAACAACAGCACCCGTCTCCAAGTCCAAAGGTAAGCCAGCACGCCCACAACAGTAAAATTCCCCCCTCCCACAAATTTATACACCCACCATCACTGTTTAAATTTCCCTTGCCTTCAACAACAAAAAAACAGTCACGCATTCCCTCAGCACGTCCGAGAAGACTATTTAAGAACCCCCTCCCCCCCCTCTGAGCTCTCTCTCTCTCTCCCTCCTCCCCTTTTCTTCGTCACCCTCTTCGTCTTAAGATCGTATCGCCTACACGTCTTTGAAATCAAAGCATTTTCTATTCTCCTAACGATCACCTACTTACGATACTATTTCACAAAAGCGAAAAAACAACGACGCAAAGCCCGTGCCGCGAGTGAAGCAGCACTCGAACAGACGGCCTCCGTCAACACAGTTGAGAAGTCCAGTCCTGGTAAGTCTCTTTCTCCTTCATCATTCCGAGTCATCATTCCATCCAAAGCACAAGCCTGTCAGCCGGATCCATCATCACGCATCATTCCCTTTCTCCATCATCAATCCATTGCCTGTCCTGAGAACCACCTTCCTTTCTTCTTCCTCGTCTCTTCCGAAGATACTGACATTCATGTTCTAGCAGCTCCCTCTCCGGCATCCAAAAGTTCAACCCCTGGGACCAAAGGTAAACTTCAGGATAGTTTTCCCTGAGCGTTGACGATGCTGACAGTGAACTTAGCCGCCAAACCCGCTCTCGAACTTCCAGACTTTTACGAGAAACCGTCTAGTAAGTGACCCATCGAGCCCAAGTCCACCGTATTCAGAACGCTGACAATCGTGAATCAACAGAGAAAATGGCCAGACGCCGCAAGAACAAGAAGAGTTCGGGTGAAAGCAAGTCGGTGCCAGGAAGCCAACCTCTGCAATCCCCAATTCCGGGCGCTTCTGAGCCAACTTCTTCACCGTCATGCGAGCCGGAAGAACCTGAGGTTCCTCCGAAGAGCCCCCCGAAAGAGGCGCTGTATGACAATGAAGAAGAGATGAAACTCGCCTTGGAAGCTTCGTGCAATGAGCCTTCCTCATGGACGATGGTCTCGAACAAAAGGGGAATCAAGAACGACAACAAGCAAAATGTCGCCCCTCCGAGACATCATCACCCAGCTGCAATGTTTCCTCGTCGTCCCTACCAGCCACGGGAGGGCCGAGGTAATATTCGTATCCTCCCGAAAGCCATGCCAGTGCCATCGAGTTCCACCTCCACAGCTCCTACTTCCCCACCTGTCCATCCTGTCCCTGTTGGCTCTACTGCCCCTGCTGCCCCTGTCACCCCTCCCAAGACAGCGGCACCGGCCCCTCCCAAGAAGGAGGAGCCGCGAGGACAAGAGAAACCTCAAGGGCAACAGAAACCACAAGGACAAGAGAAGCCCCGGGGACAAGAGAACAAGCGACCTGCTCCTCGTAAAACCCCCAAGCAAAAGAAGCAACAACGTCTCCCCGTTCTGAGTGACGTTGTTGAGTTCCCAAGCTTGGCTCAAAGCAGCGTCATGCTCCAACAGAGCAAGACGGGGCGTCAGGATCGCACGGTTGTCTCTGGTCCGCTCGCCTCCGTGGACAGCAAGGAGGGAGAGCACGAAGGTACGAGCACGAATCTCAACGGTCTTGAGCTCAACGAAGAAGCAGAGCCAGACACCAAAGTTGAAGTTCAAGAGGCTCATGGGGACAGTGCTGAGCCGGCGGAGGGTGCTGAGGACAAGGCAGCCGAGGAAGAGCACAACGAAGAGGCAGCTGCCTCCGTTGTGGAGAGCGAGAAGGTCGTCGAGGGCTCCGACCAGGTGGCAAGCGCCGAGGAGAAGGCGGCCATCCTCCCAATTCTGGAGGATATGGTCATTCCCAAGGTGCTCACCAAGAAGGAGCGGAAGGCTGCGGCTGCTGCCAAGGCGGCTGCGATGGCGGCTGCCGGAGGGAGGGCCGCAGACAAGCTCTCCGTCAAGGAGAGAGCAGCGCGTCGACGAGCTTCTGAGGAGAAGGCGGCGGCCGCTCAGTCGGCACCGGTTGCAGAATCCTCCGGTGTGGAAGCGGCCATTCTTGGAATGGCCCTTCCGGCGACTGAGGGGCGGGTGGCGGACGCGGGGGTCTCTGCGGAGACCGGCGACGAGGGAGGAGCGAAGGAGGGGGCTTCTTCGGGTCCCGAGTAGAACTCGGGACTCGTTGAGCGAGTCCAGCCTGCCGCCCCGGAAACGCCGACGGATCCGGCCTTGATCAAGGCCATCCAGTCGAATTTCCACCTCCTGCCCTCCTACGTCGTCGATAGACCCGTTGACGTGTACACCCAGAGGCGGGACGACCCATCCCACTTCCGTGAACACATGTTCACGACGACGGCCGGGGACCTCGAGGTCGGGGAGAGGACGTCGTGCAGCGCGTTCTTCCTGTCTGGAATGATCAGGCAGTCTGCAACCGAGCGAAGGCTCTTACAGCTCTTCGACGCAAAGCGGCCGATAGAGCCGACCATGGTGATCACGTCGCCACGTTCCGTCACGGATTCGAACGGAAACGAGACGACAACCATGGCTCTGTCGACGATTTGGTGTCCGGCTGAGAGGCGTTATCGGTTCGACAGCTTGCTCGTGAACGTGAACGAGATTGACCCGGCGAGCGTCATGGAGAAGGAGCGAACGTTCGCCCGAAGGTAAGTAGCGCATTTATTCCCTCTCGCGTATAGTTGACCACATCGTACTGACAGATCTTCTCTTGACAGTCGCGATGGGGAGTTCGTGACAGATGGGTGTCTGTACACGACCGACAACACCGCACCAGGCCAGATCTTCTACGTCACGAACCCAAAGTTCGCGCCTGGCAAACCCCTCAAGGCCGACGGCTCCGCTTGCCAGATCATCAACCCTCACGAGATCACCGGTGATCCCATCGACCTTTCTGCCATCTTTTATCAGTGCTCGAACCTCAACTGCGGGAAGCGCATGGCGGCCATACGCAGCATCGGGTGTGCCCGTTGCGGCTGCATCAGCACCACACGGTACTGCAACCTCGACTGCCAGTGGAACGACCTGGAGCACTGGAAGGTCTGTGGGAAGACGACGTTCATCGGTGGTAACGTATACCCGGCACACGATCATCAGCGGGCCTTGCATGCTCGCCAGACGTACGTCCCTCCCACCATTGACGGATGGAGACAGCAAGTCGCGCACGCAACCGGCTTGGGTACGTACACCCTGTTCATGAGAGTCGACGACGGTTTCGGGTCCTCCTACAAATACACGTACCAGGTGGGCTTCGCTCCAGGCTGGGAGGGGAACTCGTTCGGATTCTTGACCAGGCTGGCGATCGACATGGGCCACTTGACGGCGATCAAGCTCTTGTTCCGCTGGATCAAGCGTCAGATCAAGCGAAAGGCACCGGTCGCATGGACTGACGAGACTTTCAAGTCGTACGTCCACGCTGCATACGACCAGCTCATCTCGGAGTTCGGCAAGGATTGGGACAAAGATACTCATTTGTACGGCCTCGACGACATGACGTCTGCGGGAACGCTTGATGAGGAGACCGTCGCTTTGATGCGTCGGGAGGCGTGGCGCGTGCTCGAACAGGACATTCCAGGCTTCGTTCGGCCGCATGGGTATTGGTTCCCGTCTCGCAACATGCCTGGCGAGGAGGGAATGGGAGCTTTTGGACACCCGTCTCGTGCTTTCGGGTATCCGGGTGGGTCTAAATGATAGCCCTGCATCTGGTTCCGCGATCCACCAGTAGATGATGGAAAGTCTCGTTCGATGTGTCTGTTTTTGTTTCCTTGATGGATGGATGGATGGATGGATGGATGGAGGGGTTTTTTTTCCTGGAAGGTATTTTTAATAGTGGTTGCAGACAAATCTTTCTTCCATCACGACGTTTTATAGCATGAAGAAGTGATATAGAGAGGAGGATTTGTCGATCACGGTGGAGAATCGGTCTGTTTTTTCATGTGTCGTTTGATATTGTTGATTTGTCTTATCTGTCGTAGCGAAAAGCGTGTATCTAGCCATGCTCTAGCATGCGGCGCAGATGACATTGTGGAATGGATGATCGGTTTGAAGCGTTAATCAGCCTTATCTTGCATGAAATCGTAAGACTGCATACTGTGCAGATTGATATTCCCATTAGAATGTTTCATCCGTGAAACGACTATAATATGCTTTGTAGATGTACATATGTGGTGGAAGGGCTGCGCTTGAGCTTTCGAACCAAGGGAGAGCGGGGAGTATAAACGCTATACCAAAGGAGTGGGTAGAATAATATCTTGTAAATTAATGAACGTCATTCTTTGCGGAAGGAGAAAAGGGACCAGGAAGTTGATATCGTCTCATATGGCTATGGTTTCGAGATGTCCTTTTGGACGAAATAGTTGCTTGATATTTTAACCTCTGGATTTTAATTTACGGGATGTGAGGCCGGGGGTGGGGTCTTTATATACTGTTCTGGTAATAATGGCCAAGTAGGTATATATTTTTTGAAACACCAGATATTTGGGGTCTGGCTTCTTCGCTGAGCTATTAGGAGATATATATGTGGCTTCTGGCATAATAAAAAAGTCTTAGGTGATGGTCTGGCTTTCGAGAAACGATATTTTTGTGCATCTATGACCTCGTAAACCAAATCTTCCCGTTTCCGGGTATCTCAGATCAGAAGAACAATATAGTTTTGATAACTATGCTTTAGTCCTACCCAGTGAAGTTAACGGCGTCTGGGTTAAAGTATGGTCGCCTTTCGTACACTTTTCGAATGGCAATATGATAGAGCAAGTTGATTATGATCATACCGATCTGGTCCTTTGTTATGGAAACGTAAATATATCATTTGGCCTCTGATATACGAAGTGGTGTCCGGTTATCGATACCCCTTCAGGATAATGCGCGAAATATCCCTCAATCAATATCGTTCATCTCGTTAATCTCCTCCCTTTGGTCTTCACTCTTGCTCTCACATCTGAATCGATGCCCTGTGTCCTCTGTGATCATAGCCAACACACTCGGCGGAAGGTTTGGCGTTGGGGCCGTTGGATTTTGCTTGTGCGACATCAGCTGGCTGGGGTTCCCGGACGGGACATCCGCGCCGCAAATTCCAGGCGCACAGCCAAAATTTTGTAAATGTCCAGTGGAAAGACGGCTTAAAGGGCCGCATTCGAGTGACGTTAAGATGCATTAGAGCTGTAAGGTATTCGGGTACAATGCGATGCTATCCCGCTGTTCTGTTCAGTGCTGTCTCCAAGCTGCCTGCTATCGGTCGCGGCGTGCCTCGGAACAGTGAGCCGAGGTAAGTTTGGTGTCCGAGTCCGGGTTCGCGGGCGCGTCGCATGTCAACATCAACACCATTCAAACATCGTCATCCAGCCCAGCCCCCGGCCTTCGCAAACGTCCAGACTCACCACGCCGGCCGATTACACCACGACACGGAGAGGACGGATCCCTCTTTCCGACGATAGGGTACGCGCACATTTTCACCATGGCTAACGACTCCGATCCGAAAGACCAGCCGGTGGCGGCGCCCGCTGAGGAGTCCAAGCAAGACCCACCAACCCCTGCGTCGACACCCGCCGAACCTGCCGCCAAAGAGCCAGAGCAGCCGCTCTCTCGCGCCGCGCTGATTGAGCAGGCCTTCCGCTTCCTCGGCGAATCCGACGTCCGGAACTCGACGCGGACGAAGAAGATTGCCTTCCTCGAGAGTAAGGGGCTCACTCGCGCCGAGATCGACTCGCTGCTGCCCGTCGAGAAGGGCGTCCCCAGCTGGCAGTTCGCCAGCGCTGCCACGAACAAGACCGACATCGTCCAGGCCGAACCACCGATGGCGCCCATGCCCACCAGCGAGACCACCGCGGCCGGCAAGGCGCGCAGAGCCGCCGAAGCCGCCCTCGAAGTCGCGAAAGTTCCAGCTTCCGTCTCCTCCATCCCGCAAAACCTGCCTCCTCGGCCGGCCGGCCGGGCTCCCATCGTCACCTTCCCCGAATACATCCCGCCGCCGCCGCCTCCCCCGCCAATCTTCAACACCCAGACCCTCACGGCAGGCGCATACCTCTTCGCGGGCGTCTCCGCGACCGTTTACGCAGCCACAAAGTACTACTTCCAACCCCTCCTCGACAATCTCACCGACGCCCGCCTCGAATTCTCCTCACACACCCTGTCCAAACTCGACGAAATGAACGCCCAGCTCTCCGCCCTCGCCCACCGGCCGCTACCCTCGGAAACGCACCCAAACCCGCCCTTCGGCGTCCTCCAGCATAAATACCCGCTCGCAAAGCTACCCCGCCATTCCACCACCGACCTGCTCGACGACCTAGACGGCGACCTGGCAGCCGACGCCTCGGACGTCGAAAGCATCTACTCGTACGCATCCACCTCGCCGCCAACCCGCACCTTCCACGTCGACGCACAGACGCAAACATCCCCACACCGCTCCGTCGCTAGTGTAGATGACACCACCGCCCTACCCCCGGACGAAAAGCTCGACCGCATTCAGCGCCTGCTCAAGTCGCTGAAAGACGAGGCTGAGGACGTTGTTGCAGCGGAGGGCGGTGAGCTCGGCGGCAACGTCAAGGATCTGACGGAGTATTTGCACACAATCACGTATAAGGCTACATATGGCGGTGCAGGCGGCCCCAATAGCGCGAACGCGTATCTGCCACCCTACGTCAGTATTGCGGGTGGCGCCGGCGCACCGGGGAAGAACGACGAAGATGACTTCGCAAAGGTCAAGGCGGAGATTCGAAGCGTCAAGGGTGTCTTATTGAACATGTGAGTGATATCATACTAACCTTCTTCCGCTACTTGAAAACAAAAATCCAATGCTAACGAATTTTCGAATTTATAGAAAAAACTTTCCAGCTGGTAGCAGATAATGCACGCACTTGGTATGTAGGCGTCTTTTGTCGATAACGGATGGTATGGCATCAGCGGGTCTGTTTTAGAACTTGGTCAATCTGTCTTTTGCGTATCTGCTATATTACATTACCTCCAAGCACTTCTTAGCCGTCGAAGATTTATGAGCAAATTCGATTCAATCATATATCTGTACATCTACGCAGTATGTAATATAATGCTATAATTTATTCGGGAATTAAGCATGATATTGATCAGGAAGCTCGGTTGTTCGATCTGGCAATTACACCTGCATCGCACACCAACGCACCAATGTAGATTCTGGGCATTTTAATTACCTAATGATAGAATACACCTTAATTATATAATATCCTCTTTTGTATTGCATTGCTGCAGGAAACTGTGGACGATATATACCTATGTATACCCAAATTTGACTGAGAGTTGCCAGGCAGAAATATATAGAAGACGCAGCCGTATGCACACCAGATAATCGAGAGGAACCCGGATGTAAACATATATGTATATTCGTCTCCGACAAAAAGCCACAAAGAGAAATTGATACCTCGATATGAAAAGACTTTTGAGAATCGACCGATTAAGAAAGATGAAAAACCCGCACGTGATACTGATAATAGATCCCTCACTCCTCCCATTAATCCGTAAACAACAAATCAATCCAACTGAGAAAGCAATACAAAACAAAAGAAAGAAAAAAGGAAAGGAGAGGAAAGAAGAGGGGGACCTCCCAAATCGGTACCGACGGCGTTGACAGACACCAGCTGGCGAATGTATGTACGTATGTATGTATTTATAATAATAAAGATGAAAATCGATGGTAATAATGACAGTAACGATATGCATGCATGTGCGTGCAACTAGAAGCAAAAATGAAATGATAGGAATATACGCCTCCATGTACGTATTAGTGAACGAACGAAGCCGGTGAACTCAATCCCCTCCCCGGTACTCGTATACACACTCATCCAAGGGATTAAATGTCACAAAAAGCCAAACATGAAATGAAGAGAATGAGGGATATCGATATCAACGGAGCTGCAACCGCCAGCCATAGCATAGCGTAATGTAAACCCGACGGTAAGGTGAAAAAAAGTTGACAACAAAAGAAAAAGCGTAACGCAAACTCCAAAGAAGACACAAAGAGAAAATGATAAAAACGTAGCATCCCGGTGCCCCCCCAAAACTAAAGGCGCCATCAAAAAGCAAAATGATACCCAAAAGCCAAAAGGGAACATCGAATAGAAGCTCCCCCGCTCGCAAGCCCAAGGTTGTCACCTGCTCGCGGAAAAAAACAAAAGAGATAGCACAAAGAAAAAACAACGAAACTGCCATCTATGATCCTTCGCCCGTAATCGCCAAGAGCAAATCAGAGCCGCTGAACTAATGGAAACCCGCAGTTGCGGTAACAAACCTTCACCTACCACCACTGCTGGAGCTGAAACTAGGCCGCGGACTTATCGCCCCGTCAGGCCCTAATCGGTTTTCAATAACGCTCAACAGCCTCTCCGAATAGGTGTTCAGCAGCGCCATCATTGGCTCGTCCATCCGGATCCCCAACCCGTCTCCGTTGAACCCTTCGGCGAGCGCTCCTCCTACGTCGCTGATGCCGCCACGGCTTGCAAGAGCCCGCGTGGTCATCTGGCTCTTGGGGCTCGTCGGATTCTCGTCCCCGCTGACACTCACTGTTGGCGTGACGGCAGGCCCGCAACCAATGCACTTCAGTGTTGCCAACAGCTCTTTCTCAAGCTCCTTCCGAACTTCAGCCTTCATAGCATACTGACTGGACTCAACGCGTCGCCGGAAGACCCCGAGACTCCTAGTCATCTGCTCCGCGAGCGCGTTGGCATTCGTCGCATCCGTAGCTTCACGGTGGCTGGTGTTTGTTCTCAGTGAAGTCGTCCGGGAATTCGTTGAGCCTCGCCGCGAGGCGAGTGGCAGCGCTCCCGATTTTGTATTGTTGCTCGATGTTGTCGATGTTGATGGGGAGGGATCTCTCGACCGTGTGGGCAGTCGTAGTCTCCTTTTGGTTGTACCGGCGGTGCTGTTCGAGTCTGTATCTGTGTTATTGTGCAGGTCCGCCCTCGACGCGGCTCTTGATGTAAGCCTCGAGGCTGATCGCGAGGGCGCTCTCGAGGCCGCCGTCGAGTCACCTTTGGCTATGAGGCTTGTCGTTGACCCCGACTTCGGAATGTATCCAACCGAGTTTCTATAGTTGGCTTTCTGTGTCTTTGGTGGGCTAATATTGAGAATCGCGCTCTTGGGTCGTTCGCTAAGCCGCGATGATCTCGGCGGAATCGGCGGCTTCTCCGGCACAGGTGGCGGCTGCGGCTGCGTTTCTGCTTTTTTCGGTTTCGGTTTCTTCGTCGTCGTTGTTGTTTCGGGATCCGACACAGACGCCCAATCGGACGCCAGCAGTCCATCCTTTCGATTCTCTTTGTCTTTAGTCTTTCCAGTTATAGAACTGGCATCGCTGCCTTTCTCTGACCGGCTTGTAAGTTCCATGATCTCCGCCTTCGATAAGACTTTCCTAATGGGCGCTTTCGAAGCTGTTGTATCGGAGAGCATGCTGGCGCCGTCAATGCTATCGCTGTCGCCAATCTTGGTATTGTAAGTCCAGATCATAACGGTCCCATCGGTACCAGTGCTTATGAGCGTTAGCTTGTTGCCGTCCTCTGTCGGTCCGGAGGTTTCAAACATCGCTATGTCTGTAACGCCCTCGGTGTGGCCCCACTCTCGCTCCACTAGGTTCCCGACCATGTCGTATATCCGAACGCTCTTATCCGTCGAGGATATACCCGCGAGCAAACGCGATTTGGAGAAGGAAACCTCACGACCAGGCGTGATCGCATCCAAAATGACCGATTCTCCACTGTCGTCCGAACATTTGAAGTTGTATAGCTCCTTTCCAGTATTGATGTCGAATCTGTAAACCTGTCTCCCCGTCGTGGACGCTAATAGCAGAGGCGAGCTGTCACTGAAGGATGCCATGTGTAGCGGGGTGGCCTTAAGCGTGATAACTCGAGCTGCCAAAAAGGCCAGCAGCTCAACGTTTCCATTGCCTGCCTCCTTCACTGCCATCTCCCTGACTACGATTGTCCGGTCTGCGCTAGCAGAAAGGAGTTTCGTTCCGTTATCCATAAATTTTACTCGCGTGACGCTTGCAGTGTGGTCGTCGAGAGTTTGCGTGAGGGTCCAATCGGACGCAGGTTTCTTCATCTTCGTATACAATTGGACCGTTCGATCTCTTGCGCAGCTGCTGACCATAGTTGCCTTCTCGCCGTCGTAGATCGATATCGACATTATCTC
Source organism: Drechslerella dactyloides (assembly GCA_020064725.1). Taxonomy (NCBI): domain Eukaryota; kingdom Fungi; phylum Ascomycota; class Orbiliomycetes; order Orbiliales; family Orbiliaceae; genus Drechslerella; species Drechslerella dactyloides. Next base: position 315,642 of record JAGTWJ010000008.1, on the reverse strand, counting down.
ACCTGCATGGGCTTTGACGACATAACAACAACTTCGGTCTGATGTCTTGTGTATCCTATAATTCTTGTTAGCTCTTGTGCTGGAGTATGATCTCTAGATATGCGGGAGGGCAGTTTTGAAAGCTTCATCCAAACATACCTCAAAACCCCAAATCGGTCGCCCGTGACAATCAGCTCCCCATTATCTGAAAGTTCGACAACCTTCAGCTCATTCCGGATGTCCTCCTCGATGTCCCTTGGCTGCTCTAACTCTACCAAAACCTCGTTTTGGTAATTTCCATCATTGTCCCAGAACAATATCGTTCCGCATGCCGACCATGTGAAAAAGTCGGCTTGAATGTATGCCGACGGTGGCATCAGTCGGACTCCATTGACGGCGCTCTTATGGGCGGGGAACTCGTATGCGACGCTGTCGGGTGTCGGTAGACCTTCATGGTACTTCAAACTGATGACCTTGATCGATCTGTTCGAATCGATTAGGAATAAGTTTTGGCCAAGGTTCACCATCGCAATGACGTTGGCTGGCTTGCAGCCTAAAGGTAATATCGGAGAACCAGATCGGGATGATGGCGACTCGGGGGGCGTCAAGGGATTCGCGATATCTTGTAGTTTGAGAGTTCTACCAATCCGTTAGCATTTGAGCTCAGCGAGAACGCGAGTCCCCATCAAACACACCTTATGCTTCCGTGTCTTCCTGCGACCCAGGCATACTTCCGCTGCACGTCGACAGCCAGGCAAGTTACCCCAGTATCGGCGCTCGCCACCTTTGCGACTCTCTGCAACCCATCGTCGATAATGCAGATATCGCCCTTCTCAGTTGAGATGATCGCCCTATCGTCCGCGATTGCGGTGACCGAGATGAATACTTCCTCAAGAAGAGGTCCCAACAATGCGTTCCGGCCATTGAGAACATTCGGTCCTTGCGGTCGAATCGGTTGCTTCGTCTTTCCATGCGAGAATTTTTCAAATATCGAATGTAAAGATTTCGAGGAATTGGCTTGTGGCGAAGGTGCGATGGGTTCCTCCTCCATTTTCCATATTTTAACGTGGCGGAGACCAACCCTGTTCGGATGCATCGCAACATGTTAGCTGGACTCAAATTTGGTTCTGATGGTAGCACAAGATAGGCTCAACGTCATACGTGATAAGTCCCTTCCCAATCCACGCCATATCGTAAACCAGGTTTGTACATCGGTTGCTGGAATGGAGCTTCACCGGAGCGCCTTTGGCCGTCGGCATACTCCAGATATACAAACAGCCATCGTTGATCTGTCCGATGCTAGCGAGATACTGCGAGCAAGGGCTGAATGCGACGCACTTGACGCCGTATGTGTGTTCCGTAAGGATCGCGAATGGTACAAGGTCGCTGCAGCTGGGGTCTACCCCTGCGACGTTGTAGATAAGCACTCGTGGGTTGTGCCCGGTCTCTCCGACGGCGATATATCGGCCATCCGGGCTGAAGCTGACGGTAGTAGCAGCTTTGACGCGATCCCGTACGCTCCAGTTTTTGCCATCTTCTCCCTTGCCTGGCGATTCGAACTCTCTTATCGGGCTGAAACCGATCCCGGAGTCGCGTGCTGTGATCGACGAGCGAATTCTACTGCCGCTGATGTTAGCTTCGGGCGTGCTCGGTACGCTACTCGATCCGGTATTTGTAGCTTGGGCGCCTGCTGAGGGTCGCGCGCGGAGGAAGTATCGAGATTGTATCTGTAGGTTTTCGTCAACTTTTACTACGCAAACTGCAGCGCCGGTGCAGAATGCAATTGAGCCGGTAGGTGGGTGCGATGCTAGGCCGGAGGGTGATGATGTGGTGGTTCCTATCATGCGTTTTAAGTTGAGACCGAGAGCTTCTCTCGTATCTGTGAGCGAGCGTTTCAGAGGTGACTTGGGCGTATGTGTGGCGGCACGTATCAGAGGAGAGGTGGAGGAGCTCTGGTTGGGGGTGAGCTTAAGGTGGGCGGGGACAGCCTTCGAGTTTGGGGTGAAGGCGGTCGCCATTGTGGAAGGTGTACGTCTGAATCCGTCGATATAGACGACCGAGTATGGATATCGATATCGGCTCGGCTGTCGAGAGAGGCTGCGAAGAGTGAGAATCGGGTTTGGAGGTTCAAGATGCAGATAAGAAGTCGCAGTTCGCCCGGCCGCTTGGGAGCAGACAACCGCGTTCTATCGGAGCGACGGAGCAAGAAAGGCAGCAGAAAGGCGCCGTCGAGATCCGGAAATGCTCAGGACGTCAATGAAAAAGCCTCGCCATTGACGTCGGAAATGGGATTGGATATATTTAGGTATCGAGATGTCGTCCGAGGAACGCCCGAGTCGCTTCCCGGGCGCGGCTGCTCCTTCTGCTTACGTTCAGCTGCAGCCCGCGTGGCTTGTAGGCGCAGAAGGCGACATGAGAATCGAATCAATGGGATATCGTCAATGGACCGGCAAGACAATGCAGGTGGAATGGAATGGACCGGCCTGCAGGAAGGACGGACGAGAACGAGGACGCGGACGGGAGGCAAGTCCAGTGAGCGGGCGGGCGAGGAATGGGGGCCAGAGCCAGCCAGCCGCAGCCCAGCCAATCGACTGCTCGACGACCGATGTTCGTGGCCGCCGGTTGCTCTGGAATCTGGGCGGTATTGGCTGAGATTTGCCGGCTCGTCAGGACGAAGTTCGTTCGTTGGAATTGCAGATTTTCCGTCTCCAGCGGCTGCTCGAGGCAGGCAACCAAGCGAAAACACCACCACCAAAATCGTTCTGCAGAATCGGTCTAGCGATCGTTAACGAGCGATGGAGAGAATGGGCGGATGAACGTGCGAGCGAGCGAGCGAGCGAGAGCCCGGGCGAAGGCGACGGCAAGGCAACAGAGGATCCTGGAAATGCCACCGGCTGGTGTTCGGTCCACTTTTCTCGCGCTTGACGGGTTTCAGGAGAGCTCGCGGTTTCAAGATGACCTACGGTTCACACGGCTGTTTAGCGGGCGCCATATCGCGAGATGTTATGGTTATCGTCAGCCTCGAGGATGCACCAGTGCCTGGTTGGGCTGGTCCGGTACATGCATGCAGATTGTGTATCGTGCATGGCCGCATCTTCACAAGTTAATTTGGCACTCACCGACGGTTGCCTTAAGCGGCGGGCTAGATGGAATACGGCACGAGATTCGAGACGGGACGCGTGTAAGATGGCGAGGCGAAGATGATTCCGGCGAGGGAAGGAGAGAGGTGAAGTGAGCGTGTGAAGCGGGTGATGGATGATGGGTGGATGAGCCAGTGTGATCTCGATCGATCGAGGTTGAGGTTGCTTGCCTGCCTGCTTGCCTGCTTAATTGCTTGCTGCTCTATGTAATCGCACTTCAGGCACCAATTATGCGCTGCGCCGCTATCGTACATGCACTGACGCCGCCGCCGACAAAACAAGAAAATCTATCACACTTCTTGGATAAAAATACACGATGGAGGGAAGAGCAGGAAAAAGAAGAAAGGAGCGCCCCGGTCGCGAGGAGTCGAGCGAGGCCTCTGTTGTGAATCGGCAGCAGGGGACCGGCCAGTCGCCAATCAGCGGCGAGGAAGCCGGCGATGCTTGTTCCCTGGGTCTTAATTTCGCTTGCGCCCGCCCACAGATAAAATGAGCCAAAGGGTCTGCCTCCACTTATCGTCACGGGATTCTGTGACACTCCGACAAGCAAGGGAGCTTTCGATCGGAGCAAAAACGATAATTGACAGACGCAGACGGGTGGCCCTGGCGGCCCCGGCAGGGGCGGGCCTCGAGGAGGAGGATGGAGACTTTTTAAAACACTCAGACTGCATCGTCGGCTGTCGCAGCAGTCAAAGTCGCTCGGTCGAGGCCTTCATGAGCTCATTTCCTCCTTCCGATGCTCGCCGTTCCGCCTCCTCGCTGCTTGAACGCCTGCGACGGGCTCTTGGGAGGCTTTTGAACCCGCCCGTTGTCGCCTTTCCTTCCAAATGACGCCTTCCGTTCGTGCTTGCCTCCTTTGGACTTCTTGCTCGCCGCCGGTGGCTGTTCCTCGACGTCGTCCAGCTCCATGTCGTCGTCAATTTCGTCCTTCCTTCTCCTGTTGCTGAACTTCAGCCGCCCCCTCTGGCCGCGCTGGACCGCATCCTTGCCCTTTAGCGCCTGAATGTATGCTGATATGCCATCCCTCACTTCCCCGCTGGCAATTGTCTTGTCGTTAATGTCGAGTGACGGCTCGCCCACGTCAACGTCATCGTCACCGTCTCCGTCATTGGTTGCCTCTCCGTCTCTGCCAATCACAAACTTGCCCGCTCTGTTTGTCTTGATATCGGACTTAATCACCTTCTTGCCCTTCCCTTGCGGCCGTGTGGAGCTGATGCTGGCCAAAGCGTTCTTGTTAAGAAGGTCGAGCGGCTCTTCCTCATCTTCGACAATGAACTGTTGATGTCCCTTCTTCCTCTTCTTGGCCCCAGCTCCGCCACCTCCTCTGTCCATATCCACATCTCCTTCGTCGTCCCCTTCGCTCTCCTCGCTTTCGCTTCCGTAGATTGCCTCTTCAAATTCGCTCTCAAACTTCCCCTTCCTCTTAGCCGACGCGGCATGCTCATCATCCTCCTCGCCTGCTGCTCCGGCCTCCTGCTTCCTTCTCTTCTTCCTATCCCTCGTTTTCCTGATGTTCACCACCAGCTTGCGATCTTCCTCGGGAACATTCCTCTCGACGACATCATATCCGAACCGTCTGATCATCCTCTCGATGATATGCTTAACCTTGGCCTTGAAATGCGCTTTGTGTTCATGCGACCAAGTCATCAGATTCGGGATCAGCGTGCTGAGTCGCGGCACCATGAGCTCCTTCGGCAAAGATGTCACAGAGACCTTGACGAAGCCAAGAACCGACCGCACAATTTCCCGATTGTTGCTTGTCAAAAACGCGTCCATTGTCGTGACCAGCTCCGATATTGTCTCTGGCTTCAAGTCATCTGTACTCCGTAGACATTTGGAAATTAGCATCGTAAACCTCCCTGAACCTTGTCAATGAAAAGTGGGTCGCGAACCTTTAAACTGCCACACAATCCTGGTCACCGCCGTTACCGTCGCGCTAATCATATGCGCTTCGGGACTCGCCAATCCAGCACAAACCATGAGCACATAGTCTTCCAGGCTGGCTTCCACATCGCCCTTCCCCTCGCCATCATCCAATCCTAACCTCCCCCTCTTGATCACACCTCCCTCCTTCATCTTCTCTCCCATCACGACGAGCAGTTCATATGCCATCGCCCTTGCTTTCTCATTGACTTCTTTGGCACACTGGATCACTTCATCCAGGCACTCAAAGATGAACGTCATATCCTCCCTCGGCAGCATCTCGACAACTTTGACCAGGGCGGCCAATCGATCTCTCCGCGCCGGACTCGTTGTCGAGTCTTTGCAGCCTTTCAACAGCGTCTGCAACTCGCCGATCTGCTGCTCCAACACCGCTCTGCCCACGTCGCTCTCACATATCCTCGGGATGACTTTGTAAGCCTTCTTCTGCAGTTGTGGGTCTTCCTTGCGCCCCACGCAGGTTGTAAACACCGTGAAAAGCACCGGCAGGCTCTTAAGCTGCAGGTACGGCGCGATCGTAACGACGAGATCCATAAGATTGTGACTCATGGCCGGCAGGCCTCCGGTCTGCTTTCCTCCCTTCTGTGCTTGCCCTTGCTGCTGCTGGCCCTTTTCAGCTTCCTCTGTCAGGGCCTGGTGTAGCGCGGTCGTGACCTTGTCGAATGTTGATGCAATCTCTGCTTCTTTTGTGATACCGAGATACGCATCAGCGCAATTGAGGATATAGGCGCGGTACTGCGGTAGCGTCTCGTTGTAGATGTTGAACAGCACGAGCAGCATGTTCGTGCTAAAGTTCGCTAGGTGCTCGATATTCCGCTTAGCTTCAGCCTTCGTAACACGAGACTGCAGCAAGATATCCTCTTCCTCGTCGTCATCTTCATCGTCGTCCTCTCGATCAGCGGCCAGATGCACAATCGCAAGATTCGACTCTACCAAGTTCTGCAACCCTTGGCATATGGACACGCGCAGCTCCACGTGCGAGTACAGCACATTTGCCAGCAGCTCCGCCAGTTCCTGATCGAATGCTTCCTCGAGATCCAGCGGCAGATCGCAGTATCCCGGGAAGATAGTCCAAATCTGACTGATCACTGTTTCAAAAATCTTCACCTCCATCGTCTTCTCTTTGCCCGCAGCCGAGACAGCCTGCACTTTCTCGAACAGCGACTTGAACAGCGGCACGAACTCCCGCTTAAAGTGTCCCATGAACGTATTCTGTACGCCATCTCTGAGTATCGGCAGCAGCCACGCTCTGCCGGGAGAATCTGGCGACGAGGTGAGCAGATTCAGCGGAAGCACTTTCAGTATATCTTCCGGGCCGCAAGCATGGACCGCAGCAATAAGCACCCCATCAGCCTCTTTCTTGCCCATGAACCCGTCGGTGGCACGTAGCTCGCCAACGGCTTTGACGACACTAAGAAAGTAGACTGATGCTTTCCACCGTAGCTTTTCGAACAGATGCTTGTAAACATCAAACACCTCGCGCCAAGCGCCCTGGTAACGGACGCTCAAGAGCCCCGTCACAGTCGTAGATATCTTGCGCATGATTGCATCTTGCGTCTTTGTAATCTTGAAGAGAATCGACGATGGGATGCATGTCGCCGTCAAGGCAATTAGGCATTGCGACGCCGACGTGCGGATGTTGTGCGCGGGAGATTCTAAGAATGTGCAGATCGTCACGAACAGCTCAGGAAGCTGCTCGAATGTTTCCTCAGGTTGAATCTCCGCCGCAACACCGTACCCTTGCGCGATGACCGTTAGCCACGGCGGAAGCAGCTGTGAATCATTCTGCGAAGGTCGCAGCTCCGAAATCGCCTCGAGCAGCTTTGGCAGCTTGGCGGATACCATCTCATCCTTCAGGCTCTCGAAGATCACCTCGAACACGTCGAGTGCAGAGATGGTCATCAGCTCGTTGGACGAGCGGGCAATCGTCAAGAGCACTTCGCACAGTGGTTCGATGCGTTTCGACGGCCAGCCGCTAGCTGTAGAGACAGCGCGAACGAGCTGTAGCGCATGTATTGTTTTGGGGTCATGTTGTCCATGTCGTGGAGCCTGTTTTGCAAACTCAACCAGTGTGGTCAAGCTCTTGTCCGCGCACAGCTCGGTCGCCGGATGGTCCAGCGACGGTGTGGGGGGCGGGTTCTCAAGAATCTTCTTGATAGCGTCCAGCGCCCTCTTCCGAACTTTGGGGCGGGGATCAAGCCCAAGATTTAGTAGGCCAGAGACAGCTCGTTTTGGCCCAACTTGAATCTGTGGGATATTCCACGCAGTGGCATCCTGCGCAATCAACAGCGTCTCTAGGCAGCCAATACTAGACTTGAGGAGCGGTGCCTCCGCATCCGGATGTGTGATCGCTGGGGCGAGGTAGGCCAGTATCTGTGAGAACTTTGCGCGCAGCAGGGCTTCAGGCGCAAACGGTGTGACCGTGTCGAGCAGGTAGACAACCGCTGCGGCTAGGGACTGATTGACAATCGTGTCGCCAGAGATGTACTGATGTAGCACGGACAGGAGGGCGGAGAAGTAGGCAGTGGGTGTGGGCGTAGCGTTCGGGTCTTCTTCGCGCAGCGAGGCTTCCAAGGCGTTTAGAACGATAGCGGTCTGATTGAGTTAGCTTGTGCCATATTGCGATGGGGTATCGAGGCTGTGAAGCAGCCCGGCTCGTACCTGTGCCTGGTTCTGGAGGTTGGGGGTGCGGATGCGATCCAACTTTTCCTCCAGCGACGCCATGTTTGTGGTGCGGTTGTCGTCGTGCCACGATGCGCTATCGACGTGCGGCAGAGGTTGAAGTTCTCGTTGAAATTTTTTGGAGGTTGCCGAAAAAAATCTGGAGCTGCCGACAACACCAAAGGCCGCCCAAAATTACAACAGCCAATGTTTGACCGAGACAAGCGCAATTGCAGGGCCGAACAGTCGAACACCACTAGCCCTGCGTAGCCCTGCGTAGCCCTGCGTAGCCCTGCGTAGCCCTGCGTAGCCCTGCGTAGCCCTGCGTAGCCCTGCGTAGCCCTGCGTAGCCCTGCGTAGCCCTGCGTAGCCCTGCGTAGCCCTGCGTAGCCCTGCGTACGATGACAGCTTACTCGACTGGCAGTCTAATACATATGCTCAGCTCCGCGCAAGTGCATGCATGCCTAAGCCATCTTGAGGGATCTGATCCCTGCGAGTATGACCTTGTGCCATGACACAATGCTACTTTGCGACCATATACCATAGCCACTGGTACTGGACAGAGTCCAACCCGTCTAAGGGCATGTCTATACCAACTGTAAAGGTAGCCAAGCAACTTTCCCACTGGCCGAACTTCTTTCTTTAAAAGCTTTCAGCTGAATAAGGCAATGACCAACTGATATCGAAACGGATGCTTTGATCAATCGAGAACTATGAGCTTTGTAAAGCTATGATATTATGTTGTTTGCGTTTCAAATACATATTTTGAAGCTTTAAGTCTACGAATCTAACTGGAATATGGCCCTCTAGCACTGCCTCTATATATGATGGCACAGCGGTATATACCCAGGTCTACCCCTACTGAAAGGTTTCAAAACCATAACATACTACAATAGACAGTCGATTCTACCAGACTTGACATTATACTCCTTTAAACTATCGGGAAATTCCGAGGTCAATTGCAATCGAATGTCTGAGACTGACATTTAATAAAATCAATCCTAGCTACATTTTGCTTTCTGTATACGTCTCGTTTTTATCGAAGCGGTCTAGACTGCGTAATATAATATACGTCAACGTAAATTTGTCATTGATTCAATGAAAGCCTCCATGAGCGAGCAATGCGTCATCTAATCTTGATAGCAGCATATTGCTCTCTCTTCTCTCTGTTTTCTACCGCAGTACAAGCGCAGGCCGGCGACCCCCCAAAGTCCGACGATAAAAAGAAAGACGAAGGCGATGATATCGGAAAACAAGTCGGCTGGTCGCATGGCAACGATGATCCCGTCACGGTATGCGTGATTATCAAGAAAGATAAACGGGCGGACAAAGGCTGGCTTGGTGGATTGGACGAAAAGATAAACGGCATAACAGAGAAGAGCGACTACCAATATTCGACCGATAATGAAATACTTGGGAGAGTATTCCAGTGCTTCGGAACGCGGTATGGGAAGTTCTTAGACTTGTTGAAGAGCCACGGAGATGGGGTACGTAGCTTGGAAGCTTTTCCCAATACCATGGCTTTGATATTACAGCCATACGCTGTATACTCGAACTTCAGCGTAAATCGTTCTAATGCTCGAGCAGATCCAAGGCTACTGTGACTATGACGCAGAGAAAAATCCCAAGAACCTGGGATACCCCGTTATCAACGACAACGATGAATACGACCTCAATGCAATCAACAAACAGAAAAACCAGTTCCCGCTCAAGAAAATCAAAAAACGCACCGCCAAGCCCATGCACATACCATACCGTAGACATCTAGCGCGACGAAGCCTCGCAGTCAGTGGGAATACCTCGCCGCGGCCTCATAAGATCCGTCAGAACATCGGACTACTACAGAAACGGAATGATATAGCGTCCGATCACGAGAGCCACTATTCGTTCTTCGAGAAGAGAGCGGACGAGGATGAAGGTATCCCAGTGCAAGATACGTCAGATCTCCGAATTAGCGACAAGTTTACTCTTGATACGGCCGTAATATCTCAAGCTCCGCCTGGGGATAGCTTCGAAAGTGACTACCTTTTCGATGTCAAAGACGGCGAGAATATAACCGTCTATGTTTTTGACGCGGGTCTGAATAAAGATCATACGGTGAGCACATATATATTAGCCAGTTGATTAAATCGCGTCTACCCTAAAGTCAGCAACGATAAAACTAATGAAGCCCAATACATCGAATGGAAACACTAGGCGTTCGCGAATTACAACCAAAGTATGGGGTGGATTCTCGCCGGCCCAAAACAGTCACAAGGAAATAAAGATTTCCATCCTGGTAAAGAGGGCTCCGTGGGCGGCAGCGAGGTCGCTGCTAAGGTAATCGGACGCACAACTGGGCTCGCGAGGAAATCGCTACTCTACAACGTTGTCCCATACGACAGCGATGGGAACACGAACTCGTTACTTTACCTCGACGCACTCAGCAGAATGTATAACCAAATCATGGTGGCGCAGGCCGCCGCCAACGATCAGAAGCAGAACAGAAGAAGCGTCATATGCTTCTCGCATCGACTGCCAATGGCCGCTAGACTTAACGAAATGTACAGGTGGACAGAGTTTAAAAAAATCTCGAAGAGCAGAAAGGCTTTCATTGATGCTGTCACTGGGGTAATGGACGAGATATTGGTGGAGCTGGGAAAGAATCCGAACTTAGCGCTGGTAACCCGTACAACAGGCATCCTTCTCGTATGTCACTCCAAGTCCTCTCGCATGCACTTTTCTATTCCCTCCGACCATCTCTAACACCGTACATCAAGACTTCTTATCCTATGAAAGATGACCCCATCATCGGATGGCCAGCTCGTCGTGCTTCCAATCTCACAAATATGGTGCTGGTAGGCGGCGTCGATACGGATGGTAGATATATCATGTACCAACCGCCATCCGTCTACGCAGCCGCACCCGTCGTATTTGCACCGGCCGAGGATATCAGAGTGCCATATACCTCCGGCGGTAATACGCAAGACTACTACACCGCCAGATATTCGATTCGCCTCGGTAAACACCGTTCCGTACCCTCTGTCGATCTTTGAACTTATTCTGAATACAACCCAGAAAATTAAAGAAATGAAAGCTAATACTTCTATCTTGCCCTTTAGCGGTCGGCACGGTATCTGGAGTGCTGGCGTCCATGATGGCAAAGTACAACGAGAGCGGCGTGGACAGCAGAGCCCGGCTGTATGCTAACGCCTACCCTCGAGTCTTTGGCGGCGGGCCAGTCGTCTGGAACGGCCTGCGCATACCAACTTGCAACAAGCCCCCGACTACTATGTCAGCCGCCGCGCCGAAGTCCACAGAGAAACCCAAACTGACCCGTCGCGCTGATGGTGATGTCCTGGAGGCACCGGTTAATCCCTTATGGGACCCAGCCGCTGAAACTGGCTACATCGAGGGTGATAGGGTCGAGTGTGAACCACTCCCAATCGTGGCCAAGCTCGTTGCGGGAAAACCTGATAAGGAAGGAAAAGTAAAGACCAGCGTCGTTTACGCCTTCAGCAGCATCGAATACACCGAAGTCCCCAAGCCGCCACTCTCTCCTTCACAGGGCACGAGCTCGATTTCATACGCCACAACGATCTTTCAAACCGCTGATAGTATTAACGACGTGATCAAGCCGCACGCCGGCCAGCCCGTAAGACCAATGAGAGTCTCTTCACTCCCTGGACCTTCTGGGGGGCTCGCAAAGATCATCATAGTGCCGCCGAGTAGACCTGCCGTGCCGCAACTGAGACCAACATCCAGCGGTAGTACTAGTACAGCTGCGCCGGTAGTGGGTGAAATGGCAGTCAAAACACCTACTCCGGCCGGTACCACAAATGAACGACTGCCCCTAATCACTTCGATGGCGTCGCTGGATATGACGAGCCCACAGAATCCGTCTCATCCAACCCCTGCCGCAGACAAGTCGGCCACAGAACATGATTCAATAGACAGGTCCGGAAATAACCTTGGAACACTTGCCTCAGATGCTTCCTTGGTTTCTAACGCGCGTGAGTCATCGTATTCATCAAAGCCGACACCTTCGTTAGATAGTAGCGCGTCCAGCAAGGTAACTGCTATGCCACCGCGGGTGGATTTTGTGACTCGTCCCCGTCATATGGACTCGGGTAGCAGCGTGAGGGTAACTTCTACTCTGTCTGATATATCACTGGACACTGGTAGGTCATCAACGACAAGGCCATAAAGTATTCATGTATTGTTTCTAGCCGTGTTTCGATCAGAAGTGTAGCAGTGCGGTTAGATGTCGAACTTTCTCCTCAGTCGATTTGAGTCTGAAGTATATCATTGTCTTTGATTAGCATGAATATGTATTCCAAATTTGCAAATTGAAATGAAGTTATTTACTCGATTGAGGATCAATGTGTCTCGTGAACCAGACTTCGCCGGGTAAAATACGGCAGTCTGGTTCACGAGACAAGGACCAATGCTACTTCGATAAATATCTGACTTCGAACTGAATAGATTGGTGATATCATGTCAGATCGATCTACGCGACTGATTGGTATCTACAAAACTTTCTGTTGAGATAGCGCAATTCTCCACTACTTGAATTTAAAGATCAATATAATCTAGTCTATCTATGGATCTACAAAATTTTCCTTCGTCTATATAGGTTTCCTTACAATAGAACCTTTAAAGCTAGCCCCATCTTTCTCACCAATATACCCCGCCACAGTAACAACAGATACAGACATAAAGTATCGCCATCCAACGCCACGGGAATATCAACCGATTTCTCTCCAAAAACTGCACATCCAATGCCCTCAACGAAGCCAACCAAGTCTAGATCATGGTAAAAAGTTATGTATATACACATATATACTGGTAGCAACTACGCTTGCAGCACCGTGAGAAGACGCCTATTCGTCTGAGGAATAGATTGCCCTCCAGATTGTCTTATGTTGCTCCAGGAAGACGAAGGTAAGAACGGTGTGAGGTCCTAATTAGTGAATATGTGGTTAGGTATCATTATTTCTCTGCGTCTTATATAGTAGATGGTCGTTTACCTAATCTGATGAAAGATGGTAGAAGGCCCTTGAAGACCCATCTAAATCCCTCTCGTTTCGTGGTTTCTCGAAGTAAATGCATGATCCCCTGAACAAAATCAGCCACTAAATCTATGGACCTAAAATTTCGACGACGGAAAACCTACCGCGGGATCGTGCGACGACATGATCTTTGTTTTCACAACGTCGACCTAAAACCACTTCCGTCAGCGTTTTGTCAATACGAGCCTATTCTGCCCCTCCTGAACATACCGGCGAACATATCAGCGTAGCGACACCTCCTGCCATTGTACTCGCCTATAAGCTCCACATTAGCTACCCTCCCGACATATACTATGAATCAGGAATCCAGCAATCCTCACAGTAAAATGGGTCACCAGATTATCCTCAAACATCCCGGACCTCAGCAACAGCATCTTGAACTCGTCGTAACTTGCTAACTGCGAGGCGGTCATAAGAGCGCCTCTTCCGCTGTTGGGTCCAACTCCACGAAATAGCGATGTGACGCCCTCCTGGCGGACCATTTTGATCAGACCGTCGATGGCATTCTTGTAATTCCGCCGTTTCTCAGGAGACAGGGCGCCATCCTGTTGCATCCGAACATTGATAATGTCGGCGGGATTCCCTGCAATCGATCCGAGGCTGCAGCGTTTCAGATTCCATCAATAACATATCGTTTAACCGGGGTCTTGGATACTGCGTACAATCCGGAGGTGCTTGAGAGAGCTATCAGCATCGGCAACGGTAGCTCCTTGTTCGGCTTCTTTACTATGCTCTTCAGCTCTTCGTACACGCCGAATCTCGTCGTAGAGTACGTCGCTATGAACCGCGGGACACATTAATTCACAAAATCCTTGTGTAGCTATCGCAACGTGCTAGAAACATTTATAATTCCTTACCTTGGCGCAGCAACGAGGCCGTCAACTAGCCAACCACCATCTCTGTCAGTTCATCTCCTCTCCGAATTCTTGCAGTTCTGAGCCATCCGGCCGGGCAGCAGCTTACCCCGCTATATAGACCCCGGAATCCTGATACACACGCGCAGTCAGCAACTGCAGCTCCAAAAAGCTAAAGATTGCAACTCCCCAAGCTCACCTTCATTCCGATATATCAACTTGAAGGTATCCACCATCCCCGGCTTTGGTCCATTTCCAACTTTCTTGGCTGTCTGTAGCCGCACCTTGTTCAAGTCCAATGGATGCGTGAAAACCGCCGCCCCTATCACGCAGGAAGAAAGGAGGATTCGCCCACGTCAGAATCGCCAGGCTTGGAGGTATAGACACGGAGCTGTCGCACGCTGCGCAACATGTGTCGGCGTCAATCGGACAATCTTTCTCGGGAGGGCAACTTACACATGGAGCTTGCGCCTCCAAACCTACACGTCCAATGCAGCCGGCGTTAGCAAGAACACAGCAATGGAGATAAGCGACGGATGGCGACAGCACATACCAGAAGGGATAGCGAATCCCTCTCTTCTGTTCCCCCATATTTGCGACCTCATTCCATAAACCAAGTAAAGCAGAAGTGAAAACACTGGGCCCGAGAAAACGAAAGGAAGAACAAGAATCGATATAATGACAGAAGAGACGCAGCGTCGGGAAAATACCAGGCCGAACAAAACCTGGAAACCTCGAAAAACACGCCAATGCAGTGTTTACGCAGATTACAAATTTCAAGGCCCTGTTGCGGCAGTCGGCCCTTCTGCTAGCGACCAATTAAGTCACTGGCGAAAGAAAGCAGGGCAGCGGAAATAATTTTCGCTGGGATTGTTTCACCGCGAGCTAGACAGAAAAACGTTCTGGCAATGCCGCCTTCGCCGAGGGCATCCCAGCAGTAAACCGGATCGGGTAACTTCAGGCTTATTGTCCGGAGACGTTAAATCGGAAGGTCCGCGCAAGGCCGGCCGCCTGTCGAGCTCCGATGGTCGGTGATAGAGCCGGGCCGGTGATAGAGCAGCCTGCTGGGATCGATATCGGCTGATGCATCCACTGCCCGGGTGCCACGGTATCTCCATGATGTAGCTGATAAGAGCACTAGACTTCACAGACGCAAAATCAGGCGGGAGGTCTTCCAGCCGAGTCAATTTGATTTCGCGCGAGAGCATCAAATGCTAATTCAATTGCGAGCGATACGCCGCGCTCGTTTTGGGCTCGCGCGCTCCGCCGTATTGGGCAAACGTCGTTGCAACACCAAAAAAATCTAGCGTCGTCGATTGGCCGCCGTCCATCACGATCACACTTCGCACGCCGACACGACGATTGCGGCGACACATGCTGCACACGATGCACGGATTAAAGTCTCGAATACGATACAGTACCGGCCGTCGCATGAGCTCGTAGAGAACCCCAAAGGCTGGCCGTGCAGTCGCAGTCGCAGCTATGTTCAAGGCCGCCGCCCGTCCGGCATCATTCCTCGCCAGACGAGGCGCAAAGGTCCACGCCGTCCAAAATGCAACATTCAACACATCTGCGCCTTTACAAAAATCGCAATCGCGTCGTGTGGAGCGTGATCAGACCATACGCACGCTCAGCAATGGGATCGAGATACCAGCAGTAGCATACCAGACCACTATCCTCGGGAATTCGGCGCCGAGAGACTGGAAGTCACGGTTCAACAACGGATGGCGCCATGTAAGCTATGCCTCACGTAGAACGGTACCAAGCAGTCATTGACTCGAAGGTGTTCACAGGTCGATATCAGCGCCAGTTTCAACCCTAAAAACTATCTAGAACGGCAAATCTGGGACCTCGCGGATGTCACCCGCGACGAACTCTTCATCGCCTCCAAACTCGAGAGCTGGATGCACCACGACCCCTACATATCTCTGCTGCATCATCTGCGCGGGCTTCGCACGGGATATCTGGATCTATGGTATCTGAAACACCCTGTCTCGTGGATGAGTTCCTCGGACAAGTCTGCACCGGTGAACAAGGCCGGCGAAACGATAGACTACCTGTACGCCTGGAAGCAGATGGAGAAGGCCTACGAGTCCGGCAAAGTGAAAGCGCTTGGCGTCTGCAATTTCTCCAAAGCAGAGCTCGAGAAGCTGCTCAGACACGCAAAGCATGCGCCTCATGTGCACCAAATGGAAGTGACGCCGTACTTACAGCAGAGGGACTTTGTCAAATTCAACCAAGAGCACGGTATAGGTAGGCTTCCACACATGGCCACCAGCCCCAAACCCGTATATATACGCAGCAGCTGACGCAACTGGCATCGCCAACTAGCGATATGTTCCTTGCTGCCCTTCAACAACGTCAATCAGGGTCAGAGAATACCCATCGCTCAAGACCTGCTCGATGAGCCCGTCCTCCAACAACTTAGGTACAAGTACCAATTACCCCCCGCACATATAGTAGCAGGTAACCCTCCCCATGGATAACTTGCATCGAGGATCCCTGCCCTCCTAGCCGAAGCAACCCTAAGGCCAGTTCTAACCACCGTTTTTACGTCACAGCCTGGGTTATCTCCAACGGCCATATCGTCTCCGTTGACAACAAACAATCAGATCCGGATAACCCCGCCCCAACCTATCTGCGTGCGGATGTGGAGCTCGAACCCGAAGACATCGAGGAACTCAACACCCTAGAATGCGCCGGGAGGGCCATATACCCCAAAGGGTAAGCAAAAATCACACCTACGTACCACAAGCACGCGAGATCCCACTAACCTTTCTATCCTCCAGGCTCGGCTACATCCCGCTGGCGGATCTTGAGGGCATCAACCCAGAAGCCGTCCGACCCCTACTGGACGGCGCCGATCGAGAGCTCGTGAAGCTGAGGAAGAAGTGGGAAGAGGAACAAGCGGAAGACCCCGACGAGATCAAATATGGTACCATGGGGTACGATGGCAAGGTAATGCCATGGGTGCGATCTCTTGAGGAGAAGAAGCTTTCGACGACCAAGAGGCAACGAGCGAAGAAATACGACCAGTCTTTGCCAGGTGATCCTTACCATGTGCCTCCGGAAGATCAAGACGCGTTCCCAAGCGATGCTCGCCATGGTTCTTCAAATGACGAAGCTGGTCACCGCTCTGCACCATAATGCGAGACCGTAATAGAGTATCAAATCATTGTATTATGATAGATTGGTCATCTTCATCGTGTATATATATAGAGGCGGCGTGTATTTGGTACATTCTCACAGAATTCAGCGCGTATATATCCACGCATGCATTACTAATACTTCTGAATCATCCAACGTGAAAGCAGCATCAAATCCGTCATCAGATAATTCAACAGCCTAATCTTCAATATGTCCATATGTAACTGCAAAGAACGGCAAAGCGCAAAGACAAAGCCTCCAAGCTGTATTAATCTCCACCAAAACAAATAACCAACTCTAGATCCCCTTATAACATATATTACTGTCAAAACATTAACCGACGCTCATCCCCTTTATAATCATATCCCCTTGCCGATATATCGATGTCTGTACGAATGCCATATACCCGAACATATAAAAAATACACCGTACAAAAAGCAACAAATCAAACAATTCGCCACACCACCGTCACCACCATTCTATTCAACTCTATAGGAAACTTTCGTCTTCAAAGGTCTACATGCTCGTCTTTCCTTTTGGCTCGTAGGGTAGGAAAATCATGATGATACCGGCTGCCACGAATAGACCGCCGGAGACATAAACGGGCACTGCAGTCTTGAGATCTGTGTAGCCGGCAATAACAGGTGCCTATACGCAGGGAAGCATAAATATTAGTACGAAGAATCGCATACGTGCTTACACAGGTGAGGTTAATACATACCATAATGCCAAAGATGCGGTTCGCACAGGCTGCTAGAGCATTACCGGTACCGCGGGATGAGGTGGGGAAAATCTCAGGAGTATAGGCGTACAAGCTTTAAGAAGGACAAGTTAGCGATTTGATCTTCTAAGACAGTATTCGCTCGCTGGCAGCCGTAATCATAGGAAGTACTTACATTCCGTACATGGCGTTGGAGCTAACGCTGTAGCCGCAATTCCACCCAAGCAAGGCATTGCTCGACTTCGAAGTCGTGCTGAGGAACAAAAAGACACCGGTCAAGACGGTGGCGATAGACATGGCGCCTTTGCGGCCAATTCTTGGGAGCTCAACGGCCGCGGTGGCTAACAAGGACCCAGGGACACCGCAGATACTACGAATTCGTCGTTAGAATCCCTCTAGCTCCGATATACCAGTCGGCGAGGACGTACCCAATAATCACATAATTTCGGTAAGTCGTTGAGAGCGATGCGTCTCCGTTTTCGTTTCCTTTAGTGGCCAGCAGATAAGGTAGGAAGCAATTGTACAACGGGAACGCAAGCCCGATAAGCCCCCAAAGGAGAATGATCAGCGATGTCGAGTACGCCAACTGCTTGGTCCGGAACAAGGCACGGATGTGCTCTCCACTGAACTTTTCCAAGTTCCGCTTGATGGCAGCCGAGGCAGTGGTATAGTTTTGCGGGTTTGTAGGAACGGCATCGTCGCTGACAGAGTCGTATTGCCGGTCGATAGCCTCGAGGTGGTCGAGGGAGAGGGAAGACTCAAACTTGTTGTATTTTGCGACCTTGTGGACGACCTCTACGGCGTCCGCGTCACGAGCCTTGCCCATAAGGAATTTGGGCGACTGCATCACACTGACGTTACTATGTGTATCTCGAGACGACTCTTAGGATGTGGGTCTTCTAGCTTACCTCATACATATCGAATACGAAGAACCGAATGATGAAAAGGACAAGCGAAATACCGCCCATTCTATGAAAATTGTTAGAATCGATCGATCCGAATGGTAGTCACACAGAGACGCCTTACGTGAAGATGAAGTATCTCCATCCCCAGTTGTTCTCTTTGGTGCAAGTTTTTTCATCAGGGCACCCATAGTTGCCGATAACTGTAGCTCTATGTTAGTGTAATGTTCCCCGAACCACGTCGATAGAGATAGAAATTTCAACTTACGCGGCCAAGCGACAAGACTGGCTACGATTTGACCAGCAGCCCACCAAATCTGATCCCCAATTCATGTTAATTGAATGTCCTTGAATTTATAAAGTCCAAAACCTATAAAGGACTACATACACTAAGGAGAGTGAGTGTCCACTGAGACTTTCCGTTGATGAATTCGAGGAAAATCGCAGAATCTAGAGTCCGTGTTAGGCTGATTTCGTATCGCTTTTTCGAAAGTTGACTAGACTTACCAACTGGTAGCGAACCTCCCACACCGAAAGACCAGAATGAAGCAAAAAAGGCGAGAGCCGTAAAATTGGGAGCGGCCCCACCGAGAACACCGAAAACACCGACAAAGAGTAAAGTTAGGTTAAACGCCCACTACCGTTTATGTTAGCCATGATTTTTACGTCTTCGCCGCTTGGATTTCGTTATACTTACACGCCGACCGACGAGATCCGCAGCAAGACCCCAGACAGCTGCGAGATGTTAGTACCGGCTCGTTAAATACCAGACCCTTGGTTTAACTCACCAGCTCCAACGAGTAACCCAATATTTTGCGATAGCGCTAGTAGCGAAGGTGGACTGAACTTGAATTCTCGCTCGACCGATGTTAAGATACTGCAGAGTCATTAGCATTACCGCCAACCAGAAATTTCGTGTGAACGGGCTCGAGGAACGTACAGTGCCGTAACTTGCGGCCACATCTATTGCGGAACCAGGTCAGCCGTTGCTCCATCAGATAACTTTGTACAGAAATCGGGATAAAACTCACATTATCAATGAACCACCCAAAGCCTGCGATTCAACGTATTAGCCTCAGTTCGTAGTGTCCAAAGCGACCTAGTTCCCCCGAACTCCCAATACATACCACACACGCAAAATAGAAATCTGCAATAATTTCCGGGATTAGCTTGCCATTCACCAGCCACCACGATCTCGACGCCACGCTGCACTTACTTTTGATATGCTCCGAATCCCATGTCCTGCCGTTGTTGGTCAGCATCTTCTGCAACAGGCCACATGCAGCACAGCACCTGACCACCTGACTTCCCGCTTCACGGCTTGACGTACCTGCATAGCAGCATTCAGGATGGTTGCTTTGGCACGGTATCGCGGGTCAAGCGACCCTTCCTCCAGCACACCGTCATCCTCGTTCTGGCTGAAATTCTCAGCGATTATCGACCTCGCTGTTGTGTTCGCGATGCTGGCCTTGCGGTCGAGGGGGGGCATGCCCGAGTCTTCGGGTTCATGTGTTGTCTGTGTGGACGCCATGGTGATACCGCAGCTATGAGCGATTTGGCGGGGTTCGGAGATGAGGGATAAAAGAGGAGCTAGGAGCAAGAAGGAGGTAAAGAAGTAGCTCTCAGTGTAAGAGCAAAGTTAATCCGTGAGATGTAAAGATCGTATCGTGGCCGTTACCGTGATTCCGTCGAGTCTTGCTTCGTTCTCGTCGTGCACGACTCAACAACAACAGCAACACCACTATCGAGGTAGACCCAGGGAGTGATAGATATATATATTGCGACAGGAAGGGAGGGGACGCTCGTATTATAGTATGGTTAGGTAGATTGCAAGGAATGCCAGCAGGCCTCCGGAACGAGCCAGCCGCGTTATGGTGATAAAGACCGGAGACTGCTTATCGTTATTCAAGCACAAGTTGCAGGTCGTAATATGTCATGAATGCACAACCGCCAGTTTCGGCCAACGTGACGGAATCTCGCCATCGCCTTGTAAGCTGGTCTTTCTTTAGTGTGCCATAGATGACATGTAGCTTCCTCTTCCGCAGTCGGATGGTCGCCCAGAACAGAATTTGCGGAACTCCTCGACTCAGGGATTCTGAGGGTACCACCAACTTGCATGAGATCACCGACAAGGGTCGAGTTTTTCCCTCTGCTGTTTCTTGAAGTTTGTGCTTCGCCGGCAAAGGATGTAGCTCAAGAGGGGCAAGGTTCGTTCTTGAAACTTTGCTTTTGCGTTCATGCTACCTTTGAGCTAGTAACAAAACACCTCTTGAGATCTGCCCGCCGCCTCTCCCGGACTAGATCAAGATCCCGATCAGCCGGAGTGGGGGCTACCGCCATGCGCTTGCGCGGCGTTACCCGTCTATGCAATGCAGCCCACAACAAGATTCGATGTCTGATATCTCTTGATGAATTCACGAATGCTCCAGCCTGAAATGACGAGCTCCAGCCTAATGGTGCAATTGTTGGCGAAAAGTAGGCAATGGCAGGGTCCTAAACGTTAAACGCGCAATTAAGGCCATTTCTCCCCCCACGGCGGGCGACGTTGCCTGCCGAGTACCGCGAGTGTCCTGAGCCGCATTGACGTTATGGCCAGAATCCTGCAAAGTTGGCATTCTGTCAGCACCCTCGCGCGAGCCAGCTTGGCCGATGAAAGTGGGCACATCCGAGGAGGAAACCCACCATGATCTTGCTTGCCTGACCAGGCAGTATGCGGTGTGTAACCTGGTGTTTCAGGTAAGCAGTGGGCCGGGTCTCCCAGGTACTGTTGCCCTTCGGTTGGCTGATGGTGCAGCCGGCAACCTTGGTTGCGGGAGGTCCTTTGGCTGGTTCAACCGTCTTGGCCGCTTGAGACCGCCCGACCTGCTGCTCTGGGCGCGGCGACCGTTGGCGGGGACTTGGCTTGGCAGGTTCGACTGGGCAGTAATTAAACGTCGGCGTCTCTCAACATTGCGAGCGATTGGGAGCCGACTTTGGACAGGGCTGCTGAGGCAGAAAAAGGCTAGCTGCGGAAGGCGTAATCGATCGATATCATGCGACGTCGCGGCGGTCGCCAGGCGGTAGTGAAGCCGTTATCATCGCGGGACGCCGGGACTCGCCCATGGCACCCACGAACGACATGCGCATATGCAACGGTGTCAAGCGGGCGAGACAACACCGAACCGCGAAAAGCCCGAAAGGAGCTGGTGCCAGAAGGGAGCGCGAGCGACGCTGGGAATCCCGGAGCGAGCAGGGGCCTGGCGTGATATTATGTCAGCTTGGCTTCGATGCGAGGTGCAACGGGGGGTAGGTGATGCACATGTATTGTGAGTATTGTTGCAGTTGAAGATATATTAGAGAAGGAGATCGTAGAGTCGAGTCTAGAATGGTAGTTTGTAGCCTCGATGCCAGGTAGTTTGTATGGAAATACTCAACGCGACATGCAGAACTGTCTGCGTATGCAACGGCGTTAAGTCTGAGCCTTCAACAAGGTCTCTAGTAGCATTGACTATGTCTCCAATGGTTGGACGCCGGCGCTTGATATATTCTTGTATAAAAAACAACCCGGGTCTGGCTTGCGAGACCGCTTTGACATAAGCTATTACTTACGCTTTGGTCTCGCAGCGCTTACGTTGTTATAAAGGATCTTAGAGACCGAAATACGACAGTCAGTTGGCGAGACAAGGATTATACACATCACAGAGTAAATCATGATACGGGTGCTAGCACGTGTAGCCAAACTCTATTCTATTGCACATCTTAATATTGACTGTGAAATCTGGGGGAAACAGTGTCGTAGTAGTTCAGCACATTCTAGAATAATATCGGATTGTTGTTCACGTTATCTCCTGGGGACTTCCTAGAACTATCAGGTCGTATCTGCTCGTAAAACAACGTTTGCCAACGTTGCCAACCGTTGGATGCGAGGATCGTATCCCACATTTGGAATCTCTCATTCACACTTCAAATGGGTTGGATTACGAGGCTTCCAAGCCCTCGCCATGCCTTCGCCATGCCTTTGATTACACGACTTAAATAGCATCGATCCGATAATACCCCGCTGATTTACAAAACTAGGCTCCTACGTCTCTGTGGCCACACGGTATGCAGCTGAGAGACATATTATCCAATGAATAGAGCTCCAATGCAATCCAATCCAACGACAAACTTGTTCCTCTCGACATCTCAAAAGCAAGATTCGGCTCTAATGAGATTAATTTGATTCTCTTGGAATTATAGCGGTTTCCTGCCATGCCCAGGAACGTTGAAACATGACTATGTAGAAATTATTCACCAATGGAAAAGTTAACTTGGACCGGCATCTAGAATATAAAAATGGACACATGGTCGTAGTTCATTCTAGGGCTCAACAATGGCTTTTGCCCAGAGTATGCTAAAGAGCTTTAAGCTTTATAAGCCCGTCCGATGCGGTACCATATTTACGGCCGCTAGTCAACATGCTGGCATCATATCCCATGGCGCCACCCTAGAAGGTATTCGCACCAAACAAGATTCCGACGTAGCACCATTCTATAAATGCATAGCTCATAGCTTACAGACAAGAACTTCGGAGCCATTGTATCGACGGTTGATCAGGATGGCTTAGACGTCTACGCAAGCAGCGGAATTAGGTTGTTGGAATGTAAACTCCCGGGGAGCTCCCACGTAGTATATTATTTCCTGATCTCCACGCTAGATTACGCACGACTGTCGCACATTGCGAATATACTACAGTGAGATATATATAGTCAGTCGGTGACAGAAGCCAATGCCGATCGGGGACGCCAAGCGTTCCGTCTCTTGGTCCTAGAAGCTCCCTTGATCGGCTCGCCCCGACCCTCCTTTTCCTGACTGTGTGATGACGGTCCGTATATGTATCAGGGCATATATTCCTGGAAATTTTTGCTCGGCCTTTACCCAGGAACTCAAGACCTTTCCGTAAAATGACCCAGGCGGATAGGGGCAATAACAAATATCTCCTGCAATAAGAAACACGCGAATGGTAGGTATAAGAAAACCCATCTAAAAGCCCGTCGATAAGGGCTATGCAACCAAACCGTTGGCGTTCTTGGCTTCTTTTCCCGAAGCATGCGCATACCGGTCTAGTTGAGGCAATGCCACCGATTCATTCTCGTACCTTGACCAGAAATTGGACCGGAGGGGGGGTATAAACTTTGCCCAGTTCCGATATAAACCATCCACATGATCTTCTTCTATATCCATCTATGGACACTACTAGTATACTGTGCGCGCCGACATAACTGTAGGTTAAAAAGGTGCCGATAGATCAGGAAACAAAGGAATCATCAGACTGTCTTGACACTCACACAAACCAGGCGTTTCTAAAAGCCTGCTTCTGGAGCATGTTCAGAAACGGTCTTCTTACGCGGGCCAAGAGCTTTAGGAGCTATCATATATCGAGAGGCGGCTAGACCTCTCCACCGGCCTCAGTGCATCCGCATGCAAACACGTACAGTAGTATATGCATGCTATCGCGGACTACAGTATACGCACCATGAATCCTCAAAGCCCTTACTTGGTTATATAAGAATTGACAATTTTCAAACTATCCTCGGATCATTGATGGCAGGCACAATAGAACAGATGGTTACGTGCACGAGACCAAATTTATGCATGAGATAAGCCTTGACAAGAATACCACGCGTCTACACATGCACAACCGATTGGTTAAGCCTTATCTAATTGGACTGGGCATCCTCGTGCCGAGTTACTCTTGAATAGAGTGGCCGGGGGAACCGAAGCTCGAGACAACTGCCTAAGGGATCACCGTGCTCGAGAATGCGCTATCCGCGTTCGGACGCACGCATTCAATTGAGGCCGCGTAATCCAATATATGCTTGATAATTACACGCAGGAGAGAGGCCCACCGATCGCAATAATACTATCAATTGTCGATATATCCGATACATTCTTTCCTCCATCGAACGCCAAACTTGCCACCAAACGACCTCTCGCTTCGGGCAGGACTGAATTAATTTCTGATGCACGGTTCCAGGCCCAATCGCAGTTCAGATTCAGGTTTGACGAGGACCCATTTGCTTAGGTAACCCCTGGCTGGGCCAGCTGGTGCGTGGAGATGAGTGTGTGAAGAGGAGAAGCGACGAAAGCTAAGAGCCTAGATGGGCCAGGCTAAGACAGCCAAGCTCTGAAGCTGTTGGGGCGCAGCGAACAAAACGTCACCAATTGCTGTATTGAGGAGAGTGAAGCTGTGCAGGCAATACCAAGACTCAAGCGTTTGGTAATTGTCGAAAGGGTCAGGAAATTGATTTCAAGTCCTGCCCTGAAAATTTCATTTTCGTTTTCCCCAGGCTGTAGGCTCATATTGTGATGACGCCTAGCTCGGTAAGCCGAGCGTAATGCCGTGGGCGACTGCGGTCTGGCTAGGAGATATCGCGTCAGCGAAATAACACATGTGAATAATTTAAATACAACAACAACAAGATTAAAAGTATTCGCATGCTCTCTGGTAATATTTTCATCATTTCGGCCCGAGATATTAACCTCGATGCCAACCGCTACGGCCTGGATGTGCACAAGTCATTCGGGTGCCAATTGCAAGAATTCCATTGTTGAGAGGAAAATTCAATCTGCGAGCCTGAGGAGCAGTTGACCGAGGCGACCTGTGCCCGATGCACCGGACAAACAAGTTATTGGGCTTGCGCCCGATGTCTAAATGGAGTAATCTGGGACACTGCATGGAGCAGCAACCACTTGGAAGCTCTGCCTTGCAGGGGAGCGGTCGCTCGCCATATGGTCCTGTCCTGGCTGTCCCATGCGCGCCCATCCTAAGCTACATTATGTATGTCGCGCATCCATACCATGACAGTAGCGTGGAAAGTGCCCGTCTCAGAAGATCTCGCAGCTTTACCCTGACCCTGAGGGCGCCGCTGACCTTACGTCCGCATGTCTTAGTTAGTCTAGCTCGCCGCGGGATATTTTCCCGCCAAGTTTCCTATTGTCGTAAGGGGATCGGGAAGGATATATAAGAATCCGGGCGGACTACATTCCCGCCTTCTCGATCTTTCCTCGCGGGTGGGAATTCTATTTTTCTATCTCGCCTAGTCCTTTCTACACATCTTCTCTTCGACACCTTTATCAACACTTTTTTCTTTGGATTTAATTCTTTGAGCTCATACTTTTCTTTTACTTTTTTTAACTTGAGGGCGAGGGCATTTGCCGTGGTTTTTCTTTCCCCCGGAATCATATCGAATCCCGCCCACCATTTGCCGAGCGCACGCAACCACTTTCTTCTTTCAGCGGACGATTTGGACCCTGGCAACGACGACGTTACTCCGATAATTACGACCGACCCTCACATCGTTACATTCATTCGCAGTCGGTAGAAGTTACGAAATTCGGCGAGATGGGGTTCGCTACGAAGGACGTCGTGATAGTGACGTTGCGGTATCTACTGGACTGGGTCCTAGTTATCGGCTTCATAGCGGCGGCTTCTGTACTGGGCAATATGGATGGCGCCCGTCGACCGTTCAACCCATACGATCCAGCGTTCAGTTTTCCATATCACGGTGGTATGTCGATAGCAATTCCAGAAACCGCATCGAAACAAAATTTGTCGCAAGAAATGAATTCATTCTAACGAGATCAAATTTTCCCATAGATACCGTCTCGGTAACACTGCTGGTCATCCTCGTGGTCGCGGTCCCAGCAATCATCATCCTGCTGTGCTGCTTCCTCGCGCCTCGCTCAGCCCTACCGGCACTGGTTGGCAATCGTAATGCACCGGCGTCGTACGTCTGGAAACACAAGCTACTAAACTGGAACAGAGCATGGCTCGGTCTCGGTCTGACGCTTGCTCTCGGTTACTTTGTCTCCAACTGTCTCAAGAACGTATTTGGCAAGCCCAGACCGCATATGATATCGGTCTGCCAGCCGGACTGGAACAAGGTTGCTGCCATAGTCAAGTCCACTAGGACCGGTCCGCAAGGCGTACTCGCCTGGAACCCACTTGTCACATCGGAGATCTGCACGACGACCGACCATGACCGTCTTTCAGAGGCTTTCCGCAGCTACCCTAGCGGTCATGCTACCAGTAAGTTTTTATGCTGCTCGTGGTATTGTTTTTACCAACATTACTAACAAGTGTGTCGTGATATCCAGTGGCCTTCGCCGGCTTGACGTATCTCTCGCTCTTCTTCTATTCGACTCTAGTCCTAACGCTCTCGAAGACGTCTATTGTCAAACTTCCATACTCCATCCAAGACACTCGCAAACGTAACGACGACTCCAACGAGAAATCCCGGGATGGCGCATCAAAACTACACCCACCGTCGCTCCCGCTTCTCTCATTCGTCGTCGTTATCTCTTTCTTCTGCCTGGCGATGTGGATCGGTGCCTCTCGCTACCTAGACTTCAAGCATGCCGGTATCGACATATTCTCCGGCTCTGTTTTGGGATTCCTGTCTGCCATCTGCGGAACATGGTGGTACGCCATGCCCGCTGCTGGTGGTGTAGCGAAGGGTAGGATGCGAGCTGGGTACAGACAAGACTATAGCACTGGTCGGCGTGTTCCCCTACCGGAGCATGACGAGCCAAGAGGTCCGATTGGCGCGGGCGAGAGGATTGTGCTTATGGACACCAACAACGACAGGAATAGCATGGAGGGCGCACCGACAGTGGAGAAATAGGAGCCGCCCTAGTCAAATTTGACTATGTCATATAAGGGCGGGAGGCCGGCTATATGGGGTCATATATGAGATACACATGTATATCCTCCAACCGAGTCTCAATCTGTCTACTTTGTTCTCGAATTCTTGTTACAAAATTTCTTTAGAATCAATGCTTGAGCATTTGGGTCCGGTTTTTCTTTTATGGAGTCGTTTTTGTTCAATTTAAGTTACTTAAAACCTTTTCTATCACTTCTCTACACTCGTATTACGGAATTTCGGGACTTATCTAGGTTGGACTATAATTTACTTTCTTTCCCAGCTAATACCTACGATACTTGCCTTGTAAACCAAACCGCTATTCTAGAGCTGGCATCTGGCTCGCGGGACGTCTGACAAGTACGATACTATACTAAGTATCTGTGATATATGCAAAGTTAGGAGGGTGATGCGTTTGCATACCTCCAGTTACGTTAATCTAGCGCAAAGGGAGCATTGTAACTATTCGAATGCGTCATTACAGCCTGCAGTCATTCCCACAGCGTGGCACCTGAGATAGTTCCACCGGTCCAAGGGCACTGGCAACTTGGTGAATTATGAGACGTAGCAAGACAGGTTGCCCTTTGAATCCTCTGAATCCTCGGAGTGTAGGTGTACACTCATATATATGGGGCTGCGACTTGAGGTGTATGTGTTAAAGCAAATCAGGATCTGTCCTGGTCTCGAGGCCAGACTTGCACAACATGTTAACAGTGAGCCGGCATCTGGCAATACTAGATCTGTCCAGAGCTCAGGTCTCGTAGCCTTTCCCTCCCCCGAGCACCAGACGGCGTCCTCTGGGCTACGAAGCAAGACAAGATATGTCAGATGTTTTTTTTTTTTTTTTTTTTTTTTGCACATCTTGTATGAAATAACCGCGAATAGCCATTGATGGGGCGTAAACCCGAACGTTATACGAGCTGATAAATATTTTCGCCAGCATCATTACGCTACCGTTATCTATGGAGGCTATGCTGGCAGGACTTGCAAGGTGAGGATCGAGTCCTGGGATATATCGAGTTTACGGAGTCGGCTCGTCCCAAAAATTAAAAACAGAAACCGGTTCGGTACACGTTGTGGTCGGGTTATCGCGATATATGATTCATACTGATCTCATAAACCGGACCCCCGTAAACCGTGGGCTTGCAAGGCTTGCAAGACCAATTCAGACTGGGAAGTGCAGGGGATGCGAGAACAAGGGGGGACGGAGTGTTTGGTCCACTCACGAACAATTCATACCAGTGTTTTCTACATTTACAGACTCCAAAACTTCATGTGTCCTTGCGCATATGCACATACCAGAAGCTTAGCATATAGCTATCACCGCCACTATCACCGGACTAAAGCCCTGCATGAGCTGATGACTTATGAAACCCGTCTCAGCCCAGTGCCAACACATCACCAGATAAAATGTAACACGTGTGCGCTGTTTGACATACCATTCGATGAGACACCGCCTTGGTATGCGTACTATGTGCGTATATGTGTGGTAGTCGAATCTCTTGCTTATTTCTTATATCGGATAATACCACTCTTGTGGTCCACCATTTCTTGGTTTACTTAGCTCACTATATTTCTCCCTCTCGCGTACTTAACAGTATTGATATCACTTCGGTATAGAATCAGGTGCATGTATACAGATATATGTTCTCGGATGTAGCCGACAAAAGCTCCGGGATATATTAAAATCTCCGAACCGACTTTGTTGGTGGTGCATTGGCACACTGAATCTTCCATATTTTCGACTAGTCAGGTACACTTTTCCGTCTGGAATCCCTGTCTCCTTCAAGTTGCGACCTGGCATCTTACGATCTTACGGCTAAGGGGCTCTTAGCCAAAAAAAAAAGGGGCGCCAATGGACTGACGTCGCGACGATGCACTCGTACGGAATTTCTGCCTCAAGAGGTGTACCAGAAGTGGGAAAAGCAACAGCCACCAACAGGAGGGGGACAGGCATATGCATCGACTTTACTCCAGCGGCAAAACATTTCAGAGTGCGGCTGACCAGTTGGAGTTCGTCCTTCTTTGAATTGGGTGTGATCCAGCGTTGCCACGCTTTGCTGATGCTGAGACTAGTGATCCAAGCGCTGTCCAGGCCCAATTGCCAACGCGCGAGTCCAATGTTGGAGGACGTGCAAAGATATGGTCTCGCACTTGATCATTGGCTAGACGCCAGACCGTGTTTTTCGCGGTCTGGCTCGCGAGACCAGTCCATGTGCTTTTCGAGAAACAAGTATGTAATTTGCCACCACAACTGCGCCAAACAGAAAAGGAGGTCAAAAGGGGAACGAGTTACGTAATACTGTGAAGTATGAACCGCTTTTCTAATGCTCTGCGGAACAGAATTTGAGCAAGATCTATTCACTCCGCTACCGTTCTAGATCTATCTTTCCGCTATCTAATGCTCGCGTATCGTCTCTAATGAAAGGCAACGAATTTCGCCGATGCCGCCGACTCTAACATTCGTTGAGATCACCTATCGAGAAAAGAAATCCCATGGTGGTGTTCCGACGAAGGCGACATTTAATATTTGTTGCTAAGTAATCAATGATATTTCGGCGCACCCAGGAACTAGTGCATGGTAGGGCTGACGGCGCGGCATGCGCCAAGCGGGAATCGCCGAGATTGTGTTTGCAGATAAATCAATCAAAGCGGGGGGGACGGCACAGCACTGCGATATTTTTTCTCAGTGTGTACGCGCTTCGGCTTGTCTTCGACGCTGCATCTGAAGAGCATGATCGCGCTCGATTTGAAGGCAGCTGTATCGTTAATTAACAAACGACGAAGGAGAGTTGCTCTTGAGCCGGGCTGTGCTTCTCGTCTGAAGCGGAGCATCGTGAGCGACAACAAGCAGATAGAAAGTATTCTTTGTTGTGTGTGGATAAACCCCACAGGGCACGCGGGGCTCCCACCGTCCTTCTATTCAGGGGGGTCTGCCATGCGCCCATGGACTTGAGGAGAAACTATTCTGCGATTGGTAATCGGACTCAGCCGTTCCTGTCATGCGGGTACACGCCGGTAGGCTATTATTGTCTCGACTTCTTCAATCTAACTAATTTCGTAGATACAAAGCGAGATGCAGGATAGCATCGAATTTCGCTAAAGGTTCTACGGGGGCCGAACGTGGAAACTTTAAACCTCGCCGACATTCATTGGTGGTGCATTGTCAACCCTCCCCGAAAACACACAGAGGATTGTGAGGTCGCATGGATAGAATGCGGATGTCAGGGCTTTCTGAGGCTGAGCAGATCGCTTAAGACAGGCGTCTCAAGATGTTAATTTCCAACGATTGCAAGCGATGCCGTATCGATCTTAGGCGTTCAGCCACCTCAGATATAGCTGCACCACATTGCCATGGGTTTCTGCATGGGATTCGGCCAAGCCGGAATTTTGCCCATGGAGCGCATGGGAGTATCACTTGATAGTTTGTTGAAAGGGGGAAAGCAAGTGGTTACCCGCGGATTGCGAGATTGCATTTCGTGTTTCTGTCCTTGAGACTGGGTTCTTGGCTATAGCCGCTACAGTTGTATAAACTATAACGCACTAGTTACAGCCGCAGGAGAGTGCAATTCACAGTTCAGGACGATGCAGTCTAAGCACGCCCATAAACACGCTTATATAAACTGGGCCTCATGGCCACCTTCCTGATGAATCTGAAAGAACAGCCTACTCGAGACACCATCCGATTCTACATGTAATAGCGGCGACCGATTTTACATAGAAGAAGAAGACGAAGCCACAGAACATTCCGACAATATGTTCCTCAAAGCCCTAGTTATCGGATCGAGCTTTGTTGCTCTCGCCGCTTCAGCTGAATGCAATGCGGACAACTGTCTACGAGGTACGTATCAGGATCTGTATATATATATTTGTTGTTCAACCATATATATACGCGATTATATACGTCCCTAATTATTTCGTCCTCCTATGAATCTTACTGATGCCGAGTGACATGAATAGCTTTACGCCCGAGCACGCGCACCGCCCAGGCATCCATCGACTGCACCTCATTTTTCGCAATCCCAACAGTGTAAGTATTATTGTACCACCTTGGACACAAATCGAAATCCGATCAGAACGCTAATAAAACTCCAATATAGCACCTACACGGATACGTTGTCCTTCTCCGAA
The DNA here is from genome assembly GCA_020064725.1 of Drechslerella dactyloides. Taxonomy (NCBI): domain Eukaryota; kingdom Fungi; phylum Ascomycota; class Orbiliomycetes; order Orbiliales; family Orbiliaceae; genus Drechslerella; species Drechslerella dactyloides. Next base: position 284,452 of record JAGTWJ010000008.1, on the reverse strand, counting down.
ACTTCGACCGCTAAGACAACAATCACGGAGACATCCGTTATCGAACTAACGGCTACAAGTGTTGTCGAAGCGACGTCTACCAAAACCGTCGACCTCGGTACCGTGTCAACGTTGACCACCTTTCTTCCTATAAGGAAGAGAGCCGCACCAACTTTACCCTCATACGCCTCGGCCTGTTCTGGGGCTATTCGCGTGGGGGCGGCGATGATCTCGGAGGCCGCCCGCTATGCTAGTGCCTGCAGTTGCTTGGGCGTTACTTCTCCCACCGTTACTCCATCGACAACGGTCACAGTCTCGACCACTTTCTCCTTCTCGACTACCGAGACTATCACTGAGACGACGTCGATTTCTACAGTGGTTGCCACCGAGACGTCAACGGACCTCGACGTCGTCACAAAGACCATCAGCGCCATTGCCACCGCGACCCTCAAGCCGTTCAAGATCGAAGTGACCTACCCGGCTAATAGTGGTGCGGGTACCAAGTACCTCATACCCTTCATACGATTCCCCAGCTCCAATCCCGTCTACTACACTGGGTTCGTCGACACCATAGGTGCTGGTGCGACCTATATTCTCGACGGTACTACGATCAAAACCCTGTCTCCACCTGGCTATACGCTGTCCTGCCAGACTGGCACCACTTGGGGTTGGGTGTACAGCATGTTCTATTCCGGCAGCAGCACCGTCTGTGTTTGCGCGATAGACCCTACTTCAAAGCAAATAACATGTCAAGGAGCTGGCAATTCAGTCCTTGCGGATTGGGATCAACGCTTGACAATTGCACAATCGGTAGGGTCGATGTGGGGCTCTTTCAGACTCGTTTCTCTCAAAGCGCTGGCCACAGTTTAGGGGTGGCTATCCTTCTATGAGAGCAATATTTCTTGATGCGCCGTCGATTGTAATGTTATAGGCATTCCTATGTTTCGCATGGATGTCAACGTTCTCTTCGATTTGACTCTACCTGCGAAAGACTCATTTTTGGAGTTTTTGGGGCTCTTTGTTTAATTTTCTGGGCTGTAAGTGCGCTTAAATCTTGTATTAATTTCGGGTATTTAATTAAAACAATAGCAAGGGCAAGATGTCTGCTTTCACTGTGTATATATGCGGGTGCACCGGTAGCTACCAGAATCCGAGTAACTATAAATGGGAAAGAAACTCATCCACATAAGTATCCATGCGATAGATCTACCATTCTCGCGGCGTGCCGGCGCTCGCAAAGGCTACACCTAGACAAAATTGCGGCTGAGGTACAAGGTGCCATTGACAAACATCTTGGCAAAAATACCAGCTCTCCTCAGGTATATTTGGAAGTCAAAAAACCGAAATGGGTCTCTTGCTCGAAACACCGTCTCGTAAACCAGATCCGACGCCCTCCTCTGACTGTGCGCGGGTTGGGTTCGCAAGACAACTCAGAACAAATGAACGATTCATATGCAAATATATGTACGTCATGGCTGATCTTGGTTGTCAATTTTTTTTACGTATCTAGGATCCAGCCAGGTGCATCTTGTGTCACAAACTTCAAGCGGTAGGTATAGCTAGAGACCCTGTTATCCAGGGCAATCGGTCTCCGTGATAGAAGAGTTTCTTTATGCGCTCGCCAACATGGCTGTAGACAACACGACGGAATTCCTTCATGCACAAACTGCGTTGTTTTTGTTGCAGAAATATCACACAGTAGGTACCAGTACAAATCTCTCACAGATTCATTCCACTTATGCCAAGACGTACGGCACTTATATTTCTCTTCACAGGGAGGGATAGAAATCGTGCCTGGAACTTAAGTCGATAGTCGCTGGAACTTTTTGTTCCGAGCAGGCTACTTGAAGACTACATTCTAATTATAATGAGCTAACATCTTGAGCAATCAACCTGCCTTCTGCAAATGCAACCTGTGCCACCAACCAAGCTAAGTGATATGAGATATTGACATGGGTCTCATTCATTGAACTAGGCACCTTTATATCCCGCTTCTATTTCTATATACGTCTTAAGAGAGTCGATGGGCGCGCATAATGTGACCCCGAAGCCATGAGCAAACTATCTGTTCAATCGATTTCAGGCGTACGCTTAGCATACTCCGGCAATTGAATGCTGCCGTAAAAAAGTCATCTTATGTTATATCAGAGTATAAGTATCTACTTGTCTAGAGTTTATAGTTCAGTATCACGAATCCTCTTCTCATCGCTTTCACATCCTCCTACTAGAATTATAACGCAGATACAAACATCAACTCTTTCACGCGCCAAGAGAACACACACCTGATATAAACAATGCGTCAAGAGAGAATAGGCCAGTCTATCGAGAAGGTCGAAGCAGCAGATGTCGCACATGCTGTTGCGTCACTAGCAAAACATCCGGAAATACATCTGCACAAGAGCCTTGAGAAAATATGGAGACCCGCGCCTTTTCTCATCCTTATGTCCATATTTTGGCTGCTTTATACGCACAGATTCGACGCCTCCTTCTCACTGGGGCACAGTGAAAGGGCGAGATTCTCCTTCGCGTTCAACATGACCACTCAGACGGAAACCAACGCACAAAATTTGAACAAAGCTAGTGCTAGTCATATATATGAGATCCAGAGAATAATTGAACAGTCTGCACAGCAGGCTGCCGCACAGCAAGAAGCTTCCGCACAGCAAGCTGCCTGGCAGCGCAGCGTACCCAAGACTGTCTCTACAATGAATAAGTTTCCCAGAACATCGTTCTTCTTAGGGTCTCCGGCGGTACTCTGTTATCCTCGCGGTGGCGGAACGTGGCTTGCAACCGATGTAAGTACACGATAGAAAGCTTTCGAGAAATATCTACGCGTGTCGCAGATTTGTTTCGTTCATTTCATTCAACACCTACTCACTGTTGGGTTCTAAAAAATTGATGCCCCGCTTTAGGTTACGCCAGTAGAGCTCGAATTCCTTGGTCTGGACCGACTCAAGCCTCAGAATAGGTCTCCAGATCAGGATGAAGAAGACAAGTTCTGTGAGAGGCTCCAACTGCTGGACCCTGATTATCTGTTCGACTACTCCATCGATTGGACGGAATATGCGCGGCAAATAACGGATGGGGTCGTGGCTGGATATAAGTTTTGCTGGCCAAGAAGTGGAGGAGCATGGGTGAAAGAATTTCGGTATTTAAAGGGTACATATAGGTTCGATGACAGCTATGATATGGGTATCAAGAATGCCTATACGATGGAAGAACGTTGTCAGGCTTTCGAGAGAGCTGGGGCTAAGTTCTGCGCCAAGTTTGAGGACTGCAAAGAGACGAAGCGGTTTATCGGGGAGCAAATTTGGTTGGAAGATCATGATATCCAGAGCGGGGAAAATTCCACCCAACCTCTGGCAGAGATGTATACATTTAGCAAGGGAAGACCTCCAGTTCTTGATAATGATGCACTTTTAAGGCGATATTTCGAAAACAACTATCATGCCGTGGATGCTCCGGATGGACTAGACGATGAACCTCCTATGTAGCATTTGACAACCTGTTAGCTAGTTTCCGCAGCTAGTATTCCTCCAATGTCTTGAAACTTTGTTAGGTCACATGGAGGATGTTTAATCTGGGTGCATTCTTCGGCGGGCCATTGCCGTCAACAAGATCCCGAAGTGTTAACACTTTATCTATATGTACACAGAATTAACCGGGGATATGTGTTGATGGACTTAAATCCAGCTCACCGAGTATATTACACTACGGCAGTTTCCTTAGACAACCAATATCCTTGTCTTGCGAAGCCAGTCCGCTGTCCTTTAAATCTACGACGACCTGGTTCGCAGTTAAAGGGTGGTCGGGTTGGTTTACGAGACAACTGATATGATACTTCTAAATAAAGATCTCGATAAATCCGATCGCTAAATTTGGTGTTGATTGCACACGAAGGCGTATATATATATATTAGAGGCAATCGAATCGAGGGGCTTACAAATCTGTGCATCTGATCCTACATAATCCTCAGACGTTTCAGCATCCATAGCGTAGGATCCACTAACATTTTAATTGAGTAATTGAATCTCTCGTTTTACAGAGTGCCTGGTCGCGCACGCGATGAGTATACGTGTGTATATACCTAGGCCTAGGTAGCTATAGCACTATAGGTACATGCGCATGCACGCATCAATGGATTGATCAATATCGAGATGCTGGACTTCGGATATGAACTCGCGCCTAGTAGCCTGGATACCATTGATTCCTCCGCGAATCTAGGCCCCGAACGTTGAGTTTTCCCCAGATTATCAAGCAAAGTGATCACAAACCCACCCGAGGCTGGGTACAAGCAGGCGCAGGAAAGGCAGGGCTGCTATTTGTGAAACCAACGCGCACAGGCGTTACAGCGACGTTCAAATGTTGACAACACCAAGGCACAGTTCACCAAGGATCAATCGCAATCAATCAGCAATCGGATCCCGGTTGGAAACCTCCACCGTGTCACCAAACATGCTAAATAACGACCTTGGCTTTCTCGCATCCGTCGACCGTCGCGTGGTACAGACTCGCCTTCCCGAACGTATGTCATGCATCCTCAGCCCGGTGTAGCGAGCTGGGGACGGTTTGGAATTGCCTAAAGTCGCTCAGGCTCGTCTGCACATTCCCACAGCACCCGCCGGCTGACGTACGCTCGTCGGCCATGCCACAATCGCATTTGCGCTGTGTGAACTGGAGCCTGCGCGGTTCCGACGGCGCTACCTTCGCTTTCGATTGGTTTATTTGATGGGAGGACCCTCAGCCTCGGGAGGCTGACGGATTCCGGTGCTTGATATACCAATTCTGTGGGTTCCCGAAACGTCCGTCCATGCTCCCTTGCCACCTTGAATTTGATTATGAGATTGCCCCAGCGTGCTTTATTCGGGATTCGGTAATCCTAATTTCTTATATTTCGGGCACAGCAAAGGACAACTGGGACAGTCATCGCTCTAGCTCGTGCGAATAGGTTCTAGCACAGCAACCGCCGGCTGTTGGTATGCGTCAAATTTCCGGGCACAGCTTCGCTGGACGCGTGGTGGGGGGCATGTACCGCGCCTGCAAATTCAGCTGGCGGGGTACAGCATCGCCACCGGCACGTGCGCCACATTCATCATTCCACCAGCACGAGTTCGTCCTCCGCGCCTGTTGGTAATCTCCCCGCCGGCTGGCTTCGAGGCATCTTCCGTCATGCTTCTGTGGGGTGAAAGTTTTCCAAGCTGGACGCTTGGTTGGCGCAGGTGTCGGTGTGCTCGAGCGTCTGCGTGACTCTTGGACGGAGCAGCGCATCAGGTGAATCACCAGGCGCGAAGCCTCGTAGGGAGGCCTTCCCAGGTCGGGGCCGTATCATGAGATTCAAACTCCGCAGCAATTGTGTCGCCAGCGAAGAGCCGACATGTCCAGCTCACGCCCGCCCGGCCAATCGCAGGCTGGTGGCGTTGCTTCGTCTTGCTCCAACGGGAACGCAGCCGAGAATTGGACGGGTGGTTGGTTGAGGATTCCACCGGCACGGCATGTGGATGCGGTGTTTAGCGGACTTTGGCTGCACCGGACGCCCTGCCAGCGGTGATGCGGGCCCGCGATGGATGGATGGAGGAGGGCTAGCGACCTCTTGCCTGAGTCGAGGAGGAGGCTGTGCAGCGGACTTTCGTTAAATCTCGCTATCAGCAGCATGGCATGCCGGACTCTCGAGCGAAAATTTCCTCTGCGGCACAGGCTCGGGCTGGCAGGTTCCTCTTTGGAACTGGCATCTCGCGAGCGCGGCCGTCGGTGGGCCGGAGCCTAGCCTGGCCCTGGAGCCAGCGGGAAGGTTGAAGGTGACTGCGGTTGATCTGGCGTCCCAGAGGATGCTACCCGAGACCAGTCCGGCCGCAGCAGGCAGGGAAGGCTTGTCGCTCCGCGATGGGATCCCTCGAGTTCTCGTCAGCGAGCTGCTGCCCTGCCCCAATCGTGATCCGGCGTACGAGCGGACGTCAGGAAGAGGACGCATGTGGGGACGCAGTGCTGCAAAGCCTGCCCTGCCTGGTCCGCCGCCGGTTTTGCCTGCTCGCCTGCTTTCCTGCCTGCTTGCTGGCCTGCTTGCCGGCTTGCCTGCTTGGCCTGGCCTGCAGCTGGGCATAGTTCCGCCGCGGCCGACTTTCGTGAGACCTGCATTTCAAATGCATCGTGTAATGCAATCCATGCTGGCGGGATATATAACCCATCCCAACCCGCTCGCGGAATCCTCCCATCAATTCACCACAACCTCCACAGAAACAGCCCCATCATTCTCATCACCATCCGCATCTGAACCTCTCGCAGAGACAGCAGCTTAAATACTTCACTTCAATCCGCCCTTCCCAAACAATCGCGACCATCTGACCACATCGTTTTCATCATCCACCAGTAACCATGACCACCACCAACAACAACGCTGCCACATCGCCGGCTTCGTCGGCTCCTGCAAGCCCGACCTCGCCAACCGCAGGCACCTTCAGACTCTACGACCCCAGCTCGAGACCTTCCTCCAAGCGCTCCTCGCGGTCGAATCTCTCCCTGGACCTCTCCTCCATCCCACCGCTCATGACGCCCTCGCCACCCACAAACACCCTCCTCATCACAAACCTCAAGGATGCCGAGATCTTCCGCGCTGAGCACCTGCAGGGCCTGCGCGATATCATCGCCTGCTCCGCCCCGCTAGCCTCCTGGTCCCCGCTCAAGTCCTTCGCCCGCATCGTCTGCTCCTTCTACTCCGAAGAAGACGCCATCAAGGTCCGCGGCGAGCTCGACGGCGAGAACCTCATGGGTCACCGCATGCGCATCTACTTTGGCACCCACACGCCAATCACACCACCAACAGACCAGCACCTGCAGGCTCCCGAGTCGCAGAAGCTGTTCTTCATCTCCCCGCCACCCAGCCCGCCAGTCGGCTGGGAGTCGCGGAACGAGGAGCCGCCAAACACGATCATCATGCCCGAAGACCTCGCGTCGGCGCTGAGCAAGCTGAGCTGGAACACGAGGGAAGCGACCACCCCGTCACCGTTGGAAGCCAAGGAACAGCAGCCGTCGGCCACCTCGGTAGACACCTCCGCGATCCGGCGGTCGCGGTCCGGCAGCTCGACCGTCCTATTCGAGCCGAGTCACAAAGACGGCCGCGCTGTGCCTGGCGTCACCGTCGATGATTTCTCGGACGATGACGAGGCGCCAAGCCCGGAGGATAAGTCGGCGACAATTTCGTTCACGGCCACAGCGAGGCCGCCCGTCGAGACCATCCACGACGCGTAAACACATCGCAATTTACGCTCTTCTTTCTCCTTTCTTATTCTACTTCTACTTCTCCTTCTACCTTTCTAAAACATTTCTTTTTCGTTTATTCGGTGCTTATGTCTCATTTTGGCGTTCTTTGCTGCAAAATAGAAATAATCTGGGTGCTAGGGTGTTAGTCAATGTTTCGGATGTCAAGCACGTCGGTTGTCCTGCCGCATATTTCGCGGTTTCTATATCGTCTTCTATCTTATGTTTGACATCATTTTCTTGGATTTACGAGCCTTAGGGATTGGGTTACGAGACGAGGTGTGAATTTTTCTTAGCTAGCGCGCGGGGCAGGTGGCTGCTATCTAGCTGCGCTGCCGGTGATACCTGTATGATATATAGGATCAATCATTCTTTTTCTATTCTATCCGTGAAACCTCAACTCTCAAAATCAGTAGCTTTGTAGAACTGAATTGCGCGACATGATAGGAGCTTCATATATAAAAGTTCGTGGGAAAGCAGGCGCAGAAGATATTTATCCTAGTAGCTGCATGCATATGCACGCATTCCGAAATGCAACCTTGACAACGCACATCACGGCCGGGTTTGCAAGCTCTTTCGAATCATGCGCGTGGTGGCCGGCTAACAATTATACCTATGCACTTCCGAAGAACTCCTACCTACCACCAGAGAACTGTATTTCAAGGGAAAGAGCGCGAACAGCTCTATGAACTTATTTACAGAGCGATCTTGGCATACGATTGTAGCACACACGTGTATGTTTGGAATCCCAACAGGATCGATTTCGTATCGGTATGTTGGTGCTATGCATGCAACCCTAATCAGTGGGATACGTCCAAATACAGTTGTCTGCAGACCCGAAGTGGTCTTCGTAGTCCTCAAGCTATAACAAGCATGATATCCTAAAAGCCAGCCGGTGAGAGTCTGTGAAGCGGTCGTTCGGGTTATGACTGGTCGTGCAACTTGATATGAAAAGTAGATCGATGAACAAAATTTTAAATCTGCAAACCAAGCTACAAGATTTAGATATTTTGAGTATGCGCATACGTTATGAATAACGGATGGCCTTTAAGTTTCAACACCCCCTACTTCCTGATGAAAAAAGCGTGTGTAAAGTTATGGTTCGCGTCGATATCGCGTTAGCAAGTGACCGGTCACTTAGGAGGGAGACCGAAGAAATCGCTGTCCACCTCATCCGGAATCCGGCAGGTGGCTAGGTGGTTGTTGCGCCGGAGGAACGTTAAACAGCAGTACCAGCCGACAGACTCATCAGGAGTATATAATAGTAGCCCACTTGCGGCGAGATTTCGCTACTCCAACTTAAAAGTTAACAAGAGCGCTGGATCATCACCTCATTAGAGGCTGGAAGCATGCAGCTGGAAGGGACATATCGCTAGCGACTATCTGATTCACGTCATGATGAGTTCACCTTGCAAGCTTGCATAATATCGTAACATTTTATAATTAAACTAGGACTCGACTTAAAATAGCTAGGCTTGTGTTACGTTAGTGTACCATGGTATACTACGCTATCGATGCATTCGCAGATGGTTTTTTGAGTGAACCCTTGATATACAACGCCCACCAAGCTCCCAAAATTATAAATCGACAAGTTATCAAGCTGCAAGAGCACCCAGAAGGTAAGGTACAAGAGATCGTTCCGGTCCAGGCTGAGGTTTGTAGACGCTTGTAGTTTGGCCGATTAGTCAGCCAGCGCCCGCAGCTTATCGATTCGCTTACCACACAACACCGACGACAAGCCTATTTTTCTTCCCGCGAAAATTTCACAAATCGAATCCGATACGCCATCCAATCGCGGCATCTCTCTCGAACAAAGCACATCGACACGCGCGCAGGCAAGGACACATGCCTGGACGACTTCCCTCGACGCCTCTGCAACCGTTTCCGAGCGTGGTCGAGCCGCGAATAGCAGCGGCAGCAAGGGGATAGCATATCGGACGAACGCCTAATCCGTCGAGTTCGCACGAAGTCACCCCGCTACCGCCTGAATCCTCTTTTCCTATTCCGCCCCGCGCTGGTCCTCGAGGGCCTCCTCGCGCCACGCCGTCCGATGCAAGTTGTCACGAAGCGGGCGCTGCATTCGGTGCTTCGAACCTCGACACGGATAGCCCGCTTCCCGCGCGCTGGTGCATATCGCCCGTGCGCTCGGTCGATACATCCGGTCTCCGTCGCAAGCACCTGCCCGTGCAGTCTATGTAGATTCTACCACGCTTCTCCGCAGCCGCGCAACGCTCAAGGACCCGATCATACAGAATCCGCGCCGGCAGCCGTACCGAAGGAGGGACTGCAGGGCCAGTCCAAGTCAGGAGCAGGGCTATCCTCGACGGCAACCGCGCCGTCGCCGACAGCGTCACCAGAGGAGTCGAGCGCGGACGATGGAAGAGCACCTGTGGAAAGCGAGGTGTCTATACCTGAAGTCATCTCGGCGCTAAGGGTTGCGACGGGCGGCGACGGTGGGGACCCCGAACAGCCAGACAAACGGCCGGCGACACGGACGACGACGACGAGAGCGAAGGTCACACGCAAGACGACACGGACAAAGGAGGACCCGCTGCCGAAGATCGATCTACCGGAATGGTTTTTGGAAAGGGCGGTCTTCCTGCCTGAGGAGCTGGAGGCGCGGGAGTCGAGATTGGATGTGGTGGATAGATTCGGGTCCGAGGTGGGCTTGGACGAGGATGTTACTGGGGAGGATGCTGGGGGCGATGAAGGTGGCGAGTCAGCATCTGGTAACGGTGGTGGCCCCAGCAGAGAGGTGGATGTGCAGGATGACCCGGTCAAGGCTGTTGATTCGGCGGCGACAGCAGAAGCGTCTACGATAGAAGCCAGAGCAATACCTGAAGAAGAGGCGGTACAAACCGTGGCAAGGGCCGTGGATTCTGTTACCGTCACCGGATCACCGAATGGAGAGCCGGAAACCACCCCATCGGCTCCATCCGAACCCGAAAACCCATCGCCAATCGGCGAACCTGATATCACCGCCAACGACCTACGGAGGCCCGAAATAGCCTTCTTCACTCCCTCGGTATCTATAGATACGAAATACGGACTCTCTCCCGCCGTATGGGGCGAGGTCTGGTCCACCGTCAAAGCTACGCTATCGCTGCCAAAGCCCACGTTCAACCAGGCAAAAGTCGCGCGAACCGTCGATTGCGTGCTCCTATTCCCCCAGACACCCGAAACGAACGGCACATACTTCTTGGATGCGGTATCAGAAGACCTCGCGCGACAACTCGGCGCGACACTGATCCGTATCGACGCCGAGGATGTCGCAGAGATTGCCGGCGACTATGTCGAAACATCGCCCACGCCGACTGGCAAACCTGCTGCTAGTAGTAGGTTTCCCACTCCCTTGACCGACTCGACACAGAATTTCGAGGCCCTAACACGTCGCGTCAATGTTTGAACATTTCTAGACCCGGTGCCTATGCCTACACATGAGCTACGGACGCTCGGCTACGATGCTCAATTCATCCACCCGAACAATCGCCCGCGGACCGAAGAGGAGGAGGAAGAAGTCGAGGAATCGGAAGAGGCGGAGAGCGGCGAAGATGGAGAAACGGGAAGCGTGGAATACGACGACTCGAGTCGGCCGTTTCGACCGGATGGCGCGAGTTCGCTAGGGCCGCCGTCTACGGTAATCTCTACGATTTTTCGCAGATTCTTCCAGGCCGGGTCCGACATGGATCCACCGCCTACGATAATAGAGCTGCGGCCGCCAGGCGCTGGGCCTGCAGTCTTTCAGAATCCGACATCGCCTCAGCAGGATAGCCACCCTAGGCTACAAGCCGTGCTAGAGTTAATGCTCGACTCGGGCATCAAGAAGCGGGAATCGATGGATAAAGCACCCGCGAAGGCCGATGTCGACATCGACAGTAAAGGCGCAAGTACAACTGTGCCGAATCGGACGATTGTCCAGGTCCGAGACTTCAAGGAACTCCAGGGCGTCTCGGAAGGTAGAAGCTTCCTGAAGATCCTGCGCAAGCTCGTCTACGAGCGGCGACTGGAGGGCCGCGAGATCATGATCCTGGGCAACTCGGCCACCGTCGGACACGGACTGGACCTCTCATCTTCCTACCTGTCCGCCCTGCAAGCGGGTAGCACCTCCTCCGGCGTGCTGGAACGCCCGATCGTTGTACCCCCGCAACCGTGGGACGCAACCCGCGAACTACTCGAGCGTGACCGCAAGGCACGGATCCGTGAGATCAACATGCGGCATCTGAAGGCGATGATTACTCGGCGCAGTGGGGAGGAAGGACACTCGGTCGTCCTCGAGCTCCCCAAGGACTGGCACTTCGACAACATCCCCAAGGTGTCCAACATGAGCGACTGGGTATGGGACCTGGACCAGATCCACCGGCTCGCCCTCGCAATTATCGGCACCATCCCCGTGCCTCAGGCGACCGAACTCGGCCCGAGAGTCGTCGGCCCCAGCGACGTCGCACAGGCGATCCGAATCCTCCGTCGCAGCGACAAGGCCAAGTTATCGTGGTCCACCGCAGAAGTCAAATACGCGGAGGAGCGTGAGGCCGCCGAGACAGAGGAGCCCACGGCCGAGGAAGCCCGAGCTGCAAAGCTGCGGAAGCTGAAAGGGAAATGCAACAAGCATGAGAAACGGCTGCTGGGCGGTGTCATCGATCCGACGAGTATCACTACGGGATTCGAGCAGGTGCGCGCGGCACCGGATACCGTCGAGGCGTTGAAGACGCTGACGTCGCTGTCGCTGCTGCGGCCTGAGGCGTTCTCGTACGGTGTGCTGGCCTCAGACAAGATTCCTGGTGTGTTGCTATACGGCCCTCCCGGGACGGGGAAGACGCTGCTGGCCAAGGCTGTGGCGAAGGAGAGCGGGGCGACGGTGCTGGAAGTCAGCGGGTCTGAGGTGTATGATATGTACGTTGGCGAGGGGGAGAAGAACGTCAAGGTGAGTTCTCGTAACAGTTTACGAAGGAATTTGGTTGGATGCATGAAGCTGACAGAGGATTTTGGCATAGGCAATCTTCAGTCTGGCGAAGAAGCTCAGTCCTTGCGTGGTGTTCATCGATGAGGCGGACGCGATTTTTGGAGCGAGGACAGCGCATCATCAGCGGACGTCGCACAGGGAGCTGATTAACCAGTTCTTGAAGGAGTGGGACGGGATGGCCAAGATGTCGGCGTTCATCATGGTAGCGACGAACCGGCCGTTCGACCTGGATGACGCAGTACTAAGAGTAAGCATAACTCCATATTCTACAAATGGACTCTAACTACCGTGCATTGGCGCGATTGGCACGAATGAATATAGACTAACTGATGTGGGAAATTTTACAGCGCCTCCCGCGACGGATCCTCATAGACCTGCCTACGCCGGACGACCGACTGGCAATCCTCAAGATTCATCTGGCGGACGAAGACTTGCACAGCGATGTCGACCTGTCGGCCATCTCGGCGGACGCACGGACGAACCTCTACTCAGGCTCGGACCTGAAGAACGTGGCAGTCGCCGCAGCGCTAGCAGCGGTGCGCGAGGAAGAAGCAGCGTTCAAGGAGACGGGCGTGTACCCGCCGAAGCGTATGCTGCGGGCGACGCACTTTGAACAAGCACTCGGGGAGATCACGGCGAGCATATCGGATGACATGGGCAGCTTGGGGATGATACGCAAGTTCGACGAGAAGTACGGCGACAGGAAAGGGCGGAAGAAGTCGACGGGACGATGGGGGTTTGGTGGCGTGGTAGGGGATGAGGCGAAGGAGCGGGGCACGGGACGGGTGAGGAACTAGGTGACGTGCTCCGGTGAGACTCTAGTTCGTTGTATATATGTACATTTCTTCTCATTTGGTCGATTATATTCTTGGGAACATGCATGGAGGCCGGCGGTCGATTGTATATGGTTGGTTGGATGGGACGACCGAACGGGCAGAAGATAGAAGATAGAAGACGCATGGATGCATGCAAGCATGGACTTGGGGGGACGAAGAGGGATATCAGTTGGACCTGTACAGTAAGTTACTAATAGCTAGATAATGCGATAGACGGACGGGCTTTCTGGCGGCGAGACGCATATGTTATGCCCGGGACGGCAAGGTGCGTAACTGGAAAGGATTGATAAGACTAATCGTTCGAGGCCCGGCGGGTACTGTGAGAGTTAGCGCCTGTCACCCTGCAGCCCGATCGATCGGTCCGAAAATGCCCATTCGAAGAGTCAAATTCCCAGCTGCTCGTCTGCTGGAACGAGTGCTTGAAGCCAGATAATATGCATCGTCATTGCTTGGCTGCAGGTCAGTTGATGTTAGTAATCGCATCGAGCAGAGATCGAAATCGGTCCCTCCTCGATGTCAACTTGAACAACGGCCTGGGCGCATCCGCCGTTTGTCGCGGGATCCGTATGCGGCGGGCGAGATGGGACGGAGGAATGCGAACGCCAGCTGCTATCTATTCTCGTCCCGTCCAGCGGCCGCATGCGCCACTGCATCCATTCCAGTGTTACCGGAGCGGGATGCTTGGGATTCGTAATCGGGAACCGTTGGATGGACGAAGTATGTATCTGCGTGGGAGAGCCAGGAATTCGCGGTTCCCCCACCCTTCGCACCAGGCCGCGTCCCGTCCTAAGCTGACGATAGCGTCTCGACAGCATTGCCCAGACGCCTGAGACTAGGCCTGAGATAGCTCCGGGGCTAGCCTGATCCTGTCAGCCCGAGCTGGATGCGGCAAGGCGTCCCTGGCTGGTCCCTGTCCCAGTCCCAGCCCTGCGACATGTAACATCGCACTGGCGCTGCACACGCCAGAAACGTTCGAAACAGCATCGCCTTGACCTTCCCGTTCGCTCGGCCGTGACGCTGCAGGCTCTGCAGTCTGTCTCGAGACCCGGCCGATGTCCAGGTCGGATCGTAGCACTGGCAGCGGTAATTCGCTGGCTGCCTGTCAGGTGTACCGGTGTCTGCTGTAACGGTGGGCCTTTAAAGCTGGGCGGCTCGCCCGCCACCACCGCCATTTGATTTGAAGCCGATAGGAGTTCTCGAGTCCTGCTTCCACGATGTTCTTTCGGGCTGCCCGCTGCGCTGCGAGCTAGCTGATCCGGCCTGGTCCTTCCTTGTTCGTGTTTCCGGGATTTCGTCTCGCGGTCGTACGTGGGGACCTGCCCGCCGGGTCCGTTGATTATTTTTAACTTCTGGCAGGAGAAATTTTACAGTTATATATTTATTCGAGGCTGGCAGCTGCTGCAAACGGCGGCCGCTTCGCTCCCTCGGCGAGCAGATTATTAATTGTGAGCAAGTTATCTGGCGCCGCCCTTCGACCTCTTCACCTCACGATCCTCTTTCACCATCGGCATCGACATCGACATCGAGAGCATCATCGCCCCGTGCAGCTTTGGGCAGACGGTGCTGCGGGCTCGACTGTGTGGAGACCTCCTTCTCCTGATCCTTTTCCTGATCCTCCTCCTCGTCGACGGCTTCACCATCGCCCACCGACGGCACGGCTGCAATGATGCACTTCTCTCTCCCGACCACCGTCTCCTCCGTCTCCTCCGCCTCGTCGACATCCTCCTCCTCCTCGCTCTCCTCCTCGAAACCGGAGAAGCCGCTGTTATGGACGCCTCGCTCAGCCTCGTCCGCCGGCCCCGGATCCTCGCGAACGGCATACCTGACACATCTGCTTAAGCGCCGTCGGCGGCAGCTGTACCTGCTGCTCTTCCTTGCGCTTTCGGCGTGTCTCTTCCTATACTCGCGGAGTAGTGATGGCGGTCCTGGTGTCACAGCCGTGGACAGGGCCGCGGCGAAGACGGCCCCACCGGTCGTACTGGTCGTCGCGGTGGACAAGAAGGTCATGTCGTCGGCGTATGGCGAACGGATTCTCGACAATCGGAGACGGTATGCCGCCAAGTGGGGATATGAGGTCTTCGTGGGAGACCTGAACGTCTACACCGCTGGGAACGAGTATGACTTCAGGGACGGGACGGGGCAGACAAGAGAGTATCCAAAGGTACAAACTCTATACTTCTGAAAGATATTGCTGTCGCCGTCTACGAGACGAGCCGATGGTAAATCTACAGATTTCTATCAGAACCAGGCTAATGCATCGTAAACCTGCAGAGCTTCAACAAGCTGCCTATTGTCCGCCACGCAATGGCGACGTACCCGTACACCCGCACCTTTTGGTATCTCTCATCAGATTCTCTGATCATCAACATGGACCTCTCCCTCGACGCTCACATTCTCTCCCGCCGACGCCTAACTTCGCTGATGCTGCGCGATCACCCCGTCATCCCACCGCAATCGATCATCAAGACCTTCAAGCATAACGAGGCGGACGACGTGCAATTTATCATCACTCAGGATACGAAGAGCGTGCGTGCCGACAGCTTTATCGTGCGCCGGAAACCCGACGAGATGCCCGGCCGGATTAGCCCCGGGAAGATGGTATTCGGGTACTATCTGACGGACGTGTGGTTTGATCCACTGTACCGGTTTTACCACTTCAAGGACTCCGATACGAGCGCTCTCGTATGTTACCACTACAACCCCTCCATCACGCTAATTTAAATTCTTGGGAAACAACGCTAACGGAAGTTTGGTCGCACAGGAACACATGATCCAATGGCACCCCACCATTCTCGCAAAGATGGCCATCATCCCGCAACGCTTAATGCTCTCCTACCCAATCGCTGCTGGCGGAAACACCAAAAACACGGGCAGCGACGCCGCCAAGTCCAAGGATCCCGCCGACGCCGTCAAGGCCAAGTACGCCGGCGCCGGCTACGAGCCCGGCGACTTTGTCGTCCACTTTGAGAAATGTGGCGACAAGATCGAGACGGACAAAGGATGCAAAGCCGAGTTCGAGCGCTACTGGAAAATGACGGAGAAATTCGACACCAACAAGGGCGCAGACAAGGCGAAGCCCAAGTGGCGCGGCAAGCCGATTGCAAAGCCCACGCCTGATGCTGCACCTGCTGCGCACGCTGCACCAAAGGCCGCGGCGAAGGGGAGTTCCGGCACCGGTACCAAGGGTAGGACGAACAAGGCGGCGAAGAAGCAGCAGCAGCAGCAGCGTGGCCGGTGATCGATCGAGGTGCTAGTCGGTTCGACGGAGTAGACGGTATAGATTTGGTATGATCGGTTGATATGTGCGATTGACTAATGCATTTTGGAGTCAGTATATACGCGTGTGCAAGCTAGCGTAAGGCGGTACGATATATTTGGGTTTCTTTTTTTGTAACTTATACCTGGGATATAGTATCACGTTGGTTTCTTTTTCTGGTTTTAGTTTACGGGCTTTATATATAGCGAGTACTCTTTTTCTTTTTTTTTATTCTTTTCTCATTTCGATTAATTTTGTATCTATGTATATGGATGACTTTTCACGGCGGCCGTTATTCTACGTTGCAATATTTGTAGTACTGGTTGCTTATGAAATATCCTGACAGATCTCATTTATATCCATCCCACACACTAGATCTATCTATAGAAAAGAATTGAATATTATAGAGAAGATAGGTCACAATTTCGAAATACATCAAAAGAAGAGAGTGGAAGAATGGAAGAAGAGAAAGAGACGAAGATTAAAACATATACACTCGCCCGATCGTTCAACTTCAAGGCGGCGGGGGGGCCACCACGGTGACCTTGCCAGTCGCGTCACCAAGCGGCGGGTGCAGTGCATACACGCACGATTGGCCCTTCACCCAAGTCTGTTGATTCTCGGTGGTCGTAAAGGTAGAATCGAGCT
The DNA here is from genome assembly GCA_020064725.1 of Drechslerella dactyloides. Taxonomy (NCBI): domain Eukaryota; kingdom Fungi; phylum Ascomycota; class Orbiliomycetes; order Orbiliales; family Orbiliaceae; genus Drechslerella; species Drechslerella dactyloides. Next base: position 267,522 of record JAGTWJ010000008.1, on the reverse strand, counting down.
CCATCTTGTACAGCGCGCACACGTTATACTTGAACTCGACAGCGTGCGTCGCCGTGTTGTACTGGTACAGCTTGTAGAAGTTGACAAAATTACACGTTTGGGATGACCCCGCGGTTGGATGAGCTAGATTGTATTTCGTATATTCGTCGGCCTTACGAACGCACTCATCGTAGCTGTTTGCAACGCGGTTGCCCAGCCATGTGCTTGGGTTACGGATGATAGCGTCATTATAACAAGTCCACGTCCAGCCGGGGATGCTGACCGCGAAATCCGACGCGCGTCTGTATCCGACAGAGTGCAAAGCGACAGGGTTGCTGGTGGCGGTGTTATAGGTGAAGTCGAGCAGAGAGAGGACTCTGCTGTAAAGACTGCAGCGGTAATACGTAGATGTAGTGTCCGAGCCGGATGTATAACGCTGGGAAGTGAAGACGAAATACTTGCAAGCGGCATTTTCATTGCAGTTTGCCGCGCAGGCTTTGATGTCTGAGTCCCCTAAGGCTACGATGACGGCGATCCTGTCCGCAGCGTTGACGGCGGATGCGGTTGTGGTATCGATGTCCAGGGTGAATTGGGCAAAGGCAGCATTGTTGTCGGAAACTTGGTCTCTTGCGACGAGACTTCGGGTTTCAAGTCCGTTACCGGTGTGGGGCAGGGCCGAGGCCGCCTGGAAGAGCAGGGGCAAAACACCGGCGAGTGCGATAGACTTCATGGTGTGCGAGATATTATATTAACGGTAAAGATCCCGGAGAAGATAAGATGCGTAGCGAAGATCCGCAGCAGCGCAGAATGTCAATGCAGAGACGCAGATTGGTACTGTATTCCGAGTTCGCCGTCAGGGAATGGGTCCGTTGGATGCTGGTTGAGACAGAATTCGACTGCGATCAACAGCAGACAGACCCCAGTTTATAAGCCCTCAAGCAGCAGGCCAAGGCTCGGGCAATATGACCACCGATACGCCCATCGAACAGTCATCTCGCCAGCTGCATGCCATTGCCATCCTCATGTCCTCTGCGCGATTGTGTAGCTGAACTGCTGCGCTCATATGAAATGTATATATCCGACGCCGTAGGGCTGCAGTAGTCTCCGGCGCATCCAGTGAACAATACGGGATGTTCAATGCAATGCCTACATTTGCCACAAATCAGGCGCTACGGGGCGAAAGACGCACCTCTGAAGAAATTATGCTGCTGCAGCCACACGCATGTGCATATATTGCATTGGTGCGACGAGGAGGCAAAATCCAACATTTAAAGTGCGATTTCTGCGTTTTGCCATTGCTCGACCCCGGACTTTGTATGCGGTTAAATTTCCAGTCGAATAAAGGCTTGGTAAATGGAGACGCCAAGAGATGGAGTCTACGTACCGCTGGGGAAGGAGGGGGGCTCATCCCGACGGTAATTGAAGCCCTCGCGTATAGAACTCTGCATTAATGGCTTGAAGGCGACAATTGAGCGAATCATCGTGTGACAGAATTACAATGCACAAGCCCAGCTGAAAACCCCGACGAAAAGGAGAATCGTAGGTTATACGAATGCCACCTTGGAGATCTAGACCTGTGGCTATGGCCGGAGTCCGGTAAGCTCGTCAAGCACGACGGGAAACACCGCTGTTGCGGCTTTTCCTTCGTGAGGCGTTCGTAGTTCCTCCGTAGCGCTTACGCCGAAACTGGCCAGCTCGGTTTTGAAGAATGCATACTGCACGAGGGAAATTAATCAGCTAGTGAATCTATCCAAATCCGTATACACGTACATGTGCGCCCAGACATGTCTTGGATTGTTCTGTCAGGATTCACCTGACAGCGATACATACCTAGTTCGAGATGGCGAGCACCGGTCCACAAGACCAGTTCAAGGTGGATATGAAAGGAGGCTCTCGACCGTCGCGCGCTCCGATAGGAAGGTGATTGGGTTCATAACGGTCCTTCGTATACATTTGGAATTAATGTGTAATATCCACCTTCGTCTGGACTTCCCTCGGCCGCTGGAGTGTTTTCCCAAGACCAAGTATCTTTAAACTCAGCCGTTCGAGCCTCCAAGGCGTGTGCGACCACTGTTTGACAAGGTCGGTTCCCGGCCGCGCTGATTGGCTGTTAAAACCAGGCCGTCTCGTCTTTCGACTCTGCTGCTCCCTGCGTAGCTGTCGTGCAATGGATGCATCCGTGGGAGAGCGAAATAGAGATTTTTGGCATGCAGATGTGAAAGATGCCGACCTGATGCATCGGTCTTGGCAGCCTGCATCTCCGCCATCGCGCGTGCTCGCGTGCGCTCCTCGGCGCGGTGGACGTCGGCGAGCATGAGCATTTGGACATCGTATATCGTACGCCCAGCCAGTCAACCGGAGTTCTAGGCCCCGTAGTCGTATTTCTCTCGAAGCAGGAGGATGGAGCCGGGCTGCTGTCGGTTGGTCGGTTGGTCGGGTGGGCAGGTCAGGCCTGAATGAGGTCGACGGCGGATGGCTCCGCTCGGTCAGCAACTCCCCTTTTGGTCCGCCAGCCGGCCACCGTCGTTTCTTTCCCACATCTCGAACTTTCGCTCCCTTCGCGACAACAAACCCTCCGCAGACCACCTTCGCCCGACGGCGACGACGACGACGACAACCATCAACCAACGCCCCCACGGCCGCTACCTTCCGACTCGTCCCGACCCGACCCGCCTGTCAATGAGCCGGCTGGCTGCGTGCTCGAGAGGCCCCAAGCACCGGTAGCTAGCCTATTCCACACTTGCACAACAGCCAACCCAACCGTCAAGCGTACCGGCTTCCTTCCAGCTACCGTCCGCACGGCGACGTACCCTTACCGCGCTCCTGCGGACGAACTCTCACCGAGCTAGGACACGAACAGCCACGCGGAACACCCGTCCATCCGTCTGTCGACTCGCCTCGGTAACGTGAAGTACCTCGATGCCGCCGCGGATCAATCTCCCGCCCCTGACCAGGGCTCTCATCGTCGTCGAGCTCTGTCTGTCACTCATCGCCGGGGCGCTGCGGTACAGCGCGTGGCTCTCCCGCGCGGCGTCCACCAACGCTGGAGTTACAGCGACCGCGCCTTCGCCCGAGCTGGTTGCGGCGACACGCATCCAGTATTTGACCGTGGTGCCCGCGCTGAGCATTGTGTACCCGTGGACGCTGGCGACGGCTGCCTTCGTGGAAGCTAATATCTTCACACTCGTGGTTACGTTGGCGACATTCTTCTACGGCGGGAAGTATCTGGAGAGAGCATGGGGCAGTGCCGAGTTTGCCAAGTTTCTGGCGGTGGTGGCAGTAGGCAGTGATATCGTCGGGCTGGTGGTGTATATCATCTGGTACGCGATATCGGGGAATGCCGAAAGAAAGTATGTGGATCACCCTGTTCTGGTTGCTGTTGGTATTCGGTGGAGGGTGCGTGGTGATAAATGAATGGAGCGGGTGGATTGGTTGATGAAGTGTGGAGAAGAGGATAAGAGCATACATAGCTGACTAGAGGTTACTACGTTCCAGCTTCACCTCGATTAGCGGCGGCGCTGCGCTCCAAGCAGGCTTCCTGGTGGCCTTCAAGCAGCTGGTGCCCGAACACACCGTCACCTTGTTCAAGGGCCTCATCAAGATGCGCGTCAAGGTTCGTGTACCTGTCACCTCATCAAACTACAGAATACAAATGTTGACAATGCATGCCGAACGATTACAGCACTTCCCAGCCCTATTCGTCCTCCTCAACCTCATCTCCGGCATAATCCTCGGCACTGACGTCGCCGCCGTCCTCGCGACAACCGGCTTCCTAATCTCGTGGACCTACCTCCGCTTCTACAAGAAGCAGTACGTCGACCTCTCCACCTCGCAGCCCGTCTCGCTCCGCGGCGACGCGTCGGAAACATTCGCATTCGCCCACTTCTTCCCAGACTCGCTGTACCCCATCGTCTCACCGCTGTCGAGCACAATATACGGCCTCTGCGTGGCGTTGAGGATATGCACGCCCTTCTCGGACGACGACATCCAGGCTGGCAACAGCCGCGCCGCGCAGCAGCAGCAGTACGTCGGCAGCGCGGGGGGTCTCGCGGGCGTTCTCGGGCCACCGGGTGGGAGGATATCGACCGCAAGACAGGAGGCGGAGCGGCGGCGCGCGCTGGCACTTAAAGTGCTCGATCAGCGGCTGCACGCGGCGACGACGACGGGCGGGCGCTCGGGAGGCGGCGAAGTGCTGGGCGGGACGAGCTTCACGTCGGACGAGGATCGGGAGTCGGCGAGCAGAAACGGCGGCGGGGTCACCGCGGGTGCGTCTGGGACGATTGGGCAGCCGTAGCGCGGCAGCTCACCATTGTATCTACGGCATCTTTAGCGTGGTTTCTCGCGTCTTACCCTTTCCTTAGTTTTATCATCTGTTGTGCTTTCTGCTGTGGATCTTTGTTGTATCTGCATATCTGGAGGGGGGTTTTTACCGACGTATCTACTCGGACTGACTAGGCTTTGGCAGTCTGAGGAGCTGGTCGGTGGGGGATTAGTATTGTCTGGCAGGGTGATTACCAGTTGATGGGAAGTCGCGCGTCGGGGGGGAAGCTAGGCATGGCAACGCTACAGTGTCTGGCGTCGAGGCTTGGCTATATGGGTTGAAGGAACGGTGGGTTTGCGATTAGCATGCATGATATAATACCGATGTGGATGTTCCAGTTTCTTACCGCTTTTTCGGTTCTCTTGTACATAGATATTGCGGGGACGTGATCGATGACGTTGATTGTGTGGGACGCTGCATAGAATAGTTCTAGAACTATCACAATTATACATGATTTGAACCATCGATGCATCGGAGAAGTCTGGTTTTTTTATTTGATGTCTGGTTCTTGTGAACCTCATATTTGATTGTTGATGTTACTACGGGTACATGGAAGCGAAATGCGGTCGAAACAGCAGAGTAACTTTTATCTACCCCGAGCCATTCTCGCAATCAATCATATTGTACACATTGCATGGTACAGTATATCATATCCGCCCAATAGCGCAGTCGTGCGGACGTGTCTAGCTGCCGCCGATTCAGGACACAGATTTAAAGCAACGATACCCAGCCGTAACTCGATCGATGGCAAAAATAAAGGAAAAGAAATGTTTGCGGCAAAATCTCATCCACCATGTAACAGAAAACTCCACAGCCGTCTATCGGTCTGGATTCAGATAATACAAGTCAATCGGCGAAAGGGTAGGTTTTGAGCAATGGCGGTAGATCCCCTCTAGCAGCACTTCATCGCATCCTCGTTCACACCGTTGCCGTTTGACTGGGCCTTCTTGGCGACGATATCGGCATCGATTTCGTTGCGGCCGATGGAGTCTAGCAGCGGGGTGTCGCTGCCTGTCTTGACGTTGTGGTGGAACTGGCGGATTATGCTGTCACTGTATGGGGGTTTTCTCGTCAGCTGGTATTCAGTATCATCGATGTTCCTGAGGTGTCCGGAGCGAGTTTGAGATTGGAGAAACCAAGGGGTTCAATGTATACGTACACGTCGTCGACGTTTAGGCTACGCACGTCTGCCAGCTGCTTGATCTTTGCAGTGCAGTCCTTGACCTGGGCGTCGGTGAGGGTCAGATCCAACTGATCTACACGGCTCTTGATGGCATTCCATCCGGTCAGACGCGAGGCGAAGTGCACGTATCGCGTGAGGCCAAAGTCTGCGGGATTGACGATTTCGTAGGTGCTCGGGTTTGCGAGGATCGCCTTGGCGTGGATGCCGGCCTTGTGCGTGAAGGCGCAGAAGCCGGTGATGTAGTTGTTGAACGGGATGTTGACTTCGACGGCCTCGGCGACCAGGTTCTCTAGATCGCGCAGCTTTTCAAGCTTGTACTTGCTGCGCACGTAGTCGCGGTCGGCAACAATCATGCGGGCCATGAGGCCGCCGAGCGGGGTGATGCCGTTGCGCTCACCAATGCCCAGGACGGAGGTGTCGATGTGGGTAGCGCCAGCTTCAAGGGCGGTGTAGGCGTTGGCGATGGCGCAGCCGGTGTCGTTGTGGAAGTGGGTTTCGATGTCGCAGTGGACGACGCCGCGAAGCGTACGGACGAGGTCGTAGACTTGGCGGGGGCCTGCACAGCCGACTGTGTCTGCGATACCCTACAGCGATCACTTGCGGTTAATATTATTGGTGTATCTTGAGGGAAGTGTGGGTTTTGGTAAACTTACGACTCTGTTTACGCCAATCTTGTCGACGGCACGGTAGATGCTGAGCAGGTCGACGAGGTCGGATCGGAAAGAATCTTCTGACGAGAAGCGAATCTCGATATTCTTGGACTTGACGAATTCGATCACCTCGATGGCGGACTTGTGGATGTAGTCCATGTCCTTGCCGTGAGAGTGCTCCCGCAGGAACGAGGATGTGCCGATGACGACGTCGACACCGTCGACACCAGTTTCAACAGCGATCCGTGCATCATCCATATGGCAGCGGATGTGTGTAAGAATCTGCCAGATATCAGCTCTCTGTGTCTATCATTCTCGTGTGTAAAGTTGAATAGCGTAGATTTGGTTACCTTAGCCTTGAGTCCGAGCTTGCATATCGCCTCGCAGTCCTTGCGGCTCTGCTCTGACGCTGCCGGGCTCGTTAGTTCGATCTGCGGGGATTATTAGTATAGCAATCTTTGACTGGTGCTGGATAGCTGGGGAGAAAAGGCTGTGGACATACGTAGTCGACACCAAAGTCGTCCAGCGCCTTTGCAATCTCGATCTTCTTGGCTGTGTCGAAGAAGGCATTTGCGAACTGCTCGCCCTCGCGTAGCGTGCTCTCGATGATCTTGAAGTTGGACACATTGGACAGGAAGTCGGGCACGCCGACGTAGGGGCTGCGCAGCGGTGGACGTTCGCCCAGCGGCTTGAAGTCCTTCTTGTTATCTGTCGGAGGGGCATTTGTTAGCGGGGTCCTCCTGCGTTGCGAAGGTGGGATGTTCTGAAATGGACGGGAACGAGAGATGGAATCGCACCCTTACCGGTGCCGTTGGTGCCGTTCATTGTGGATTCGCTAGATGCTGGCTTGACAAGGGAGTTTTCTGGTATGCTATGGCAATTTGGAGCAGGTTCGAAATCCGATGATGGTGAATGGAGAAGGTGAGAATGGACAACTTGTTATTTGAGGTTGGAATAAAAGTTTTTCTGCAGGGCGCGCAGGTTAGTTTCTCCAACGGCCAGATTCACAACGGAGAGAGACATCGAGAGGTTAAAAGCTGGCTTACCGGGAACGCCAATAGTATCACGACCAACGATTTATGGGTATCACAGCAAGGCAAACAAGAGAATACGATTGGAAATGGAGATGCTTTTTTCTTCGCTGGAGAGTAACAGGAGATCAAGAGAGAGAAAGGTGGCAGCTTATCGGCCCCATTTATACTGCCCGCAGAATCGAAAAAAAATCTTTTGCTCCTCCAACCTGTTGCGAACTCGGTCCCCGCTGCTGAATATTTTTCTGCCCCTAGCTTGCCTCGGTCTGGCCTGCTGCATGCATGGAACAAACTGCGGAAGATCTGGGGAACAAAGCGAGAGCCATTGGCAAATGAAATTGAGTCATAGCACCTCATCGGGCTCTTGCTGTCTCTCCTCGTCGCAGTCTCAAGCGGCGCCCTCGACGGTCTTCCTCCGCCGTGGTCCCAGTTGGGGGGCCGTCTGCGGTGGAACCTTACCCGCCAGACGGCATGGCATGCTGCTGGAGTTCCCACCCTTAGCTCTGGGACATGGTTCGCTGGCCTGTCACAGCGAGGACTAGCCGGGAAAGGTATTGGATGAGCTTGGCTCGTCTGGAGCATGCGGACACACTGGTCTTCTGAGGGCTCTGGAGCAGGAAAACTGGTCGCCGGCATCGGGCTCCTCCTGCAGCTCTCTCTGTCAGCAGCTGTGGAGGAGACATTTGGCCAGAATGCGTATGGGTCTTTGAGGTTCCAGTATCCGTAAGCTTCCAAACGGTCCGTCCAGTGGCTCGCGACCGTGGCTGTCGGAGATAGCGTCACAGGGCTTCTGACAGCTGGCCGATTTGTGCACAAGGGGACAGTCCTTCCTGCTCGTGCTGCTCCGGTGGCCCGGCCTGTATCATGCATGTCGTCTGAATCGTCCGGCAAGCGCAGCCTGAGATATATATGCATGCACGCACGCGCAGCAGCATCGCGATACCGCGATTGTTGGCTCAGATCTCGAGCTGTTAGAATCCGTTGCCAGGCGTTATCCCAGACCATCCATCCCCAGGCTCCGAAACGAATCGAGCCAAAAGCGAGGCCGTGTCCTCGGCAAACCGGTGCACCATCCACACGCAATCTGCCGCAGGAGCAGCGGATGCACAGCATGGGACGGTTAGTGTGCTCGTAATATCGCGTCCATGGCACAGCAAGTCAGCCGCCTGGCAGGAACCGTGGACGGTGCTATCGAAGGCTGTTCAGCATCGTCACTGGATCCAGAGGTCGCAGGACATCGATATCGAAGAGGCCGATCGGGTGGAGACTCGACTCGCGTAGCTTCGGGAATCGAGTTAGGGGAGATCGTACATGTACATTTATCAGCCGGCCTGCCTTCCTGGCGTGATCGTGAAGGGTATAGCAGCATCGTGTATAGCTTTAGATCGAGTCCGCCGGGCATTGTCCTCGAGTCTGGCGGTGGCGGTTGTGGACGAGGCGAGTCGAGCGAGCGGCCAGAGTTGGCGCAGCGTCCTTTGGGCAATGGCCCGTTTCGCAGGCCCGACTTCGACGCCATTCGCTTTCGACAACAACAACCGCCAGACCGAGCTCTCTCTCGGTCTCTCACCGTCATCGTCATCGTCATCACCCCAGCTCTCTCCACGAACCACGCCATCGCGTCATTGACCACAAGCCGTCCTTCTGTCCAGCCTTTTGTCGTGTCCTCGCCGCCTTAGCTTGGCTCGCGACCACGCTCTGAAATTGGCGCCATCGTTGTGCTGAGGTTATCAAACGCCCCGTGCACCGTGCTTCCCTTCTTCGTCCTCTCGAGCAGGACGCGGATTTAAAACGCCCGTCCATTGCGACAGTCCTTGTGCATCGCGCCGTGTCCTCGCCGTGTCCTCGCACAGACAAACACAACTGCGGTCCCCGGCTTCGACGTCCAACAGGCGGTCGTCAGGTTCTGCTCCAACGGCGGCGGGATCGTACATACGTCCTGAACTGCCACCTGGTGAGAGGCTTTCTGGCCTGTCTGCCAACCTTCAAACCAATCCAACTGGTTTGCTTTTTCCCCCCTCGCACGTTCCTTCGACGACGATTCGAGATTTCGGGAGGGGTGCCTTGCACTAGCTGTCCAGGCAAGAGCCAGCCAGCCAGTCGCTGTCGCCTCACGCCTGTCCGATCAAACCCCCAAACGGGCCAGTGGAACGGAGTACTTGCGGCCAGCGCCTGCGGTACCTGCTCGTCGTCCGCCTGCGAGTACCTTGACAGCAGCCAAACAAAGGTTCACGATTCGTCGCCCACGAGCCCAGACGAAGGCCCGCAGACGATCCAGCCAAGGGCGAAGGAATCTGCGGCGGAAACGGGCCATTTTGTTTACTTTTTCTCGCGGCACATCTCGAAATCGCCAGACTTGCAGGCCGGCGCCCGCCCAGTCCCACACTAAAAAGGGCACTTTTCTTGTCCGCTGCTTTCGATAGCGTTTCATGCTCTCCCAACGGTCTCCCGCTTAAAGACAGCAGACGGAGAGAGGCCCAAGCCGGGGTACATACATACAGGCAGCAGGCAGGCGCAGGCACTGGTACAGGTCCGGAGACAGGTACTGCTGCGGTACATTTCTTGGAGGCAGTACTTCGTACTCGCTCGCGCATGCACGACTACTAATCTCGGCCCTCCGTCGTCTCTCTCTTCCTCCAATTCACTCCCACCACTCCGAAGCAGAGTTCAGAGTTCCCAGGTGCTGCCAACTACTCCCGTTTCTGATACCCTGCACCTGGTCTGACCTTCCCTCGAATACCACGTCCCTTCCCTTCCCTTCTTTCCTTTCTTCTTCTTCATCTTCTCACTTGTTGCATCTCGATCGTTCCGCCATTCTATCCTTGCCCACGGGCGTCGACCAAGATATAAGTGCTTAATTATCTCCAATCTTGGGTGTACTTTGTTCGCTCTTGACACCGGCGGATCCCACACGACGCTCTCCAACCGCATCAGGAACTAAGGGCCTAAAGGGAGCAGGGGCGTTCGGGTCACATTGCAGCCGTTCTCGAAGCGAGGTCCTTTTTTATCGAGAATTCCAGGGAATCTGATCGCGACCTCTGCCTCCTCCCTCTCGTGCATTCCAGAGGGCCCCTTCCGCATTGCCCTTCGAGCGACCCCGAGTCGGAGTCGGCAGGCTGGTCGCCCACGGCGCAGGCGTGTTCGAGTAATAACACTCGTTTTAAAGATTCATCTCGCCGCCGTGCTTGCACTGGCACCGGCATCAGGACGGGTGGGGTGCACTGGTGTGCGAAGCGACCTTTAGGAGAAATTGTGTTCCTGGTGCCACCCTCACAAATCCGGACAGCCTGACAAACCTTTTTGCCTTGGGGGCGGATCTTTTGCATATTATTCCCTGCGACGTTTGGGCTTGAGCCAACGACTGCTTTTTTTACACTATTTCCATTTCCCATCGCCAACATCGGCAGGATCGCAGATTCATATCACACCTATCATTATCAACCGATCTCGACCGCCCGTCTCCATCCGTCGCCGTCGCCAATTCCGCCGACACGCACGACAGCCGCCTCCCGCCGACCAGCACCGACCAGGCCGCATCAGGGATTTCGCGGTTCCCGACAATCAACACTGAGTTATCGCGTCTCGCTCGGAAGTAGCCTCTGGGGACTGGGCTGTTTCAGACCTCCTCACGACTTTTCTTCACGGCGTACAAGAAAACCATGTCGGCCCCGCTGACCTCGGAGCAGGTCAACTATCTAGTCTGGCGGTAAGTCATCAACGTTCCCAGCATCTTTCGCAACCCTTCGCACCCCGGCAGTTATGCAGCAGTCGTTTGTCCTTCGCGCAACTCGATCGATCCCGTGTGCGGACCGCTCGAAATTGCATATAAGGGTTTCGAGGTGGGTGGTGGGTGGTCGCCAAAGATATCCGGAATGCAGGAAATTCCACATTGGCTTCGGGGGCTTTGACAGCAGCCAGATCGCCAACTCCGAAATCCCGCACCCAGCGGCGAGCCTCGCCTCATGGGGGGCCCGCCAGCTCTGGACTCGCGAGGAAGGCGCCGGAAAACACGCTGCCGCAGCCCTTGGGAATCATCATCATCATCATCATCATCATCTCGTATCTCATGTGCAGACGAGCGAGTCCCACGCAGAGAAAGCAAAACACCGCGGCCTCCGCTGCGTCGTCCTTTCTCGCTTTGTGTGCGTCGACCGCCTTTGCTTTCGGCTCCTGCTCCTGCTGCTGCAACTGCACCGGCGCCAATTTTCATTCGATTTGAGTGGGACCCTGGCGCCGTTTTTTTGCTTATTTTTCTTGAAATTTGTTCTGTTTTGTTTGTCCGCCGCATGCATGAGATTCTGGCTTGGCCCTGTTGGACCCGGCTGGACATGCTCACCTCCGCTGTCTTTGCTCTGCGGCGAAACCTTGTTCCCGTTTGCCCTGCCCTGTTGCCCGACTCAGAAAAGCGCACCCATGCTAACGTCATGTGCCCGACAGCTATCTGCAGGAATCAGGTACAGACCCGAGTTGTCCCTCCTGTCGCTTTCTCTTCGGACAGGTCCTATCAGATCTGGGGCGATGGATCTCTCGGGCGGCTGCTGCGGCTCTCGTGTCTTATTTCCAGACCCATGGGCTCGCTGTTTTGTCCGCGTCGAGATGCATATACATGTGTTTGTTCTTCTTGGACTTTTCTCTTGCTGACGATACCATGGCGCTTCTTCTCCAGGGTTCGAAAAGTCGACATTCTCGTTCCAGGATGATTGTCGGGCACAGCAGCTTGAAGAGAAATTCAAAACTTGGGTAAAGCCTGGCGCTTTAATAAACATAATACAAAAGGGCTTACAGTATCTAGCCCTCGAGGCGTCGATATACGAGGTACGACCCAGATATCGCCACCCACGCAGTCTCCACAACCAGGACAGGAGTGCTAAAGGATCTACACAGAATGGGTCGACAGGGTCCGCCAAAACATTTGCTTTCTTCGGGCCGTCGAGCAAAACAGAAGAGCCATCCCCCGTGCCGCCTCCCGAAGAAATAGCCGCGCAAGATGCCCAAGGAGACATCGAAATGGCGCAGACACCACCACCCTACGATGATACAAATGGTACGATCAGCGAGTCGGAGGTGCAAAAGCCAGAATCGCTGCGTGAGCCACCTCAGCCAAATGGTACGGTCACTCCCATAAAGAGAAGCCATGAGCTTGCCGTTGCGACCGCATCCGAGCTTAACGGAGCGCTTAATCAGCGCTCCAAGAGGGCGAAAACGGTCACCGCCCCGGACGAGAATGCCATGGTTATCGATGGGATTGGCCTGCCCGACACGACATCCGAAGAGGTACGGGCAACAATTGGAAGCAGTGTAGGAGTCCAGGCCGATGAGTACATACAGCTGGATCACGAATCCTCTGGAGTCTACCAGATCTCGCCTCAAGACACTTCGCTGGACTCGTCCGCAAGGAATTGCAAATTCAACCCAGGGGAAAACAACCTCCTCGCTGTTTCTTATGCAAACTGTCACCTACTCGACTTGAATGACAACCTGTCTGCACCCTCTCAGATTTCCAAAGATACAAATCTATCCCAACAACCCGGGGAGGAAATGTCGACGATTGTATGGAGCGATAACGGCGAGTACCTCGCGACATCCTCCTGGGATGGTCTGATCAAGATATGGGATTCGAATGGTCGGTCACTACATTCGCTATCAGTGCATCGCGCGCCAATACTCAGCCTCAAATTCCACCCGACAAAGCATAATCTGCTCCTCAGCGTTGATGGCCATAGTAAGGTCAACGTATGGGATGTGGCGGTGGGTAAACTGAAGAGATTATGCGAGCTAGCGAAAGGGAATACAGCTTCGGAAAAGACTACACCCCACGACGCAGATTGGATTGACGAGACGACAATCATCATTGTCGGCGACAGCGGCGCGGTGGAGAAATTCGACCTGTCATTACCGCAGGAGAAAGGATCGCACCTAGAATCTGTTGCGAGGTACGAAGGCCATGATGCTCACAAGCACGTTAACAGCGTGGTTTGGAGTAGCGGTCATGGAATGTTCGCAACAGGTGGCGAAGAAGGAAAGATTCTCGTAAGTTCCTCGTCAGATACAATATCACACAACGTTACGCTAATTGTTCACCTCTGTTGCTAGCTGTGGAAAACGACTCAGCAGAAGCCTGTAGGCGTTCTAGAAGGCCATCAAAATGAAATATCGTCGCTGCAGCTATCACACGGCAGCAGTTCTTCGGAATCCCTCCTGGGTTCCTCATCGGCAGACGGCAACGTTCGCATATGGAACATCGAGAGTAGAATATGTCTACACGTCCTCAACATGCAATCACCAGTCAATGCATTATCATTCACGGCCGATGGGAGATACTTGGCCGCTGGCGCTCAAAGTCTGCTGGTTATGATCTGGCGTACTGAGACCGGCCAGTTGGCGGGGATATATGACGCGAAGCAGGGCGACGACGGTCTCTCAACGCAGAGCACTATGGAGGATCTGAGTTGGGATAAGACCGGCAGCAGGCTAGCCGTCGCAGTAAGAGATCAGAAGGTTTGTCAGCACCTCTCTAATTGTCATTTCTATTCTTTATCTCGGCCCGGGCAGATTGGATATTAACATGGGATGTCATTAGTGCGCGATAATAGACTGGAAGACACTGTTGGAGGAGGCAGCGGCGAAGAAGAGCCGGTAGTCGGATACGTATCGATTGTGGGTATACCCAGCTGTCTCTCAAAACGACCGCATGGCGCGAAACCCCGATTTACAAGACAATCATTGCGGCCGTTGCTAGGCCTTGTTGGTGTCGAGCTTGTTATACGAAAACAGGGTCCGATCCCGCATCGGAGCACTGCACTCATTTTGGTGATCCAGCGCTCATCTTGCTCCTGGACTAGCATCAAAGGCGAGTATGTGACTTGTACTTTCTGTCGTTGATCATGAGCCAAAAACCACTCCCGCTGTGAACAATAGCATTTTTTATGACGCTTTCCGGTCTCATAATCCAAACCCCCTCATAAACTTTGTGGGTTTGGCTTGCGCGACCGACATTTCTTGCGATTGCCCTGCGACCTTTGTTCCTATAGTTCTTTCACTGAGTTTTTCTGGAGGGTGCTGTCTGGCGTTTGCATGACCGTCAAGTGTATATGTGTAACATAACGTTTTTTTTTCTTTTTTTTTTCTTCTTTCTTTTTCATCGCCCTTCATTGCTCTCTTTTGTCTCTTGGTGGGAGTTGGATATAGGTATATACACACATTCGGTTGTCGATATCATGAAGATCATGCAAGATCCATTTCCCCACAGTTGGATTTCTGTATTTTGAACATTCTGGTTTAGCTTTTGGAGATTTCTGTCATCAATTTAGCTAAGAAAACAAAATATTTCATATTACCATGTATAGTATATTTAATTTTTCTGCCGACCTCAGGTCTTAATGATTTCCAGGCTTTGTCAGTGCACATATATGCATAAGCTCAGGTTTCGCTCTATGCAAATTAATATACGTGTAATGATCAATTCTATATAAAGCTGCTTGCACGATGTTAAATATGAAGAATGAAAGTAGCAGTGGCGAGACAATTGATACGCGGGCAGGCAACGTTACGCCTATATATAGATTAACGATTGCGTGGCTATCGCTAGTCGGCCTAGCTCAGTGTGATAATATTCATATATCAAGACTAAGAAGGATCGTCAACATACAGATACGTATACACATCTACATTCGTAAGATTCATTGCAGCCGTTCATGGAATAGCCCTTATCTCGTATTCCCATCTGCCGTTCGCTCCATGCTGGTCCTCTGAAGCGGGAATGGCATCGCAGTAGCGTATCCATGGATACATATTGCCGATTTTCAAGCCCCCAGGGTTTTCGTGGCCCTGTCGATGTTTCATTGCTCTGCTCCGCATGGCATTTCCAGAAGCTTAAGTGGATCGAAAATCATATCCGGGGAAGGCTTATATACGCGCGCCAGTATCGACTACCAAACTACCGAGTTTCAAGCCTGAGTAGTATGAATAGCTATAATATAATGTAGGCCTATAGGCAAGCGACGGATAGCCCTTGCTGGTGGTGACGAGGCTGCAATATTGCGAAACGAAGCGTCATGTCATCCGGAGACGCGACCTCGCTTAGCTACAATCGAAAGGTAATGAATGCTCAGTTATTTAGACTGGAATGATCAGCTACGGGTCTACTGACGGGTTGACTGACGATATGGTCAAGGTTGAGCCGAAGAGGGACTTTAATATTACCAAAGTAAAATCGAGCGCATGCGCGTATTGTGGTACAAAGTGTGATAGGCGCGGCTCTGCTAGCTAAGAGCAGTGAGTTGGATTATATACAAAATATACTACTTACCAAAGGTTTGAAAGCAATTGACTAAGAGCACGATCTTTTAGATTATTATTGTCTATCTCTGCATCGTTGGTGCGATTTTTAGGTTCCCGCTATCATCGTATCGTGCTTCTGTAGAGAGGGAGTTAGCCTTGGCAGCTTGAGATGGAAAAAAGCGCGGCGAGTCTTACTAAAAAATGTATAGCTCAACGTGATGGTATCGATACCCTTCATCTGCGGATCCTTGACAAACTCGGGGTCTATGAAGAAAAACACTGGCATGTCGACAGCCTCCCCGCTCAGGAGCTTCTGTTCTTCAAAGCAGAAGCACTGAATCTTGCTGAAATATGGCGCGACCTGCGCTGGTGTGACACTATATGTCGCGACTCCAACGATATCTTCCTTGCTCTTGTTTGTGGCTGTGTAGAAAGCCAATGCTGTCTCGCCCGGGAGCACCCTGACTTCTCGCTGCTGTGGGGTAAATTTCCACTGCAGGGCGTCCGAAACGGAGCCATTGAAGGTTACTCGCAGGCGACGATGGAGAAGGGGGTCGACGGGTACCAGCTTGTCCGGCGTGAAGCGGGTCTGGTCGGTGATTGGAGTCCCGCCGTAGCCGGTTCTCTGGCAGATCGCGCGATAGAAGGGAACGGCGGCGTAGGAAAACCCGATGACACCGACGAGCACGGAAATCGAGTAGTACTGCAGCCGATTGTTAGCAAAGCCAGCTGATTGAACGAAAATTCAGGACGATTACAGTACCAAAATGGACGCATTCCGTTTCTTATAGACTTTGCTGTAGTCCGGGTACTGCGGGGACTTCTGATGGCGAGGTAATGTTGTCGTGAAGAACCGTGGAGGCCGAGATGCCAATTGCTGGCGCCGCAGACAAGAGCCTGACGGCTGACGATAGAGGACGCCGAGCCACTCTGTCAAGACGCCATGCCTGGCCCTTGCCTGCATGCCGGGGAGGAATGCTCGTACCATCTCGTGATGTTCTCGGTCACCGCCTCATCGCGTGGGTTGAGGTTGGCGGGCGGGTGCGTTGCAGGGAGGTTGGAAAATCCGGCGGCCAAGCCAGGCATTCGGCCGATGTCGTTTGCCCACCGGCCAGTCGTCTCCAACTTACATCATCCAACTTCGACGCGTCCAACCACGACAAACCTGCCGACACACCACCGACGATGGCTCCCTCTCTTGGCCCCTGCAAGTTCTGCGGGACGGAAGCTGCGAAATACAAATGTCCGACATGCTCGGCCCCTTAGTACGTGCCTCTTTCCCGTCCGTCGTGTTCTACTCTAACAAACCTTCTCCTAGTTGCGGTCTGGCGTGCTACAAGCCCCATAAGAACAAGCACGACGAGGAAAAAGAAGCCCAGCCCTTGACAGCGGCGGACCCCGGTGCGAGCATGGGGCAGTCGTCGGCGAGCGATGTCACGACAAACATATCCATGGACACTTCTCTCTCCTCCGCGACATCCGCTCCGCAGCCCGCTACGGAAGCCAAGAAGACCGGCTTCGATGACCTCCTTGCTCAAGCCCCCCTCATAGCCGCGATGCAGAACAATGTAGCCCTGAAGTCAAGGCTGCTGGAGATCTACAACTGCACGCAAAAGATGGCCTTTGAGGCTGAGAACGCGAGGCTGATCCAGCAAAATGCCCAGTTCAACCGTCGTGGCGGCAGAGGCCGTGGCAACCGCCGGCATTTCCACCGCCAGCCCATGGAATGGACCGTGGAGCGAGGCATGAACAGAGGCTTGCGCAAGATCCAGGCCATGCGGAAGGGAGGGAAAGACGAAAACGTCGATATCGAGGAGTGGAGCAGAATGGTGCTCTCGATTCTGGAAGGAGACGAGTCGTGATCACCTGCGGTGTTCACGACGCGGACCTCCAGTATTGGAATAGTCTGTCTTTTTCTTCGCATCTGCAGGACATTCCCGGAGAGCAGCAGCGGCTTTGTGCAGTCGTCTGGTTGCAGTTATCAAATCCTCGGTATAGCCAGCTATCGTGGATGCCTTCATTATCACCAGTTGCACAGCGTGCACAATACACTCCTACGGTTTCCTCTCGCTATAATATCGCAACCCTTCATCCTCCACTACACCTCCAAGTTGATATTATTATAATATTCTGGGCTTCAGTGTGGCTCTCTTTTCAGCAGTTTTTTTTGCCTTTCCTTATCTTGATCTTTGCAGTCCCTTTCCGGTTGTGTCTTCTTGTTTTTGATATACCCCGAATCAATTACGTGTATTTTCCATTAGCTCAGGCGTTGCGTCTATTAGCCAATCAAACATTGGCTGCCCTATTGCTCTCGTTCCCAAGCCTTGCTCCTACAATCGAGATGCATAATTATAGCTCTCGATGTCTTCCTGGCAAATGCAGTGCAATGAACAGCCGTTGAATTTCGTTCCTCGGTGGCGTCCATCCAATGGATTTTCGCCCTATGGAGCATCTTTGCTAGATGCTTCTTTTGTTACCAAATAGACAACTGAGATCGGGATTGAATCCGACTTGAAAGATTGCAGGTTCCACTGCAAAGTCAAATTACATCGCCTTGAAAGGGGTTTCATCATCATCAGAGGCTCCTGTGCTTTCCAACAGCCAATATTTTCCCCCTGCAGGGCCGGAATTGACTACGATTTGGAAATCATCATCTAAAGGCGGCGCACGACACCAAATCTCTTGATCAATTGATGTGTGAAAGGCAATATATACGCAGAGTTCCAACCTGCCCCGCGTCATCTTTCAATTTCACGTCTCAAGGGACTTGATTCGTCAGGTGATCTTACCGCCCGACTTCGAGTTGCCACCATGCATGCATGCATGAACGAAGCGGGCCAAGATGTGCACATCCAACCATGCATAACATATAATATTGCTGTCCTGCTCACCTGCAGCCTCCTGGATGCCTTGCTATGCAATTGTACTCAAGTCTCGATTGCATTGTCTGTATCGTTGATACGAACAAAAATCATCGATACAGCAGCCTTCCGTGGAAGCTCATACTGAAATTCTCAACGATATAACATGCTGGTGCATCGTTGCTTGTGATGGTCTAGTTTCGAGGCTGTGATCCGGATTTGCTTATGCATAGAGCAGGACAGCTCTGGGCAGCAGTATTAACTTTGCCCTTGTTCTTTTCTATCTCGCTCCGATATCATATCGATTACTTTTACGACTACGATCGATCGATCGATCAATTGATCGTAGCGTCCACTGCATGCCTTTTCTTTGGATGTAGAAAACGGACCAAATCCACGCTTGTTGAATTCTTTCCTTAGATCACCAATATATTGAGTGCTACAGCTAGCTTCTCTATGACCAAATCTGTAGATGCACGACGGTTTGCCGCCGTCGTTTAACTGCCCAGCTCTGAGATGCCAACAATTCATTTTATATCTACCGTAATCAATATCAGCACCGAATGAAAAGCCTTGCAGGTAAATGAATTCGCAAACGCAATGCAACTACATACAAGGAGCAAATATTTAGAAAGAACCCACAGCAAAGCCCAACTCGAAACGCCACGCGCAAAGTATCAATCAATATCAAATGGCAACTTGTGTCTAAAGATGCATCACGCATGCATGCATATCCCAAAATGCAGTACCCACCTACCATCGTATCGTATCATACCTAAATACCCGGTCGACATTCCCAACCCAACCGTGTGAAATATATGCCATGCATTTTCAAGCAGCGGCATCAGTTACCGCTGCCTTTCCGCTCCTCAATGCCCTTACCAAATCCTTCCTCCCGCTTCGTCCACCGATCCCGCTCCGCCCGCCGCCGCTCCTCAAACGCGGTGACAAACTTCCACATTTCGAAATCCCCCAGATTCCACCCCTCAACCGCACCCCGCAGCTTCCGCAGCCCCGTCGTCGTCGCAGTAACCGCATGCCTCGCATCCTCGAGTATCCGCTGCTGCGTCGCCCGCTCCGTGTCCGTCTGCTGCATCAGCTCCGCTGTCGACAGCGAGGCCTCCGGCAACGTGAAGCCTAGCACCCATTCGACTTCTTTTACATCCCACCCTTTCTCAACCGTCGCCCAGACCGAAGTGACCGTTCGCCCGCCGCCGGCAGCCGGTGGTGGCGCGGCAGCGCTCTTGGCGGCGAGCGGGGATAGCCCCGCGGAGGCGATGACCTCCTTCAGCTTGACGGCGCGGTACATTGCGCCTGTACCTTCGCGGGCGATGCCGGCCGTCGTGGCCTTTAGATAGACGTCGCGCGTGCTGTTGCGCCGGACGAAGGAAACCTCGTGGACGAGGCGGTTGTAGATCATAGCTTGCAGCGTCAGCGGGTGCGGGACGGCGCCGAGCGTGAAGACGTCGGTCGAGTTTTTGAACTCCTTTGCGATCCTGACGGTGATGGCGCTGCCTTTGTCGAGGCAGCTGGACGGCTTGCATTCCGCGACGGGGATGTTTGGCGGACAGCTGTCCGGGGCGGGCGAGGCTGGGCAAGCTGCGAGTTTCTGCGCGATGGTCAGCGCGGCGAGGGTGAGCGTGTCGCTGACGGGGTTGGTTGGGTTGAGGACGTGGATGCCCCTGGAATGCTGCGCGTGGAAGTGCTCGTGGAGGTGGGCGTTGATGAGGCGCGGGAGGCGGGTGTTGGCGTCGATGCCCTTGTAGCGGTCCGCGACGACGGCACGGGAGTAGTAGGCGATGCTGGAGGGCTTCGGGTCGGCGGCGAAGAGGTGGATGGCGAGATCGGCCGGGGAGGTGACTTCCGCGGGGATGGAGGAGGCGTCCCAGGAGGTCATGTTTGCGACGACAGCCTTGATGGCGGGCGCGGAGGCGGCAAAGAGGGCGGAGCCGAGGGAGTCGAAGCGGGTGACGGTGTCGCCGTAGTCGCAGCGGCGGAGGAACGGGATGACGGGGTCATCCGCCGTGGGCATCGGGAAAACCTGCGTGCATCCACAATCCGTTAGCAAAACCTGTCGATACTCATATTAAGAAATATCTTAAGACGCACCCTAAAGTCGGAGAGGATGCCGGTGCCCATTCGATCCCAGGCCAGCCAGCGCAGGATGTTGTACTCGAGCGCGTCGCGCTTGTCGCCCAGCTGCATCGCCCCGCGGACCTTCTGGTACATGCCGTGCTCGCTCGCGTCGGACGGGCTGAGGATGATGGGCTCGAAGCCGGCGGCCCACCAGGCCCGGCGCCAGGCCAGCATGACGGCGTCATCGCCACGGGTGCGGCCGGAGGCCGTGATGTCCTGGTCGTAGTAGGCGTATATCGGGCAGCGGCGGGGCAGCGGCGGCAGCACGGTCCGGGACTCGAAGAAGTCCTTGGAGCTGCCGAACGGGTTCAGCCAGGACCAGTGCTCGTACCAGGACGAGGTCGAGGAGATGGAGTCCGTCGGCTCGGGGGTCTTGTGGGCGCCGCCGGAAGAGTGCCAGCCGGGCAGATAGGGGCCGAAGGTCTTCTTGCCCTTCTCCTGGATGTGGTCGAGCCCCGGCGTGGGGACGGGCGAGATGTGGGAGAAGAGGGAGAGGATGGCGCCGAGGACGATGCAGTAGACGACGAAGCGCAGGGGCGAGAAGCGCCGGCCGCACAGCATGCTGGCTGCGGGGGGCTGAAGTCCCTCGATCGAATGCGAATGTATATATTATATACAGCGGTCCGGCGAAGGGATGGTGGTGGTGGTGATGTTCGTGATGGTGGTGAGCTGTGGGCAATTGGAGGTGAGGTCGCGGTTGCAATTGGCGTGGGCCAATAAAGTCCCCCTTGAAAGCCGCGGCGGCCGCGTTTTCCACCGCCGCGTCCGATTGGCCAGCCACAGCTGCATCACGATATCAAACCGCATTCTGCGCATCTCGTGGGACGAATGATACGGTACATCTACATGCACAATTGTTCTACGATAGACTGTATTATAGAGCGCCATGTCATTAAACCGTGCAAACGCGCGTGAACTACGCGCACCAAACAAATGTACCGTACCCATACACACATCGAACGCCATCACCAAGCCACATGCACATCCAGATATCTACGACTTCACCACGTATTACACCGCCCACCAGCACTCGATCTCGCAGCTCTCAACGAAGCACCGCCAGCCGGCGTACAGCGTGCGCATGACCACACGCACCTCATCGCCCGGCCGCAGCTCCCGCACAAACTGCCCGTTCGCCATCCGCCCGTCCCGGTGCCACCGCCCGATCCCCGTCCACCCGTGCTGGTCCCGCACCCCGTCCTCCCACTTGGCCATGTCCTCGTCCGGCGGCTCGTCCTCCTTGCAGTCCCACACGACCTCGTGCCAGGTCGCACACGGGGCCGCGACGCGGTTGCGCTGCAGCAGCCATGTGCCGACTTTATACTGGCGCTGCGGAGGCGCCGAGCCCTTACGCTCCCTCGCGCTCCCATGACAGCAGAAATCGTCAAAGTAGTACTCGCGGGTGCTGCCGCTCGCCTCCTCGTCGTCCGAGTCGACCTCGTCGGCGGCGCGCGGAGGCTTGGGCTTGCTGGCGGCGAAGGCCAGCTGTGCGGCGGCCTGCTGGGCCGGCGACATGTCCCGCCAGATCTCGGCGTCCAGCCAGCTCCAGGCGCTCTTGTACGTGCCGACGTTACGCCGCAGATGCAAGAATTTGCTGCTGCCGTCCCAGCTGCGGATGCGGAAGACGAGGCGGTGAATGCGGGCGTTGGCGGCGGACTCGCCGGAAAGCTGGGGGATCGTGGCGGAGAGGTAGACCTTGAAGCCGGCGATGCGCAGATCGGAGAGCTTGGACGAGGACGCGAGGATGGCGTGCGGGTGGTATTCGGCGTCGTCCAGGATCTTGAGGGCGAGCTCCGTGGGGACCCAGCGGCGGAGCAGCGTCAGGACGTCGTGGAAGTCCTCGCCGCTGATGCCGTTGCGGGCGTCGTCCGGTTCGACTTCATCTTCGGGGACGAGCACCGGCACCGGATCAGGGTCGCGGAATTCGACATCGCGACTCGGCGGACGTAGTTCGGGACGCATCTTCCGCAGGCCCCGTCGGCGGAGGCGCGAGAGCAGGCTGGCGCCGAACTGCTGAAGCCGGGATCCTCCCTCTTCGCGGGCCGAGCGGAACGAGTGCATCATCGCGCGATACACGTTGAGATTCGAAGTAGTCTGAAGAGCAGGCTGCGGTCAGCCGGCGCGGCGAGATCGATTGTCATCGCGAAGACGGGCATCTCCGCCGCGGGAGGTTTGCCGTGGCGGGAACGTCGGTTGTCGGTCGATGGGTTTTCCCGCGATGCTGATTCGCCGGCGGGCGGCTGGTCGGCAAACCTGCTCAAAGTGGCCTGATTGCAACCTCCGACGACAACCTCCCGCGAACGAACCTCCTCCAACGTCACCGTCGCCAGTCCAGCCAGCATCCTCACCGCCCAATTGACACCGCCGCCACCCGCAAACGACAGCTACAAGACGTCACGATGGCCGACGAGGAAGAGCGCGTCACCAAGCCCTTCAAGTTTGTCACTGGTGCGTCCGCCGGCCTCCCAGCCAAACATCATCCACCCGGACGTCGAGACTAACCTTCAACCGATATCCGCAGCCGGCTTCGACGCCCGCTTCCCGCAGCAGAACCAGTACGTCCTCTCCCTCTATAATATCTCCAGTCGATGAATCATGCATACTGACAATCGGTGTCTGCAGGACTAAGCACGTACGCACCTGATCCCCCGACAAATCCCATATACCAGACCACCACTCACCGTTCGTTGACCAGTGCTGGCAAAACTACGTCGACTACCACAAGTGCATCCTCGCCAAGGGCGAGGACTTCGCGCCCTGCCGCCAGTTCTACCACGCCTACCGCTCCCTCTGCCCGAGCTCCTGGACCGCCCGGTGGGACGAGCAGCGAGGTAAACCCACCTACCACCACCGTCTCGCCTGTACGCTTAGTATCCTAACTGAACGATATTAATACCGACCAGATGCCGGCATATTCCCAGTCATATTGACGGACTGATCGTTATATCGACGGAACTCGACCAATTGGGAAGGGAAATGTACAACGGGGCTGTATAAAGATGGAAGGCAAGGATTGATCGATTGCAGGGTCAGTATATAGTAGCGAGACGGACGGACGAATAAACAAATCATCAAATATGCATGCACTTGGTTCGACTGAATGTTTTTGCTTCACGTCGTCGAGACGTACCGTAAATAACGACGAGAGAATTGAAGGAAGGAGGAAGAGATAACACAAGGTTTATTCTTGCACTCATCAGATATCTCCTACGTAAAACTGAATGCGTATCTCCAAAGGTATGTATAATATATAAATATAAACCTGGTAAGAAGTAAATGGTAAAAATTCAATCAATCATCCACAGCCCTCAACGGCCGTACGCACGTCCACACCTCCGCATTTACATAAAATGCACGACCTGCAGAAAGACTCAAAATCAAATGTCGAGCGTCTCCTCCACCAGCTCCCGCGCATCCGCAACCACCACCCGCCCCACCTTCTTCAGAAACCCCTTCTCCGCCGCCTCCCGATACCGCTCCCACTCCCCGAGCCCCTCCTTCGCCCCCTCGATCGCCAGCGTCTCGTACCCGTTCTTGATAACCTCAGCAACCTGCTCCGGGCCCAGAAACACCGCCGACGAAACCCCGCTCGTCCACCGGCCGACCCCGCTGCCGCCGCCGCCGCCTTTCCTCTTATTCTCCTCGATCAGCCGGTAATAGTGCTCGCTGACGCCCACCAGCGTGCCGATGCTGTTCGTCGCCTTCCGCTCCGGCAGGTTGTACAGGTCGCGGAACTTGACGAGCACGTCGCCCGTCTCGACGAGCTTGTAGAAGAGGTCGTCGTATTCTGTCGCCGATGGCAGGAAGGCGTCGCCTGTCGATAGTGATAGTGCGATCGTGTTGACGAGCGTGTCCAGCAGGGGGGGCACGCCGGGGAGGTCTTTCAGGTCTGATGCGTAGGACGCGAAGAAGCGGATCAGCGAGAGCAGCGACCGCCAGAGCTCCGTCCAGTGATATTCTACACACACCCAGCCATCCGTCAGCTCGTCCAATAGGAATTATCCCGTGTAAGTTAAGTAAGACTCACGCAGTCGTATCCGCGATTTCGAGAGGAACGAAATAACACGCAGCAGAATCCCCAGCAGCAGCGAGTACAGCTCCACATCCAGCTTCTTGCGCAAGTTATGGTTCGCGCCGTCCAGCGCCACGTCCATGATGGCCAATATCAAATGCCGCTCGCCCCGCGTCGTCGGCAGGTACGGCTGCCGGTGCCGACACAGCCGCACTTCACTCTTGAGCTCGTCGTGCGCCAGCCGCCTGCAGATCGTGTTGTCTTCGATCAGGATCCGGAGGACGAGAAGGTTCAGACGCGCGTAGAGACAGCTGCGCGCCGTCCGGTGCGCGTGGTGCGTGATGTAGGATGTCAGCGAAATGTACGCCGCGAACGGCGGCTCGATCCGCGGCGAGTTCTCCACCGCTGCGATCGGCCGCGACGAGATGAAGGTGAATGCGAAAAGCTTGTTCGCGTTGACAAAGTCGTACGTCCCGAGCAAGATGGCAGCACGCAGGCCGGGTCTTCATTGTAGTCCAAAATTTAGTCAAGAGTCTAGATGTAGAATGGTGATTCGATGCTTACAGCTGGGCGAATGACTGTTTGACGGCGTCGACGTCCGGGTCGACTTTGCCAGGCGGGCCGTTGCTCGATGTCGGCCGCGACTTGGCCAGCCCCGTAGCGGCAAGAATACCACCGAGCCCCATCAGCGTCAGCACGCTCCCAAAGCTCCACCCTTCGGGGGCGTCATCCTGGACGGCGATATAGTCCTCCCGGCACCGCGCCGAGGCCGCGCCAATAGTGTATACAATCTGCTTGATCGATGCCTCGTTGACAAAGTCCGCGAGGCGGAGCTGGTACGGATTCTGGATCTCAAACTTATTATCTGCACCCCTCGTTAGTTCGCTATAGCATTCGATATATTTAGATTTGTGTAGTTCTCACAGTTGGCCAGGACGCCGAGCAGCACGAACGCCTCAAAGGACATGGACGACGTCGCCGGGTCGTTGATAAACTTCATCAGCGCGGGGAACAGATCCCTGTGCGTGAAATACGACAGCAAGCCCGTGTTGAACGCCCCGCAGGCCGTAACCAGCGCGGCATGCACCGACTTCCACCGCACCTCCACTATCGCAACCATCCACCCGATTAGCATTTTGCGTTCTCCAGTTCGATTTTCAAAAACTCGAATGCATGGCCGGCCACCAACCGGTTTTCCCGCCGCGAATGTTGCCGTCCAGCACGGCGACAAAGTCTGTGAACACGGCATCAATGTTGTCCAGACCCGCTAATATGGCGATGACGTCGGACGACAGGTTCGTGTACCGCTTCGCGAGCACCTGGCTCAGGAACGTTGCTATCGTCTAGAATTGAAACGAGTGAAACGGAGCCACAGTAAGCGCGCTGGCGGATATATAAGCGATTCGCGACCGGCAGGGTGGGCAACCTACGTCCAGGGCGGCCTCGTCGGCGGGACTCTCCTTCTTCTTGACGACGGCGACGGCGCGAGTGAACAGCTGGCGGGTCTGGGGCTATTATATCATATTATACGGAGCGGCCGAGCGATGGTGACTTTCATTTCAGCCGTGAGTCAAAAAGCGGGAACCGGGGCGGGGATGGAAAGGCGGGAGGGACCAACCTGCAGGTGGAGGAGGTCGTCGCCGGAGAGCGGGTCCAGGACGGCCTTGAGGCCCGGCGGGTGGGCTTTGAGCAGGAAGAACTCGGTCCAGAAGCCCTCGGATTTCGGGTGATAGTCGTCTTCGTCCTGCGGGGATTTCACGTTGCCCGTCAGCTGGAGTCCGTTTCAACCGCGAAGTTTCAGATATGTCTGGAAGCTGAGCTGTGCTACGTAGGGAAGCTGGAGTGGTTCGAGCAAGTACCTTGAAGAGCTGCTGGTAGAGGGAGACGATCTTGGGCTGGAAGGACGGCCGCTCCTGCTGGACCAATGGAGAGGCCAGCAGACTGGCCGACGGGTCGGCTGCCATGGTTGCGCGAGAGATCGAGGGCGGAAGGATCGTGGATCGGATCGATGGCGAGATGCGGACGCTGGGCTGAGCATCGTGGCCGCATCGCAGGCGGTTGGCTGCAGATGTCTGTGTCACGTGACACAAGGTCGATGCAAAAGTGACGACGTCTCCCTCGACGGATTTCAACTATCAAGAGTCCTCTAGACAGAACGATAGCATCACGGTGTTCATATACCCTCCGACAGCTGCTGCATCGTCGATAACGAGCCTGTGCAGGCGGTAGGATTCATCCCGTCGACAAGCTCGCCAATGGGAAAGCTCGCCTGGCTAACGGTATTAACGCGTCTTCCAGCTCGCGTCGACAACCGACGACAAGCTTCGCAGCTTCACCTCCAATTGCAACCACCATGCTCTTCGTCGACAAGCACCGTCCCAAGACGCTCGACAGCCTCACCTACCACCACGAGCTGTCGAGCCGACTCAAGTCTCTCGTAAGTAACATTCACCGTTCGCATATCACAGCGGTCAGCTAACGACACTTACAGGCGAATGGCGACTTTCCACACCTGCTCGTCTACGGGCCCTCCGGCGCCGGCAAGAAGACGCGGATAATCGCGACCCTAAAGGAGCTCTACGGCAACGGCGTCGAGAAGGTCCGTCCGCCTCCTGGCTCTCGTCCAATGCAACCGTACCCGCAAAGTATACGCATGTCTAATTTAACGATTCTGCGACATGACAGATCAAAATCGACTCGCGCGTCTTCACGACAACGTCGAACCGCAAGCTGGAATTCAACATCGTCGCCTCAATCTACCACCTCGAAATCACACCCTCCGACGTGGGCAACTACGACCGCGTCGTAATCCAAGACCTGCTGAAGGAAGTGGCGCAAACCCAGCAGGTGGACATGTCCGCCAAGCAGCGGTTCAAGGTCGTCGTCATCAACGAGGCCGACCACCTGACCCGCGACGCGCAGGCCGCCTTGCGCCGCACGATGGAAAAGTACTCGCCGAACCTACGCCTGATCCTGCTCGCCAACTCGACGGCAAACATCATCGCCCCGATCCGCAGCCGCACGCTGCTCGTGCGCGTTGCAGCGCCGACGGTCGACGAGATTGTCGATGTGCTCAAGGGTGTCGGCAAGCTGGAGCGGCTGGAGGTGCGCGATGGGCTGTGTCGACGGATCGCAACGGAGAGCGGGCGGAACCTGCGGCGGGCGCTGCTCATGTTCGAAGCCGTCTACGCGCAGAAGTGTGTTCCCTCCTCTCCATTCCCATACATACATACATACATACCCGCGTAACATCACGATGCAAGGATAGAAATGCGCTGACGGTGATGAACGTTATAGTGAAAAGGTGAAGGATGACACGCCGCTGCCGCCACCGGACTGGGAAGCCCTGATCGCGCAAATCGCGGACGAGATAATGGCCGAGCACACACCCCAGCGGATCCTGCAAGTGCGGGCCAAGCTGTACGACCTGCTAACGCACTGCATTCCGCCGACGGTGATTTTGAAAACGCTGACGTTCAAACTGATCCCGAAGATCGACGACGCGCTCAAGGCGGATGTGATACGGTGGAGTGCGTTTTACGAGCACCGGCTGCATTTGGGGAACAAGCCGATTTTCCACTTGGAGGCATTCGTGGCCAAGTTTTTGCGGCTGCTGGAGAGCTACCTTATGGATGTGGATTATGATTTTTAATTATTATAAACACTGTGCGGTTGTTGTGCGACTTGTAACACTGTTATATTATATTATATTGGAGGGGTGGAGGGCAGCCGCTGGTGGCTGTTTTGAGTGCTGGCGACTGGCGTCTATATCAAATATATTTTTCACGCGAAATGACCGTCCTTGATAGATTACTCAATGATATCGGTAATATAATAATGTATTCATTCATTCTATCCAAGCTAGCTATATTATGACATCATACGGACTGCGGTAGTCATACATCTATCCCTCCGTCTATACTACTCGATGGTAAAACCTAGATCTACAAGTATAACTTGCAGCAGAAGCACGTTAGCTTTAACAGTGCTTGGCAGGGTGACGGAAAAGAAAAGAAGAAGAAAAAGAGTAAGAGGTAGAAAGAGATCGATCAGACATCCAAGGAAGAATTAAACGGTCATGATGCCCCACCAGATAGGTTCTAAGTTTGGAGCTACCGTGGAAACAGCGAATGTTCATGGAAACTTCATCATACGATCTTGTAACAGATAACATGTCCGTGTGTGCTGGGGGAAGGAAGGTGTATCGATGGGAGCTTACCGGTTAGATGCTATGGCCGTCGAGAGAGGCGTCCCTACGATTGTACATCTTTGACATGTTAGCCTTGACTATCCGGATGGCATAGTTGCATAGAAATGCAGTGGTCGCGATGTATGTAAGTTGTGGGTGAGAAAAAGATCAGACGATGAGTTACTGGCAAGTAAACGACGCTGCGGGACCGGAGTCTGCAGACGTCGGGACATCTCGTCACGGACGATTCGGAGATGGAAAGAAGGTTGGTGTTTTGTCATCATAGAAGGTGGCATGTCTGGGGTGTGTAGAGGGGCGGGGATGCGAGGGTACGTACCGTGTGCACGATGATGCAGATGGACGGTGGTGGAGGTTGGTGGTGAGCAGAGATGGATTTTGAAGGGCCGCAAAAATTCACATTTTTATATCGGGCGCAAAATTTAAATGGACCGGGTGGCCCTGTCAAACGCGCGCAACACACGAATAAAAAACAACAGCGGCAACGCGTCGACGACAACGCGCCAACACATTTCGCTTTTTGCAGGGCGCAAGTTGAGCCGCAGAATGTTCGCAGGTCAGCTGACCGATCGAGCGGCCGTGATTGGCTGCAAAAGACAGCTAAGTCCCGAAATTAGCGGCATTTATTTTCATGGGCTAACCCCATCCGGCAGAATTAGCGGCATTTCAGGGCGCCGAAAAAGGGGTGCGCGCGCCCACCTTTTTGTATGGAATAACAAAAAAAAAAATCTAAAAATTTCTTTGCTGCTAGTTAGCAGGACCAAGAGAAAGTTACTCGCTGGAGGATGCACGACACTGTGCAGGGACAACTGCTGCTGGGGGGGTAGTTAGCCAGAGAACGGTGCGGTGGATGTACAGAACAGTACAATTGCAAGGTAAACCAGCCTGCCGGCCAGCCGTTGGGGGGTTGCGCTGGTGGGGCACATCCGGCTGATTTCATTGCTCTACGCGCCTGGGCTGGGCGGTCGGGTCATGCATGGTTGATTCGACACCGCTGGGGGACTTTTATACCACCGTGCACTCGGACTAACTGCTGTCTGTCCGTCGACGTATACAATATAGGAAATCGTGTAGGATTTCAATTGCGTGCGTGGAGCATCACGATTGACGGGGCCTGGCCAACTGCCAGCTGTACAATATTAATAGACACGGTCTTCACTAGTTTACTGCCAGCAGCTTTAACTCTCGATGGACAGCGCAGTTGCAACTAATGATCTAACTGCAGGTGATATCATTGTGGGCTGTTGCCATTGTATGCTGCTGTTGCATTTTCGACGACTTGGCGGTCGACACAGGCGGGTTAACGAACGTTCTGGAGTCGCTTCGCACTTGCTCGATTTTCTATGACTAATTGGATCGAGTTGAATCCAACGCGTGAAAACTAGCACTAAGCAGTTAGCGGTTGGGAGGCATGTTGTTGTGGGACACGACGGACGGCGGGCGGCCGTCCAGGGACCGCGAAATTGTCTCTTTTCCGTATGAAATTGGCAGGCAGCAGGGCAGGCAGCTGGCCGTTTTGGTCGTTTCCGCGCGATAGCAAGAGAATATCAATTCAATTTAAAATTTAAAAGATGAAATTGGGCGAGAGCGTGAAATTGCAATTGGCGATACTACACTAGCATTCAAGGAAGATAACGGGGTCGAAATAAGTATCGGTTAGTGCTGCCTGTGTATATTTTATCCACCGATCGTGATATGGTCACGGAATGGTCTCGCGACTTTTCTGCCTAGTGACCGCACCCATGCCTGACCGCCTGCCTACCAACTGCCTGGCCGATTGACCGACCGATTGACCGATATCATGATTGACTGATTGACTGATTGATTGATTGATGAACGTGTGAATGAGTGAATGAGTGAACCCCCGTCTGCCGGCCGGCCTGCTCGACCTGCTGCTGTTCGGTCGCTAGCGGACAGCCGACGGTGGATGTAGAACCGCAAGCGACGTGGTGTGATTGTATTGCGCACTCGCATCCGCCTGTTGCATCTTGAGCCAGGCGCGGTGTCGACAATTTATCTATTGTTCGATAGATTGGGTCAATTGGCAATTGGACGAGGACTCGATGTTTTGAATGAGTGATGAATGAAATATTACGAATGAGAGAACGAATTTATCGTGAGATATCATGGCCGTGGCGGTACCCGCGGTGGAGGTGTGTTTTTTTCCCGCCATAGCGCCTTGAAATCACGAAGGACCCCGCCTCTTAATTTTATTAAATTTCGCGAGCTGCAGCGCCGTTATAACCTGCTGCTCTACTTTTGGACTCGCGACTTCTTTCGATCTTATGTTAATTTTTATTTTATTTTATTTCCACGAATATTGCAACTGCCCGAGGACAATTGTACGGGCAGAGTCACGACCCAGATATATCATATTATAGCGTCCGCTATACACCACTGCCGCCTTGATATATTTTATTATATATCGTGCTAATTGGGAGCAGCGGCATTATATCGCGAGTAGTAGCACACTTGCTGGTCGTTGAGATTAAAACGTGTCTGCTCGATCTTGTTTTCGGTCTGGGATCAAGGTTATTTGCCGTCCACCTGCATCTTTGCATTTTACATTTTACATTTCACATTTCACATACACCGTTCTGTCTATCCTTCAAACGCCCGGTTACGTTACTTTACCTACGACGTACGTACGTGCGTATACGTCTTGCATACGTCCCATATATCCGCGCCTGCTGGTTCGATCCGGAAGCCGGCTAGAGAAGACATCAGAGTCAGTCGGGCAAGTAGGTTGTATCTTATACCGTACCGCAGCTTTCGTTAAGCGGCCAGCCCGTCCGCCCGATAGTCAGGTTCCATCCAACCATTCGCACCGGACATACTGGCTCGAGACCTAGACCACCTGCGATCGCAACCTCCAACGGACCAACCAGGAGCGCCGGACTGGAGAAGACAGGTTTAAACTTCAGGCCCCAGCTGCCGTCCCTTGAATTCTTGTAACAGACCTCGAGCCGGCGATTTTCTTTTCTCCATCGTCTCTCTCGGAGATACCGCATCTGCAGGACCACTTCTTGTGACTGGCCCGCGCCGGATTGGAGAGCACTCGAAACGACACCAGGCCCGCCGGTTGTCTCGCCAAAGGGAAGAGCACCGCCGCCACCGGGGCAGCATCGATCGAGGGCCATTGCATTGCTATATCCCGTCCCCGTTCCAATTCCCGTAGATTCAATTCAATCGATCAATCAATCGAATCGAATCGAGTCAGGAGAAAGTGCGACAGGTCGGGCGAGTTTTTTTTTGCATCCGTCGATTTTATTTTAATTCTTCGCTCTCTTCGACCGGTTGATTAATTTCATCTCGGTGTGCGATACCGTTGTTATATTATTCCTCTTCGTTTCGCTCGGATAGCCACCAGCCTGCATCATCAGCATCGTCATCTCGACTTCAACCCTCCCTCCTTCCTTCCCTCCCTCCTTCCCGTCCTTCCCTTCCTTGCTTTCTTCTTTCTTTCTCCCCACCGATTTCCCTGCAGGAGTCGAAAAGCACAATCCGTCGCCAGGAGACTAGTCGTGTGGACGCCCGCCGTGGACAGCCGACTAACATGCGCCTGGCCGCCCGCTGAAGCACCCAGACGAGAGAGAGAGAGCCCGCCACTCGCCCTGCCTGCCTGCCCGAATTAATCATCATCGTGTGCCCTGTTTGAATCCGAATCCGAATCCTCTCTTTCTGTATCTCTCCCCGTCCGCTCGTTTCCCCTTCGCTCACCGCCTCCTCGAGCCTCCTCCTCCTCCTTCTCCTCCGCCGTCGACGTTGGGCCCGAGACTACCGTCGTCAGTCCTCCCGTCACGCCAAATCTCCGTCGACCAGCCGGGCCTCCCCTTTCCGCCAGCAGATATCCTCCGCCACCGAGCGACGTTTTTCTCTCCCCTTCTGCTCGTCCTCCTTCGCCCCGTCCGCCCGCCCGTTTGTTTGGATCGCACCGCCTGCCTCTCCGCTGCCTTCACGACGGGCGTCCCTTAGTGCCAGTGCCAGTGGTGCTGCCTGCCTGCATCTCGACCCGAGTCCGTCGACCGAATCTCGACCGCCAACCGCCGCCCGCCGCTGCTGCTGCTGCCGACAACACATCGCCGGCGTGGTCGCTGGGCTCCGTCCATTCCTCGCATTCCTCTCGGCCCTCCCGCCCAAAAAGCCTCCAACCTCAACCTCAACCTCCTTCCTCCCTCGTCCCGCCCGGCGGCATCCTTCCCTCGCCCTCCCTCGCTCCCTCGCTCTACGTCGGGTAAGTCGCTCCTGCGCCTGTCTCCTTCATCTGCTTCTTCTTCCGTCTCCGTCTGTCTGTCCGTCTGTCCGTCTGTCTCTGCTCTGTTTATCTCGGGTCCCGCCCTCTGCCTCGCTGCCCGTCCCGTCGCCCGGCTCGCTCAGCGATTCGATCTGATTGTGCTCCGGTCGTCTGTTTCGAGCCTGCCTTGCCTGCTGGCCTGCACTGCGCTTGCATGGGCGTGTGGGGACCGCCTGTCGCTCAGATCCTTTCCCTGCATCTCGACTCGACGACATCCTTACCGTGGACGCTTCCGTACCACTGTCTTCCGACTGGCATCCATGCTCCACCCGAACTCTCGCCGTCGTGCCTTCGCATCTCCCTTCCCGTTGTACTTTTTCCCTATTCTCTTCTATCTTCTCTCGTTCAGCCTCTTCCACGTTCTTCCCATTCTGCATTCTTCGCCGTGGCCACCGTTCTAACTCCTCCCGCGTGGGATCTTCTGCAGGACAATCACCATCCCTCCTCCTCGACTACCGTTCCTCTAAGCGCGCCCGCTCGACCAACGTCTCATCCGCCCAATCAACCTCGCCGGCATCACATCCCCTGCCGCTGCGATTCTCGACAATCTACACATCCTGTTTTGAGCCCTCCTCCAGGCTGTTGTTTTCCCGCCCGCCCGCCTCCGTTTGCTTACGCATCCCGCAAACACCGGTTTTTTTTTTCTGCTCTCACTCTTCGACATTAAAAATACCACACACACTCCCCCACCACGCTATTTTTACTTCTTATTATACCTTACCCTTCTCTTCAGGCATCGATCGGTCGGTGAATAGGCAACGTCTCATACGTTCCTATTCATAAACTCCCCCCGTATCTCTAATGATGATGGCACAGGCATACCCTCATCAGGTGACGGCGCAGCTGAACGCCGTCCCGCAACACGCCGTCCAACCTCAGATTCATGCTGGACCCCCCGGCCAGCCCAATGCCGTCGCCATGCAGCATCTGAATCCACATCAAGGCCTGGCGCCGGGTATGGCGCCCCAGCTGATGCAGGGCCAACAGTTCAATCCAAGTAAGTCCGGTCCGCATTCCCTAATATATATATATATACCACCACCACTCTCAGATACCGTCTGGTCTATCCCCCTCCTCTCCCTTATTTACAAATGTCGGTTGCGAACGGGGTCGTCCTGTAAAAATTTTCTTCCATTTCCACATTCCGGCGGCGATTATTCTATTTTCTCTCTCTTCTACTCTCCCGTTCTCCGGCGACAAACAAAAAAAAAGATAGACAGACAAACAGACAAAAAACACACATTATCATCAAAACTTCTCGGATGCGCGAAATTGGTTGAAGAAATTTTACGGTGACCGCTAACGTGACGACTCTGCTTTACCTTACCGCTTGCGTCGATGGATGAAGTGATGGCGAATATTAATGGCATGCCTCCAGGATTGTTACATCAATATCAAAGAAGAGCGGCGTTAGGTATTCAAGCCGGTTAGTGCATGCTTTTTGTGCCACCCCGCCATCGATCCATTCGGGGTGCTTGTAGATGTGGTATACTGACGCTACTCGTCTGGTGCAGGACATCCGGGTATAGGACCGGGCTTCCCAGGCCAACATGTTGCGGCCGGATCGTTACCGCCGCATGTTCAACAGGTATGCCGGATACTCACCCACCCGCTGCGATTTCGTATAAGATATACGGCTGATTTGGGTCGTCTAACAGCAACTGCAACAGCAGCGGATAATGAGCCACCAGCAGCAGATGATCGCTCAGCAGCAGCAGCAACAGTCGATGAACCTGCAACAACACCAGCTGCAGCAGCACCATCTGCAGCAGCAGAGCATGCAGCAAGCCCAGGCTCATATGCAGTTACAAGCCCATGCCGCCGCTCAACAACAGCAGCAGCAACAACAGCATGCCCAGCTACAAGCTCATGCGCAGGCACAGGCACAAGCCCAAGCTCAGGCTCAAGCGCAGGCCCAAGCTCAGGCCCAGGCTCAAGCTCAAGCACAGGCCCAGGCACAGGCCCAAGGACAACAACCTCAACCACAGCCACAACAGCCGCCGACATCTCAGCAGCCTACACCTCAACAGCAAGCCGCTTTGCAGGGAATGCCGCAACAACCTCAACCGGCCCAGCCACAGCCGAACCAACCAAACCAGCAGAATCAGCCACAGCAACAACAGACCCCTCAGCCGAATCAAGCTGCTGCCCAGACTCAATCGGCACCAAGCCCTCAGCAGCAGCAGCAACAGCAGCAGCAGCAGCAGATGGTTCTAGCCGCCGCTCAGCAGCACGCATTACTGCGGCCTCAACAGTGAGTCTATGGAGCCCCTGCATATCAATATCGCTTGCTAACATCCGGTAGCAAAATTGGCACCGCCGTCCTCAAGCTACTACAGTTCTGCGAACATCTGAGCTCGTCGGAAGGCAACAAGCGCGATATCAACCACTGGCGGAAATTTGTTAGCGATTTCTACTCGCAAAACGGTGTCATGCGACATAATCTGTGGCAGTCGAACACCAAGGAGACCAAGCGATTTGAGATCACAACACCGGTGCTGGCACGATATTA
Organism: Drechslerella dactyloides; assembly: GCA_020064725.1. NCBI lineage: Eukaryota > Fungi > Ascomycota > Orbiliomycetes > Orbiliales > Orbiliaceae > Drechslerella > Drechslerella dactyloides. The sequence continues at coordinate 232,059 of JAGTWJ010000008.1, read as the reverse complement.
CTACTCGCTATACGAAAATGGGGTCAAGAACATCCAGTTGGTGATGGAGAACGCGCGGGAGCGGGAGATCAGTGGCTCCGCGTCGATTGTCGAGAGCTCGAGGACGTTTTTCATCTACTGGTTCGAGAATGGGACACAGGTGGTTGCATCGGGGACGTTGCGCGCCTCGTTGAACCTGGCGTCGCAGATTGATGTTTTGGAGTTTGATACGACGGAGCACACCGAATACGTGCCGCGACGGATATTCACGAATGCGATACGGTCGTTAACGAGCTCGCCCGACCAGAAAGCGTCGCCGAGAATCAATTCCAAGGCGCTAGGGAAGCGACAGCTGCAGCAGCCGCCTCCACCGCAGATTTCGATACCGGAGAGTCCGATCGGCTCATGGGGTGTTCCGGATCAAGTCTTCAAATTGCTAGAGGTATGGTGCCATTGAACAGCGTGGATCGGAAAACGGCCTCTAATGTCTTTCACAGCTCGCCGAAACCCTATCGAGCATGCGAGATTTGTTCGGCTTCTCGCAGCAAAACCCATCCATGGATCCCAAACAAGTCCTAAACGCGTATATCATGCAATACCAAACTCAGCAAATGCATCAGCAACATCTCGCACAGAATTTAGCGCAGGCGCATGGTGCACAAGCGCAGATGGCGGCGCAACAGCAGCAACAGCAGCAGCAACAACAACAACATCAGCAGCAACAGCAGCAGTTGATGGGGGTAGGAACACCGCATATGCCTAATGCCGTGCTTCCGGGGATGCAAGGGTCGCCTGCGATGCCGAATTCACCGCACCTGTCTCAAACCGGCGTGCCCGGCGCTACTCCATCTCCAGCACAAGCGCATCTTCAAGCGCCAGGCATGGTCGCCCAACATTCGCAGCAGCACCATGGCGCTAACGGCGTGAACGGTGCGACGCCGACGAATCCGAACACGAGCCCAAACGTGTCGGGGAAACGGAGGAGAGCCAGTACCGCCGGAGTCGTTAAGGCCGAAAACGGTGACGATGGCGACGCCTCGGCACCCCCTGTAAATGCGAAAGTAAAACAGAGCCCGAGAACCGGCAATGCCAACAAGCGACAAAAGCAGAATTCGTAGCGATTCGCTCTCTTTTTTCGCTTGCACTCTCGTTTTGCTTTCGACATTTCTAGCATGCTGACAACGATATACCCACCGCGAGATACCCGGTCGACGCCTCGCTCTTATTATTATTATTTTCTGACGAACGGGGAACCTGTCCATCGTTTCTTTCTTTCTACTCCTTCTGCCTGGTTGTATTTCCTTTCTTTCCCATTCTTCCTTCAGCCATTGTAGATGACGCTTCTGATAACGAGTCTATGCATTGATACATTTCTTTCCCTTCTCCTCTCCGCATCTCTCACCCGGCATGCACACCATATCCTTTATCCAGCAGGCAGGCGAAACCTATATGCCACTCACCGCCTTTCCTCATATCCTTTTACTCCTTGTCTGCTTCCCTGACCGCGTAGCATCATGCATTCTGTCTTGAGTTTCTGGGTATCTGCTTGTTTTTGTCTGCTTTTGGTCTGTCGTTTCTTTGTTTCGAGCATACATCATCCCCCCTCGGGTCTTTACGGATAATATAATATCTTTCTTCCATCATCCTTTTTTCCCACCTCCCGCCATCACATTCACATCTCACATCCATACTCATACTCATACTCTCTTACGGCTACATTTTGGGAGTCTTTGGGTCCTCTTTTTGTTTTCACACACACACACACAAAGAAGAATCTAAAATCCGAAAACATGTGAAGATTATCATTACTACCTGTGGGATTTTACGCAACAAAAAGCGGCTGGAACTGATTCTTCGCTCGGGTCATATATCGGTTGACTTTTTGTGCTTCTTTTCCTTTCCAGACAAAAATTTTACAATTTTGGTTGTTGTTCGGACTTGCTTGCTATTCTTTTTTTCCTATTCTTTTCCCGCTTGGTTCCCGTGGATGGGGCAAAACGCACTTAATGGGTTTGTTAACTTGCTGTTGTTTCTCCGTGCTTTGGTTGATATACTTGTTGTCGTTTTGGTCCTTGTCGTTCAGCTGTTGTTTTTCTGCCCTTTGGTTTAGTCTTGTTTTTGTGATTCGAGGTCAGTCGATCGATATACGCTGGTGACTTGTATGTATGTACTGAGGATTGTTCGCATTTCGAATATTCCTCTCTCGCTTTTCCCTTTTTTGAGTATTCGCGGCTGCCTTTTCACCCTTTTTTTTAAATTTGCGGACAGCGGGCGTTGAAACGTTGTATCTTATTATTCTTACACGTTTTTCTGGAATTTTTTTTACAAGTTGGTTTTTGATTTTTATTATTTATATACTACAGGCTTTTTTTTTCACTTCAGGATTTTTTCTGGTTTATCTTTTTATCCCTTTTTTTTTTCTTTGGACGCTTGGATGGATGGGTCAATTTATACTACATCTTGGTGGCTGAGAATATACCTATCTGCTGTTTGATGATGCATCGACGTGCATGTGTGCGTATACGTAGAGGACATGGCGATGATGTTATTACAGTGCGGTGGCTTCGTGAAGTTTATATGTGTGCCATAGCTGTCAATCTGTGATGCGTCGTCGATTGTGACGACACGACCGTGATATCTATGGGATCGAGGTTGATTTGTAAACTATCATAATCTTAGAATGTCGCGCGTCAGTCAGCAAGTAGGTTGATAAGCATGATAGATATCAATCGTTTTCTCCTGGCCCGGCGTTACGGTGAGATCTAGGTAGATGCGTAGATTCAATAAGGAGATATTGGTATTCTGATCGGTATATATATACATACAGTGAATCACCCGGGCGTAAGTAAGTACCTTGGGAACTATAAGATATCTGGCATCATTATACAGAACTGCCTGATGTATCTGGTCCCGGATCCAGTCAGAGCCGCAGACCTATAGCTAGTTATGTTGAATCGATTGTGGATGTGTATATACATATACAAGGTTAGTTGACTTGGATGTACCTCTGTAGTGGTTTGTGGGACGACTTAATTAATTGCCAGGCTGGGTATATATCGATCGATTCTCCTCTTGAACAAATGATTGCTAGCGGGTCTGGTATATATACTACTATAATATTCATGGTAGTCGCCGATTCAGATTCAAGTCGATATGGATATTGACTACCTGCCAAGAGGTGGATTGATCCAGGCAGCAGTTGATATTCAGTCGAATGCTGACCGGCCGTTACGGTTGGGAGAAGCCAAGCTTAAGGCGGACGTCAATTACTTTGCTACATTCTGTTGACACGTTGCAGCTTTATAGCCTATGCGTATACACGGGATGTAAACGAGAGGTAGAAACCAAACCGGGTGTGGGTTACTACCGAGCTGTAGAAGGAGAAAACGCGAGTATCTCAAAATCCAGCTAGTGTGGAAATCCGAAATGCCGGGCCAGCTCCAGGAGATCGATTTGCATATTAATCAGGGACGCCGCGCCAGAGGGAGGCTGCTTAGCACCATCGACAAACATTGCAATGCTAAAGTATAGACGAGAAGGTTATATTAGGTTGATTGTTATTATCCTGTTGAGTAAACATGAGGGCCCGACGAATGAGATACGTGAAACCGACGCGACGGGAGCCGCGGGAGTACCTGCATATCCTCCCGTTACCGAGCCTGCATGCATAGACCGATAGCAGACAGTTATTCGGACGACCGAACGCAACGTTCAACTGCACGATGTCAAAACCGCATTTACAAAACAACTTTGCAGGCCATAATACAACACCGGATCCGCGGATGTCGCGTTTGGGGCGTGGCGTTGATTATGTATGATGCTGCCAGTATAACAGATATTCGTAGCTATGCAGATGACTAGTCCCGCAAGCAAACCCACACGGTTCCACAAACGGCGATACGCTTATCTGGTTCTCAAGCACCAATCATGTTTGCCTTCGAAATATCGACACCTCGAAACTTCGAACCATTGATTCATAGAGCGCTGTCTTTGGTTTTCTACTTGGTACGTCTGGTGGATATCCATGGGTGGAGTTTTGTTTCCTCACTTGCTCCACCGTCGAATACTGCTTTATGGCTATAAAATCTGCACCTCTCCTATACAAACTGCGACGGTGAAGTGCTTTTGTAACATATAGCACTGAATGTTATGGACAGGGAGCTAAAAGCCGTGAATGGCGTCAATCTTCTGCCAATATGAGCGAATGCTCTTTTGTATGCATATTACGGTTTCTCACGGGCAGGATATATCCTTGTGAACCGTGAAGGGCATGGTAATAAGACACTCGTGTTCATTATGTATCGACTATAGCGGCGAGCTTGCGCCGCTGCTCCGCCAGGCACCCAGAATCAGGCCCGTGATGTCTTTGACGCCGACGCCGTGCTTGACCTGTGCGAATATCGTGGGTCCGCCTTCGCGGATCTTCTTCGAGTCGCGGTCCATTACCTGGAGCAATGGGAGTTTACATTAGCACGCACAGATGTGTGGATATATCTCAACATGGCGTTATCGTAGGTGGAATCGGTGTATGTTAGGATTATGGAAATGCATGTACCTCGAGGGATGCGCCGATGTATGGTGCTAGATCGGTCTTGTTGATCACGAGGAGGTCGGACTGCGTGATTCCCGGCCCGCCCTTACGTGGGATCTTGTCGCCGCCGGAAACATCAATCTGCGGGTACACGGCTGGTGAGCAAAAACGGGATTCTCAACTACACTGAGTGCTTCTGTGATGTAAAAAGAAGCATTGTGATAGCATCAAGTGATTGGATGTCGTATTGGGGACCATACCACGTAGACGATAAAGTCCGCAAGCTCTCGACTGTAGTTCGCGGCCAGGTTGTCGCCACCGGACTCGATGAGCAGCAGCTGCGTGTTGAACTCGCGGTGCAGGTCTTCGAGGGCGGCGAGATTCTGCGAGATGTCCTCGCGGACGGCGGCGTGTGGGCATCCGCCGGTCTCGATTGCGCGGATGCGCTCAGCTGGCAGCGCTGCGTTGCGAACGAGGAACTCCTGGTCCTCTCTGTCGACGTCGGTGTTCTTAGCATTTCATGTCCAAGACTCCTCACATATATACAGGCGACGGGAAGAAGGGCTGGAGGCGAATATTCATAGCTGGTGAGAATTGTGGTTACGTACCGGGTGAAGATGTCGTTGGTCACGGCGGCAATGTTGTACTTGTCGCGAAGCTCGATGCACAGAGCTTGCATGAGCGCCGTCTTGCCGGAGCCGACGGGGCTACATACCGGCCGAGCAGGCTGCCATTAGCGTTCCGTTCGTTCGCACATCATATCTCTTGAAGTAGATATATCCATTGCGTGACATAAGGGCTCGAATCGACGGTGTATGATGTTGTATGTCGCTATGCGCGTCATGCCTGCAAGATGGCCATGGGAGGGGCAGAATTTGCGGGGTCTACGTGTGCGGGGTCGGCTTGCAAAAATGTCGAAAGGACGTACCCGCCAATCCCCACCGTGAACGCACGCTGCTTGAAGTCGCGACCCTCGACGATGGGCAGCTCCCGCGCGAGGTACGAGCCCGGCCCGTCCAGGATCTCGTGCGAATGGCCGTGTTCCTGCGCATTGAACCCGCCGTGCGAGTGTGGCGCCTGGCCGTCGTGGGAGTGCGTTTGCGACATTGTTGGAAGGCTAGAGGACCGAGTTGGTAATGTTTTACGTAACGATTTGGTTCCTTTCTTCGGTAGTCGGTCTTGGCTGGAGAGGTAGAGATGTATTAGCATGGATTGAAGGTGGTTCTTCGGGTTGAGATCTGGGTTCTTACTTGGCTGCGATGGTATACGGACGGCGGTATGCGTCGAGGAGATGTGTCTACGAGAGGGCAATGTCGGGGCACGGTCTTGGCGTAGACGCCTTTAAGTTTGTTGCAGCTTAGTCACCAGGTGAATGGAACGGCAGATTCAATATTCAGGGTATCGCCAGATTCGACTACGCTCGCAAAAATCTAGAGTTATACCGTTCTGCTTCGGATAAATCGAATCTAGGTATCTTCTGTATCGGTAAATCTCAGGTATCTAACATTAACAGAGAGTATTTGAATGTAATACGTGCAGGTAGTCATCTTGCTCATGTGCCAGTGTCAATACGTACTAATACGAGGCTAAGCGGACGTCATTCGTGTTCGTACGTAAGTAAGTATCTATATCAATATATTGACCGCCAGCTAGCTAGCTAAAGCTAATTATAAGTAGTAGGACTTTGGGCGGCAAGTCTGCTTCAATCTGTTGCAAGGTTGGAATCGTTCTGGTATGATTAATGATTCTGCTGCTCTCACCTGCACTAGTAAAAGACGTGCATGAATCTCTGGATTCGAATATTCTTGGAGATATCAGGCATTCCGGGAGTAGCTATAGCGCTACGTAGCTATGGCTGACCCTACCAGCTATCCCGTTGTAAAGGGGAGGGTCTGGTTTACGAGACCGATTCCCATACCGTTCTGTCCTATATACGGCCTGCAAATATCGATATCTTATCTCGCTGACTAGATTACCCGGGGTTTGAAGTAACCCGGAAAACCATTGGTAATGGCTGGGGTGTCGGATTGCCTGATTCTGGACCCTCTCTCTGCTTCCATGTATCGTATGCAAGGGTAGATGTACGTTGTCATCAAAGTAATGGTGGCGGAAGCGGTTCTCCTTCTATCTAGCAGTTGTGATATCGATAGCGAGATTTAGCCACTGCATGTCGCCTTTAGATGCCCGAATGAGTTCTTGGGATTTCCATTTGTTGGTCTCTTTTGCCCGGTATATTGTAAGCTGACCGACTTTCGCATCTAGAGCAGGTATATATGACCATGACATATTGACCGTTATATCACATATTAATACATTGGGTGTTATCGACCTGGACACGTTGATTTTTTGTAAAAGAGGGTTAACTTTGCAAATGACACTTTGGTTCTCACGGCCAGGGTAGTGTAATCTGCATACGGAGGAATACTCTGAACCGGACCAGATTTATGGAGGAGAAGAGAAGCCAGTGGCAAGGAAGAGCTTAGTTCACGAGGTCAGGGAGCCAGTATACTCATAATCTTTACAATTCGTACGGTATTAGTTAAAACTACAACCGGTTAACCCTTTCTTGATATATCTTTTCTCGTTTAATTTTCACTTTGGGGTTGATTGACTTACGAGATCAATCAACGCTATGCTGCGATGGACCAGCTGTCGATATAGTGCCCCGTGTCATATAACTACAGGCCATTTCACCTGTGATGCTTAATACCTACCCGGATACCCTGCACCCAACATGCGTATATGAACAGACGTCCATCTTAAGTATGTACGTTTACTTACCCTACTTCTCAGTTTGACGACCGTTCGAACTAGCATGAAAGAAACAAGGAAGTGATCATCACTGCACTGGCATGCTAGTTCGTCTCTTTGACAGGGCTTCATTCTGTGTTGATAGTGTAGTTCTCCGCTGCTGGGCGGAGCCAGCTATCAACAGCTGAACTGGTTGCTAAGTGGTTGACATTTACAAGCAGAAGCTGCATTGTGCTGTTTTAGGCGCTATAGCGCTAGCTGGGACTTTCGACAATACAACTTTCGAATAAATGGATATTGAGCACGGAACCTTGCCTCTAGCAGCAAGTATACTTGAGAAGTACTCGCTTGCTGAACTTGCTGGCGGAGGTACTCGGCTGTTGATTAGGGCAGATGTACGACCGTGCGGTATATCAGTACCAGTCTGTCGGTTCTCGCTGACTGGCGATTATGTAAGTGCCGGCATCGGTATACTATATCTCTATATCAGGCAGATCAGCATGCACCACGGCACCGATTGCGCCATTCCGCAGGCTAGATAAGGGGCAGCCTTCCCGGCTGCTCGCTCGCTCGACGGCCGGGGCTGGAAGATTTCATGCAAGGTTGGACCCGGCCGGCCGGCACAGCAGCTGCATGGGGTGGGAATTCCGGAAGTTAACGTTCGTAATATTATACCGACGGGTGCATCGAGCTCCACTGCGTATGTATATCGGGTGACGTGTGGTCTGTGCTGTGAGCTTGTAAACATAGTTTGCATGGCGTGCATACGCTGCATCTATCTATTCGACGTATTTCTGTAGCTATATGCGAAGCATATATCTGGATGCGGTCAGTGCAGCATGTCGATGGATTTGGAAGGAGAAGGTCGTGTGCTCGCATGCCGGTACGGTGCTTGCCTGCTGCAAGGCACCCAAGCAAGCAATTGATCCATCGATCCATCGATCCCGTGATCAATACTACTGGCGCTATAGCTATGATGCGTCGATGCATATGCAGTGCACCAGTCTTTATTAACACGTATAAACATCGATGCATCAGGTAGCGCATGCATGATGCAATTGCAGCCGCGATATATTGATAGTCTAGACGGGAAGAGGTGAGATCGATGGATATAAGACCACTGCAGACTTGACAACATCGTTCTTTGCTTCCGCGAGGGACTCCAAATTACGAGTGTCTGAAGGTCGGGACGGTCCGTGATTATATTTTTGAGGTCCTTTTGTTCTTTTGGTCTAATAATATCTATCGACACAGGGAAGCCCTGAGAACCCGCGGCCCGAAGATAACAGGATGTCGAACTCAAGCTTGCAACGGTCAAAAACAGTACAGCGAGCAGCTCGGCGTCGTCTCGGTTGCCATAGGGGTGAGGAAGGAAAGTTTTATGATAGGAAAACATGGAAGAGAAGAATCAAGAAAAGAAAAAAAAAACGCCTGTAGTATCCGTGGCTCCCCAGACTTAATTTGTTCAAACAAGCGGAACTTTGTTTCAAGAATTTACTATCGAGAACGATGGGAGAAAATAGATAGGTGAAGGGAGGGCGAGATCGTGAGGGGAGCTTGCGAAGAATTCCGGCTGGTGAGAAAGCGGTTGAGGTTGTCGGTTGATTTTGCCTTGAGGCGCCGTGTTTGCATTCTCCTACCGAATCGCACCTCTCCCTTCCCCGGATCTACCGTTTGATGCACGAGCGGTCCAGGGCATCTAGCATCTCCGACCTGCTCCCGAACTTCTCCGCAGCCTCTTTGTACGAAACCCATTTCCGCTTGCGCTTCTTCATCTCTGGCCATTCCGACAGCTCTTCCTCGACGGTCATCTCGAAGAACAGGAAGACTGCATTCGCGCTCGAGCGGTTGTCTCGAATCTTTCCTAGAAACTTTGTGACCTTGCCGGTGATGCCCGCTTCTTCCCAGGCCTCTCGTTGAGCTGCCGTTTCAGCCTCGCTTTCGTCGGTTTCCCAGCCGCCCTTGGGAAGGACCCAGCAGTTCTTTTTGCGTGTAGACTCGACGATTAGGACCTTTGATTTGTCCTTGGAAAGGGGGACTATGCCGGCGACCAGACGGGAGCCGTCTACGTCGTATCCTGTATCCGCGCGCGTTAGCATCTCCCGAGTCATACGCGTTCCTGGGTGTCGTGCGCAAATATTGATGCTGAATCTGCCATGTTTTCCTTAAATTGGGTTGCAAAAAACCCCAAGGACGCAACATCTGAAGCGCGAAACATGCAAGCTCGAGATAAAAAGCTCTGAAGTGCATACAGTTCTTCGTTTCGCATCGTTCGTGGTGACTCTGCAGGCTTGTTTATAGGTTTCAGGGGAGGTATGAGCATTTACGTTGTTTGGTTCTTCCAACACGGGCTTCCATCGATAGCGAATGAGTGCTGGGGCTCGAATACGAGGTTGTCGAGGTCTGCGCCATCTCTGCTGCTTCGGTTTGCTGGCGGAGTGTGCCGGGGTGTTGGCGGCAGGAAGCTGAGGATGCCGGACGGGTTTCTGAAGTCTATTGGGAGGAATCGCAGGTAGGCCTACCAGCAGGGATTCGTTCAGCTTGCAGGTGGAGCCAGCAGCTGGGATGACCAAAGCACCAAGCTAGTCGTTTAGCTGCGATGTGTCGTCCGAGCCGTTGAAAAACGAATAAAGCCGCCCTGCGAGCGAGAAAAAAACAACTACCAAGGAGGGAATTTGAGCACCACACCGTCGGCAGAGCTTCTGTGGCCGGAGAGGCGAAGGGAACCAGAACGAAGAGTTTTAGGAACCGCCCCCAATTGACGCAGGCGGGCGTCCGGATCTGGAGGGTGGTTTTGGAGGGTGGATGAGTGGCGTGGAAAAAAAAAAGGTTTCTAAGCTTTTTTCTTCCTCCCAAGCCGGCCGGGGCAGCCACCAACCAACAGCAGCAGCGAACGAGTAATGGAAAGAAAGGGGCAAAGAAAGAAAATGGGAGGATGGAAATCGATGTCAATGGGGATTGAGGTTCGCCATGTTGGAAGAGAGGAAGGAAGAAGGGTGGGAAAGGGTGAAGCAGTCTGAGGAGGCGGTGGAGATGGATGGGAAGGAGGGGGATATAAAAAAAGAGAGTTCGGGGTCCGCTCAAAGGCGACGGAGGAAAGAGGAAGTCGTTTCGATTATCAATAACGGCCACAAAACGACGCCGCGCTGCCCGCGGCCCAGGCGCCCAGCTGCATTTAATTATGTAATCCTCCTCCTCACCGCCTCCCGGGAATTAATCTTCGGAATCATATTTCCATTCGTTCTTGACGTCCCGGACGCGAATGGAGTCGGCTGCAGTCCTGCTGCATTTCTCGCTTCCTTGGGCGTGGTCGAGCGATCGAGCTGGCGGCACTCCATCGATTCATGCCACGCCGCGCTCCTCGAAGCTCATCGTTCCACAGCCAGCCGCCTCGGGGATACGTATCACAAAATCCGCGTGTGAGTCTTACTTACCTCCAGCATCCCGTTCCCTAACTCGAGCTGTTTCACCTGCTCACAGTCGGCTCGCGCAGGCTGGGCACAGGAAGCCCGTTGGAACGTGAGCAAGCAATCGAAATCCGGACGGCGTGTGACCGGGCGGGCATCCAAGCTGCCCATGCTTGCATCACAGCTGCACAGACCCAGAGGTATTGTCGGCAGATAACATGTATCTCGAGAAGGATACTCTGGACGCTACGGCCTGATCAGTAAGGTCGTTTTCGATGTAGTCGCCGGCCAACCTCCAGCTTGCTCTGGCTCTCTCCTCCCCATTCGCCGGGGTGCCGTTTGTCCAGAGAAGTTCGCATCGGTGTTTCTTGGCTTGCAGGCGTCCAACGGTCCTGAACCTGTCTTCCTCGTCCAGAATGCTGCCCCGTTTGATTGGGTTCCACTCCCTCGGAATCACGAAAAGACGTGCGCTTGCAGATACCTACAGGACGTCGACCTGTGGTTGAGCCAACCTGAGGGTCGGAACCTCGCACGTTTTCTGGTCGCCCGGGGTGTGATATCGGCTCATGTTAAGCTTAATCACCGTGATTCTCTGCTGGGAAATATTCTAGCCGGGTCCTGTTCCGCGAAAGCATTTGATTTGCTTTGGGGCTCTGCGACTCGCTCGTTGCATGCCTCGCAGGGTTGCAAATCGAAGCTTCCATGCAGGTCGTATCCATGCGACCGGCTTGTCCCTGGTCGGGGCTCCGAGACGAAATTTTTTTTTCGTTTGGGGCAATTCTGACGACGGGGCTCGCTCGCGTGCTCAGGTTTGCGGTTCTATTGGAACAGGCACCCAGCATCATGGAAATTTTCCACCGCTGAGAATTTTTCGAGGGTACGCGGGCAAGCTGCTCCCCAACCAGATGCCAATTGAGTTCTCCACATTTGGGAACAGAGTTGCTCCACTTGGGAGGGGTAACCACGCTATCCGGGCTGGCCGCTTTCCTACTTTTTCCGATGGTAGCGTTTGGTTTGACGGTTGGTCCCCCCGCGCACAAGTGGGCACACGCTAGAGGGGCCTAGATGCAGTTAGCTGGAGCTCACAGGCACAAACGCTAACTTGAAGACTGGGAGCCGATGACAAACGAAAATGAGAGAGCATGAAGCTGGCGATTCCTTTCGGGTCGACTGGACTCAGGTCGATGCCGGCCGACACGACAACGTCGCATCATCAACCAAGGACAGATATACGAATTGAGTCAGGCTAGTCTGAGTAGAGGGCTGGTTCGAGGGACTTACTCGCATTCATGCCAGACACATTGAGCCTGAACGTTTTCATTTTGTCGACTGGAGGAGACTCTGGACGGTGTCGACGAGGTCGCATCAGGAAAGTGGGGTGGGTATAGTGGGATGAATGCTCCTGGCTAGCTTGATATAGCTCGGGCCGCAAAGGCTGCTTTTCGAGCTTGACGTTTAGGATGCGACAGCCTCAGCCTCAAAATCTATATACAGCTTGAACGTCATGAACAGGTATTAGGGGGGCTGTCAGCGTTTACTACGGCCGGCATATTTCAGTTTGCTTAGGAGACGTAATAATTACCTGGTTGCAAATAGCCATTTTTGCATCTGCATCTGCATGTAGAATGCAGAGTTCTCTATCAGGGCTCGCAATGCGGTTTCTATACCTAAGATTGTAATACGGAAAGCTCATCTTTTTTGGAAGCTGTAAGCTGTCAAACGTGTCCTTGTGCGGCAGCTCAAGATACCACTAGTTATACGTATATACCTTCTATTCGATTTCGTACAAGACAAGATGGTATCTTGATGACGACCTGCTACAAAATGTGTATCCTCATAGTCCCACGTTACCGTCGTAATTGCTTGCTGAGTGTTCTGCTTTGAGCATTCACTACGGGCAATCAATTGGCTCTTGAGTTTAACGTGCGTTGTTTTGGCGGGGACATCGGACGAGAGGGAACCGATGCCGGCGATACAAATTTAACACCCTCACTCGATGACACCTATCGGGTGCCGACCTGACCACTCGTTAAAACACCGGGCTTGACAGGATCAAGCTTTTCCCCAGTAAATCTACCATCACTTCATCTTTAGGCCGCCAATTGGCATTAATAGGCCAATACCAGCCGTCGCGATGCAGGCTGTCAACGAGAACATCGAACCCCGCCTCGAGCGCTGGGCAGACAGACTCAAGAACCTGACGACGCCATCCCTCACGTCCGTTGCGGACTACCCGAAACCTGCCGAGTCCAGAGTCGTCGAAGCCGTCCATGCGATAACTCTCCCTGAGAGCACGCGGTTTTCGCTGCTGCAATTGGCCATCACGGACGGCTCGAACTATGCGTCGCCGTTCACGATCCTGCTGGCGGCTTTCGCCATCCTGGCGTTCAGAATCACGGGCGATGAAGACATAAGTCTTGCTACAAGCGCCGAAACTAAGGAGCCGTACGTGCTGCGGCTGCCGATTACCGGACAGACGAGCTTCATCTCCGTGCTGGGAGCAGTTCAGAAGGTATGTCTGCTGAGCATTGCACCTCGACTACAGTATGATCAAATGCTAACGGTCGACAATTTGACAGGCTGAACAAATTGGAGCTGCAGATGCCGTACCTTTCTCAGCTCTACTATCGTATCTTCAGAAGAAGTCCAAGTCTAAGACGCCGCCATCGCTCTTCCGCCTCTCCCTCTATCATGCCCCCGACGCTCCGTCAAAGCAATTCCTCGCCTCCAACGAGCTTAACACAGATCTGAACATATACGTCGAACTCAAGCCGCTCTCGCAGGCCGCCTCCCTTCGCTCCTCCGCGTTAATACCCGATATTACCTTATCAGCCCATTACAATCAGCTTGTCTTCAGCAAGGCGCGTATATCGGTGATGATTGAACAGCTTCTACAGATCGTGCAGATTGGTGCTGCTAACCCGTCGGTATCGGTTGGTGGGATTTCACTCATAACACCCAGTCAGACGGACATCCTGCCGGACCCGAAGAAGGACTTGAACTGGGGGTCGTTCCGGGGCGCTATACACGATATCTTCGCTGCAAATGCGAAAAAGCATCCGGATAGGCCGTGTGTGGTTGAAACGCCGGATTTTACCGAGCCGGATTCTGTGGAAAGAGTCTTTACATATCGCCAGATCGATGAGGCGTCGAATATTCTAGCTCACCACCTTATCCAGTCCGGTATCAAACTGGGCGACGTCGTCATGGTCTATGCGTACAGAGGGGTGGATCTCGTGGTCGCTGTGTTTGGCGTGTTGAAGGCCGGCGGTACCTTCTCCGTCATCGATCCGCAGTACCCACCGAATCGGCAGAATATATACTTGAGCGTCGCGAAGCCGAAGGCTCTGGTTGTTATCGAGAAGGCGGGGACGCTGTCGTCGACAGTCTTGAAGTACATTGATGACGAACTAGCATTGGTGACGAGGGTTCCCGCCCTGGCGATCCAAGCGGATGGCTCTCTACTTGGTGGGAAGGATGCCGAAGGCAAGGATGTGCTAGCGGGCTATGCTGAGCTAAGAGCTCAGAACCCAGGCGTCATTGTCGGTCCAGACAGCAATCCGACTCTGTCGTTCACATCGGGGTCTGAAGGTATCCCTAAGGGTGTCCGAGGGAGGCATTTCTCACTGACGTACTACTTCCCGTGGATGGCGGAAAGGTTCGGACTGTCCGAGAATGACCGTTTCACCATGCTGAGCGGTATCGCGCACGACCCTATCCAGAGAGACATGTTTACTCCTTTGTTCCTTGGGGCGAGGCTTTATGTTCCAACAATGAATGATATTGGAACACCGGGTAGATTGGCGGAATGGATGGCTGAGACCAAGTGTACCGTCACTCATCTGACGCCAGCTATGGGTCAGCTGCTGAGTGCGCAAGCCACGGCGGAAATCCCTTCTCTTCACCATGCTTTCTTCGTCGGCGATATTCTGACGAAGCGCGATTGTCTCAGGCTGCAGACCCTGGCAAGGAATGTCAATGTTGTGAATATGTATGGAACAACGGAGACTCAGCGAGCCGTTTCTTACCTCGAGATTCCATCGTTAACTCGGGACTCAACTTTTACCCAGTCTCAGAAAGATGTCATCGCCGCCGGAAAGGGAATGCTGGACGTTCAACTCCTCGTCGTGAACAGACACGACCGCTCGCAAGTATGTGGCGTCGGCGAAATCGGGGAGCTATATGTTCGTGCCGCCGGATTGGCGGAAGGATACCTCCAGCTGCCGGAGCTCACGCAGCAAAAGTTTGTCAAAAACTGGTTCGTGTCTGAAGATCATTGGAAAACTCAGGAAGCAGGTGGCGACGAGTCTTGGAGGAACTTTTATATGGGACCGAGAGACCGCTTGTACCGCAGTGGGGATCTCGGGCGGTACACTCCAAATGGCGACGTCGAGTGCTCGGGCAGAGCTGACGACCAAGTCAAGATCCGTGGATTCAGGATCGAGCTCGGTGAAATCGACACCCATCTATCGCAGCATCCGCTTGTGCGCGAGAACGTAACACTGGTCAAGCGCGACAAGGATGAGGAGCCGACATTGGTATCATATATTGTTCCACTGCAGAATGATGAGCTCGAAGCCATGGAGAGCGCAGAAGACACGGCTGTTGAAGGAGAGGACGACGTTGGCGATGACATTGTCCGACGGCTGAGGCGGTACAGGAAATTGATCCAGGATATCAAAAAGTACCTCGCGACCAAACTGCCAGCGTATGCAGTCCCGACAGTCGTCGTGCCGATGGCTCGCATGCCGCTCAATCCTAACGGCAAGGTCGACAAGCCAAGGCTTCCATTCCCTGATACAGCAACTCTTGCGGCTGCTACTGGCAGACGCAGGAGGAGGCTTACATCGACAGCCGGCGAGCCGATGGATGCGTATGATGCGGAGTGGTCGCCTACTGCGAGAGCGCTGCGGGATATCTGGAAGGGATTGCTTCCCATGGTTACCGAGAAGATTCAGCTGACCGATGGCTTCTTTGAGCTTGGTGGGCATTCGATATTGGCTACACGCATGATCTTCGAGGTGCGGAATCGGTTCGCGACAGAGATACCACTTGGACTGGTGTTCAAGCAACCCACTCTCGGTGCACTGGCGGCGGAAGTTGAAAGGATCAGCCAAAATAATGATATGGGCTTAGATTCTTTGCCTGAATCCTCCTCGACGGCGGGTCCGCAAGAACCGGAATATGCCAGGGATGCCAGGGAGCTGGCTGACCGGCTACCGCAGTCGTTTGAGCCAGCGGCAGGTACCGACGAGTCCAAGGAATATAATGTTTTCCTGACCGGTTGCACTGGCTTCCTTGGAGCGTTCCTGCTGAGAGAACTGCTGGGCCGGCAGTCTCTCCGGGTAAAGGTATACGCGCACGTGCGAGCTGACACTGTCGAGAAAGGATTCGACAGGATCAAAGCTAGCTGCGAAGCTTACAGCACCTGGTCTGAAGATTGGGCTGATCGCATTGTGCCTGTTATTGGCGACCTGGGCAAAGAGAACCTCGGTGTAGACGAATCTACCTGGAAAAAGCTTGCGGCAGACGCAGACTTTGTGATTCACAATGGTGCGCAGGTGCACTGGGTGTATCCTTACAGCACCCTCAGGGCTGCGAACGTGCTGGGCACGCTTGCCGCGATCGACTTGTGCGCGAAGGCAAAGCCTAAGACTTTCGCGTTCGTTTCGTCGACGTCAGTACTCGACAACGACCACTACGTAGCTCTTTCAGATGCTATCTTGGAGCAGGGTGGAAGTGGCGTTCCTGAATCCGACGATCTCGAAGGGTCTGCTACCGGGCTCGGTACCGGGTACGGACAGACGAAGTGGGCGAGCGAGTATATCGCTCGAGAAGCCGGGAAACGGGGCTTGCGAGGCACGATCATCAGACCCGGGTATGTCACTGGTGACACTTTGACTGGAGGTAAGAGTCCCCAATGGCTTAGTGATTATTCACATAGAATGACCAAGAACTAAACCAAATACTAGTAACGAATACCGATGACTTCCTCGTCCGCATGATCAAAGGCTGCATCCAGCTTGGCCAGACACCCGACATCCATAACACCGTCAACATGGTCCCCGTCGACCACGTCGCACGTGTGGTCGTAGCGTCGGCTTTGTACCCGCCTGCGACGCCGCTAGCCGTCGCACAGGTAACGTCGCACCCGCGCCTGCGGTTCAACCAGTTCCTGGCGACACTAGATGCATACGGATACGGCGTTTCCCGCGTCGACTACATCCCCTGGAGAATTGCGCTGGAGAAACACGTGACGGAGATCAGCAAGGACAATGCGCTGTATCCGCTGTTGCACTTTGTATGCGATAATCTGCCGCAGAGTACCAAGGCGCCGGAGCTGGATGATGCGAATGCGCGACAGGCGTTGGAGAAGTATGATGAACGATGGGTGGAGGGCAGCGGGGTGGATGAGGGGCTGATGGGAGTGTATTTGGCATATCTGATTAAGATTGGATTCTTGGAGGCCCCGTCGCAGGCAGGTGGGAAACCCCTGCCAAAGGTCGAGGTTGGGGAGCGGTCGATGGCAAGGATGCGGGAAATTGGAGGCAGAGGGGCCATTGCGGCGTAGATTATATAGGAGTGTCAATTGGATGGCTTGGAGTACTTCTCTGTCTGTAAATACTCGATAGCGCAAAATTTTAGAATTAGAGTATTCAACGTTATGAGTAGGGAACCTCTATCGTATGTAGTGTGCTTTGAGCTCTCGAATTGGCGCCGCGATATCGGCCTGCTCGCGTGGCTGCCCCGAGCGCCGGATCCCTGCCGTATGGCTAAAAAGGTTAAAGTTTCGGCCCGCTGTGCAGCGCTGGTCACCGAAAGAAAGACGACACCTCGCTCGTTGGCAGCATGTCGGCGGCCTCGATTTCTCAAACAACATTGGTCTTGCGACAGCACGGCAGCAGCGCATACGTGTAATTCGTCGGATAATAGAATGCGATAGCGCCCACGAACGAGGAGAGCCAGCCGGTACATGCCCTCGCATAATATTTAGCTGAGAAGAAGCTATGAAGGTATGCGCGCCGTCGGCTGACTCACCTTTTTTGAACGGGTTCCCAAGTCGCCCGCGTGATATCGCCACCATCAGCTGGATTTGCTGGGCTAATTGACATCCGACTGCTATAGATCAGAGTCGAGCCGCCGCTGGAGGCCCTGTCGGATCTGATTCGGTCGAATTCGCAGAAGGCAGATGCGCCGAACATATACCCGCTGTGCACTTCGATATCGGCAGACCTGCTGACGCCGTCTGGCGCGTACCTCAAACTTACTCATGCGTATGCTGCACAATATCCACACTTACCGGATTCGATTTGGTTAGACGACGAAGGCTGATTGAGCTTTGCGATCTAGGACGAAGCCGGAAAACTCCTTTCTGTTCGAGTCCGCGCCGAACACCGGGTCGATTGGACGATACAGCTTTGTGGGGATCGGTATGTTGCTCGTACGTCGTATACTCTCGACGTACGCTATGGCTAACTCGTCGGACGATAGAGCCGCGGAAGGTCATCAAGACAGGTCCCGGTCATGGACCTGAAGTCGACCCTTTAACTGTCCTGCAGGAGGAGCTCGACCAGTACCGCATAGCAAAAGTACCCGGTCTGAAGCTTCCACCTCTCTCGGGCGGTGCGATAGGCTATGTTGCCTACGACTGCGTCAAGTATTTCGAACCGAAAACTGCGCGGCCGCTGAAAGACATCCTCGAGGTCCCGGAGGCCCTCTTCATGCTGTTCGATACGATAGTAGCGTTCGATCATTTCTTCCAGAAGGTCCAGGTCATCACGCATGTGCATCTTAACACGTCCTCGCCGTCGGATTCTGAAATTACGGACTTCTATACCTCCGCCCACGACACCTTATCCATGGTTGTTAAAACCCTCATGGAGCCGAAGATCCCGCTTCCAGAGCAGCCGCCGATAGTCCTGAATCAACAGTTCACTTCGAACATTGGCCAGGACGGCTACGAAGCACATGTTCGTAAACTGAAAGAACACATCATCAAAGGCGACATCATCCAGGCTGTACCCTCTCAGCGATTCGCCCGCCCCACTACCGTCCACCCTTTCAACATCTACCGCCAGCTCCGCACGGTTAACCCGAGCCCATATCTCTTCTACGTTGACTGCGCCGACTTCTCCCTCGTCGGCGCCTCACCGGAACTTCTCGTCAAAGCAACAGCCTCTAAAATCGTCACCCACCCAATCGCCGGCACTCTCCCGCGTGGCGAGACGCCCGAGGAAGATGCCGCCAACGCCGCCCGGCTCAGCGCTTCGATTAAAGACCGTGCCGAACACGTCATGCTCGTCGACCTGGCGCGGAACGACGTCAACCGAGTCTGCGACCCGCTGACCGTCAAAGTCGACCACCTGATGAATGTCGAGCGCTTTTCGCACGTCATGCACCTCGTCTCGCAGGTAAGCGGCATGCTCGCACCTGACAAGACGCGCTTTGATGCTTTCCGGAGTATCTTCCCAGCGGGGACGGTCAGCGGAGCACCAAAGGTGAGGGCCATGGAGCTTATTGCCGAGTGCGAAGGGGAGAAAAGGGGCGTGTATGGTGGCGCGGTAGGATACTGGGGTTATGATGATCACATGGATACGTGTATTGCGCTGCGAACGATGACCGTGAAGGGCGGCATTGCGTATTTACAAGCCGGTGAGTTACTCTTTTATCTTGTGAATTATGTTTTCAAATTATGGCCGTGCATAGCGCGAGATAGGAGGTGTACTGACGTGTTCATTGATTTGTAGGAGGTGGTATCGTCTACGACTCCGTACCATTTGATGAGTGGGAGGAGACGATGAATAAAGCTAAGAGCAACATGATCACAATTAAGGGGGCAGAGGAGCTATACGCGAGCGAGACAGCATAGATAAATAAAGAAGTATATACGGAGGACGTACACCAGGACGTTAGATACACGAACACCTCAGTTTATAAGCCTACCGACCTTTTGTTATTCTAGCGCATGGTACTTCGGTTCCAAAACACGTATGTGGGCTGCATGAGAGGCTTCAGACCTGTAGTATTAGAAGCATTAACTCAACGCATACTCTAGAATTCGAGAGATGTATTTGCATGCAAGTACTACAGTACTACTGGCGGTGACGTCATGTCATTCTTATAGAGCTTCGCGAATTTGGTCCATTTGGATGAAAAAGAATGAGTCAATGTATTAATGCTTTAAATTAAAAAAGAAATTCGCCTAGCCTGCTATCCTGCTTGATATCTGCAGAATGATTTCAACTTTTCTCGAAGACGAAATGTGCTCTAGTTTCATGATTTCTTTGGGGTATACTTATATTGGTCAAATACGAGCTCTTCTCTCTATCGACGTAAAGGTATTACCCGATGCCGTGTACTACGAAAATCGTCTGGCAAGGTCTATAGATCTAGGTGAGTTGAGAGCAGGAGCGGAGTGCCACATTAATTTAAAGTAGAGGCAGTATTATATGCGGTATACTATAACCCTCCGACGGCGAGGCCTGGTGCATGCACCTGGGGCATCGATCGCGTAGCATAGTGTAATACATTCTGAGAGCGTTAGTCGTTACGCAATTCAGTTAATTGTTTTAGTATCATCCCGTACGGGTTAAATAATATGAGTATAGATACGAGGGCCTCATGCAGCTTGCTTGGGTATTATTGTTACAGTACGGCATGCAATAGCCAAGTTCTGAGTCACAACGTCGGGCGTTTCTTCGATGAAATTTCCGGGAAATCAACTCCGACTAATGGGGCTAGAGGCTATTGGAAACAAGATAAGTCTGTACGTTCTGTGGAATTGTTTAGCCCGTTGAGCTAAATCCATGCAAGGGCAGTGGTTCTCTCGGCGGCTGGCCCCGAGACTATGGTTCTCTTGATAAAATGTTGCAAATTGCGTGTTGTCGGCCTCGGTTG
The DNA here is from genome assembly GCA_020064725.1 of Drechslerella dactyloides. Taxonomy (NCBI): domain Eukaryota; kingdom Fungi; phylum Ascomycota; class Orbiliomycetes; order Orbiliales; family Orbiliaceae; genus Drechslerella; species Drechslerella dactyloides. The sequence goes on along the minus strand of JAGTWJ010000008.1, from coordinate 211,494 downwards.
AAATTTCCGAGAACTCACCAACGTCAGTCGTAGAACCTCACTTCTAAAGTCGCGATAGCCTCATCAGTACGACAATGCGGTAGCCTCGCCGGCACCTTAGTATCCGACACCATACCGACAATCCTAGGCTAGAGGAGCCGCCCACAATGGCCTGGCCGACGCTCCTCCGCCCGGCATTCGCCAAACCACCCACAAGATCAATCCTCACCTCGTCGACATCATCCATCCTCCGTGCCGCCCTCCAACCCCGCCAACCATCCTACACGCTCCGCGCCTTCTCTACAACCCCGCAATGCGCCAACTGGCTGATGCCGCAGAATGTCAACCAGCGGCGCTATCGTCGAGGCCAAGTCCACGTCGCCACCGGCGGGTCCGTTCGCGGCACGACTGTCGTCTGGGGTGATTTTGGCCTACGAATGATCGATACCCACCGCCGCATATCTGCTCATCAGCTGAAGAACGGGGAGGAAACGATCAGGAAACGGCTGAGGGGGATGAATTACAAGCTGTACATGCGCATAAACGCCGGCATCCCAATCTGGAAGAAGGGGAATGAAATGCGTATGGGTGGTGGTAAGGGTAGTTTCGACCATTGGGCAGCCAGAGTAGGCGTTATGAAGGTCATATTCGAACTGAAGGGTGACATTCACGAGAAAGTTGCGAGGGACGCGTTCAGACTGGCGGCCGCCAAGTTACCTGGTATGGAATGCCTCTTGAGATAATATGATTTCTGAAAGTTGGAAAACGAGGCTAATTGAACTCGCTGTGTAGGGCAGTATGAGTTCGTGAAGAAAGGTGATCCGGCAGTCATCGGGATCACAAAGTTGACTCCAGAATTCGCACAGCAGCTGATTGATTCGAAAGCAAAGCTGCCATATAAGCTACAGAAGGTCCGGGAGTGGCAGCGCGAAGGAAAAGACGTCCCACTGAAAGAGATCATATTTTCGAAGGAGCCTTCGATGACACCGGGAAGAATAATACCTACCTCCTCGTCGTAATATCCTGTATATATATCTATCCTCTATATGTAATTAACCAAGCTAGATCTAGCCTTCTATGAATGTGCAGATATGCGAAGACCCATCCAAAGCGTGCAGTGTAGATATGCGCAGCGGCCGGGATGAGGTCTAAAATTCATCTGCTACGGTAATTTCATGATATTGTATTCTGTAAACCTGGCAGGTTTCATATAAAAGGCTGCACAGGCGACTGAGGGACAGGGTCGGCTATATATATAAGAGAACGTAGACAATACCACCGCTCGCAAGTTGCGAAGGCCAGGAGTGCATGCATGCAGATATCACGTTTGTGCGCCGGTGGTACTAGTCGGCAGCCTCGAAGCCAGGCGCTATATATAGCGGTGGTACAACAGTCCCCATTTGGGTTAAAGGCTATCTAGTATACTGGGCAACTATATCCTCTCGAACTACTTAGGAAAACGATTGAGAGTGTCTAGAAATGAAAGGAGAATTGAGATGTGTATCTGCACTAGAATGCGTTCCATGTATCGCCTCTTAACAACCATGCGCCATCTACCAAAACGAGGATATACGTCATCATATCTTAAGCACTTGAGAAATCGAAACGTAGAGCCTGCGGCGCCAAGGAGGTCTTAAATCACGCCAATCGCGTCGCTGGCGCGCTGTATCAATGAAAGATTTCCTACACATTTCCGTGTAGGCGCAAGCTCGAGATGTATCTGTTGTAAAGTGTCACCGCGTAGATTCGTTGAATTATGTATAGCTAATAGCCAGGCAAACCAGAATCCTCATTGTCACGTCGTACCCGACCGTTGCTGCAACCTCGGCTAGCTTGTGTTTTAGAGATTTAGGATCGTCGAAGTTTTGGTGTTCCCATGTTCCGAGCATCTGATTGGGAACGTCAGTACATTGATGGTGTTGAAAGGCCTCCTCGAGCCTTGACTTTGTATCGGGATGGAAACTCACCTCTGCAGCTGCAATCCGAGTTCCAACTACAATCAAGACATCACCCAGCCAGGGATTTAGATCGTCTTTTGTTACGACACCCGACATTCTTGTTGTGAACACCGTCGGAGTCGGATCGCCTAAAGATTCATAGTCGAAGTGGCCCATTGCTGCAGCACGCGCTTCCTCTTCACCTGTAGGTCTGGCGATCTCCCCAGCCTCGATTTTGCGTTCTTGTGTGAGAGAAAAATACGGATGTTTGTCCAAACAGGAGCGGAAATAGTCGTCAAATGGGTGCCAGTCGTAGTACTCGGGATCCAAGACAAGTCCGGGGCCATACTCGCACTTGTATCGCATCTTTGGACAAGTGTGGATGTAATATCCTGCGGTATACTCAAATCAGGTCGTCTCGAACGGCAAAACGATATGGCTAACAGAACCTTACTCACCCATGTAGTAAAAGTTATAACCGTCCTCAATCGCCAATGATATCTCTCGCAGGGCACTCAACTTGCCGAAATTCCATTGCATGAAATCCGTGTGATACCTTCCGGAGCGTTAGTTCTCTCTTAAGACCATGGGAAACTGGCTGCGAAGTGTTCCTACATGAAGTAGACCCCGCTGACACAATCTGGTAGCAAGTCAAGTACCGCCATGGCTATTAATCTGCCGTCATAATAGTAGCATTGGTGATAGGCACCAATTTTTCTGCCCTTCTCATCGATGTGAAATCTGGGCTTGAACGGATTTGTACATAGGAACCTCTTAAATCCCGATTCGCTGACTTTCTCGTCCTTGTGGATCGCTTTCTGATAATGGTGGAACAGCTTGTACCTTTGAACGTTAGCATTGGAGGTGGTATAAATTGTAGAAAACCTGTCTAAGTGTGAAAGCATACTTTTCTTCCGTGAATGTGTTCTCTTCGAGCCTGATCTCGAGCTTGTGGGCGGGTTCTATGGGGTTCTTGGATTTCAGAGTATCATATTCTGGCTCATGAACCTTTTCTAGGAGATTGAACCCCTCCCGCCGTTTCCTCTTTTTCTCTCTGACGAGTTCTTAGCCTCAGCAAATTCGCTTTAAAAGCGGTATTCAAAACCTACTCTCGGGATATAGGGTATTTTTCCGCTTGCTCTCGTCTGTAATCGAGCCCTTGAATGTGATTGATCCAAGCATTGACAGCCCGTCTTTGTTTGGCGCCCTATTAACACATAGTTGGTAACGTGCCGTCAGCCTCGCGTCGGTCTACTTTAATATCGCAGAATATCTGTTGTCGAGCTTCATTACAGGTTTAAATCTCGAAGCCTCCAAGCTAGACAGAAACCGAATCAGCGATATGGACCTCAGGCATCAAATAGCTGGGCGCCAGCACAAACGCACCGTATCGTATATTCTTGGCAGCATGAGTACTTCATATCCGGCTTGTACAGGATGTTCCCAGATCGTCTCCACCCGCGATCTAGCAGATCTTTGTAGTCCACCGGTGTGATGCCGAGATCCGTGTTTGTATCGTCGACCCCGGCTAGCATCATGTACGACTTGTCTAGCGGACACCTTTAGTTAACGACATCGTCAAGAAATCACGCTACCGAAATGAGGGGTTACACATACTGCCGACCTTGACATTACAATAGCCACAAGAGCTGTTATTACAGCCTGTAGCATTGAAACTAGTCAGCCAGGGCTCCGACGAGCTTCGTTGGGACTGCTTGAGGCGCACCATATGGGTATAGGACCGTCCGGCCGTCGAGGGAGCCGGCATCAGCCATGGCGGAGCCGGAATCTATGGAAGCGGATGTCGGAGGTGGGAGAGTTCCGATCGCGACCCAGCTCGAAGCTCGTGAGGTGGGCGAAGGATCAGGGTTGGCGGCAAGTTACAAGGCTTATGAGCTCGGGTTCTAGAGCCGTGTAACGCCCAGCTATTACCTTAAGCAGCCGACGCGGCGAGGTGGTGCGGACGTGACAGATCGGGAAAGCTGCCGTCTACAAAATCCCAACAAACGCCAACGCGACCGAAATGGAGATATGGGAATCCAATCGGGCCGGGATACGATACAGATAGCTAGCCAATCAGAAAGCTTGTTACTGCTCGGGAGGGGAGATGCCTGAAGCTGTATTCACTGAGTAGTTATTTTGCTACTTTTATACTTCTGCGTTAAAAGAACTCAAGAAAGATGTTTCCAGCTGAGCTGAGCGTGGCAGTAGTATTGTGTGCACTAATCACGCTCAGCTTCTTCGGCCTCATGTCTTCACCCCCAGGTATCAAATATATATTTGCTTCCTACCGGCAAATGCCATTGTGAATGCCCTACCCAACCATGCGAAATAGTTCTCCTTCATCTCTACCTCCCAGTTTTCATTGTCCCTCTAAGCATAACAAGCACCTCGGACGTTACGAGAGACAATCATCACCATCAATTTCACATACTGAACAGCAGCCATGTCGTTCATAGAAGAGTCACTCAAAAATGCAATGCTGATGACAGAACATCTTGGAGACGCCATCCAGAACTCTGATAAAGTCTACAAGAAGATCGTGCTCGTCACTCTCAGATTCGCTGCCGACGGTGAGGCCAGTGCAAAGTGCTGCAAAGATATCAGCAAGGCTATCAGCCGGTACGTCACGCTGCCCGCCGGCAGTACCATCGTCGAGCTTGTCATCGACGGTGCTGATGCCCTCACTCATCCTTCTGGCCGAGATGCAACCGTCTATATTCGCGAAGAGCTCGACGACCTCGTCTTCAGCAACCAGCTAGACGAACTTTCCGATCACGATGCCAAGCTCGTCATCTTGTATATTGTCGGCAAGGGAGCAATCCTCACCGACCCTCTCGATGAACAAATATTCCCAAACATCGGAAACGGTCAGTTCTACGCCATCTGTTCCAACGAGACCAAAAATCCCGCCTTCATCCACTACAAGTACCTTATTCAAGACATCTTCGTCAACCCTGCCAAATCCCAGTTTCGATGCAACATGCACCGCAGAGTCATGAGGAAGACCGACGTTCTTCTCCTCCTCGACTGCTCGTATCTTGGCACTACTATCCAAGCCTCATCTACTTCACTGAGAACCGTCGAGGTCATCACCGGCCGCAACGAATCCAGCTACATCAGCCGCTTCTGCAAGGCGTTCCAACATATCGTCCGCATCGACAGTATTCCACCAGAGCCCTGCAACATCTACGAAATGATGATTTACGGGAAGGCCGGCGTTCCGGAATTCCACCGTGCCACCGGCACCCAACCAATCGCCTTTCCATGCAACCTGGCCCGCAAGACGCGCGAAATGATCGCCGGAAAAGCTCTCAAGTACCTCGACGACGATTTTGATCTCTATTCACTCACTCGAATTTTCACCCCGCTCGAAGTCAGCTTCTTCGGGCGCAACAGCGGGAACTTGCGCAAAATTTTCGTTGACTGGTGCATCGCTGTTGGGCAGTTGTTACAGACGCAGGTGGGCTACATCCATCGAGAGAAGCTCTATTCGATCCACGAGCACGAGTTGAAGAAGGCAGATATCGCCGCCGGCAAGAGCCTAACCACTGCCATCATGCTCGTCCCGTTTCGATATGAGAGCAAGTTTCTGGAGCTGCACGGGAGCTTTGGCATCTCGGTCAAACCCATCACTGAGGAAATGAAACAATCTACTATACGGGTTTACTACGGTGTAAAATTGATTGAGCGAAAACTAGGAGACTGGCTACAGGAGTTGGATATCTTGTTGCGGGAACATTCCGAAGAAACCGAACCACAAGCTCCCGTCGAAGCTTCCCAGAAGAAACAGGACGAGTAACTCGTAATCAATGACACCTCTTTTGTCTTACTTTGCTGGTTTAAATCATACTATCATTTCTCCAGACTAACACTGCCAATCGATATGTTTTTCGGTGCCAATTAATCGAAAAGCAGCTTTCGAATCGAAACACAAATCTGTTGATGCATCCCTCTCTAGAAAATTTGAGATTCATTGCGCAAACAAAACTTTGCGGTTTAATTACTTCTACGATTATCGCTTACAAATATTGAGTGCTCCAATCTTTCAGGGTCTCGATTTTATACGTCCGTGCTTTGTTTGAAAGATACTGTTATACTACAAGCAAACCGAATTCTATTGACTTGCTCCCAATAAATTCCCCATTCATGGCAGTAGAGTACCAATTGTCAGCGTGATGAGGCCTCAGTGCTTTGGGCAGGAGTTAGCATATCTATTAAACAAAACAATTCAAGTCTTGCCGTCTCGCCGAGTACGAGACAAATGCAGAGGCTTCAACAGGGCGAGACGACCCGGTTCAACAAACTAGAGTCAAGTAACTTACATCTATCGATCATATCCTTATCCTTCAGAATCTAGTATGGAACTTTCCGATGCTATCCGCTGCCGTCGCCTCCGCAAACGGCACCGGAACAGTCTGGACGCCCCGTGAGACACATCCTGCTATCGTGCATCCCCACGAAACATAAAGGATTGAGCTTAGTACTCCAATATTACAAGATGCTGAATGGCTGGAACAGACGGGGCGATAGATATGGGAGTGATATACCTCCAACTTGCGCCGAGTGACCGATCGGCTTTGTATGCTCTCTCACAGCAAATCCATGGGAATTCGAAGTTTTCAGCGGCACTTTACCCCCGAGGCTAGTAGGCATGTCTTTACTGGGCGGCGCATCTGTTTGCGTCTGCTTGCAGTCGGTCAGGTTTGGTTTATTACCGGATGTTGACATTGCGAAGTTGGTGGGAACGCCGCTTGATAATTCGCGTTAATATTCTTCCTTAAGTGATATTTCTGCGGTGCACGCTTCAATCGAGGATAATTTACAAATTTGGGAGCGAAGTTTGGGATTTAATAGTCCAACCAAGAGACTATTCTCGACTCGAATGCAGGACCTCAGACGATTCTCTCCTCACATATATTGAGGGAATGCCTTGGATCGGGCATGCTATGACGACACTGTTGGAATCTTCGCGTTGTTGGAACAGGGTTGTCTCGTAAATTAGACTGCCAGAGCAGGGGCTCGATGCCGGTTTCCCGCACAGTCTCAACATTAACAAAGCCTGGCAACGTTCGCACAAGCTAGCGGAATCCAATTCGTAGTCACATTAGCACCTTAGCTTAGTTACTAACTCGAGAATACCACTCTTCTGGAGATATCGATTCCATGCACATCATGATATCATCAAGAAATGGGACAAAAGCAGTCGTCTTTTATTCGCATGAACAAAGCTTGAGTACAATAGAAAGACCAAATTGATAATGTAACATTACCGCCGTGGACGTCGAATATCCAGCTACACTTCTCCCACCTTGTAATTCTCCCCCATTGTCCATAGAGGTCCTAATTCATACTTTACTGTCGTGCAAACTGGCTCAACTGGATGACCTTTTTATGCACGGCGCCGAAACTACCCAACTCTGTCTGCGAGACATTCCCGTAGGCATTCGACGCGGAATCGAAGTCTCCATTTCGGACATGCACATATGCATCCGTAAGTCCTCGGATAGTGTCGTGAGAAAGCAGGTCATCGTTATTGAGATGGTCGAAGAAGGAATCCAGGCGCTTGCCTATTTGTAACACCTGAGTTTTGTGTTCGGCCTAGATTAAGCGCATCGATTCGTAAGTAAAAATCACAGAGACTATTTCGTTGAAACGACTCGACGGTCCAACATACCGGTGCGTTGTCGGTAATACGTCGCATCTCCTCCTCAAGGATCTCATACAAAAGTCGTGAGTGCTCAGGGATGTGAGACCGGTCTCCCTTGGCTATATTGATGTTAGTTATTTGATATATTTAGGCTTCAATTCTATGCAGGCAAGAGAACGTACGATGCTTCAGTTTAGGGGTAGCGGCCTTAGGAGGTGCGTTGTGAGAGGCTTCTGGTCTTGACCCAGCGGCGCTGGACCCTCGGGGAGGACCCTGGGGCGGCCCGGTCATCGGGGGTCCAGTCATAGGAGGTGGCCCTGGAGGGGGTCCCGTTGAGTGGGCTGGCGCATTATATGGTGATGGGGCTGGAGCATGGCTATACGCCGTGGTCGGCGGGGGGGCGTAGGCATTGTGACTCGAGGGTGGGACCATTCCACGTCCTGGACCAGCAAGCGGTATTGCGGATGGGGTAGGCTGTGTGGACGGCTGGGGAGTGTATCGGTTGCTAGGCGGGCCTGTTGTCGTCGGCGGAGCCGCGTAAGTGGCATTAGGGCGAGGTGGTCCCGTGTTCATCAAGCCCGAAGATGGAGAGTTTGTGACATAGGGGCTCTGAGACCGCGAGCCCGGTGTTGAGGGTCTGTACATTCCTGGAGTGGTTCCTGCAGGAGGAGCTTCGAATGGTTGACCCGACCTGGGAGGAGGTATCGAACCGGCTCGAGGTGGAGGGCCTACAAAACTGCCAGTAGTCGGGGAGGGACTAGCTACCCGATTGGAACCTGGGAACGGCATAGTTATAGGACCGCCACCAGGTGGGACCGAGGGGGTCTTCCTGCGATTCGTGTCGATTACCATAGGGGTATCATTCCATGCAGATAGGTCAGTCCGCTGGGCGGCAGGCAGGACAGCGGGGCCAGCGGGGCTGCTATTTCTGGGAGGAGGAACCCCGAAAGGTGTTGGCTGAGGCCCAGTAGCATGACCGCCGTACGGTGGGCGATATCCGAAGCTGTTATTTGGTGTATTTGTAGGCTGGTACCCAGGGGCTGGGGCGGTTGAGCCCGCAGGAGTGTACCTGCTAGTATGCGGCTGCGTAGGAGGATTGTAGGACATCGAAGGCTGCGGCTGCGGCTGCGGGGTGATTGTTGGTCCAGTGACAGGTGCGACGGGTGTAAACATCTTTGGCGCAGGCTGCGATGCCGTAGACGTAGACAACGGGGCATAAGGAGATTTCGCCCCGGTCCTCATAGCGTTCGTCACAACTGGCTGCCTTGGCGCAGCTGCCTTCTTGCTCGAGTCTTTGCCTGATGCAATATTCACACGAGTCCGAGCTATCTGGGCTGGCTGGTAACTGGCTGGCACTAGGTCGAGATACTTAGCGGCAAACTCCAGCTGTCCTTGAGCTGCGAGAACATCGGCGTATTCGCAATAGATGTCGTATAGTGGAGCGAGCTTCCAATCAGCTTTCGCATTCATATCAGGGTCCACAAATTTCGTCGCCTCCCGGAAAACAGTGACCTTTTCTATAAGTTGCTGCATCGACTTGACGTGAATGCTGAAAGATGTGGCCCCTTCAGACGCATCCCGCAGAATCGCCGCTTCGCTCTCCTTGTACTCGTCAATCCAGATGCTGACGATCTTATGTAGCCTGGAGCCGGAAAGGTAGCAAGTTGCGGCCTCTTGTCGTTTTTCAAGTCCGCTGCTCGCCTTCTGCTCTACCTCGAGTCTCTCACCGAGTGCTTCGCAAAGTTCGGAGAACTCCTTATCTCCAGCGAACGTGCAAATAGTGCAGAGAACCTCTTTCCAGTCAGCGAGATCAGCGTTGTGGACGACATCCCAAAGGTTCTTTCCGACGACAGACGAGAGAAGACGCAGGTAGTTTGGTGCATTGGTCTGTTTGCCAAAGTAAGCTTTCTGGACCTTTTGCAACGAAGCTTCACCTCCAGCAACCGCTAGCATAAAAGCGTCAGATAATCGGTCCTCATTGATGCAAATGTCAACAGCACGCTCAAAGTTTCCAAGAATCAGGGCTCGGGTAATCGACTTGTCCGCCTCGGATTCGTTTCCACCAAAGATTTGGAAGGGATTATTCGTTCGAGCCCCCTGAGTAGAAGATAACCCATCCAGAAAAGCATCATGTTCGGCATCTCCTTCACCGAAAAATGATGAAAGTCGCTTTGTTTCCTTGGAACCGCCGTTGGCCTGTGTATCCTCAGTCTGCTCGCTTGGAGGCTCTTCCCCTGTCTTAGGTGCATCAGAGGCAGGTTCTGCGGTAAACCCGAGAACCTCAACAAGCTTCTTCTTTGGCGAAGGGTCAAACAAAGTCTTCAGGATTGTCCATTCCGCCTTCTCGCTATCCGAAGAGATCTCTTCGATCCGTTGCTCACAGAGGCTGATAAAGTTTCCATCCTTCAGAGCGTTCTCGAAAGTATCGGTTGCGGAGCGCACATCGGACTCAACAGCCAGTGTAGAAATCTTGAGGACGGACTTATTCTGTCCAGCTGGTGTCCCAAAGCTGACCAATTTGCCGCCAAACCCGAACGATGCGCCGACAGGTCGTTTATACCATCTCGGTGCCTGTTTCAGAGAAAAGGAAGGACCCTGCGGATCAAAGCTGGCTTGGTTGAAGAAACTCTCTTCGTCTAGGTGGCCAGATGAAGAATCCGTTTGACGAGGCTGTGTTTTATTTTGAAGTGACTGAATGCTAATCTTGCCGTCGAACGAAGCAGAAGCCACAAAGTTAGGATTTTTAGGATTTAGACGAGTTTGGAACATCCAGTTAGTCCCAATTGGGAATTCTCCCAGCATTTCGCCAGAGTTTGGATTCCAGCATATTGTCCGATTATCCTTCCCGGAAGAAAGTAGGATGTCGGGATCTTGCTTGCACCAGTCGAGCGAAAGGACGCCTTGGTCGTGGCCTGTCAATGTCTACTTCAAGTCAGCTAGAGAACTGCGAGTCGCAATTATTAGACAGCCTACCTTTTCAGGGGCATTCGCATTGCGAAGATCCCAAACCAGTATCATGGGATTTGAGTCGTCTGGCAGTGCCGTGAGCAGTTTCGTGGCCTGGGTCTGTTAGCTCACGAGCTACCATGGCTATGAGGAGGGGTATGCCCACATTCTCTGGATGCCACGCAACCGCACTAACTTCCTTCCTCCCCAAGTGGCTCAAAGTCAAAGATTCTTTTTTCTGCTTGACATCCCAGACTGTCACCAAGCCGTTCTTACCGCCAGAGAGCAAGATATGCGGGATCTTCTTGTTCCAGTCAACTGAAGAAAAGTCGTCGGCCCTCTGTGCTCGATTGCCCAGGAGGAAAGGATTCGCAGTATTGTTGAGATCCCAGACGTAAATCTATGCGTATTCGATGAGAACCATGCTGGTAGTCTCAAAGCGGGATGAATCAAATACCTCGCCCTTCATACCAGCTGTTAATAGCAGCTCCTCCTTGAACGGATTGAATTGTAAAGCTTTGATAGCGCCGGTATGTTTCAATTGCGATTCCACAGTTCCACTTAACTCGCCGAGTTAGCTTCAGAGGCGCGGATTATGAGGAGCCTGGTGAGTACGTACGTCTCTCCTCTGAAGAGTGAGTCCGAGTTCCAGAGGTCAAGTGACCCGTTCTCCAGGGCACCTGCAATAATCCCCCTGTTTCCCCAAGCTATATCGTAGAATCTGTATGCCGTATCCACCTGAGTCAATATACTGAGTTAAGTGGCGTCTGGGATGGGATATTACCTAGCATCAGTGCTGATTGAAGCTTTTGGAGAAAGCTCCGAAGCTTCGCTGACGCCACTATCCAGATCGAGGTCCCATAGCTCCAGATGAGTAGCGTTGGAGAAATCCGCGTCAACAGCTCCAGCGACCGTTCCCGTAGCGATTAATGGACGCGACGACCCTTCCGACCAGGCGAAGGTCGCCGTCCTTGGGATCCGCAGGTTCACCATGTAGGAATTCTGATACCGGCCAACACGCGCGGTTAAAGTGGATGACGCCGAGTAGCGCAATTGTGGGATGGTAACGGCGACGGGTAAACGCGCAGTAGCGAGTCGAGAGTAGTTAGAGGAAGCTGAAAGGGTGATAGAGGAGGCGATTTTGGTCGTGTGTGGTCGAAGTCGTGCCTGGCTTTCTTGGTGGGATATACTAGCTTGGTAGCCGTCGGAATGCTGGAAGTTGAGACTTGTCCTCCCGCTGGTGCGCCACAGTCTCCTCGCTGACAAGCCGCCTCAAAGTGGCAGTACACCCAAAACGTAACACGCAACACCAAAATGAGGACAAGTTGCAGCACCTCTGAATGGCGACCCATACATGACTAATACCTTCAGAATAGCTCTATACGGAAGGTAATCACAGCTATCAACGCCTACCATTCGCTACAAGATTCAGAGGTGCTCCTGTATTTGATGCATGTATGAGGTAAGATTGTCTCAGAGATTGAGGCTAGTCTCAAGCTATAGCGCCTAGCATCAAGGCTACGCCTCAAGCCCCAAACCCCAAACGTAAAACATATATGCATACGTCTAACATGTTAACAAGCTCAAGTCGACACTCTCACGCACATGAGCTTGAATATATGATTCTTTACTTGTATGTGCAGTATAAGCTTTACTCTATCAACTATAAAGTATCATCCGGCGTCTACGGATTCGTCGGAAATATCTATACAGGGCTAAAGCGACATAAATGTATTTACAGAAATAACGTTCGAGGGACATGTCAATGAGCTGACTCCGGGACTGGGCGCCGTTCACCTCTATGGCAGGCGCTGTAGGGATGCCGCGTCGCTCATGGGCTACTGGATTCCTATTCTACGTATTATTTTGGGTAGTATCCGTCTGCTCCTTCTTTGGGCACGTTCGGCTCCGGCTATCATGCTCGACAGAGCTTTAAACCTCCTCCCGGATAGCCTCCGCTCCACACTGCAATTAAAATACTCAAAGATGTGCTTTGAGGTTGGTTGCGCCTTAGCTTCTGGCTGCGGCGCAAAGTCTCGGAGAATATCGGTTTTATTTGGTATTGTCATTACCTCGCGCTCAACGTCGCATATGCTACCAGTTTCTTTTTGAATTTTTCCCTGTGGTTCTGCTTCAGCTGCATGAACAGCAGTATCAGGCGCCGTTTCTAAGCGAGATCCGATAGAGTCCAAAGTTTCGTCGCCAAGTCCAGAATCTATCCCCACGCTAACACTTAAGCGGTGGATGGCGATAGGCGTTTCTGTTGTTTTCGTAGTTGCTTCAGTTTCATTCCCAAGATCGGAGCAAGCTACACTCCTTCTACAGCGCCGATTCGCGGTTGGCAAACTCGCGTCCTGTTCTGGTATAACGTTGGGTTTCCGTTCTGTCGTCAACTCTGCTATCTTTGACGAACTTTGACTACAATCATATGCATATCGAAGCCAGCAAGTTAGCGATATTCAAAGAGTAAGGATTGTCTCGCGGGTCAGAAACAGTGAAGACCGGGCCATCTGTTGCCCGTCTTGTTCAGAGCACTCACACTATAATTTTCCCGCAATGAAAGTTGATCATGTCTGCGTGAAACTTGAACCGCTCTTCGTAGATCTGTGGATTTCCGTCCATGAAAATCCACTTGAATTTAGCCCAGCTCCTCACACGCTTCGCTTGTCTTTCAGACGGAATCAATGCGGCGATTTTTTGCCGTAGGTCGACCAAGTCCTTCTCGCAAGCTGCCACCGCCCGCAAAAGCGGTGGATGCCGCTGCAGGTCCTCCTCTGTTTTCATCCCATTCTGAATGACATGAATGAGAGCATCGTGTAGTAGAGATAACGTCCTTTGGAAGCCGAGAAAGTCTCCCTCCGGATCGGCCTCTGGAATCTCGAAGCGTTTTATCGAGTCTGTGATGAATTTATTGGCTTCGACGCTGTTCGAGAGGGCCGGGGCTCTGATTTCCTGGGCGTCGATAATTACATTCTCGCAAACCGTGTTATTATATTCCATGGAGCCCTTCATCACCCTAGTAAGCGGGATATTTCGAGCTCCCGTCGCTGTGGGATACATTCCACAATCTAATAAGACTGTTTGGTTTTTAGATATTAGTGCCTGACGGTATCCACGTATGTTATAACACCAGCTGGCTATCGCGTTTCGGATTCGTTGAGATACGGAGAAAGACAGAAATCAAGATATAGACGCGGGTGCTGAAAAGTAAAACCTAATGATCATATGATAGCCGTGATCTGTTGTCAGTTGTTAAAGACAGCTTGGATGTTTACCAGCAGGAAACAGTCGTGTAAAGTTAAGTAAGTATAGATGCTTGGGAGTTAAGCTAGCTGCCGGCCATCAACCGGTCTTGAATATAATTAAGTCCTACGCCTCAGGCAACATGCCTAATTAACTACACCTGTTATATACCAACCATACAACTATCCTTTGTCGATCTTCGCATAACGCAGTTTGCTCACTATCATGCAAAACATGCAGCATGCAACAGCCAAGCCGCTGCACGGACGTGGGACAGCCGTCCCGAAGCATTCGACATCATTGGTTCGGCTATCACGTCGACCAACCAGAACGGGCAGAGACTGCGTTGTCTGTGTCATTTTTCGGCCAAAGCAGGCAGTCACGCATAGCTGCGCGCTTCCACGAGGACACTGTTGGCTATATTTAAATAGGCGCTGGAATGAGGAGACTATAGCATATCTTGATATGGAACTCAGAATGGCAGAGGTGGTTGCAAGGCAGCGATGTAGAAATTTTCCGCGCAATCAAGATGCTCGAACTGATACATTCAACGCTACCGCACTCGCGGCCGCGGCGCGCGTTTGGATATTCTGCGAGCGAGAGCCCGTGAGAGACCTCGTATGTATAACCGCGTTTTAGGTAGATTGATAATATCCCAAGATTAGATTATTTAGTGATGACTGGAAGCCCTGGACTATCGGCTGATCGGATTCGTTTATGTATATATTTGCATCCAGCCAACTCCTAGTAACACACTCACCTCTAAACTCTTGAAGGGTTAACATTATCCGTTCTTCCTAGGTTTCTCAGGTTGGGTAAATGTTGGTAACCTATAAGTATTCAATTAGGTGCATGAAGCTATAGTTGAATAATAAGAGTTCCGCGTTGGCATGCAAGTCTTACAACATCTGTTGCACACTAACTTAAGACGTTAAGCTCGCCGTATGTACGAAGCAGGCTAGACCAAGATAGTTGCAACGTTGTGCTGATTGGACCAGCGGCCAGCCGATATAAAACATTACGACATACGGACTGCTGGAAACGAATTTGTTTTATATATGCGAATCCGTATATGCGAACGTGTATGCGCATGTATGCTCTACGCCGAGAACATGCTCTACGTATACTTCGCTAGTGCAAGGACGGCTAGACAACAGTCTGGTATACAAGCCCATTACAATAATGAACGTGCAACAACTTACCGACTCTGCCGGATCAACAGAGGTAATTTATACGGTTATTGGCCTGAAAATACCGTCTTGTTACTCTAGCGTCGGTGCCAAAACGTTTTTCGGTCGTGAATATGGTAACACGACAGTGCTATGCTCAATATTTCTCAAGGCGCGCATTCTGATCGTGTAAAAACCTGGTCCTTCCGGCACGATAGGTAATATCGCCATCGGTCCGACTATTCAGGTGTGACTGTCAGCTGACTACGCGTGACAATGCGCATGTGTAGATATATTATATACTTCGCACATCGCTTCAATCCAGATGCCTTTATCG
This sequence comes from Drechslerella dactyloides, assembly GCA_020064725.1. Lineage (NCBI taxonomy): Eukaryota > Fungi > Ascomycota > Orbiliomycetes > Orbiliales > Orbiliaceae > Drechslerella > Drechslerella dactyloides. The sequence continues at coordinate 196,233 of JAGTWJ010000008.1, read as the reverse complement.
ATACACAGCCTGGCTTGCAAGTAAGTTTTATATTTATTTCTGACTATATATAGCTAGCTAAGTGGTCTGCACTAGCTGTAGCTCAATCAACATTTATATCGCGTGTGGAATAGTATTGTCGTAAGCTAGAAGTCCTACAACCAAGCTTTTGTAAGCCATTCTTCGGTTCTATACTGGTCCTGAGACTATGTTCTATTGGATATTGTGTAGGATTAAACTATTCGTCGGAAAGCCAACCTGTCATTCTATCCTAACTTTTCTTCATGAAGATCAAATCATATCACATAAACACCTAGAAGGCATCGGAACCCACTCGATCGATTCATCTGAAATCACATACGCAATCTATCGGAAATATACCGTGTCATCAACGATGCACATTATCCACGAAATGACAATCCCAACTATGCCATCGATCAATCTTTCCCGAGTATACTAGTAGAAAGACCAGCCCGAGTCCAAGTATATATGCAAAAATCCCACCGATCATTAATCAGCCAATCACACTGTCCGCAGCCTTCGCTGACACAGCGCCCAAGCGCTCGAGCCTCCGTAGCTTATTCGAGTAATCTCCCGCATGCCGCTTTTCACATGCTAATGCTCACCCCTCACTCGCCTGCTCACTCGCTCGCTCATCGAAAAGCCATCGCGAGGAGCTACCGCGAGCATGTGAATGTAGCAAGGACCTAGGCATATGCAATGCATGTCCCTGCCCCGCTACGGGACCCCATACTCACAAATAGCTTAGCTTCATCTAATTAACGCTCAGTGCACTGCATGTATATATTATACGTCGACTCCACATACCGAGAAACATGGCCTTGTACGTGCATCCTCATCTTACATTCGCTCTTTCGATGCGCTACTGCTAATCTCGTCAAGGTCTGCTGCATGCATGCACGCTTCCCGCGGTTAACGGGCTATACCAGATATCTGAAGATTTCGATTTTATTCCTAGCTAGCTTGTCTGCACCTCGAAAATTGAATTATGATATACAACGGATCCGAGGATCTAGAGCTGGGGTCTCATTTCAGGGGGCCGAGGGCTGCATACCTCTTTTCAGCAAGTTATCTAGCTTCGCTAATCTTCCGATGTAGCGTCGTTGCGTAGGATGCGCATGCATATACTTGTACAATTGTATACAACCGGTAGATGCTTAAGCTTACGTACGTGCGTGCACATATGCAGTTGGGTTTGATCAGCCCGGTCTAGCCCGCTGGTTGCATTGACAGGCTCTCACATTCGCTCCGCTAAGGAGATGCGGAGATACATCTGTTTATAGGCTGTGTAATCAGCATCGTGCTTGAGCAAGGGGGTACATATCTTGCCACGGATACAAAACTCGATGCTAGATGTGTGCTGTTTCATGGTAGGAGCATATGTGCAGCTGTTGTTTATGTAGGCTCCTAGCTGGCATTCGTGCGCATGCGTATATATGCAGTGGCGGCAGAGGAGCTGAAATAGCATAAATATAAGTGAGCAAAAGGCACGGTTACGACTCGTGTGCATGTGCATACACACAGCTGAGATCACGATAAGATTACATTTCACATTGACAGCACGCATGGCAAGAAGCACTCAATAATGTAACGCTCCGAGAATCTGCGGCTACATGCACCGCAGCTAGTAAATTCATTCCGTATAATTTTCGTCCATCGAGAAATAACGTTAAGCTACGGTAGCTATAGCCGCTAGCCTAGGTACCTCTCCATCTCACGTGCATGCACTCCCGTCAGTACCGTTAAGATGTTAACACCGGACATGGAGTCGAAAAAAGGAAATACCGCAAGGTTTCCCCGCTCCGGGCGAGCGGAACCAGCTGCAGGAACGTACGTACGTGCGTACATTCGGGTCGACGGTGCACTTTGAGTCCGTCGCTCGGCGTACCGCTATAGCGTCACCAAGAACGAATTTTCAAGATCTACAGCACATAACACTGTTTACAGATATAGCTACTGCTGGTATATACCGGCTGGCCTGCATGTCGGGATTGAACATCTGATCATTAATTGTCGCGGCTGGATGCACACAAGCCTCGGCATCTTTAGTTCGAGCTAGGCGCTGGAAATAAAGACCTCACCGTTTTATATGATGCATTGCAATGCAATGTGTTAATTAAATATTGTGAAGACGGGCCCACAGCTTGAAAGGATCTCGCGAGCTGGGTATATTTTGATCTGCTATAGCTGCGCTGTGCTACCGGTGTTGCTTGTTAACCGGTTGTAGCGAACCGAAGGCGGGCTAATCAGAGTCCACCTGGAGTCGGCTCCAAAGAAACCGCTGAACCCATGGGTCGGATGTCTTGTCTCTGTGATTTAGTTCGGCTTTGCGATCTGATAACGGCTCTTGTGTATCGTTTCCTTGTATAGACGACTCGGGTGTAGAGCAATTGCGGCCAAGTCTTTGCCGCGGCTTGTCGGTCGATGGACGTTGGTATCATCTACGAGAGCACAAAACTTGATGCTGCAGCTTGCCCCGCATATGCAGCTGTTCATGCACATGCCCATGCACCGCATGCAGATGGAAAACCTGGAGTTGAGACTTAAGTACTTATATCACAAGCTTGATTTCGAACTCCGCGCCCAATATTTCCATCGTCTCCACAATCGAGACTTTATTCGCATTATTGAAGTCGAATGCGAATGTTCGATCCGGTACTCTTGCATTGTCTGTACTCTATGGATGCTTGCATACAATCTCTTTCCAAAATTCATCGAATTATCTGCTATCCTCGAAGCCAGGCGTGCATGGCGCATATCTGTCAGCCCTGCAGCGCTGGGTTTCAGGTTCCTCGCAGCCGTAACTGTGTGCATAGCTCTAGAAAGTCAAGTAGACAGGGCATCCTGACCGAGACCGTTAGATACGTAGTATGGAACATTCGCCATTGCTTCGTCAGTCGGCTAGTGCGCCCAATCTTCGCCCAATTGATTATCACTTTGTCAGCACAAACGGATACGAGACCAATACGACTCGTAAGTCGCTTTAGCAATTATCGAGAACCATCAAAGAGGTTCCACATATACGAACTGCATATCTGCTCTGCTCTGCATGTTGAAGTTTGAACCGGAAAACCTTAAAGCTCGAAACTCGGAAATTGTGTGCAGGCCACACGCAGCATGGAAACCGCGGCCATGACTTCCAGATCGGTCGAGAGGGCAATCATAGATTCGGACGCGGTACCGTTTGGGGCAACAGCAGGCTAGCGGAGACCGGGGTGAAAGCCAGCCTGGGGTAATTGTAAACGAAGTATAAAATCAAGCTTCGTTCTGAACCGCCTCTAGCGCAGATATCGATGAGGGCTCATGCACAGATATTTCTTTTCGAGAATGCATGACGCTCGAGCTCTGAGTCGGCTGTCTTTCCTGCATCGATTGCGAGTGGCCTGCTGTCTGTCCGTCTGTCCATCCGATCCGTATTCTATTACCCCTCACGCCATGCATCTAGCCGCCATCTGGTATCGAATCCTGGCTGGCCGTGCGCACTGCAGGTGCCGACGAAGCAGTGTTTCGACGCAGATGCAATGCATATATGTCTCAAGCCGAACGATCGAGCGAGACACTTTGCTCAGAATACCCGAAAAGGCACGACTAGTTTACCGCGTTGCATTTTGCACCTCTTGGAGCGAAAGTATGTACGTATGCATCGATCTGACAGTGCACTTCGAGGCCAGATCGTGTGTTTAGACTTCATGGATGTGCCGACGGGACCGACTTCAAACCAGGGTGCGCGCGTTCGCTCCGGCCGCGCCCGACCTCCTTGTCCGGCACCCGCTCCGTTCGGCAAGTCGAAGGATCACATGCGAAACAAAGGCAACAGGCAGGTCGCCATGTCTCCAGTATAGTGGTGCACAGCTTTGCGCAGTCTGCTACGATGCAAAAAAAAAAAAAAACTAAAACTAAAACCCTCGATCCATCGATACGGTCTTGAGATCCGAAGGAAAGGCGTAGAAGATGCAAGTCTAGCATGGGCTCCCGTGTGCCGAATGCACGCACGCACGCAAGCGTGAGACCTTGGTTTTTGATTTTTTGACTCGGCCGGTGTGTTTCTGACGTATCGATAGAGGCGAAGACCTAGGCCAGGGGTTTGGGTTCGTAGGCTGATTAATATTGTCTCGCACAAGTATAGCCCTGGCGGGCTGTCTTAGTCCGTGTCTGTCTGAAGAGCGAGAATGGTGTTTCGCAGGAATATTAATATTCGAGATGGTGGATTTGTTCCTGCCCCGTATATCTCTGCTCCCGTCCGTTTCGGCAGGAGCTTTGGCGGGGGGGAACGGGGCAGTGGCAAATCAGCGTCTGGCATTGCGGACGGGCCTGCAGGTCAGGGCTCTTTTGGGCGCAAGCGAGCCTTGGGACGGCGTGCTGGTGGAAGGCAGCAAAGGCCCGTTCGATGAGTTTGGTCTGATGCCAATGTAAGACGACATTGCCAGCGGTGGAACTGGTAAATTCTGGGGCTGGTGGAGACGTTTTAATGCCCGTAGGCTAGCCCGATAGACGGCCGTCGACGCGATGGCCGTGCAGCTTTGGAATGTGCGCTGGATTGGAGGCGGCCCGTGCTTGGTCTGGGCGTCGATGCCTGGCAGCTCGAATTGAGACGACGCCTCTTTGCGGGGTAGCCCTGGCGGTGGATGCCATGCGCAATCGATCCCGGCTGGCGACCAGTAAGGTTGAGGTTGAGATTAATCTGCTGGTGTGTACGGACGAGGGAGAGGATCGCGGACAGGCCGGCTGTCAGTCCTTAGTCATTTGGCCTTGATTCCAGGGTGTGCACTAGTCGTAAGTAATCTTGAAGCCAGACTGCAGCACTTGCCTGGGTGCGAATCAGATATCAGCAGGAGAGTACGAAGGTCGAAGTGTCGTCGGCTGCGGCAAACTATAATACTCCAGCTAAGAGCCCTGCAGTGTAGCTGGACTCGTATCCAGAATCGAATCGCATCCTCCAGCTATATCTTATCACCGTGCGCCGGGGCCGGGTCGAGTGCACTGCAAGATATCACATCATCACGGCGGTCGCGTCGACGCTTGCATCGGACCCTGATATCATACAGTATTGCTGCATCATCCCAGTTAACCACCATCACCATCACCATCACCATCACCATCACCATCACCACATCCACAACCACTACACGATCGCGAGTCTAACTGCTTCTTACCTGCTCCGCTGCAGCTTCAGCCGGAGACGTCCCAGACGGGTAGCCAGCCTGCAGCTCCCTTCGCGATACCCACTTTCGAGTTTTGCACCGCAGCTTTTTGAGCCGTGGGACCTCTCTTGCATCCTCTCTTGCTCCACCACAGCGCCGGCTAGCAGGCAAGCTCCTCGACGTCAGTGCTTCTGATATATATAAGCATCTACATCGGCTAGCGCTCTGTTTCGCGACCGGATCCGATGCCACTGTAGCACACACCGCACATCAGCTTCTATTCTTATAGCACTGCAAGTACCGTCTGCGTCCACATACCGACAGACAGCTGGTATCTCCTCCCTCCTACACTCTCTTGTATACATCCATCGGGAATCGCCAGCTTCCACCGCCCGTCGAGTCTGCCCTCGCCTCGTCGAACTGCGCGTGGTGCAGGCGTGTGTCCGCTGAGCCCGCTGACCAGCCTGCTGCATGCATTGGCTTCGAATCCACATCACCGGCACCGTCTACAGGAATCAAACTAACCTCAACGACCAGCCAACTCCGTCTCGTCGGCCCGGCGCTATTGGCCGCTATTAATAATAATCTTCGAATCTAATCTCCCTGTCGCCCCACGATTCCCGATCCCAGATACTGCTTCTCCTAGCGTTTTTCCAACCCCAAGTTTCCAGACCCCCGCAGACATACTTGGGATCTGTCTTCTTCCTCGTCTTCGTCTTCGTCTCCGTCGTCTTTCTTCTGCGGGTGATTTACCTTTTCGTCGCCTGTCACGCGGTGCCTTCAGCCAGCTCGCCTGCCAGCCCGCCACCCTGCAAGCTCGCAGCCGTAAGATTTAACAAAAAAAAAAAGATACTACCAACGTGTATCGCGGGGACGAACGACATCGGTCGTATAACTAGCATCTAGCGTCCTCTTTTCTCCCTTCAACTGCTCTTCTCGCCAGTTCAGCCCCGCCCCGCAAGCAATTCTGCTGAGACCCAGACATCAGACGGCCAGACGCCCGCCGCGAACCGGGTTCCCCAGGTGCCCTGTCTGTTTGACGGTGATTTCTGCCCAGGTACAGCACCGTTTCGACCACAGCACACGAAGCGACCGCCTGCATCGAACCGCCCCGTCGAACTTCTGACTGCTGTTCGTTTGTTGGCCGCCCGCTGTTGTTGTTGACTATTGGCGTTAATCCAGTTGCTGTTGGCTCGGAGCCATCGAGGCGGGTTTTCGTCAAAAGCGGCTGTTGCATAAGCTTCGGGGACTTTAGCTTCGAGCAGCTCCCCGATATATATTCATATGAACTCTTCCTACTCGTACTATCCTGAACTATAATATACGCTTCCTCACCTTCGCCCCTTCCCCTCCTCGTCTTTCCGCGTCATTCGCATCGGCTCGGAAAAACTCTTCGCTGGGCGCCGTATAAAGATACCAAAGTCTCCACTGCTACATTGCCTCGCTTCCGGGGCTCCACTGCACAAATACGACGACGACGACAACGGCGACGACAACGACGACAGCGGCGAATCGAACGACGCCCTGGCAGCTCTTGAAACGAACGAATCAACGACCGTTTTGACGAACCAGAACCGTGGCGCCGACGAAACCGGCTTCCAACGGCAGCGGGAGCGCAGCGTTCAACTTTGACGCTGCTCCATCGTCCTTCTCCAATAGCTACGGCTTCAGTTCTACCTTGCCCGAGAATCAGACCACCGAGGACGCCGCCCGTGCGCCGACAATGAGAATGACCACTCGGTCGCCGCCTATAATGACGAATCCTTTTACTTGTAAGTGCCTGCTTTTCTACCGTTCGTCTGATCTTTTTTTCAGACGCAGCTTGTTCCCCCCCCGGCAAACCGTCGGCAGAATCCCTTCCTCCACGTTGTCGTGAAAGGTTGCATGCCACGAGCAACGAGCCCAGCAAATTGTTGGTGCTGACCGCGGATTTTTTATCTACCAACAGTTCCCGAGTTCGACAGCTCTGCTTTCTTCCAGGCATCCTTCGCCTCCCCGCCGCCCGCTCCCGCCGGCGGCCCCTCACTGCTCGATGACCAAGAATCCAGCGCATTCGCCGACTTTCTCGACAAGGTCGGCACCGGCAGCGATGCCGCCTTCATGTTCGATCCGAAGATGACGCTGTTCGACCCCAAGCTGCCGGACCCGATGATGTGGGGCTGGCACGAGGAGACGACAGCTGAATACCCATTCCAACCGTCGACGACAACGCCAGCCGCGCTGACGACGACAAATATGGTGACAACACCGCTGAGTTCGGAGCGGAGTACGTTCGCCATGAAGCAGGAAGACGACGAGCACGATCACGACGACAGCGACAACGTTGAACGGAGCCTCGGCGGCTCGGTGACCGGTGTCTCGACAGCGTCGTTGATAACGCCCGCGGACATGACCCTCAATCTGGACCCGTTCGCGGTGCTGCACCAGGCCGCGGCGGCCGCTGCCGCCAAATCGAATCCCCTCTCGACGGACCAGCGGCAACAGCTGCAGATGCCGGTGCTACAATGGGGATCGGACCCGAACTTCAAGTTCGGCGGGTACTCCGGCTCGACGAAGGAACTCGCGAAGAAGGAGGACATGCTCGTGGAACGGGCGATGGCAATGCTAGCGAAGGGCGGCGACTCGATGAACACCACGGCAGCGAACACGACGACAAACTCGCCCATCGAAAAACTAACGTATCCGGGCATCGGCATCCCCGAAGCCGACGAGGACGAGCCGCTGACGTCGCCGTCGAAGCGGCGGAAATCGTTCCACCGCAAGCCGTCGGAGGAAGAGGAAGGCGACGCGTCATCATCATCGAGTCCGTACCCGCGCTCGAACTCGCGAGCGATCACAAGAGACGACCTGGCGAGCCCCTCGGCCGCGAGCGTTGCGAAACAGAAGAAAAAGAAGAAGCCGAAGGGCCCGAAGCGGGAGAACCTATCGGAGGCGCAGAAGCGCGAGAACCACATCCAGAGCGAGCAGAAGCGACGGAACCTGATACGCGAGGGCTTTGACGACCTGTGCAATCTGGTCCCCGAGTTGCGAGGCGGAGGGTACAGCAAGAGCGCAATTCTGATACATGCGGCGAATTTTCTCGAGCAGCTGGAGGAGGGGAATAAGACACTGCAGACGCGAATCAAGCAGCTCGGCGGCACTGTCTAACCAACTCTTCCTTCGGTATTATCTCGTTGAGCGTAGCATGCCGAGGCTATACAGCGTTGCAATCAATTCATTCGAGGCTACAGCGTTGCAATTCATCCGACCTGATTGATACCCTTCGCTTTTCTGAGAAAAAATCGATCTTTCGATGTTCTCTCCGCTACATGTTCTGTTGGCTGCTGTTTTGTTCCCGATGCTGCATTTACTTGCATTTCAGCTGTACCGTACCTGGCAGATTCAGGTATCCGGCCCCAGTTCAGGCGTGCATGCATATCATGGGCTAGCTCCTCCGTCTGTGTATTTTCTTTTTTACCATCAACTATTGCTACTACCACCATACCTGGAGTACTATGGGTCGCCTTTCTTTGGTTTTCCGTTTGATTCCACTCTTACTCAGTTCTTAATGTTGACATTGACGGCGTTGAATGTTTTTTTGCATGTGTGGTCCGGCTAGAAGAGCACTCGATGGAACGGTATATACTGCTCGTGCAGAGTTATACGACGTCGACAGCTTGCTCGGTTTCATCTTGTTGCATCTTTCTCTTTTTATATATACTTTTGACTTGTCGAGGTCGACGGATACATCGATATTATTACATTTGTAGCTAATGATCTTTGCAAACTCTGCACACTTTGCACACTCTTGAGGCTGAGGCTTCGAATGTCTCGGCCGCGGGGAAGGAAGGAAGGAAGGAAGGACGGCTGTCCAAAAGTACCATCTCATCCTACTTGTCCGACGAATATTCCTAGCTGCCGTAGTCTCGGGCTATACCGTATGCATGCACGTCTACGTGCGCTACGTGAGGAATGCCGTCCGCAATCCGCACTTTCACATGCTTTTTAATTGAAAGGGTCGAGTGGGTGTGTATTCTACGCGATGTCATAGGAGCATGCGTGCTGGGGCTGTGACCTGTGGCCGGCCAGGGCAAACAATGGCCTTCTTCATGCCGGTGGCCACATGGGCGGTCGACTAGTCCTTCCAGGCGGCTTCCACGCTGTTCTCTGCATGGCGTGACCGTCTTTTCATTTCCACGGATGGCGTGAATCGAGTGGAGCTGGTGTTTGTCGGATGCCGGCGACATTGCAAGCTGGAAGAGGTAGACGGCCAATGAGGGACGATGGTCGGCATGTGCTGGATGGGGATTCCTGCTACTTGGCATCTAGCTCGAAGCATGCTAGCACGCCAACTATCACCACCGTCACCGGCATCATCGTGCATCCGTCTTTTTATCTCCACAGTCACCTGAACTTCATCCTTATCCATCCGTCCGTCCATCCTCTACTTTTACATACATCATCGCTGCTGCTTTGATCCCGCCGACCGTGTGCACCGCCAGCCACCGCTAAGAACGCCGCAGCTGCACCGTCAATCACCCCGACACACCACCAATCACATCACATCACCCCCACCACACACACACGATAACAGGATAAATGTCCGACGAAGCGTCAACGCCCAAGGTGCCCGAGCAGGCGACGCCGTCCGACGCCTCGCTCGCGCAAATGACGCCGCTGTCCGTCAGCGAGCAGGCGCGCATCCGCCGCGAGCTGCGCAAGCAGAAGGTGGGGCAGGGCGCGGACCGGCTGCGCCGGATCACGCAGACGCAGCGCACCGCCGCTGGCTTTGGAGAGGGGTACAACAAGGACGGTAGGCATCCTCTTCCTCTTCTACCGTCCGTCCGTTGCAATTATCAACTGCCAGTTTGGCTGCTGGAGATGCGTGATGGTGGGTGGACGCGGTTGTTGATAAAGTCGCGTGCTGACGTGAATAACCAGCTCCGGTGGACTCCTCGCCGCTCGCACAGTCGACGCCGACACCCCCCTCGAAGGACACGTTCTCGTCGGACGGCGAGCCGGACCTCTCCGACCACTTCTACCGACCTCCCAACCGCGCGCGCGATACCCCCAACATCTTTGCGTCTCCGACGCCGCCGCCGCCCAACGAATTCACGCTCGACAATGACCAGCTGTCGCAAATGATGCTCAACCACCCGCTGTTCGGCGCGCCAGGCGGTACGGGCATGGGTGCGGACGCGCAGCAACCGCAGCTCGACCCGGCGAACGACCCGGTCTTCCAGCTCATGCAGCAGATGTTCGGCGGCAGCCTTCCCGGTATGAACGCCGACGGTGGCACAGCTTTCGGCAACGGCACCGCGAAGGACGGCGGCGGCGCGGGGGGGATACCGCCGGAGGTGCTGGGGAGTATGTTTGGTGCTGCTGCGGGCGGCGGCGCGGGAGAGCAGGCTGAGGTTGTCGAGTCGCCGTACGCGCGGTGGTGGGCGGTCGTGCACGTGCTGTGTTCGGTGCTGTTGGGGTTATACGCCGTGTGGACGCTGCCGGAGCGGTTCAACGGGACGAAGGTGCAGCGGATGACGTTTGAAGAGCACGCTAAGATTGTAAGCCCCCCTCCATCTCCCTCTCCCTCTTATATCGAAATAAGATTAAGGGGTCCTCGATAGCTGATTGGTGTGTGTGTGTGTGGTAGCCGCTCTTCTGGTACTTTGCAACGATGGAGCTGGTGCTGCAGTCCACACGCTACCTTCTCGTCGAGCGCGGCGGGCCCCCGCCGGGCATGGCTCTCATCACAATCTCACGGTTCCTCCCGCCGCCGCTGGGGACGACGCTGGTGACGCTGTGGCATTACATCGGCATGTTCTCAACGGTGTGGCGGGACGGGGTGGTGCTGCTGTTTACGATTGGGATTGCAGCGTGGGTGGGTTCGTGGCGGGGGGAGGAGGCGGTCTAATCTGATCATTGATAGAGTTCGACTGATGGCTCGTTTTATTTTGTTCGCCTGGCGATTTTATGCGTGCGTGCGAGTGTATGTTTGAACGTCTGATGGATCGCAGGGTAGCAGCTGGCTGGCTGGTTGGCCCGCGTTGGTTATTATCTTCTCGATCGGTTGTGGTGGTGGTGCGATTGTTGTCTTTTGTCGAGGTGGATGAGTGTTTTGCATTTGCACGATTGTGTGTACATACGTCCTTTCGCTCGTTTATGAATAGATGCTCTCCTCGGGCAATTTTTACAGCTATGTGCACGGCATATCCATCCATAGTTCATTAAGCTGCTTTTGATATCAACTTGCTATTTACAGTCATCGTACAGCTGTCTCCTATATACACTCCATTCGTCCTCACACATGCGTATAGCATACGTGGAGAGTATACTGTAAATGCCGCAACAGAGAGCACCTACGACTGGATCAGCCCGACCAGCCCGTCGCTGACAACCTTGCCCTCCTTCTCCTTCCGCTTCGGCCGGCCCTGCCGCCGTATCGTGAACTTTTCGCGCAGCTTGCCCTCCCGCCGTCTGCGCAGGTACTCGGCCTCGTCGGCCAGCTCCGAGCGGCGCGCGGGCTCGGTGTAGGGTGTACCCGACGCCTTTTCGGCCAGCTCGGCCATGATCTCGTCGGGGAGGCGGTCGAGCATGTCTATGTCGAGGGTGGAGGTTGTCGTTGGTGTCTTTGTCGTTTTGGGGGTGTGACTGGTGGCGTTTGGGGGTGGTGGGGGCGGCGGGTCGCAGAAATGGACGGTGAGGGTTGCTGGGCCTGTTGATGCGGCGCGGTTGATGGAGACGGGCATGTCGACTTCTGGATTGTGGAATTTCAGGCGGGGGAGGCATTCGCGGAGGAATTTTCTACATATCATACGGTTAGCAGAGTGAAGTTTATAGTAGATTTGATGTTTGAGGGAGGAAGGTAGGTAGGAGTACCCGGCGCCGAGGTGGCCGTTGGCCCCGCGGTAGTTTAGAATCAGAGACAGCCGGTGGACTGTCGGCGGTAGGATGACGGCGCCGGTGCCGTTGCGGATCGAGTGCAGCTTCTGATATAATTTATACACCGTCAGTCGACCGTTTTTATAGCAGAGGATAGTGAGTGGAAACGTACGGCTCGCAGCCAGCGGAAGCGCGCCACAGGCGACGGCATCGCGGCGGGGTATCTCGATTGGCAGTGCAGTCGGCCGGAGTGACAGTCGACTATCGCGATGCCATCCGCGTGAGGTTTTGTCGTCTGCGGTGCGTGGGGTGTGGTTGGTGGTGAACTGACGTTGACGGGTGGAATGCCAAGACGGGGAGAATTTGTGGTATAAAATGTAAACAAGCGAGGGGCAGACTTTTTTTTTTTTAATTCGCTGGTGTGCCACCACTACTTTACATTTTACTTCACTTCACTTCATTTCTTCTTCCCACTTTTTCTTCTCATATTTCGCGATGGTGGTATAGCATGATAATGTGAAGCAGGCAATACACGCGTGTTACTGTCTTCACTTCTAATTTCTCTCTCTCTCTCTCTCTCCATTCCTATTCACATCACCATGGTATGTACGCACATCTGCTCTTTGTTTACCTATATTCCGTTTGATGCTAACTGGATGAATACAGCCTCGTCCACCTCGCAGAGTCCCGTCGAAGAAGGCCGCCGTGTCGAAGGGGCGTGTCGCGAAGACGGCCGTCAAGGCGCCAGCGTCTCGGAAACGAAAGTCGACGGAATCCACGCGACCCGCCCGCGGCGCGTCGGTCGAGCAGCAGCAGCAGGCGCAGGATGAGGAGGCGACCCGGCAGCTCAAGCGGCGGCGCACCGCCGGCGGTGTCGTGAAGAACGGTATGCTCTAGACTCCTGTTTCTCTTTCACGTTACATGTCTGCTGTGTTTGGTACTTTGATGATGAAATATACATTGGTCCGTGTTGATGAGGCGGCTTAAGACCCCGCTGAGTGATTAACACAATTGTCACCTCTGGTGCTTTCTGATACCTTCTCCACCCTCCGCTTACTTCCACGCTTAATTTTCTTTGCACGTTTATGAATTACAAAGCTGATGGGTTTACATTATGAAGGCGCTACGGCACCGCATCTCGTCGCCCGCAAGAAGCGGATACTGGTCGAGGACTTTGACAACAAGTGGATCCAGCTGTCGGATGGCTCCATCGCGGAGGTGTCGCGCGTCCTCCGCGACGTCGGACGGTCGGTGCTGCTGGGCATGCCGCTCAAGTCTGCCGCCAAGCGGGACGAGGCGCAGAAGACGCTCGAGCGGTCCTATCAGAAGTAAGTACAATATGCGTAACAGACATAACGAGCACCTTGACATTCGGTGGATGCGATTGATGATGATATATTTTTAACCCTTACTGCTCCGCGCGCATGGGGATGAAAACTATGCAACAAACACTCTAATTTTTTACTGATCGGTCGCTGCTTCCATTACACTTTGTCACCCTCCTGAATGCTGGATGAACGCGTGTTAACGTTGGCGGTTTGCAATGCAGGCTTGAACGGTCGCTGGGCAAGATGAGGATCCCGCCGACGACGTCCGAGAAGGTGTTCAACAACGAGTGGCTTATCAACGAGGAGGCCCGGCTGAACGGGCTGATTCAGCCGGAGTCCCGCCAGATCGCGATGCTGCAGAAGGAGATCGCGCGGCAGCGACGCCTGCTGGAGGATGAAGAGCGTCAGCTGCTGACGCTCAAGAAGAACGCGAACGCCGAGAAGCAGGTGCGGCGACAGAAAGCCGCGAAGGTACACTACACTCGTACTCTATGCATCCTTCATGTTGGTACTGACGTTTGTTGGGCAGTTCATTCCAGCGCTCAAGACGGCGCCGGTCGACCCGGACCAGCTGCAGATTGAGATCGACAAAATCCGGCTGGATAACGCCCGGCCGGAGCAGGAGTTCACGATCGCGCAGATGCTGGCGGAGGAAGACGACCCGGAGCTGCGGGTGACGATGCGGCAGCTGGAGAAGCACCTGGGCTCGATGGCGAAGAATCGGCAGGCGCTGGGGGATATGCCGGAGTGGATGCAGAGCACGCGGGCGGCGGTGGACGACGTGCTGTATCAATGGAAAGGGGAGAACTACGGCGACCTTATGGACATGAGCGTCTAGCTGTTGCTTCCCCGCATTATATTATCCCTTCTCGTTAGACTGTTTTGTTGAAGCAGCACCGGTGGCGTTTACTGAGATGTTGCATTGCGATTGGGGTTATTACTGGTGTCGGTGACGGACGGACGGACGGATGGCGGGGAATGCTGTAATATCGGCGGACTGTACATTATCATCATCATTATTATCACGGGAGCTATGGTGTTTAGGGGCGCTGCATGTACGCCAAGATGGCGGGGTTTGTTTCTTCCGTCGACGTTTGATATCGCATTACACCACGGTTACATTATACGGCGTTGGCTGATTCGTCGAGGGAATGCATTACAAGAACGATACTGGAAGCGTACATGCAACGGGACTAGCGCGAGCTGCTCGTTAGGTAATAGCGTGAGACTGGATCGTCGACGGCGGTTGTGGCTGGCTGGTCAGGTGCTGCTGACGGGCGTACGTAAGGGTGCGTACTTAACTTGGTATGCTCGTGTGCTTTGCTTGGGACTGCGTATATTACGTGCTGGGTTCGTACTGTATGTACTGTACTACCGTGAGCTCTTTCGTTAGCGTCGGTAGCGTCAGTTAGGGTTGCAATTGGCGGTTGCCGGTGAGGCTTTAAAAGACGAGACGAGATCGATATGATACTATGTAAGAGGTGCATGCATGCAGGCTGGCGGATGGATGGCATGGTTTGGTTTCGAGGGCTGGTTCGTTCGCAAGGCTCTCGCTTGGACGGCAGCGGCCCTCGCTTTCTGCTTTTGATGCTGTCACATGTCGCGTGAGCCTTTTTTGCGGGCGGCGGGTCCGTTCTCATTGGCCGTATTCATCGCGTTGCATTGGCTTCGTTTGCGATTCGAGGTAAGGGCGGAGGGAGAGCGAGGGGATCGTATACCATTATCTTGTAAAGTCTTGGGGACCTTGGCCTTGGCTGGTCAGGTTAGCGGCATGCATGGGCAGCCAGCCAGCCGGCCGACTAGCCGTGAGTTAATATAATGCTAAGTACCAGAAGGATGAGGGCATCGATCGCGAGTATGTATGTACTAGTGGCAATGAGATGCAATGGAGGATATCCTCGGTAAGCGGTCTGCGGGCTCGGTGATGATGCGCGATTAAAGTGCAAGTCCAGCGGCACCGAACGAAAGGATCGATTCGCACACATGGAGATTGCACTAGCCCAGGCCTAATGGACTGGACATTTTGACTGTGGAGCAGCGGAAGGGTACATTTTGATGTTCGATGCACGATGCATGATCCAGCCAAGCGAGGGCTCGAGTGCAGTTGGAAAGAATGTGATGGGACCATGCATTCGCACTGACGTCCGCCCCTCTCGCCGTTGAAAATTTTTTTATATAGCAGCTTCTGTTATAGCTGATAGTTGACAAGTGCGTGTGTATATATATCTCGTCTTGAATGCTTCATGCACTCGCGACGGAGCTCATGCTCCCGGGTCGTGAGCGAATCGATTGTTCACATCGTGCTGGGCTGAGCCGAAGCCGAGAGGGCGGACAGGTCAGCGGGAAAGCAGTGTTACCTGAGATCGGACGCCCTGATTTGCTGCGGCTGCCCAACAGTTTCCCGGCTGGCTCGCATGATTGACATTGGTCTAGATAGCATCCGCAGATATTGATTGAGAGCGTTGACGTCCAGGAATGCGTGTACGTACTTGTGTCTGTCTGTGTGCTTGATGGTGAAGTTGAGAGACGCAGATGCAAATGCAAATGCAAATGGCGGCGGCCGAGGGACTCAGTCGGCATTAGCTAACTGTACTTAAACCATGGCTCGGACACGAGGTGCTCGAGTTATAGTTCTGACTAACGTAAATTATAACAATCCAGCAGCTTGAACTTCGTTGCATTTGCATTTCCGCCCGTGACAGTGCAGCCGGCGCTTTTACTTTAATCCCCCAAGCTTCCCCTTCCGTGCGCTAACCCGCCATCGCCCGTGAATTCAGTCGAATTCGCTCGTTCGCCTCTCACCGGTTTCAAATTATAACATCACCGTTGTATCATACGACCTTCTGGCCAGTCACCGCTGACATACGACTGCCTGCCTGCCGATATCCACACTCGCAGCCTTGGAATCGAATCGAAACGAACGCTAACCAACCCTTCGACCGAACCCGGCGCCTTTTCCTGTAGCCACAGCTGCAGCAGCTAGGCACAGACCGCAAGCCAGGGACGGACGGACGACCGAAAGCACGAACGAGCATTCACGCATTTTTGATTACCTGAGGTACTTCTTTACTTGCTTCTATACTATTGCTCGCCTTGCTATAGTAACTATCGCCCGTCTCGCTATTACTTGCTCGAGTAAGTGCTCGGTGGACCGCTCTGCTTGCTTGCTTGCTACCTACCGGCCGGCTGCTGTACGACTGCAACAACGGCGGCGAACGGACGGACGTACGGACGACTGGAGGTTTTTTTCTTCTTTTCCGATCAATTCTAATTGCGACCGCAGAATTTTCCAGCGTCTCGGCCACAGCATCACTGGTGGACGTCCGGACGGGGAAGCCAGGGCCGGCGGGAAGCAGAGTCGAGGCGAGTCGCAGTGGCTGGCTGGCTTGGAGGATTGGATTGGATTGGACTCGACCGGACTCGCTGGGCCGGAGCACGCCGACGGCAGACCGACGCCGGCTTCGATCCCCATCGCTCGCCAGACATCCAAACGAACGAACCGTACGGACCCGCCCTCGTCCCTCCGATACACACTCGGCCAATTAATTCGAACCGTCGAGCGAAAGAACGAAAGAAAAGCTCAGTCCCGACCCCTGTCCGCCCGTCGGACCATACAACGGCAGCCGGCAATGTCGTCCGACACCACCATGGCAGCCGCGACAGCGGCACCAGCATCGACTGCAGATGCCGCCAGCGCAGCAGCAGCAGGTGCCAGCACCGGTGCGCACGGGGCCGCCAATCGGTCCAAGCTCAAGGTCGAGGAAGCCGACGACACGACGACAGCTGCCGCCGCTCCGAGCAGCACGACATCCGACGTTGCGCACAGGACTGCTCCCGCCACGCCTGCGAAGGGAGGGATCAACCGCAAGAAAGCACCGCCTGCGAGTCCGCGGACCGAGGCCGCGACGAAGGTCAATGGCACCGTTAGCAGCGGCGCGATGGGCAAAGCGATCACGAACGGCAATGGCAATGGCATTGGCAATGGCAACAGCAAGAAGAGAAGCGCCGAGAGCGACGACGACGGCGACGATGAAGACGGCGCGACACCGGCAAAGGCAAAGACAAAGTCGCCTCTGAAGGCGAGAGTAAAGACGGCGACGACAGCAGGAGCGACAACGAACGGCAGCAAAGCAGCTGGCGACGAGCGCGATCACGAGCGCGATGGGGTGGAGGGGTATACCGGCCAGGCGGTGTCATCGTCGTCCTCGCCTGTTCCTGCACCAACGTCGTCATCGTCTGCGAATGGCAGCAAGGTGTCGAAACGCAGGAAGGTCAACCATGGTCTGTCAACCGCCGCTCCTGTATGTGCGTTTTTTCAGGGATTAGGGAATGGGGTGGAGCACCTGCGAGAACAAAAAAACCCCCCCATATGTTTTTATGCGCATCCACCGCTCGGTGTGGATGAGGGGTTATCGCTGTCCCTTTTTTTTTTGTTGATGCCATGTTGAGCTGAGCCTGGGATTTTCTATCATACGATCGAGATGTTGAGGGGACCCTGGACTGTCCGAGCGTGGACGAGATGTGCCGACCCGAGTTCGTTCGAGCTGGGCTTCCTTCGGGCCAGTGCCGGCCGGACATAGTTCCTCCACCGCGAGAGCGCCCGCCTGGTTGCAACAACCTCGCTAATCGGGTCCGCTGCCGGGCGATTTGGCTACTTAAGTGTGCCGGCGGCCGTCAGCGCCTTTCTGTTGGGCCTCGTAACTCTCAGTCGCCGCCGCTGTGCATTGCAATTGCATCTACCCCGTCGTTTATCCGTTCCTCTTTCTTTTTTGGAAGAATTGTCTTTTGTTTCGTTTCTTTTTTTCGATCCATTGCGGTTTCTTTGCTTTTATGGGTTTTGCGGGGGCGATGCGCTGTGGGGATGCGATTGGCGGGAACCTGCGAGCGAGCGAAGAGAGAAAAAGACTAACTGGAGCCCATGCGGTTTTCCTTTGTGTCGCGTGAGTAGCCTGCGTCTACTGTCGACGTTCACATATGACCTGCGATGATGGTAAGCCACAAAATGCACCTTTCTGTCCCCCTTCCCTTTTGTTCACCGGCAACATAGCTTGCTGCTGCTTCCCTTTTTCTTTTTTCTCATCTCCCCTGTCAATGGTGTGGTCCCGTCGACGACGGTCGTCCCAACTGGGGAACCGGGAAGTCCAGAGGTGACGGGTTTCTGGGACGTCGGGACGGTCCCAAAGGCAAATTCACCACCGTCCAAGGGCGTTACAAGAACACCCACCGAGGACAGGTACTCCCCTTCAGAGACCCATCTTTCCTTTTTTTCCACGATATACTTTTCTGTCGTGCGCAGTTTCTTTTTTCTCCTCCTCGCCGCGCGCTGTTATATCTGCCTGCCAGAATCTTGCGTAACTAACGTGATTGTAACCACTTCTTTCGCGGTTGGGGCCACTCCCCTCACCGTGGAAAGGGTGGGCTGCCGGCACACCTTTGGAAATACACAGAACGACCGTGTACCCGTTGTGTCAAGCGAAACATAGGTCATCTCTGCCGCGATGAGGTTCGCGACGCGAAGAAGCTCAAGACCGAGAGGGACCACTCCACCGAGGAAGCCTCACCCTCCTCGCCGACTAGCCCCAATGAAATGGCTACAAATACTCCCGAAGTCCAGGATCTCCCCGTCGAAGATTCCGTTGATGGGATACTTCAGCGGCCGCCGCAGCAGCAGCAAGAGCAGCAGCAGCCACAGACCACTCAACAGCAGACGCAGCAGACACAGACGCAGACAGCTTCACAGACGAACCCGTCTATGCCTCCTCCTCGTAACTCAGTAGCGCCTGGGTTACTCGCTCCGTCTCCTGTGTCTACCACGCAGCGTGCGAAGTTCAACAATAATAATTCCAATAACCCGAACTGTACGTCTTGGACACCAGTTTTCCCTGTTTCTTACCTTGTGAACTTTTAGCTTTAGCTTCCCAGATCTCCCGGGTTTTTCGATCTCTCTCAGCCTTCTTTTTTGTTCCGAAGGTCTCTCACGCACACTGCATGATGATACACCCTATCTACCCATCTTGCCCTTTGGGGGTCATGCGCCTGGGGAACAATAAGCAAGAGAGGCTTTTCCCCTGGGAGACGAAAAGGCCGGGAAATAAATCCCGACTGCCCTTGTATAATTTTAGAACAAAAGTGTTTGAAAAGATGGCTGGCTGACTGGTGCGTGTACCGTACACACGGCTTGTTTTACGTGTTCTTGCAGTTCTTGTTCCCGACTGGACTGGTGCTGGCGTATCACAGCAGGACTGGAATCCCTATCACCACCCCATGATGTTTTCCAATCCCGAAGCCGCATCGGAATATGACCTCATGAACGAGTTCTTCCTCGACAGCATATATAACAACGACATGTTCCTGGGAGGCGGCGGTGAAAGTCTCTTCCAAGACCCCAGCTTTAGCGGACCGAACCTCTTCGGCCCCAGCTCTGCCTCTGCTTCCTCCGCCACGGAAAATGGTACATCCGCAGCCGCTGCAGCCGCACCCGGTGGGAGCCTAACCGCGAACGGCCTCCGCGCAAACGCCATGCTGCCGCAAGCCGCGCCGTCCCCCATGATCCGCCCGGCCAGCGTGAAGCCGACGCTCGAGAAGGCCAAGGAACTCTACTACCTCACCGCCGCGGACCCGCCCAAGGATGGCATCCCCGAGGACCGCATGAAGCAAGTCCTCAAAGCCAAGCACGACGCCGGTCTGCTCAAGCCTTTCAACTACATCAACGGGTACCGCCGGTTGCAAAAGTACATGGACGAGAACATGCAGCCGCCGTCGAAGCAGCGGATACAAAAGTCGCTCGAGCGCTTCCGGCCGCAGTTCCGCCAGAAGACGCACCAGTTGACGGACATCGACCTGATATTTGTCGAGGAGTGGTTCGAGCGGTCGTTGATGGAGTACGATCGCGTGTTCGCGGCGATGGCGGTGCCGGCTTGTCTGTGGCGGCGCACGGGGGAGATATTCCGCGGGAACAAAGAGTTCGCGGAGCTGATACACGTGCCGATTGAGCATATGCGAGATGTGAGCTCAACCCTTTCCTCGTCAATTGCGGATGACGTGATGGCGTTGGTGCTAATGACGCTCGGTGTTGGTGTAGGGCAAGCTGGCGATATACGAATTGATCGCAGAGGACTCGGCCGTCAGCTACTGGGAGAAGTTTGGGGCCATCGCGTTCGACCCGTCGCAGAAGGCCATGTTGACGACGTGCTATCTGAAGAATCCCGACCCGAACGCCACGGACAAGCTGATCCACTGCTGCTTCTCGTTTACGATCCGGAGAGACTCATCTCACATGTAAGCGTGCATTTCCACCTGTGTTTTTCTTCGCTTCGCTCTTCATGACAATCGTATTCTAACGCGCGGATGAATTCAGCCCTGCTATGATTATTGGAAACTTCCTGCCCATACCCTAACCGCTCGCGGGTACCATACAACTACAAACATCTACAACAATTCCAACTATCTCGTATATTTCCCTATTATATTCCCTCAAAACTTAAAAGATCTTGTCGATATATTTCATACCTATTCCGTACCATATATCTTGGAAAAAAAATCCCATTTTTGCTATGCTTTGCTACTTGCCTTGGTCATCCCCCCCGGCTGGAAGTTTCCCAGCCGGGGTCAGGTCCTAGATCGCATGCAGGCAAATCTACCATTTTCTGTTCGGGCAGTCCACCCTTATACCACCGGTACCAGAGCGCCCTACCAGGCTCTCTTGCAGCATTTTCTTGGTGTTCCTGCTTAATTACGCTGCTGTCTAGTTTCTTTCTTTCTTTTGAATACAAAAATATCAATGTTCGGTTGAAGGTTACTTTGCCATCTTGTCGCTCGGCATTGTGTGTCGGATTACTACTTAATCACTTGTCTTTTGCTATTATATTACGCTGGTAGCTGTAAGGAGAGGTTGTGTGCGAATAGTCACGTTGCGGGCTCTTTGATGGAGGGTCTTGGTGGCGTGTTAACTTCCGATATCTTCCCTTCTGTCTGTCTCTATAGTCATCCTCACTCATCCGATATTTACTTATCTACATTCGCGGTGCCTTTGACCTCTTTGGCATCGCAGCTATAATCAAGGGCTTCTCTCACTTCCTGAATCCTGCTCCCAGAGATTCATATCCCGCTTTGGTAGTAGTGATCGCTTCGGTGTAAGATATCGTCTAGTTGCACGCTCTGATGCGTTGAGTTTCGTATGAACGCTGTAAAGTGGCCACATACCTGTACCTGTATAGGCCGTACTGGACCACGCACGTAGCTCCATCCTCACCGATTGCGAGCAACCACCGGTATACTGCCTCAGTTTCATCTTACCCATCGTAATCATCAGTAGACATATCCGGATATCTCTGCAACGCACAGCAAGTCCAATCAATTGAGCGGATCTCCCGCTGGATATTTCCGGAGCTAAGCTCGACCCGTGCTGTGAGACCGTCGACCTGGCCTGCTGGATCACGCTCTTTCTCCCCGATGCGATGGAGGACAAACTCCAGGCTCTCGGTCTTGTTAAGGCTGAGAAACAGGTCAAGCAGTTTCTTGGTGAGTCTACACATACATGGATTCGAACATCATCTTCAGCCGATGCTTGATGTACCCGTTCATCCTGGACTTTGGGGGGCCAGCTCTACAGGGCCAGCTCTACAGGGCCAGCTCGTTTGCGATCGATGCCTACAACTCCCTTGCATCATCTCATTTGAGCCCAACCAACTAGAGATCCTTTGCTGATATCGGACCGTGATAGCCTCGATTGAAGCCCTCTTGACCGACCTGAAGAGCACTCACAAGAGTGATCCGAGCATATGGCCGCCCGATAGACTCGACAATCTCCTCCAGGCCATCGACGAATGCGCCAAGGCGAGAGGACAGATCAAGGCGGAAGATGACCATGCGGCGCTCGACCAGCGGGGCACCGAGCTATGGAACCTTACCACCAAGCTGCTGCGAAGCGAGAGTCCGTCCGACGTTGAGAATCGAAAGATACACCTGAAGCGTAAGCTCTCACCACAGCTGTCCCGTTCCTACGATGAACATGCATATGCACGTTTGAAACTGAACCCTTGGCAACAACGGCTAACGGATGGCTGTGCTCATTATCACTGTCCCGGGGTGACTGCAGTCCGGCACCTGGCATATCTCGTCCTCGATTGCGCTCAGCGAACGTGTGGGAGGACAACGCGAGGTTTGTTGCATGCAGAACACGCATCCGCCCATCCATTCATCCAGCCATCCATCGTGAATGCGTCCGCACCCGTTTCAACAATGCACCCCGATCCTCTTCCGTCCACGGATCGATGCGAGCAAGACGAAAGGGATGCATGGTGCAGGTCGTGTATACGTATAGACGCACGCAGCCAGCTGCATGTGTATCTCGTACGCGGCGACGCACACACCCTTTCACAGAATTTGCAATAAATTTCCGAAAGACCCCTGTTGAACTCGTAGCTCGTCTGCAGGAGATGTCCGAAGTGCCATCGTGGCTATAACTTCACATCGCAGCAGGATGTACATGTATATGCATCCGCAGGAGAGGATTGTCTCGCGAGCCATACTGCCGTACTTTAACTGGCGAAGCCGGTGTGTCGTAGGCAAGAAAAGAAACGACAACGAGCTCGACGGTGTGGACGGAAAACTTGGCTTCGCGCGGTCTCGCTAATACCTGGTCCCCGGGATGCAGGCAGCCTACGACTCGTCAGGATTGCTGTTAAAGCCGGTAAAACGGATCTAGGTACGTGCTACCCAACTGCTTATTCTCCAAATCTCACGCATTGCCTGTGTACGTTTCCATCACCAGCTATAGCGCCCATGCATTGCGCGTGCGCGCTGGGAGGAAGAGCTGGTTGCAGCTCATTCTCATTCGTTCGGATATCCATCTCTTCCGCCGTGTAACCTGGATTATTGGGTTCATGGCAAGATATATATATCTACCACCGGATACGTACGCATAAAACAGAGATACAGAGAGGGCGAAAAGGCTATCCGGACCGCCGGGACCGCCGCTAGCTGCGGGCTGCGTTCGGTATAGGCTTGTGCTAATCCAACATATTTTGTCCCTGTGCGAGGTGTGGCGGCCTGATTTCTTTTCCCTAGAGAGGGAGAAGGACGGGCGTACACGCTGCGCACGCACTCGGTGTTCTGCTTTTTGTTCCTCTTAGATCATAACGATGTCGTACTCACGGAGTCGGTGTTGAGCAATGCTGCCAAGGTGAGTTTTGCTTTGTTCCTACTTTTGATACTAGGGTGTGCGTTATATTGTGCGGCAGTATTGTCACCCTGAGCTGACGATGATATATTTGCGTCGACGGGAGAACAGTATATCGACGACTTGTCAAAGGATACGGCGCCGCTATCGGCTGATGATGAAGGCGACAAGATCAATCTGGAGTGCGAATATCTTGTGCTACGCGTCGAGTTGGTAAGTCGGTTCTTGAACACGTCGCCATCTCGCCGTGCTTCTAGCAGCTACGAGAATTCAGCTCAAGATCACCCTGAAAGTTTTCCACCAATGCGCGGTCGAGGAAATTGCGAGCCGTGATTGCTGAATGATTGCTTTTTTGCTTCCGTGATCAGAGTTTCCTCCAACATAACCTCCACGCCGCTGAATTCATGTGCAACAATGCCATGGAACGGTTTTCCCGGGACGACGGTGCGGCAAGCAAGTTGGAGCCCCGGGTGAGAGAGGCGCTAGGGAAGGTTCTGTACAGGATCGGCAAAGACGTCGTGAAGCGTGGGAATGCAATGGCCGGGGTCGAGTGGCTCGCGAAGGCCTTGGAGGTGGTCGATGCCGAACACCTGGGCTCTGACCGTTTCGCTGCAGAGTTGAGGTTTGGCATCATGCAGAATCTTGGTGAGCTGATAGCGGTTCTATTCTTCATGCTGTGGGATATATGCATGCTGAATTCTACGACAGTGCAGACCAGTCTTAAGACCCAGTCCGCGGAAGATTTGCAGAGAGCAAAAAGTGCCATGGACTCCATGACGAAGGTATAATTCTCGGATGGGAAAGCAATCCCGCGTTGGTGAGCTAACTTAAACTAGGAGTGGCCTGAAAGATTGAACGTCCACTGCTTAGGGCTCGATATAATCGTAGCACAAAGCCTCGGACCGGAAACATATCATGCCGGTACGCTGACCGCACGCACCAAGTATATCCACTCACGCAAGACCCCTACTGAGAACAGAACAACGGCTCCCAAGCTCTCATGAAGATGATATGCAACGTACCGTTATCGGAGCATTCATTCAAAGTGCAAGTCCCACAATCGATCGCGCCCTGGTGTATGGGGCTGAAAATCGCTGCATTTTCACCAACGGACTGACACAAGTGGCAACAGGATTGTTGGGAAATGCCACGTGCTCCTGGCGCAGGACCTGCACGGCCATGGGTATGTGCGGAACATGTCTTGTTTTCTCCCAATTGCTTTACACTATCTCTCTTCGCACATCGTCACTGTACAAGTTCGATCCCAGCTGATGAGATGATGCGGTGACGCTCGTACGAGGTACGCAGGCATCGGCTCGCATGCAGTGCTATGGATGTCTTCGTCACAGAGCGCCTCATATCTGCAGAAAACCAAGGATGGATTGAAAAGGCATTCGTTACTCGAGTATGGATGATGATACAGAACGCCCACCCTGACCAAGACGTGATACCAAGTCTCTTTCAACTCTGCGAAGGTTCGTGCGTACTTGATAGCTTTCCCTCGAATCCCCGTTTAGACGAAATGCTTCGCTTCGCATCCCGGAAACTCCAACGGTTCCATTTCTCGTTTTGTCTTTCGGAGAATTTATTAGCTGCATGATGCATGAATGTATATCCGGAAAACCATGTGTAACCGTGCCGACTCGCGACACAACTGAAAACGGTATGCTGATATATTAACTCGACGATACATACAGCTACTGCTCCAAAGCTTGCGAGACCCTTGAGCACCAGTGCGACCCACGCATCGCAGATTGTGAGTGACGCATCCGGTTGCTCGGAAATTTGGAATCCGAATTGTATCGATTGAGACAATGCTGACTGGCTTTCCGCCTTGCTTTTTCCGATCATATACTCCAGCTGCTGTGGAAAATGTCAGACTCACTGGTGAACAGCGGACAGTGGCTTGAGACTATCCAGTGGTGCAAAGTAGCATTACACCCGATATTCAGCGGGTCCGGCGAGCTGAACGCCGGGAAGATTGCCAGGTGTGTCTAGCGTGCATACCCGTGGGCCATTTGCCACACATACTCGGGCCTACAGCTATCCTTACTACCGATGCTTGACTCGCTGCTAATTATACATTGGGCGTGGCTGTTGCCTGGCGGTATGGGAGTGCAGGCGAATAATACATTGTGCCATCGAGGCAGGCGACAGCGAGGCTGCCCAAGTGGCGTATGAGAACATGCCTACTGTGTGTCAGGAAACGGGGTCAACGCAGTTTTTGCTGTTCAAAAGCGCGCTGAGATCGTTGGATTTCGATATGGGTATGCGCGCCAATCCACGCCCAGGTATCTTTGAATTTGTATGCCGGGATGTGCCAAAAGAGGGCTAACGATGGCACCGGATATGATCGCCGATGTCATGCTAACTGCTGCCTCGCTTGCTCCTGCCAGCTCGAAGATCTCTGGACAAAGTTTGCTGTGGTTCGAATACGGACATTTCAGTCCTCTACGCCTGTGCGCTGGAGGCGCAATCGAGCGGCAACAAGGATATCATATTGAAGGTCTTGAATCAGCTACTTGAACGTGCGGATACCACGGTGCCACTGGAAGGCGTGCATCTCCCCGCGGTATTCAGGTAAGCAATTATTGCCTGATGGTGTGATCAGGCTCAGCCGTGCAGGTTGGCAAGACTTCAATCGGCTAACGGCTATTATCGAGCGTTTGGGGCTGTCAGAACTATGATCCGGTTGATTTTATCGGATATACAAGACCATAAAACTGTGGTGGATGAGGTCTTGGCCAACCTGCATTCTGTCTTTGAGAAAGGTATGAACATGCATTCTTTCCCACCTTACCTCCCCTATCGCTCCGGGCAGAGAAAGGTTACAAGGATCCGTTAGATCGAGTGAATGTACAGGATATATCGTTTCTATAACTAACTCTTGAATTGGGTTCGTCAGCGCTGAACAATGCCTACAAGTTAAAGGTTTCTGATACAGCTGCGGCTGCGAATGCAAAGCCCGCGTGGAGCACGGACGAGTACGACTGGTTCTCCCGTAACTCATACAACCTGGCCCTGAGGGCCCTGCAACATTGGCCGGTGCAGTACGCACTTCACTTTGCCCGCCTTTGTGTTCAGGTATGTGCATGTGCGTCCGGCCGTTGCCTTCTTTCAGCAGCCGTTTCCGCAAGCATCCGATGGAAAGACCCTCTGTATACCATTCATACAACTAGGGTAACATTACACTTGCAGCGACAAAGTTGCGCTCTCACCGACGTGCGCACAGTCGGCCGGGATATGCTTCCTATTGGCTGCTTTTGAATTTCCGGATCACATTCCCGCCACTAGAATCTATCGTTCTGTGCTTGCGTACCTGCCTACCAACTGTCAGACCGATAGAAGCTAATCATCAAACTTATGCCGTGCATCGTTTTGAGATGGGGTGACAAAAGTTTATCAAGCTGTACCCGGCGGAAAACTGTTCCGAAGAGGAGCAGGAGAACTTGGCTCTGCGACAGTCGTTTTGTGATTACATCTGTGCATCCACTTGCACAGCGTTGGCGCGGAAGGAGAGTGGTATGGACGAGCAGGTATGTGAACTTCACCTATGTTGAGATTTCGAGCAGAACAGCTGTGTCAGCTGGATAGTGGTGGCTGTGTAGCCCACTTTGCATGAGCTGCTTGATACTTCCGTGTTCCTGCTATCAATCGCATCGGATCATATCATATCATATGACACCCGGTGATAATTTTCCGTCAAAGTGTGCATGCATGCAGACAGGACACCCAGAAATGTCGGTTACAGGCATGTTATACGTAAGTGTAAGATACGCTCGCTAACTACCCATCACCATCATCTTCGGGGAGGGTATTTTTTTATCAGCTACGATTTTATGGTGACGCAAGACAATCGATAACGACGTTCCGCGAACTACGCGAGAAATTGCTCCCGCGGTTAACGGAGCAGTCGCAGAAGGATTTTGGAGAGAGATATCTCGGGCTTCTGATCCATGAATTTGAAGCCTGCGTGCACCAAGGTGACTGGAGTGCCCTCCAGTCCATCGCCGATGTGAGTGTGCCTTTTCAAGGATAGAAAACGTTTGTAATAATGTGAAGAGAAGGTCTGATTGAAAAACCCGAGTTCCTAGGATGTTGGAAAGTTTGGGCAGTTGCAGCCGCTCAGAAGGGTTGGCGATATGATTTTGTGTGTAGATGCCCCCATAGAGAGTAAGTGCTCTCCTCTCCAATTCCTGACCCTCCTCTAGCTGGGCTTATTTCCTATCAGCACAATGTCCAGAGTTCAAGGATGCTTACTTACCTGATAATCTGGAAGCACTCCTCCCCATACTGGAGAGCGTAATAAATCACTCGATAGCGATCCAGACTCACAAAGTCGAGAAAATTGCACGTTGGATTCGGATCCTACTGCAGAAATCGCTGCAGGGAGATCTGGACCGTGCGCAGAGGCTTGTCTACCAAGTTCTGGAGATTTGCAAGAAGCAAGTGCCAGTACGTGTACACCCCTTCAAAGGTCTCGAGTACTTTAACGGACAGCTAACATCGTATCGTCCGTTTGCCATTCAAGGGGAACGAATATCCTCAGGACGAACTCGAATGGATAGCCGCCACTCTTTGGAATTTGGGAATTGATAAGAACTGGTTTGTCTTTCCACGCAATTGCGCAAGCGTATCGTATACGTTCCAAAATTCTCCCTTTATAGGCGCTGATGCCTTCTTGGAGGTACGGTCATGCTAACCCAAGTCTGTGTTGATAGCGCTGGTGACTACGGCGGTTCGAAGAAATGGGCGGAATTTGCATTGTCCGTTGCAGGATTTGTGCAGGACGGCGGGCAGATGGAGGCGCTTTTACATGCGAAATTTGCCAATCTGAGGACCAGTTAGATCATGGGTGATTTTGAGCTGGTACCTGTTGCGGCTAGACGATACCAGGATAGCGATCTGATGTTCACACTTCGTGGATTTTGCATGTTGGCTTGCCATATAGTTGTGCGTAGTTTCGCCTTCCTCCTGAGCTCCCCGGCCTATCCTTCAACGGCCTTGCCTGAGCGTGTGATCCTGCATGCGGACAATGTATACACTTACAGAATTAATACGAGGATATATCGGAAGTACCAATATCGCGGGAACTACCGGTAAGAATAAAATTGAAGCCTACATAGATCGCTAAGCGTGACGATAAAGCACAAAACAGCCCGGTGCCTTCACCACTAGATATATCCGTACATGGGCACAAGCAGTAATTATGAATCTACACGGCTGCGCCACATCACCTTACCTTCACCTTGCCCATAATCGTTGGAGCGCCGATAGGGACGGCCTCAAACTCCTTCATACGACCCTTGAACATCCCCAACATGTCGCGATTCGAGTCCTCACGGCATCGGAGAACCATCTCCACCCAGTCATTGCTCAAATCCCAGTAGGCCGTCTTGAAGTTCACATATGTATCCCATAGGCTCTCTCGGGGACTCACGATCAGCTGAATAAAGTACTCGATGACCGGCCATGTCTGCCTTGCTGCCTCGAGGCTCGTCACGTCCCGGAAGTAAGTGAATCCCGTCGACACGTCCGCGCGCACCTGCGCCGCCACGTCGGCTGTCATCACGAGGAATTTGGCATTCTTGTTCTTCACGGCAGATAGGTACGATATGACTGTCATTTCGGACAGTTCGAGCGCCATCTCCGCTGCGATGGAGGAGTCCAGACCGACGCGGCAATCGGCGAGGTACGATTCGATTGTGACGGTGATGAGATCCATGTACTTTGTCACCTCCGAGGGTCGGCTACTATACCAATCCGGCGTGAAGAACGTGGACACAGGACCCTTGAGGTCATTGAAGATGATCTCGGTGATACGCTTCGTGATGATACCAGCCATGTCGACGAAACCGTCGACGACGCTGCCGAACGACTGCTCGACGTGGTCCTGTGCCTTCTTGGGCAGTGCTGGCAACAGGCGGGACTTGACTGACTCGGTAAACACCGCGCAGCGTGCCTGGTCATTCGCTACGGCCATCATCCATTCAAAGATACCTTGGGGGATAGTGTCAGGATCGATGAGGAACTGGTCGACTTCGCGGCGGGTGGCATCGTCCCAGAGCGCTTGACGTCGCTTGAGGAGACCGCCGCACTCGTCGATGACGCCGAGGAGGACAGAAACCTTGCCAGCGTCCGAGGCGACATCGATCTGTTGGTTGATCATCTGAAAGGCGATGACGGCGCCTTGTAGGATGAAGTTGCCGTGCTCGTTGACCTCAGGAGCCTCCTTGCGTTCCCGGAAGTCTTTGACGTCGCCTTGATTGACCGTGTTCATCCATTCTGTCATCTTGCCGACGATGATGTTAAGATATTCCCGGATGAGGTCTTCTTCGGGCCCGCCGAGAACTGGAGGGTTGAGGCTGTTCTTATCGACTTTGAGCTGCTTGAGGCCTTGGTTGTACTGTGACTTCCAAAGAATGATTTGCAGAAGCCCCTGGCCGTCGAGCTCTTGGTTGGCGATTTGCTTTGTGATGAATTCGTGCATCTGGCCATGGTAGATGTTGAGGTATGTTTCGAAGATGTTCCATTTAGGCGGGACCAACTTCGTTAGCGTGTTTTGTACGACGAACAAGTCGTCAAAGTACCAGTCGAAGGAGTCCAGTAGCGCGGAGGAGTCCTGAGCGAATAGTGCCTCGGATTCTTGGAATTTGGCGGCGACCGACTCCTGGACGCACTCAATGTAGCGTTTCTTGTACTCCTTCTGCTGTTTGGAGCCCACGTTGATCGACTTGAAGCGAGAGACGAGGTCTGAATGCTGCGATGTTGCGTCCTGGAGTGCGCGCAGCTTGGTGTCTGCAACTTCTTCGGCCTCGATGATTTTGGCAAGGCGCACGACGAGCGACATGTTGCGTCCGCGGACCATGTCGAGCATCCTGGTGAAGAATAGGTCCATCCGACTCTCGAACTCGGTTACCGAGTTGTCCATGACGGCAAAGTAGTTTGCTAGGGTATTGCTGGTATCATCGGTCGCGCGGGTGGCCTGGTACATCGCCTCGTCGCGGAAGTCGCGCAGGGAGCCGAGTTTGAAGTGGACGGGGAGGAGGTTGGGCATCTGGCCCATCAGCCCGTCTTCGGTATTGTCCTCGTTGAGCATCATTTCGATCTCTTCGACATCCTTGTTGAGGTTCTGCAGGCCGTTCATGAGGTCCTCGACGGCAGTGAAGTTGCGGTGGACCCGTGAGACCTAAGGAGGGGTTAGTAGCTGTCAGAAGAAGCGATAGAAGGAACCGGCCGCGACAGTTCACGCACTTCATTGATGAGCGGGAAGTCCCTGATCATAGTCTGCGCTTCTGAGCACAGCCTGTCAATCTAAGCAGTTCAGCACTGTCAGTTTATAACCTGTTCAACCCTCTATATGGTGGAGGTTCGATGCACAAATATACCTTGATCAGCTCCTCCTTGATTAGATGTAGGTCCTTCTGAGAATCATCAACAGCTTTCATGCCAGCCTAATCGCAGAGACATCCGCCCATTAGCATCGACCTCTTCAGCTTATAGAGATGCAGCAGCATACTTTTGTGACGTCCAATTGCAGTTGTACGCCGGCTTTCAGCTGGGCGTCTATGGCGGCTTTATCGGACGTGTACTGCGCCTTAAGCGCTGATATCCGTTCGAGGTCCTGCGGTTCCACGAACCCACGTTAGCATGTATCTTGGAAACAGGCACCGTAGCCCAGCAAGGGGTGGCGAGGGCACGTACATCGGGATGCCGGAGCGTCTCGGCGAGTTTCGCGGTCCCCTTGGCCTGGGAGTCCTCCATCACGACGGATCGAACGTTGGTAGGGATGTTGTTGGCGATAAGGGGAGATTACGTCGGTGTCGGTCTCGTCCCAGGAGTGAGGAACGTGGCATCTTCGGGAAAGAGGTACGCAAGAAGGTTAGGTACCGGCGGCCATGGCCCGCATGTCGTCAAGAATCCGGACGGGAGAGATGTAATCGAAGAGGAACCCGGACTTTCTTGGTGAACCGTGCCGGCATTTGACGTGCCAGCGGGCTGTTCTCGCCATCTCCAAACGGCGATTTCGCGAGCTTAGCTGCCAAGCGAAAATCTCATCCTTCGCCTTCCCACATCCACGACAGCAAGCCCGCCATCGACAGACCGCGACAGGCCATTGACAGGCCATCACGAGACCTTACACAAAGAGGCGATCGGGCCGCATGATGGAGGCATAGAATCGCTTGTCTATCGAGACATCCACATCAGGTACGCCCGCTCCCTCACGGCATCAGCCCTCCAACCGCAGCCCCGCTAACCACCACTATTGTATAGCCCTTGCTACGAATCATGCCTTTCTTCAAGGTCACTCTCATCCGCTCTGGCATCGGTCTGTCCCACAAGAAGCTCGGTGTCCTGAAAGCTCTCGGTCTCCGGAAACGCATGCGCACGGTGTTCCATGATGTCAACCCAGCGATAGCAGGACAGCTCATGAAGGTCAAGGAGCTGATCGCTCTATCGACGAGCGACAAGAAATTGACGAGGAGACAGATGCACGAGAAGCGACAGCCGCCGACTGGGTTCGAGGTGGAGAAGTCGCGATTGGTGACGAAGGAGGAGACGCCGTGAGTGGTCGGCTAGGGAGCACAAGATCTCGGTGTCGAATCCCGATCGTGGGGACTGGACAGAACAGGAGCGATGCTCGACGGGATAAGCAGAAGGTCTGCGAGCCTCTGCTTCGGCGTGGATATTATATAATGGGTCTTCCCGGCGGGATAGACTACGATATCTGCCCTCTCGAGGTTCCGCTTCATGATACTTCTCAGAGGTATCTGTATATATACATCACATACGCACGCGTGGCTGTACAAATATTGAGATACATACTACTATATCTGCCTGCTATCGGTCCCCGTCGTCGGTTGTAGGCCAGTTCTCCGAGCGTAAAGCGCCACAGCAGGCGCATTCATCCAGATTGGCGAGAGGCTTGACCCGTTCCCTTAGAAAATAGATGAAATGGTACCGAAGCGCGCCAGTGGCTCCTGCTCGTATCCACTTCCACAAGCTGGCTGGCCGATACGACGGAGCGTGGCGGCCGCTGGGCCAAGGCCGGCAAGATGCCTCGGTTGAGATTAGCGCGGCCATCGAAAGGCCGAAACTTCAATTGTCTCCTGCCCAAAAGCGTCATTTCGCTCGCTCACTCCCTGCTTCCAGTCTACATCACCGCGTATATAACTCTCGATCCGGACTGTCGGCGGGCCTGCCTCTTCTGCCGACGGCATCTCTCATCCCTCTGCTGCAGGACATGAGAAACTTCACCTAACTATCACATCTCCTTTGCTCCCGGCGCACTCGTACTGTGGTCTCCGTCGCGATCGATCGATCCCAGTCACCATGTCATCGCACATTCCCATCTCACTACGGGACACGTTCAACCTTCAGAACAAGAATCCCCGGAACCAGGCGCTGCTCTTCAACCTCGGCGTGTATGTCGTTCTCAAAGTCTCTCCCCTGTGCTTCGCAGGCCGCTGATTATAGTTGTTATAGCATCCGAAATGTGGTCTTCATCTACTTTATCCTACGCTGGTCCTCGAAAGCCGCCCGCCAGCTCCGTGGTTACGGCATTCTCGGTACACTCGTTGCGCTCTACCAATACCTCCGAAGCACAGCGTATGGCCTCATACTGCAAGCCCCAGGTGTTAAAGGCAAAGTAAAAGCACAGCTCGATGAAGCGACTGCCAAGCTGGAGGAGAAGATGGTCGTGCGGGATCCTAACCTCACGAGACACCTGGCGCTCCCGAAGACCGGGTTGAGCTCGGAGAAGATCAGGGAGGAACTGGAGAAGTACGATCATATCGCCCTTCCCATCTACACGGCGTAAGCGGCTGCCACTAACCAGATGGTACGTCCAGGCTCGCACAACTTAAGCACGCGGACTGGGAGAACGGACAAGTCTCCGGTGCGGTTTATCATGGTGGCAAGGAACTGCTGGACTTGCAGACCGACTGTATGAGAATGTTCTCCGTTAGCAACCCGCTACACCCGGATGTCTTCCCCGGCGTCCGGAAAATGGAGGCCGAGGTCGTGGCGATGGTAGGTTCCTCCGAGGGAGAGATTGTGCCGCAGAATAACAACTAACACGGCATAGGTCCTCTCGATGTTCAACGCCCCACCCGGAGGCGCCGGTGTTACAACCAGCGGTGGCACCGAATCCATCCTGATGGCCTGCTTATCCGCCAGAAACAAGGCATACGTCGAGAAAGGCGTCACCGAGCCAGAAATGTAACGTCTACTTGATGGCCCCATCCGAGCTCACATGCTAACAATATCCGTAGAATCATCCCCAAGACAGCGCACGCTGCGTTCGACAAAGCCGGATATTATTTCAAGATGAAGGTCCACCACGTCGAGCTCGACCCGGTCACCTACAAGGTCGACTTGAAGCGCGTCGCTAAGCTCATCAACTACAATACGGTCTTGCTCGTCGGATCTGCTCCTAACTTCCCTCATGGTATCATCGACGACTGCCAAAGCCTCAGCCGGCTCGCCCTGCGGAAGAAGATACCATTCCACGTCGACGCTTGTCTTGGCTCCTTCATTGTCCCGTTCCTCGAGAAGGCCGGATTCAAGTCCGAGCCGTTCGATTTCAGGCTCAAGGGCGTGACCTCCATCTCTTGCGACACTCACAAATGTATGTTCTCAGACTCACTCAAGATACGAGATCGAAGCCAAGTAGGACTAATGTCTTCTCTTTAGACGGCTTCGCTCCCAAGGGTAATTCTACGCTTGTCTACCGCAACTCCCAGCTCCGCGCCTACCAATACTACGTCAACACTCACTGGACAGGCGGCATCTACGCCTCTCCAAATCTCGCCGGCTCCCGTCCCGGCGCGCTCATCGCCGGCTGCTACGCCTCCATGATCAACATGGGCGAGTCTGGCTACATCTCCTCAGCACACTCAATTGTAACTTGCGCGCAGCGTCTCGCTGCAGGAGTCCGCGAGACTCTGGCGGAGGATCTATTCGTCATCGGCGAGCCGCTGGTATCCGTTGTTGCGTTCAGCAGCAATACAATTGATATCTATGATGTCGCAGATGAGATGTCGAAGCTCGGTTGGCATTTGAACGCGCTGCAGGACCCGCCGGCAGTACACATGGCGTGCACGACGCTGACTATCAAGAGTGTCGAGACGCTGCTGAAGGATCTGGGTGAGGTTGTTGTGAAGGTTAAGGCGCGAGGAAAGGGTGCTGCGAAGGGGGACACAGCGGCGCTGTATGGCGTTGCTGGAAGTGTGCCGAACCGGAGTGTCGTCGGTAGCCTGGCGACGGCGTTTATCGACACGCTGTTTAAGGCTTAGTGAGTTTGGAGGGATTATATCCTAGATTGTGCTAGCTGCAGGGTTCAATGTAGTAGTTTTGTCCAATTAAGTCCCGTGTATATATCGAATGGGTGGCTTTAGAGATTTTGGAGATATCTTGCTCTATCATTGTACATGCATGATGCCTTCGAATGTATCTAGTTGAGTATTTTTTTTGTCGAGGATAACTTCCCTTGCATCCAGTATCTCCATGTGCAATCGTCCAGACTGTTAGCGGCGGGGTGGAGGGGCTCCGAGCTGCGGACCAATAGGCCCTCGCACATTTTGCCGACTTCGGGCGCTCTGCTGACATAATAATCCTTTACTCTCCTCGTCAAGAGCGCCCAATTTTCGCGACTCCAGAGTAGAGGCCACCATGTTGGAATTCACCACCTGCAAGAGTGTCGTCGTGCAGACATGTAAGTAATAATTCTTCGTCCGCTGGGCTGAACACCCGATCTAATTCGACTTTCTAGACCCTGGCCCATGTGGACTCAATCATTCGGCCTCGCGAGACGGCGTCTCCTAGGCAGGAGCGTCCAGCATCGCCTGCGACCAGCCTCGACGTCCCCATTCTCGACATCCACTCGAAGGCAATTACCGCAGACCTTGACAGAAAAGATCGTGCAGCGCTATGCCGTCGGTCTTCCGGAGGGGAAGCTCGTTCGGAGCGGCGATTATATCGCCTTGGACCCCGAACACTGCATGACCCACGACAACTCGTTCCCCGTCGCCGTCAAGTTCATGTCCATGGGGGCGACGCAGGTCCGCCGTCCGCGCCAGATCGTCATGACGCTTGACCACGATGTCCAGAACACGAGCAAGGCCAACCTTAAGAAATACCAGCAGATCGAGACCTTCGCTAAACAGCACGGCATCGACTTTTACCCCGCGGGGCGGGGTATCGGACACCAGATCATGGTGGAAGAGGGATATGCGTGGCCGGGCACCATGGTTGTAGCCTCGGATAGCCATAGTACCCATTACGGTGGAGTGGGTTGCCTCGGAACTCCCGTTGTGCGGACGGATGCTGCGAGCATTTGGGCGACGTCGCGGACATGGTGGCAGATTCCACCTGTCGCGCAGGTCACATTGACGGGGACGCTGCCGGTCGGCGTGACGGGGAAGGACGTGATTGTCGCGTTATGCGGGCTTTTCAAGGATGATGTTCTCAATCATGCGGTCGAGTTCACCGGCCCGGGTCTGGCAAGCCTGCCGGTTGATAGCCGGCTGACCATCGCGAACATGTCTTGCGAATGGGGAGCCCTTACGGGCCTGTTCCCCACTGACCAAACCCTCGAACAATGGCTACGGCACAAGGCGACTGAGGCACTTACACTCACCGACCGGACGACACGAGAGCGTATCACCCAGGAGCGAATAGACCAGCTCTTCGCCAAACCACTGGCAGCGGACCCCGACGCCGCATATGCGAAGCAGCTGCACCTCAATCTTTCAACCCTCTCGCCTTACGTTTCCGGTCCCGATTCAGTCAAGGTTGCGACCCCGCTGAACGAGCTCGTCCGCCAGAACATCAAGATCAACCGTGCATACATCGTCTCTTGCACCAACTCTCGCGCCTCCGACCTCGCGGCGGCGGCCAAGGTCTTCAAAGATGCCGCGAAAGCCAACGGGGGGAAAGTTCCCAGGATTGCCGATGGCGTTCAATTCTATATCGCGGCGGCTTCGGCCCCTGAACAAGAGGCTGCTGAAGCTGCAGGCGATTGGCAGGCTCTGCTCGATGCTGGGGCGCAGCCGCTACCCGCCGGGTGTGGGCCGTGCATCGGGCTAGGGAAGGGACTCCTGGAGCCCGGCGAGGTCGGGATCAGTGCCAGCAATCGCAACTTCAAAGGGCGGATGGGCTCACGGGACGCGCAAGCGTACTTGGCGAGTCCTGAGGTCGTAGCTGCCAGCGCTCTGAGCGGCGTCATCTCCGGCCCAGGTGCCTATCGAGTACCTACCGATTGGTCCGGTGTAGACTACGGCTCCAGCGCCGTTACGGGAGAACACGCATCCAAAAATGAGTCGCAGACAGGACCATCCACCGGCCGGGTTGAGCCAGCTGCAGCCGAGATCCTGCCAGGCTTCCCCGAACGTATCAGTGGCGAAATCATATTCTGCGACGCCGACAATATCAATACGGACGGCATCTACCCCGGCACGCTAACCTACCAGGACAACGTCTCGAAAGAAGACATGGCGCGCGCCTGCATGCAGAATTACGACCCCGAGTTCAACGGCATCGCCAAGCCGAACGACATACTTGTCGCCGGTCGGAACTTTGGCTGCGGATCCTCCAGAGAGCAGGCTGCGACCGCGCTGCTGGCAAAGCAGATTCCGCTGGTCGTCGCCGGCAGCTTTGGAAACATCTTTTCCCGAAATAGCATCAACAATGCACTCATAGCATTGGAAGTTCCACGACTTCTCGAACGCCTACGCGCTCAGTTTTCCTCGTCTGAGGCTTCCGCGAAAGATCGCCAGATGACGCGGAGGACGGGCTGGTCGTTGACGTGGGACGTGGCGCGCAGCCTTGTCGAGATACAGGAGGGCGAGAACGGGCCGCGCTGGACGGAGCGAGTCGGCGAGCTGCCGGCGAACGTACAGGAGATCATTGCAGCAGGGGGCCTAGAGGCATGGGTTAAGAACGAGATAGGGAAGACCGAGGGCTCATAGAGGCTATGTGATTGGGTATGCATGTTGGATTGTACAATACGGACGCGGGTTAACCGTTTCTTGTCCAGAGTGAGATATAGAGCCCAATCGGGTGCGGACAGAAGACGCAAGCATTAGAGCTCATCAGAATATCGATACCCTGTTCTTGGTGGATAAATCTTCAATATATCTAGAGAAGCTTACCACCACGACGGATAACGGACCGCAGCGCTCAATATCAGATCTACAGGAGCCAGTCTACGTCAATAGCTGCAGAGAAGAAGTTGAAGTAGAAGCACTTAATAGAGCTACATACATCTATGCACATCATATTGTATACTATAGCCGCTGTGATGATAAATACGCTCACAGACGTCAGTTCACGCCCAAAGCAGCTCTATGAATCCATATTGGTTCTGAACGCGATGATATAGCATCTCAGTATTCCGATCACGGCCAGAGCCGTTACATTTGGATGTTGAAAGCAGTAGTTTAAAGTAGAGTTCGGTATCCTTTCGGCAAGAGATCGAGATCTCGAAGAGTTTTGTCGGCATGTAGTGGCGATCGAAGCTTAAAACGCCGTAGAGCTTCAAATATAGGCTGTCGCAATTTGACCAGGCGATGGCCGACATATCGAAAAATATAGTACTCTATTAATATTGACGGTATTGAATGTAGCTGCGTCCCTCTCAATTAATCAATCAGTATCACCGTCCAACATCTCCAATCGAATTCGAGCTGGTGTGACACAAATCGACGCCTGTTAGCTGGTAACATCGCGCAACACAAAGCCGCAAAAATACAACAAACGATGCAGGGCCGCTACATTCTCGCTCTACTCTTGCACCGAGCCCTCGCGCTGCCGCAAGGATTCGCTGGCGTCCCTACCCCGACGACCAAAGACGGGCTTGCCAGAGTTGTCGAACCCATCTTTCAAGACATCAGCCAGCTGCCTGCGCCCACGCACGTTGACGATCATGGCATCAGTGAAGCTCTCGACGAAGCAACCAATATATTCGCTACCCGAAATAACGAGTCATCTTCTGACACGCTGCAATACGAGTTTATCGCAGAACAAAAGCAGAATGTTGAGGCTGGGTTCATCCCCGTCTACCCGGTCGGCGGGCACTTTGTCGCCGAGCTTATGATCGGCGAGGACCTGCTGTATCTGCGTGTGGACACCGGCTCCTTTCACTTCTGGGTGATAAGCAACCTGGTGCCGGACCTGTGCACGTCGGCGCTTCGAGCCGGGTCCGGATGTTACACCGCTAGTCCATCCGCGACGATCATCCCAACGAACGACAAGTTCACATTCAACTATCCAGATGGGGTGGAGGCGAGTGGGACTAACGTTGTCGCTGAACATGTTGGCGGCGCCGGGATATTTGGTGTGGCCGCATGGTCCTCGCAGGTTGTGGCCATGCCGGCGACGGTCACACCCTGGGAAGCAGGTAACGGGATCTCCGGCGTCCTCCCGCTGGGGTTCGACGAGAAGGAGTATCGGGCGTCAAAAGCCGATGCCGCCGGCATTAGTGGCAACAGCAGCGCCAACGACACGGGTATTCTGGACGAGTCGCCGCTGGATATCACGAGCTGGCATTTCTTCATAACGTACTTCAAACCTGGGTTCCAGATGTTCTTGGGATTTGATTACGAGCCCACGGACCTGTACGAAGGGAATCTCGTGGAAGTACCTGTCGCGGCCATCAATGGATCGTGGTTTGTGCAGCCGGATGGGTCGTGGGTAGCGGCGAAACAAGAGGCTGCGTCTGGCGGGGCGGCCACGGCGACGGGGGCCGCTCCAGTAACGGGGACCGCCTCAGTGACGGGGACTGCCTCGATGACCGAAACAGCGTCGACAACTCAAACAGCTTCGATGACGGAGACTACTTCGACCACGGGAACTGCTTCGACTACAGAGACCGCTTCGACCACGGGGACCGCGTCGACAACGGAGACTTCGTCGACGACAGAAACTGCGTCAACGACAGATACTGCGTCGACGACAGAAGCGACTGAGACGTCAGCAACGGACGCTAGTAGCTCTACCACCATTGATACAACGGAGTCTACGACAGCGGAAAGTACCGACACAACGTCGTCGACAGGGTCGACTACCGTGATGACCGAGACGCAGACCGAGGCATCGACAGAGACAGCAACGATGACTGAGCCTCAAAGACTAGTCAAACGGGATCTAAACCCCCAGCTACCTATATTGCTCGGTGAGCTATATCTCCGGCAGATGCTGTCTCTCCAGTACGCAATTGTCAGTTCCGTCAAATGCTAATATAGGGCATACGCTGGAACTGATATGTAGACACCGGCAGCAAGGAGACCCACATGGATAGAGACACGGTCAAGGCCATCTACGATGCGCTCTCCGGCAGCTGTCTAACCGTCGAAGGGACGCTGCAGAACTGCACGTACCCGTGCACCTTCAACTTCTCCAGCTTCGTGATCGAGCCCGAGTACCCGGCCGTGATCCAGTTGCCGTGGGGTTCCTCCCCGATCACGATTGATACGGCGCAGCTGGCGGCCGATGCGTACGAGGAGTGCCATCCGAGGCCTGGCGAAAATACCTGTAAGCATACCATTCAGCATTTGCAATAGTACCTAACAGATAGGAGTATTCTCGGAACAAGCTGACGGATGGGTTTACATTCAGGCACTTCGACATGTCGCGGCGCGATTCAGGAGCGGAAGCCTGAAATGGCGTACTACGTGTACGGCACCATTGTGTTCAAGTCGGCGTTCTTCAAATGGGATACGGCGGACAATGGGTCGATTGGGATGGCGCCGTACGCGGAACAGGGCTCGGAAGGATGGTACTACGAGTGACCATTTCTATAACTTTGATACTGGATGTTCAGTAGTTTTCGTTATATAATTGGAAGTGTATGTTGTTGTAAGAGTTTGGGGCAAATGCCGCTTGCTATATCGATAGTGGCGCTCCGCACCCGTATTAGCTAGAAAGTGATAGTTTAGCTGGATTTATAATTTAGTGTGGCGGCAGTGTTATAAGTTTGCGTGTTCGTGAATTTAGCCCGCCCGGAGCGAAGGCGATACACGTTATATCTTACAACGGTTATAGAAGGAACTTGTGTAGTTATATGGTACTGTAATATATGATACCGCTGAATGTCGATGTCGTGACCAAATAAACTCAACGCTCCCAGCTGACAACACGCCATCACCCACCAACGTCACGTCGCCGGGCGCCGTGCCCGAGTGGGGACGGCGATACGAGGATGGGACGACTACCAATCCCAGCGCGGACTAGCTGGGGCCCTACCTGGCAGCTCTTGGCTGAATTCGACCGCAGGAAAGCGAGGCGAGGGCTGGGATGCGGGGAAAGCAGGCTATTCGGTGAGTGCTCATATGCAGACTGCACCGGCTGCATGCCTAGGGCGGCGGGGGAACGGTCTGCTCTGCGTCTCGCATGCATCTTGCCTCCCAAGCTTGATTTTCGTCCTGTCAAAGAGCTCGTAGCAGGACCTGACCGACCGACCGATCATAGCTTACGAGTTCGAACTTCGCAGGGAGCCAGGCTGATCACGCCTTGTTTGTCCAAAAGCAGGAGGTCGTCGTCGACGGCGGGCAGGCCGGTCGACCGAGTTCATGTCGAACGAGACGACCGTGATGTTGGCTGGCAGGCAGGCATGCTCTTGAATTCTGGGCCCAAGAGTGCCTAGCTAGCGAGCACACAATAGTGCGCCCAGCAGCCTCGTCTGAACCTGGGGTTGCATGCTCCAGTGCGCCGAGTGTATCGTGATCGGCCGCTGGGGGGCTGGAGGGCCGCGCGAGAGATCACTTGACGGGGGCATGAGGCGGGGCTCGCAATCCACGATCAGACATTCAATCATTCGTGGGCTCCTTCGACACGCCGGATGCGAGCAGACCCGCCGATGCAATGCCGCGACAAGCCCAAGCTACGGCTGAGGCCGAGGGTGAACGAGGAGAAAAGTCCTCGCCGTCCTGTCCTGTTGCGCCAGTCTGAGGGAGGAATGCAAAATGTGCATGCGTCCGAAGTAGCTTTCGCTCCCCTGTTCTCGGGTAGCGGCACCCCAGCAAACAAAGCGAATGAGGAGGGGACATCGATGCATTGGCGATAGAGGAGACAAGCCGGGGCCAGGCTAGGCTTGTGCGCTAACTGCGCTTTGACATGGTTGACATCCACACTCCTCCCAGTCGGTCGACGTGCGACACCGATATCGATATTGGGATGGTGTATCCAGCCGTCGAGAGCGGTGTCGTTTGACGTAGCACGACGGCCGTCCTGGTCGCGGCGTGCGGGCAAGACAGGCTGCAAGACCGAGATCTTCGATTTGGATTTGACTCCCGCTCGATCGATTCCATCATTGGCCAGGGCCGCCGGTCGGCCGGCCAGCCAATCTGCGGGGAATCCGAATCGACGGTGCTGCAGGAGGCCCGCGAAAGTATAAATTGGCTGCTGCCTGCATGCAGAGGAAAAACTCGAACCAAGGAGAGGAGATGTTCCACATTTCCTGACACCGGCCGCCGAACCCGCCATCTTCATTTCGCGAGACGAGACTCGCGATATACATACCGTATCGTATTGCGGCGGTGGTGTATCAGGTCAGCCAGGTCGGGTCAGGTCACCGGGCCAGCTGGGCTAGTGGCATCGCGAGACGGCGTGCCTGTCGGGACAAGCCGCTGACCCATTTCCTGAAGCACTGCGGCCTGCAGTTGACTTTATATTATTATCATCGCTGCCTCCGCTCCGTTTCCCCTTTCCTGCTTTCCTTCTCCTGGCATCGCTCTTTCCTTCGAAGACTGTACCCGCGTGTGTGTTTTTGTTTCGTTCTGTCTTTGACCTTGTCGAGAAGTTCAAAGCCGACTGGTGCATGGCGGTGTCGACCCGAGTCCATCGCCATCGCCATCTCCGAATCCATCCAATCCAGCTGGGCTGCATCCCCCTTGCCGCAGCTGTCTCGATAGCAAGTATCCATCGAGCATCTTGTCCCCCTTCCTGCCTGCAGCCAGCCGGGAATCCATTTGAAACCGCGGACGCCGGCTGCAATACCTGCCGAAACTTTTAAAGTCCGTCGACAGGCTGCGGTTTCCGCTGTGCGACCTTTGACAGAAACCTTGACCCGCCCGCCAAAAGTTTTCCCGCCGCCACGATGCTCCGTCCCACGACCACAACCGAAATCCCGCCCCCCTCCGCGCCCAGGGACATCTCCTCCACCAAACCGGCCTCTTCATCATCGCAGCCCAAGAACCGTCGCACTCCTTCCTTCCTCTTCGATTCTCCGCCCTCTGCGCCTCTCGCTCCGACAACTTCCAACGCGACCGCCACATCCACCTCCAAGCCCGCCAAGTCCAAGACCCGAGATAACATTCTCGCTTCGCCAACCTCCAGCTCGCCCCGCAGATCCTTCTTCCCGTCGCCCACGCGATCCAGCTTCAGCAGCAGCGGCAACAGCGGCGGCGGGTTCGCGGGTGGCATCTTCTCCCTCTCGTCGCTGCTCGCGCGCATGCCGGGCACTACCTCCATCATACCCATTCTGTCCTCGCACCACTCCGACGCCACAGCTGCCAAACCAGCCCCGCCCACAGCCCCTCCGGCAGCTGCAGCAGGTAGCAGCAACAGCACCTCCAAAAAGATGACGGGGACCAGCTCCAAAGACAAACCGTCGGAGCCCGCCCGCCTGACCGCGGCTGAGAAGCAGGACGCCGTTCGGAGTGCCCAAGCGATACTGGCAACCATCGGGAAGCAGTGGGATTGGCACGAAGAACAGCGCAAGAACAAGCGGCGGCGGACAAACGCAGCCGACCCGGCCGCCGCCGGTGCAACGTCCGACGATAGCGATGACGACGACGATGACGGTGCGGACCCGGATGCGGACGACAGAGAGTACCGCTCGCGCGACGAATCGGAAAGCGACGACGGCCGACAAGGGAAGAACGCTAAGAGCGTCTATCCGGACGACGAGCCGCGGTCTGCTTACCGCTTCCATGGCCCCGACGCCATCGGCGCAGCCAAGCCCACACGAGAGGAGCGCAAGGCTCGCAGAAAACAGGAGCTCGAGGACGAGATGCAGTGGAACGAAGGGCTGCGAATCTGGGTTGAGCGGCGGGATCTATGGACACAGGCAGACCGGCACGGTCGAGTGCCGATTGGCAAAAGCCGGTTTCAAGACGTTAGTCACTCCTGTTCTTCCGCTTCTTCCTCGCCGTCTTCAGCTACAGCCTCTCCTGCATACACGTATCATGCCCGCTGGACCACCAATCGCTAACACCTGTGCCAGAATCCCTTCTATAACGCCGTTGTACCAGAGGCATACCCGCAACTTTACCAGCGTATCATCATCAAGACCAATACTCCGAGCATCCCTATAAATCTGCAACATATGGTGAGCACGCCCGCCCCTACTCAAACAACCCAACAGTCTGGCGCAATCACTCTAACACACATGAATATAGACAAATGCGCTTATCGAAGGCTGGAAGGCGGACGGCCAGTGGCCGCCCAAGCCAACAAGGCCAGAGCCATCAATCACGCGGAAGAAAGCCGTGGCCGTCGGCGAGAGCATGGTCAAGCGCGTGTTCGGAATCGGACGGTGATTACGAGCCGACATAATCTTATAATATCCTGTCGTTTTCTTCAAAAATTACGGACTTATGACGGATTCGCATGACGGATGTATCAATCGGTTTACTTGACACTTTACACCGCCACATCACCGGTTCGAAACCAGTGTGGTCGGAGAGACAAGTCGGGCGGCGGGCGGCGGGCGGCGTGTACGCAGATGTACGTGTACGGATGGATAATGATTACGGTGGTTAATGCGCGGGGTGTATCATACTTCAGCCAGCGTCAGGGACGATGCAACAGGCTCGATTCAGCTATCCACCCGTGTTTTTCAGCGGGCACAGTGGGCAAGCGGTACAGGTAGTATATAGTATTCTTTCCTTTCTTTTCTTCTTATACGTTCTTTCTCATGCATGGCTTCACGCTCGTCAAAAGAATCGGTGCGGTGTTTTCGGTATATACGTGTACATCTCGCTCTGGGTTTCCAAGCCGGCGGGCTTTCTACATACAGTGCTTGCTTTCTTTTGCTTTAGCAGTCGTTTATACTGGTTTTTGGTGGAATGTTTTATATGCAAGGCGGATGGATGGATGTATTACCAGACGGGTGTGCGTGCGTGGATGGGTCCATCCATGAGGTTTACCTAAAAGTATAATGGGGGTTGTATATGTATCTGCACAGGAGGGATGCATTGCTGCATC
Source organism: Drechslerella dactyloides (assembly GCA_020064725.1). Classification (NCBI taxonomy): domain Eukaryota; kingdom Fungi; phylum Ascomycota; class Orbiliomycetes; order Orbiliales; family Orbiliaceae; genus Drechslerella; species Drechslerella dactyloides. The sequence goes on along the minus strand of JAGTWJ010000008.1, from coordinate 151,519 downwards.
AAGGCTCTAATTCAAGAATCGATGGTTGGGCCGTTTTAGACATCTACCTACTTTCGAAGAAGTTTATCCTTCTTTTTGGCAATCGGATACCGTGTCACAATCAAGCGATTGGCTTGTGGAACGGCGAGATAATTGGGTGATACATCAGCAACGAAGGAGGCAAGTACTGGCCTCGAGACTGGTGGAATACGTAGATTCCACACGGTTTTTTCCATTCGGGTTTTGATACCATTGTTGTTTCGACGTCGAACCGTCGCCGGTCGAACGGATCGCGGATCTGTTGAGAGGTTGGATGCACGGAAAATCGAATCGACATGAAGGCAGCCTAGCCTACATTCTGATAGTTTCATGTCTTCCCGCATCCTAGCTATATGCATAGCCATCAATCGTATAGATAAGTTAACTCAGCACATGTATCTCCAATAGCTCCCGTATCGTACATATGTGCAAGAATTGCATTGAAACCAGCGGGCATGAAACCATGTTGGCCAATAGCTCAAGCTTGAGCTCCAAGGATCCATCCAGCAGGCACGCCAAGTCGACGGATGCGGAACTTTGGAATTCAGATTCGATAACGGCTTGCATTCGGTCTGCGGCATTTTTATATCCAACATTTCGACATACTGATATCACGCGACTGCATTCCTCTCGGTAAAGCATTGTGCATGAATCTTCATTCCTCGCAGTCACCCAGCCGAGGATTTCGCAAGCGCCCTGGAATGCAATACTGATGCCGATAGCGTCTCGCGATGTTATCTCCAGACAGAACCCCCCTCTAGCTCTGTATGCTAGCCCCGGATATACCCCTTGAACAGCTCTAGCTTCGAGCAGTGGCTAAAGCTCCATTATCGATAAAGATTGTGTATTATATTACCAAATGAAGGACATGTGCGCGCCATCTACGCTGACAAGCCATGCACGCAGCCACATGAGCCGAATTATCAACTTCGTCGATCTTCATCGTCTACATTACACACGTACGTGCCAACAGTACCAAAAGGAAAGGCGTAACAAAACGACATGCACAAGCAACATTGCCAATATCCCAACCGGTACACCCGATCATACCAGCGGCAAACAGAGAAAAGGAAGGTGTATAGGTGTATCGTAGCCGTAGCAGTAGTTAATGCATGCATGCACGCACGCACGCACGCACGCACGCTGCAAAGATTTTACCATTCATCCGTGCCGGCTGGCAGTATAATAACAAACACCCCAAACAAGCACAGAAACCGGGGAAGACACCGCCGCTCCAAAACTACTCTCCCCGTTGTCTTTCTTTCGTCGCGTTCTCCTTCGTTCTTTCTTCAATTTATTAGAGCGACCGATCCGTATATTGCAAAGGTAAATTTACGTCAGGTCCTCGGCGGCGTCTTCGATGGCCTTTTGTGTCTTGGCTAGGACATCGAGCTTCCAATTGTCCAGCGGGTATCGTGTCTTGTATTGCATCACGTTCTGGAAGAAAGTCGCCGGGTCGGCGTTCTCGACGCACTCCAGGAGGTTCTAGATTGTAGAGTTAGTGAGTTTGTACATGATATCATCAAGTGGGGGAGATTTACCGCCAGGAATAGTGCTTCCATGGTGCCGGGGTTGAATGCGGATTCCATCGCGGGGTAGTCTTGCATCAGTGCTCGTTTTGTCGCAATGACGTCCTGAAGCCGTGTGTTAGTCAGGATATCCGACATTACCGCTTTTCAGCTGATCGGAACTAGATGATACCTTCGTCGCCAAATGACACAGCGCAGCCTTGAACAAATAGTCCTTAACGCTCCATTTCATCAGGTTGTTGTTGAGCGAGCCCCGCGCGATGCTCTCGTATATCGGGATAGACAATTCTGGGTGTCCCGTCTCAGCGTGCAGATCGGCCGCCTTGATGAAGCATTTGTTGGCCAGACTGTAGTTGATAGTTAGCGTGCCTGCAGCCTCACCTTGCCCTCGAAGTGAGGGGTTGAGGAGGGGTAACATACGCTTCGGCGTTGTCGTTGGAGAACCACTCTCCGGCCTTCTCGTACTCTATAATCGCCTGCGCTTTGTCTCCGACATCATTCTCGTACAGCTCGGCGAGGGTCTGCTTATTCGTCGCCGCCCGTCGGAGATTTGTGAGCCGGTAGTGCTCGATGGCCTGGTCCATGCAGCGCGCGGCATCCAGCGGAAATTCCTTCTTGTACGCTTTGAAAGCTTCGGTGAGGTAGGTGGCAGCATCGTTCTGCTCGTTCACGGATTTACTGAGCTGAGCGGCCTTCTCGAAGGCGGCGCCGGATTCCTTGGCTGGTGGGGTAGCACGCATGACCCTCACCGGTTAGCTGGGAAGAGGCACATGGGGGAGGGCAATAAAGCAGATAGGCGGCCATGGTAGCGGGAGAGAGTAGGGGACAACCTTGTGCATCTGTCCGAAAGGCGTTCGCAGCCTTGGTGTATGTGTCGATAGCCTGCTCGACTCGGTCTTGTTTGGTGTTACCGAAGAGGCCGAAGAGGCTGGAGCTGGTGGCTTGGGCTTCCTCTTTCTGCGCCTGGTGGGGCTGTCAGCGGGCGGCTTCCAGGCTGCCTGGAGGGTTGAGAGGGTGCATACTTTCAGGAGAAGACTTCGGCCGTCCATGGTGGGTGCTGGAGGGGTCTGGCGATGCTGATGACGATGATGACGATGGTGGCGATAGTTGCTGTCGACGGAGTTCGGATTCGTACAGGCTGGAGGTTCGGGCTGAGTCTGATGCTGCAGTTTGAGCCGGCGGCGGGGAGCTGTAGCTAGCGCTCTTGGCGGGCTGGACAACGCGCATTTTGCAACATCCGATTCAGATTCTTCTCTTCCGCCAACCTCTCTCGACGACGCCGGACGCCACAAATGCGCCAGTCAGCCGTCCGCTGCTTCTCGCGGCTGCTGCCCCGCCTGCAGGATGCCAGGCCGCGTCGGGTCGTTCGCCGGCCGCCATCGCCGGAGTCTCTTGCCGCCGTCCGCGAAATGCTCGCGAAGCCGACCTGGTCGATAACCTCGCTGCTGCCGCCGAGCCACCCGAGGAGCACGTCGACGGCGCCACCGGACGCGGACGACGATGTGAAGATCACGCCGGGGAAGCTGGAGCACCTGCTGCGTCTCTCCGGGCTTCCGATGCCGAAGGACAAGGCGGAGGAGGACAGATTGATACAGGACCTCACCGACCAGCTGCACTTTGTCGGCAAGGTCCGCGAGGTGGACGTCACGGGCGTCGAGCCGCTCGTTGCCATCCGAGATGAGAGCGTGGAGAGTCCAATCACGCTGGAGGACGTTGAGAAGGCGGCCAAGGCGACCGACGAGATGGGACCGATGGGGAAGCAAGAGTGGGATCCCCTGCGAGAGGCCAAGGATACGCTGGGGAGATACTTCGTTGTCGAAGGAGAGATGGGAGAGGGAACCGCCGCGGAGGAAGTCGTCGTCAGCACCGAGGAGGTGAAGAAGGTCGCGGGCGGGGATACAGTCGAGGCCAGAGAGAACAATCCGACAGCATGATATCACCACCGCGTTATAGTCTCACCGCAAGGAATCGCTATATATCAATATTACCATTACCAACATGCGGCAGCAAATTATCTTCTAAATACAATTACAACCTTTTTAGAACACCAAACAGCCTCCCTCAATGTGAGCAATATCAATCAATCAGGCCACTAGCCCCGAGTAAAGTAGCTAAGAGATCCACTCTGTGCCGCCTACGGTGCCATATGTTCGCTGTCCATTCCCATTCATTCCTCCGGTCCCATGCCCCGACGCCGGCTCCGAGTCGTCATCGGAAGGAGGGTCGTTCTCCTCGTCCGAGCCGTCTGCACCGTCGTCCACTGTTATCACCCGATTGCTATTGTCCTCTGAGTACACTTGTGTAACCTCCTGTGCGTGCGGGCGACGGAAGAACCGCCCGATCATCGCAGGATTTCCCAGTGCAGCCATCAGGAATGCAAGCTAACGGACACCCATCGCATTAGCCTCAACTTTGATGTACGAAACCATCGTTGCTTAACTTTACAAGGACCTACCTTGACGACGATTATCACACCTCCGGCAGCTATCAGAAAACCGACGGTCTTCTGCATCTTCGCTTCCCACAGCGGCAGACACGGGCTTACCCTCGTCGGATCGCCACCGCCCAGCCGTCTGGCGCAGAGATCAGACGGAACTCCATCGGACTTCCCCTTTTTCGCACTTCTAGAGAACGGGAACGGTCTATCAATCGGCGTGACGAAGCCGCAGCAGTGCAGCGCGTCCTGGACACCCTTGATCGCATTTTCGTCCTTCGCAGAATACCACCGCTGCCAGGCGTCCCCCAGCGGGCAGCGATTGGCCGGGAACAGCGCTGGCGCGCTGGTCGTTATCAGCACGGCGGGCACGAGGAGCAGCTCGAGATTTATCAGAATTAGCAGGTAGAGAATCGTCTTTCTGCCGTTCGTCGGGCCAGTCTGGTCCTCGAAAAGGCCGCGAATCCGTCGAGTCGTGTAGTAGGTCACGATAAATTCGACGATGGGGAGGAATGTAGATATGACCGGCAGGCCGGGAACGGGGAGCGGGAGCTGGTAGGTGGATGTGAGGTACCACGCTACGGCGGCGAGAATGGCGGAGAGGAGGAAGAGCTGGTATTATGCGGTCAGCATGTTGTATCTAGATATATCACCCTGCAGTCAATTGTAATTACTTGGGAAACGCGTATTTGCATACCGATGAGAAGAGAACTTCAATCATGTTGGCCTTCATGACGACTCGTCGTAGCCCGGGTCCGGTGCTAGAATTCCGACTGTGGACAATGTCTTTACGTGTGTTCATATAGTAGAAGGAAAGGTTGAAAATGTTGTTGATGTTTAAATGCGGAGACGGGAAGAAGCCCGGTGATAGTTGGTGCCCGAACGGCCTTGCGGACTTGTTCAGGCAATATTCGACAACAGAGTCAGAGAGCCGTTATCCGAATCGCGATCACAACAGATAAATCCGTCAACAACGGATCGGTGTCGCCAGTGTCGGAATATAATATGTCTATACGAGGCGCTCGAGGGCTTGCGTCAGTCCGAGTCATATAGACTGCTAGATATATTATATAGGCCCCGCCTTGGAAGGAAAAGAGAGACAAGAGACCCCTACCCGATCGCCCTTAATTCCAGTCATTGAAACATTCCATTCAGCTCAGCCAGAAAGCACTCGTCCGAACAGTATACCCCACTCGCAAAATCTCGTAAGCTTTTTCTCCCCGTATTGCGCTATTCCAGCTGAATGCATCTGCAGATATCTGCAGGTAATGCAGCTTGGTGAACTTATTAGCATACTATCTTACTTTCCTGTGTATTGCATTGGCTGGGTGGATGCAGGATCTGTGATATCATAACATATTAATTGTGCCTGAAGCTGCAGCGCGGCACTAGGCTAGCCAGGCAAGGCTTTCCAATTGCCTGGATGCGGTGTAACTACGGTTAGTTGACGAGGCGTGTTTGTCGTGCAGCCGAGCTCCGCCTTGCAGGGGCCGTATCGGGGGTGAAGTATCTCGCGATGGATATATGATCCCGGACAGTGAGCGCACGGACTGGACGTGATACGTTGGCCATCGGCCATCGATGGCATCCGATTCTGCCCAATTGAAGGCTGTACTTGCGAGGCAGACATAGCAATCGAATCGCGCTTTAGGATTGTCGACTCTAGCAGAGATGCACGAGTCGATTGAGGACATTTGATTGGAAATCCTTAGCCCATGTGGTCAAGGCGCCCTGGCATGATTGTCGCTCGAAATATCCGCGAGTCGACAGCGCTCGTAAGCCAACTAGACAGTGTAAATTAAGGATCCTTGATAGCGGTTAGCGGTCCATTAGGCGTTATTCAGGGCAGCGGCTCCGAAGCTTAGGCGTCGACCTTGCTGGAAACGCCACAGCCAACACAGTTAAATTTCACGACATCCGAACGGGACACCAGAAATCGCATTTCGAATTGACTAGTGTGCTCCAGGATTTCTAGATGCCCAGGGTGATGGCAACTGCACCTGCGGAGGTGTGCTTTTAAAGACAATTTGTATAAGCGGCCGAATACTCGAATATAAATTGATCAACTGTATTTACTCCAATGCATTACCGTAATATATAATACTGGCCTTTAGCTTCTATACGTCGCTCAGTCAACAGTTCGGTACCGGCATCCAGGTTAACCGTATCTGCCTGCTTATTCTGGCATCGTAGCTATGCTGAATGTAGTCTATATGTATTATATTCTTGCCTATCTTGTTTGGCGATCAGCCAGTAATACAATAATATATTACCTTGCAAAGGGCCCAAAGCCTAGGAAGAAAGACGTTGTACATTAAATCAATAGTGAAATCGCCTATACGTTTATGGTAAAAGTTGAACTTGACTGCTCGCAATGGATCTTCAATGATAACGGCTGATGCCGGTACCGTAATTCGTAATTTATGAATACTATAAAGCTTGATATAATATAAATATTTGTCTCGCGAGCCAGACTGCCCTACTTTAACCGGCGAAGTATAAATATAGAGTCTAGATGATATATATGTGAGATGTCGAATAATAAATGTCAGGAGGTCGCATCTGCGGGACGGCTGAAGGGCCTATGGAGAGCAAGGCCGCACAGATCATCCCCGCGATCCCTTGTTTGCTCTACGTGCCCGACAGCCAGCTGGCCAGCTTTGCTTCGCCGTCGTGCACGCCGTTCAGACAGACGGATAGACATACAATATGAATGAAATCATAAAATATATCCACCGTCTTTGTAATTCGTGTCATCGATACTACATCTGAGCCATGAGGTCTTTCGTGGCCTCATGGCGTTGAAGATTGGTACATTCCTGATGGTTGTTAGTCGAGGACGAACTCCGGTATAGCGGACTTCTGAGGCCCGGTGAACATGCACATGAAGAGGACTCTGATGCAACACCGGACATACCTCTTTATTTTTGTAAATGTGGAAAAGAGCAGATGCTAGACGTTAGCAGTCGTAGAGGATATCGAGCTTTTCGGGGTGTGAGAGACTATGTAACCGCGACAAGCAATCTCTCGATCATTTTGGGTTTTTGAGCCGAGATGAACACGGCTGGCGGCCCGCAGCATCTGCCGGCGTATTCATATCTTATGTGTGTAGACGATCGATTCGATATCTCGATCGATCGAGAGCCTAGCTATAGGTGCGGGTCTCGTTGGGGAGAAGAAGGGGGGGGGTGAAAGGGTTCCACGTACATACGAGCAGATACTACATCCGAGTCATGAGTTCCTTCGAGTACTTGGGGCTACCGGCGGAATTTAAATACTGCCGAGTTTGGGGTATCTTGACTCATCCGCCTCTAATCTGCGCGACCACTGAAAGATACTCCGGACACGTCTACAATGTGTTTCTTATGGCGTTTTTGCGCTAGTAAGCTTATATATAAGCACAATTGTAGTATCGTACGTACTGGATCATTACGAACACAAAGGCATACTAGAGACGTACCTACGGGATATGCTTGCGTATTTACGGCTCGATGGTAACCTGCAAAGAATTCCAAAGTTGGCATGGTAGTCGAACCGGCGGGCCAACGTGCGCGTATGTAGGACACATCGAGCGTCCCCTTCAATCAATCTAGAGTATACAATACAGTATATACACATACTATGCTACAGATATGTTTATCTGAATAGTATTGGGGCCAGATGCTAGCTCGCTATTGTGAAAAGTTAACGGCGAGCTCAGCCTACGTGCGTTCAGCTTCTAGCCCGCGAGACAAAGCTCAGCCGTTGCCAGTAAAATGACGCCGATAGATCCGGTTGACAAACGATCGGATGCTTCTTCATCTCCCGATATGTAGTAGCTCACAATCCATCCCCATGACACAAGGGCGTAGAATGTGAGCATGCAGCTTCATATGCATAAGTAAATTCTACAGCTAGCTGGCTGATCGAAGATTGAGGGTCGGTCATTCTGAAGCTTTCCTACCTGTCAGCTTCACCGCGCCCCGCGTTCAAACATGCCAGGTCGATATTTGCACTCAGGTTCCGGACTCCACCAGCATCCGAATTAATATTCTTCCCCTCCTCCCAGCTGGTATCATATATATGGTCTACTCAAAGTCCCAAGCTACACCGGGGTCATCTATATATTTATCGCGATGGACAAACCTAGGCGAGCTACATCGCTACATCGCTCTTTCTATACCTCTGCAGCGTCGAATGTGTAAAGTCACCCTCGTCTAGAATATCTATACAAATCTTGCTGGTACGTGTATGCCGGCACGGTTTTTGTCGTAGAAAAAACACTTTCTGACCCGGGACCCATTACAAGAATCTTGTGTGGATTTATTGGGGTCTATTGGAGTTGAATTTTGCGGGCTATAGAGGCTTCGAAGCTTGAATTGATCCGTTATTAATGTTATCACGATATTCTTCTCTCAGATAAATTTGATATATTTATGTAGCTCAGATTTTAGTGTCACTCAGGCAATTCATGATTTGTGGCGTTTCTATAAACTTGCCCGATATCTTGCAAATCGACAGCAGATATCATGGCATCACTCTGGCCAGCGGTGGAAATTCCAGCATGCGAAAGATCTCAAGACAGCCCTTTAATGACATCGCATCGCATGGACGGCCAGATCCCATCCGGCTAGAGCGGCGAGCCCTGTCGGATCCCTGATTGGGACGTGGGGTGGCCTGTAATGCGCGGCGTGTGATTGGGCGAGACGCGGTGGCGGGCAGCGGGCGAACCCGGATGGAGCAGCCAGCCAGGCAAAGAAGAGCGAGCAGTCCCGAGGGAAAGGACAGAAGGAAGAATGGGAGGATGACGAGGGCCCTTCCGTACTCTGGTCGAAAGCAGCATAGTACTGGTGAGCCTGCAAAATTTTAAGGTACAGCTGATGCACCGGTTCTTTTCGAGGTAAAATTTCCACCGACCGAGGGAGATAAAAAAAACCTTGCTGGTGGTAGTAGTTATTTAAGGACTTTTCGCCCACGTTTACATTTTAAATTCACTCAGCTCTACGTCGCTATCATCCTGCTTTTGAGTTTTTTTCACACCAAACTAGAACTGCATCGCGACTCGCTCGTTCCAAGCTTCCTTCGCACGATCATTTCACCGCTTTCTTTATATACTTTATAGACGACAATGGGTTTCTCCGAGGGTGCGTACTCTGCTCCCTACCACTGCTACCGTCGTCGGCGTCGGTGCCGTCATCGATGGACGGGCGACGAGAGCGGGAAGATGCCAAGTAGAACCGGATGAAGAGGCTGGCTAACGCGAGTGTAACGTTGAACCGCAGGTTCCGAGTCTGCCGGCGCAAAGCTGTTCAAGGTCAGTTGGACATTCCATCCCTTCCCATCCTATTCCGTCTGATATTCCGTCTCACCCTCCGCCCAGCCTGTGGACGTCAGCTAACGGACGGTGGGATAACAGACTCGCTGCGCATCGTGCCACACGACTGGAGCCGGCGAGGCGTCGAAGACGGGGCCGAACCTGCACGGGCTGTTTGGGCGCCATACCGGGTCGGTCGCGGGCTTCAACTACTCGGATGCCAACAAGAATGCTGGAGTAACATGGGACCAGGACCAGCTGGTGGGTTCCTCTCCTATCCAAGTTCAACATTTCGGCGGACTGCAGATGCGTCTTTCTTTACTTCACGGGGTGTTGGGAGTGTCGGGACGCTTTGCTTTGTGTGTCTCCAGCCTGCCAGCCACGGCAGACGATGATGCATGCGGCCAGGCAGATGGATGACGTCGACACATTTTTTTTGTGCTCTCTGAATTTTTTTTGTACTTGACACCCTGCAGTGTTCGTCAGGCGGAATTTCGGTGTGGCGGTGTACGCTGTCAAACGGGCGGGCATTCAGCTGACCGGGCGAGTTTTTAATCGCAGTTCAACTACCTTGAGAACCCGAAGAAGTTCATGCCGGGCAACAAGATGGCGTTCGCGGGCCTGAAGAAGGAGAAGGACAGGAACGACCTGATCACGTAGGCTCATTCTCCCCCACACTATTCTCATGAAATGGCGGTGCTGACGAGGCGTGATTGATGGAACAGCTACTTGAAGGCGGCGACGAAATAGACGGGACATCGCGCTTTGGGATGACGAACGAACGAACGGATGGATGTTGGACGTTATAGAACCCTCTCCTCTCCTCATTGCATGCGCCTTAGTCACATTAATACCACTCACGCACTCACTTTCCACGGATGATTGATTCTTCGCTCTTCCTTTTGTGGTGGAATTCGAATTGGCGGGTGGAGTCCATTTGTATCATATCATATAGAATTCACTTCGAGTATGCTGCATACTTGTTATATACAAGCGTTACACGCAGGATATAGTAAGATATCATGAGATGCAACTGATAGCATCCGTAAACGTCGACTGTGAACAGTCGGATGGGACAGCCGGGTCCGGCCAAGGCGCACCGGGCTACGGCCCACGACGCAGCTGCATTCCTCGGCTTCAACATCGGGCCTTACTTTACCAAGTATTCACACCCTCGCCACTCTCTAGTTTCGGGGCCGCTCTCGCGATTCTCGGCTGCCCGTCTGAGCGGCCGCCGGTTCCGGTTTCGTCCGAGCAGTTGGAAGGGCCTTTTCCAGCTGCGGGTTTAATGCCTCAGTTGCCAATTTGGCCGGCTTGCAGCTGCCCGCCCGCACTTGCAGGCTCCTGCAGCCCGTCGGCTGAAGGCAGCCCTGCCGTCCACGATGAGAAAGTCAGAATCAGCTTGGTGATTGTGAATCCTGAGCGAGAGAAAGAGCTGATTGCGATGCTGCGCACGTACTTAAGGGTACGGTATGGCCTGCACGACTGAAGTTCCGGCTGTATGGAAAAGATACATCGCCAGATACGACCACGATCACGGGCTGGAAGCTTGAATTCGACGTTCGTCACATCGCATCACGACGCCCGAATCCAGTTTAGCAGGTTGCATCCGACAAAGTAGCTAGCGGCACCGGCGGGGTATAAAGCCGTGCGTTAAATCCCGCTCCCACGTCGTACAGCATTGAATTGCCACTGACCGAATGCCCGTATAAGATAGTTGGCGTAGTCGTGAGGGAGCAATTCATCGACATCTCGACATCTACACCGTCGACGTATTCACATCCAACTCTATACACAAAACCTAATATCGACATCCTCCCCGCCGACATCGCGACCAGGATATATCGATATCGAGACTGGGATAATTCGAGAATGGCGGGCAAGCACACCTCGATCCCGTTCCACTCGGCCGCCGTGACGACGCCGCCGAGCTCCGCCGGCTCCAACCAGCCCTTCGCCCCGCTCGCCTCCCCGCGCTTCGTCCACCCGGCCCGCCGTCGCGGCTCCGCCGACTCGTACACCTCCGCCGACGACGACCATCTCGCCCACACGCCCGTCCGCTCGCCCTCGTACTCCTACTCCCTCACCTCGGCCTCAATCCCGTCGTCGTCGTCGTCATCGTCGTCGTCGGGCGGCCGCTCCCATCGCCACCACTCCTCCCCGCAGCTCGGCGCGTGCCTCATCATCCGCACAAGCAGCACCGGCTCCGGCTCCCCGCGCAGCCAGTCCCCGCGCCTCCAGAACCCCTCCTCCTCCACCGCTACAAGTACCACCACCACCACCCGCGACTCCATCTCCTCCTCCTCCCTCGGCGACCTCGAATTCGACGTCGAGCCCCTCTCCCCCTTCAGCTACGCCCCGCCGCCCACCTCCATCTCCCACCGCGCCGCAACCTCGACCTCCTCCGCGCCCCCCACCCGCCGCAACTCCCGCGACGCCTACTCCCACGTCTCGCCCCCCGCGCACGTCCACACGCTCACCCAGCGCCTGAAACAAGAAGAAGAACGCCAACAGCGCACCCGCGTGATCGAAGAGCCCGAGGAAGATGACGTCCCCGCCGCCACCGACGACGACGAGACCAAAATCCAAATGCACGCCATGCCCCGCGGCATGCTCCTCCCGTTACCCGACCGCAACGCGGAAATGAAGCACCTGCTGGACCACAACGCCGTCCTCCGCGACCAGATCCGCCGCCGCCTCGGCGACGACCGCTTCTCCCAGGCGACGGATCTGTGGACCCGCACCCGCCGCACCGAGGTCAGCGACCACGAGTGGCTGCGCCGCAGTCGCTGGTTCCTCAAGGGCGACGAGCGTCTGTGGAACGAGTGGGCGATGATGGTCGGGTGGGACCACAGCCGCGATCTGGACAAGGACGAGAGCGGCGCCGTGCGGCCGGTGGAAGAGTACGTTGAGCGGACGGGGCACATGGAGTGTCTGGAGGAAGGCGAGGAGGAGTAGCTTCGTTACCCTCATACATACATACGTACATACATACCGTTCTGCATAGCGTTCGTTTGAGTGTGTTTTTTCTTTTTTTGTCTTTCTATTTTGTCATTCGCTGCAGGGAGGCTCGCTCGTAGAAAGGGCTAATAACGGAAAATCGGGGGAGAGAGGAGAGTGCGTATTGTCGGTCAGCCAGCAGGGGAGTCGGTCGTTCTTTTCTTGGATTTAGCGTGCGGGCGTGTCTGTCTGCTTTTGCAGGCAGTGCAGGATAATTGTATGCGTAACCCCCAGCGTCGAGCACCTAGGCTTGAGCTTCTGTAAATTATAATGATAGTTCTAGTACATCAGTCTTTCTGCATGTATACTTGTTCTCGTCCGTTTGGTCTTTATGGGACCTTAACATGTGCCCAATAGCTAGCGGTGGGATACCTGTGTACTGGATAGTACTATATAGTTCACTGTATTGTGGTCAGCTCCATCGGTCCTGAGTTCGTGTATCCAGTCTGCTGCTCTATCTACAGGAGCCAAAATATATCCAAGATGCGATTGATATCCGGATGCTGCGAGCCGGGTGTACGTACGTACATCTACATGCAGCTGTAGGAATTCTGAGATGGGTGTGTACGTACGTATACGTACGTGCATTTACTCAACAGGCTACCTTATAGCCGATAGATATATCAAAATCCCAAACCGATACACCAATATTGCACCGAGCAGCTATACTCAGGCGATATCGCCATCCCATGCCTCTGATCTCCTAGCTTGCCTGGCAAGCCCCGCGGCTGGCGGGTAACGCAAGCATCCAGCTCGAGGGCGCGTGTTACCGTGATACTCCCATGTGTCTCCACGCTAGCTCCGGAAATGTCATATTTATATATATCCAGCTCGGCATATACCTCATAGAGAAGAGCATACACTTCATGAATGTATACTTCAATCCAGCTGCGTAGGTACCTCGATTGCCTGTAACGCGCATGCATACGCACGTAATTTTGCCAAATGCAAACCAGACAATGATCCAAGTCCGAGCCCGAGACTGACAGTTACATCCTGATACATGGGGCCCGTTGCTCAGCATCAACGAACCAAGTCGTATATTACAGCTTTCTACAGAGTATAGTAACATGTAGCTAGCTAACGCATCTCGCCCTTTCTATCGTCCCGTCAACGTAATCCCGTCGAGGGCGTTGAACGTTGCATTTTGTGCGCCGCCGTCGACACACGTGACCTGCCGCCAAAATTCAAACTTCGACGCAGCGTAGCTTGCTCGTCGCCAAATTCAACGTCTGCCGCACGCATTCATCCCACCACCACGCACGCACGAGCATACCGTGGACGATATATCAAGGGTCTCGCCTCCCGACTGCTTCGCGTCTACAGCTGCATACTACACGTGCGATCGAGCTCTATAGTCATACCAGGCCAGCCCCACCATCCATCCACGCCAGCGGCACGCACATACGATATCGAAGCCGGAATCAACAGCCGCCGAAGCAAGAAAGGAGGAAGAAGGAAATACGAGACCGGCGTGATACTCCGCTGCAGAAGACGCGATGGACGGCTTGACGAATTCGTTCGGGATGAATAGCGCGGGGTCCAAGAAGGCGATATGGATGGAGAAGGTGTGCCATATCTGCCATCCGCCAGCGTTGAACTTGCTCTGGCTGGCTGATTGACTGGGATTTGATTGCTAACGGGTCTTGTGAATGTAGATTAAGCAGGAAGCGGCGGTGGAGCAGGCGCGGGCACTGATCGATGTATGTTCATACCCTCCAACCTTCCACCCCACAAACAGACAAAGATGGACGAAGCAGGAAGAGTAAAAAAGCTAATGAGTGGGAATACAGAAAGTTAGCGACAACTGCTTTGACAAATGCGTGCCAAAGCCCGGCAGCCAGCTCTCCGGCAGCGAGACAGTGCGTCCCATCCCCCACCCCACACCCACCTCGTTCCATTTATAATATACCTTATATATGAGAATTTCGCGCGTGTCGGTGCAGACGAACGGATGGCTGATATGGTATTATGTGTTATAGACCTGCATCAACCTGTGCATGGAAAAGTACATGGACGCGTGGAACGTCGTGTCGCGCAAGTACATTGAGCGGATACAGGCGCGAGACATATGATCCATACACGACACAATACACCCGTCTACACTACGTCGCCGCCGGATCACCGGTACCGGATTTTGCACCCCAAGTGATAACTTGATGGATGAATGGACGGCCCGGCTTCTGGAGTAGGTGTATCTGATAAAGTGGGACAGGATGTGGCGTGGAATCTCTACACTGGACGTGCTCGTCCGCTGTCGCATATGCTGAGAGATGGTAGATGGCAGGATGGGCGGACCTTCGCGACTCCTTAGAGGTGCTTGGTGGGATCTCAGCCGCGAGGCACGCTGTATATACGTAGATTTTCGGATGATATTAGAGGCGGGATATCTTGTACATTAGGACACACGGACGCCAACCAATCGATCAATCGATGGCGAGCAAACTACCCATATAACCAAAATACCGTATATCGTAACGATATCGCAGCCGGCCAGCCAGCCGCCATCTCCCTCTTGACCGCTACGACTTCTCATCACTCTTGGCTTCATCCCCGGCACCGTCATTCCCAGACCCACCCACACGATCAACGCCCAAATACACCGCCGAGATCTCCGTCACGACGTCCTCGTAATCCTCAACCTCGACATCCCGCCCCATCACGCGCTCAACCCACCGCGCCATCCCCTCACCCGGCAATATCCCGCTGCCGTCCAGCACGACGCCGACAACGCCGCACGCGATCGTGCGCGCGGTATAGTACGTCGCAACAGCGTACACCTGCAGACACCGCGTCGCGAGCCCCATGCACTGGCGGCCGAGGAACGTGTCCGCTGCGTCGGCGACGTTGTCTTCCGCCATGCGGTCCGGCGGGAGGGCAGCGTAGTCCTCACCGGGGATGATGCTGAGCGCGGCGTCCAGGATGCGCGGGATGTAGTCGTGCGGCAGCGGCAGTCGCAGCTCGAATTTGAGGATGCGCAGGAGGTGGAGTTCCGCTGTGACGATGGTCGCGCGGAGGGTGTCGTATTTGTGGGAGGGGACGCGCAGGGCGGGCGCGGGCGAAGAGGTGGTGGTGGTCGAGGGCGGGTGGAGGAGGGCGTAGGCGGGGACGATCAGCGAGCGCAGGCGGCGCGGGGATTCCGTCGCTTTCGTGGAGAGCGACAGGCAGGTGAGCGCGAGTGTCTGGACAATATGCGCGTTAGCAATTAGGTGAGTTCATGGTGAAGATGTGGGGAGGTGGGACGAACGTGGTCATCGAGGAAGTCGCGGACGGGCTCGCCGGTGGCGTGGTTGCCGTCGCGGATAAACTTGGTGTACCGATGCATGTAGAGATACGCCATCGCGAGTGACTGCTCCTGCCTGCAGTTTGCACACAAGTTAGCGAGAAGTTCTAGGAGATGTCGCATCGCATGGAGGAAGGGCGGCGTACAGTCGCAGCATGTCGCCCATCAGC
This sequence comes from Drechslerella dactyloides, assembly GCA_020064725.1. NCBI lineage: Eukaryota > Fungi > Ascomycota > Orbiliomycetes > Orbiliales > Orbiliaceae > Drechslerella > Drechslerella dactyloides. The sequence continues at coordinate 135,792 of JAGTWJ010000008.1, read as the reverse complement.
GCCATGAAGGACGCCGCATCCTTAGTGACAAAGTGCGCCGGGGCGCGACGGGAGCTGCTGGAGGCGGAGGAGCCGCTGTCGCGCGAGCGGATGCGGTCGTCGCGGTGCGCCATTGATGTGATGGAGGCGTGTCGATGGCGAGGTGAAGCCGACGAACGACGGCGCGTGGAAGTGGTGATGTCACGTGTCTGCGTTCCTGGCAATCTTGCGACTAGAGCCTGCTAGTGTGGATGTGCGCACCGGCTAGCTGGTTTCGGCGAGATGCTCAATTGCAACAGCACACCGGGATACACCAGGGTCGTGATATAAATTTTATCGCAGACCTCCACGTGTGGGTGATTTTGTCGAGAACGAAGTGCCTATTGGCAACAGTATACTGAAATTTAGTGGTATGTTGCGGCAAAGTTAGTACTTGGCCCGGCTTCAAAAGTGGCCAGTTACACAAGCAACGTTACACAAGGTCGAACCCCATCCCACAAGCCCAACAACTTCCAGTTTCTAATGTATAGGACGAGTCTGGCCACTGCGCAGCGCTCTACAAATTTAAGCTACTGGAGACTCGTGATCACTTCTTGACCCCTTTCCAGGCGGTTTGCATCTGCATACATACCTGTGGATTCCAGCAAGTCTGCGAATGAGATAACCGTAGACTGTTCCCCCTTCCTACTCGCACGCCGACTCTCAGTTGCAAGTTGTAGCTTGACACATATATGCACATGCATCCATCGGGACTAGTCTAGCAGCGCCCTGGCCCTTCGTATATCTAAGTATCCGTCACAGGATACAACCATCGACTACCTACAAACAGTGTATTGTTGACAATGTGGACATGGGATCACCAAACTTTCGGCTGGTAAATGCCGTGAGCGACTCGTCGACATTACATATGCACATGTATACTATACATCAACTTACCGTTATCTTCGCTATCACTGCCCTGAGCTCACCTATCAGAAGTGCGGGACAAGAGCAAGGTGGGGTCTTGCCGCCTCTACAGGATCACTTGGCACTCTCCCGTTTTGCTGGCGCCGCGGATGGGGCCAGGTGTAAGGGACACTTACGAGACCCGAGCCATTGAGAGGAATCGGGGTATACCATACCTTTTTAGCCTTTTTCCTACCGAGAGATTAGCCAACTCAGCTACTTTACTGTTGCTGGCTCACGAGGCTGGCGAAAGTGCACGTGGCAGTTCTCGATGTCCACGACTATAGCTACCTTTGAAATATATACACTAAAGCCAGCTGCGCCAGACGGCTTTACCCTTCAAATCATCGACCATACATTCCTCCGGATCAACCAGGCATAGCTGCAGGTTGCGAGGACGTGTCTTTTTGGGCCCTCTCCTGATTTCGTGGGTCCCAATGTACCGATAGCTACCTTCGTCCCATCGTCAAACCGACCCCGCTGCCTACATATATACGTATATCGATTTCATCGCTATGGGCCTAGGCCTCGTAACGGTAGTCTGAGAGACAAGAACCACAATCGACCGGCGCTTCCAGCGCTAGGCCCGCAAGCCAAACCCACACAGCCAGCACCCAGAGCTCGTGCCGTATCACCAGAAAGGCTCAGTGCGTGCCCCCGCTTATATCGCACAATGCGGCCTTCCAGCTTCCGGAAATCACGTATACATGCATAAGTCAGAGACAACTAACCTATCACGATCTCGGCTGTAGATATGAGGGAGGTCCTCTGCACTTGGAACGTCGAGCTGTATGACATGGCTTTCCACCGCTTGTACGCAGAATATCAACAGCTGTTGTCCCGGCTCTTTTCTGACAACTTGCAAGGCCCCAGCCGACTCCTCACATATCTAGAGAATAGCGATCGAGAAAAACGGCAGCTAAAGCATCTGATCTCTACAATTGAGTTCTCCATCTATTCCTTAAATTCGGTAGCTGAAGGCACGGTTCAGGAACATCAATCCGAAGCCGAAACGCAAATCGAGTGGAAGCGCCTGCCAGCCACTACTGGGACTCTGTTTGAGAACATTTGTCGTGCTGTCAATGTCGAGTCCGTTCATCTGTACCTAAAGCTGACCATCGATATCACCAACATGTTGGAAGCGAATAGAACCGGCTATCATATCAGTTCTGAAATCCAGAACCTCAAAAAACTTCTTGATAGGCATCAAGACGCCGTGGCTACCTTTCACACAGGAGACGTCCCTGATATGGTAGGGTGGCGTTTAGAGAAAGCCCAGTCGGACAGTGATAGAACAGTCAAACCCAGGAGGGAAAAGCGCAAGCATGAAAAGGCGCTGGGCCTCTATAAGGTGAAGTCCGTCAACGTCAACGATCTTCAGCGAAATACTGGAGAGTGGAGAGGTCAGTTCACACCTACAATTTGTAGTCACATGACTAATGATAACTAGGAAACATAAAGCTCATCCTCCGCTATCCTAATGATCCCGATACATACGCGGGGACAGGATGGCTTGTGGATGAGTACACCATTGCGACGAACGGGCACAATGCCTTTGACACCGAAGGCTACCTCATTTCTGTGGAAGTCCTCTTCGCACCTGAGCTTTCCAGGATGGGTGGCAGTAGCACTCGGCATGGAACGCATGTGGTTGTTCACTGGGGCTGGTACAATTCTTTCTTGCCATGTCACGATCTTGCCTTCATCAGACTCAACTCTCCCCAGCCTCACACGAAGTCTATCGAATATGAGTGCACACCTCGGGATCTTAGAGGAAAGGAAGTCACATTGATAGGATACCCCGGGGTGAGGGCGCAGCTACCAGGAAACGGCCTAAGAATGTATTGGGCCAGCTGTAACATGGCCTACAATTTCGACGCTACGTCGAACATGCTACAATATTCTCTCGATACCTATAAAGGTCCGTCGATGCAAATTGGCTTATCTTGACATAATCGATTTGCTGACCATATCTTCACCATAAACAGGGAATTCGGGTAGTCCGGTGTTTCATGGTGGCTCTGCAATCGGAGTCCACCAAGGGTGGACCGAAGTCCAAGCATACGCTGACCCTCACGGCGAGCAATTGTCAGAAGTCAACTGTGCGGTCAAAATTGACGAAGGCGCCAACGATTTCGACCGATTCAGGGAAATTCTCCATTACGTGGCGACAGGGAAACCCACCAATCCCATAACCCTCACTATCGCTTCTATGCCCGAGAAAAAAGGACTTTTGCGGTATGTTGCCTCCCAATGAAGAGGCCAGCAGACTTTTATGAAGGTATTTGGAAGCAAAGCTAGCATCGGCATATATAAAGCATCGACTGCCTGGAAGAGAGCATGTTATCGGTTTCTTGGTGGTCTTGAGATATCCATGCATGCATATAGCGCAGATGTTATATATAGGTAGTATTTTCCCACCATGCGACCTCACGAAGCTGGGTTGTTGAGACTTGTCTGATAAACCAGAATACCAACAGCGGATATTGAAAAGCTATTTAAAGTTATTATGTATTTACGGCTGATAGATTTTTTATATTTATAATACCAGTTTGTTTGTTTCACAATTCAATACACATTCAATTCAAGTCGACGCCGATATTCTAGTGTCCGATCGATTGCAAAGATGGTCGTATTGAAGCCAAAGTAAAACCGGGCCAAAGTGTGTTGAGACCAAGTCTCGAGACTAATCGAGACTTGGCTATAGAAAATTGCTTGAAGAGCATCGAGAGAGAGGCTAACCGCTGAAGGGGAGCGGGACGGACTAGACTCTGCGGGCGGCCTAAGAGACATAGGAGAAGACGGAGCAAAAGGTTATGGCCAGTTTCAATTAATTACGTACATTGCGAACATCTACTTAGATGTATAGGAAAGTCGTGGGTCGGAGCTTAGAGGCTGTTCCTATCGAATCCTCACTCGAATATATTTTCATCTGCGGTACGCATACTCATTCCGCCTTCTTCGGGCCCAACTGTCCATGCATCGCGCGCTCTCGTTGTGGGTTCTATAACATCGCCAAGTGAGCTGCTGAGTCAGCGGGCGCTCTCCCTCCTACTTCCATCTCCACGATTCTTTCTCTCCGCTTCAGCTCTTCTCGTCAGTCCACTAGTTCCCCGCCAAGAGCGATGGCTGCTGATCCCCGAGTTTGGCGCCGAAGAAGCTTCCGCAGCGTCGGCTGGCGGCAGGGCATGCCTGCTGGACGAGACACCGCAGGCAGCATGCACCCGAGAATTCGTCTCGACGGGATTCCGAGTTCCGGCTGTGCTGCCAGAGACGGACGCACATGCAAGCACACAGCCTGGGCGCTCGCCCGGCCGTTGCATCATTGCGCATTTTCGCGTGGTTTCAGCCAGGGTTCAGCGGCCAGGGTCCACGCATATGCACACCACGTTTTATTTTTTTTTTGATATCAGATTGATTCGATGCATGTCAGTAATATGTAATGTTGTCTGAGATTGGATTGTTGGCAACGTTGGTGCTCGCTCGCGTATTCGATCAAGTTTCGCATAACTATCGTCGTCCGATGTAATTGTATACTAAATTCGATGCGATGAAATCATGATCCTAAGGCGCGGAGCTCTGAGGCCTATCTGAATTTTAGCTCGCTGACGCTAGAGCAGCTTCACGATGCTACTCCGGATGGATAGCATTGGTGTATGGACAGCCCGCATCGCAGAAGCAAAGCGGGCCTGTTAGTATAGCGCGAACGATAATACCTTCTCGAGCAGTCGTCCCACAGTTGCATAACTCGCGGATATGGTGCCCTCTTGGCAGACGCAGGTGGATGTTAGTGCGAGCCACTTTGCATGGTTCGGCTTCGAGAGGCCGGCATGCTGTGGACCCTGATAGACTCCATCCGCTCTCAACTTCCTCAACTGCGATTGTTAATTGACGCGGTGGGAACCGGTGGGAACCGGTGGGAACCGGGGTTCGGAAGCACTCCACGAAAACTAACCAATGCATGTGAGCTTGCAGTTAGCTTGCATTAGCATGCGACGTGAATGGAGACGACTCCAACAACAACCGCTCGATATCATAAAATACGACCGGGCGTCAGTTCAACTGTGGGCTACGTCGGTGCAACCGTTGGACGAAGTCGTAGCGACAATCTCACGATACCTCGCACGACAGCGCTTTAATCGCCCATGTCGTCCCGTGTATCTCAAGAGCATGGGTAAAGTATGCTATGCGGCCCAATGCAAGTCAGCTCTGTTAGAAGCTCGGAAGGTAATCGGAAGCTTCCTTACCGCATCCAGCAAGCCGAACTCAAATGCGAATGCCCTCCGAGCAAACATGATCGCATCGTGGGCTCTCGCTGCAGCTGACAGATCGGGCTCGACCGATTGAGCGAGTTCCCGGGCCAGCTTCGCATGTAACAGCTTGGTTTCGACGATGCAGCGGCCCTCCCCACGCCACTTAACACTTCTGTAAAACGGCCACGCTCGCCGTCGACGTCAGCGGGCAGCCCGACCTTCAGGGGCTGCTGCATGTTTTAACATGAGCCAAGGTGCGCCTTGCCGGAGCCGTGCTAGTCGAGGATGCGTCGATGCCGGTTTCCATGTTTCGAGCTGTTGGCTGTTGGCCCGCCGGCGGGAGCGCTTGTTTCTGAGTTTCGCAGAGTTTCGAAGATCCGCTCGAGATTAATTTTTTTGAGTCGAACGAGCTATAAAGAGCGGCCATCTTCTCCTCGTCTCCCATTTCCACCTTCTGTTGAGTTCATCTTAATCATCCTGTCTCGTCTTTCTCAATCGCAAGCGTCGATAGAAGAATCGCACTTGGAACGTTGCTTTATACAATATCACAGTCAAAACACACATCCGTCTTCCAGCTATAGCTACCACTCGGATAGCACTCTCATCCAATCAAATTACATACCCATCTACAGCTCCAATCACCGCCAGAATGCCTCTCCCAGCTACCATGAAGGCTCTCCGGTAAGTTTCTGCCTCTCCCAACGGCCTATGACGTCAGCCGGCGTTGAAACCGTTCGTCCGGTGTAGCGTGGGGGTCCCCCCTGCTGCGCCGTTTTCCTTCGCGAGCTCCGCAGCCAGTCGCAATTGCAGGCTGAGCGTGGGCCCGACATCGCATCTCGCATCGGTTTTCGCTGACTTTTTGTCGAACGCGGCACACGACAGATACGAGAAGCCAGAGGTCTTTGGAATCGTCGAGGTCCCGCTACCAAAAGTTCGCGATGGCGACGTCCTGATCAAAGTCCGAGCATGCGGTGTCTGCGGTACGGACCTGCACATCCACGAGGGCGAGTTCATCGCCAAGTTCCCTCTGATCCCCGGCCATGAGACCGTTGGCATCGTCGCCGCCGTCGGCAAGGACGTCAAGGGGTTCACGGTCGGCGAGCGCGTCGTCGCGGATAACTCGGAGCTGTGCAACGAGTGCTTCTACTGCCGCCGCGGCCAGCTGCTGCTGTGCGAGAACTTTAACGCCCACGGCGTCACCAGTACGTACCACCATTGCATTTCGTATCATCATTAGGGAGGAAAATGCTAACAATATAATTAGTGGACGGCGGATTCGCCGAGTACTGCGCCTACCCGGCCGGCAAGGTCTTCAAGATCCGTAACCTGTCCGACGTCGAAGCCACGCTGCTCGAGCCGGCCTCCTGCGCCGCCCACGGTCTCGAGAAGATCGCGCCAAAGCTCGGCTCGTCCGTGCTGATGTTCGGCGCAGGACCCACGGGCCTCGTCCTCTCGCAGATGCTACGGCAGAACGGCGGCTGCAACGTCGTCATGGCCGCGCCAAAGGGGCTCAAGATGGACCTCGCGCGCAACGTCAACGCCGCCGACGAGTACATTGACCTGTCGCGAGATCGTGCCGAGGCCGCGAAGCAGCTCGAGCAGATCAAGCTCGATAACCCCTACGGATTCGATATCGTCGTCGAGGCGACGGGATCCCCTGCCATTCTCGAGGATTCGATCAACTACTGCCGACGCGGCGGCAAGCTAGTCGTCTACGGTGTCTACTCGAGTGCGGCGAAGGTGTCCTGGTCGCCGAGCAAGATTTTCGGCGACGAGTTGACCATCATCGGCAGCTTTTCGGAGACGTACATGTTCCCTGCCGCGATCGGCTACCTGGTATGTCCATTCTCCTGCGATATAGAATCTATCCTAGAGCTTTCAAATGAAGAGATGAGCTAATTGGTGTTCGTGTGCAGGACTCCGGCAAGGTCAACGTTAAGGGCATCGTGAACAAGGTGTTCAAGCTCGAGCAGTGGGAGGAGTGCCTCGAGTCGATGAGGAACAAGAGCGCGATCAAGGCCGCCATCGTCTTTGATGACGCCACGCTGTGATTTGGCGTACAGAACTGATACCCTGTGTCTCCACTTTCAGCCTTTAGAGTTGATTGGTGTTTTAGATTTCTGCTTTTCTTGGTGCACGCTGCTTAGAATACCCTGATATCATCGTTAAGGGTTGCTGCTGGCAGATAGGAAATAGACGCTAGACGGCGGATAGATAGTTTTTTTTTCTTTCTTTTTTCTTTTTTGCGTGTTCTTTTCTTCCATTGTCGATTTTCGACTGTTGGGTTTACGATGGTTTAGCTTTTTTTCTTGGTTTTGGTTTTGGTTTTATTTATCGAGATGGGATCGATGGCGCATTGGGATGTAACGTACTACAATGACAACTTTTGGTATCCAAATTCATGGTCAACTTCCTTCGTAATCTAGCAGTATAACATATCTGCGTACCGCAACACGCCTACTGTTGCAACAAATTTGCAGACCGACGACAACTTTTATGCCAGCTTACAGAGGACTCCTTATAGGAGCAGATGCACTGATATTACAGCGTGGTATCAAATCGATTCTAACCCGGCAATTTCGACGGGCACCTCGAAATATAATATATAATTGGTTCACCCGCCACCGTCGATGACGAGTAACGTGCATCCAAACCCACAAACAACCTGCAGCACCCGCCCGCCGATATCCACATCCCACTCCTGCCAGCGGCTTTCTACCTTTTTCAGCTCCTCATCAATACCGAGTGCCGTCGGCAGACAGCGGTATCGTGTTCCGAAGCCCGTCTGCGCCATGTCCGCGCCGCCGGCTGCCCAGACTGTGGATTTAGGGGACGTATTATTCAAAATGCTGCCGGTGGAGGTGAGGATGATGTGGTCGTTGCCGACGGCGGCTAGCTGGAAATCTAGAGGGTCGCCCTTGCGATCTGTGATGTCCAGCATCGTTACCTCTTCTTCTTCGAGGTCTGGAGTGTGTGTATCGCTATTCGTGGGTTGGATGTTCTCCGTCCCGTCGCCGCCCCAGAGGTATGCTGTACCGTCTGATGAGAGCGCGAGCTGCATGTGGCCGGCGGGGTGTGCGACTATACTCTGCACGCGGACGCCGTCGAGCGCGGCGACGAGACCCCAGCCCGCGCCGTTGCTTTCAGCGGTGGTAGTAGCGCTAGAGATAGTAGAGCTTATCGGCCGGCCGAGCGAGTTGTAGCGCCCGTCGCCGAACGTGTATACCTGCCCGCGCGCGGTGAGCGCCACGAACCCCGTCGCTGTAGCGGCGACGGAGGCAAAGTCGTCACGCAGCGTAGACGTGTCAAGACGGAACCTCGACAGTGGAGTTGTAGTGGTAAGTGAGGTGAGTGTGCTATCATACAGTCCATCGACGAGGGATGGCAGCGGCGGGTAGATTGTAATGACGGAGTTTGCATCCACGCCACCCGACGAGAGGACGCACAGTTGTCCCAGACCGTTGATCTGGATGTCCTTTATATATTTGTAGATGTCACTGTCGTCGGGAAATTCGAACCGCGCGAGGGACCAGTGCGGCAATGAGAATGTGAAGACGCTGCCGTCGCGCAGGATGACGCCGACGAAGAACCATTGGGTTCCAAACGCCTTTACGATGTCGTCCGCGTGGATGTCCGGCGGCAGCGGGAGGGGGAGGTCCCGCGCGCCGGACGGGTTGGCGGTGCGGGGGGCCAGCTTGGGGAGCAGGCCGCGCAGGTAGACAGTCCCATCGCGTTCCACTAGTATATACGATACAGCTACATCGTCAACGAATTTGGTTTCTAATAATAGTGCCGTCCTTTGATAGTGTTCATCACATTGTCTCCACCTACCGCAGATGCTGTGCGCGCCAACGTACAGAACTCTCAGGGACTCCCCGCCCCCCGCGACAACAGCCGGCCTCTCAACCGTTGAAAACAGCCCATCCCCGGCATCCTCACCGTCCGGGACACGGATGGCGTGGGCAGCATCGTGTGAGAGCTGCCCGTGCAGGTTACACCCGCAGACGAGCAGCCGGTATCTCGACGACAGCAGGGCCGAGCTCGTTTGATCGTCAGCGCGGGGCCCATTGGCGCTCGTGTTCCCGTCCGTGCTGGTTTCGCGAGGGCGCTTTCGAGCGTGCGTTTGGTGCGCGGTCGCGGTCCGTGGGTCCTGCATGCATTGATGTGATGTTGGAAGCCTAACCGTTTGATTGAAGGACGTTGCGCTGTGATTGTTTGAGACTTCGCGAACGCGGGCGCCCACAATGCACAATCGAAGGTCAACTTGCGCTTGCGGGCCCCACAGCCATGCATGGAAGGTGACTTGGCACCCCGCGATCGCGTTTCAGGGCGCCCGATTGCAATTGCGATGCGATACGAGACGATGCCATCCCGGCCGCCACGGTCACGCCACAGCCAGCCAGCCAGCCAGTAAGCCAGCCAGCCAGCATCCGAGTGCCGCAAGTGAGGCAGCTTTACTGGAGTAGGAGTACCACTTACATAAGTTGAGATAAGAGCTGTGCTGTTCCTGGCTGGATGGGAGCTACCCCTGTCGCCCTCGACCAGGCAGACGTCTGCAACGGCGCTACTGCACGGCGAGCGCAGCTGTCGTCGTCTGCCTTCTGCTGACCGATGCGGGTTCGGTGGCAGGCTATCCGGATTGCGATTTCAACTTCTGCGCGACAGGAATATTATCTAGGTGATCCCTCGGGCGTCCGCGATGCCGGGTCCGGTTCAATTGTAGGAGTTACAATCCCAGGCTGCTGTCGCCGCAAGCAGCAAAGCTATCCGGAGCAGCATACCAAACCACCATCACGACTAATATCTATTACAGCTACGGACTCACTGGCATATGCATGTACTAGCCACTGGTATATCTGCCTTGCAATGATTGACTAGCGGCAGGCTGCAGCAGTTACCAGCCGTGTGTGCGTATACAGCATTCAATAGACTATAGACATGCATGTTTCGCTACATTTGCATTCTCGCAGAACAGATCTTAATTAACATACCCAATCGCCAAACACTAACCCCGCTAGACACATGTATACATGAGAAGACTACTTCTTCCACACGGGCGTCTTGCCCTTGCTCACCTTCTTGTAGCTGCCGTGCCCGCGTCGCTGCGTGATGACGAAGAACACGTAGTTCAATATCTCCGCCACAGCCGCGACAACCGACGCGATCCAGGTGTATTCCTGCAGTACCGCACCCACAGTTAGCACGTATACTAGTACCATCATACTTTGGAAAACTGGTTATAAGGTGTACAGAACCGACCATCTCGATGCATAGTCCCGACCAGGGAACGTTGCCCGTGCGGGACTTGTTGTAGCAGGTGTACGACCACAGGTCCCAGGTGTTCCGCTTGGAGCCCTGGCTGCTCGACACGCGGAAGAACACGACGCTGGCAATCCAGGCCGCCATGAAGACCGTCGAGCTTAGATACACGCTGAAGACATGTAACCTCCCATCGCGTATCTTGTTCAACTATAAACAGTAGATGAATTAGCCAAAGTCTCGCACATCCGTATACGCATACGGGTTAAGTAGTAAAGGTGGTAAAGCGGAGCTTGAATATGTGTACTCACCCAGGTGCAGATGCTCAGCAGCGCGATAAACTGCACGACAACCGCCGCCGCCGCAACCGCCAACGCCAGCCACGTCGGCCGCAAGTTCAGCACCGCCCACGACATCATCCGGAACTGCGACTGCGGGCCCGTCTCCGCCTCGTCGTCCCGCGTGCTAAAGTATACGGAGACCGCATGCGCCTGGATCCCGACGATGCTGATCGCCAGCGCGAGTATCAGCGCGCGTAGTGCGGTCCGCATATGCTCCAGCGCGCCGCCGGACTTGCGGTGTCGGCCGTTGCCGTTGCCGTTGCCGTGTTTGGGCGAGCTGGAGATGCCGCGGGACTGTGGCTCTGAGGATGATGCGACGAGCGGCTTTTCAGCGCTGTACTCGTCGCCGCCGGCGTGCCGGTAGGGCTCGTATGCGGTTGGCCGATGCTTATCCATGGCTTTGAACTTCTGAAGGATTGCAGTGCAAACAAGTGCAATGACAGTGTACACGTATACGTCGACGCGACTGGCTAAGTAAGTATTTAGTACTCAGGTAGGTACTAGTAGGGTAGTAGAGACGATACGGTGCAGCCGCGATATAAAGTTAGGACAGGCACGAACAGGAACCGACTTCTGACCAATGTCGACTTGGGGGGCAAGCAAGCTAACTCAGGAGCAGACCTCGAGCTCGAGCGCGCTCCCAGATATATTATAAATCTACCAAGTGATCACAGGCCGTGATCAGGATCCGAACAGTCCTGGGACCGGGCCAAGTCAGGTCCAGTTACGTTATCGTCGCAGCTCTCACGCCGAGGGCGGAGCATTTCGAATTGTGAACAGATAGAGGTCAGCGGCTGATGCCAAATCATGGCATTTCAGGGCTGAAGGAGCAAATGCTTGCTTGCATGCCTGCAAGTGGGTCCCTGATCGAACAGATTATATTAAACACAATCCGATAGAGGGGTCGACAAGATATGTGCTACGATAGCTACGAGCTTACGAGCTCGGCGGAGAGAACGTCGTGGGTCGCTTCGATATCGGCATCATGCCACGACATGAGGCTGAAGTGCAGCGCAGCACAAACTTGGATCCGTGCTTTTCGATCCCAACTTGGCCGGGTCAGCTCGAGACATTACCACTGTTCGATTAGTTGATTAGTCGTCCTCCCCGACTCGCGTGTCCCGAAATCCAAATATAAGCACTTGGCTGCCTCGCGGGGGCGCTTGGCGGGTAAGGGTGCCTGCCCGCATTAGCCTGAGCAGGAAGGCGAGTCAAGCCTCCTTTGAAACATGGACGAACGCTCGAACGGTGCGGGGAAGCGACACTCGTGAAGAGGAAGCTGCGAGGGGCGTACGTATGCTGGTTTACATTACTATTCAGTGAATTGTCACGATATGTCAGCGTTGCATCTGAGATGTATTATCACAGCCCCTCGTACGTTTGATTTCGCGTCGACGGGGACTTTCAACTTCGTCGACGCCGAGAGGACTTACTCTCGTTTATAATTACTCAACCAGCTTATATCATAACATTTCCGAAATCTTCGCTGTTGGTGTTATCGTTATACTACCTGCCCTTGTGAATGTTGGGCGCAGACGGCCAGCCGGCCGGGATGGATGAGTGAGCTTTAACCTTTGTGAAACCCGCTCGCTGTTGGAAGGATGCATGGATGACAGCAAAGTCTCAGCCGCGAAGTGGAGACCGCTGGCTTCTTTGAGGGCTAGTCTGACGCATGCTGGCCGCCGAGCCTCAGGCTCAGGCTGGTGCCGCGTTCGCTTCCCGCGCGAGGCTAACTCGCAGTAGTCAGTGTGTGTGCGCGACCTGAGGTTGAGAGGTTGATATCTCGAGTCCGCTGTGAAGGTGTGCCGGTGTATATAACTTCACGGTGGCCACACTGAGGATGCTCACCATGCAGTCCACACTGGATTTCATATCGATAGTCATATTCACAGATATCTTCACTTCTGCATTCGATACTTGTATTTGCAATATTTGACACCCATCTTGTCACGATAAGAATATCGTATTCACACCATGAAGGCCCCCTCGATACCTCTATCGCTATGGCTCGTCGCGAGCACTCGATGCATTCTCAGCGCCGCGCAGACGGGCATCACGCTGCAGACGTACGACTCGATGGGCTGCGAGGGCAACGTCATCACCAACGTCCGCCCGAACCCCGGCGCGCCCAATGGCGACGGCAGCGGCTGCGTCGCACTCAATCAATTCCAGTCCGTCGGCGTCCTCAACGCGAACCCGGGCTTCCAGTGCAACGTCTACTCGGACCCGACCTGCCAGAACTTCCTGACCACCTTCAAGGCCGGGGGCGTCTGCACCAACATCATCGCCACGGGCGTCATCTGCTTCAACCAGGGCCTCTTCGACAACCCGTTCGCGGCCTCAACGGCCCAGGTGCAAGTCGGCACCCGCATCGTCACCGTCGACCGAGACGGCGGCTTCCTCACCCGCAGCGCCGCGATCCAAGCCTGCGGCAACAGCGGCTGCGATCCCACCAACCCGTCCACGAAGCCCTGGAGCCACTTCAACAAGGACTGCACGCAGAGCATCTCCATGAGCGGCAACTACGATAACACCAACCAGCGGGACTACATGGTCGGCATCCTCGCCCAAGCCATGTCGAGCGGGACGACTAACACCCGCGCGGACCTGCGGGGCTCCGCGGCGGACGACAATGTGGTCCGCGACGTGCCCAGCTTCATACAGGTTGTCATCAACGACCAGAACGGGAACAACCAGGCCCAGATGACCGTAACGTCGAGCGTGGAGTGCAGTCCGCCGTCGGACGGCAACTGCAACGGTCTCCTGTCGCAGATCACGTCGGCCGTGCTGGGCTCGGTGCCGTCGGTCGGAGGGCTGCTCGCGCTGGGCTTCGAAATCACCTGCGCGAATACGTGATCTCTACCTTTCGTTTGCTTGAAGTTTCTTTCGCGTTCTGTAGTTAGCGAGTTCGTTTGTATTTGTATAAGGGTCAATCCATCTTTCATATCCACGCTATCGCAAACGTGACAATCCGACTCGATCATAATTACAATAGTGGTAAAGATAAGTAGAAAGACAGATGGGACGCGAATCCGGAAGGAAGTACGAACATCGCTACTCGTCTCGTCCGCACAGCTGAGCTGGAGCTGAGCTGCTGGTCCGTCCCAGCTAGCTCGACGGAAGAAGCAGGCGGTGTTCCGAGCGGCGGGCCCAGACCGCGCACCAGCTGCAGGCCGTACAGCTTACCGAGCCTCGAAAGGGACGAACGTTAACGCACGGCGCAGACCGCTGCACCTCTGGACAGCGTATGCATGGATCTTCGCTCCAGACTTCTTCTTGCTTCCTTACTTAGCATGCTATAGTTCAGCGCATGTATAGCAGCTCTCTGGATGGATGGATGGATGGTACTGGTTGGTGAAATTAAGTCTGGTGTCGTTGGGAAAGTGGTTTTCTCGGAGCCGCCCGAGCGTGAGTGATATTGATTTTTCCGCGGTGGTCGATTGGGTTCCAGGCCGCACAAGCGCACTTTTTCACCACCGCCTGCACTTCCGGCAATCCGGCAGCCAGAATCACCGCACTACCCAAAATTGATGCGCGCTGCAGCTTGGCTGGCTGGCTGGCTGGCTAGCGTCGGACACACAGACGGACAAGCAAACACCATCTCGAAAATACGCTGCGCACAGTACTTGACAAGTTAATTGATTAGGTCTTCCCGCCGCCGTAGATCCTGGCCGGTGGGTGAAAGTGAATGCCTCGCATACCTCAAGTGCGAGTCCGTATACATGTATACTCCGGCCAATCACCAAGAAAAAATTTCTTCCTCTTCTACATCCGGATGCACGGATGACAGGACAAGACAGACGTGACATGACAATCAGATCAGTTGGCAAAGGCTAACTTGCAAAGTATACTACCAAGTGCAAAAGCTCAAGCTATAACGTACAGGTGGCATCACCCGATATCTGCCATACATCGTACGATATGATATGATTTTCATTAATCGCGGGAACCTAATCTGCATACGGCAATGACGAGCTTCGTGAATTCATTTTTTTTCTTACAGTTTGCCCCCGGGCCTCGGAGATTGAATCGACAGCCTGTTGTAAATCAGTACTCTGCAAGTACCTGTGTATGCACCGTTATACGTACTTGCCAGCCGGACGGACAGATCAGACAGATGTAACGCACGTCTCGCGTCTTCGATCGACTTGCAGAAGATTAGGCTTCCAGGATCGATGCAAAGAAACCAAAAAAACCCAACCTGCGGCTGATCATTGCCAGCTATAGACGCACATGTTTTTTTTCTCCCTCGGCAGTCTCGCCGGCCTAGGCAATTCTGTCGAAAGTTCTGTTCGAATTCTACGGATATAGCGTTTCTTCGCGATAATCAAGTCAACGTCTGGTGATGAACCGAAATGCTCCAATTCAAATTCGTTTGCATTGTTGTTGTTCCCTCCCAGTGCTAATTGTAATTCCTCCCGGTGAATGAAATGAGAATAGTAAAAAATCGCTGAAAAAAAATAGTTCCCTTTTCCTTTCCCTGGCCGTGTCCATAATTCTGGTCATGTCCGTCCCAAAAATAAAAATGCCCAATAAAGTCAGTTAGATACAAGAAGTAGAAGAAGCGTCTGTCCCATAGGTATCAAGAATCCGAACAAAAGTGGAAAAAAAGACCTCGAAACACAAGAAAATACGCCTCGCACAACAAAACAAAATTTAACTTTCCCTCCAACAAGAAGAATTCAACATGAAAAGTAAAGAATCAAACAGTGAACAGCCATCGTGCAGCGGGTGAAATATGGTCGTAAGAACGGAAAATCAAAAGAGAAAATGTACAGTTTCATATACACAGGAGAAAATCCACACTGTTTTACTCGTGGAATATTGTTGTGTTCCGTCAGCCGAATCTGATCGAGTAGATTACCGCTTCTGCTTGAACAGGTTCTCGCCCAGCCACCGCCAGTTATACCGGGCGTTATCGCCGCCCAGACACTCGAGCGTCTGCACAAGCTCCTCCTTGAACCCAGCAACGCAGTGAATATTCGACTGGTTCGCATGCGCCGGCCGCAGCGGCGACAGGTCGTTCCCGTACGTGCACAGGAACTGCGCAACCTGGCTCGGCTTGGGCACACACCTGTTCCCCGTCAATATCGACTCGCGCCAGAACTCGTTCCACGCCTCGCGGACGTGGATGCGCGTGTACAGCTCGCACGAGTCCTTGTGCGGACACATGGCCGTGTGGTCGTAGTCAAAGTCGTCCCAGGGGCTGTTCTCGTGGAACGACTTGATCCGCCGCACGTACAGGCACCATTCGGCCGCGAACAGCTTCTGCAGCTGCGGCGGCACGGACTGCAGGTACTCGCTCCACCGCGGCGAGGACGGGTCGCCGCAGTCGTAGTCTGGGTAGTCGTCGAGGAGCGTGCGCACGGCTTCGTGCAGGATCGGGCGAATCTGTGCGACGATTGCCGGTGGCACGGACGAGCGCTCGAAGGCGAAGGGCGCGCAGGCCTTGATCGTGATGAGGGGGTGGAAGACGGCACCTTGCCGCAGGTGGGCGATGCAGGATTGCGTTAGGGCGTCGTTGGAGGTGGCGATGCCCGTGCTGAGGAGGGAGCAGATGTTCGTGTCGTCCGGTGTGGTAGAGGGGCTGTATGCGTGACTGTATGTTAGCGGGCTTTGTGTCATGTCAATGCAAGGGAACGATGCGGGATGCGATGCGTACATGTACTCGTTGAGAGAGGGGATGGCCGATCTCTTTGGCGAAATTGGGTCCCCCATGACCACGTCGCAGAAGGACGTGGCGATGCTTGTGCTCCTCATTGCTGTGTCGCAGGAGCACCGTGACTGGATCTCGTCGGAGACATGGTCTCGCGCGGAGCCGGACTGTCGAGACAGACCCGAGTTGGTCCGCGACGGCACAGGCCTAGACGGCTTGGAGACCTTCCATTTCCTGCTGCGGGTGTCGTTGGACGACTGCGGTTTTGTGGGCTTCAACGAGTTTCTGGTGCTGGCCCGCGGCGAGTCCTGGGTCTCGTCCACCAGCTCGGTGACGGTGACGACAGCGGCGGAAGACGTCTTTTTGTAGTCGTCATAGTCGTAGTCGTCTGTCTTGTGCGGCACGAGAGTGACGGTGGACATGGTACCGAGCGGCTGAAAGGAGTGGGTCAAGGTGGATAGCCGTCTAAGAGAAGCTTCGCATCGCTTCACCAGTGCATCGACCTCATGGGGCCGATCAAAAGAGACGGGAGACTGGAAGTTTTTGTTTGGCAGAAACGGGTCATGAAGTTTTGGAAGCAACGTTAGAGTCGGCAGCTGAGGCAAGGACATCGGCTGAGAGATATCGTTGAGCATTTTTTTGGACTTTTTGCTTTTCCAAAATATGCTTTTCTTTTTTCTTCTTTTTCTTCTGAGGTGCAGAAGGTAAAGGCAGGGCAGCCGCGGAAGAAAGAAGAAGAGAGGAAAGAAGTGAAATAAAAAGTTATTATCTCAGAAAGACAATGGTAATAAGAAGAAAAGGGTCCGAGATATATGATATATGCGCCGTGGTTAACGCCCTTATATTGGTCCCCGAAGAGGGACTAGGGAAAACCAAAAAACCTCTCCCTCACTTTCAACCAAGCTCGTTAGCCGGGCTTGCTGCTAGTCCAATGGGGGGAAAGGCGTGGGTCGAGAGGCTTGCGGACGCACGCACCAATGCGGTATAACCAGACACCGGCAAGCTGCAATGGAGGAGGAGGAAGAAGAAACCACACGGCAGCAGCGGCAGTCGCAGAGAAAGAGAGAAGAAGAAAGGCGTACACACAGTAGCGTGTATTTTTTTATGTAGCTCGTAGTGGGATAATATATTCGTGCAGGAGCAAGTCGAGGTCCCGTGGGAGAGGATACAGGGTGCCGCTGTGACCGCAGACTGGGGATTTTATGCACGTTAATGCACGTTCCGGCTGGCAGGAAAAGCACTCCAGCGAGCGAGCGAGCGAACTCTCTTCTCTCTTGGGATGCACCCAAAGGAGACAAGGCCGGGCGTGGTAGGCGGTTGCGAGCGAACGAGATGGAATTTCCCAGCGGCCGGTCGATAACTTTCTTTTTTAAACCTTCGCGTCCTGTCTTAGACACTACTGCTGCCCACGCTGCTGGGGCGGTCTGGCTGCTGCAGGCTTCGGCGGGGGTGGGAGGTGCAGTACGGCAATGTGCGTAAGGGCCCTTGGAATCCTGGAATCCGACGGACGAGCTGAGCGAGGGAGCGAGCGGGCGGAGGCCAATTCGGAGGGAGGCGTCGTCGTGGGAGTGGTGTAGCTGATGGAGTGATTGATTGATGCTGGTGGATGCGGAGGGCGAGATGCGGTGCGGCTGCGGTGCAGTTTAAACGGCAATTTCCTGTCGCGGGACGATTGGATTGGATTGAATGGATCGCGTCGTGGCCCACGTTTGTCCGCGGGTGTCCTTTATACGGACGAGAAGAAGAAGAAGCAGAAGAAGAAGACGAAGAAGACCGAGAGAAAGAAGAAAAGAAGAAAAGAAAGGCTGTTGGGCAGCTGTGGCGAGACCGGGATTGCAGATGCTCCCTAGCCTCAATTTCAACAGCGGTCTATTATATAAGTCGGAGTCCTAGCGGTGTTGGGGCGTCTGTATCAGGTTGGATAAGTGAGGATTGGAATGGAATGCGTCCAGTTATTGGATAGCGGCCCGGGGTCTCTGCAGGCCGTATGCACCTGCGCTGTGGCGGGACGAGGTGTTCGGTGCCGGAGTCGTGGAGTCGTGGAGTCTGGAGTCGTGGAGTCTGGAGTCCTGGGAGCGCTGTCGTGGGAAGCTCGTCGTTGTCGTCGGGGGGAAAACGAGCAAAAGTCAAAACACCACGGCCATCGTGAAAAACGGATGTCAAGATCAAAGCGAAGGCGGAGGAGGGGCTCGAGCCTTTTTCTACGGCTGTCATGCTCCCGATCGTTTCTTCTTTCTCCGCGTCCCAATTTACTCGGGCCCTTCAAAGCGCCGGCCTTATTGGAGCTGCCGATCAGAACGAAAGCACTGGCGGCCGCGGACTCGCAGGGACCAGCACGATGGCGAGGCATGTTGGTGCTCAATAGCAGTATGTGGAGTTCCCTTTCCATCCATCCAGCATCCCGGCCGCATTCGCTGATGCTGCATCGCCATCTGCTGACGGCTCGACTCGGACGATAGCTGGTTATCTCCATGTACAGACATGTATCTCGTACATACACACTACATACATGCATCCAGAACAGACATCCAGAACTCTGGCAGACGCCCGGACAGGACGGCCTCCTCCGCGGCTGGTTCCAGAACTCGACGCCCGCGCTCGCGCTCGTGCTCACCACGCTCACGATCCCGATGCCAGCTTGGATGCTTCATCCATACTTGCCCGTAACAGGCAAAAGACGACCTGCCACTAGCCAGCACGAGGGCCCATCCGTGCAGATGCTCAACAGACGCTCCGTCGCATTCGAGTGACTAAGTCCGGTGCCCAGGATCGATGGACATTAGCCACCACCTCCCTCGGCCATGGTGGGGCAAAACCGACAGGCGCTATGCGGCCGGCATCTGGCTTCTGGGTTCAAAGTCGAGCGAACACCGCAAAATTCTCGATCCATGGAGCCCCTGCTGCTGTTCTTGGCATCGGTCTTCGACGCTGGACCATCGCCGTCCATCCCGTCCCGTACAAGTATCGACTGGACGCAAGGACGCAAGGACGCAAGCTTGCTGGCTGGCCGCTATCAAGCGCCTGCCCTTGTCCGTCCTGGGCTGCAGCCTGACCCCGGGCCATCTGTGCTCGCTCGCTGAAACCACGGGGCCGCCACAGCCGAGGGCGTGCTCGTTCGCTCTTTTCGACTTTTCGACGCTCGCCGTTGCATTTGCCTCGGGCCCGAACTCATGGAATAAGACAAAAATGCCATGCAGACGACCCAGCCAGATGGTGTTTCCGAAGCCAGTTTTCGTTTTTACTTTTTCCCCCATCTTGCCCTCCGTGGAGCCGACCCAGGCCAGGCCCTTCGAAATGCACTGCTCATACGATTTAATGCCCCTCAACTCCGCGCCAGCGCGAGTGTGCATCGTTTCTTTTCTTTCCTGGTGCCGACTGTTGCCAAATCGATACAATCGTCGACGGCTGTCGAAAAATGGGGGGTTCGCCCGTGTACAGATTCCCTGCCCGCTCGTGGCAGGGACTCGCCCCCCTCCTCCTCTCTGATCTGTCGAGAGGCCTGCTGATCTAGACTGCCAGCCGAACCGGCGGCCAGAGCTCGCCCACCGCTCACAGTAAGGATCGATGAATCCTGGACCGGAAAGATCGCTCAACGGATTGCGACAGACAGCCAGATCGCCACGGCCCAGGACTCTCACGCACGATATATCCGGTAGGTGGATTTCTCGCCTGTCCAGTCCGCTCGCATTCCTGTCCCGCCGCCGACCAGACGAGTAAAGCTCGATGTTAATCAAGTTGCATCTGCAGCAAGCAGCGCCCCAAATTAGCCAACCGCGCCTGCACGAGAGCTTGTCAACTGGTCGGAACATTGTCGATCAATTCTCAGTCCCCAAAAATGGGTACACGTCCAGGTAACAGTACATGCTCAGAGGTCCCGGAGAGGACAGCAAAACGACGCTGCTTTAAGCATCATTTCGGCAATGCTGGCTTCTGTTTGGCTGGCCGGCGGTAACTATTCCTCTCTGCGGCTGACGCGGGCGCAGATCTGTATCTGCCAGCTGTTAGTGCCCCGATTGATCCCTCGCTAAGGTGCAGCGCACCGTATCTGCGACCCAAAGTGTCTGATCGGGACCTGTAATTGCACTCGGTCAAATGTATGCACCGGTACCAGTACCGTCAACGGACGACACACAAGCAAAGAAAACAAAAAAACAAAAAGGCTACTTGGACACTCGCCCTCGTGATCCCCTGCCCGCCGCAATGCAGTGTCTAATTCGAGAGTACGCCGAGTGATCGACAGTCAGAGGAAATGAAAATAAGCCCGTCCATTCGTTCGACCGAGTCAAGCAGCCCAAACTGCCCCCAACATGCCAGACCTCCTCTTGCATTGCATGTTTTCCACCCCCCAACTCGCCGAAGTCAGCCAGGGTTCCACGATAGTTGCATGTATCGACAGTGGAACAAACAGTGACAGCAGATCACAAGCTTACGTGGAGGTCCCCTCACGATTGACAGTTGCATCCGTCTCAGTCCGTCTGTCCAGCGTGCATGAGGGAAGACCCTTGCCGGGACGAAAAAAAAAACGTTGGTTCAGCTCGTATGCGCAGCAAGCGCAAACATACATCTACAGACGGTTCTCGAATCTCCGTCTTTACTAATGCCAATGCGAGCTCGCTTCGATATCTGCCGGAGAAACCAAAAAAACTCGCGATGCCAGCTAAGTGCTCAGTTCCTGGTGTTTTACCGGTTCGCTGGCTGCTGCGGCTTGTTCTAGAACAGTCGGCCATGCAAGCGACTGACTGCACCTTCCCTGCGCTCGAAGAGGGGTCAGTCTCTCAAGCAGGGGTGCAAAAAGCAAACCCACCTACGGGCGAGAGAGAAAGAAAGAAATCCCTCCGTGGACAAAGCTGGGCAGTAACACCAAACGCAAGGGATCTGAATATAACCTTTCTTTTCTTTTCTCGTCAACCGGGCTGACCTTGAACCCTGGGCATGCTTTTTTCTTCGTTATTTTCGCGCTGAGGAACAGAAGATCCCAGACTGACTTCAACGGAGCCTGCAAATAGCCGAACACCGTTTTGAGTCCTCACCGCAATGCGTGCTTTCGTGCGTGCGTCTGCATGCACCCTTCCATGCGAGCTCCATTGCTTGCCAGATTGCAACTGCAACTGCTATTTCTATCCCAACTACTATTACTATTGCCATTGCAATCCGCAGTTGAATTCACTTGACCTGCAATCAATTGCATTCTGTCCGCTGTGGCCCCCCTTCCTGCAGGCCGGAACGCAAGCCATCGTTCAGCCAGTTAAGCGAGATGTTGAAAATGTCTGCCCGTATACGGCTTCTGCAACGAGAAGGCGTCCTTGTCGATCACCTTCCAGTCTCTGAGGTTGGGTTAATTTCAAGCTTCCATCTTCTTCCCCTTTCCTTTCCATTTCTTTTCGTGCGAGTGCCGCGTTTGGGTCGTCCAGCGCTGCGCGGGGTGGCCAAACAGCTGCTGTTGCATTGCCATTGATTGATTGATGTGATTGATTGCGGTCCCATTGACGGCAAATCTCAGTAATTCGACATGTTAATCTCGGGTGGAGGAGATAAAGTTTTCCCCCCGATTTCTTTTCCCGCTGTGCCCTCGTTTCTCTGCTGAGACCAATCTGGAGAATTCAATTCATTTACGAAGGGCGCCACAAATCAATCTAGGAGATTTTTCCCAGCCTGGCGAACGGTCCTGTGGGCGGAAGTGGCGGCACAAGGCAAAAAGCCCACCCCTCCCAATCGCTCTTTGTTGGATAGGATGCTCCAATCTCCCTGGGCAGGCCATTCTGCTTGGTTCCCTGCTTCTGCCCCGAGGATCCCCCCCTTACCTAGCAGGAGGAAGCTCAAATTTCGATTGTTTTTGACAGCGGACAGCCGACCGCTCCTTTGGGTCAGGAGAACAAAACTCTCTTTGCGTGGGCGATGGTTAAGATTTGGCAAGCGGACCCACCAAGGCCATGCATCCCAGAAGATGCTATCCGTATCAATATCAATATCAATATCAGCCGTGATATCAAATCAGCAGAAACAAGCAGCACGAAGCAGGTCTGAAGCACCAGCCACAACCCGCATTGCAAGATTGAGATCTCGGAAATTGGACGGGATGGGTGCCCAGGAGGAATCACTGGGACCGCTGACTGGCGTCCTTGCATCATACTCGGTCGTGACTGTGACTTTTTGTTACCCCTTCTTTTGTGTTAAGGTCTCGCTACGTTTTAAGCTTTCCGGAGTCGAATGTTTGGAATGAGGCACAAAAGGCGAAGGCAATCTGAAGCCGGCCCACGTGGAGCGGTGGAGGTGGCCTGATAATGGTGCTTGTTCAGCCACGGTGCTGCGGGCTGCGGTCGGATGCTTATAAGAATTCCGACGATCCTTCCTGCTTCGGTGCGGTTTTTACGAAGTCTTGCTTTGCAGACGGACGGTGCTAGGGACCGTTAGCTTGAGGGATACCGAATTCTAGCCTGCATGCTGCATTTAGCATGTCGCTTCCATCGCTATTAGATCGTGAGACGGACTATTCCATGCGCATTGCTGTACCACACCCTATATACCGTACATACATTCTCTACCCTGCTATAATACACATTCTTACCTAACCGATACTGACTATAATAAGTGTACATGTAGCAATACTTCGTGCAATAACGCGATGAATTTACTCTATCCCGGTATGCCCGCGTAGACAATGTGTTAATTTCGAGAGCTCCAATATTATATTCCCTTCTGGTCGCGAAGCGAGTCTCTCAGTTTGACCCTCGTTCGGCCTAGCCTCGACGATAGCTCTGGCGCCTCCTTGCATGAGCTGGGTCGCACGCGGATTGGGTGTGAACCCCGCGATGTAGTAGGCGGTTTGGCTTATCGCTTCTTCTGGGCGTGGGCGTACATATCTTGCTGCAGCTCCAACTGGTGGTTTCCGATGCAATATAGCAGCGGTGGAGCTGATAGGGCCAGCGCAGTCTTGTCGAGTACAAT
Organism: Drechslerella dactyloides; assembly: GCA_020064725.1. Taxonomy (NCBI): domain Eukaryota; kingdom Fungi; phylum Ascomycota; class Orbiliomycetes; order Orbiliales; family Orbiliaceae; genus Drechslerella; species Drechslerella dactyloides. The sequence continues at coordinate 112,414 of JAGTWJ010000008.1, read as the reverse complement.
CGAGTCGGCATCTACAAGCCATATATTACGATCGCAGGAGTCACATATAGCATACTTGTGGATACGGTGGTGCTAAGCTATGTTATGGTTCTTTTTATTCAACTATGATCCTGCGACCTGTATGCAATATACTACGATACAGCACCGCAGCTTACGTGATATCTAAAACTGAATGTCAAATCACAGTTGACGCTGTCCATGTCGGTGCATGGTTCAGAGCCACGTTTTTCCTTCCCACACTTGATGACACTGTCGATCGCTCGGGGCTATTTCGGATGAGAGGGGCCGACCACAATCTTACTGGTCGGATGAGTGCGAAATTAGTCTTTCGTCGGGGCAGCTACCAGATTCGCACGCTTAATTGCAAGGTAACTTTAAAAGGTTGAGAGGATCAGGATAAATGTTCGATTCGATCGTGTCGATGCGCGGGATGGGGTGTGCGTGCGTGCACGCACGTGAGGTCTTAGGTGATCGTGCTATACGGTAATCTCGCGAACGGACGAACGAGAGGGGTCGGTTAATGCACGCATGCATGCATACGCATGATATCGTGCGGCTTATTCATCTAGAGTCAACGGTTGTTCAAATTATACCCAGCTGTGTTCATGCACTCCTGCGCTCTTTTGACATTTGATCTTGGTGACGGTGATATTAATTTTATATCTATAATGTGCAATTAAACATGTTTGCGGACAAGGCCGGTCCGGTGAATTCACGCAATTGCGGAATGATCGTATGGGAGATATATGACCTGATCGATGGATTGATGAATCAATTGATGATGAAATACATGATGTAACTGTCCTCTGAATACAGCAAGCTTCGATTGGGCTCGCCGGAATACACCGTGGAATGCTCCGCGTGGGATCTGAGTTTTCGAGCTCTCCATTCCAAGTGCAATCAACAGTACAGGAACCGATGTTACTAGTCGATATCCTCATCTCGGGTGCGGACAATTTTCGCCCGTGGTGTGGGGCTCGTCCTACAGACAATGCAATATCTGTCTGCAAGCCTCTCAGCCGCACTTAGCTTACCGGCTGTCCGTCCCACCACACTATCGATTGCAAGTGCAGCAATCGGTGAACCCAGCGCAAGCTACAAACTAGTAAAACTTACTTCTTCGTGCTCAAAAGAAGCATGCAAATGCAATGTGCGTAGTCTACCGCGCGCATTGGCAAGCCACTTGCACCCGCTAGCAGGCAAAGATCAGGTAATCAACAGGCCACTCTCGTCAGATATCTGCGTCCCAGAGACGGCCGGCAGACGCAAACGCAGAAAGCCGCTGCGAGCCATTAGGTTAGCAAGGACGGGGGGGTGCAATAAGGGTGGGTAATGCCATGCCATGCGCAGTTTGTTGCATCTTCTAAACGATGCTGGGAACTCGTCAACCCGGAACCTCAAACAAGAATCCGGATGTCCGGACGGATCACGGATCACGGTACCTACCTGTTTCGACAGCGCACGTCATGTCACGAATCAAAAGTCCAAATCTTGACCGGTTCCTGATCTTGGACGATCCGATCCACCGCCCAAAACATAAAATGATCTTCATTCGCCAAGGCTGAGATGATGTACGAGGCGCCACTGAGCGCAAGTGACTGTGTGCGCGCTGCTGCATGTCCCAGAATGCAATTGGCTGGTCGGGTGTGAAGAGACAAAGGAGCACAACTGAGCACCCACGCACAGTACACATCCATGCGCACGCACATGGCAAGAACAGACGAGGAACAAGGTCACGGACGGATGCTTTGATGCGGCAGCCGGCCATGCGCTGCACGTTGTGTCAATGGTGACCGGGGCGCACGGTGCCGCACAGATTGCATTCGACTACGGTTTGCTTTCGAAACAAGGAAGCTTGGAATCGGTGCCTGACGCCCGCGAGCTCTCTCTGTCGCTTTCGGCCGGGAAGCTCACGCGTGGGCCCTCGTCGTCGCTCCCACGCATACGGCGGGAAATACCCACGGAATATTTCTCGGGTTGTATGCTCGGGTCGACTCGAGTTCAGGAACCGGAACAGGGTCGACTTCGAATCGACAATCGAATGCTTACATGCATGCATGCATATCTGTATGCGTGGGTGCGTGGTGGATGGATCGAATCGAACATTATTCGATTCTCTTACCTAACCTGTTCCAGGCCGACTGCTTAGCGCAGTGGTTCTGCCTGGTTGGTGGAGGCCTGGCGTTTTTGTAACGCTCAGCTGTATCACACCGGTGGACGACTTGTCGGTGCCTAGTTGACGGCAGACGTTGCTTCAACGTGGCAGATGCGTGGGCTTCATGCAGAGCGATTTAAGTTTCGGCACGTGTGTGATAAATGTCAGACTAGTGCAACGTATTTTCGCTATCGTGGAGTGGGAGCAAAACTCCATGTTGTATTTTGTTGGGCCCAAGGTGGGTGTGCTACCTAGCATCAACAAATTATAGTGAAGATATACTGGTATAGATCACCCAGCTGCAATGCATATGCAGGTGTATGCGCTTACATACCGTCAGCTAGACGCGTGTTAACCTTCCACGTGCGTGTGCATATTGGATCTAATCCATTGTAATTGAGTTTACAATCCGTGCAATGCAACTACGACTGCCATTAACAAACAGAAGCTACAGTGGCCTAATGATTAATCGCAGAGCTGGGGAAGATGGTTGCTTTTACTGTTCGCATGCGTTCGCAACCTCGGCTGCGTAGATCTATAGATGTTTTGCCTCAGAATCAAAGAGATTCGTGTCCACTCTTTATATAATCCTAGCTATAACGTTATATATCTAGTTATGAATATTGTTTCCGTCGCTAGGCCTGTGACAGGAATCCCTGCATTGGCGCGGATTAAGTTCAGCTCTTGCATGGTAGTATACCCCCGTTTATTTGCAACTCGATCGGTCGAATGTAACACATTACACTTCAGCTCAACTCGGATAACGGATTGAAGATATAGATCTACGTACTATGTATGAAACACCAAAGCACGGCTTATAACCCAGAACGATGTGTAAATGTAGGATCTCTTACTCCTGACTCGACCAACTATTAGAAGTGTACGCGCCACTGTTACTGCTTCCGCATATTCGATTGTTCATCTTAGGGCTTTAGCTATGGCTTCATAGATATGGAAACGTACATAGGTAGCTATTCTGGGAGATCAAGCTTAAGATATATGTTCTCATTGACAACCGATTCAGTATGTTAGTGCTCTGGATTCGTAGGAGGCGAGTAACTTATGCATCTAGTAGCTATATAGCAAGCCGAGACAACCGAAGAGAAGGGGTGCCGTCAATCCAATCTAGATACGGGTGTGGTGGGCGAAGCACACTGTGCTGATTGAATCTCGGTACTTATCCCACGGTCTTCGAGGACATCTTACCCTGTATTTTCAGACACACGGATCGCAATATCTTATGGTCTATAGCATATGCTAAAGTCCCGTAGGCTTGGGCCATAAGATTTTGGTTGCGCTTAACGTGAATTTGCGGAATTTGATATAGATGGATCAATTACCCTTTGCCAAATGCCAGAATTTCACACTTTGATCCTCTGAGTCTAAGAACTTACTTTCCACACTATTTGTATATATGTAGGAAACCGCACCATTTATACCTAGCTGTGCTGCTTTGTACCCAGGAAGCCGCAATTGCTGGTCTATAGACATGCTCGAGGGCACATCTCGATCCGAATTGACCGGCCAACAGTTGATCTGGTATGCTTAGATTTGTATGTAGACGTCATAGTAGAGTCGTTTACATTTCCTGATTATCGTGCCAAATACTCAGTTCATCATGACATGACAGATACTCGAAATTAGTGTTTCTGATTCTCGACTGGTATCGATTCATGGAGGAGGTAAGAGACTACCCGCTACCCAGGCCAGGTGCTTACCAGCCAACGACTTACCAGGTGTCGTGTCGATCGACATGCATAGCCTATAGCTTAAACTAGCACAGATTGTCGTATTGTGTAAGTTGATATTCGTCTATACGCCATAATATTGTTCCAACCTACAATCCGGAGTCCAACTGGCCTGACCTAGCAAATAGCTAAGGGCGAATTTTTGTTCGGCCTTCTGAAGTCTTGCTCAAGTAGGTATCGTGTTGGATTTTGAGGGTTATTGTGTTGTCGACGTTACACAACTGGGGTGCTGCGACACATCTGATAATTGGTCGCAACGTGACGTCGATGCGGCGCGACTATCGGTCGCTCCTAGGACATTTATATTATGATCTCACTGTCCAACTAGGGACGTAAGTATGTACGTAATAGTGGAGTAGACATAGATAATGATAATGGCTCTTTCTGCTAGGATTTGTCCCTACCACAACAGTTTAGAAGAATATTTCGTATTTGTATAGAGATAATACTTTACAAATGATTCAACTTAAATTTACGGGGATGGACATACACGATCGTAATACTTGCAAGATGTCAAATTTTGTGGTAAATTAATCGTCTATAACTACAGATAGATTACTTGTGATCAAATATGTAGCGGGGATTTCTGGCTCCTTTTCAATGCTATATATCATATCTCTGTACTCGGAGGAGCCCACTAGAAATATTTTGCAACTTCCATATACACTCACTATTACGTGGTACATTAGTCGACCAGATCAAGACTTCAGCATATCAAATCCAGATTTCAAGGGCTACCCCGGTATCTTTTACATCTAACTGTCACAGCGACGTTGGCGGATACCATTCAAACACTCACCCGATACATCCTACTTGTAATGTCACCGTTGAATTGCATGTTACTTTCGTTACCGCCAACGCCTCGGCATCGGACGTTGAATCCGGGACATCGAAACTTATCCCGAGTCATTTGCTATACAATAATTGCAGCAGTGCAATGGTGCCATGACTTTGTAGGCTACTATTTGACTTTAAGATAATTATGATAATGTCCCCGAGATCCAGTTATATCATGGACTGATCGGATATTTCTCTATATGTCATTATTAAGTCCTTATAGATATAGCTTCTGTCTGGAAAAGGGGGGAGTCTTTGCTTGGGCAAACGTCGCGTCGACGTCACGGAATATATCGGTATTTTTCTTCAAACTAGTCGGATGGTTTGTGGAAGACAAAGGTTGTATTAATTCGATCGATGGCGGTCCCTTGAATTTGAAAAGATTACAGTTGCATACGCATATGCAATGGTCCGATATTCACGGGCCTTAGTTCTACTGAAGTATTACCATCGCTTTGGGTGTTTTATATCTCTGGAATCTGTAAATAGCTGACATCAAGATTCTAAAACGCCACACACTGTATTCATGGGCGACCTGACACCCAACTCACTTAGCTTGCCTTTCAATACAAGGTCTTTTGTAAGAAGTAGTCCTCGAAATGTTGTGTTACAGTCTTGAAATGTATGGGATCAGAATAGCAACCTGGATGCAAGTCCAAGTTAATTCATACTTAGCAATGTGATTCTACGACTGTTGGATGCTGATTAGACTCGAGACTCGTGCATCTGGAGGCTTGACCATCACTCGCCTTACCTATACACTGATACGGGTATATTTATGGCTTAGCAAGCATGAAGAATCACAGGTACTTTGATAGCGGACTCAAGAAATCGAATACTTCCATCAAAAATCACTCATTCTCGGCTCGAATTTACGAGTACGACTAACAGAGTCGGCTTTTACCCCAGGTTTCATCTTATCTGGAACCCCCTAGCTTCCCTGCAGAGCTAGAGAAAGGCTCTGCAGCAAGAGCCAGCAGGGCTTCGAGGCTTATGCCCAGGTATCCGGGGCCAGCTATGCCAAATAAATCGACCTGGTTGACCCACAAAAGAGTGTGACAGTCCACAAACCGGGCCCAATGACCCACATGCGATTGGCTCGAAGATACTTGTATGTATATGCTACGGCTAGAAGATATGCACTAGTGACATGGAGTAACCGGCCAGGGATGATATAAATGCACATGCATATAGGTCGCCAGCTCAGAACTACCGCATTGACCGTTTTCAATATCGACCAAGCTGTATGGCGCGCGAATTTTGAAAAAGAAAAGACCAAAAGTATCGGAGTTTCATGGTGGGAGATGATCTTAAATGGCTGCCATTGCCATCGATTACGCAAGTCTAGGAGGGCTGAGATGGGGATTATCGGCTGGACTTCGGCAAGACCCTGGGTGTCATGGGGTAAATGTGCCTTGGCGGTGGGGTAGGCGATGACTGTCATCGGAAATCGGGAATGGGGCCGACGTTTTGCAGTCAGGTTTTATGCGATTGTGGGTGCTTGCCATGGTGGCGGCGCCTTCTGGGAGCCCTTTTTTCATGGGGTAGAGCAGGCGTGGGTACAGCAGGCGTGGGTAGAGCAGGCGTGGTCCATGTAGCGCAGCATTGACCATGGCCACATGATGCTTGCATGTCGCGGAGTTTCGAGGTGGAGTGGCAAAAATAAGTTACCTGCTAATACCTAATTGGCCGTGAGCTTGGCGATTATATGTGTATGCATTTGATTTTTATTAGCAAAATATTTAGTCTCGAGGACATATATAACCAGACTGGCTTACATGCGAGGATCGTGTGTGCGAAGTGGATAATGTATTTGTGCGACGGGCAAAGCTCGGTGTTGCCAACTCGCTTGCTAGCGAGGGTGCGGGGGATTTGTTTCAATTCCAAGTATAGCAGCTGATACAACAACGGGGAGACCTTGATTTGAGAGACTGGATCAATGTATCACGCGATATGTGCTACAGCTTTCTAACTCGTGATTCATATTTAATCCAGTGTATAAGCGGAATATATTGGGTTCCAGCGCTTGACCCCGCGCGGGGCAGTTCAAGTCGCGTTGTGCTGTAGCGTACAGAGCGTAATGGACAGTTACTTAGTTTAGAGTGCAAGTGGGAAAATACTGCAGCGTAAGGTATGGCTACGTGTATGCTTCTTAGAGATCGCGCTTTCCGGAGAGACGGCCCAGTTGAGTTCAGCGAACGACCCACACGGTCGTTAGCTTGGATCCAAGTACCGACATGCGTTTGAGCCTCAGCATGCATAAGTCGGCCGGGTGATGTCATACGTAGACTCTGGTTGTACGAAGCCGCCCCATGCCGCAATTAACCACCAAAACGTGAAAATTTAGCCCAAAGATCTCGCATTCAAATCGAAAGGTGCTGAAAACAGGAGCGGATTTGATGAAAAGAAGAATACAGTTTGGCGACTGGGTATTCTACTTGTAGTATATGAATGCTTCATTTGTGATGCAGCACCATAGCCTGCTGAGTTGTTCTTATTCGATATATTCGGCTAGACTCTGAAATCGAGGAAGCTAAAATATCGCAAGCATCCTGGCACCGCCTGGTAGCTTATAATTAGCAATCAGTTGTAAATTTGATTGCCTGTATGCATGTGCTTAGTAGAGAAGCAACATTTTAAGCAATCGAAAATACTGCTGGCACTGCGCTAGCAAAGAGGTACTTGGGTGCCGTGGTTGAAAGAATTTATCCTGAATCAGTAAAACTCGTGTCCAGGCGCTACGCCGCGACATATATCGTGGTGGATATGCGAAAGATTGCATGCTCGCAAGTCCCGGCGCTTGAGAAGTCAGGACCTCTGCAAGGGTTGGTTTTTCTCCACTGCGTGCACCGAGGATTTTCAAGCTCTAATGTATGCTGCAACCCTGAAGGTCTGCCATGCTCGACGACGCATTGCAACGTCGTGGTCGCGAGCATCTGATTCGCAGTTGAGCATTCAGATGGACATAGGCGAGGTTAGCCGGCCCAAAATTCAGGTAGTTGGCAAGCTTGTGCTCCGGTATTTCCCACGTGGTCAGCCTCCAATCTGATTCGTGAAGCAATAGTAAAGCGGGACCCACAGGAGTTTCCTTTTTTTCTCTTTTTTTTCTCCTAGGGCAACGACTTTGGATCTGTGGACCCTCCTCATGCTTGGTTATGTGAACATGTCATGGTCTGACGACTCGGTTGCCTTGCGGAGAAAAATAACAGGCACGAGGCAGAGCCTGGTGGCATTTTTGTCATACTTCCCATCATTCCCCCTAAATGCTTGTGGTACGAATGGAAACGTTCGAGGACCGGAGCAGGCTAAGTTAAGTTGCTTGCTGTTGCAACTGCACAAGCAAACATAACATCACTACACAACAGAATGAGCTCGGCTAGATATTTGCCGGCACGGGCACGAGCAAGGCGACCAAGATGGCTGTTGGCTCGGGTATCTTTTGACCATGCCGGAGGAAATTTAGCGTAGTTAGACTCGGACGGCTGCTGCTGCCACCTGCAAAGCGAATATATGCCGGCGTCCGTCAACGAAGGCTAAAGTGAGATCAGTAATAGCGCAGCGTAATATTGAAACGACATCGCATTCTTGCACTGCGTGCTACGACACGGGCATGAGGATTACGGTTTGCGGTGCATCTCAGATTTTCCGAGGAATTATAAAAAGCTTCGTAATTTGTCCCGCGAATCAAATTACGCTGGACTGAGGGGCGCAATCACGCATGGTCGTTTAAAGCGTGTGTGTCCCGGCCTGTTCTTGAGTATGGTGATAATATAGTCGGGAAGGGGATATACTTGAAATTTCGACCAAACATAACGAGATTTTGCAAGCTGCTCGGTGTGTAATTGGTCAGGCTCAGCGCTTAGTAGATATAAATGTTGATGGCAAGCTGCCAGGTATTTCGCATGGCATCCAACATCTTGACATCGGCTGGGATCCGGTTCTTGTCGACTTGAGCTTAAAAGTCTCTCTCATTAAGTGTATTCGTCACACGTTAAACATTGCTTCGAATCAACCGTTCCCCTTTTTTGGGTTTACCCTTGCCCTTGTCGCTTCGCAGTTGGCCGGTTGGATGTGCGTTCGAGAGAGGAGATAGCAGTACCAGCACATCAAAGTATCAAAGCACCAGAGCGTGGTTTTTGGTTGGGGTGGACGGAGGAACTTGGGTATCGAGTCGAACCGCCCAACACTGGCGGCGGAACTAGTGATATCAGCCAGCCGTGCGCACGTTGGCTCAATCGAGGTCACGAACTTGCTGGAGTCGAGATCAGTTGACGGGCCTCTACAGCGCTTATTCTTGAGGGAGTGGTGCTTGGATATATAAGATATCGCCGTTATACACTTTTTCTTGCTCGACATTTCCCTGTTTGGCCGGCTGGAGCGCTCCACCTGCACTCCGGGCTCCGCGTTTGGGGCAACTGCAAGTCGCCGGCTCGCTCTTCTTTCCCCATACGTCCTGGCGAGAGGATACGATACATGATCCCATCACGTAACCTCGCCCAGCCAATCCGCTCGCACCCTGACGACACCCCGGACCCCGGCCGAGCCCTCGCCTGTTCCCTCGATAATAGCCTCTTCGAGATGATTGACTGCAGCTCGCAGCTGAAGTAGCTCACTACCCTTCTCAACCTGACCAAGGAGGCCGGTCGACGGCTGCTGCTCTGCTCCCGCTACCATTTCATCGACGCCTGCTGAAGCCTGACCGGCTGAGTTCTTCCTGGTTACGATCTCCTGGCCTGGTCGACGCATTAGCGGCGTACGGAGACCTATCTTCGCTTTGGACTCGAGCTTCCTTGCACCGAATTTACCAGCCCATGTCGATTTTCCGAGGCGGTTGAGATACTCCTGCATGCGTACATTGATTCTTGGTCAGGTTGGCTCGAGTCTGCATGCAACTGTTCCCAAGGCGGGCGCCATCATCTGCCAACATTTCTCAACCCTCCGCCCGCTCGACACGTCGAAGACACCGGTGCCAGCATCAATTTTTCACATCCCCGCCATCATCGACGTGGCCGTCTTGATACGATTACCTGGACACGGATTTTACGTGCCAGGAGCTTTTGATACCGGGAACCTGGATGATATACGCAGGCAGGGTCGGATATAGATCGAATCTCGCTTCAGTCTATGCTTGGGAGTTTCAACTGCCGCATTTTGGAACGGGAGCTTAACTCGCGGATAGCGGTCGAAACCGACCGCCTTCTCCGCGAAAGATAGGAGCTTTTGACGACAGCCATCGCCAACGTCTGTGATTTCTTTTTCTCCGCGATACGAATCCGTCTCCTATCCTTACGCATACGCCGAATTCCTATTGTCGCTCTCAGGCCGTTGTTCGTCGCAATACAACAGTTTCAGGACTCACTTGTGCCAGCCATCGGCGAGGGCTAGTGCATTTTTCGTTGGAGCTGCTAGCGAGTTGGTTGTTAGCCGGAGACGATTCGCCTCCATAACCAACGTTTCAGCGCCCTCCTTCGATCGAACAAAGGCGACTACGAGATAGATATGCGGTGATCGATCTGTCCTGATACGGACCAATTCGCTGTTCTCGTATTCATAACCTCCGTCGTTTCCAAGAGCGCCCTTTGCAGGTAACTCGGCCTTTTTTTTATATTTTTCTTCAGGTACCCGTTTTGTTTTTACCACGGAGCACGGGAAACACATTGGTCGGCGTACACAAGCGACTTGTTTTGCGTCATGGCGGGCACCGAGATATCTGATATCAGCCCCGAACGGGGACTCCAAGTTATATTGTCCTCACTGCTAACCCGCATACTCAATCAAACCCAGGAAGACCACCAGCAATCCAAAATGATCACGGCTGCTGGTGCTGGGGCTTCATTTTGTCTGGCGACGCCAGCTCGCCTGCGACCGCAGAACCAGCGTAATCCTCGCTTAGTTGGGGCTGGGCAACCGTCACAGACTACCCTTGGAGGATCGTACAATCTGCACCGGACGCAGTCCGCGACTTCGCAATATTCTCAGGCCACGGGCTCAACTTATACACCCTCCATCAGCTCGCCAACTCGACCAGATCGAATACCCGAGGTTACTGAAATTTCAACTTCGCGTCCGTTTTTTCCCGCTCCCATTTCGCCGCCAATTTCCCATCCCGTGTTCCGCAATCCCTCCTTTTCAGCGTCCTCGGCAGCACTTTACCACGATGCGTTACTTCACGAAGAAGGATATCTCAGATCGAAATCTCCGCTTTCCCTATATAGTCAGACCACAGCTTCGTCAGATGCTACTTCCCGGCCATTCAGCACAATCTCTGAAGCTTTGGAACCGGAAGAACTCTCTGATGACGATGGAGAAATATCACCGACGTCACCTGCTGCTCCCCGCCAATTTCAAACTTATATGACTAGCCCGTTACCTGGCCTGCCTTCGCATGTCCACAACTCTCAGCTAGACCTTCAGGCGGCATTCCCAGGAAATACAAGTGATCTCTTGTTTCTCCAGGCCTCAGACTCTCCCACCACTTTGGACCAAGCATCGAAAATTTCAGAAGGTGTATGTGGTCATATCTACATTAGCAGAATATTGCCCGTATTGGTATCATTTTTTTTACTAATACCTCTCCATAGATGACATATTCGCTGGACCAGAGCTCGCAGGAGATTTGCCTGGTGGTGCTGGGTATGGAGAATTCTGGGAAGAGCACGTTCATACAAAAGTATAGTGGTTCTAAAAGGATGCCAATAAATGGAGTTAGCCAGCGAGGTTGGTGAAAAATTTCTTCGATTAAACTGAAATACCAAGCTAATTACGGTAGCCTATCGTTTTGACGACCTTAGGTATGTCGTCAGACTGGTAGAAATGGACCTCAACGCTCTCGATATCAGAAACCATAATTTCACATGGCCATCGGTAGGCTGCCTAACATGCGTATCACCGTTACCTTACCATAAATTGTCCTCGCTAATACAACCTGACTCGAATTGCAGTTGCATGACGGCACCGAAATCATGACCGCGGATGGAATCCTGGTTATCTTCGACGTGACCGATAGGTCAAGCGTCGATAAAGTCCCAGATGTTATTGGTATGTTTTCAAATCCCCAATCTGGCTCTGATTCTCCACAAACAAAACACATGTGCGTGCATGCATACTGAAGCCTAGCCTAGATTTCTTTTTCAAGGCCGAAATACCCACCTTATTAGTGGCGTCGAAATGTGACTCTCCTGTCCAGCTGCGCGATTTACAGCCTGATGCTGTCGAGGAGCTAAAGCAGGCCCTGGGCGTCGAGGTTATTGAGACATCCTCATCAGATGGTGGACAAAGTCAGAAAAGATGTGTCTCTTTCATGCTATCTAATATAATACAGCGGAAGGCCGGTAAGCACCCCCTTTCAAATACTACTGCCTCGGATTACCACCCCAATAAAAGGCGGGAAAGGGAAGCTCCTCCCACAAGACCCTTCTTTCCTATGAATTCACGGCGTCCTATGATCGTGCAAGCGGGGTTCACAAGCGAATCTTGGATGCTCTAGCGGCCGAGCTTCATCTTCGCGTGGCGGCTGCATGCAGAAAAGGGAAGGTGCATAATTCGCCTATCCCTGGTACCAAAAATATGGACCCAACAGAGACCCAACTTCTCGACTCATGGCTGGTTGCACAAACCAACGCAGGTTTCCGTGTTCTATATTTTGATCTTGAAATGCCCGTCGAGCTTGTGGGTTCATTTTCATGGCGTTCGGCTTGAAGTGTTCCACGGAAAGCTACCCCACAGTCCATTCACATGAAACGTTGTATCGTCGAGTGCTATTTCAGAAACCATAGCTGCGGCACAATGTTTATCATTGCTGATTTTACTGACTATAATCTCTGCCTCGCAGAAGTGAAAGCAGCTACGGAGACCAACGGCCGCAAGAGGGCCAACTCCACCGCATACAGCGTAAGATCTGTATCGCCGCTCTCAGACCCTAAACCTGCGCATGGTCGTGCAAGCTCGGAGTTATCCATTTCGGTAGCCAAGGCTCGAGAGTTTCAAGAAGGTGGGAAAGGCCATCATGGCAGAGCATCCCGATCTATGTCTGCCTCCAATAGCACGCTCCTGTCGCCCAATCGAACTACACATTCCACACCGAACTCTCCCTTGTCCAACGTTAGAGCGTACACCCAAGACTTCAATCCATCATTTGGCAAAGAGGTCGCCGGCGATGAAGACTTTTCCTACATGAACGCCGATAATGCTACTTATAGTAGCATGGCTGCCAATTTTCTCCGATCGAAGAGCACATCTGCAGCTTCCCCTCAATCCAACCAAGACAAGCTGGAGCATTCGACATCTTTAAGCGAAGTGATGTTTGAGCGCAACGATAACGCTAAAAGAATGAGTTCGGGTTCCGAGAGATACATGGGCGTTTCTTGGGATGAGCTCGTCGAAAGGCTACTTACATACCCGATGTCCAGGGCGGATCAGGATTTCGCGACTGTGATGCTCTGCTTCTTTAGGAAGTTCGCGGCACCTGTCGACTTGCTGGATTCGATCCTGGCAAAATTTGAACGAGTCAGCAAGGAAGAGCCGATCTTTCTGCTCCAGATGAACGAAAAGATCCGGATACTTTCTAGACTTCATTGGTGGGTCTGGGAGTGCCCCGGAGACTTTGCCAATCCGAGCACGAAGCAACGGACCATTGACTTCGCTCGATCCCTCGAAGCGAATCGGACGTTCGCCGGTATGGCAAAGGATATAATCGCGATTTTGAATCAACCAATTGAGGATGAGGACCAAATTTGGGGGAAGAAGGATACCGACTCCCATCGGATGAGCATGCCCAGCTATATGACAATACACAGTCCAAGCAGCCCTACTTCGCCTCCAAATCAGCCATATTTCCCGACCACCGGCGCCCCCTCGAATCGCAACATGTCCGTTGTATCAACAGCGTCTCTGAGATCTGGTGGTAGTGAAGAGACCAACGTCTCGGTTCATACTCCGCTTATCGATCGGATAGCTGAACGACAGCGGAAAGATAGCCAGGTATCCACAATATCATTAAGTCCGACACTGGATACACAGGCAGGGATGATGAATCTTTCTAGCATGCTAGAAGCATTACCTCTTGGGCAAACAAGCCCGCAGACCATCAAAGAGCAGTACTGCATCTTCATGGAGCTACCCGATGAAGATATTGCGCACGAACTCACTCGGATTGATTGGAGCTTCTTCAGCCGGATAAAACCCCGAGATTTTATTCGACATGTCAGTGTTCCAGCGGCGGAAAAGGAGAGGATGCATAGTTTGAAGTATGTCAACAAGTTGATACGTCATTTCAATCACGTTGCGTACTGGGTCGCGAGCGTCATACTGGAGAGACCAAAACCAAAGCATAGAGCGAGGGCGCTTGAGAAATTTATGAACATTGCATGGGTATGATGACCATCGTAAAATCCGCCATGGAAAGATGAACCAAGACTGACATATCACTAGATACTCCGTCACATGAATAACTACAACTCCTTGGGTGCTGTGATAGCTGGTGTAAATGGTCTTGCCATCCACCGCCTGGCGCTCACACGCAGCCTTGTGAACGAAGCTATTCACAAGAACTTTATGCGTCTCGAACTTCTGATGGGAACGCACAAGAGCCACTTTGCATACCGCCTCGCCTTGGAGAACACTACAACAGAACACATCCCCTTCATCCCACTTCACCGTCGAGATCTAGTTTCTGCGGATGAGGGCAACCGAAGCTTCCTCGGCGATGAAGGCAGGATCAACTGGAGAAAGTTCGAGATCATGGGCGATATCCTGTTGACGCTGACGAACAGTCAGTCAGGCCCACATAGGGACTTGCGGGCGAATGCTATGACCAACCAGCTCATATCCGATGCCACAAGCACGATGAACGATGATGTGAGTTACCTTACTTTTGCAAATATATAGACGCGTTGGGTTTGACTAACAATCCTTCAGCAACTCATGGAGGGTTTCCAGGACTTGTACGAGCGGAGTGTCCACCTGGAGCCTGGGAACCATCCCGCCGACATGCAGCGCGGCAAACGAGGCTGGTTCAAGCGCTGATCAAACTGCGAAAATGTTACAATACGGATCTTCTTCATACACTCGCCCGCACTCACTCGACGGCTACCCTGGCTCATCTTGATACATAGCGACCCTTTTACTGCATTAGCGCCTCGTCCCTCTCGTCCTTTGGAAGTTCTGATAGCTTTACATAGTCATTTCTTTACAACATGCATAGGATTGCACAGAAGTTTATATGTCTCCTTTATCTGATACCGACTTACATAATTCGATGATTTTGTTCTTTTGCGACGGCCAATCATGCAGCCTATGGACATTTTGGGCAACCAAAATCTACTTTTTGATGGCATGCATCGTGCTACATCCTGTGGTGTAGTTTTTGCTTTGTTTGCTTCTCGCATATTGGGAAAGGTATCTCTGCATATTGTCATTCCATTTACCAACTTTTTGGCGGGCGTTTCAGTCCTTCGACTATTTCTTCTTTTCTAGCTCTTGTTTCAGTTTCTGATGGCAATTCGATCATATAAATGGCGTCACGAATTATTGCTTTTTTTTTCTTTCTCCAGTCTGCAGTCTGCCCAGTTGTAAGGGCATATCAGCATGGTTGTGCCAATTGGCTTTTGGAACAGCTGCTTTTGGTTGAGCGTGCGGTTGATATGCGCAACGGGCGCTATATTGGCATCGCATCTCTGGAATTAATGTCATTCCGCATATAGACGTTTTGAAGGATCTCGCTTTGTCTCGCAAGCCAGACGCCTTCGATCTCGCTGCGAACCGCAGATATTACACACTAGTGCACTGCTCGCAATTGTTTCAGGGCTGCGCAGCCGATATCTTGTTATTATGTTACATGT
This sequence comes from Drechslerella dactyloides, assembly GCA_020064725.1. Classification (NCBI taxonomy): domain Eukaryota; kingdom Fungi; phylum Ascomycota; class Orbiliomycetes; order Orbiliales; family Orbiliaceae; genus Drechslerella; species Drechslerella dactyloides. The sequence continues at coordinate 96,836 of JAGTWJ010000008.1, read as the reverse complement.
ATTGGGTGGCTCAAATATAGGTATAATGAGATACCTGAATAGATAATGCAGCGGCAATCGCTTCAGATATTCTCTTTTCCCTTCTCGTCAATCTGTGGCGGTCTTCAAAAGTTTGGTCTCGAAAAGCTGTGCCTATGCTATGACTAGGCCCTGTGTGTACATAGGTTGAGCCGGGTAATTATACATATACATATTGATACATTTAGTCTGACACCCACATATAAATCACCAGTCAGTTCTGATGATACAAAGGCTGTTGTTTTTATTTAAATTTTATGCATGATGGTTTCGTAAATATCAGAAGTAGCGCCGTATACAAAACCGATCTCCGCTTGTATGCAATGCACGAGAAATATTTTACCCACAGCTAATCCACTTCAGTAACTAGCGTCTTCATCAGAACTGGACTTGTCAAGCGGTTGCAAACTGCTCTCAGCTTGGGCGAGACGTCGAGACAGAGATGTCTACAGCTTGTGCGATCCCACCAATCATACATCAAGACCACCTCTCCAACATCAATCAACACAATTTTGTAGCGCTATGTAACTGAACTGACCGTAATTCTTACCCTCCGTCTCAGCCAAACTTCTGCGTGACACAATCGTGCGAGAAATTGTCAAGAAGCATGCGGGGCGAACCCAAGCTGTGCTCGGTGTGTCTTGAGTCGAGTTTTACCGCCAATAAGGAACCCTGTCATCCTGGGACGAGGAGGGTGCCACACCGTCCCATCATCATTTTGTTTGAAAATCGGCCGGCCGGCGCGTCGAGTTCCGTCGGTGCCATGGTGGTACATACACCCACGAGCACAAAGAGTTGCCCGACAGGTGACGTTTTTGTGAGACGGTATGTAGAGAGGGTTCCGACCACGTTTTATGCTTGTGGCAGCCGCTATAATTAACCGAAGGGTATGCCGCTGTCAGCTGGCATGGGCATTATGCATGTGAACCTAGGGAACAGAAGCTGGACACATAGTGCAGTTCGACTCGCGATATTTAAATATAAGATACAAGAGGTTGTAAAGAACCGTCCCCTGTACGTAGTACTCAGATCTATCTGTCAGGAGTTATGCAATCATGTGCTTGGTCCGCATATTGAAACGACTAGCCGAGTTGCAGGGACGTCCTATACATGTCTAACACGAATAAGGATCAGCGTTCCAAGAAGAATGCGTATGTTAACGTTGCTTGTTGCAACCCGGGTAGTATCGGGATACGGTGATATCGGGAGGTACCATCCTGTGCACTTTCAGGTGTATGGTGAAATCTGAGCATCGGAGCTGCTGACACATGTTGAGCCAGTTTTTCGGCATGCTAGACATGAATATATCACAGTATTGTCACTCTTTCCGAGGAATCTCAGCACCCACGCCCACCGATATATCATGCGTCACGATCATATCTACAATGCAGTGGTTGCCCGCGAGATTGTAATATCACTCTAGTATTTACACCGGAGATAGATTTGTCCCATAATCTAAATCTCTGATGTCTAAAGTAGATATAGATTATAGAGCGATTTAATATTAATGGGAGGCGATCTACAACTCGAAGTGTTATAGATATCAATGTCCTTCGTGCAGTTATATATAGAGACAACTCAGTCTGGAAATACCAATATCTTGTTGCAACCCTGGGCTCGTTTCCAAAGGCGCTCATACATGTGCAACGGCTGAAAGTTAAGTTTGTGTCATTCGCAGCTTACAGTAATAGTGAAGGGCAGTGCAGCTTCACCAGTCAAAGTATCTCAACAGCGAGCCGGCGGCTGGCCCCGAGACTAGAGTCAAAGCAAGTCTGCCTACCATACGAAGCCCATGTGAGAGTCATCTTCAAAGATCGAGTGCAAGAGGGTATGTCTATATTTTGGGTTCTATATACTACTACACAGACGTATTTATAAGCATACGTCGTTTACCTCACACAATATGTAAAATGGGCTGGCTCATTTTACTTCGGATCGCTCACTAAATATATACGTATCATACGAATCGGCTCCCTAATTTTGGTAGAGGGAACGTTATATATAACGCTAGTATACACGTTGCTGGGTGGGTATATCCAGATTGAATCGCGGAAAGGATGGATCTACATTCTCACAAGCCTCAAAGCTGGTGATCACGATGTTAGACTTCGCAGCTGTCGAGTAAGTAAGAAATAGTTAGCTAAGAGTTCAAGGACTCCCTCAATTTCGGAATACAAAGCGTGTAATCACAATCTATATACATTCAATTTAACCGGTCTAAAGATCTAACACCCTCAAAAAGTAAGTACACTACCTAGATGCATCGTATACGCGTACATGGTCACAGGAGCTTGCCGTCAATGGGCATTGGTGTCGCTCAATTGGATTATGAGAGAGTAATATCTATCTAAATAATTCAAGCGTGTAGTTAAGTACCTTTTAGTCTTGAAAACCGGAAATTTCGAAACCTAGCACCTTCGCACATAAACTCATCACGTCGGTAAATAGCACATATCTGGAATACGAGATTACATGAAACCATCCTTATTAGTAGTATATCTTGGCCCTGTAAGCAACGTTCTCAAAAACTTCCTTATGGATGAGGTATAAGATTTTGGCCATTCTAGGATCGATGAAGGCTCCATTGTACGTAACTATCAAATAATATTACGTATTTCGGATACGAGTACACAAGGGTTTCGTAACATCAACGAATTGTCGATGTTTGAGTACATACGAAAAAAAAATTGAAATCCTCGACGAATCTTGCAAAGTTGATTGATAGTGGTAAAGAGCGTATATGCCTCCAAGACTCCACGAAGACGTAAAAGCCTGGATTAGGGATGATTCTGAAGCTTCTGCTTAATAGAGTGGAGGAATGGGAAGAAGAAGAAAAGACTTCAATTGTACGCACAGAATTCCCATTGGGGAGTCCGGAATATGATCGATCTACCTATATCCTCACTTCAGAAGGTATTTTGAAGTGAAAAGTGGGTAGACCAATTTCACTGTTTGAAATCATATAAATATATGTAGACAGGACAATGTTAATTTATTCCTAGGAGTCACTCTGTCTGGACCTGTTCACGGTAAAGAGGACAGTTCCCGTCGTAATTCATTGTGATAGATACCCTGCAGGCCCGTCTTTCCTTCGCAGGACGCGAATTGGTAGTTCTGAGATTAATCAATCGGACCAAATCGGACAGCTTTGGGGGCACGTGCCCTAGGATTTGCATGCGATGCCATTCTTGCAGCATGCGAACATCATGCACGCACGGCAGGATTAGCTAATTAGCCCAATTGATGCTGTGCCGGCGATTCCAGGGCGTTTGACAATGAGTGTGAGTCGACTTGCATGCAAGAACCAGCATGCAAGCAGCACATATCGCGCAGATAGAGACCTAGCTACCCATCTCATACGCGCGTACTTTACAGGGCTGGTTAAGCTACGATGTCTGATGCACACTGCAACATGCGCATGGTGCAGGCATCATGGGAGACGCCATTGGCCGTTCATGTCCCCACCCGCTTGGCCAGAGCCACAGCGACATGCAGTCAAATCGGCTCGACCTTTCAAAATCTGCAAAGGAGGTGCAGAGTAGATCGTTGAACGGCTTGGGAGAGAGAAGGCAATTGCCTCTAGCGAGGACTTTCCTTCCCGATGGGTAAGGGAGGACGGGCGAGGCGTGTGGGTCCAGGAAACCGAGGTGCCAGCTGATGGCTCTGTTCTTGCGCTTTGCTGAACAGGGAATTAGCTGTACGTTAGATTACGAGAACACCTACTATAGGAAGAATTTCGAACGGGCTGCAGGTCGGCAAGATGTCGTATCTGGGCGACAGTCATAGGTACCTGTACTTGTGAATACTCTCAGCCATATTGAGATTTCGGTTGGCCGGTGGGCATGTTTTGCCACGATGGCGAATGTTGCTTGGAGATCGTGAAGATGGTGGGCAGACGCGGATTATCCTGCTCCTTGGTGACCCGTTCACATCCCGACGAGAAGGTCGAAGCTAGTAAACGGACGGCCAGCACCAACGCTGGAAGAGCTGCACACCCCAACCAACTGCGGAAGCGATTCCTCCTCAGGTAGGTCGCTAGTCTTTTTCTGCGAGTCCATTGCTGTTGTGTTATGATCGAGATGAGTGGAGGTTTGGTAGAGTTCTCGAGTTGGACTATCGGGAAAGGTTTCAAGCCTGGCAACACGGTCAGCTTGGTGGATTTATGTGAGGGCGGGACGACATGCCGCCAAACCCTGCCTAACCAAATTGAAAATGCGGGGTAAAAGGAGTCCAACCTAAAACGCCTTCAATTGCGGACGAAAGCTGAGGATAACAGGACGGAACTTCCAAGAGACTCTGGCTCCGCTTTGACTTGATGCTCCGATATGCAAAGCCGGAGATTATCACATTCGAGGGACCCACAAGCAAGAAAATATTGCCCTAGTGCCTGTGTTCTCGATTCATCTAAAGAAAATGTGCAAGTGCAACGCGTCCGCCCTTCTCTTTTTATTTTTGCAGCGTCGAAGCGCGAAGAAAGGATGTCTGGATTCGGGTGCTGATCTATGAATAGAGCTTCCATCCATTGTTTGTAGGAACTAAGCTCCCTGGCTGCGAGCTTCTTAACTAGCAAGTCGGGGCTACCTGGTTTGTTTTTCCATGCCGGCATCATGCGCAAGCCTGCCAATGCAGCGTCTGTGCGTTTGCATCACCTCCTAGAAGCAGGAGGGTATGCCTCCTTCCTTAAATGTGCCCGAACGAATCGAATCTGTCAAGTATGTGCGTCTGCATCGCGTCTCCTCGCATGAATAGACCAAGCAGCACTTAGCTTCACATTGGGACTGTGTAACAAATTAGATTTTGCCTGACAACATGAGGTCCGTGAGCGATATCACAATAGTGCACTGGAAGAATGCGGGGAATGCCCACTGTTCGTTTACGTGGTTCCAGCCAGGTGAGACTTGAGAAACTCTAGCGCGAGTTTTCATATCAGGTGATGCATGAATCCAAACCCAACTACCGAGCAAGACGAGCGAGACGGGCAAGAGGCTAAGGCTGTGATAACTCCTGAGCTGAGGTGGAACCAGGCGAGCGATTAGCATTCTTGAGGATGTCGCATTGAGACAAAGATGTTCAAGAGATCCACAGCCGCACAAGCGAGAACACCGCTATCGCCGCCTACCGACGATGGGTACAGAATGGTTTGATTGCGATTGATTGTTGGTCCCTTTCCTGAACCGGCGCTGTCGGGTATTGAAGATATTCAGCCACGAAATAATCAGCTGAGCTGTTTCGCGACTCAGACCGGGTGGAGTCTCTTCAGACATGCCTCTTTTCCATTGGTTCGAGCCCGTTCGTGACGGAGAGTGCATTGCGCATATTGCGGTTTGGATCGTACAGCATGTTGTTGGTGATTCTGGTCGAATCTTAGATATCGCGGAGATATCACACGTGTCCGCTATTCGTACATGTACGTGTAGATGTGCAGCTACCTGTGTGAAGGTTCGCCGCCTCGCGGATTTGATGCTTCTCCTGCGAATGCATGATTTGGTTAGATTTGCGCGATTTTCAAGCCTGAAAAGAGGCACACCAGCGGGATTATCGTTCCAAGCGATCCAATGGCGTAGCAGGCGGGTGACAAGGTCCTTGGGATGTGGAGATACCTTTTGACATGGAGGGGTTAACCGAAAACCCTCCAACTTCGCAAGACTCGGCATGCAATGCACGTTTGTTGCAGGTGTGGTTCAGGAAGGTCAGGCCAACTCTGTAGATAGGAGGTCTGAAGGTCCCGTCGATGCAGCAGTAAGGGGAACTGCGAAGGATCAGTTTAAAATGGTACATAGCTCCTTTTGGCCCACCCTGAAAGTGTGCGAGTGTGGAAGGACAGGGCCTGGGGTAGGTTGAAAACTAAAGACACCGCACTTCAACAAGTTTCGTAATCGGCCATGGGCAGGCTGGTCGACATGCTGGAGTCTCAATCCAAGCCGATGGTCTGGGACGATACTACTGGGGTGGCACTGATGTTTGAAGAATGTTGGAGCTTTTGGGGACGTTGGGACGGATACCTTTATACCTGCGAGCTTGGGTATTTAACGTGGATACGTCGTGATGTCGATTGGTGGCGGCGATAGCGATGTTGTGTCGCGGTTAGTCAGCGTGGGCGTGTTCTGAAGACAGCTGCAGCAGTAAAACGCTTGGATGACAGCCTCTAACGACAAAGCTCCCTTCAGCTACGATGTCCACACCCAGTTGGTCGCAACCCTTTGCTCCTCGTCTAGAAGCGGCCACAGTAGCCGATGCATCCGACCTTTGACCAGCCTCAAGGCTCCCTCCGGTGGACATTTGCTTGACAATCGGAATTGGAATGAGGTAGGTGAAATTGATAAAAGTTGGGCCTAAGGCTGGTGGCCCGTCGTGGGAAATATCACCTTGTGCATCAATCGGGCTCTCCCATCCGTCCCTTCATGACAAAGTGCCCCGATACCCCAGCTGCCGATGCTGAATGTTACACGCATTGCTGCTTTGGACCCCAAGCACGATCACCTGGGAGGTTTCTGCTCGTGGCGAAAGAAACCTTCCCGAGGGACCGAAGGTTCAGACGCAAGCAGCAAGTGTTCGTCATGCCTCGTAAATGTGTTCAAGGGGGGGCAGCTCGCTCTGGATATGAAGCTTACAACGTTGGTCCACATTTGGATAGACTCGATATTCAAAAATCAATCTTCCTTGATTTACGCATCAGCCCGGAAGGCTAGCCGTCTCGTCTACGTGCCGAAGGGATGCGAGACAGTGCAGTGGCGACACCACACTCGTCATCACGGACCCGCAGATTGAAAATGCATCTTCTTCATTTTACCAGCTTGAATGAACATGCCGTACGTGCATGTGTGCATGGACGCTCCGCCCAGCATCCCGTCTACACGCCATTCGAGAACAACCGATCCGCAGAGCCTGACCGATCAGAGCATATACAAGTTCAAGTGGGCATGCGGACAAGGACAGGCAGGCTGGCAATGGGTCGCATAGCGGCCGTCGTTGGTCTGGGGTTCCCCACAGCCAAACTCAATTGGCACCATTTCGAAAGATAACCGGTCGGAAAAAGGAAAGAAACCGGCGGCGTGCGTGCTTCGTTTTTCTCAGATATTCCCTGCACCGAAGTGTTCTCCAGGGCGAGAGTTCGAAAATCCCAGCCGGCGAATCAGATGGGCAGGAGACATATTTAGCCCCCCGCTAACGGAATGGTGTCGAGCAAAAAAAGTGGACAACTGATCACGATACACATTTCCCCCAAACCTTTTTGCCTTGTTCGCTCGAGCTAGGTGCACTGCTGCAGCTTGCTCTCAAACCAGGCCCTTCCACCGGATTAAACGAGAGCGACATCCTCCGTCCCTCCAACATAACATGATCTTATATAGACGCCCTCTTCATGTAGGTGCAAGCATTACGAGACCCGTCAGAATTAGGACGGTTTTGGTTGCATCCTGATTATGCCCTCTGCACACCATTACGACTTCCGCAATAATAATATAACGAATCTCCCACACCGACACCATCCAGTGCTATTTTGCTGTCGCCTGCACCCGGTTCGCTCGCCAGCGTCCAAGCGGAATTGGCTGCTTATTTCACAGAGCTTCTTCTCCCGTTGTCTCTTTCTCTTTCGTCAGAAGTCCGTTTGAAAATACTTCGGTTCCGACTTCTCTCCCATATCCTGCCCTTTTCAACGATTGATACAGGAGCATGCTCCAACATTCCTCCTTTCGCGACGCATGACAACGGTGACAACATCAGAGCTAGCTAGAATAGAATTACCTCTCCGGACAGACCCTGCCTTTGGTTTTGAAGATCACATACCAGCAACAGCATCCTCCCCGGGCCCACGGTTGCTTTTTATTACATTGACTGTTCGCAAATATTGATCGCGCAGGCGTAGACGCTCCATTCCTTCTCATCGGATGGTCTTATTATCAGCTGCAAAGTGATCCTGCCTGCATTCGCCAATTTCCACCACAAATCTCTCCTGCTTCTTCTTCCTCCCCTCTTGTTAGATCTCCCTTCTCAGAAAAAAATCACATCGTCAAGACGCAAGATATCACTCAGACACCATCTATCTGTCCATCTTCGGCCCTCGTTTGCTACATCTATCCTGTTTCCCTGTCCCTCACTCGCGCATGGGCCTGCCTATTCCCTGGGCTGAGACAAGGCCACCAACTTAAACTTTCTTGAGCGCAGCCGTCCAGTCTTCAATTCTCACCGAGAACTCAAGTCGGACCAACTTAAAATCGAATACTCCCGCCTTCCCTAATATCGCTTGACAGATAGACGACCTTCCCCCCCTTCCCCACAAAATCGCCAAACTTTCCCGCTTCACGACCGGTATCGTACGACCGACTTCGCATTTCTTTCGGATACGCTGAGGCTTTCGGATATTGAACGAACAACGCGGCGCTGAACCCTGAATCCGGCCCCTCGTGCTTGTTGTCCTTCTGGAGTTTCGCTAGCTGTCCTGGTTACTCGGGGCGACCTGACCCAAAAACTCCGAGTTCTCTCACGACAGGACTCCCGAACGTAAGTCTGATCACGGGAAGCTCATTCGCGCAGACTCGTTCGCTCATCCTTCACGCAGTCGACTCACGGTTTTGCACACGCAGGCGCCCTCGAGTGACATCCCGACGACCGGCAGCCTTCAGGTCTCGATATCGCACAGCAGGCTGACGCTGCCCTCGCCAAGCGCCGTGCTAGTGCACTCTCTGGACCAGCACCCGGTTTGTCGTAACATATTGGGTTTCACGCCGTGGACGCAGAAGTGGAGCAATCACACCAGCTTTGAAGAGCTTGGATTTTGGGCCGAAGCCGCTCGTTTCGAAGAAGCCCTTGAATACAGCTTAGTCTGGGGAGATATTTGATCTTCCTGTGCAAATCTTCATATGAGTAGACTGGTAAGCAGGACAGCTATCCGTGCAAACGACGCTACTTACCATGCAAGCAGCTGCAGGCGTCGAGAGTGAGAGGCCAATCTTCCGGGAATCGACTCCGGCTAACGTGGTGCTCTTCCTTTTGTCTAGTCTGGATTTTCTGGTCACCTTCCAGATCTGACCCGGCAGCAGCACAACGATTACTTGCAGGAGGTCGTCGCTCGCCAATCGCTGGAGAAGACATTCCTGTCCCAGAACAACAACACCTTGTTTTCTCAACGTGGCTTGAATCCGCTGCCTCTCGTGACAAGCTCCGCTCCCTCGGACGATAGGATGTCGGAGTCCCAATCAACCAATACTCCGCGGTTGAGCGAGGTCTCAAGCGTAGACTCGCCGAAGGACCTCCCCGATCCCATTGCGCCTGTGCAAGCTGCGAAAGCTGCCAACGCGAGAATGCCTGGAGTCAAGCCCCCATTTCATTCCGGCGCCTTTGGTGGCTCGCTCGACCCGATGGCCTACGCATCAGAAGACATGTATCGCAAGACGCCCGAGTCGGAGGTCTTGGCGTCATCAGACGAGGAACAGGATCAGCCAACTACATACTTCCCTCCAGGATTGAAAAATCCAAAACTTGAAAGCATCTCCACCATGTCATCAAGGCGGCCGTCGTATGCAGCAGAGTTCTCGAACCGTAACCGGACATTGAACACTCAAAATGGACATGAGTCTTTGCTCTCGGAATCCAACCCTTCTAGCCCATTAGCTGATCTTCCTGCCTGGCCAGCCTCCAAGAATCCGCAGGAGAGAAAGGCATCCATCAACCTTACTTGGAGTGCTGGTTCGATATGGAACCAAGGATCCTCCTCCCGCAAGAACCCCACGAAGGGTCTTGTTGGTTCCATTCTTACCAGTAACGGGCCCGGATCTCTGTATTCAAATTCGGATTCTATTCAATCTCCGACTTCCCTGCTGCCTGGTAGTTCTAGCGACTTGTCCATTCCAATCCCTCCGAATCCGCAGCCGCGCAACTACCGGTCTATGTCCTTCTCCGTAGGCCAGCGTGAACTGGAGGATCAAACCAGACCTAGACTTTCGCCTCCTGCTCATCATACTCTTTCTCGGTTGTCTGGCCTGAATCACCGACCATCACGCCCAAGTCTACTGTCAGAGGAACATTATGCTAATGGAAGTCCTTTGAGGAGCGTCTTCGAAGCTCCGGACCAAATTGAAGAAAGATTTGAAGAATCTGCCATGGAAAACATGCCTCTGGGCCCTTCGGCTTATGCCAGTCACTCTCGTCAGTATGACTCACTAAGGTTCAGGAATCGGACCATGTCCGGAGCCTCCAGCTCCGCTCGAACTATCACCGCAGCTACAGGACGAACAATTGATCCTAACAACCCTGAACGGTTGGACGATTTTGAGAATGCTCTTGCCGATGACGACGATGTCGATGCTCTTGCATCCGCCGGGTTCTTTGGTCACAATCGCGGGTTCGATTCGTCCAATCTCGGAAGAAGGTTCAGCGAAGCACCACGCAGCACAAACTTCCCTGAGAATCAGCGACTGGAGCTTCTCAAGAAACAACACTGGCAAAATGTTGCAGTTCCCTTCGGAGGAGAAGATGATCTTGGGAGCCAGAGTCGCCGGCACTCTTTTGCTGGCCCGCTCCCAAAAACGGCCGCCGAGGAGTATAGCCTTTCACATAACGCCCAAGCCATTGAGCCGTATTCAAATATCAGCCCGACGCAACCTGAAGGTAAGTATCATATCTACTAGCTTATGACAGGCGCTGGATACTGACAATTTTTTTAAGGTATCACATTTGACAACTATCTCATGGGAGACCCCCATCTGCCGAACCAGGGATTCAATACAGCTTTGAGAACAGGCTTTGTCCAGGCTGAGTTACCTCCGTTGAGCATTTCTCCTGAACATCAACGAATGAACGGTCCAGCCGCTCTTTATCAGCCGACGTATCCACTTTCTCAAATGGCTCCGCGTAACAACCAACTGTTGTACTTGGTCTCGTTCAAAGCCTGCCGTGCGGACGTCTTTTTTGTTCAGGAAGGAACTGGTCTACGCGTCAAAAACGGCGATCTCGTCATCGTTGAAGCCGATCGAGGAACCGACTTGGGCACCGTCACTGGCGAGAATGTTACCTGGAATCAAGCAAAGGCATTGAAGGAAGAAGCTGCTGCCCGCCATTACGAATGGCTGATGATGTTCTCGAATCGGCGACCAGGAGGCGCGGCGCCTCCCAATTCCGCAACAGGACCCACACCTACTCTCGTCAATGGACAGAATATGGGAGACCCAGGGCTGAATGGTCAGGTTGCAGATCCGTCGGCTGCGGAGCTGAAGCCCAAGATGATAAAGAGGCTCGCTCAAGTTCACGAGATCCAGACCCTCCGCGACAAGGAAGCCAACGAGGCGAAGGCGAAGCGAGTGTGTCAACAGAAAGTCATTGAGCATAGGCTGCCAATGGAGATTTTGGATGCAGAGTTTCAGATGTAAGTCGGTCTTCTTTGAGTATCCGTTGCCTTGAGGCCCATGTTGACTAATCAATTACATTATAGGGATTGGAAGAAGCTCACGTTTTACTACTATGCTGACACCTACATCAATTTCAACTCCTTGGTTACCGACCTATTCAAAATCTACAAGACGCGCATCTGGATGTCGGCTATGAATCCGGCATCGTTTGCACATGCCAATGGCGGTGCCATCACGACTCGCATCAACACAGGCCCACCAATCCTACAGGGCGTCATCAGCGACCATCTCTCCGACGTCGCCCTTCAGCAACATTACGGAAATATTGGGCTGCCAGGCCAGTACGCCTATGCACCGTCTATTCCACGCGCTCTCGTTCCTCCGGGTACACAACAAATCTACGCACAACAGCAGATGCCTCTCCCACAAGCAATTGCTATCTATCCAATCCGCCAGACCACACACGGGGTCGTCCCACACCAAGATTTCAGTCACCTCCCTCAACAACAACAAAACAACGGCTACTACATGAACAACCAGAACGGGGGCGCGAGCCCTCATGGCCAAGGCCTTGAATTCCGCCAGGCTTGATACCGACACTCTTTTCTGCATCTGACATCATTTGAAGACAACATCCTGCTGGACCCTCTCGATCCAATCGATTCATTCGAAAAGAAAATCACCAAAAAAATCAAAAGCGATCCTTTAAAATACACTTTAGAGGAAGGTACTGTGGAGTTCAAATTTCAACATTCAACTACTTTATTCAATCTTATATCCCTCGTTTCGAATTCGAAATCTTGGGTCTCGCGCGATTTTGCCGTCCCACTCGTATTGCCACAAGTATATTAATTGGCACTGCATCTGTTTGACAGCTACTTCGATATCATTTCCACTTCTCTCTGTGTTCGGTTCTTGTCATTTTGTTATTATTAATGTTAATTCCTCGTCTTTCATGCATATTGTCTTTCACCTGCAACGCCTGCATTAAATAGTGCTTGATTTTATCCTTGAGGCGGAAATGAGCATTTATTAAAGTTATATCCGATGATGCAGCACATTTTTTTACTGACAATGTTACGCACACACTCTTTTGTCGTTTGGATATGCACGCTGTAGACACGGGATTTATCTTGTTTTTTCAATACACTGATTAAACTGGTTTACCGGCTCGGGATACACCTTTCTGCTTTCTTACATCCGCATGCACTTGTTGATTTGGTTGAGTTTGATTAACATTCTTGTACAGACTGTTTTGTGAGACCAGCGTACCTTTGGTTTACGGATACACTGTTTCGTGTGTGCATGCTTAAGACTGATTGATGGGGGACCTAGAAAGACTAAGAATGCTATGCTATGCTTTGGGCTTGCGGTTGCACTTTTACATGTTGAGTTCACTCAAAGTTTGTCATTCTTTGCATTTGTGATTACCATATTCAACTTGCGAGCTGGTCATCTTCATCTTTGAAAATATCATCTTTCGCTTGAGCAAGAGTAGTTCTTTCTCGTTCAGGATTAAAGGTACATCTTATTTATTGCGCTGGCGGCGGATTTTCTTGTTCAACATTTCTCGCAGGGGTTCAAATCTTTTCAGACATATTTATATCATTTTGCGGAGGAGTCGGGAAATGATGATAAGGGCGAATTCTTTTTTTATTTCTTCTGTTACTTTTTCTGAGAACAATTGATTGATATATCTCCGTATCGATACCCGCGTCGGCATCCATCAGTAAGACAGCCACTGGTGATATTGAATCATACCGATCCGCATCCAAATGCAACTCAAATCCTCACCATCGGCCCACTCTCCAACCGAGCCAAGCACACCGACACGTACCCGTCTTTCGCAGAGAGCTTACTGCGAGACTCGTCGTTTTGAGTTTCCGCTTAAATCAATCAGTGTGTGCATATGCAGGTTAGGAAGCTTCTCAAAAAAAAAGCCGTCATGTGCCCTGCTGATGCATCCGGTTTTGCTTTTCTGCGTCGGCCGTTGGCCTCCCCGCTATCTGTCTTCGAATCCTGGTTGGCCAAAATGGAGGACAAGAGGTTGAGCTTCGACAAACCCCGCATCTACATGCATGCATCTGTACCAAAGATATGCAGCTAGGAGGGTGTGATGTCGATTCTTTTTTGGTCTTCAACCGACAGCACAGTGGAGACCAGTGCAGGCCCCACATTCGATTCCAGACAGAGAAATTCAAGAGAAAAAACGGGGAAGAGAGGCGACACTGGACGGATTGCGGGGTGTCGGACAGTTGTTGGGGCCATTGTAACTCTAGCGATATCCGAGCCGGAAAGTGCCGTGAGAACGAACAGGTGGTTTCGAAAATGAGTAAGCGGCAGTCAGTTGTCGGCCGTCGGTACTTGTATCGCATCTGTCCTAGCTCAAGCTGTGTATCTCAATCTGCAATCTATATAATACACCACTTAAGCTCATGATCAGGAGGCCGATGTACGACCTGTGAGGGAGACAACCTGCTCAGAACAATAGTCAACGGGCAAGGCCTTAAGGGTGTGCATGCGCATGCGCATCCATTAATTACTTACGTTATAGGATTTCTTAAGATCGACAATTGCTTATACCTTCTTCTGGCATTCCGAGTGGCTTATCTAACACTGCGGAGGGGCTTCTCGAAATCGTACAATCGGCAGTCGGAAGATCCGTTCGTGGGTGGTAATTAAGAATTATGCTTGTGGACGAGTGGTGCCGACGGCGCAATATAGGAGTGGAATATTACTTTCAACTGGCGGGGCTCTCGAACAATTTAGAGCATTAATTCTCCCGACTGATACGATCAAAATCACTCCTACCAAGGCTCAGAGCTCGGAGAGCTAGGTTGTTTCAACTGACTCTTGCACTGTAATGCTGGTGCTCGCGCGGCGGTAATATACAGTAATGAGTACCCAAATCAACGTGGAACTCGATATCCGGGCTAAGCTGACTAGCAACACACTGACTCGCAAACGCGATGACGGGTCACAATCAATCTAGTAGTCTCAAGTCCAGAATCTGCCCACGAACATAGAATCTCTCGGACCCAGCTTGCCTTAGGCTTGCTAGCCGTGCAATATATGCCATGATTTAAATTAATAGAAACCAGGGATAGCAGAATAGTTCCTCTTCGTGGAGAAATATAGCTATGTCGCCCTATGACTGTCAGCCATGGCTGATGCGTGCGGATGTATTACCTGGCAGTAAAGTTCGCGTTCGCCGCGGTTGTTCGCTGGCGACGATATCCGTGCGATGAGGATGCGTCATGAGGCGATGTTTATGTCAAGCCAGCGTTGCGTCGTGCAGCAGCAAGGTACCGCTTATGCGGGCAATTTAATTCCATCGCTGATGATAGGATATTGTCGACCGACTACTTACTTAACTAGGTAGGGATGGCGCCATGGCGCAAACTGATTAATATATCAGTGATAGAACGGATCGATCGCGTACGCCGGTTCTCAATAACCGATATACTAATTGCGCCTCGCGTCTCAGGGTCTCTAATCTCGCAGCCGTGGGTACGAATACATTCGATAGACCTACGCACGTGCAGTGCCTGAATCAACCAGTTGGTAGATATAAAACGTGCACACCCTGTACATGGGCAGCCTTGATTCATCAATATGGATATGTACCCAGAATGGTGTACCCAGAAAAAGAGTTTCCGCTATAACATAAACCTAGGCTGGCGCGATTCACTTACTGTAACCATCAAAAGAATCATTTTCTTGTCGAATTCGAATGGAGAAAGCTCCAAATTTAAAGCACTCGTCTAGTAGCTAGTACTCAAAAAAAAAAGTTCCAGTTAGCTCGATCGAACATGCGAATTACGCGTACAAGACATTTGAGGTGTCGATCCAGGTTATCACAGACGCTTATCCAGGTGTACTTCTACCTCGTATCCAATTCGGCGACTGCTTGAGTTGGGTATGGATATTGCAGGCCTGTTCGACGGTTCGCTACCGTATTTGGTGCGTAAGCGCTAGCAGCCAGCCGACCCTTCGTGCAGAGCTCTTCAACGAATCGGCGGGCTGAGGTCATGTCGTGCCTGTGTAACCCGACGACTAGCCTGCAACACGGTGCGCGTCGGTATAGCTTCAAGCTTCTCGCATGACGGTGAGCATGAGCATTCGCGCTGTGACCAGTGGCCCCGGGAATTGACACCGTAACTGCGACTCAAGTTTTCTTACGCTGCGTCCCTCACTGAAATCGCTCGTCAACGGAACGTTTCTGCCCGTGTCGGGTATAATTCCAGCTTTCTCAAGACGTGAGAACGCGAAAGCTGGGCTCGCCGATTAGCTTAGGCTGCGACCTGAACTCAACTCGAATCATGAATTGAGTTTTGTTTCTAGCTGTTTGCCGACCTGTGGGTACCTGGCGTTGCCGAGCTTTCTCTGGACACATGACCTCATCGGGGAAACAACGGACTTGAGATGTGGCAATGTCGGCTTTCACCCTGAGTTCGAAGTATCGGTGTGCCGCGCTCGCACAGCTGCGTCCTGGTCGGATCCCAAAAGTGAAGTGAGATCAGCTGGCTCGATACGATGCATTAGGCACTGCAGGATGACCCCAGAGTCAGCTCAATCAGCTGCTCAGGAGAAGAGCTCAAGGCCTCAAACGCGAAACGGGACTAGACTTTCGCATGTTTCGAGCTTGCGCTTGAGCAAGCCCTGCTCATGCTCGGTGACAATTCAGGCCGGGCAATCATGCGAGAGATCGTGAGATCGTGATTGGAAGCGTGCGCAGATGCGTGGCGACCATGAGAGCGCCGCAAAGCCACGAGGAAGTTCAGACTGAGATGCTTGCGACTTAGCGAAATTATGGGGGCTAACTGCTTGTGTTCAAAGACGGAAAGCGTTGAATGCACAGTAGCTAGTAGACCATTTCTTAGCTTCTGTGTCGGATCTTATATATTACGAATAAGCTGCGTTAGTAGACTCGAGTGAGAAATACGCGCTTTCTTCGACGACAGAAAGCAATAATATATATAGACGAGTACGGTTCAGACGCCGGATTAGGAATCGCACGTCAGAATGTTTCTCCAGAAGCGCACGGCGCCCAGCATTGAAGCCTTCACGGATTCGTCAAGCCAGCGCAAACTCGAAATGAGATTTGGCGATTGGGCGCTGCGCCAAAATTAATGCATTAGCTGCAGCGCCCGATCCGGAAAATTCTGTTTAAATCATTATAGCAATACTTGCGAGTCAGCGTTAATTTTCTCGACACTTTTGACGGATATGCGTGGTCCTCGCGTGAAACATTTGGTATGATAAGGAGGGGAGCCCCGTCTATCGGCGTATCAGATCTGATACGAGGTCGAGATACCCGAGATCTTGGTGGCAGAATCCCACTTTTGATTTGAAGGGAAACCCGGCCCAGTGATTATTAGGCGGTCTAATCTTGTAGGCAAATTTGTAAAAAATAACCAACGGAGGAGCGGCGAAATTCTGTGGCTCGATCTCTCGTCTCATGAGTCAGGACATTTTAGACTTGCTGCAATGCGCTATTCCTCCTTGAAGGAAAATATCCTTTTCCTACAGCGGCAAAAGTGAGAACTAAGAAAACTACGCCAGATGGAAAGAGCTATATAGTCGAGGGGTCGGACTCGCATGCTCGGCATCCATCAATTACTCCTTTTCGAAATTTTCAAAGCTTTGAATCCGATTTTCTTTCAAAATTTTCAAGTCGGGGCTCTATCGGACAGCTGTGACGTTGCGGTGGCATGCTGGGTTGATCTCTTTCATCCTAAATTTCCCTCGCTTGAATTGTTTGCTTGGGTCGGGTTGCTCCGCCGCCCAAAATCTCGCAGGTGTGCTTAATAGACTTGCTATACACAAGGAAATTTCGAAAGCGCAGGCATGGACGGACTGGTCCTTTTCCCTCGGAACAGGAGGAGAATCCGGAAGAGGTACTCACGCGACTATGGAGTGCCTGCGCCGCCCGCTTCTGAACAAGGTAAGGAATTCCACAGACCACTTTTGCTTCGCTTCTGAAAAAATGATGTCAAGAACACACAAATATGATATGAGTAAGCCTTCCTTGTTCCATCGTATGCAGAGCAACGCTGGAGTTGGTTCATCCTGAATAGATTAAAAAAATCCTGTTGGTCAAGCTTGGTCATGGGAAACGCCGCGCTATAGCGCTAGCCACTGTCCACATGCCATTTCTTTTGATCCTGGTTCCTCTGCGAGCGCTAGCTTGTTTGCGACCCCTTCTCCGCACCGTTTCCTCTTCCCTGCATCACTCCCCAGATGGGGTAGTTACCCACCAGCCAGCCGATTCTCTGCAGAGACGAGCGAATTTTAATATATATAGCGGGACGGCATGTTGGTCTACCAGCATGGCATTTATGGAAGCTGCCGATTGAGTTCAGACTTGCACTCTGATAAAGATTTTATTCCGCCAGCTACAAAAGCTCCCGCAAATCTCGTTTTATTCCTTTACGTTGCTCTTGCCTATTGTTATGCACCGCCTTGGATAAATATCACTGCCTAGAAAAATCACGCCCAGAATTTCCGTATTAATCAAGCCTGCCGCAGGTGTCAATTGCAAGGACATATTCGTCAACTTCAACCACTCTCTCGCTTGCAACTTTGCAACCCTCACTGGTACCTCGAATACCTCGTCTGCAACTGACAAAGCCGGTGGAGACACAACTGTAAGACTTCACAGCATTCATTTTCAACAGTGTCGAATTAAGATTGCTAACGCATCGCCCCGGTAGGAACGACAACCTACGATTGAACCGGAAGAGATCGAAATGCTTTCGCTTTCAGATCAGCGAAAGCCGGAGAAGAAGGCCAAGTCGCTCAAGTCGCAGAAATCCGGTGTCTACCGCCATACACCAACATTTGCAGCCCAGTCGTTCACATTAACGGCGACACCCGAAATATACAAGAAGAATCAAACGCACAAACTCTCTCGGCCGGTGTTGGAAAGGGCAAAGTCACGACGGATAAGGACCTCTCCTGCTGCCGACTCCACCGATGACGAAAGGTCATCCGGCGAGTATGATCGGAGTTCTGTTAAGACGCCAGTTTCAGAGCGCGAACCTGGGAGTTCATCGAAGAAAAGTCCAAGGCCGCTATCAAATCGCTTCCTAGCACCCACGCCGCACTACGCTCTGTTCTCCAGCTCAATCCTCAACCAAGAAGTTCCCGGAATACCGACTAAAGGCCCAGGATTGGGTTCAGACTACTCCTACACGAGAGGACGCCCGGACTGGTCCGAGATGGACGAACCAGAGGGACACGGCAAGTCCGTACGACGTACAAATTCAATACTGTCTCACAGATCCGGGAAATCCCGCCGGCCAAAGTCACACTTTCCGGAGCTTCACGGGTTGGCAGAAGGGGACGCAGCAGTACTGGCGATGTCAACGCCGAAGGATGACGAATCGGTATACAAGGGCCGAGGGTGTGTTCCATGGCGACTGCGTGTCAACGCTGTGTGACTCCGGGGGTTGGTTTGCAACGGCGGCTAGCTGGAATGGTTACCCTCCGGATTTCCAATTTCTCTACACCTTACACGACGAACTTGATTTGCATTTTATCGGCGTCTTCACGATTACGATCCAAAGTCCAGAATCTTTATCTTCTCTCGGCCAATATGTTAATGGTAATACATAATATGGCGGTCACGATCGAATATTTTTCGGAACGATCAATTTTTGGATTTTACTCTTTCTGCCATGGTCACGATATCTCCTGATTTTTATGTATTCTCTTTCCTTTGTAAACTCAGGATGCGTATACGCGGCGTTTTGGTTTAGGTTCATGGAGCGGTTCGTTTTGACTTTCTTGATAACCCCATTTTCTATGATGTTGGAAGGAAACCCATTCGGCCACGGGGTGCTACTCCAATGTAGCACAGGGAACTCTGAGGCGAAAAATATTAGTTGGGTATATGGGTGTGGATTGGTGGATTCATCTTCAAAGGTGCTCAAAGGTGCTAGCTTTTAGGACGCACAGTAGTGCGTGCGTCCTGTCAAACGACTGTGCCATTATCTCCTGTATCCCCTGTACAGATACTTAATACATGGAGCGCAAATCAGTTAACCTGGTACATTCAATTATGTAACATGTTTGAAAATTCTTGATGATCAGAGGCCTTCATTATGCGCGACGCGCACTATGATTCAGATTGATTGCTGGTGAAGGATGAATCCTAACTTCTCCGCACCTTTGATGGAAGCGGGGGCCGGCCACACGAGGCTATATCAGCGATATATAACAGTTGCCTCTTTGAGTTTGCTAGGAAATATGGGGTATATGTGGTGTATTAATCTTGGTGGCGTCGTAAGGAGAACGCGAATGAATCGCGGAGCAGAAGTGTCTGAATCGAGCGGATCCATGGATCAGACGAAATATGACCGTTCTTGAAGCTACAGGCGTCGACCGAGACCTTCAGACGTTTTCCGTGTTTTTCTAAAATTTCAAAACGCAGGCGTTATGATGTACATATGTATGTTCGTGTTTGCACGTCGCTCAAACCGTGAGCTGAATACGGTGCTGTTCATACATTTACGTAACCCGGAGTTCTCGAAGATGAGGAGAACATTGGCGACCGCCAAATCCACACTGGTTGATTTTTACGTAAACTGTTCTTGGGGCATGAGTGGTGGCTAACCGGCTAAGCTCTCTGAGCCACCAAGAACGTGGGCGTTCTGGAAAGCTGTCATCGCTATGATGTACCAAGACCTTCATCTTGTGGAACCCAAGGCCTCATTGAGCTCGAACACAGGGTGGACAGACATTGTGTCAAAACGCCAAGCGCTTAGCTAGTTCAGTATCCACAGAGCAAATAATTCGGACTCGGAGCACGGCATATTCCAGTAGGTACGAGCTTTTAATATAATCCTTTGCCAAGCGATAGTATTTTGGTGCTAACTAAGAGTGTTCGCGACGGTTGATGCCATGCTGCGCATACAAATAATACACGACTGTGCGTGCGTACAGCCTTGCCATAATGCTCAGCTCTCAATGGAGAAGGGGGCTTTGCCTACGAGATCGAGGTCAGGTCGTCTAATCGTGACTTGTTCACTCGGCTGTAGTAGTTAGTGAAGAATTACATGCATTATGCCTATGCCTTCTTTAGATCCTACGATTCGAGCCGCTTGTAAGTTAACGGAACTCCGACTTGTAGGTCTAATGCATGTGAAATCTAGACTACTAGTTTGTTTCCTGCCGTGCGATCACGACGGCTAGCTTGGTTAACTGCGTAGCGGTGACGCGATTCAGACCATGATTTCTGTCGTGCGCATTAAGACCACTGCATTCGTAAGGGGAAATGGCTGCGGACAGTAGATCTTGCCTTATACGCAGCCGATGTAAACTTTTTGGTCAGTTACATATGATAAATTCTGCATTGATGGAAGCGAGATGCAGGAGAGATGTCATGCATAAATACGGCTGCAGAGCGGAGAGTGTGGCACGGGCAGCGACATGTCTGGTAGCGTCTATGCATGGTATGCGCTGATTCGTGCGAGGATCGATCCGATGATTCTCGGTTCGAGTTGACGTTCTTTTGTGACAGGTGCTGCTTTCCCGCAGCATAGAAAGCCAATAACGATTGGTCTCGTATACATAAGCGCTATAAGTTGATAGTTGAGTGAGAAGTGAATGATAGATCGATCGATCGGATTTCTTCAAAACTGATCGATCTACATATCGACCCACCGCATAGGTTCCGACATTGGTGCGGCGATAACCCGTAATTTGAGCAGAAGCAAAATCACGAATTTTCAGACGCGAAAATGCCGAAATACTTAAGTAATCAGCTAAGATCGGTGGTTATTTCAGTAAACTAAAACCAAGTTGAGAATATTCACGTTAGAAACTGCATTCGCGAAAAGCTGCAGCAAGTTCTGTATGACAATAACCCAAGATAATCCCTGAAGTTATTAAATATATATTGGGTGTTGTTATTGGCCGTATCTGACTCGCATCTATGCAGTAATTGGCTAGATCTGCCGGCCCGCGAGATGAGTCGCGAGTCGCGGCATGCGAGTTGATGACATCTCGGGGAGACCGCGGCGCCGGACGTCACGCGAGATTTAAAAAATTGATTAAGGATTCACTGTGCATAAGCGACACCACTCATTCTGTATACCTCTCTGGTTTTTTCGGTCCATCGGTTCATATACAAACAACCCGAAGGCGCTTAGAATAGAACCACTGCACTATCGATATCCTTTGGCCCTCGCAGTTTTGTTCTTTGTGTTACCGTATTCGCAATCGGGTATTCCTGAAAATACAACGTCGGCAACGCATCATATTTTGAAGAGACAAAGGCAACAACTACGTATGCCCCCCATAGATGTCTTTTGGATAAACATGAATCTGTTTAACTGGTTTTCTCGATCCTTGACTAAAGGAAGCCCTTGAGAACTTGCGTTTATCACCAAGAAAATGGCAAGATACCTCTTTGCGACGAAGACGACGACGGTTTTGACACTGCTCACGCCCCCGGTCCTGTACCTATCCACCACTTTTGCTCGTCTGCTCCGCGAATATCCAGCGAGTACGATACACAGCTCCCATCCGGTCTATCAGTCAAGCGATGACAAGCGCTACCAGCAGGTAGGTGCGCACTGGTTTACCACTCGTGTGCCCCTGCGGTATCTTTGTCCTAGAGACGGAACGCGGGATACGAGGACGCCGGTGGAGGTCTGGACTACAGCGTTCTTTTCCACGCCGACATTTTCGTTAGAGGCTAGAAGTTGCGGGATGCTGCTGGGACGAGGGTTTATCACGGGCGATCAAGCGGAGGGAGGGGTGCACGTTGGACAAGAGATCGCTCACGGGCTTTTCAGAGTTGTCTCTGTCGATAAGGATGGTAGTATGAGTGCGAGGGAGACAGGGGTGAAAGCGACGGGAGATGATGTGAAAATGGGAGCTGGGAGACTTATTGGCCGGACTATAGTTTCTTTTTGGATACCGGATGGGCAGGTGCGTTTGTGGGAGGTTGCTGCAGCGCGATATGGTTTGCCGTGGAGGCTACTCAGTGGCGGGAGACACTGCTTCGAGGTTATCTCAGACGAAAACAGCCATCTTCGGAAAGAACAGAGGGAGGGAGAGGAGGAGTATGTAACGGTGAGGATGGGATGCGCAGCAGATTTGGAGAGGGTTAATAGGGTTGACGGGAGGGAGGATGGGAAAGGGCTGGCGGGCTGGGCGTTATGGTTGCACGAGATGTACGCACGATGGTTGGTTGATGGGGCTGTGAGGAAGTTGAAGAGGGACTGGTGAGTGTGTATATTGTAGTCATTCCCAGCGATAAGAGACTATACAATCGCAATGGATATCATCTCCTCTCACCCATCTACTGCATCCTGGTGAATGTGAACTCGCGGGTCGCGTATACCTGCCACGAGCCTGGATGTGTTGTAGGATGTCTTTGCGTTGTGCTACGCGAAGTGTTTGACAGGAGTAAATTCCGCTTTTAGAGGATATTTCCTAAACAGGCTTAGGGCGCAAATTGAAGGGTTTGGAGCCCTCTCCACCAAAGCAGATTTTGTGGTTCGTCAAAGTTCTCACGGGAATATTCATCGACAGCCCATCGACAATCACGACACGACACCTAACGACACCATCCCTTCCGACACCACGAAATCACGACAAAGGTTCGTTCCCTGCTGCTGTCAATTGGAGTTTTGCCTGTGTGCGTAAGCTGGAGGCTCGGAATGCTGACTGCCTGGTGAATGCTGCTGTAGATGGGTGCCCTTAAATACATCGAAGAACTTCAGAAGAAGAAGCAGTCTGATGTGCTGCAATTCCTCCTCCGAGTTCGATGCTGGCACTATAGGAACCTAGGTACTGCTTTCCTATGATAAAGCATTCTTCAGGCGGACCTGTTCGTCCGTTCTCTGGGATCGATTCGATTCCGGATTCTTGATCGATCGATCGTTCCTCGGACGGGGTTTTCGTGAACCTCGAAACCAGAGGACGGATTGCTGCTGTCCTGCCTGTTGATACGAGTCAAAACGTAATTTACTGACCGGGTCCGGATTTCTCCTCCAACAGCGGTCTGCCATCGTGCCTCTCGACCATCTCGTCCCGACAAGGCTCGTCGTCTCGGATACAAGGCCAAGCAAGGATATGTCATCTACCGCATCCGCGTCCGTCGTGGAGGTCGCAAGAGGCCGGTTCCCAAGGGTGCCACCTACGGCAAGCCGACCAACCAGGGTGTGAACCAACTGAAGTACCAGCGCTCCCTGCGATCGACTGCCGAGGAGCGTGTCGGCCGCCGCTGCGCCAACCTGCGCGTTCTCAACTCTTACTGGATCAACCAGGACTCGTACGTTTATGCTCCGGGAATAGATGTTTGCATTTGAGGGGGATGTGTGAAGCTGACGTGCGACGTTTGGCAATTTGTAGGACCTATAAATACTTCGAGGTCATCCTCGTCGACCCTCAGCACAAGGCCATCCGCCGCGACGCCCGCATCAACTGGATCGTCAAGCCGGTCCACAAGCACCGCGAGTGCCGCGGGCTCACTGCCACTGGCAAGAAGAGCAGGGGCATCAACAAGGGCCACAGATACAACAACACCAAGGCTGGCCGGAGAAAGACCTGGAAGCGCCACAACACTCTGTCCCTGTGGAGGTACAGACATTAGGCTGCTTGATCGGGTGCTGGCGTCGAGCCTCTGTTGTTTTTTTTCTGCGCTTCTTCGAGCTGTTGATAGGACATTACTATTACTACTATTATTCTCTTTCGCTTGCTTTTCCTAAAGTGCGCCTCTGTCGTGCTGCTATTCTGTGTGTCCGCCGTTGCCTCTTGCTGTGATCATGGGTGTTATGTTGGTCATACCGGTATCATGCGGGTCTGTCGACGTCTTTTCATCGTGCATGTTTGTCCGAGCTGGACGATAACCAAAGTTTCCACCGGCTGGGCAAACATGATATAAAGCTTCTTTCCAGCTATCGTGCCAAGGTTGTCTTTCGGTGTCGTGTCTTGACTTCGATAGCACATAAAGCACATGCATACATGTCCATGTTGCACTGCGCGCCTTTTCCTCAATCAATATTACAAACGACTCGGCTTCCGAGATGCGAAACTTTGTCCTCCACCCGAGGTGACATCGCCGTGCTGCCCATCTGATACCTACCCCGCCAGGCGGTGAAGCCGTTACTCCAAACGTAATCCAGCGGTAGTAACGTGGACGAATGAGCACCGTCAGATCCGGCTGCGGTGTGACCGCCAGCTGGCTGCAGCCCGCCCAAAGCAGCATCGCGGGACGCATCCATCGGGCAGCAGGCCCTGACCTCGACGCAGGCAGCCTCCCTTCCCTCCCGCCGACGCCTCCGCCCCTTCACCCTCGACGGCCGAGCTGACGGCGATGCTGGTCACAGGCGGCCGGCCCTGCGCAGGGCCCCAGCAACTGGCCGCTGGCAGCTGGCACATGGCGCAAGGCCAGCGACAGGCGGTGATCATGCTCACCCGGCGCAGGCCCGTCAAACAAAACACCACGCCGGGCCTCTCCTCCCAACCTCCCCGCCAGCATGGAGCCCGCTGCAGCCCCTCGACATATCCTCCCGCCGGCCCCCTCCTCCTCCTTTATTCCCCTCCTCTCAGGCCTTCTTCTCTTCCTGCAGGGCCCGCCGTCAATATAAATACCATCGCCCGCCAGTTCCAGCGCTGCGCAGCCAGCCAGCGTCCGCGTTGCCGTCGTCGACATCCATTCATCCAATCTGCGGCGCGGCTTAAAAACCGGTGACGAACGTACCTCCAAACAGACTTCACACATCGAGCAAGCAGGCGGGCAAGGAAGCAAGCAGGCAAGCAAGCAAGCAGGCAGGCAGGCAGACAGGCACGCAGAAGGGCAAACTCGCGGACGGGACAGCAGAATTTCGCATAGCGGGACACGAAACAAAGGAATCCCAGTGGCGCGCTGCGGTTTGAGGACGGGGTCGTAGCTCGTCTCGTCTCGTCTCCGCCCTACGCTGTCCTTTTCCAGCTGCTTGCAGCGCCTGCAGCACCGTTTGGCTGCCTATTCGATACCACTCCTCGTCCGCTGATACATGCATCCGGCCGCCCGTCCGAATACAATCCAGCATATCGTATAAAGGGCCGAGGCAGGCACCGCGAACTCGGCTGCTGAAGGCGTACGCCGAGGTATTGCATGCAATTACACACGACTTCATTGCGGGTCCCCCGTCCATACCTCCCGACACGATACACCGCTG
Organism: Drechslerella dactyloides; assembly: GCA_020064725.1. Lineage (NCBI taxonomy): Eukaryota > Fungi > Ascomycota > Orbiliomycetes > Orbiliales > Orbiliaceae > Drechslerella > Drechslerella dactyloides. The sequence continues at coordinate 71,296 of JAGTWJ010000008.1, read as the reverse complement.
CGGTTCCCAACTGGGCATCATTCCAGACGTGCGATAGCCACCGTTGATATATACTCCGCATTCCTTCGCTCCTGCCATGTTTACGACGAGCATGCGACAGTCGCGGTAACCTTCCGAAGGACAAAAACAAACGAGCTCCCTTGGTGCTTAAAACCACCCCTGGCCAACTTGCACCGATCATCAGCGACAATTCGCCGGACAAGCTAGCTGTCACGATGCCCAGCTGGCCGACGAAGCTTTTTGCGCCCTCCGCCGTCGCGCACCCGCCCGAACGGAGCGCGACGCCGCCCAGACTATATTCTATATTTCCGCAGCTGGACGAACCGGCGCCAACATCATATGGCCATCAGCGGTCGAAGAGCCATGTCCCGTCCGGGCTGGCGAACAGAAACATGCCACAAGGAGGCGACCAAGTCATTGTCGCGCCGTTCGGAACGATCAGGAGGGACAGAAACAGCTTTACAGCCGAAATGGTAGGTTATGGACACGCTTCACCTTGTTTTCTGGATCCGATCAACAACCTCAAGGAGCTTGATGGCTGATGTTGCGGATTGGTGAGGGTAAAGAAAGTAGGGCCCTGCATGACATGCGCTTCGACGGTGAGGTGGCCTATGCATCTGACGGTTTTCAGATGCACCGTATGCCTGGGCATTAATGATCTGGTGCCGGTACATAAATCAATCAGACTGGACGATAAAGGCAAAGGAAAACAGCTTGGTGAGTCGAAGGCGCTCCGTGGCTGATGGAGATGGCTGGCTAACGGCGACTTAGCTTCAATAGCTGCATTTGCTGCTCCGCCACTACCAATCACCGTCGAGCGTACCCAAGCGATAATAGGGGACTGCATAGACTCTTTTTTGCGGTCTAGACGAGCCCTGCTAGAGACAAAGCTACCAGGCAGCGCACCACCTTCGTCTACAACCTCCAACGGCCCGAGAAGACTACCTAGACCTCCCCCAACTCCTGCCGCAGCTGCACCATACCCCGCGTTCGAGGATCTGAAAGTTAATCAAGTGGGCCGTCGGCCCAGTGAAATAATACTCTCGTCAACTCACTCCAAACAGCCGTCGGTTGAGGTACGAGAGATCACCCTGGAAGGCGAAGAGGTCAAGAAGGAAGGCGACGAGATCAAGAAGAATGCTGGCAGCGAGACGCCGCCGAGTGCAATTATTCCGAAGAGGCCGGAGACGTCATATTCCTCACAGCGGCTGGAGCAAAGGGTGCTCACGGAGAGGATGTTTCGACCGTTGGAAGACTATATAATGCGCTCGTTCTCAAGTTGGGATGCTATCAACAATTCTTTCTTGAGGATGACGCCGGAGGAGCTGGCCAGCGTTGTGGGGCTATCCGGATCGCCTGGTAGAGATGCGTCGAACCAGGATCGGGCGATGCGAAAGCAACGGGAGAAGCTGAGGCTACAGAGCCCCTGGATCGACTGGAAGCAGGTAGCCGAGTTCTACGAGTTGGTGATGACGGCTGGCGATCAGGTGGCAGCTCAGCTGTTCAACCCGAATAATGAGAGTGAAGATAGCGCTGGGCAAGACGGGACCGGACAGGATCGTCCTCTGACGCGAGAGGAGGCCGAGGAACTCGAATCGGATATTGATGAAGCTCGGGATCACCTCGAAAGAGTATTCCTCAAAGCGGTGGAACATCTGTTAAAACGCCCGTGCAGACCTTTGCAAACACCCGAAGATTCAAGAGCCCTTCTGATCATCATGGTCTGCCCTTTACTCCATCAATCACGCGGGGGCGAAAAGTCGTCATCTGGTTTGAAGAGGCTCCGTTTGAGAAATGAAATACGCACCCGGAACAAGCCTCAGTCGAGATTGGCGTCTCCAACTGGTGGGCCTGGACAGCATTCTAGCATCATCAAGCGAATCCTGGGACTTATCTCCAATCTGCCGAACGAAACCCATCACTATCTCGTCTCGTGGTTCTCTCGTCTCCAGGAACAGGACTTCCGGAAGCTTACAGAGTTTGCGGGTAGCTTTATTACCTATAGGTTGACTAGGCAATTCGGGAAGCAGATGTCCCAGGCGGCAGCGGAGAGGATTAGAGGCGTTGTCTACTCTGAGGACTGGCAGATCAAAGCTGCATCGAAGGTCTTGTCTCTGTTGGCAGCCGCGAATACTTCGGTCATGGTGAAGAAGAGTGATTCGGACCTGCCGCTTGAGAGCTGGTTCAATGTGACCTCTGATCCTTTTGCTTCCGAGTCCGTCGGGACTACCAATCTTGCGAAGCAGAGGGCTCTGGCTAGGGGCCACATCATCCCTACGAGCGATTTTTACAATAGCATGCTGGACTACGCGGATCTCATCGCGGATTTCGACCAGTGGGAATCCAAGTCGGCCAAGTTTAGCTTTTGCCAGTATCCGTTCTTATTATCAATGGGGTCGAAGATCCAGATCCTCGAATATGACGCCAAGCGGCAAATGGAGGTGAAGGCGCGGGAGGCGTTTTTCAATAGTATTGGATTACGTAGGACGTTTAGCCAGTACCTTTTGTTGCGCGTCCGGCGTGATTGCCTTGTGGAGGACAGCCTGAAGAGGATCAGCGAGAGCGTCGGCGGCGCGGCTGGAGATATCAAGAAGGGGCTCAAGATCGAGTTTGAAGGAGAGGATGGAATCGATATCGGCGGATTGCGAAAGGAGTGGTTCCTGCTGCTCATCAGGGATATCTTTGATCCGAGGCATGGTATGTGGCCATCTACTTTCGTCTGCTGGCAGTTGAACTTATACTGACTCTTTTCGCGCACAGGCATGTTTGTCTACGATGAGGATTCGAGGTTTTGCTATTTCAATCCGAATACGTTCGAGGCCACCGAGCAGTATTTCCTGGTCGGGGTCCTCCTCGGCATGGCGATATACAACTCTACGATTCTCGATGTCGCGCTGCCGCCTGTGGTTTTCAAAAAGCTGTTGAGCCCCAACTCGCCGTCCAGCACACCTAGCAAATTCTCAAGCCCTTCGCCGACCGCTCGACTGCCGTTCACCTCCACGCTTGAGGACTTGGCCTTTTTCCGACCGGCATTGGCGAATGGACTTCGACAACTCCTGGAATTCGACGGAGATGTGGAGGCGACTTTTTGCCGCGACTTCGTCGCAGAGGTGGACCGGTATGGCCAGATCACGCAGATTCCATTGATCCCCGGCGGCGAAAATAAGGCAGTGACGAACGACAACCGCAAGGAATTCGTCGACCTCTACGCGCAGTACCTCCTCGACACCTCGGTAGCACGGCAGTTTGAGCCCTTCAAGCGTGGTTTTTGGACGGTGTGCGGCGGCAACGCACTGAGCCTCTTCCAGCCGGACGAGATCGAGCTGCTGGTGCGCGGGTCGGACGAGGCGCTGGATATCTCCGCGTTGCGCGCTGTCGCAACGTATGAGAACTGGAGCACGTCATCACCACAGGATGTCAATGTGGTCAAGTGGTTCTGGGAGACGTTTGAGGCTGCGACGCCAGAGATGCAGCGGATGCTGCTGAGCTTCGTGACGGGCAGCGACCGCATTCCGGCGATGGGGATTGCGAATATGGTGTTGAAGATAGTTTATGGCGGGCCGTGCAGTGTTCATGGCAGCCGCAAGGCGGAGCGGTATCCGATTGCGAGGACTTGCTTTAATAGCATTACACTCTGGGGCTGGGAGAGCAAGGAGAAGCTCGAGCGGGTGCTTTGGCGGGCGGTGACGGAGAGTGAAGGGTTTGGATTGAAGTGATCGTTGGCGGTATATCATTGCAGCTGTTACTTTGGTTTCTGGATTCCGAGGTAGCGATTCTTTGGCATTGGCATTGGCATGAGCGTTACGTTACGTTGCGTTGGATGTGTTTGAATTTGTTGGCTTGCAGTTAATGGTTCTTGGTCTTGTGGGTTATTCTTTGAGCATTGTCATCTTGAATCTTGGGGTTTTCGATTGTTGGATAGCGGCTGCTGGGTACCCTTGAGCCTGTTTAGTTTCTGGGTGTTCTTGATGCCTACATGCGGGTTCTTATTCTTTGTCTCGTCGTTTTGCCGATATTTGTTTTCTGCACGCACCGTTTAATAGAGAGAGCATCAGATTGAATTTTTCTTTTCACAAACGTTGCTCGATCATTTCTTTGCGCACGATATCCTTTCATGAATTCAATTTATCCAGCATCGATCCTTGATACCCATTTTTTTTCTCCCACTCTGCATGAATACTTCCTTCTACTAGCGTATCCTTTGCGGCCTTGTTGATGGCCGGAGTTTAGACATCGCAGTTAGATCTTGCTTGGACGCACTGCGGTTTCGGAACGGATTTTGATTGAAGATGGCTCGTTATATATATATGAATGTAAATGATGTACAATCTGGGGTGAACTAGAGACAAACTACAGATCATGACCTTGTGGAGCTTGTTTTATATTTTGGATTAACATGCCGGTATACGTATACCATAAGCGTGTGGTACCCTTGACATCATAATGCTGTACGTTGCATATCTTATTGAGAATCGGGTGGGAGGTCTAAAAGTAGGATACTACTCGGACTCATATAGGAATTCATGGTTAATAACGAAAGTCTTACATGTCGTTGAATTGTAAAATCAGCTGGCTCTTCGGGTTTCCTAGCCTGTCTATAGGATCGATTTTAAATTTTAGGACCTTAAGATTTTCAATTATATATATACATGCACTAAATAGAGAATATACTTAAAAGCTTTTATAGGCCGGGCGGACGAGAGCAGCTGCTTGATGGCCCGAGAGTGTACATAACATTACGTTAAACAATCTTTTGGTATTTGATAAGTTTAAAAATGTATTTATACTATATTCTGGGCTTTCTGTGACTCTCTGTAATGCCTATGTATATATCCAAAAGTTTGCCCGTATCGTAGGCGAAAGCAGTCAGAAGCAATATCATGATTGTCCAGCATACGATGACTTCTTTCAATATAAGCCTACTCTGATAACTAAGCGCTGATAATTCATTTCTTCAAAGATGACACCCCTTCCCACAAAAATCCATTGGAGTCCGTGACTGACTCTGTGACCAGGCCGTGGCGAAGCGGAGTAGACTTTAACATCGCCGGCCTCACCATGGACATCACATAATACGTTCCGAAAGAATCAGGCCGCGAAGGGATAGTCAGTAGCTTCCGATCCTGAAAATCAAACCATTTGTTGTAAAGGGGGCGACCATTGATAGTCGCGTCGAGGTAGACCTCCAGACTCTTCGCATCAGCTTGTCGACAGCCCCATTCCATGAGCCTCTTGCCGAGGCCCTTTGATTGGTAGCCCTTATCTACACCTAGGAATTCGAACACTAATATGATTTCACTGAAATTTAGCTGATAAAGTTCAATTTTGTTCATACGTCAATTAGGAGTTGGCGACTCACTCCAATGGGGTCTGCTACCCATGACTTCTGCTCTGTTTCGTGGCATCCCCTCCCATAATGCGTCGATTAGCTCGCTATCCCAGTGAGAGGGATAGGCCGGTATAGGGATATCCTGCTTTCCGTCCGCTTGTGGGGGGTTCCAACGAGCAAAGGCTGCCAGTTTTTTATTGGAAACATCCTCCACAACAAATGTTCTTAACACACTTGGGCCGGACTTTATCCCGTAGATCATTCAACCATTGATGCGTTTTAGGATCTTCAGGTGTCATGGCCTTCCAGAAGTCGTGAGATGAGTTGAACGAGGTGAACCACAGCCGGGTGAGCTCGTCTACGTCGTTATAGGTGGCCTCTCTAACGGCAAAACCGGCTGGAGGGTTGTGTTGGATATCTGAGATGTACATATTGTTGATGCCTTGGATGGTTGCGTCTTCTCTCTGGGAGCCCTGCGATGAAGCATATCTCACAAAACTGGATTCAAAGGCAATTTTTATCTGTAAGCGTATTTCTAATAGATACACAAGGTTGAAATGTAAAAGAGTACAGTCGTTACTCAACTTGTTCGTATTCGGACTCCGTAAACGCGCAAAGCGCACAAAACCATTGTGAGGTGTTCTGTTATAAAGAGGCCGCTTCGCCTTCAAAAGAAACAAGCAACGTGACATTCCTGTGACCGGACTGAGGGTTATCGTTGAACTTCGGAACTTGCGAGATCTTGGAGGTAGGCTGACTTTGTGTCTAATGTACTACCATACTATCTGCGTAGGATGGTACGACAAATATTTAAATATAAGTGATGTGGAGTCGCTGGGTGACCACTTTATGCTGTGGGTTACTAGCGTCGTTTAGTCTCAAAGACCTATCTTTGCTGGACATTTGGATGCGAAAGAGACGCAATTTACGTCGTCCTTGGTTAGTGAAAGTAGCTCAAACAATTTAAAGTGGAGTCTCTTGATCTTTCCCTAGCTTGGTAAATCCAGGAAGGCCGACCATAGCCTACTGATTGGGACGTAAGGTGCAGCATGGCGCATTTACTTATGCTGCATACATCCAGCGTCACTTCAAAGGTTACTGAGAGGAGTAGTTCCATCACCACCAAGGACAATGCATTACATACAGCTTATTCAATATATACATACAAGTAATACAATCCAGCATTTTTACAATAAGCTTCCGGAGAACCCGATGTGTATTGGTTGTGCTAGTCATGTAGAACACTAGCGCGGGTATTGTATGCAGCATCGGGCCATGTGCATGCGGCGTCGGGCCATTTGTATGCATTATTCCGCCTCTTTGGCCAAACTGGGAACGGACTAGACTTGAGTGCGAGGGGGCTGCAGCATGGGTAGTCTCGGGGACGCTGACCCCAAGACTATAGCATGGGTGGTAGCTTTTTATCTCAAGATATTACCTTTCTCGGAAAATTGGAAAATTAGGGTCATCGAGTTCGTGGGTGTGAGTGGGGATATGATACACGCATGCTGGTACCGTGCGGGCCACAATACCCGAAACAATGTTGCAAAAGGCCAGTTTCAACAGTTGACTTCTGACAAGAACTTAGTTCACAAGACTTTATGAACGGGTCCAGATACGGACATAGATGAGGAAACTTATGTCGGGAGGTGACTTGTAAGGATGCCGTATTTGCTCGTTCTACGATGCTGCATCGATGCCGTGTGGCCCGCTGCTCTTGGGCACCGCCTGTGGGCCTTTCAGCTTGGCTAGGTTTGCCTCGAAGCGCTCGAACTCGCGTTGGGCGACTTCCTCTTCCTGGTCAAGGACTTGGACGACACCCTTGACTTCCTCGATGTAGTGCATTAGCATTGATTCGATGCCGTTTTTGAGGGTCACGGTCGAGGAGTCGCAGGTGCGGCAGGCACCGCGGAGTTTGAGCAGAACTTGGCCGGCATCTGTGAAGCCGCGGTATTCGATGTCGCCGCCGTCTGTATCGATGTTAGTCTCGTCAGTGAGTCTGGCTGGATATAACTGTTGTAGAGAGGGAGGTGGGGGTTGAGAGTGCCTACCCTCTTGGATGGCTGGTCGTATCCTCGTGTCCAGCAGCTCCTTGATCATGCTGACGACCTCGCTGTCACCTTCTTCCGGGACAGTGTCCGTGCTCGCGACAGCCTCGCCGGGGAGAACGACTGGGGCACCATTGTTCAGGTGTTCGGTTACCAGCGCGAAGACCTCGGGTTTAAGGTAGGACCAGAGGGAGTCCGGCGTCTTGGTCACGGTGATGAAGTCCGGGCCGTAGAAGACGGACTGCACGCCGTCGACCTGGAAGAGGGAACGGGCTAGTGGGGAGTTTGTGGTTTGGCGGCCGTCCGTGTATTCGATGCTGGCGGATTTCGGAGGGAGGACTGGCAGGCCTGGGATGAATTTTAGGGCCTGGAGCGTTTATATTAATTTAATGACAACGACTATACGGCAACATGATATGTACAACCAGAATGCAAAGAAAGAGTAAGGACCTACGTCGGGATTCGGGGTGGGTTCAGTCTGGATGAAGAGGCTGCGTGTCTGAGCGAACGGCGCCGCGCGGGGCAGCAAGCGCATAGGGCGGCCATGATGGAGTAGCGGTGGCCGCGAAGGTAGACGGCTGGAAAAGAGTGTCCGTCTCGGTGTATGCCGTATGATTGAGGCTGTCGATGTTCGTGATATCTGCGAGCGCAGGAGGGAGGTTGTGATGGACCTCATCGCGGGCGCGGAGGCCATGATACTTGGACTCTCAGCTCCTGTGTGGCGTCGATGGGATGGTTAGTGAGATGCAATTTCGAGCAATGGAAACCAGGCAACTGTAAATGCGATCAAGATGCTGTCAAGGGCCCGCTTGGCCATCCAGCATGGTGTTTCGTTCTGATGGATTGATAATGCGACGTCATGCGCGACTCTTCGCAGCTTAGTCAGCGCGGTGACATCTCGTCGCAATGTCCACGTCTTTGTTTCGGCCAGAACGACCGCCGGGATTCCATTTGGCCACGCCGGGCCCGAATGCAAGTCACTCGTTCAATCTTCTCCTCCCGGGACTTTATGAAGGCCTCCTTTACACGACGATGACCTGTTCAGACAGACGGACGATGACATGAGCCTGCTTCGCCGTTCCGCAATCACCGTTAAGCCGCACCGATGAGTTCCTCATCCTCTGCCCGCGATCCGGCCCGCGAGCCTCTCCTCCCGCTGCACGGCTCCACGCTATCCACGTTTCAGGACTCTTCTTCGGCCTCAGCTTCGTCGTCCGCGGTGTCGGCGGCCGGGTCGAAGGTCGAACCGCCGCAAACCCCCGTCGCGATCACTGTGCGCTTCGCGTCGTCCCTGCCAGACCTCACCCGGACGATCCAAACACCGTACTCGACCAACATCTCCACGCTAAAACGCCTAATCCGTACCTCTCTACCAGCCGAGACCGGTCGCCGCAGGCTCCGCCTGATATACGGGGGCAAAGTCCTTGGTGACAAAGCGAACATCGGACAGTCGCTCGGCGTCTCCAAGCTATCTGCATTTACCACAGAAGAGCGGAAGGCCCCTCCGCCACCGCCCAAGCGTGGGTCTCGTAAGGGCAAAGAGGTGGTCAGGCCTGAGCCCGAGGACGAAGATTCTAGCAGCAATGGCACGGGATCTACGACGGCGGGCGTATACATCCACTGTAGCATCGGCGACGAACTCACGGACGCGGAGTTGGCGGAGGAGGTAGAGACCGAGGTACATACCTACAGACACGTTCAAGCCAGGGTTATCGCTTGGTCCGGTGCACACCGTGAGGAAATAAAGGCTAATTGTCTGGCGGGGTTTCTATAGTCACAAGCGATTCACCACCCTTCAACGTTGCCCGCTCCACAGGGGTTCGATCGACTGCTAAATGCCGGATTTACGGAAGCAGACATTGCAGCGCTTCGCAGCCAGTTCCACGGAACACTCTTGAGCAATGCTGCTCCATCGCTCGACGGCAGCGCCGATGCTTCTAGCGGCCTGGGCTTCTCCCTCCTCGATGAAGAGTCCCGGCGACGGGCGTTGGCATTGGAAGAACAGTGGATAGACGAATCTGCCAGTAACGAGACGGAGACGGCAGATGCCGGTGCTAATAATGAAAGCGGTGGACTCGAAGATACGCTGATTGGAGTCATGTGGGGGTTCTTCTGGCCGCTGTGCATCATGTGGATGCTGCGGGAAGAAGGAACCTTGGGGAATTCAAAGCGACAGCTGGCGGTCATTGCTGGCTTGCTGATGAACTGCGTGTTTGGGCTCTTGCGGCTGGGTAGTGCTAGTTGAGACGATAGGGTGAGATATAGCAGTTATGAATTCTAGAATGCTAGAGTCACAGGCTGGAGACACCAGGTTCTACCGGAAGGTGGACTGGGAATATTGGGCATCGTCTCAGCAGATAGACCTCCGGTTCTAAAGATTGTAGACGCTGGGGTGCAATGCACGCGCATTGTTGATACAACTCTATGGCTTTGCGGAGTGGCGTAACCCGCGTCGCTAGTTGGATTCAACTCGAAGCCTCGTTAAAGGGGCAGGTAGAGCCCGGTTGTTTTCCCCTATATTTAGCGATTATATAGCGTTGAGATATTCGAGTATTAGCATATGGACAGCTATATATCCTCTTTGTGGGTAATTTATCGAGACAACTGGTGTTTTCACTGTTGTGTATAAAATTGTCGCTAGCGCTGTGTATATATGTGTAGTGCTATTCGCTGGAATAAGTTGTATGGCACACTTTCGTAGTGTAAGTCGGATCTCTGCACGGTCCGTTTCTGCACGGCTGGACCGGAACCATGGTCCAAAGACGACTTGATCAGTCATATAGATCATCTATCTGCATGCCACACGCACACCAGATGTAAGAACATTGGAATCCGTGCCAATAATGGGATATGTTTCCTGGTTGTGAACTCGCTCTGACAAAGACTTCTAGTGACGTAGGTCAATTTTATAATTACGGCGAGGGTCCCCAAAACCTGGTTTGCTTAGGTAGCGTCTCACACGCCAGAAGCTGGACGCACGTAGGTCCTGCATGCGTATTATGAATCAATCAGACTACACCTAAAGTGATGTATATCGATAGAGGTTGCAGATCCGTTGACGTCTTCCTTGATATCATGATATTTAAATTTATTTAGATATCGAAATGCATATGGCTCGGATGAGTGGATAGATGGAAGAGTCACCCTGAGGGAATACCCACAAACTAGCAAAGCTCTAACGAAGGACAACAAACTCAAGTAATCTAGCGGCGATGTAATGCTTCGTCTTAGAAATAATCCGTTCGAGACGACACTCTATGCGACCCTGGGGTTGGTTGCCGTATCTACCCAATTTACCTGGGCATCCTAGCTTCGTCCTCCCTAGCTATGCACCATGAACGACTCTCCACATCCGCATTCTTCCTCTAAAGGCAATGTCAGCAACCGCCAAGTAATCGAGAAACATCAACTCCAGAAGCTGGAAGACTCACTGATATTCGGGTTGTTGAAAACAAACCGCGCACTTAGCTGGTCCTCGACCCAGTCCATTTCGCTGCCAATGATGCTGAACAGCGCCTTGCTATCAATATATACCTTGACGCCGTCCTGATCTACCACTTCATCGAACCTCCCAGGTTTCTCAATGTACTCGAGGTGATAGGCAAGGCCGCTGCAGCCTTTCTGCTTCACGCCAACCCGTATTAACTTTGGCGGCGTCTGCTGCGTTAACGAGCGAAGATGATCGACAGCTAGTGGCGTCAGCGTCATTGCCGCTTTGCGCGGACGTAGTTTGCGTGGTGCAGAGGGTGTGGATGTCGTCGGCGAGGGTGATTGAGGACTCGGGGAAGTGGGAGAGGTAAATGGCAGAGTCGAAATCGACGGAGCTGCTGGTCGCACCGTTGAGATGCTATCTACCGGCGATGATGTAAACGGCGGCGGCTTTCCATCTGGTGCTTTCGCCGTCAACTCGCTCTTCGGGGCATCCTTGTTGCGTGGAGGCGCTGGGTCTATGGCAGGGAGATCGAGTGTTTCGGGGCGGTACGGCGTCGCCGTCTGCAGAGACCTCCGGAGATGCGATGCGCAGATTGATGGCAACGAAGAGCGCGGACTCGGCCTGTATCGCGACTTGATCGGTGAGGCTGCCAGTGACTGTCTGGCGGCCGATAGGAGGGGCGAGAATACTCGAGGAAGCGACATTCTGATCAGTTTCGGTGTGTCGCCGACGTCTCCGTTCGTAGACTGCTGTTGCTCCGCTGAATAGCTTCTTAGCTATACATAAGATCGAAGCGAGGGTATCAAGCCTGTATAGACGGTGAGGCTTGTTGCGAGCAGAGGTGGCGATATCCAGCGAAGGATCGGATATCTCGAATAGCGTTGGGTGAAGATTGAGGGTTCTGACAAATCCAGCTGAGCCGAGAATTGCGCCCATGACGCTGTTTCAAACGATGACCCTTGCACTGGGAGCCCACAGCCAATAAAATTGCGCCTTTTGTAATCGCAGCAAAAACAACACACCTCAATTTGGCAATTACGCCAAACCGGATACGTATCGTATACAGCCGACTAGCCTTCGAGCAAGATGCCAGTCGACACTCGCTCTAACGGATCTGGCCTTGAGAACAATATACGAGAGGTATCACGAATGTCGAAATGCTATAAGTACATGCGTTTGTCATATACTACATTAGTGATCTAACTATCCGTACCGCTCATCAACCATCCCCTTGCCCTGCGTTAGCCATCGTTGAAACGACTAAATCAAGTAGCTAATTATGTTATGATGTCTGGCTTTTACTAGCATTCTGCGCATTAGGACGATAATCTTTGTCTTGAAATTTCCATTTATGTGTAAGAACATGCACTCAAGAACATGTCGAGACATTAAAACATCGGACGAGCGTCGATCAGAACGCGGAAGCATTTCACCAATCTGGGCACGATACGCGAGCAATCTATGACCTTGAGGCCTTCCAGATGTTTATACTAAATTACAAGCCTAATGACCTAGTATCGTTCAACCGAGCAGATTGACCCAATTGGGTGTTTCGCGAGGAAAGAAGAAGCATCGGGAGCATCGGACAAATTGTTTTTTTCTTGCTAGAGCGACACCCATTCCTGGAGCATCAGAGATCTAGCTCCCGTCGAGTTGCCCAAACCAATGAGAAGAAATTAAGAGAAAATAAGAATAAAAAAGTAAGACTCGAAGGTGACACCTATTGTTATTTACAGCCCACCGGAGTTGGCACCTTAAGGGCCATTCGTGATGGGGAATGGCCGGGGATGCCTTACTATGGCCACTACACCGTCCTTACCGAAGGAATCAACTCGTACGGGGAGATGCTGCCGCTTTCGGTCTTCAAAGCCGAAATACTTCTTGAAGAACGACAATCGTCTCAGGCTCGCATCTCCGTAGATATCCAAGCCGAAGGCGTCAGCCTGCTGACAGCCCCAATGTAGAAGCATCTGCGCCAGGCCCTTCCCCTGGTACAAGGGATTAACCCCAACGAATTCACCCACTGAAAGACTGTTAACTGGTGGCCACAAAGCTGAAAATGGGGGGGGGGATTATCACTCACTCCAGTGCGCCTTGCGTCCCATAAGTTCTGCTCTCGCTTGGTCGTTTACTCCCCACAAGGCTTCTGTCAGGGAGGCGTCCCATTCTGGCGGAAACTCAGGCATTGGGATATCCCGCGACTTGTTCGCCTGGGGGACGTGCCACCGCATGAAGGCAACAATCTTATTGTTTTCCGCCAAATCTTCGACGACAAACGTCATGATGACTTCGGGACCTGCCTTGATCCCCATCGCCCAATTGTCGTTCCACCACTTGCGGGTAGAATCCCCCGGTGTCACCGCATCCCAGAGTTGGTGTGGTGGCAGAAAAGACGTGAAATACAATTGGGTCAAGTTATCCACATCGCTCAGGGTCGCTTCCCTCACCCGGAATCCAGGGGGAGGCTTGTGCTGGATTGTGGGATCAATCTTGTATAAACGCCGTGGTGGTCGCGCTTGTTGAGCGTTGGTGCCAAGTGTGGGGATTGTCTGTTCGTCTTGCAAAATACTCGGCCGATGAGAGGTGCTTCCAGCGAAAGGAGATATGGGAGGCAATCTAATTACTTGCTTCTCGATCTCGTGCAGAGCAAGGCCTCTTGCGTTCTGTTGGGATGTTGTCGCAATATAACACGTAGGTACACGTACAGTAACTGGGAGACGATTGACTACTGACGGAAGCGATTTTGAAGAGAGGTTTCTCAAAAGAGAATTGATTGGTTGCCGTCGGATTACCGAGGAAGTCATTTTTGCGTATTTGACTTAGTAGTGTTGCAAAAGTTAACTTGAGATGGTCTCGCAGCGACTTGAGATAGGTTAGAATTTGCAGCAAACCGCAATATCTGGAGAGTTGAATTCCAGTTGCAGATATGCGTGCATGTAGATAGATGCTTACTGAGCTCAGGCAAAGGTTGAATTTTGATCTGGTCGCTCAGCTCGGCTTACAAACAAAAAATACGCAGAATGGACGTTCAGCCGGCATTTTATACTCGATTCAAATGCTTGTGTATAGTGTAATTGGATAAGCCCTTAACAAATGAGTACTTAATTAGTTATATGCTGCACCAGTATAATAGGTGCTCCAAATCCCGTGGCCGCGTTGACGGTTAGCGGGAAATCTTCTTAGATGGCACCATATCGTAGAGTGTATGTCCGGCCAAAGTGGCAACAGTTATGATATCGAATCCTAATATGAGAGAGAGCTGAAACTTCACCTTCGACTCAGGCATTCTAACCTTGGAAAGGAAGCGCCATGGCGGCAAACGTTAGCCTACACGCAATAAAGCTGGGGACTTTGGATGAAATCGGCCCTCTGAGGCTATATAGTCTGCAGATTTTTATGCGGGCGGCATGGCTCTGGGATAGGGTGGCACCGAGGTCGGCTTTTTGCATCCGTTAGCTTACCTCGCGAGCTAGACTGCCGTAATTTTAATAATTTGGCTTGCTAGGTAATCTATTATCTGTGAACACAGATTCTAGTGCCTCGATATTGTTTTGCATACACCAGCCCGGCCTAGAAGCTTTACCAGAGAATATCCTTCGTCCTGCAGAATCGTCGGACTTTAGAATGCAACGGGTATAGTTTGAACGCCATTAAGCGCTTGCAGACTGCATCGCCCGGGGTTAAGACGAGTTACCTAGAGTCGGTTATTGTTTTCGGGAATTAGATCAGTAGTATACTCCAGACAAAATGAGCTCTTGACTCTGATGGGGACCTTAAGCTCGACGGATATGGCAAGCGACGACTTGCAATGCAACAAGCCTCGCATCGTACATAACAGATGTTATGGTCGATAACGGGTTGTTATATTATATAGGCCTATACTCTATTCTTTCATTTCGGACAATTGTACCGATTGCGCAATTGCACGCATTGCGCCCGCACGGGCAAACCGAAATTGTTCGGGGTGCACTAAGACCGTCTCGTAACCAGAACGCCATGCTTCATGCTACGAGATCTCGAGGATTCTTCGATAATCCTATAAACAATTGGTTTGTCTCTCCAGACCTAGAGAATCTATTGAATTGAAATAAACCGGGTTCAGTTCAAGTCCTATAGGCCTAGATCGTCTGGGATATCAATCTATAGTTTGTAACGATAGCAGTTTGTAACGATAGCAGCCATGTGTTAAAAGAGGAGCGTGCAGTGACATTCCATCTGTAGCGGAGCCAGCAATGCTTCCGGCGGGGAATTTGTTGTCCTCGGCAGCCTTAAAAAGTAACTATCTACTTTTTGTGGCTATAATATATAATGGCTGAAGTTATATTCAGCTTGATTACTTTGCTGATATCAAGCTGTAGCGCTCCAAATGCAATCAGTAATTCGTATCAGTAGTGGGTATCTGGCTGTGTGGAAGCGCTGCTCCTGAGAGGTTGGAGCTAGCTACATCCAAGCCAAGTCGCTCTCTTTGAGCATATCTGAATAAGCGAGTATAGTAGTATCTTGGATGGTGTATTGGGGATGGTCGAGACCAAAGTACGGTAATCTGGCTCACGAGTAAAAGAGCTGGAAACCTTCTACGAGCTATATAAATTCAAGTTTAAAACCAGATATTACACTATGGCTATGATACTGGAAACATTGATTTAGCGCCCTCGACCATTGGATTGAGGAGTCTCGGGTTGAAGTTGATGTTAAATAGACGGTGATCCGATAGTGATGGGCCCCATATCTGAAGGATTCAATCGTGGCGGAGGTTGGAGTCGCAAGCGATTGCCCAGCGCTGGTGCGATACTGGTATACCACTCTTAGCCCGCCGATATAGGCAAAAGCACTTACCATAAAAGTTATAGGCATATGCGCTGTCTGAAATGGGACTTCTAGTGTTGCGCGACATGCGGCACGGCACGGAACAATCCAGCCGCGAGAGCTCGTACTAGATCGAATAAAGTGACTGAGCGTCCAGACCGAGAAAAAGAGAGGGCGTACGAAGTCTCTCCGAACGTGCATACTGTTCTAACGCAGGTGCTTGTCAAGTGGTTACACTATAGTACTAGTAGTATGCACGTAATGGGGTCTGAGGGATTGATCAATCAGGCATCGTTGTATGACAGATTATGGGATAACCGCAGCTTTAAAACTCCGTGTTTGGCAAAAATAGGCTCGAGTGGTTCCAGTTTACTGCGTAGATGTCTTGATTTTAAGTTAATCGCAGGATTATAAAATGAGTAGCTGTGAACTTAAAAATCATTCACTTTGATTGGCAGGGAATAAGCCGGCATTTGAGAGCCGAATTTTAACATAAAATGCAACAAGTTTGTCAGGGCGTCTGCGATCGGCTCAGATACGGCAAAAACTTTCTTGGGTGTAGATTTTCCGAACTTCGGCTCATGCCGCTGACTCTTGGCTGCGTACTAATCCGTCCAGACGGTATTTAAATCGTGGCAACTTTGGACTCTTCAAGCTAGCGTGAGGGTCAGAAATTCGGCGATTTTGCGATGCAATGCACATGTGCATGTGGGATGATCTGTGAAATATTAAGGTTCTAATTGCTAAAGCCATCAACGTAACAACAATCGGCATCTCGAGCCGCAGCCTTTGACGTATCAGTCCAATTATTCGCCGCGAGCCACTTTCGGCTCATCCGAGTGGATGTCCGAGCGGAATCATGCTCCGAATCCGGATCGGTGTTCTTCCAAAGCATCGCGCAAGACCCACTGCTGCCGAAGCGATGCAAAGATGCATGTGCGCTATTGGCATTTATCAACTGATTGAATGGATTCCATCAACTCTTTGGTGTCGCAACTGCCATTACTTTCGACCGAGACTACTTTCAATCACTATAAGAGCTTAATGGTACTTTTAACTACAGGGATTTATCCTATATTGAACTTGAGCACCTTACTTAGAAGAAGTAATATAATAGTTGCTTAGAATTAGTACACGTTATAATAATAAACGTTAACGGTGTAATAGCGGCAGGGCTTGGCCAAATCTAATTGCATGTATTGACCTCGTGAAACAACTGGAATGTAGGAAATAAGTTTGGTACGCCATAAATGCAAGCCAAATCGCTTATGGTTATCGGGGTTTATAAGTACTTAAGTACTCTATAAGAAAAGGTCGGGTGCCCTAACGGTTATATAGAATTCAATCATTTAAAACCCATTTTCCAAATGTTATTGATTTATTATAGATCTGGTTTTTCTAAGTTTTATGTTTGGTGATATTTTTTGAATGGTTTAATTGTGTTTTATGGTTGCTTTTATTGTTCATTGGTGCTGACCTTTTCCTATAGAGTATCTATGTAGGGGTAACTCTAGTCTCGAAGTCGGGACGCTAGGGGCCATGAACGTGGGCCACAACAGCAGAACAGACCGCAGGGCCTAGGGATAACTCGATAAACAAGCTACGCGAGGCTCTTTTACAGGCATAAAGGTCTAGAAACCAGAAGCTTATATGTGCGTTTACGGTTAACTGGGTTTCATTGCTGCGGTGCGGCCTTGCCCTAGGTCATTCAATGTGCATGCTATATGGTCAAAGTCATAGGCCCCACACAGAGAAATATCACAGTATGGGCGTTCATTGTGGGAAGCTCTTGGGAATGTGCTGTTTTTTGAAGAGCTTCAATATCGGAGGACCCTGCTTGCGGCCAGGCGCTGCGTGTACTCCCCTCTGCATCCGACACTGGCAATGCATATGGAGGCCTTCGAGGACCTGAAGTATGAGTAGGTGGTCGTGCGACTGATGGTTCTTGACAGCAAGACGTCCGTGTCTAGGCACAGAGGGGAGAATGCCATGCCGTGCATACTTTTGGTATACATGGGCACCTAAATGCCTACTTACCTAGTCAGCCTCCATTCTCAAAGCCAGATGTCGGCCCGCTGTTGCATGTTGCATGTTGTGATGAGCCTGGAGTTTTGCGGGAGCCACTGTGTTGCGAGTATTGTTAATGTGTTGGCTGTTTGCAGCGTTTGTAGGTTTGTTTTTGATACCACTACTCTTCCTAATTGAGTTCTTTCCCTTTTTCATCTTTTCGGTCATAAAGTTGAGTTCCAGCGACCGCGCACAACATCACACACTTAGGTTCACTTGATCGCGTCACTTCGCGCAGCTTCGGAGGGGTTCGAGATTTTCTTCTCGGTTTCTTTGGTTTCGAAAGACATAGCCGTCGATTATCTATTTGTCTCGCAAGCCAGACGCCTTCCTTTGGCTGCGAAAGCAGAAACGTAAGTGCATGTTATCATAAGTTTCTCTGCAATACGAGTTATCGTAACAATACTCAACATCAATCCGGTATACCTAGCTTAAGCTAGCTTGCGCTTGCTAGAGAACTCGAGAAGGCGAAACTGACTCAATCGCAATCGATTTGGCGTCCACCAAGTGCATAGATTCTGCGATCATAAATGCCACCACGCGAACCAAAATCAAACTTGCCCCCCGGAATCGAACCAACTCCTGGTCCTCCAGTGCGGTTGCCATTGGTACAGCCACCGGATCATACACCGAGGATTAATGAACTTAAGGCGATGTTGGAGAACCCAAAGGTTGGTCCAGAGCATCACTGTAATATCCGGGCTGCCCTTGCGGACTATGAAGCTGGTCGCACACCTGCCCTCTACTACCAGGATGGCAAGCCGATAGATCTTCAGAAATACAATTGGAAGAGTCCTCTGTGGATGGAGGTATCTATATTCCGTTTTGGACATTGCGAGTATAACGAGTGCTTATCTCAGCTAACTATGAATATTTGCTTCTTAGGGTGGTAGGAACAAGAGCTGTTTTCTACCTTAGATGGGTTGGAATGTGTGGTTGATCCTAGTTTGGTTGAAGCGTCTTGCTGACTTCTGGTCTTTCGCCGGAATACAGACAACCCATCGCTGTCCCCAATGCCCTGTTGCGCCACTGTGTCTTTCAACGCACTGCTAGTCGCACAACTGCCTTTCAGAGGACGCGAAGCTGTCCTATTATCTGCCATCTGCCATCTTGCATGTTGGAGTAGTTGGGACTAAGCTTAGGCTATCATTAGCTCCACCCACCATGGTTCCTCAGAAAATTTCCCCAAGCCTGTCGAGCATGGGGTGACATCAGAAAACCATATCGCTCATTAGTCATGTAGTGCGCTGTCAGATATAGGCTCCTGAAAGAAAACAAAGAACGCATAATGGCTATTGTTCTTATACCAATATTTCTACGCTCAGATGGCTTCTCTCCCCAGAATCGTCTCTCGGATTCATCGTATGTCCAAAGCTCAAATCCAGAACTATCGTCGCTCATCGGAGCAAATTTGTGAATATCCGCCATCGGATATGCCGACACCTTGACGGGGTGTTAAAGCCCGGTAGGTGTGAACTAGTATCTCCAGAATTTAGAATTATGCCGGCACGCATCAGATACACTGTATAAGACCTTTAAATCAGTTATTATATTTCCGTACGGGAGCTAAACGCATCTAAAGCTGTCTTGCGGTGTGTGTGCGCTTTTCGGCGGTATTCTGGCACTGGTTTCCAGGCGGCATTCTTGTTCACTCAAAGGAGTATCTATTCTCTGTTATATTCCTTCTACTCGATTGTCATTATACTCTTGGGGACTCCCGTATATTTCCACTTGTATGTCTGTCAATATGTAATTAACAGACCTGGGTATAATCTTACTATAGTGCTAGCTAGTATACTACTACATTTGCTCTTCAATAACTACCAAGCTTACTATAAACTGAAAGTATTGTAATTATAGTGCTGAGGTTCTGTTTGCGTTTGGTGGAGGAATCATTGGATCTATATGGCCATGGAAGGCGCCGGGTCCGCTGCCGATCATATGAATTCATGAATTCTATTTCGATGTATCTAGCGGATAGTACTTTTGTCTTTCGACTTTCGGCCCGAGCAAGAATGCCTCTTCTCTAAATACTGGCTGATACGGTGTCAAAATCCTTTTATCCCTTGCGAACGCTAGTCTAGACGTCTCCTGGGCCGAACTATTTCCTACCTTTCGTATATATGAGCGACTTTAACTTTCCTGTTTCTGGGCTGCCTAAGGGTCTCGTGAAGCCGGCCCACTGCGTATGCCTATCTCAGCTTCTATATCATGCCGTATCAGGTCTGCGCCGAGGCTACCGTATCAGCCGGATGAGAGTTCCGCGGCTTTGAAACTCAGCTCTAGTGTATTTAGGTGAGTGACTCGTCGAGATGTTTGCAGGATATTAAGATCGATTACAACAATTACAACACCATTCTCAGAGGTGTCTATTATCGGGATTGAATCAAGATCTGATGAATTCTTTGTGCGCTAGGTAATGAAAAATGGTCAGATGCACACGCTTTGGGCTGTAGACCGATACTGGGGGGAATTCTAGAAGGGAAGGTCATAGCCCCCACACGAACCAACCATCTAACACTGGAATGCATTGAAGAAGGTTACTCTAGAATTCTCCTAGAGTATATCGCTGTATATCTGAAATTTGTAAGGCATCGGATAGATCAATTGCTTCTCATAGTAGTTTCCGGAATAGCAATGGTGCGTATGTATTTACAAATACAGCGTGTAGGAGATTGCTAGTGCCTGCCTGGGCTTTAATATTGAGCTTGTTGTAGACATGTAGTATGGTGCTACTTGCTCAGTATCTACTTGCTCAGTATTCCAGCCGGATGCTTCTAGTAGCCTGATAAAAGAAGGCCAAGGTGATTACTTTTGCGTCTATGTAGAATCAAGAGCAGTTTGACCGCGTTGAATTGGGAACACGTATTGCTGTGCCGTTTTCTACGCTTGTAGATCTGTAGAGTGGCCATCTGGGAACCGCAGCAGCTCTGCTGAGCGCTAGCTTGTGATGGGTTGGTGATTGGTCTCGCGGGCCAGACACGCACGAAGTTGGTGATTGTAACTACTTTATTTCGCATGTCGTCATCCTGGCAAGCAAGACACATCTTGAAGTGCCATCATCCTGCAGCTGAAGATACCATTTTGCTCGCGTTTTCGCCTTCGCATCCATCACCATCACGTCTTCCCACCTTCACTGTCGTTTTTGATAAGGTCCCGATATTCAGTTCATTCGGCGCTGGTTCGATTAGCTAATCAATCATTTCATTAGCCCATCTGCTGCGCATTGGTATATCAGTTCATCCGCCTGCCACTTTGCGTGCGAGCTTACGTTCGACCTTGAAGCCCGTATCATGCGGTGTAAGAAGCATCAAGAAGCTAACTCGATCAGATTGGCAATCGCAACCTATCATGTCACTACCTGAGCTTCGAGATCTTTCGATAGAAGGATCTCTCAGCGCACCGAATCATATGATGTCCCAAGAAATGCCATTAGCAGGCTTACCTGCAATTGGTGCGCCCGATTTACCGCCTTTTTTTGGAGCTTGTGCCATGGGCTCATTTGTGTTCTATAGGTCCCTCAGCATTTCTAAAGCTGCCTGAGGTTCTCACCGAGGAGGACCTCATGCCGCAAGCTTCAGATATCACTGTGATCCCACCGAGCTGGCAGTCCGCATTGGCCCTGCCCAACGACCCTTCGGCTCGCGTCAAAGAGTTGAAGAAACAACTGGAGGATCCAGCTGTACCGCCGCGTCATCATTGCAACATACGTGCTGTGATAGAAGAATGGGAAGCTGGACGCCAACGCAGCTTTGTTTACCAAGATACCAAGATAGAAAACCGACCGATGTTCAGGAGATATCTTGGGCACTCCCCGTCTGGGTTGAGGTATGGGCTTTGCTTCAGTAGTTAGACGGGTTGCTGGCGAGATCTAAATACCATATAAATATATCTTCTAGGGCGGAAGATGCTACGCGAGTGCGTGCGCTTATTTTCATCCTCCGCCTCAGGATAAGTTGGTAAGTTAATAGAACTGTAATAAACGAATATCAGCTGAGCATTGTTTCTTAGTTGCTGTTAGAGATATGCCTACCGGCTGTCTTCACGAATGGTGGCCAGAGTATCTTTGTCCTGGTTTATGATGACACCGGCTGCAACGTCCTACCGCTGTATTGGGCGGACTTTGCAACTCTCCGCCCAATCGCAGGATATATGAATTGGAGCGCGCAAATGTCCATCGTGTATGGAAATGGGCAAGTTGTGCCGGCGCCAGTGGTGGCGGTGCTGGCACGCCTGTGGGATCAACATGGAACGCGGCCTATAACCGGATGGTTTATCGAGACAGCCAATGTCCAGAATCCAGTGCAGGGGGTTCATAGGCTGTCTGGAGATTCGCTTCGGCAGCAGCTTTACAGGGCCTCAGTTCCGAGAGGCTCACATTTGACCATTTTTGCCGACAATAAGACGGCGATGATAAGGGAAACTCCAGCGGTTTAGTTAACCTTTGCCTTCTATCTTGGAATATACGGAGAGCTACCGGCCGTTCATCTATTATCTAGGTTTAAATCCTCTCGACCAGCCCAGGGTGGACGGGTGGGGGCTGGCAGGAGGTGAGCGACGACGGCTCGAACGGTCTGGGAGGGTGGGGGTTGTGCGTCGCGCGTTGGCCGTTGGCCTTAAGATTTTGAGCGGGTCTTGTTATAAGATCTTGCGATTTGAATTTTAGGTGACTGTGCCATAGAAGATGAACGCTCTGAAATCGTGTGAATTGGGTGATCGTAAGGAGAGGATCAATGCCCATTGAGATGGATACTTATGTAAACACGGGCCCCGAGGACTGGATATCATCACTACGACAATATTCACCACGCCCATACTATTGATATATTCGATTGCGCAATCGCTGGAGGCTCCGGCAATAGACGGTATTCTTACCAGTCCCAATATGTGACCCTGCTATTCGAGCAGGCCTTTTAAATTTTTGCCCGCCCGAATGTACCGTGGTGTTTCTAGGCTTGTCTCTCAAATCTTAAGCCTTGTCTCGTGAACCAGACAACCTTAAGCTCCTGTTATAAGGTGGCTAAGCGAAGGAGTGATTCGGTAGTTTAGGAACTAAGTCAGGAAAGAGTGCTTACGCTTGATAGTGTAGCGCCGATGATTTGATATATACAAGTAAGGATCTTAACCTTGGGTGATAAACCACATTCTAATAGTCTCGCCGCAGCAATGGAGGGAGATGGTAATAAGATTCTAAACATCCCAGTTCTTCAACAAATCTTACAATTCTAAGGCTCAAGACTGCTCGTGTGCTGTAGTATTGCTATAGCTCACAGGGCAGAGTGAATTCATGAAGCCATCTCATCTAAACCTAGCTTCCATTGTTAATTCTTTTCTCATAATATGCATCCTACATAACGTAGGGCTTTGGTATTAAAAAAAAATTGCAATGGTACGATGGAACTCTTCGAGGCTAGATGGGACTGTTGTTCCTTTGTTGTACATACATGTGCGCTGTTTCCAAATCACCTTGGATATGCTCTACTCAATCTCCCGAGATACCACCTCAGAATATTTCGTCCAAGCTTTCGCTAGTAACTTCAATACCTGCCTATATCTCCAAGAACCAACGATTTTTGTTCCAAATAACCCAATGTTTTCGGGATTCTGATAGATGTTCGGCTTGGGATGTCGACAAATATAAGAAACGTACACTTATATTATTAAAATCTCCAATAAAAAAATCTACGACTCTCTTCGAGAATCTTTTCTATAAGTAAATAGGAAAGTCTTGAACTCCAGCAGTCCAAAATTCGGGATGCGGCCGGTTTCCCGTTCGGTTTTCATGTCACCCAGGTGCGTGCGTCTGTTGCTTTCTTTCCTGTATCTGGTTTTGTTTGTGCCGCCTTCCTGATTCGACTGCTACACTATTCTAACCAACCTTGGTCCGATGGATATTATGGATCACCTGCTGCATAGCCAGGCAGAGCTGATCGCATGTGGCTTGTCCTCTCGCGTGAATGACCTGTGCAATGGCAGTGCCTGGAAATACTAAGACCAACCAATTCCGCTAGGCACTAAACCAGCACTTTTGTCAGCGGATGCGGGCTGCGTGCATGTATGTAAACTTGATGAGCCAAATGTGCAAAATACGTTGCAATTGATTAGGTTATGCTTCATGAACATCGTAAACTCAGCACGATACAGGTTCTTCCTCCAGTCTTGAGCTACGAATGTTGAAATTGGAACCTATTAGGAAGATCTTCTTAGCAAGGGCTGGGACTCTAGAAAGGTATTCTCTAAGGGAGCAAGCCCTTTTTTTGGGTGAGAATTGCTATATATATATATACTTGGTGTTCATCGGGTTTTATATAAATATTGAGGAGCTCAGGTCTCATCCCCTCTTAATATATTTTCCCGGGTACAACTTTGTGCTTTTATGCATGGTTATAGATACCTTTATTAGTTATTTTCGATTCTGCAAAATATTTATGTTTAGAGTTTTGGACGAAGATGCCATGGATCTAGTAGCTGAAAGATGCATATATATTTATGACAAGTATGTAGGCTTCTGGATATACGATGACTCCAACTAGATTTATGATGACCCCAGCTTAAAGGCTGTGGTGGAATGGATTCTGTAATTGTTGTTGTTTTCGAAGAATAAAAACACCCTACATACGACTCTGATATATACGATAGAACTATAGGAAGTGTTGGTCATAAATTCGAATCGGTGTTCGGACATCAGCGATTTTATACGAGACAATTTTAAAAGCGTACGGCGACGGCCGATGCGGACCACATCCCTGTCAAAATATACACGCATACATGCGACGTTATACAACGTCGTGGCCGCGCACTGCTATGGGGTTTATCTCATATCAATCTAGAGGAACTCAGCAATTGTAAAAACAGGTGGCTTATGCGACTCAGGAACCTCTCTCACGCTGCGCAGTTTAAAGCAGCCGGCAACGGTTCCGTATACACCGCTAGATAAATTTCGATTCTTGTCAACGACTTCTTACGAATGCTCGACTTTATAGATCTTATTCGTGGGTCCACTCGATATCCGTATCTTTCACCTTGTTGAGGAAGGCCTCCATGCCGATTTTCTTATCCTGCGACCCGAAAAGCGCGTGGAACATACGGCTTTCGTACTTGAGGCCTTCAGTTAACGACAATTCTTGGCTTTGGTTCACAACCTCTTTTGATACCTTGAGGGCTAGTCCCGAGTACCCGCTGATGATCTTCGCGGTCTCCAGAGCTCCTATCATCAGCTGTTCATAATCCGCAAACGTTCTTGCCGCCAGTCCCCATTTCTCAGCTTCCACCCCACTGAATGTTTTACCAGTGAGGATTATTTCCATCGCTCTAGCCTTTCCAATCGCCCTTGTTAATCTTTGCGAGCCCCCGAATCCAGGAGAGATCCCCAATTTGATTTCAGGTTGACCGAATTTTGCATTCTCCGTGCAATACAGAATATCAGCCATCATCGCAAGCTCACAGCCGCCGCCTAACGCCAACCCCCCTACCGCTGCTATAATCGGTTTATTAATGTTTGAGATAACGAGAGCATGATTTTGCAGAAAATTCGAGGTATAGGCGGCGGCAAACGAGAGCCCGCTCATCTCCCTGATATCGCCACCCGCTGCGAAAGCCCTCTCGGAACCAGCCAGCAGAATGACACGAATTTCGGGATTCTGGTCGAAAGCCTGAAGGGCATGGCACAAATCGTTAAAAACTGATGCGCAGATGGCATTCAGAGCCTTCGGTCTGTTCAAGGTAACTGTGATGTGTGGAGAGAACTTGTATTAGCCAGCAGGTCTCCAGAATTCGGTTCCAAGCCTGAATTCACAAAACGCACTTTTGCCCACGCCATCGATGGACTCAACGATGATATCCTCATATCTTGTGAATCCATTTGAAGAGCTCTGGGAGCTAGTGCGATCTGTTCGCGGTTGTGGGAGCGTTGAACTCATAGCTCTTCGAGTAGGGAAAGGATGAGATCCGTGAGTTGTTTTGCAAAGCACTGTTGTTCTTACGAGCTTCGGGAGCTTTCTTTGGATCGAGATTAAGAATACAAGTAAGTGTGAGAAGAATATCCTCACAAGCACTTGACAGTTGCTTTAAAGGGTAACCCAAAATATGGGGAGGAGAATTCTATCTTAAACGAAAGGGTAGACATGTTTGTCTCGCAAGCCTGACGCTTCCCTTGGCTGCGAAGGATATGCGTATGCTTGGTTATAGGTATTGTAAAATCGAGCTGACGATTGATTGTGACAAAACAATAACTCAGTCCTCACTAGGACTCCGGGGGAAGCACTCGAGGACCGAATCTGAAATATGCAACACCACCGCTTACTTTCGCTCATCTAGTCTATCTGGATTCATGATCGGGTTGGTGAAATTTAAGCTTTGTCAGTTAGGACCGATCTGGCTCGTACGAGGGCGGCTGGCTAGATATACCAACTGCGGTAGGCGTGATCCATTCCGCGATATTTCCGAGTTCGGATTGGGTTAGCTCTAGACTAAAGATCCAGACGCGTAGTGAATTCATAGGTTCCGGCTTGATTGCTTGAATAGAATATATAAGAACATGCATATATATATGTTGCTATTCTGCATTCTGCATTTTTTGGTCAACTGAGCGAGGGTATCAACCAGTTTTTCCTAGTTCGGCGCAAGACCTTCTGATGGAAGCGAAGTCGGTTACGAGTACTAGCTTTGGCAGTTGGTCATCTATCTTGATCTTAGTGGTTTCGAACAGTGTTAATTTTTCAGACCTCCATTATAGCTCTTTATGGAAGTTTAGGCGGAACTTTCGGCGGAACTTTTAGCGGCTGGTATGCATGCGCGCGAACGCTAACTAAGCAACATGCAACGCATAACTCGATGCATCTAGGAGCAATCGTGCACCTGTATGTCTTGCCATAAAGCCGCTGAGCAACCTGGCAACATCAACGATCGCACCACTATTTTTAACGTGGCCTGATTTGATCAATAAAGGGCCGATACGAATGGATTTATCTCGGTTGGATTCGACCAACAGCGTAGCTTCGGGGTAGGCTTGGTCGTTGAGCACCACAACGGACATAGCACTACGAAGATAGGGTTTAAGGGAATCTATGGTACGTAAGCCGGTGCCACGGCTAATGGTATCGGTGCCCTCAATCAGTGGGGCTGCTGTCTTGGCCAATTCGGCGACCCTGCTCGCCACCGGATCTTGGCAATGGAGACTTCTAATTCGTACTCGCTGCTGCATGATCGCGGCCATCAGCGGGCTTGCGTAATAGAATGCGGTCAAGAGTTGTTTACTGGTGGCGCGAACTCTGTCGATGAACAATTCGATGGTTTCCGGAGCTACATGAGGCATTGCGATGAAATGCACCCAATCGCCTTTGGGCCTAAGCGCAAATTCCTCAATGATCCAAGCTGGCGGCCGCTCCATGACCACGATAATGCTGCCGGGGTTTCTTCTGGTGGCGATGAACCTTTGCAAAGCAGCCTCCAATCTCGTGGCGTTGCTCTGACAGAATCTGAGCATCTTATTAATATCGCCTTGGGTGTAAACTTGATCGTAAAGCCACGATTCGAAGATAATTCTGGGTTCAACGCTCCATTTGAACGAAGAAAGGTGATCGTCAGGGTCGAAGCATATAACTTGACCCGAGACCATGCTTCCTAATGCTTTGTGGTGACTTATTGTTACCCCTTGCACAAAAGGCTCGCCTCGGGAATCTGTCCTCCCGGGAGGTCCCAGTGCGATACCGTGGGTCCCGAACCCGAAGTCCAACGCGCCATCAGCATGGATGTGAGATATTGTTATGCCAGCCTCTCCAAGCATCGTGTGGATTCTCTTGAGATCATCGCGTGCGCCGAGAAACGTTGTACCCACATTGGCTATTAGAATCATACGGTAATCGCCGCCTAAATTGACACACGCTGCTCGATCTGCGAGCGCTTGCTCGACGAGGCGCTCGACGATCATGCAACCGTTATCATCGCACGGTATCTTCAAACATCGCGGCTTACCTGTCGAGAAAGCTGAAATCTCTGGCCAACGATCGGACAGAGCGTCACAATCGCGTACGATTTTATCGACGCTGTAATGCGTCTCTTCGGAGAAATAGATAAAGGCGCCTGGCAGTCGCGCTAGCGCCGTGTGAATGCCCATTCTGTTCCCCATGGTGCTGCCGTTGGTGAAGGCGGCTTTGAACTGAGACTGGTATGCCTTGTCGTGACCAGAATCGTGCAGCCCGAACGCTCGCATTCGGGTGTCCAAAAGCTTGTCTCCTTCAATCTTCAGCCATTCTGTAGGTATGGTAACGTCCAAAAATTTCCCAACAATCGGACCGAGAGCGGAGCAGGAACCCATATGAAGAGGATAACCGGCTGCGGATCGGGTTTGTATTTTCCAGGATTCTACCGTCATCCTCAAGGCGTCTACAACTGATTGTGGAACTCGATAGGCTCTGGAGAAATCAGAGCCTTCGAAGTCCAGGGCGGCATTCGCCAGGACGTGCTTCAGGGCAGTCAAACGGGCGCCTGGAGAGATTGCTAACATCATCGAAAGAAGATCGCTTCGTTTGACTGATGGTTGAATGGCGATCATGATGTCGCCCGCGCGCGTTTCAACGCCACCGAGCGATTGAAGGTGGGCTTTCCGCTCTTTGGAACAACTAGACTTGAATATGATGTCTAAAGAGTAGGGAGGTGCGACGACTTCAACGCCCATCGCCTCAAAAGCCTGGAGCAGTGACATCCGTATCTCTACCAATTTTTCGTAGATTTCTTGGAACCCGCGCCGGCCAAACCTGATCTCTTGCAGTGCCATTATCAGAGGCGGGAGACTATCTCGTGATCCCGAGAGAGTCGAGTCGGGACCCCTTATGTATGCCACTCTCGGGTGCATTTGATTATCTCCCAAAGAGGCGGGCTTCAGACCGATCCCGAACGAGACTTCCGTATGATCTGCGCCGCCGGCGACGATGGTGTGAGCGGCGACGGAGCCGTCTCTCAGCTCCAGAGGCTGGAATAAAGATTTGAATAGTGTTAAACGTTTGATCCCTAGACGTTTCCGCGTCGCATCTGATAGTGTTGTGAGGTAATCGAAGTTTCGGGAGGCGTCCACATGAAGAACCAAGGGTATCTTCTCGGAGAACCGACAAATGATGTCCAGGTTGTCGCAACGACCGTCTCGACTGGCCATAGTCGCCGCAAATATCACTGGACGCTGCTGCTCGCCTTCACGGGTCATAGCCATCAAGTCCCGACAAGTATCAACCGCGTTTGCTGACAAAGACACGCGATAAGACTCCAGCCCGAAGAAAGTTCGGGCAGAATGGATTATCACTTCATCAAAGTTGTCATACACCAAGATGGGCCTGGCGGTTGATTTCTCCCTCAACTCTTGTTGTAAGGCTCTGATACACCAACAGTTCGCCTCGGAGGACTGCGCAACGTACCCGGAAGCGCTCGAATCACCGACGCGAGCCCCCTTCTTTCTGACGAGTTCTCGTTCGAAAATTTTAAAATGAAACGGCCAGCTTGTGTCGATATCGTCGGGCATGCCGACTTGATTGGAGTGCCAAGGGAGGCCAGCCTTGCCCACCGCGCCGCAGGTTTGGAGCCAGAGAGGATCCGCAAAGGGATAGAAAGGGTTTTCTGATACCGAAGTCCACGCATGGTACAGGTCATCGACTCTCTCAAGCATATCGTGCACTCTATGCTCGGGGTTCCGCCACTGGGTAATTATAGGATCGTCAACCCACTGAGTTTGGGACGTCCTGAAGATGGTGCGTATGACACGGTTGTCGTCAGCACGAAGCCCAGGAGTTGGATTCCCGGCAGCTGTCGTCGATGGGGAGTTATTGATCGAAATTTCCTCGTCGCTCTCGCCTCCCGTCTCGAACGTTTCGACAACGGTGGTAGAATGCTTCGGATCTGCCTTTGCGGTGAGCCAAGACCATCGAACGTCAGTAATTATAGGGGCACCAACCTTTGACTTCGTATGTTCTGTGAGAGCCACCCAAATTCCGTGATACTGGCTCTAGTTCTTCATCAGGATAATTTATATGTATATGCGGGATGGCAAAAACCCCGGGGACGGCCATCTTGAGATATCTAGATTGAAGTCCTTCTGGGAATTTCGAGATAGAAGCGGCTCGACAATTGTTTCTTGTACTTTTGGCAGTCTTTCCAACGTCTTGTACCAAGCCTAGATACGGTAATCGTGGCTGATTATATATTCAGAACAGTACTGAAAACGAACAAATAGCTGGTGGACTCTTAATCGCTAATTTCGATATAGACCAAGTGCTCGTACACATGAAATCCAGACCCGCATTGTATACAGTTACAAATTTTGTTCCTTAGTAAACTAATGATCATTGATTGATCGATCGAGGGAAACACCTCCACCTTCATTGAGATGAGACACCCGGGTATCCTATTACCTTGCTGTTCACGTTTGCGAATTGAAATGAGTCTGTAGGAAGCTGTGAGCCCGTGAGATTCACACGATCTTCTTTAGACCGGCCTGGTCTTAGCGCTAGCCGCTAGCTCGCTGTCGGGAAACAGCGAGCTCGCAGCGCAACAAAATCGCAGAGACCAGCCGTTGCGTGCATAGCTAAATAGGTACGCAAGTACTTAAGTAGTAAGTACTTAGTTTCCAGATACAGAATAAATCGCGCCCGTCCATTGAGTCCTCGGAAATGGTTTCATCCGACGAATCAATCAAGCTCTCTATAGCGCAGCGAGCGCTCTAGAACACGCCAAATATAGGCAAGGTTCCCTAGGCCTATGCTTTGACGCTCTCCATTTCAAACAACGCTGCATTGCCATCGCAAGCATTCGCCGAAAAGGTTGGCCTGCTCACGGTAGTATTATATGTATAGGAAAACCAACACGCGATAATTGGATCTGTGCCTCTCGATAGCAATGATCGAATATTGATTCACAGTAGCAAGTACGATGTTCAACCCTCAACTTGCTACCAGGCATATGCCAATGTCAACCATCTCTTTTGACATGACTCGCGACCGAATTTCAACGGGAAGACGCCAAGCCGGTTGTCGGCATCAAGCAAGGGCCTCAAGACCTCTAGCCCAAAAAACTCTAGTGTTTGGGACACTGCCGAAATTACGAAAACTCGTTAACTCGCCTTTCCAATTGATGGAGCAGAGCAATCTCGGCTATTCGCACTGGATCGAATGTACATGGGGAAGTAACCTTGAAGAATCGGAGTCATGAAATGGTAATGTGAGAATGTCCCTCCGACGGGATACGATCTCCTACATAACAACCGACAGTCCTGTGGTTTGCATTTGTCTATCGGTCGCGTAAAAGGTTTAGATTGCTTATAATCTGTTCGATGTGCCAATAATATGCAGCAATTGTGGAGACATGGCAATGCCAAGC
This sequence comes from Drechslerella dactyloides, assembly GCA_020064725.1. Taxonomy (NCBI): domain Eukaryota; kingdom Fungi; phylum Ascomycota; class Orbiliomycetes; order Orbiliales; family Orbiliaceae; genus Drechslerella; species Drechslerella dactyloides. The sequence continues at coordinate 40,254 of JAGTWJ010000008.1, read as the reverse complement.
TCCGATGTTGATTCCAAAATCGATTTCTGAAAATGGCTCATGTTCAAATGCCCTTTGCCATAACCGGCATGTTCCAACGTTGCAACGCGGATCCGGATAGAGATTTTTGCATCCGATAAAACCGTAATACCTGCAACGAGCCAAATGTATGCAATTATCAATATATCAAACAAAGAGCTTAGACGTATACATCTAATCTGTTCGATATGCTAAAAAAGGACAGCAACTGCGGAGATGTGGCGAAAATTAAGCTCTGAGGCGCGACCGATCGATCTAACTACATGTATAGTACTATAGCATACAGCCATGGTCGATCGTATGATCCCCGCATCAAAGAATTTCCTCATAGCATTTGCTGAAGCGGGGCAACATTTGCTCTACAAAGTTTAAGCTACATCAGAGGCCGGAACAGGCTGTGGAAGCCGGACACCGACCGTCATCCTAAATTCACGTTCTCCATCGTCCCCGAATCCTTCGCTACGATATTTGATGATGATTTCTTTTCGATCTTGGAACCCGAAGTGTTTATTCCAGATTCGTCTACCCAAGTCGGTTGAATCGGAGCAAATTTCCAGCCCGCTCGCATCAGCTTGCCGGCAAAGCCAATCCATTAACATGTAAGCCAGGTGGTTCCTCTCGCAAGAAGGATGCACTCCCGCGAAGCCAGCTGTGAGAGATTATCAGCAGGGAGTAGGGGCTTTCGCAGCTTTGAATGAATTCATCGGCAAGATGGCTTACACCAGTGGGGCCTTTTGCCCATTATTTCCTTCCTAGCTTTCGCCAAGGCGCCCCAAAAATTTTCCGTTAGTTGGGGATCCCACGTAGTCGGGTATTCCGGCATGAAGTAATCCGCTTGCAAGCCATCCGCTTGGGCTACATTCACTCGGCCCACGGCGACCAGCTTCTTATCGTTTTCGAGATCCTCGACGACAAGTGTTACTATCTTGGTCGGCCCGGCTTCTATACCCATAGCCCAAACGCCGTCCCACCACCGACGGGTGATGGGATCATCTGGTGTCATGACCTCCCAGAAAGTGTTTGAATTGTTGTACGAATCATACCACAATTGGGTGAGAGCTTGGATGTCATCCATCGTAGCTTCTCTGACTGCAAAACGATCGGAGGGTGGCTTGGGGACAATGTCTTTTCTATACATTTTGACGAACCGCTAGCCTGATGCTGGATGGTATTATATGGGAGTATGGACAAAAAGGCTTACGAGTTCTTCATATATGCATATGAACAGGACCAATATCACAGCGATTCAAAGCAAGGAGTCTCAACACGGCTTTTATACTCGCAAGGAGTAGATATTTGACTCGCAATGCTGTATTGCTAGCGAGCAAGGGCTCAAGGAAATCGAAAGGCGAGGCTGCACCGAGACCGCCATCCCTTGTGATCAGGACAAGGGCTTCTGCGCGCGTATACACTCGTTCTCGCAATGCGCTACCGGTATGCCAGCCGTGGGGTTTCGGCATCCAAGGTCGGAATATGTAGCTAACTACCCAAGCAGCTAACCAAAGCAAGGGACTCGAGCATCAATGCATTTCCGCGGTGAGTTACGCGCAACCAGCATGCTATAGCAGCGGATCGGTATTTTCCAACATCCGAATCGAATTCTCTAGTTACTCCAAACCAGCGGAGCATTACGCAAGGTTAACTTCTGTTACATACTTAATTACACGAACGAGCTATATACGCTCATCTTTAAGTCCTTAGTTATTGGTTCATCTAGGGCTTGCATTTGCCGCTTTGGTCAATTGCCAATATTGGGTTAGCTCCGTGCGTAAAATAAGGCGATAGCAACCATTGGAGCGAAGGCCTCGAACGTGTCCAGCCCGTGCTTTATTGGAATCTGGATTTCGGAAGCTCTATTTATCGCATATCTCTCGGATGGACCCCTACCAGCTTGAATGAGACGGTAGAAGAGGCGCCTATTCTGTAACTTAGAGGCGTTAAGTAGTAGCATTCTCCGGTCAATTCTAGACTTGTAAGCTCGTTGAGTAGTTTATCATTCTTTCTTTCCCACACTTCGGGAAATACATTTGCTCTTAGCATAACGCTATATGTATCACCTGAACTGGTTAACACATCACTTCCACTAGCTGGAAGTCGACGGGTTTGTACAAGTAACCTAAACTATCAGTGTGACAACTCTTAAGGCCTTGGGGCGAAAGAGATGTGAGCTCGCAACCTCGTTAGCTTAGAGATACAGCATCTGGAACGATCCAGAGGTATATATAGAGGCTCGATGGGTGCGAAGAATCTCAGACAATCCTCTCGGACTTTTAGGAACCAAACACTTCATAAAATATATATTGATCAAGAAAGAACCATACGAAGTAGAGCCTTCTAGGCCCGGGTTTTGGTGTATTCCACCCTTATACACATGGCCCCTATAGAATTTAACTCGTCTTTGGGCTCCGTTCCTGCACCTCTGCGTGATGGCAATGGGGCTTCGAGAACCCTCGAGCCCTTCAGCAAGGTTGGAATGACTGAACCGATTGCTATAATTGGGTTAGGTACGTCTGAATTCCTCGCTGAATGTTCAAAAAGAATCGACCGGTGAAATACTGAAGTAAGATGCATCAGCTTGTCGTCTTCCGGGAAATGCAACGTCTGGTGGTAAATTTTGGGATCTCCTGGTAAACGGCCGCTCCGGCCAATGCGACTTTCCTCCGTCGCGGTTCAACGTGGATGGCTTCTATCAAGATGAGTCGAAAGGCGATACAGCCGGCGGCCTTAATATGCGAGGCGGTTACTTTCTCCAAGAGGATATTCGTAATTTCGAGAATGAGTTCTTCGGGATTAACAACGTGGAGGCCACCTATATGGATCCTCAACAAAGAAAACTTCTTGAAGTTGTATTCGAGTGTTTTGAGAGTGCCGGTGTAACGATGGAGAGCCTGGTTGGCTCGAACACCGGTTGCTATGTGGGAAGCTTCACAACTGATTTCCAGACTATGCAATTCCGCGATCCCGAGAATCTGCATCAGTATAGCATGTCTGGCATGGGGGCAACGATATTGAGCAATCGTATCAGCCACGCCTTCAACTTGAATGGCCCGAGCGTAACCCTGGATAGTGCCTGTTCCGCAAGCATGTATTGCCTCGATACAGCTTGCAATGCGCTAAGCATGCGAGATTGTGATAGTGCTATCGTTGCAGCTGCCAACCTTATTCAGAGCTTTGAACAACAGACTGCCTTAATGAAGATCGGAGCCTTGTCAAAAACGGGGACTTGCCATACTTTCGACTCGAGCGCCGATGGGTACGGTCGAGCTGATGCCGTTGGCGCGCTGTATTTGAAAAGGCTTTTCGATGCCATTAGAGATGGCGACCCCGTCAGATCTATTATCAGAGGCACGGCGGTCAATTCGAACGGCAAGACCCAAGGTATCTCGCTACCCAGCACCGAGTATCAGGAAAAGGTCATTCGAAAGGCTTACTCTAAAGCCGGGCTGAACACTAATGAAACGACTTACATGGAGTGCCACGGCACTGGTAAGTGGTTGCGCTTCGTCCCACCCACCGATCACCTTAGATCTTGCTAAGCGAGGCTCTAGGAACTCCCGTTGGTGATCCAATCGAGATAGATGCAGTCCACCGGGCCTTCAAAGGGAGCAATGCACCTTTGCGAGTTGGAAGCGTGAAAACAAATATAGGCCATGGAGGATCGACAAGCGCTATATCCGGCTTGATTAAAGTCACGCTGGCGTTGGAACATAAATTCATTCCACCGAGCGTAGGTGTGACCAAGATAAAGTGAGTAACCGATCGAACCCGCAAGGTGCAAATAAAGCCGCGCTGAACATGCATCTCCACCAGTCCTAAAATCAAGACGAAAGAGTTGGGCATTGATATCGTAACTGAAGGCCAGCCTTGGTCGTTGGTTGGAAGCGCTGCAACGGGCAGTTCCAAGCCAGGTCTCTTGAGAGCTGGCGTTAGTTCGTTCGGGTACGGTGGCGCGAATGGCCATGCGATTTTGGAGAGCGCGGAGTATCATCTACCTCCAAAATATGCAAAAGCTAGTCAAGAGGTTGATAACGGGCGTGCGAAATACATTCTCCCGTTTTCAGGTTCTACAACTGAAGCTCTTAAGGCTCGCGTGGACGACCTGGGCACGAATTATAATTTGGAGGCGGTATCCATTGAAGATTTGGCGTACACGCTCGGCTGCCGACGATCGAATCTGGAAAAACGTGGATACCTCATGGTGTCCAAGGGGTCGCACTCCGACGCCTTCAGAGACGCCTTCAGATACGAAAATTTGCGGATGGCTTCGAACAAAAAAAGTTACAGCAGCTCAATAGCAACACCGTACGCCTTTATATTCACGGGGCAAGGTGCACAGTGGCCCCAGATGTGCATGGAGCTCTTCCAGGAGTTTGCGGTTTTCCGCGATGCAATCGCAGAAATGGATGCCACCTTAGACAGTTTACCGCAACCGCCAAGCTGGAGGCTCAAAGCTACTCTGCTGGAACCGAAGGCAACGAGCAATGTGATGGATCCTGTTTACTCTCAGGCTTGCTGCACCGCCATTCAGGTGGCTCTCACTCTGTTGCTGCGGTCTTGGGGCATCGCTCCCTCGGCCGTGATAGGTCATTCGTCGGGGGAGATAGCCGCATCTTTCGCCGCTGGGTTTCTCTCATTGGCGGAAGCGATCGTGAACGCCTACTATCGCGGTTTCGTTATCACACAAGAATCGTTTGAAGCATGCGGGAGATCCCATTTCAAACGAACTGAAGGCGGCATGATAGCCGCTGGTATTTCCGAAGAAACCGCCAACCTCATGATAGATTCCTTGAGTCTGGTGGGCCAGATCCAAGTTGCCTGCGTCAACTCTTCCAGCAGCGTGACAATCAGCGGTGACAGCCCAGCGATTGAAAGTATTCTCAAACACCTCCGGGAGAAGAAACTTTTCGCTAGGAAGCTCGAGACGCGAGGCATGGCATATCATTCCCACCATATGGCGCCCTACGCGGCAGATTACTATAGATACTTGGAGTCTTTCAAGAACAGGTCGTTTGTGAAAGAATCGACAAGGCTGAATTTGGGCCCGGTTTGGGTGTCGTCTCTCACGGGTGACGTTGCCGATAGGAGCTCGTTCGACAACTCTTATTGGAAAAACAACGTCGAAGGTGTTGTGCAATTCTCTAATGCCGTTTCCAGGCTTTACGAACTCATACCGCACAGCACGATAATTGAACTGGGTCCGCATTCCACTCTCGAGTTGCCGCTCAAGCAAATTCGAGCTGGCTTGGGTATCAGCGAGGACGACATGCCTTATTCCGCTGCGATAATCCGACACAAGGACGCCGTTGAGAGCGTTCTACACATGGCCGGTCAGCTGTTCCTCCGTGGGCATTCGATTTCTTTCGAGAAAGTCAATGGCTTGAACGCCGTCGGCAAGGCGGCTTCGGGGGCAGTATGCAACTACCGCGTTCTCCACGATTTGCCTGCGTACCAATGGACATATTCAGATTCTCCGTTGTGGTACGAGCCTCGCGCCAGCTCAGAGCTCCGATTTCGAAAGCATCCCCGCCACGAACTTCTGGGCTCGCTCGTCCCTGGCGGGAACGGCCTCGAACGCACGTGGAGAAATATCATTAGCCTGGAGGGTTCTGCCTGGCTGCGGGACCACAAGCTCGGTGAATCGATCGTCTTCCCAGCAGCCTGTTACCTTGCGATGGCAATCGAAGCGCTTTGCCAAACCGCGGGACTGGAACAAAAGCTGAACTCGATAGTTCACATGGAGAACGTGAATGTGCTCTCCCCATTGGTCATACCGGACGGGCAGTCTTCTAATATTGAGTTGTTCACCACGTTGCGACCAACGCCGATATCCTTCGCTTTGAACTCGAGCGAATGGTGGGATTTTTCGATAGTGTCTTTCCGCAACGGCGTTTCCACGACCCATGCAACCGGCATCACAAGAATTGAGAAGCAGTCCGAAAAGAAATCCGTAACCGCAAAATGTATTGTTCCTGAGGAATTGCTGGAGCCATCAGCGCCGAGGGTTTGGTACGAAAAGCTCAAAAGCGGGGGTCTCGACTGCGGACCTGACTTCCAACCCGTCACCGAGTTCGCTGTTAGTCGACTGCGAAAACTCAAGAAATGCCGAGCAGCCGTGGCGATGAGAACGGACTTCGAACACAAGAACGAGAAATACTTCGTGCATCCTGTTATCATCGACGTCATGATCCAAGCTAGTGTCATTTCCACGTCCGCTGGAAACGCCAAAGACTTGCGTGTACATATTCCGACGCGGATCGGCTCCGCCATGTTTGTGTTCGATTCTGACACGAAGGATCAAGTGAAGGGATGGTCGATCCACACCATGGCTGCCACCACCGGATTTGGTTCCGCTCTGTGCGGCGCCGAGCTTGTCGGTCGCGACGAGCTTGTGAAGATCCGCTTTGAAAACCTCCGGGTAGCTTCGTTTGAAGGCGGCCAAATCGACGCCGCGGATGGCGAGCGCCACCCCATGCTGCGGGTGGAATGGAAACCGGATCCCAGTCCTGGATTGATGACGCGCGAAAGTTTATCCAGCTACCTTGAGATTGCTGCCGGCGAATCGCTGAATTTCGGTCGCGAATTTCAAAATCTCAGCGCTTGTCTAAGCATGCTGGGCCATAAAAATCCCTATTTGCGCGTCCTTGAGCTCGGGGATGCCGAATACAAAATCACTGGTGTCGCACTCGAGTCGCTAGCGGCCAGATCGCAGTTCCCTCGACTGACGTCCTACTTTAGCGGAGATTACGACGAGCAATCCGACGGTGAACTCTCTGCGTCAAAATTTGACTTGAAGACTGGGAAATTCGAAAACAGCCGAGTTCTAGCTAACGGCCAGCAATTCGATCTTATCATCCTTTCGTACTGCGGCCGTGATCAAATACCGAAGGGGCTTAAATCGTATCTAGCTGCAGGTGGCAGCATGCTAGTCCTTTCTGCGCCGCGAGAGATGCAAGGATTTCTGAAAGAAAACGGTTTGGCGGCTGCTACGGTTACGAACGGCCAATCTTCACTATCATTGATTCATCGTCCCGAAGACGGCACGGCCAGCGAAGACTTTGGAAAGCGTCCTGTCTTTGTCCTAGAGTACACGGTGACGCCCTTCGGAAGAAAACTTGCGGCAGAAATATTCCGAATTACGGGAATAGAGCCCCAGCAAGTGACGTTCGACGTGCTGGCCCAACAACCTATTCCAACAGGCTCCGTTGTTGTCTCGCTTCTCGAAACTCAAGATGCGAGGTCGGCTTTAGTGGCCGTATCCGACAGCGAATTCAGCCGTATAAAAATGCTGGTAGAGCAGGCATCGTGTCTCTTCTGGGTGAGCACCGGCGGATTGCTGAGCGGGCAGCAGCCCGATCGAAGTATCGCTTTCGGACTTTCCCGAGCCCTGATGATGGAACAGCCGTCCCTAAAATTCATCGTGTATGACATCGACAATCTTGCGACAAGCATGGAGTGTTCGGCGAAAAACATTGTATCCGTCCTTGGTCGAATATCGAGCTCGGAAGACACGGAATATATCGAAAAAAACGGGATTATCCACATCAGCCGATTTGTTCCCGATGAAACAGTCAATAAAGCGTTCAGGCTGACGCAAGGAGCCGCGATGGTCAGCATGTCGTTGGATTCTTTCCAAACGCCCCAGCGAGTTACGGCTGATGCACCTACCGCTGGCGCCCGGCTATCCATAAAGGTTCCCGGACAGTTCGATGGCTTGTTCTTCAAGGAGACGCCGCTGCCAACCTTGGAAAGCCATCAAGTTCAAGTTTCTGTCAGATCCGTTGGCCTGAATGCCAAAGATTTTTACGCACTCGGTGGCAGGATAGACACGAAGCAAGCCTCTTGCGTGCTTGAGTTCTGTGGTGTTGTCGAGAAGGTTGGTTCCTCCTCGGTGAGCAGCCTGGCTGTTGGAGATCGGGTATATGTTATGGCTCCAAGCTACTTTTGCACGTCGGAGGTCGTGCCGCACTGGGCTTGCTATAAGCTTCGGGACGAAGAAGAGTTTGGGGCGATGAGTGTATTTCCTTTTGCCTACGCGACCGCTATCTACGCACTCTGTAACAAAGCCTGCCTCCAGAAAGGCGAAAGTGTTCTCATCCATTCTGGGGCAGGTGGAGTCGGCATTGCTGCAATCCAGCTCGCGCAAAAGATGGGAGCTGGCGAAATTTTTACCACGGTTTCTACGGCGGATAAGAAGGCTTTCTTGATCAAGAATTTAGGAATCAAGCCCGAGAACATCTTCAACTCGCGAGATACATCATTCGTGGATGACCTGATGGATGCCACGGATGGAGAAGGTGTGGACGTAGTCCTCAACTCACTTGCTGGTGATCTGCTTCACGCAAGCTGGAAGTGCTGCGGCTCATTTGGTCGGTTTGTCGAAATCAGCAAAAGAGACCTGATGGAAGGCGGCCGCCTGGAGATGGTGCAGTTTCTGAAGAATTCTACGTACACCGCGTTCGATCTTACCAATCTTTACTACTCCTCGAACCCCGCGCACCGCGAGACATGGTCAAGCTTGATAGCGAAGGCTTTTGAGCTCCATCGCACGGCGAATTTCATCGGTCTTCCGTTGGAGACGTTCGATGTCGAAAATTTACCCGACGCGTTAAGGAAGTTTGGCTCCAGAAACAGAATCGGAAAGGTATGTGCTCGATTCCGTTGGGTTCTCGACTTCAAGCCGCGCTCTTCGCAGGATCCGCAGGCTTCATTATGAGAAAGCGAGTGGTTTGCCGTTATCTGACAGTTGGACAGATCTCGATTAGCTTGGAGCGCCCCGACTCCGTCTTGAACGTGATGCCGTCTCGATACCGCATGAAATTCAGCGCCGATAAAACCTACCTCATGGTGGGTTGTTTGGGCGGGCTTGGTAGAAGTATATCCAGATACTTATTCGAAAGAGGGGCGAGAAATTTTTTATTCTTAAGTCGTTCGGGTCTCGACAAGGCACCAGCCCGTCGAATCATCCAAGAGCTCACTGCTCTCAGCGCCAGATGCAAGGTTGTAAAAGGTGATGTTTCGCTCCTAGGTGACGTCGAAAAGATGGTGGGAGCGACCAAAGAATGGGGGCCGATTGGAGGTGTCGTTCAAGCTGCCATGGGACTGAACGTAGGTTGCCCCTCACATAATAACTTTAGTCACAACACCCTCTGACACTTGAAACAGCATACCATATTCAGCAACATGTCGAACAAAGACTGGTGTTCCGGCATAGATCCGAAAGTCAAAGGAGCCTGGAATATACATCATGCGCTGAAAGGTAGAGATAGTCAGCTAGATTTCTTTCTGCTCACTAGCTCGGTCACCGGAAGCCTAGGGGCCGCCGCGGAAAGTAGCTATACTGCCGCGAACTGTTTTCTCGACTTCTTCGCCAGGCATCGCCGATCAATCGGCTTACCCGCTACCGCCGTAGGATTGGGCATGATCTCCGAGGTCGGGTTTCTCCATGAGAATCCAGATATTGAAAATCTACTTTTACGTAGAGGCATCCAGCAACTCAACGAGAGCGAGATGTTGGCTATCATCGATATCAGCTTGGCTTATTCTGCATCAGATGCGGGCTCCTATGACACCGGCGCAGCTGCGCATGTGTTAACTGGGCTCGAACCTTTGAGCATGAAACGGGGCCCGAAGGGAACAAACTCCGCACTTCGAGACCCACGGGCTTCCCTGCTGGCGCGAGCTATTCATGAGAAAGAAGAGTCGCCAAGTGCACAAAGAGGGGATTTGCCCGCTGAAATACTCAAAGCAGCGGAATCTGGCACCCCTCTTAATAATGCATTCGCCGACTGTATCGCAAATCGCTTCGGTGACCTTGTTTTGATACCTGCAGGTAAGGTTAACATTCAGAAACCGCTTGATAAATATGGTATGGATAGTATGATCGCTGCAGAATTCCGATCTTGGTTTTATCAGACTTTCAAGGTTGACGTTCCATACTTGGACCTGCTCAGCAAAGCAACAACTATCGAGAGTCTTAGCGAAGCTATTCTGCAGCAGGTGGAGGCTAGGGGATAGCAGGATGCTCCCATATCTGCTAGCATTGGTCGCGCTGCTGCTGCTCTATCCTGTAGATACATATAAGGACAACTCGGCAACCCGCTGGTTTTACGAACATATTCGCACGTCATGCCGCTTTGCCTTCATTTCTAGCTATAAATTTGTCAAATTTAGGAATCTGAATAAAGTACTTGATTAATTATTCACCAGCTTGCCAGCTCCAAGACTAAGTTTGCCATAAATATGCGCCGTTGCAAAATCTCAAAGTAGTCGTTGGTAACTCGGGCATATTCATCGCACCGATACGGCGATATACAAGAAATCGGGTTGAGAGGTTTCGGCGACCTTACAACAGCCATGACATTATATTCACCGTAGCTCTCTGGCCGAAATAGCAGCTCCTCTGCCTTTCGCTCTTTGAAATCGAAATAGGTACTTCCTATATACTGTGCCGGAAGAGAACTGTTTTTGAATACGACCTGAATACTGTCCTCTAACAAAGAATTGGGTGTAATGCCGTATTATTGCAGCTTTATTAGTGAAAATACGTATTCCAGGTAATAATACCGTAATAATGCAGCTTTTACAGCCAATAACCATAGTAATCCACCCCGATGTTCCGGCACAGTACCCAACCCCCTCGGCGTCGCATCTCCATAGATTTCAAGTCTAAAGGTATCTGCCTGCCTGCAAATCTAGTCAAATATTGTTCAGGCCATGCTTTTGCTTTCGCGCCCTGGCTCTACGCCGATGAACTCGCCCACTATCTGCAGACAGACTCCAGCTTTAGCGCTCAATCATAAAAACCATATATGTATAGCCGAGTTGGCTTGGGAGAGCATCACGGGTCATTTCAGATGTTTATAGAAAGTCATAGTTCACGGGGGACAGGGGCATAAGAAGTAGGCGGAAAAGCTGCTGCGGGACTACAGGGCAAAGAAGGCTATGGTGCCGGCGAGTCACCCGAACTCCAAGAAACAATGCCGCCTGGCCGCCTTTTATAAGGCCTACCCGTGAATGCAGGCCTATTTCGGGGCACTCCCGCCGGGCAATACTTAGTCGGATGGGTATGTGAAACTTCCCAGTGAGGTACTACGCGCTAGCAGCTGGGAAGAGAGCGATAAGAAGCTGGGGCCTACAATAGGCAGTCATCAGGCCGCCCGGGTAGCGAAGGGGCTTTCCCGCCCCGGGTCTAGTCTCACCCTCCGAGCTTGGCTGCCCCGGGCCGGCTTACTTAGCAGCGAAAAGGGGAAGAGAGGGCCTTAGGAAGCGTGGGAGGTTACCTAGGAGGCCGGACGAAGCGTGTTGATTAGTATCCGGGTAGCTGTCCCGTGATATAGTGCAGGAATGAAAACTGCGACAAGGATGGTGCGGGGATGCGGGGATGACAGGCGCCTGGGCACGTGCCATTAAGGCCAGAAACAGAAACGGCAGGGGAGGCTAGAGCCAAACTAGAGCCAAACAGGCGACGAAAAAACAACAAAACAACGCGAGCGGAGACATCGACACCAAGGGCCTACCTAGGTAGGCGCCCCCATCTTTTATAGCTTGCGCCTCCAGCACCTTCACGCGATCCAGCAGCTTCGACACAGCCTTACTGAACGAGAGGTGCAAGACCATCCCTCAGTCATTGCGGTCCGAGATCTCTTTTTCAGCTCCGTGCCAGGGCAGTCCGGGGGGGACTTGGCGCGGTGGACAAAAAGGGCAAAGAAGGCCATCAACCTAGCATGGTATCGGGTCCGTTGTGTTGAGCAGCGAGAGTTTGAGGGCAGGTTGTGGGCTGAAGAAACCGAGGTGGACGACTTCACGGACGATATTAAGCCCGACGCCGCCTACATCGACGCCCACGACACCGTGCAGCTCGACCTGGGTGCCCTGGAGGACGCGGAGCTTCGAGTGAGGATGCTGAAGTGGGGCGCCGGATGTGACGGAGAGGAGAGGTAGAGATTAGCTTTTTATCTCGAGTTTCCTGGTTGAGTTTCAGTCACAGCGAGCCTCCCCAAGCCACCACCTAAATACATGTTTCACGACGTCAGGTCAAGATCACGACTATTACGTGCAGATTATGTGTCGGCACCCTCCGTGGTGTATATAAGCAAGTACTTATCAACATTTTCAGTCTAGAGAAGCGGATTTAGGATACGCCGTATTCTATGTAAGCCCAGGCTTCGCTCGAACTAAGCTCCGCTCCACAGCAATATGAGCGAGATCAGTGAGACTAGGCGCGCCCAGAATCTCGAAGGCTGACACGTCTGATTGAAAATATTTCCAAAACCAGCTCTTCGATTCCATTGTCTACAAGGAGTCAACCCCGTAAGCTTAAACTGCCTTACTTTGATTGATGTTTCCTGGGTCTATTCCTGCTATTGTTGACGTAAGTCTGTTAGTTAACACCACTATTGTAATAGCAATTGCCTCGCTATCAGACACAGCAGCAGTAAATTGTGATATAGTATTCATTTTTCTTGAATTTTTAGAAATATTAATGATTTTGGTGAGATGGTGTAATCCCTGGAACATAAAGTTTTTACCCCAGTCAGTCCCAAGGGGATCCAGCTTCAAATCAGTATGGAGTAATCGCAAGCCTAGAGCTACCTGGACGTCATCTTGTAGCAGCTGTAGACTTGCATCACAGTAGTATTTCAATAAAGCGTGAAAGTCAGCACAGCAAATTAGGAGATAAGTATTCTATACCAGCATTATTTTTTTCTAATTCTTGTATTCTACTAGATATCCATCAGTACTCATTAAACTGAGTTGTAAGGATACGGCCTTTAGACCATACAATATATAGTGCTTTGCTAAAGTATCTAGATAGGTGTTAGCTGTGGCATAGTTTGCCTGGCTTCTGCTTCCTATGATGCTTTGCACTGAGGAAAGAAGGATAAAAAAATCCAGATTTGGTAGAAGTGAATGAAGATTCCAACCTCCAGAAAATTTACAGATGATGGCCTCGCTCCAATCCCCGTGACTCATTTCCGCGAACATGGCAGGCTATTCATCTTGTTAGTTGTGCTTATATAATGTTCCGTTGAGGACTTACTCTTAAAACCATGGTAGCTTGAATGCAGCCTTTAACTGGTGGCATAGTCTTAGAGAGGGACTTGATAGTTCTCTCGAGAGACTTTCGGTCCGAGATATCACACAGCGGCGTGCAGCAATTCACACTCATGGCTTTTAAATCGGCAATCAGAGCATGTGCCGATTCCGTGCAAGGGCCTGATCGGGACAATAAAATAAGATTTTTCGCCCCTCTTCCTGCCATCCAACGGGCGATGTCACGGCCGAGGCCACCCAGGCCGCCGGCGATGACATACGCTGCGTCCGCAGGAAATAATAACTTCTGTGAAGGCGCCAAGATTGCCTGAATTTTTTTATTAGGCCTGTTAGCAACCGACTAGAACGGCGGGGCAAATTTGCTCTCATACTTGGACCTTGCTTGTCGGCTTCATTTCTACCACGACTTCCCCCATAAAGTTCTTTCTCTGCATCAATTGGAAGGCTTCTGTCACTTTTGGGATGCTGAAAGTATGGATAGGGCCCACAGTCTTAAAGTTGCCCCCCTCGAAATGCTTTAGAGCTTCCTTAATTAATGCTGTAGCTTGCCTCAGTCACTCCAGAAATATATGATCCAGGTCAACTGTATTAAAAAAGTAATTCTTCTCAAGCTTCGCTATCCCTGGTTGATCCCAGACATTTCCCTTTCTGATCTGTATAAAGCGGCCGAAAGGCGCAATGCATTCCCAAGAACTAAATAACATTTTACTACCGAAGGAGCTCAAGACTATGTCAACGCCGCGTCCGTTGGTTAGGCGCTTCAGCTCGGCGGTAAAACTAGCGTCCTGAACGCCAAATATATGGCTAGATGTAATATTATACTCTCTGATAAGCAACTCCCGCTGCTCGCTTGTGCTAGCTGTTGTAAAGATTGTCGCTCCGTTATATTTAGCAACTTGAATGGCAGCTTGACCGATTCCACTTGCGCCGGAGTGGACTAGCACTGTTTCCTTGGCTGCTAAGTGCGCGATGTAGTGCAATGAGTACCATGCGGTAGCAAAGATGATGGGAATGGAGGCCGCCTGGGTAAATGTCAAAGCCAGAGACGCCGGGATGGCGCAAAAGCCGTGAGCCTGGTTGCGAAAACATGTCCGGTATCCATTTGTCGCAAATCCACAAACGTGATTGCCTGGCATAATGCCATGGCCACAAATGTCGCGGCTGATCCATGTCACGATGCCTGCGATCCCACCGCCAATGTTGTCCTCATTCAACACCCCAAGGCTAACACCAACCACTTTGACCTCCACTTCAACTTCATTGTCCAGCACATTTCTATACATTAGGTCCTCAACAAAGTGCATCGTATCAAATATACTAAGTGAACCCATAGTTAGTTCCATAGGAGTAACGTCTCATCGAGCGGGCACAGGCACAGGAGCCAAACCAGCTAATTATACTTTCTGTGTCATTGATATGACCTCCAGTTAGCAAATCTCAATGTCGCCCGTAACTGTCTCCTTAAATGTCTGTGGGAGATCTGAGCTGTCGCTTTCTGACATTAAAATTTGATAGACTTGGGAGAGAGCTCTGGTGCGATCTAATGCGTTTGTGTTGGTTATTGAAAAGGTCACGAAGCTAAACATATTTTGTTTTGATAGACAATATTCTTAATAATTTATCAATTAGATGCTAGGAACAGAAGTTAGGCAATAATGGATCTATAGTTTACACCCATAATATGTGATTTCTAGTGTTTGTCAATTTTTTATTATCGCAAGGTCGCTTTTACTAAGATTAGCCAAGATGGAGGGTCAGTCTACGTCCCAAAGGATGACTTTGAGGTCAACCGAGCTCTCATCGAGGCGCGTGGCCTGCTCCGAATCGACTATCTTATAGATCAAGTCATCGTCGGCTTGGAGCCTTGATTGCAAAGTAGCCGACAGCTCCATAATAGCCGGGGTTGAATTGCGCACATGTATCTCAACAGTGTGCAGTTGTATCCCATTGCTGGCATCTCGATGCTGTCTGGTGGTCCCAAGATTATTCGGTATTGGTGGGAAGGGTTTCCAATCGAATTTCCAGCAGGTATGAAAATCGTTCTGTCTATCATTAACTTCAGTATATCAATATAGTCCACATCTTCTGCAACAGTGATATTACTTGGACTATTGATGCACCTTTGTGTAAATCATTATAACCTCTGGCTGTTAAATTTTGTAACACAGATAATATTTTGTTTCACTGAATCTAATAGATATCATAGTATCTTTGTTTTTACAGTATTTTCCAATTACCATCCCACCTACATCTCTGAAATAGACAATTTTCATAGTGCTGATTTAAGAAATCGCACCTTTACAATATAACTGAGCCTATTATTATTATTATTATTATTATTATTATTATTCACATGCCCGCACGCCCGCACGCATGAACAAACTAATTATAAAAAATCAATTAAAATTAATTATAAAATCAGGCCTTTAGGAGGGGCCAGCAGAGGCGACGGAGTTGCTGAAGCCAGACCCAACTGAAGGCTTTATAATATTATATATAAGAGGCCTATTTACCTAAGTTAGTTTCAGTTGGGTTTAAGTGCTGCACTAGCAGCCTTCTAGTTGATAGATAGGATAATAGGTTTTTTATAATATTAAATTTTATTTATTAAAGACTATTAATTAAAAAAAAAATTAATTTTTATTATTATTTTATTTAAAATTAATTTTGTTATTTTTTTCGAATTTTAATTATACTTATTAAAAAAAATATTCAATTATTATAATATAATTAATAATATTGATTAATAAATATTTATAATAATATAAATAAATATTTTTTATAATAATCTTTATTAAAAAAAAATTTAATATTAATAATATAATAAAAGTATTGTATATTATTTTACTAAATTAAAGAAGTTTAGAGTCATTTAATTATTAGAAAATAAAGTATTTTTATTATATGGATTTGGATTTAAAAATAAATAAGTTTTAATTTCTAAAAATTTAATATTTGAATAATCTTTATTATTACTAAATAAGTTTTGAAAAATTTTTAATTTTTAAACCATTATATTTTTTTATTTAAGTTTTTTGTTTTTTTTATATGTTTTATATTTATAATGAAAGAATAATAAAAACTTATCTTCATAATTTATAAAATATTTAGGTTTTTATTTTTTATAAGTGTAAAGCTTAATTACAAAATTTCATCAGCAAAAAAAATCTAGCCTCAGACAACAGCTAGCTGCTACCAGATAATAGATAGCTGTTTAGACAATATAATAATAAGATAATTAAATCTTAGTATTTTATTAAAATAATTTTATAAATAATATTATAGTTAATTAAGATTTTAAATACATCAGCAAAAAAAAAGCTGTTGTCGCGGTCGTCTGACGACACAATAACCGCGACAACTTCTCTGCATCCATAGGTGTCTGATAAAGACCCTATTATCAGACAATTATAACAACCAAATCATATAATTTTTTATAGAATTAAAAAAATAGTTTTTAAATTGTTTTATATATTTTTATTATTAAATAAAAATATATAAAATAACCTAAAGATAATTAAAACTTTTAAATTATTTACTTTATTATAACGTACTCCACAAGCGAGCGGAACACACAAGCGAGTGGAACACCTCTTGATACCAGTTTGACTACTCCTCTTCTATATTATATATCTTTATAGTTATTATTATGGCTGCTACTATAACTAAATTTTAAGTTATTTTAGTTATTAAAATTTTAAAACAAAATCAAAAATTAAGTATTTAAACTATTGTTAAGTTTTATAATATTTTTTATATAATTTTAGTCTACTAGTATAATAGTTGTTTTTTATAAAATAACAACATTCTAAAATTATAGAATTTTATATAATTAGAAAAAAATATTATTATTTAATATATACTTAAACTATATATATAATTTTTTTATCTTAAATTAAATAGTATAAAAAATATAACTAACCAACTATTATCAATATATGCTAGTAATAGTATATAATATATTAATAAAAATTAGGTAGTAAATTTTGTAAAATACTACCCAGAATTTTAGATATATCTATCTAGAAAGTATGATTACTAGTAAACTAAATATAAAAACCTAGATTTTATTCAAAAGTGGTTCTAGCTTATATAAACAATAAAAACAAAGTATAATATTATAAATAATAATATTTATAACTTTAATAAAACAGGTTTTATAATAAATATAATTTCTATAATTATGGTTGTTATAGGAGTTGAAATGTGTGATAAAGCTAAATTAATACAGCCTAGGAATCACAAATAGATAATAATTATTTAGAAAATAAATATAAAAAATTAGATAATATTACTATTTATTATCTTAGCTGGTTAATACTATTTAGCTAATTAATATATAAAAACTAACTTATTAAATAATTGGGTTATTATACTTTTTGATAATAGCTAAACAACAAATAAGGTTATTATAAAATAGTTAAAATACTTTAACTAATTTATAATATAGTACTGTATTTTAGATTACCAACTATTAATCTTAGATAGTTATAAAAATTATTATTTAATAGTTTTTAAACTTTATTATTAAAAGTATAAGATTATTATAGTCTATATACTACTACATTCTTTATATCTTCTTCAGTTATTAGACATTAAATGCTTTAGGCTATTGAAACAGGTGTATAATTACTAAGTGAAAAATTTGATATATGTATATATCAATTATATCAGTAAGCTGGAGTTTTTTTTTAGGTTCTATAAAATATTTATTACTGTAATAATACTTAAGAATATATATAGCAGTTTTGCTAGAACTAATATTGTATCTTATAATTTTAATAAAATTTTTTTAAAGTTAAATATGTAGCTGCTAATATTTACCTTAATAAATTTATGTTTTAATATTGTAAATATAGTAATTACCTAAATAATAAAAATACTAATGAACCTTTTAGAAATTGGTTTATAATTAAAACTTATTAAAAATTAAATTATCTAATATTAGGATAGTTTTTTAATATTATTACTAATTACTATAAATTAATTTATTAAAAGAATATAGATAATAATATATTAGTTGGTGTTTATATATATAGAGAATATAATACTGTGTACTATTAATAAAATACTAAATAAATACTAGTAGATAAAAAGATGGTGTATATAATATAAAAATATATTTATTATATATTAGACTGGTGAAATCTTAAATAATAATACTATAAATAAATAGAATAAGTAGATAAAATATTTAAATTATCAAAATAACCCCTAGTTAGAGGTTACTTTTAGAAAAATAATTCATTATAGTAGCTGTAATAAATTTAAATATAATATTTAAATATGTTAACAAATATTTTAAATATATAATTAAATAAATTAATATATATATAGCTTAATATAATAGTAGTATAGTTGTAAAGCCAGTGTTTTTACTGGGGTGAGGTGTTGAGGTGTTCTGCTTGCTTGTGTGTTCCGCTCGCTTGTGGAGTATGTTATTTTAATTAATTTTTATATTTTTTCTATTTATTTTATTTTTTTATCTAAAAATCTAAAGAAATCTTTAAATTAATTATATAAAAATTAAAAAATATAAAAAAAAAATTATTTACCTAAATAATATTTAAAAAAAGAAAAAAGAAAAAAACTAAAAAAAAAAAAATAATAATAATCTTTATAAAACTATAAATATTGAAATAACTCTACCTATATCTACTATATTATAAAGTAAAGTAGGGAGATTTGTTGTTGCTAATATATGGTTTAAGGCTAAAAACAGTGCTTAAATATTAATTTCATTTGATTACAGGTAGCTACTAGCTGTATACAAACAACTATACACAGACAACCATATATCAGCCTGAAGCCAAACACAGATCTATGCAAAATTAAAGTGGCCCTCACCATACAAATTTAGTAGCAAGCAACATAATTCATTCAGAGAGATTGGTAGACATGGTATATATGGCATGTATGGCATGTATGCACACAGATATCTAACAGCTGGTAGCAGATATCTCCAATCTATATAAGAGTGTAATACCACCTATCATATAAATTTAATAAGATATAATATTTTAATTTTATTAAGATTAGAGACATTATATATATATATATATATGTATATATATATGCATATGTGTGTGCATGTATGCATACATGTACTATGCATACAGCTGGACAACAGGCAGCTACTATTAGGCAGATTAAACCTTAATAAAAATTAATCATTTTAGATAGGTTATTTTTTAGGGTCTTGAAATTGGGTATATTTCATCCTACTAAATTTGTATAGAGTGGGTTATATCTAATTTTAAGATTTTGAAAAATGTGTTAAGTAAGGTGTGGGTGTATTGATGTGGTTGTTGTGTTGTTTGAGAAGCTGTCTATTATCTAGCACTAGCCAGCTGTTGTCTAAGGCCAGATTTCTTTTGCTGATGTAAATAAAAAAAGATTTTTAAAAATTATTTATAATTAATATTAATAATTATTATTATTTTAATTAATATAATAAAAAAATTAATTTTAATAAGATTTATAAATGGATATTTTTAATTATTAAAAATTATTTAAGGTTTTTAAATAACAAAATTTATTTTACAAATTTTATAATTAAAAATATTTATATATAAATATATTTATATATAAATATATTTATTATTTATTAAATATTATATATTTTATTAAATTAAAATATAATTGTTAGATTAAATAGCAATCCAGGTCATGATTAGCATGCAGTTTAATATACAGTAGCATACAGATTATAAAATACTCAGCTACTAATAAGTAGCAGGGTACTCTAAATGACTATATAATTATATAGTCTATAGGTTATTATTTAATAATCTTTTAATATTCTATTAACGTATTCCACAAGCGAGCGGACCACACAAGCGAGCGGACCACCCCATATAAACCAACACCCTACCAAAACACTTTTTATTGATAACTTAATCAATAATTAATTTAAAATTAGAATAAAATTAATCTTGTTTATATAAACTATTACAAATCTAAAAATATTTTTTTAAATTTTTTTTATATTAAATTAAAGAAATATACAAGGGGGGTGGTCCGGTCGCTTGTCTGGTCCAGTCGCTTATTGTTGACGTTATATAATTTATAAATATTATTATAATATATATTATTATATATATAAGATTTTAATTTATATATTATAATATATTATTAATATTAGTTTTTAAATTTAAAAAATAATTTATAATATAATTTATTGTTTATAATAATTATTATATTAATTATAATTAATAAATTATAAAATATAATATATTAAATTAATTTATTTTTATTTTTTTATAATATATATTTTAATCTATATATTAAATTATAATTTAAATTACTAAATAATATTTTAAAGTAATAAAAGAAAATTTTATATAAAGATTTTATAATTATAAAATAATAGAATAAATTATATTGTTTCAAAAATCAAAATTTATAATAAATTAAAAATATATAACGTCAATGATAAGCGAACAGATCAGACAAGTGAGCGGATCACCTCACCATACCTACATACCTACTACTCCTCCTATACTTTATACTTCTATAACTACTATAATACCTGCCTCTATAACCAAATCCAAAGTTTTTCTAACTATTAAAACTATAAAAAAAAACCAAGAATTAAGTATTTAAATTATTGTTAAGTATTATAATATCTTTTATATTATTTTAATTTACCAATATAATAACTACTTTTTACAATATAACAGTATCTTTAAATTATAAAATCTTATAAAATTAAAAAAAAATACTATTATTCAATATATATTTGAATTATATATACAGTCTTTTTATTTTAAACTAAATAGTATGGAAGATATAGCCAACCAATTATTACTAATATATAGTAATAATAATATATAACATGTTAGTAAAAAATAAGCTGGTAACTTTGTTAAATACTATTTAAAATTATAGATATATTTATCTAAGAAGTATAATTACTAGTAAGTAAAATATAAAAATCCTGTATTTATTAATAAGTAATTTTAATTAATAAAGATTATAAAGATTAAGTATAGTATTATAAATAATAATATCTATAATTTTAATAAGACTAGTTTTATAATAAATATAATATCTATAACTACTATTATTACAAATACTAAAATATATAATAAAACTAAACTAGTACAACCTAAGAATCATAAATAAATAACAATTATTTAAAAAATAGATACAGAAGATTAAGCAATACCACCATTTATTATCCTTATTAGGTAATATTATTTAGCTAGCTAATATACAACAACAAAACTACCAACAAATTAAATTATTATATTTTCTAATAACAACTAAACAACAAACAAACTCACTCTACAATAACTAAAATACTTCAACAAGTTTACAACACAACACTACATTTTAAACTACCAACTATTAGTCCTAGATAGTCACAAAAACCACCACTCTATTACCTTTAAACTATACTACCAAAAATATAAAATTATCACAATCTATATATTACCACATTCATCATATATTTTTTAACTACTAAATATTAGCTACTTTAAACTATTAAAACAAATATATAACCATAAAATAAAAAACTTAATATACACATACATTAACTATATTTCTAAGCTAAAGTTTCTTACTAGGTTTTATAAGATATTTACTACTGCAATAATATTTAAAAATATATACAACAGCTTTGCTAAAGCTGGTATTATATCTTATAACTTTAATAGAGTTTTATTAAAACTAAATATACAGTTACTAGTAGCTATTTTAATGAATTTATATTTAGACATTGTAAATATAACAGCTATCTGGACTATAAAAATACTATTAAATTTATTAGAAATTAGCCTATAAATAGGTTTAATTAAAAATCAGATTATCTAATATTAGAATAGCTTTTCTATATTATTATTAATAACTATAGACTAGCTGTTTAAAAAAATATAGACTATAATATATTAATTGATATTTATATATATAGAAAACATAATATTATATTCTACTAATAAAATATTAAATAAATAGCAACAGATAAAAAAATAACATATATAATATAAAAATATACTTATTATATACTAGGTAGATAATATACTAAACTAAGATACCATAAATAAATAATATAAGTAGATAAAATTAAAAAACTATTAGAATAATATATAATTAAAAGGGGGTTTTAAAAAAATATTACACTATAGTTAATATAGTAAAACTAGACATAATATTTAAATATGTTAAAAAACATCTTAAACATATAAATAAGCTATTTAATATATATTTAACCTAAAGTTATAGTATTGTGATAGTAAAATCAATATTTTTGTTGAGATGGGGTGGTGAGGTGATCCGCTCGTTTGTTTGATCCGTTCGCTTATCATTGACGTTATTTAAAACAAATATTATTTTTTCAATTTTATTAAATTTTTTTATTATAAAAAATTAGATATTATTAGTAATACTACTTTATAATTTACTTTATAATTTAAAATTTTTAAATCTTAATCTATAAAGTAATTTATTAGATTAAATATAACTACTAAAATTAAATTATAAATTAATATAAATTAAAAAAGTAGTTTATTAGTAGATATAATAATCTTATTATTAAAATAAAAATTATAAAATATTCTTTAAAATATAAAATTGTTACACTTTAGCCCAAGACCAGATCAAATATATTTCACTCTAAAATCCTTGACTCTCAGTTGCTATTGTATAAATTTCTTAATAAAGAAAGATAAGTATATATTAGATATAATAGTAATTATTGAAATAAAATGTATAATAATAATAGTAGAATAGGTTGTTTATTAAAATATTATAATTTAGATATTAATTAATAAGATTTAAAAAAAAGTTATTAATTAATTGATAAAATAAACTAGTTAAATATATAATATTTAATATATAAAATAATAGAGATATATTAATATATTATCTAAATAGTTTGTAGTTTATGGCTCTACTAAAAATTAATCTATAATTTATAATCTATAATTTTATTATATATTTTTGATTTATTATAGTAGTTTATATTTTAAGAAAAAGATAATATGGGTTATTTTTTTGTATAGTAGTGTATTTTGTGTAATTCTAGTATCTATGTAGGGTATATCTATGTTACACTTCGACCCAGGGCCGGGTCGAATGCACTTCACTCTGAAGTCCCTGACTCTTAGTCACTATTATACAGGTTTTTAATAGTAAAAAATAAGTATATATTAAGTACAAGTAGTAATTATTAGAATAAAGTATATAATAATAATAATAAATAGACTAGTTATTAAGATATTATGATTTAAATATTAATTAATAATTTTTAAAAGAAAAATTATTAATTTTAAGGTGAAGTATACTAATTATATATATAATATCTTAATATATAAAATAATAAAAATATATTAATATGTTATCTAAGTAGCTTAGTGTTTATTTTACTTAGTATTTAATTAAGTATTAAATATCTTAAGTATTAAATATTTATATAACTATAAGTTATTATAGTAGCTTCTATTTAAAAAGAAATATTATAATAATAATATTTTTTTGTAGTAGTGTTTTTTTGTATAGTTTAAGATTTTCTATAATTATATTATTTTGTGTAGTCTGTTATCTATATAATAGAATATATTATATAGGTTAATAGTCTATATAGAACAAGTCTATATTATTATGTATCTTATATAGGAGTCTATTCTATATAATATATAGATATGTTATTATTTTGTGTATTGTGTGGACTGGGTGTCTGTATGGGAATCTAGTCTGTGTAGGATATTTGGGTGTTGTGCTATTATTCTATAATACTATTCTCTTTTTCTATAAGAATTAGTGGTGTACTAATTTCAGGTGTAGGTGTAAATAGTGTAGAATAAAGTGGTATAGATTTTTTGTATATAATATATTTATATAATTTAAATAATATAATTTTTTTGTTGAATGGTTTCTTTGCTATGTTTTTCTTTTTTTCTATAATTAATTTTTTTTAATATAATCTTTTCTGTTAGTATGTCTGCTGATTGTTATAAAAAATCTTCTATTGATTATTGTCTTGATTAGGTGTGGATAATTGAGAGATATTTAGTAATTTCTATAATGATATATGAGTTTTGTGTGTCTGATTTGTATGTTTGTAGGGTGAATTTGGATGTTAGTAAGAAGTATTTTATTTATATATATTAAAGGTATTACTATATTTTTTTTGATTTAAATAGGTAGTTTTTTTTGTTTAATTCTTATATTGATGGTTTATCTAATTTATTTTAGTAAAGTATACTTTTAAGATTATTAATTATAAGTATAAGGAGTTATAAAAAATTAAATAAAATTAATTTTAATTTTTTTAAGAATTATTATTATTAGTTAAGAAGTTAACAATTATTTAAATAAGAATAGCTTATTTTTATTAAAAATTAGATATTACTTTTTTAAAGACAAAAACTGTTTTTAAAAAGAAGGAAGTTTTAATTAAAGAATAAAAGAATTTTAAAAAAGAAGTTGGTATTTTTTTATTTAAGATTAAAAATCTAAAGTTATTTAATTTTAAAGTTTTTCTGAATAATAATATTATAAGTTTTAATATTTAATATAATATTTTTTTAATATGTGTATGTTGTTAAATATAATTAATACTGGTTTGTACTATATTGTATATATATTTTTAAGAATTATTTTATAGGATTCTATTATATAAAAAGAAATAAAATAAAAATAAATTATTAATAATATTTTGTTTTTTTATTATTTTTATTTTTTTATCTTCTTTTTATTATAGTAATAGTGTGTTTTATTTATTCTGATTATTAATGGGTGTTGGCTTTTAAGCTAGTTATATTGTGTCTTTATTTTAAAATTAGAATAAATATTGATGTTTTAAATAAGGTTACTTATTGTTGTAATAGTGTGTGTAAGATTATGAATGAGTTGGTTTATACTTTAGAGAGGGGTAAGTTTTGTATATATATAAGTTTCTTATATCTAATAATAGTTTTAATGTTAGAAAATATAATTCTAAAATAAAATAGATTTTTTTGTTATAATAATTATAATTAATTTTTTATATTTTAATATTTCTTTTTAAATTTTTTTTAAAGTTATCTTAGTAATAGATCTTACTTTGTTTAATAAGTATTAAATTTGTTAAAATATTGTTTAATAAGTTCTAGTAAGATATTATTTTTTAATTATTATAAGTCTTTTTCTGGTAAATAATCTTTTTATTTAATTAAGAATTTATTAATTAATATTTCTAGGTTTTTTTTGTAATCTAGGATTCTTTTGATTTTATACTCGTTATAGTTGTCTTTTTTAATTTTTAAATTATCTATTTCTTTTCTAAGTTTATTTAGTATAGACTCAAATAAAATAATATAGAATATTTTATAAATTCTTAAATTTCTAAAAATATAAAATTTAAAAAAATATTTATTCAATTTTTTAATTATAGTATATGGTCTAAGTTTTTAAAAATTAAATTTTTAATTAAATTTTTTTATTTTAATATTTTTTATAAATAAATATATTTTATCTTTTTTTTTTAAAAAAGGTGCTTTTGTTCTTTTTTTATTATAGTAATAGAACATAGTTTCAACTATAAAATCCAAATTATTTTTTAGATATTTATATAATTTATTTATAGATTTAAAGTATTTTTTAATATTAAATATTTTTTTTTTTATAAGTAAAGCTAGTTATATAATTTATAGATTTTAATCTTATAATATTTCATAGGGTATATAATTTATTACTGAGTGTTTTAATAAATTATAAATAAATTCTATTATAAATAATAATTTTATCTAGTTATTTTATATATAGTTGAGGAATACTCTAAGATAAATCTTAATTATTTAGATTACTTATTCTAATACTTTATTAGTTTAAGCTTTTTCTTTAGTTATTATATTGAGTTTAATATCTGATAAGTTTATAATATATTTTTAGTATTTATTATTAAAGAAAGGATTTTTATCATAGATGTGTTTTTTTTGTAGTCCATATTAGCTAAATATTTATTTGTTGTAAATTATTAAGAATTATTCTACTCTTTAAGAATTATTCCAAGATTCTAGGATAATAGTTTTAGTAAGTTTATAAATAATAATTAGAATTTTATTATATATTTGGTTTATTAAGGGGTTTCTTGAGTATAGTAGTCCTTATACAAAATTATAGATTATAATTTAAAATAATTTAATTGGTACTTTATTTGATTGTAGGTATCTGTATGGTATATGTTTTGCTGGTTTGTTTTTTAAGTATAGATTATAGGTTCTAATATAGTTTTTAATTTATTATTTTATTCTAGACTAAAAGTATTATTGTATGATAAGTTCTTATATTCTTTTGATTCCTAGGTATTTATATATGGATGTATTATGGTGTAGCTGTAGGATTTTAAGTTATATTTTCTTATTTAAAATATAAAAAAAATCTTTGAAAAAGATATACCTATTTTTTATAGAGAAAGGGGTAATTATTTCTTCAAAATTTTATAATATTTTTTTTATTGTTGTGTTTTTTTGGTAACTTTCTTTATGTCTTATAACTATTTCTGGCTCAATTTTATGAATAATAATATTGAGTTTTTTATTAATAATAATAATGTTTTTTTATTGTTCTAGGATTGTTCTTTTATTTATAGGAATATTTTTTATTAAATCTAGTTATTAGTTAATAATATCAATTCTAATATTTTCTTTTTTTTTAAAGTGGGTGATTTTTATATTGTATTTATTAAGTATTTCTTATTATTAAATTTAGTATCTACTAAATTTTTTTGTTATTAGGAAATAAATAAGATTTTTATAATTTAAAAATACTTTAAATAATTCTATAATTTATAAATAGACTTTTTATTTTTTATAAGTATATAAGATAGCTATAAATTCTTTATTATATATAAAATATCTTATTTCTGTAATATTAAACTTATATAATAGATAGATAACTAAATATTATTTCTAGTTAAATTATTTTTATAATAAATAAATTTCTAAGACTATAATAAAAAAATTAGTTTCTATTTGTATTAGTAATTCTAGATTATAAAGTTTAAGGATAAATACTAAGATAAATATATTTTTTAATGTTTAGAATGTCTTGATTTTTTCTTTTATTATTTTAAAATAAATATTCTTTTTTATTAATTCTGAGAGAATAATTATTAAATAGCTGTACTCTTAAATGAATTATTAGTAATAATTATATAATTCTAAAAAGACTTATATTTTTTTAAGTATTTTTAGTATTGGTTAGTTTTTATATAGTTTGTATTTTTTTTGGGTCTATTTTTATACTATAGGGAATAATAATAGTTTTTAGAAATTTAACTTTAGTTATTTTGAATTTAGATTTCTTTAGTTTAACTTTAAATTTATGTTAATTTAGGGTTTTAAGGATTTAGTTGATATGTGTTTAGTATTCTAAGGGATATTTGTTGTAAATAAGGATATTATTTAGATATATTATATATATATTGTTAATATATTTTTGTAGAATATGATTTATAAATATTTGAAAGATTATAGATATATTAATTAATTTAAAAAGTATAATTAAGTATTTAAATAATCTGTATTTAATTTTGAAAATAGTTTTCTATTCTTTTTTAAAGTTAATTTTAATGTTGTAATAACGTATTCCACAAGCGAGCGGACCACACAAGCGAGCGGACCACCCCATATAAACCAACACCCTACCAAAACACTTTTTATTGATAACTTAATCAATAATTAATTTTAAAATTAGAATAAAATTAATCTTGTTTATATAAACTATTACAAATCTAAAAATATTTTTTTAAATTTTTTTTATATTAAATTAAAGAAAGATACAAGGGGGGTGGTCCGGTCGCTTGTCTGGTCCAGTCGCTTATTGTTGACGTTATATATTAGTAAAGTTAAATTTTGTATAAATAGTAATATCTAATATTTTGTTAAAGGATTTATTAATAAAGGGTAAAGGTCTTCTATCCTTAATAATTATTATATTAAGGATTTGGTAGTTGATATAAATTTATAGTTTTTTAAAATCTTTTTTTTTTATAAATAAAATAGGGTGTTCTACTAGTAAATTAAAAAATTATATATATCTAGTTTTAAAATTTTCTTTAATATATTTATAGAGTATTACTGCTTCTTAATTAGTATATCTATATATTAGTATAAATCTGGGCTGTGTTTCTTTTTGTAAAAATATTAAATATTTAAATAAGTTGATTTTAAATAGGGTTTGTTTCTCTGATATAGATTAGAAGATATTTCTTACTTTCTTAGATATCCAGCTAAAGATATCTGTTATTTTAATAATTATATATAAATTTTTGATTTAAATCTATACTTTTTGTAAAATATTAGATTTATATTTATATTTATTTTGGATTTCTTTATTAAATAGGTAGATAGTAAGTTATAAATATGTTTCTTTACTAGTATTTCTATTATTTAATTGTTTTTTAATAACTTTCTAGTAATTATAGTTATTAAAGATAATTTCTTTTTTTTTTAGTTAATACTAAAATTATATTTTATTAACTATAGAAATCCCAAAACTAATAGAATATCTTCTAAAAGATCTAAAATATTAATAATATATTCTTCTAAATATTTATTAATAAATAATTTAAGAGTAGTTTTTCAGATAATTTATCCCAAAATTTGGTATAAGAAAGTAATTACTTAGTAGATATTGAATTTTTATTATATTTTAAATTAATATTTTTATATTGTTGTAGTAAAAATATAGCTTTCTTCAACTCTACTATTAATTAAAATTTTTATAAATTTTCTAAATATAAATAAGATAAAAATGAGTTTTTTATAAAATCTTAGGTTTCTCATTTTGGTATACTTTTGTTAATTTTAAAATATACCTAGTTTTTTAATCTATAATTTGGATCATCAACTGTTTTCTGTTATATCTCTACAGGGTATTATTTAATGTGATCATCCTAATCTTCCTAACTTATAAAGTCATCCCTGAAGTATTTCTAGTATTAATAGTATTCTTTTTTTTCTTTATTATATTAGTGGGTGTGTTTTTGGGCTATCTTTAGCTTATTAAAACTGTAAAAGTATTTTAGATAATAAATACATCTTTTCCTTGTAGGGTACCTATAGTTGTGTTGTTGTTTATCTTTATAGTTGGTAAAGTAGTATATATAGTTTTTACAGAAATAACCAGTTTTTACTTTTGGTAATCTATTTTTGTATTTTTGGTAAAAGCATTCTTCTGAGTATTTTTCCCAAGTTTTATATATATAGAAAGTTTTAGTATAGATAGTATATGATATATAGGCTATATTATTAGGTTCACTATTTATTATATATTTTGTTTTATTAAAGCTAGTATTAGAGTCATTAGATTCTCCATTTATTTAGTTTTTCTTACACTAATATATTAATTTAATAATTCTTTCCAGGATTTCTTCTCTGGTTTGTTTAGTTTGGAGGATTTCCTCCTATTCTCTGGTCTTAGTATTACTGCAAATATATATACAGTAATTCTTCTAGGTGAGGAAATATTTAATACAATAAATATATTTAAATATGCTAAAGATTTCTCTAGATAATTATACTTGAATATAGTCAAAATATAAGAAGTAATGGTATTAGTAGACCTATTTATTATAACATTTATTGTATAAATTAAAGTATCTATATAATTAGATATCAGCATTTTTTTATTAGTAGAGATAATATTTTTATTTTATATACAGAAAATATCTTATACTATTGAAAAAGTATTATTTGTGGTTAGGGTTATACCAAAATAGGTTTTTGTTATTTTTAATTTATAATTAATAAGTTTTCTATTAGTCAGTAAAATACTACCCATACATAATAGTCATATAATAATAGGTAGATTCTTAGTATAGTTTAAAATAATTTTATTATTTTTTTATAATATCTTATTATTTAATAATATCTATTTCTTTTACTTATTTATAATTTTAGTAGGCATTAATTTCCAACATTCCATATATTATTTTTTCTTTAATTAGGATAATAAATCCACATATTATATAGTTTTATTACTTATATAATTGAGCACATCATTAGAAGAAAATTACTTATAAGATAATTTTTCCAATATTTTCATTAATAATTTCCAATTTCTATCCTTACTTTATACAATATTCTCTATAATAGATCTCAGAATTTTTAAAAATTAATTCTTGTTATAACTAGTTAAATTATTTTAAAAATATAATTAAAATAAATAATATTTAGATTATTTTTATAAAGATTTTTTTATTATTTTAGTATTTTTCTTATAAATATTTATTTAAATTTCTTCAATACACCAGATAAAATCTTAGTATTAGGTTATTCTATAGTTAATTAAGCTTATCTTTTTTTAGTTTAATATCTTTGAATAGGACAGGATTTTATTTAATAGTTACATTAATTTTTTGTGTAATATCCTAGTACTAAATAAATCTAGTTTTAAAATATATATATTTTTAAATTTTATTTATAACTATTTTAAAATCTTTTAAAGTAAATAATTATCTCATTATCCTAAATTTTTGTTCTTATTAAAGTTATTTTTAAAAATTCTTCTTTTTTTTATTTTTAAAATAATCTTTTTTAATATATCCTACCTTATTATATTAGTAACAAAAGAATATATTAGATTTCTTAGGTTTTTAATATTAAATTATATTAAAATCTATAGATTCTAGCCTATACATCTTATTTAATTTTCAAGAGGATTTTCCAATTTTAGTCTAATTCTACTAAAGTTTCTTAGTATATTTATTAAAATTATATTTATTTAAATTATAATATAATTTTTTCTAATAAATATTCTTCTAAAAATAATAAAGTATATTATTAAATTTAATTACTATAATTTATATATTATAATATTTTATATCTTTATTAATAAGTTTTTATTTAATAATTTTTATTCTTAAATTAGGTTTAAATCTTTCCCTAACTCTATAAAATAGAATATTATTATTATAATTAGTAAAAAGTATATATTAATCAAATTGCTAAAAAAAAAATTATATAAATCCAGTTTATTTAAGTTAATTAAACTTTCTAAAAACTTTTTTAATTTTATTTTTATATCTATATTTCTATTTAAGATAGTTTATAAATTTCTGGAAATTACTAAAGATTTTTAAAATCTTTAGGATTTTTATCTTACAATCTTCCTCCACTATTTCATCATACATTTATTTATACAATAAATAAATATTAAGAATATTTCTTTTAAGATATATTTTTATAAAAAAAATTTTATACCAGTTTATAAAGAATCATTTAAAATAGAAAAAGAAATAGTTACTAAATTAATTAAGAAATTAATCAAATTTCTCAGATTATTTTCTATATTTAATTAGATTTTTTATTTTTAGTATCTTATTAGATATTATTATAGAAGTAGCTGAGTTTCCTATTTTTTAAGTTCCTAATCTATTAGCTGATATAAATCTAGATATAATAAATAGTAAGGGTTTTTAAATAATAATATTATTTATTTAAATATTAATTAGAATTTCTATATACTTTATTATTTCTTCAAAATTTTTTAATATAATTATTTTAATATTATAGATTATTATTAAAACCATTTATATATATCATTAATATATTATAATAATTTCTTACTATATTATTTTAAAATTCTATTTTAACTTTTATTTAATATTATTTTTTAGTATAGTACTATTTATTTCTTCCAAGATTTATATTCTAATATTTATTACTAATTTATTTTGATATTTTTGTAGACTATTTATATATTTATTAGTTAATTTAAAAAGATTGGGATTTATATTATTATTTTTTTATATATATAATATTATTTAAGTTATTATTACAGTTATTCTTTATTTATATATTTTTAAAATATAAAAGTTATTAATAAATTTTTTATATTTATCATTTTTACTATCTAATATCAATTCAAAATTACTATTATTTATAGGGTATTTTTATAATTCTATACTATAAAATTTCATTTTATTTTTATATACTAGAAAGAATTTATAAATAGTATTAAAAATTATTATATATTTATTTTTTCTTTTTTACTTATTAAAAGTAATCAGTCAAAGTATTATATTTTAACCCAAGGCCAAATTAAATATATTTTATTCTAAAATCTCTAATTTTTAATCACTATTATACAGATTTTTAATAGTAGAAGATAAATATATATTAAATACAAATAATAATTATTAAAATAAAATATATAATAATAATAATAAATAAACTAACTATTAAAATATTATAATTTAAGTATTAATCAATAATTTTCAAGAAAAAAACCATTAATCCCAAGATAAAACATACTAATTATATACATAATATCTTAATATATAAAATAATAAAAATATATTAATATATTATCTAAATAATTTAATATTTATTTTATTTAATACTCAACTAAATATTAAATACCCTAAGTATTAAATACTCATATAACCATAAATCATTACAATAACTCCTACTCAAAAAAAAATATTATAATAATAATATTCTTCTATAACAGTATTTTTTTATATAATCTAAGATTCTTTATAATTATATTATCTTATATAATCTATTACCCATATAGTGAGACATATTATATAAATTAATAATCTATATAAAATAAATCTATATTATTATATATCTTATATAGAAGTCTATTCTACATAATACATAAATACACTATTACTTTATATATTGTATGGACTGGGTGTCTATATGGGAATCCGGTCTGTGTAGGATATCTGGGTGTTGTGTTGTTATCCCATAACAATCTATATAAATATGTATTTAGTATGGGAGATTAATTTATAAGGTGTATAGATATGTTATTACTTTGTGTACTGGGTGGACTAGATATTAATATGGGAATCCAGTCTGTACAGAATATTCAGGTGCTGTGCTGTTATCCATAACAAAAATAATCTATAGTTTATTCTATATCTAAAAATAAAATTATATATTTTAAAATTATAGAATCCTTTATAAAAGAATTTATTAAATAATATATTATAAAATAAATAGAGATTTTTATTTATAATAAAAATATTTCTTAGAAAATAATAAAGTATTCAAGTTTAAAAGAGAAATTCTAGCTATTTATTTATTTAACAATTATAATTCTATAAAATAAACTATAAAATATATAAAAAGATATAAGAAATCTATATATTAAACTATAATTTTTTATTTTTTTAAAGTTAAAATATTATAAAATAAAAATTTTTTAATTAATTTATAATCTAAATTCAATAATAAAAATCTTCTACATTATATTTTTACTATTTTTTATAAATTAAAATATAGAAAACTAATTTACTATATAAAATTTTTTAAAATAAATCACACAAAAAACAAAAATTAATTAATATATAATAATAATTATTTAATAATAGAAGCTGTTCTACTTATAAATAAAAATAAATAAAATATAATTAATTTAAGATTTTTATTAAATTATAATAATTATTTTTCTTATATAAATTAATTTATAATTATTTAAAATAACTTACAAATCTATATTATATTAGTAAAATAAATTATAAAATAAAAAATAAAGAATAATCTAGATACTATAAAATAATTTTAAAAGAAAAAAATTAAAAAAAAATTAAAAAAATTAAGATAAATAAAAAAATAATAATATAAATATTATAATTTATTATTTTATAATATTAAAAATTACTAGAAATTTTTTTTAAAAAAAAACCTATAAATAAAGATAAAAAATAAAATATAATTTAGTTTAAAAAATTAATATATTAGTTTTTAAATTATTTTTTAAAAATATATAAGATTGTTTAAAAGGTTAATTTATAAAATAATTTATAAATTAAATAATATATTAATTTAATAATAATAAACTATATTTTATTTTAAAAAAAAAAGATTTAATAATTTAAAGTTAGTAAAATAGAAGAAGTATATTATTTTAGATAATAATTTTAGAGTAATAATATAAAAGATAAATATAGTTTTAATTAATATATTATAAATCTAGATTATGATTTAGAATATCTTATATATTTTAAAAATAAAAATAATTTTTTTTTTAACTAACAATTTATTTAATATAGATAATAAATATATTATTTTTAAAAAATATTATAAATTATTAATTATAGATAATAATTTAATTAGAATAATAAAATAAAATATAATATATAATCTATATATTATAACAAAAAATTTAAATATATTTAATAATTTAATTTAATCTTTAAATTAATTTATTGCTGTTTTTATATATTTTTTTTTAATAATATAAAGATTATAAAATTTAATAATTTATAGAAAAAAAGTAATTTAATTAAATAATATAAAAAACTAAATATCTTAATTAATATATTATAAGATAAATTCTAAAATAATTAAATATTAAATTAGAGATTAATAAATTAAATTGTAAAATATATATATTTAGAAAAATTATAATAATATATAATAAAATATAATTTATTTAATATATTAAAAAATTATTAAAACTAATATATATTAATTTTAATAAATTATAGGCAATATCTTTACATTATAAATATTATATAAATTTTATTAATAAAATTTTGTAATTTTCTTAATATATAGTTTATTTTATATATAATAAAATAAAATTTATATAGGTTATATTTATAAAAAATAAAAAATATTTTAATTTATTATTTAAAACTTTTATTAAAAGATAAAAGAATAATTATTTATATTTTAAAATATACAGAATCTATTTTAATAATATTAAGAAATTGGTTTTAGTAATGTCAAGGGGCGTAACCACTTGTAGTGACTCATTAAGAAGGCAAAGTAAAGATATTAGATTGTATATATTAATCTAAGTTACCTAGTATTAAATAGAATTAAGTATTAATAAATTATCTTATTTATATATAAAAAAGATTTATAAATATTATTTATAAATATTTATAATATCTTATATATATTTAATATATATATAGTATATTTTTAGTAATATATATTTTTTAATATATATTAATTATTATATTAATTAATATTATTATTTTTTAATAAATATTAATTATATTTATTATAGTTTATATTATAATATTCTTCTTTTATAAAATAAAATTTTAATTTTAATTTTTTTTTTAACTATTTTTAATTACTATTATTATAATATTATATATTATTTATTATAGTAGATTACTTATTTTTATTATTTAATATAATAAATTAGTAGTAAATAGGGCTAATTTAATTAAATATATATTTATTCTTATATATATTAATTAATATATCCTTCTATATTATTAATAACTATAATTTAAAATTATAATATTTATATTATTTTTAAACTTTAGTAATTATTATTCATATATTTTTATACTTATTTAATATAATTTATAATATTATAGATTATATATTTAGATTTTATTTTTTATTATTATAAATTTAAATTTCAGATAATTTTTTAAATTTGTAAGATATATAATATCTTATTTTATTATAAAATAATAAGATTAATATCTTAGATATTAAAATAAAAAAAATAATTTTAAATTATATATTTTTCTTTTTTTTCTAAAACTATTTTTCTTTCTTTTTTTTTATTTATTATTTTTTATTTAATATTATTATTTCTTTTTATTTATATTTAAATAAACTTTTATATTTAGTTAATTTTTTAATATATTAATTTAATATTTTTTATTTTAATTTAATTATTTTTTTATAAACTCTCTTATTTTTAATATTTATAAACAATTTTTTATAAATTATTTTAATATTTATTTTTCTATTATTAAATTTATTACTTATTTTTATATTTATTTTATTATTATTATTAAAATATTTTTTTTATTAAAATATCTAGTATATTATTAATAATATTAAGGTTAATAATATTAATTAAAATTTTCTTTTTATTATATATTATTATAAATATAAATAAGAAAATTATATTTATTATTATTATATTAATTCTAGTTTTAAATATTATATTTAATATAAAATATTTAATTATTTTTATTATATTATTAATATTTATTAATATAATATTTTTAATTTAATAATATTTAAAATAATATTTTAAATTATTATAAATTATTAATTTTCTTAAAGTATTAATAAAACTATAATTATTTTAAATAATATAATTATAATTTATTTTTTATATAAATTTAATATTTTTTTAATTTTTAATTATAATTAATTTATTATTTTTAATTTTAATCCTTTATAAGTTATAATAAATAATTCTATATTATTAATTATATTAATTTATTTAATAATATTTTTAGTTTATTTTTCAACTTTATCTCTTATTTATTTTTATTAATTATTTTTGATTCTAATATATCTTTCTTATTTTTTCTTTTAATATATTTATTAGGTTTTATTACTATTTATTTAATTTTAGTATAGTTTATATATTTAATATATTATAGAAAATTATATATTTTTATCTCCTCTTAAATTAAATTTTTTTTTTTTTTTTTTTTTTTAGTTTCTTTTTTATTAATATCTTTTTTTTAAGTATTATCTTTTTTAATTTTTTTTTAAATAGTAATATTTTTTATTTATTTATTTTTAGTTTTATCTTATTTAAAGATAGTTTATTTAAAAATATTTTTTTAATTTTTGTTTTATTTTAAGATGTTTTTTTTTTTTTGGATTTTGTTTTAAAATAGCTTTTTTTTTTTAGATTTTGTTTTAAGATATCTTCTCTTTTTAAATTTTCTTAGAATTTTTTTCTTTTTGATTTTTTTTTTTGATGTTTTTTTCTTGTAGGGTAAATCTATTAAAAACATTTATTAAGATTTTTTTTTATTAGGGGTCTGGTTCTAGGATAGCTTGTTTTGAGTTGTTTCTTTTTAATTTAATTTTTTCTTAAAATCTTTTTTTTTTTTAGGATTTTTTTTGTTTTGTTAAGAAATGTGTTATTATAATATTTTTTACTAATTAGTTTATTAATATCCTAAATTAAGATATTATTAATTTTAATAATATTATAGATATTTTTGTTTTTTTTAATATAAATTTTAATTATATATTGGTTTATATTTAAGTATAATATTATAAGATTAAATATTTAAAAAAAATATATTAATAAAATAATATATTAATTTAAGGTATTTTAAAACTTTTTATTTGAGTAGAGTAGGATTTATATTATTTTATAAATATTATTATAAATTTTATATAAATTTTTAATTTATTTTTTTATTTTGTTTTTTCCTAAGTTTTTTTATTTTGTTTTTTTTTAATTTTTTTAATTTTAGATTCTTTATTTTTAGATAATAAAAATTCTTTATTTAATTTTTCCTTTTTTTATTATTATAGTTTATTTTATTTTTAAATTGTTTTAGCTAGTTCTTTAATCTTTTTTATAATTAAATAAATTTATATTATTTTATTTTATTTTATTTTATTTTTTAATAATAATTTTTTTAATTTTATTGATTTTATTTTATTTTCTATTTTTATATTTTTTTTAATAGTAATTCTCTAAATCTTTATAAAATTTCTAAGAAAAATTACTTTTATATAATCTATATTAAAAAAAATAGTTACTATAATTAATACTATTATTACTAACTTATTTTAAATTATATAAAATTAGTTTATTATCATTTTATTTATATTTTAGTTGGGTTAAGTTGTTTAGGTTTATAATATTTTTGTTTTTTAATATATTTAATAAAATAGAGTTTTATATATTATTTTAAAAATTATTAATAATTTTTTTTATATTATAGAAATTTTTTATAGGTTGTTATAAAATATCTCCAAATAACTATTCTTTTTATTTAATAAAAAATTATATTATTTTTTTTTTAAATTATAATCCTTTTTTTTTATTTTTTTTTAATTAAGATTTTTTCTATTTTTTATTTTTATTCTTTATTTGTCTCTATTGATAACAGCTTGGGTACTGTTGGGTGGATTTTATTAATAATATAGAGTTATATAAGAGATATATAGAATATATTATAATTTTATATATTTAGTGAAAATTTTAATTTATATATATAAATTCCTATAAATCCTAAGATTTTAAATAGTTTTAACTATTTGTTTTTTAGTTTCTTTATAGAATATAAAATCTAAATATATTTATTTATTTAATAATAATATCTTATTATCTATTTTATAATCTAGCTACTTATTTTATTATAAATTAATATATTTTATATAATTATTCTAAATATATATAATCTTTATTTAATAAACCTTATAAACCTATTAAAGTTTTTTTATTTTTTTTGTTGTTGTAGGGACTTTTAGGGGGAGTTTATAGTTTATTTTAAATTATACTAAATAATTATATTTAATATAAAATAGTAATATCTTAATAATAATTTAATATATATTATTATGTATAAATATTATTAATAATAATAATATAATCTAATTATTTTAATTATAATTATAGAAAAATTGTAAATATTATTTTAGAATTAAATTAATTTATTTTATTTAATTATTAATTTTTAAATAATATATTATTAAATATCTAAACTTTATTTTTATTATTTAATAAAGGATTTTTATAAAATTAATTATAAATTATTATTTTTAATTTAAAATAAAATTATTCAGAATTTTTTTTTAAAAAATAATAAATATAAAGATTTATTAATTTTTTTATTAATGGTTTATTACTGTTTTGTTATGGGATAACAACGCAGCACCCGAATATCCTGTACAGACTAAACTCCCATACTAACACCCAATCCACCTAGTATATAAAATAAAAATATATCTATATATCTTATAAATTAAACTCCTATATTAGATATATATCTATATAAATATATTTTATATAAATATCAGAACCACATAAAATATACTATTATATAGAAAAATAACCTATATTATTTTTCTTTTAAAATAAAAACCATTATAATAAATTAAAAACATATAATAAAACTATAAATTATAGATCATAAATCAACTTTTAATAGAGCTATAAATTATAAACTACTTAAACAATATATTAATATATTTTTATTATTTTATATACTAAATATTATATATTTAATTAGTTTATTTTATTAATTAATAACTTTTTTTTAAATTTTATTAATTAATATCTAAATTATAGTATCTTAATAAAGAGTTTATTTTATTATTATTATTATATATTTTATTTTAATAATTATTATTATATTTAAAATATATTTATTTTTTTTTATTAAAAATTTATATAATAGTAATTAAAAATTAGAAATTTTAAAATAAAATATATTTAATCTGGTTTTAAGTTAAAATATAACATTTTAATTAATTATTTTTAATAAATAAAAAAAAATAATAAATATATAATAATTTTTAATATAATTTATAAGTTCTTTATAATATATAAAAATAATATAAAATTCTATAGTATAAAATTATAAAAATAATTTATAAATAATAGTAATTTTAAATTAATATTAAATAATAAAAATAAAGAATATAAAAAATCTATTAACAACTTCTATATTTTAGAAATATATAAATAAAGAATAATTATAGTAACAACTTAAATAATATTATATATATAAAGAAATAATAATATAAATCCTAATCTTCTTAAATTAACTAATAAATATATAAATAATTTATAAGAATACTAAAATAAATTAATAATAAATATTAAAATATAAATTTAATAAAAAATAAATAATATTATAATAGAAATAAAAAATAATACTAAATAAGAACTAGAATAAGGCTTTGAGATAATATAATAAGAAATATTTATAAGAAATTAATAATATATATAAATAGTTTTAGTAATAGTTAGTAATATTAAAATAATTATATTAGGAAATTTTAAAAAAATAGCAGAATATACTAAAATTTTAGTTAGTATTTAGATAAATAATATTATTATTTAAAATCTTATACTATTTATCCAATTTTAATTTATATTAATTAATAAATTAAAAATATAAAAAAATAAAATTATAACTATTTTTATAATAATATCTAATAGGATACTAAAAATAAAAAATTTAATTAAATATAAAAGATAATTTAAGAAATTTAATTAATTTTTTAATTAATTTAATAACTATTTTTTTTTTTATTCTAAATAATTTATCTTAGAATAATATAAAATTTATTTTATAAAAATATATTTTAAAGAGAATATTTTTAATATTTATTTAATATATAAATAAGTATATAAAAAAATATTAAAAAAAAATTATAAAATATAAATTTTTAAAATTAATAAAATTTTTAATATTTTTTAAGAATTTGTAAATTTTTTTAAATAGAAATATAGATATAAAAATAAAGTTAAAAAAATTTTTAAAAA